>OX038886.1:5723052-6973052 GCA_943789525.1 Agriphila geniculea | reverse complement strand
AACTATTAGGTGAATGTTTTGGAGCGAAGCGAGCGCTGTGCGACCTGAATTGCACTTTATTGTGTCAGAGCCAGAGTCGCAATTTATTTAAATGATTTTTTGGAGTGCAACTTCTGTACGCTAGTACTATTATCTATTCTGTGGTACTAGGCTTGAGACATTAAAATGTATAAAAACATAATAACATTTTGAAACATTAGTGTTATATGCCAACTAGACATGCGCGCCGAGGCCTAAATTGCCCGCGGTGGCGCGCCGACCATTTATAGTCGGCGTGGCGTGACCGCGCCGGCGTGGCACAAATTTTTCCGGCATTTTAAGTCAAATTTATTTATTTGCGCAACAACAACACCGCCTATATATATCTTGCACTTGTCTGTGGGGAAAAAAATATTTTTTCCTTGAAAACAATTCAAAGTGCAGGCGGAGGCACTTTACTGCTAGCTACCCAAACTCATCTTAGATACTCATATTATGTAGATAAACTTGTTCACTTGCGACTAAATTCGGACACATCTAGGGATGGGTCCAGTGAAAATTTCAATGAAATGAAAATTAAATTTATATGAAATTTATGAAATCTTTCAAAACGGGTTGAAATATTTCACTTTTGAGTGAAATTTATTTCCAGTACTAGAAATCCCTTATTTTCTGAATTAGTTTACTATTTTAACGTATTAAATGAAATTTAAAGGCTTAGGTAAAGCGCATTCACTTAGATAGTGTCGCCCTTTTATCGCGCCGCCTTTGCACGCGCCGCTTCTTGTCAAAGGATGCCGCCGCATAAACAAAAGATACCGCGTGCGGCGTACACCGTCAACCGTCGGCGTACAAGTCAATTTGGATTTTAGCAGTTTACATCGAAGCGCCGCCGGCGCCGTAGTGAAAGCTTGTGTTTGTTGACTGCTATGTATACTGAAATAGTAGTTTGTTACACAAGGGATGTAAGTGAGCTATTACAGAACAAGATCCAATTTGGCGCCGGTGCGAGCGCAGCTCGCAAAGGGCGCTAATGGATCGAGTGCACCCGAGATATTTAGACGCACGAGCGAGCGAAGCGAGCGAGGGCGAATATAGTTCGAGGGTGTAATAGCTACTTACAACCGAGGTAAGCATACTATTTTACATCATTCATGCGAGGTAAATTTAATAAAAAAATAATAATAATAAAAAAAAACATTAAAACAAAATTAAAAATAAAACGTTAAAGGGTTATTTCATTGAAAACTCGTGGGGTTGATCAGACCATTAAACTGAACAACTTTCATTATGGGACCAACCTCGAAATCACGAAAAAAAATCAGCTGTTTTTGCATTGCAGAATTTAACATACCTAGCTTGAACTGAAATGCCGCCATTTTCATTGTTTTTTTTTTCAGCCAAAAGTTTCGTCAGTTTATAATAAAAGAAAAGAGATTGGTTCTCTAAGGAGTTTTAAATGCTTGAATTGTAAAGTAACTTTACAGTTAAAGCATTCACCATCCTTGAATTGTAAAGTGAAAATATGTATATATTGTATTGTGAATTTGAAAATGGAACGTTCTATCTAAACAATGCACTGTGTTGCACATGCCAACTTACACAGCCTCATACTATATAAGTAAATCCTAGTTACCGAGCAGTATGATGTAAATATTTTTTCATCCTTGGAAGGACAGTTAAGTGCCTCAAGATGAAACTTTCAAGTGTAGGTACCAACAAAAATATACGGGTGTTTTGTAAAACATGTAAACAACTTATTATCAATGTCCATCGGCATTGCGTTGAAATCAGTATGTCTGCACGTATCAGAGATACTTCAAAAATAGTGGGGATACCAAGAACTAGCGTCGGAATAATATTAAAAATAGGCCTATTAACACCAAAAAACGTAAAAACCGAAGAATCCCACTATCGAAAACGGACGACTTTGAATGTGATTTAGTACGTCCGAACAGTATATAGATTTCATGCTAATAAAAAACTTCCCGACACTAGACACGATTCTGGAAAATTTATAAGCTTTCCAATAATACGGATTTTCCGTATGAACGTACGACTCTGGCAAATGTCAATACATTTCTAAAACTTGGATTTATGTATAAAACACTTAATAAATAAGCTAAAACTATTGCTTGAATCATCGCTATTTTTTACCATTATCAGTAATGTTATTTGTATAACGTTACCAAAAACTTATCGGTATTCCTGTCTCTGAACACAAGTGCTTGCGGGTGTACCGACACTATCTAAACGAATGGACTTTAATTGACCGAGCGAGCGCGATTCGCGAGCGAAGCGTCTCTGCTTCAGCATGAGCAACAATTCTTTCATATGTCCTTCCTGATGTCCGTTTGTTCTCCTCTATAGGTTACAGGTCGCATTTCTCAACCGATTCTCGTGAAATTTTGTGAGCAGGTTCGAAAATTATATAGAATTTTATTGTCGAGCCTGTTTTTTGAAATTTTTCATGGCGGAGATATGTAAAAGAAACATTTCAGTCCGCCATTCCAGCACTGTTTGTTCTCCTCTACAGGTCCCATTTCTCAACCGATTCTCATGAAATTTCGCGAGCAGTTCGATAACATTGTAGATTTTTTAAGACGAGCTAGTTGAAATTTATCAAAAATATCACCCATTTCCAAAAATAAGTATTCAAAATTATCCTATTTTATTATATATTATTATTATATTATCCTATATTATTAATTAGCCATCTAGCTGCGCATTAGCTACCAAATAATATACCAAACAGCACGTAACCAAATAATATATCTAACCTACTATGTGCTTTGAAAGACCTCGTGAGCAGTGAGGAAAAAGGGGTTTCGATTGCTCTGCCACGGTGTCGTAGAAGAAAAACGACTACGTCAACATTACGAAGGAATATGTAGAAAACTAACAATGAAAGTAGCAAATTTGTAGGTTCAATATTCAGAAAGTTTAACCATAGCCGCGCGGTCGAAACGTGGAGGACCTCGCGGCCACGCAGTTCTCTCAAACGGAGCTTAGTAGAGGTTCCATTATTTTTGCTAATCGCAGATACGATTTCGTAGATAATTAAGACAGTATAAGTAAAGCCCTAATGTTTAGACTTTACGACCACGTTTTTCTGTAGGTCGTGAAATCCAAACCTTTATGGGCTAGCCGAACAGCTCCGTTTGAGAGAACTGTGTGGCCGCTCGGTTCTCCACGTTTCGACTGCGCGGCCACGGTTAAACTTACAATTTTCTGAATATTGGTCCTACTTTGCAACTTTTATTGTTAGTTTTCTACATATTCCTTCGTAACGTTGATGAAGTCGTTTTTCTTCTACGCCATCGTGGCCGACAATCGAAACAGACATTGAATATTTTGTTATTAAAAGTTGTAAAATAGCCAAAGCTATTTGTAATTTAAGCCAACTTATTTGTTTATTGTTTTGTTCTATAATTATGTTGATATATTGACAAAATGCATTTAATTTTGTTTTATTTATGTCAGATGAAACTTAAAAATAAATTTCACTCTAAACTGAAATATTTCAAACCAAAATGAAATTTATTCTAAATATTTCACAGACCGAAATTTTTCGTGAAATTTACCCAACCCTAGACACATCCTAAATTCGGCCACTCAAATAAAATATTAAATAAACCGTGTGAGTATATGCTATTCTTAAAGGGTTTTTGTACGAAAAGAAGCTTTAATATCACTCATTAGGAATTGTCAAAATGGCAGCAAGCCGTCATCTAATGTATGCATAATTTGTTATGCAATATAGGCTCCTGGTTTGCATTTTGCTTGCACTCAGTAGCAATTTGACCAGCGACCCGCGTGGTTGTGCCGCGCGTTGTGCAATTTTGTAGTTAAGTTCGAGGGACAACCAAGTTATGGGGTAAGTGATTTTAATTACTTTCACTGATTTCTCGATCTATTAATGTTTATATGTGATAAAACTTTAATCAAAGAATAATATAAAGTGATATTTTCTCATATAATTTTATTTGTTACTAAATTAAAGCTCGCTGGAGCTAGGTCTAAGAAACTGGTGAAAAATCTAAATTCGGCTGCCTTTTGAAATGGTGGCCGAGCATAGAATGACCATGAGTCCTATAGTCGGCCAACCATCAAACCAGCGGCCGGACTTTTGTACCGTTACGATATATTCTATTTTCGGCCACTTATTATTAATGTTATAATATGTTAATAATAAAGTACTATAAGCTTATTTTTGATAAGCATAATATTATTAATGTTGATAATAATAATAAATATGTTATTTTTGCAATTTAATATGTTAAATAATATCAACCGAAATACAGACAGATGGCGCTAGCCGCAAAGTAAACATTAGCTCCGTGCTTTTTTCCAATTTAAAAATAGTTAATTCAACTTTTACAGTGATTATTTTTGTGAGGCGGTGAATTACCCTATATATTTTGTGTGTGAGTGTTATCTACGAAAAATTTTGACTATAGTGTGAACAATTCACTAAAAACAGTGACGGTAGAAAAACGTGAAGTTAACAATTATTCTGCTTAATAAGCTTTTATAAAATCTATAATAATATTACGTGCAGTGATAACTTCAATAATAACTAATAACTGTTACTTAAAAACAATTATTATTACATAAATCATAAATCTGTCAAAAACGGTCAGTTATTATCATTTAAATGTGAAGAAGTGACATAGGATTGTGAATTGTATGTGATCGCAATAAGGACTTCATTTCATTTTAATACATGTGCACGTAACGCCATCTAGTGACATGTCAAGCAAGATTCTTTAAAGGTCAATCCATCCATGCTTTAAAGCAGAGGTATTAGCGGCTGCATGTAACTACTTAATTGGCCGGCATAAGTACTGCAGCTGTAGCCGAGTTGATATACCAGCAGACTCTGTACACACGTTGAACCGAGACGGCGGCGGTTCAAATCAAGTATCAAACAATATTTTTGAAATTAAAAAATTCTTTGGTCATTTAACTCAAATACGACAAGATGTCAGCTAACTGTAATAAGTGTAGTAAAAATATTGTAAATAAACAATTTTTGATATGTGCTGCATGTGAGAAAAGATATCACTTGGACTGTACAAACGTATCTTTTCAGCGATTTAGAATAATGACGCCGACTAATAAAAAATCTTTCAAATGTGATGCTTGTTACAATGAAAAAACTGAACAAAAACCGGTTGAATCAGAAAATAGTTCTTTTGAGATAGATCACGTGACGAAGCGTAAAAGGAATATACAGAGTAATCCTTCACTTTTATCTGAACGGCTTTCCGATGAAGAAGAGACAGATTATTCATCTATTACTTCCACACCGAAACAAGTTTTAAACAGAAGTTTTCCAAAACTTAGTACAAACTGCAATGAAGAAATAGACGAGCTGAAAAATAAAGTACATAAATTAGAGAAAAATTTAGAAATAGCTGAAAATGAAATAACTAATTTAGTCTCTGAAAATCATAGTCTTAGTAAACGACTAACTGAATACGAGTTGAAGATAAGTCAACTAACTCGTATATGCAAATCAACGCCAACAAAAAGTTCAACAAAAAATAAGAAAAAAAGGATTGAAGGAAATAAAGAATTAAATTGTTCAATAACAGATTCTAAAAATTATATAAAAACTCGTCAAATTGCTGTTCCCAATAATATTGCATTGACTTCGCTAGAAACCAACACTCTCATAGATAGCTCCATGGGTGTATCGTCGCTGCCCGCGGAAGAAAATCACCCGCAACATAATATTATTGAGCCGGAACAATTACAGCAATTGACAACAGATGGCGATAGCAGTAATAAACATCAGTCTAAACATAATCGTATTTTTATAATTGGTGATGAACAGTTACGTGGATTGTCAGTGTGTTTAACAAACTCAAGATGTGGAAAGTGGAATAACAAATATAAATGTTTTGCCCATATTATGACTGATGCAACCAGTACCGAAATATTAGAATATTGTAATAATAATACTATGTTACATGATTTTACAAATGATGACATGATAATTATTAGCTTAGGTAGACATGACACTGACATGCATAAATTAAATTCAAATATATGTATATTAATTAACAAATTAAATATGACAAATGTACTTTTATTACCAGTTTTAAAAAATAGTTGTATGAATGAGATTACATTGAATTATAATATAAGATTGTGGACTAAACATTTTATGAATTTAAAACATCTTGACATTTTGGTGGATTATAATAATTTTAACTATATGAAATGTTTATGTGACAAAATAAATATATGCATAGATTATATAGATTACGAAAAACAGTTTCTATGCTATAAAAAAATAAGGGAATACATAAAAAGCGCTTCTGTGATACCTAAAAAGACTATTAAGGTTGCAAATAAAAAGGGCACAATACCGTATTATTTCCAGATATTAAACAAAAAACCACAAAGTATTTCAAATAGTGCTCCTAACTGCTCGAGCTCAAATAACAGTAATTTACCTAGCGATGAACCTACTTTGCATGGAAATACAGCTGACCCAATATGTAGCGATGAAGAAATTTTTCGTGACCCCCTGTAATGCTATAAACGATAACACTTTAGTTAATAGAGACTCTAAAATTCTTAACAAGGACTCCATGAAATGTTTTAATTTTTTCTTTCAAAATTTGTGTGGAATATCAAATAAAAAAGACGAATTGAGTGTTTACTTGCATGATCTCGATGTTAAAACAGATTTTATTTGTATATGTGAACATTTCCTAAACAAGGATAATGTATCAATTTTTAATTTAGATGACTACAAACTTGTTTCCCATAACGTACGCACCAACAAAAAAAGGGGTGGCTCACTGATTATGACAAAGTCTGACTGTAATGTAGAGGACTTAAAGTTTACTAAAAACATATATGCAATGAATAGTTTTGAAATATGTGGGGTGAAATGCACTGATTACAATTTTAACGTCTGTTGTTTATACAGAACTCCTGACGTCAAAAATTTCAATGATTTTATCACAAGACTAGAAAGACTCTTGCAGCATTTTTTTAACAGGAGTTGTGTTATTTTTGGAGATTTCAACACTGACTTTATCAAGGAGAGCAGTAACCAGACTGAGTTGCTAACTCTACTTAAATGTTATAACTTTAGGTTCTTAATTAAGGAAACAACATTTATTCGAAATGACCATGAATCCTGCATTGATAACATAATCACTAATCTTCCAGATTCACATTTTGCTCAGTGCACGGTAGACCACAACAAGCTTGGAGACGGTCACGCGGGTCTGCTCTGTACAATTATGTTTGACAATAAGCACCCTAAACAACAAGAAAATAGTTCTTATCTCAGCAGGCGAAGAATTTATTCCAGAACTAACAAAATAAAATTTAGACAGAAATTAGAATGTGCCGACTTAAATAGTTGTAATATAAATAGTTTCTTAAGCAAGTTTAATGAAATATTTCGTAAGTCATTTAAAGTTAAAAATGTAAAAGTAAATATCACTAAGACAGAAAAGTATCATTGGATATCTAAGGGAATACGCAACTCAAGCAAAATGAAGAGATTTTTAATTACTAGAAATAAAACTACTTGTCATAAATCTGTCAATGATTATGCCATAACATATATAAAACTTTACAGAAAAGTGATAAAATCTGCTAAAAAACTGGCGGTTAGGAAACAACTTAGTGAGGCCAAGAACAAAACAAAAGCGATATGGAAATTGGTGAACAAACACAGAAACAAAACAAAAAAAAGAGGTAATAATCACAATGATCATATTCTAAAAGTAGGTGATCAATTGGTTACTGACAGACAGCAATTAGTAGAGATTTTTGCTGAGGTGTTTGATAAAAAAAGTTATAATGTTGATATAACTAATAATAATGAAAAGTCTCTTGAATATGTGACTATGAGTTCCCCTAGAATCGCGGCGAACATGGAATTGAGGCTCACTGACCCTGAAGAAGTCACAAAAATTGTACGGCGTATGCCTTTAAAGAAGTCATGCGGTTATGATGAGGTACCTTTAAGCATAATTAAAGAAAATATTGATATTTTAGCAGAACCGTTATCTTATTTCTTTAATAAGTGCATGAAGTCTGGAGTGTTCCCGGAACAACTCAAAATAGCTAAAGTTGTGCCGGTGTTTAAAAAGGGATCTCCTACGGATCCAAAAAACTACAGGCCAATATCTCTGTTACCAGTCCTTTCGAAAATATTTGAGAAAATAATTGAATCCAGACTGTTATACCATCTAAACCAAAATAACGTTCTAAATAAGCGTCAATTTGGATACAGAAAAGGAATTGGTACTGTGGATGCTATTGACTTGTTATTGTGTGAAGTGCTTACAGAACTCAACAAAAAATTAAAAGTTGCTGGTGTATTCCTTGATCTCACCGCCGCATTTGATATGGTGGATCACAATTTGCTAATGGAAAAACTTGAGCACTATGGTATCAGACATAATGCAATGAAATTATTTCACGCATATTTACACAATAGACAACAGTATGTGGAGATGAAATCCATACAATACAGTGAGGAAAGAGTGACTAAATCCATGATAAGGACAGTAAAACGTGGTGTTCCGCAAGGATCGATATTGGGGCCATTGCTTTTTGTAATATTCACAAATGATCTGTTGAATGTTATGTCTGATAGTGATGTAGCACTTGTGGTTTATGCGGATGACACAAACGCTGTAGTTTCTGCGCCATCAATAGAAACTCTCTGCGTTAAGGTTGACAAAGTTCTGGTCAATTTTAATGATTGGTACTCCAGTAATAAACTTGTACTCAACGTAAAAAAAACACACGCTATGCTGTTCAAAACAACTGCTAAAAAACAGCATGAGGTAGTAGTTAAATGTGATGGACAAATAGTGGAAACCAAGAAGAGTGTCAAGTTTCTGGGAATACATATTGATGAGTATCTTAATTGGAAAGAAGAAATTAAATCTATAGAAGATTATGTTAGTTCTGCCTGCTATGCTATTAGGAGTTTGAGAGATGAGCTGGAGACAAAAGAATTACTAACAGTATACTACTCTCTTGTTGAGTCTAAGCTTAGATATAGTATTAAATTCTGGGGAAACAGCTATAACTACAATCTTAAGAGGGCTTTTGTGCTCCAGAAAAGAGCTATTAGAACCATGGTCCGTATACCACCTTGGGAATCCTGTAAGGAACATTTTAGGAGACTTAACGTGCTGACTCTACCTAGCCTGTACATATTGGTTGTAGTTTTAGATGTAGTAAAACATAACTACAAATATGAAACAGAAGTCACTAAGGAAGAAAGATTAAGCACTAGAAGAAAAGATATAAAAACTACAATCAAACCACACCTCAATATTGTGAAGCACTGTAGTAGGTATCAGGCAGTAAAACTATTTAACGCACTGCCTCTAGAGTTAAAAGTCATTGAGGATTTTTATATTTTTAAAGCGAAACTTAAAAAATTCTTATTAAGTGGCTGTTTTTACTCACTTGACGACTTTATCGGTAATCCGTGCATTTTTACTCAATAATGTTTTTGTAGTGTAATGTTATGATTTTTGTTTTACTTTATTTTGACATGGAATTATTACTGATGGGTTTGACATAAATTTATAGATATATAGATACTATTATGATTAATTACGTTATTGACAGTTTAATTGATGTTTAGCTTTAAATCTTAATTGTAAATTTTTATTTTTATTTTCTATTTTTAGTGTGCAACATTCAGACACAATTGTAAAATATTGTTATTGAATTAAATGAATTGAATTGAATTGAATTGAACCGCACGACACCCACTGCTGGGTATAGGCCTCCCCCATCGGTTCTTCGCGCCATGTGTCCAGCCCACTGCCACTTCAGCTAATCAATCTTTCAAGCGATATGTTGGTTACTTAAATAAAAACATTAAAGGTTTCTGACACTGGTCATCCTTTTTTTCACCTTTGCCGAATTTAGGGAAAATAATGGTCGAATTTAGGGCAAAAGCGTCCGAATTTAAGCCGTCAAAATTTCATTGTTTATAATTTCATTATTATTGTTTTCTTGTTTTTCATGTCCATGTGCTATTATTATAAATAACAAACATATATCAATCGTAAGTAATAAAATTGCACAGCTGCAGTTCCATTTTAATCAAATATTTTTGATTGAATTTTAAAATTAGTTGACGTGGTTGAATTTAGAAGGAAAAAGTAAAAATGGAGCTTCCTTTTCCTCGCGCTCTCTTGCCTTCCCTTGCGCTTGCGCTTCATTCGGCGCGCCGACCCAAACGCCACGGCGGCGGCGGCGCGGGAAATACGCGGTGCGGCGCGGCGGCGCCGGCGCGGCTCGCATGTCTAATGCCAACAACAATTTGTGATATGAATGGACCCCTTCTCATACATTTTTTAATTCTTTTAGCTGAAGAATATTACTCATAAACTTCGATCAGATTAATGTCATAAACAGTTAATAATTATCATAGTCCTTTATATAATATCGGTGTATCCTACATGTATAAAGAAGTGCATTCGATTACACGTCATAGAAATATTTTTAAAGCGTAAATGTTAACATTAGAGCAAGGTGTTAATAGCACGATTTGTCAACATTGTCCATCAGCCATTTTTAATGTCCCCACTGCTGGGGCACAGGCCTTCCTTATGGGTGGATAAGGAGGACGGGCCATAACCCACCACGCGGGCCCAATGCGGATTGGTGGGTATTAACGACTGCAAATGCAGCCGGGACCAACGGCTTAACGTGCCTTCCGAAGCACGGAGGAGTTCGCGATAGTAAATTTTTGGTCACCCATCCCATGACCGACCCTTGCGAACATTGCTTAACTTACGCAATCGCTGGGCCAGGCGCTAAACCACTGCGCCACCGAGCTCCTAAATAAAACATTAGCGCTAGCTAAATGATGATAACAGTTTGAGTCATAAAAGCTAACAACTTAGATTTATACTAAACAGCGATAAGCAAAAAACTAAAAATAATTGAGTGCAATATGCAATAGCTCTTGTAACAAACGGGACATATATGTTTCAAGGAATATCTACCGGATAAAACCCAAAACTTTTAAAATGTATTTTGACGTGTGTGACAGTGTAAGATTCGTCTTAGCGGCCACCTCAACCTACAAAAACCCGTATTTATAAACCGCTCTCAACGTGGAGAGCTATCTCGAGATCATATAACCGCCTCTGTGGTCTAGTGGTTCGCCCACCCGTGTAAGACGCAAAGGTCCCGGGTTCCATTCCCAGGGGAGGTACAATTTGTACTCGGTTTGGTTGGTTCTTATTTCAAGTCCGCCTGGCTAGCTACCACCATCTTACCTAAATCTGACGCCATAATAACAATTTAAAAATTGTTGTGTTCCGGCAGTTAGAGGTAAGATAGCCAGTTCCTCAGTAATGAGGATTCCGGGTGTAGTGCGCTTCTACCTTCGGCCTTATCGTCATTTAACATCTGAGATGAAGGCCAAGCACTATCCCGTAGTGTATATAAAAAAAAAAAAAAAAGGTGCCGGCATATAACTTGGCAAGACAAAGATGAGAGAAAACATGCGCAGAGTTTAGTGTTTGTGGCTACTGCGCATCTTTTGTCTCGTTTTTATCTTGCCAAGTAACGTGCCGGGCAGTATACCTGAGAAGCTATTCCTATAAGAAGAGCATCTCAAGTATGATCTCAAGATAGGTCTTAACGTTGAGGGCGGTTTATAAATATAGGCCTAGGAATATGTAGTTATCACTCTGACCTATGGGGTATCCACAGACCTATTATAGGTCTGTGGGGGTATCCATAATACCCCTTAGATTAGAACAACGGCATGGCAATACAGCAAGACTTCATTAAAAGTTCTATTTTGGATTTACCCTTAGAATAATAACACCTAGAAAGATAGTTCTCTACAAAGCGCAGTCAAAAGTGAGGCTACAAAGCGCAGTCAAAAGTGAGGCAACTAAAACAGCCAAAATGTCCCCGTTTTCAGATTGTTATTCTCCATTATTACCTAATCATACCGAATAAGTACAAAACAGTTTCAATTTTCCTTTATTTATTAGATTAGTTACTATATTATTGGGTTTTAATTACGATTCGGTAACGTATGAAGGATATAAATCTGAATACTAAGCCATTCTGGCTTGGTATTAGTTGCCTCACTTTGCATACAAGGACACGGTTTCTAGGTGTTATTAATCTAAGGGATTTACCCTAAATAGAGGCATCTATTTTGGGTTTACCCTAAATAGAGGCAAATGGTGACTTTTATGCATTTTCCATCAACTTTATCGGAGTTGTTACGTCACAGATCAAATTACAAGGAAATAAGGAATGGTTTACAAATACTTCGATTACAAACAAAACAACACAAACTATGACGACATAATACGTGTCGGAGTAAACCAGACACTAATTACATAAGGCATAGAAATTAATTTGAAACAACAAGGTCACGACCAAGTCGAATGCAGTGGTTGCCCACGCTTTATTTTGTAAACGCGGTAATATGGCCTATTTGTGCAGCTGCGCGGTGCGGTACTGTCGCTAGTTTGTTTTATTCTTTTATCAATTTCTTCATACTACGTAAGAAAATATTAATAAATGATACTCGGTATGGATTGAGTGAGATAATCCTACTAATATTTTAATGTGAAAGTTTGGATGTTTGGATATTATCACGCAAAAACAGCTGAACGGATTTAGATGAAAGAAGGATGCCCATTTCTGACCTGTCAAAATGTTGATTTTATCAATTTATCCTTACTAATATTATAAATGCGAAAGTCCTTTTGTTTGTTTATTTGTTTATTTGTTTGTTACGCCTTCACGTCTTAACTACTGAACCGATCATCATGAAATTTTGCATACACGTTTTCAGAGATACAGAAAAGGACATAGGGTACATTTTAGCCCGGAAAAAAGGAACTGTTCCCGAGGGATAGACAAAATACTCCACGCAGACGAAGTCGCGGGCGGTCGCTAGTAATATTATAAATGCGAAAGTCAGTTTGCTTGTTTGTTTGTTACGCCTTCACGTCTTAAAAACAGAACCGATCATCATGAAATTGTGCATACAAGTTGTCAGGGGTACAGAAAAGGACATAGGGTACCTTTCATCTCGAAAAAAAGTATTGTTCCGTGGGATAGCAAAAAAAATCTTTCCAGGCAGACGAAGTCGCGGGCGGCCGCTAGTTCATTATAATTTAATTATAATTATACATGAACTTTAAAAAAAGCTATTTGACATGTCAACGCTTTTATGGGAAGTGGTCATTGTTCTTTGGCACACAGATAGTTTATAGTTATGTGGATTAAAAAACAGGACACTTTTTTATTCCGGTCATAAGTTCCCTAGGGTTGACGAAGTTGACGAAGTCATGGGCGGAAGGTAGTAAAAGATAAAACGATAATATATTTCATTCACCCAAAATTAATTACTTTGACAATCTTGTTAGAATGTTTGTTGTTTCGATATTCAAATGTTCCTAAATACTCGGGCGTATTGGCTGTCTCCATATGAACGACGCTGTCTGTACTCATTGCATGTTACATAACAGAGAGATTTAAATGGCCAGTGTGTCAACGCGACGTGATTCACAGGCTGCGGGTGATTGCCAACAAAGTCTGCACTGCACCCTAAGGCACTTACTATGATACTATTTTTTACAATGACAAAAATATTTTAAATAATTTCAAGCCATGCATGACAGACGAGTAATACTAGTATCACCCGATGCGGCGGTGCTGGTGTCATAATATATAAATAATCCGCATCGCAAACATATTGATGCTATCGATGCGATGGTATCGTGACATTATAAGTACTTATACAGGGTGAATTTTTTAAGTGAACCTGGAGGGAAAGTATAGACTCGTATTATAGAATCAAACTCAAATCTCTGCTTGAGTACAGTTAGAAAGGGATGGTGCTATTTATCGCATATAGCGCCATCTTTTTCTTACTGTACTCAAGTAGAGATTTGAGTTTCATTCTATAATACGAGCCTAAAACTGCCAAAATCCTTTATTTAAAAAAAAGAAGCAAAACGGCATTCAATGTTTTTTTATACGCTTGCCGTTGACGTCAATTGAACCGACATCGACACCAAGTCAAATAAATTGCACCCTGTAATTTTATGATACCAAGCGAGAGTAGAGAAGTATCAGTTCGATCTAACAAACATGGTATTTTACATAGAAGTAGGTAAGACTATAAAATGAAATCTATCAAAAATTCATAAAGGGATGAAGACAATAGTGTACGTGTATTTTTTTGCATCAGTGTCGGATCGGTTCCCCGATACAGCAAGCGTATTTGTTAAACCTCTGATAGAAGTTTTGCTTCTTTTCAAAAATAAAGGAATGTCTCCTTTGAGAAAAAACTAATATCTCCTTTATTTAGAATACTTTTCTTCCAGGTTCACTTAAAAATCCAGCCTGTATATTTTAAAATAACAGTAATTATCAGAATACTGTTGAGAAGAGTGACACGCCCCAAAATACTGCAAAAAATATTGCATTGTAAGAATTATATAATGACAGTGTATCAGATTTTCATTCATTCGGCAGCATTGATATAAATAGCGAGTTGTCTACAGCCTCAACTCTTCACGCATGAAACCAGTATTACAGTTGTGTTGCGATGTCGTTTATTACCTAACCTGGCCACTTTTTGCTCAGAAAGGTCTAGGACTAAATAGACATAAAATATAGGCAACTTTACTTATGCGGGACCTATGTGGTAGAGGGAATGAATTTAATCCACCAGATTTATAGAATAGTTTTCAATCTCGGTAATAATACGATTTTGGAAATTTTATTTACTGAATTGTTCTTCAGGAAATCGAGATAACAACAAGACCCTCTACTTCAGAAAAGATATACACTCGTGAGAAAAAATAAGTAGTACAGAGGCCTATTTTCATACAAACGAGGTAACTTTGAAACTTTGGTTCTCCGCCCAGGATTTAACGGGGTGTGATTTGATGACGGCCATCCAAAGAGTAATTAGAGGAGGTCCAGATCACTAAAGAAACCCAATGGATTAGAAGAGTCGTATACACAAAAAATCGTACGGACTTTTTAGTGTTACATTTTCTATACTTTTGATGTAATTTTAGCTTGTTATTTTTTTAAGTTCAACCCTGAGATAAACGAATCTTCTAGTCTATTGGGTTTCTTTAGCGATCTGGGAATCCTCCATTTACTCTTTGAATGGCCATCATCAAATCACACCCCGTTTAATCCTGGGCGGAGAACCAAACCTTCAAAGTTACCTAGTTTGTATGAAAATAGGTCTCTGTAGTACTTATTTTCGTTAGCGAGTGTAGTTAAGACTATTTCATCCTTCATGTTCTAATGCCATTTTATACTTTCTATAAGCAATCGGTCATTGCCAAAAGCAGCTTGTGATATCACTGTCAATTACGGAAAATGCTTGAAGCTAACTTGTTCATTCTTCGTCCAGCCGTATAGATGCAAAACATCAATTTTAAAATTCAATTCAACTGACACGCATCACATCAATCTATCTAGTTACTGAATCTACGCAGTCAAAATGTCATGGTTTGACCAGTAATGGGTTTAAGACACCTCTCTGACAGCGTTGCCGCAGCGAAAATTCAATCCTGCTAACTTTAGAGAATAGTAAGTAACCTATACGTTTACCACTATAAAAACTTACCTGGGGATCACCATCTTGTACCAAACTCCGCCTCTTCATCGCGTATTCTTTGATGCTATGGCTATTCTCCGTATTAGTGTCGACATTGAACGTCTTCAGTCGGAGCATCGGACTTATAGGTCCTAAAGGCATGCTGTATTTGTTGTACGTAAGATATCTGTTGGCATTTAAAGAGTTGTGGGGCGACGCGTTGTTGGAAGACACTTCTATGATGCTCTGTATGCTGGGCCTTTGTGGTCGCTTCTTCGGTCTGACGTATGTGCGCGAATCGAATGTGTGCTTATCTGGCATTGCGAGGGCTTCATCTGGAGACAAAAAAGATGAGGTTTTAAATTGCCTTTTTTAGATGGATTACGTAATTTTCCTTAACAAATTCCCGGTGGAAAGTGGCAATGAGGACGAAAGTAGAGCACGCCTGTATAAAAATAGCTCTAGAAAAAATTAGTGCGAAGAATTATGGAGTGCTGAGTGCAGTCCGATTGGGTACCTATAGTCCGAAGACAAACAGTTTTTTTTAGACTTTTTACGGATGACATAAGTTTAGACTTTAGATAAACCCTCTTCATAAAATACTCTTATAAAGATGCTCTCAGTAAGTAACAGTTATTGATTTTTTTTATCGCCCAACCTTCTGTTTTTTATAAAAAAAAACCGTCATATCAAGACACGTGGTGTGCGATCATAAGATTAGATTTCCATTACGAAACTAATAAAAAAAATACTTAATCTGTTGCAATTTGTTACGTCAGTTCCAATTTTAGCAAGATGGTCGCGGTAGATAACTGGACAAGTAAGGTCAACAAACCCATGCTGAACAGCAAAAAAAGAGCCGAATTCTTAAAAACCTTAAGTCTTCGTAGATAAGATGCATTTCAGGTTGATTCTGATAACAGATCCGTGCAAAATAAAACAGATGAGCGTCTGCAACGTCACGCGAAGTTGAAATAATTATTGATGAACAAATTGGTGATAGGGAATAGTATTCGTTGCGGTGGGTTTGGATCAGGAACTTGGTGTGACAGCTATAAGTGGTACACGCGATGTCACAAACGGAAGACACTCACTTGCTACCGTCAGTCAGTATGTCAGGGTTTTATTACACTACAAAAGTATAATGTAGTATTAATTTTCTAAGTTAAGCTGTAATAATTTTCCAAAGTGCCTTAGTCCAGGGGTGGCCAACAAGTCGATCTGTCTGTCCAAAGTGGTGTCGATCGCGAGAGACATACTTAACAACAGGGGCGTGCATACCATATAGGCAGTTAGGCAGTGCTTACCTCATCACGAACCTAATAAATATAGGTACCACTAGTCACTAGTGTTAAAGTAAAAAATAATAATTTGGTTGCGTTAATATTCCATAATAACCAAACTTCTATTGAACACTCAGTTAGCAAATTTTTTTTGCGCATCATTCCTACCTACGGTGCGGTAAGCAGTCTCCAGAATGCATATTCGAAGCAAGGAGCGTTTCATACAAAACTCATTTAAAAATTTTCGGTAAAAGTTATACGACCACGGAAAAAAGTGCGCTATTTGTACGTGTAACGTTCTAAAGCATGACCTTCGCAAAAAACAGCGCTAGGTATTCAAGCCTACTCGGGCTACCTCGGGCCACGTCGGGCGGCCGCGGTCGAACGAATTTTGTCGAGAAGCTGACGACATTATTTGTCTCACTCGCTTCTATGCACAAACCGCTCGCTCCCAGTCCGAGTTTTATTATCTCACGAGTGTGGGTGAATTTAACAAGTTTCAACCTTGTTACGTTGTCCTAAGAGTATTGATACCCGCGCTTAATAGAATGTTTGTTTTCGGATATAAAGATGCCAGCAATGCATTTGCAATATTTGTTTTTAGTTCCGTTAGTTTCAGCAGAAAAAGCAATAACTTCTCTGTTTTTTTTGTCTTCTTGAATTGACACCACGCGCGAGTTAATGAGAGATATTTTTATTGTTTTGTAAATTTTGTTTTTGTGTACTTAACTATTTAGTGTTTTTTTTCTGGGAAAACAAAAAGAAATTGCTCGGTTTTGTGATTAAAATATTACCTAATTAAATAATGTAGAAATTAGAGTGTGCCGATTGTGGTGAGAATTCGATTTGTTTACAAAAATTGCGTATCCTTTCGCACAGTTTTCGTTCATAAAAAAGTAGTGGCCGCTTTTGGTCGCTAATGGGTAATTTATACCTAGGAAGCAACTTCACATAACATAAGTTTACAACGTGAAGAAAAGGCAATATAAAAGTGGTAGGTAAGCTATTTAATATCCTTATTACCTACTAATAGTATAAATTTCAAAATGATAAGAGCAATTACAACTGTTTAGATCTAGAGTGCCTACCTAGCAGTGGCGAGGGGTCGAAATATGGCGAAGGTAATCCGGACCAAAAAATACCACCGCGTGATGCAAGCTTCAAGCGTTTCTTCAGAAGTTAGGGCCTCAATTTCACCATGCAAAAAAGCACTGATAAAATAGTGACAGTCTAGCCCGCTTTACTCTATACTGAGTTGGAATCAGAAATAATAATCATGTAAAAAAAAACATTTTATTGAGTTTGTAACTGCTTGTCATCCATATCGTAGAAGATGTATTATATTGAAAATTGTTTAAAAAAACCCATCTTGCTAACGTAACCATAACTTCGTAACTAAGTTTGGAAAACAATGTTTCGCCGCGCTAGTCAGTTAAACGACAATCCATATTAATTAAAGCCATTATGGCAAATAAAACTTACCGCAATAAACAAATACATGAGATAAACACATTAAAATAAACAAAAACCGGGAAAAAGTATCGATTCTCACTCACTAATTCACTATTTTGATAAAAACTAATCACGTTCCAAACACTCACATAAACAATGATAGTGGCGGAAACGTACTATTATACTTCTAAAAAAAATATCTAATTTGCGATGTATTTTTTTCTATCGTTCTTATTTTGTTTATTTTGCATCTTAAAACTTATTCGTCTCTTCATAACAGAAAGAGAAAAGAAACGTTAACATCGCTTCAAATAGAAAGAGAGAGAAAACTTAAGCCACAGCCGGCCGGCTTGCCTTTCACCATTTTCAACCGAAAGGCACGCGACTGTGGTGCGTTGGTGAGAAAGAGACAGATTAATAACAATCAACCGTTGCCCGTGGCAACCGCGCCAAGACACAGTGCAAAAAGGAAGTTAGAGGACGTCGGCTTGCCTTAAGGAGATTTTGTACGAAAATTGATTTGATGTTCCTTGCACGCGGGGCGCGGCGCGCGCGCGAGCGTTTTTAGAGTAGACAATTAAGTAAATACTTAGAAATTCATAAAAAAAATTGTAGCCGTTATTAATTAATCTTACCGAAATGGCGAAACAAATTAAGTAATGACATGTTATAATGGATCGATGGGGATGGGATTTTAAAAGGTAAGCCGATGGGAATCGGCTTGTATGGACCCTTCGCCACTGCTACCTAGCTTGAAAACTAATGCACGCCCCTGCTTAACAAAAACTGCTTTGCTTGTTTAGCAAAGCAAGTAAACGGTGCGTGAGGCGGGTGCGTCGGCTTTGTAGTGAAAAATACCCCAAAAATGAAAATGCTTTAAGTCGATCTCAGTAGGCCAAGAAATTTTAAAGTAGATCGCAGTCCTAGACAAGTTGGCCACCCCTGCTTAAGGACTAAGGCTTAGTCAATACAGGAGTAGACGATCAATGGTTTTCAAGCTGAATAACAACTAAATAGGAGGTTTCGAAAAATGATCTAAATTAGAAGCACCATCTAGCCGCGAATACTCCAAATAATATACCAAACAGGGGCCGTACCGGCTAACGAATCGAGCTTCGAAAAGTCTGCCGGGTTTCAAATTAAAACAGATAAATCGAGCCCCAATTGGGCGAAAATGGCGAATCCCATTTCATGATGTCACACGAACATCGTTATCTTCCAAATTACGTCAACAGAAAGTACAAGACGAAATTCCTTACTTTGATTTTTCAGTTCTAAGTTGAAACCGATTCAGATTTTTCGATAATCGATTCGTTAGCCGGTACGGCCCCAGCACGTACTGTGCGCTTTGAAAACCTGATGGAAACATTTTATTTTTGTACAATTTGAGCCACTTTTTATCGCGAGGTCTTCAGCTCACGGAGCCACTAGTATTATTTTTATTTATAAACAAGAGAAACTTATTCATTACAGATCGAGGAAGTAGAAAAAGTGGAAAGCCATACTATGGACATTACAATTGATTGCGTTAGTTAGCCATGCATGGTGCACCCATATCTGATTTCTTAACCACTAGTTCTCAGCTAAGAAATCATGAAAACGAGTCTATCTTGAAACTATAAATAGAGACTTCAGAAACTACAAATACCCTATCAGAAAGTAGTTCATCGCGGTCCCTTTATCGAAACTATCAACAAACTTTAGTATACCAAGAAATATAAGTATTACCATATTCAGAACTAGTTCAGAACATGACAAATCGAAAAGACTACACGGGCAAAAGCGTAGCTCTTCAATTTACAACAATGAAGTTTTCAATCTGTTAAATTATACAAAGACATGCTTTTAACAAAATCTTCACCGTGAAATGCTTAAATTAGTGCTAAAGACAGCCTTTAGTCTTATTGCTTTTGCAAAAAGTGAAACTAACTAGGTATATCCATTTATGAAACGAGTTTCGAATTGGTATCGAGACGTGGGCGCGACTTTCATTGTGTTGTGGATCGACTTAATTGTAATACGAAGCGTAATATGATACACGTGTGACGTCATAACATATTATGTAGGACAAGATAATTAAACCT
The DNA here is from genome assembly GCA_943789525.1 of Agriphila geniculea. Classification (NCBI taxonomy): domain Eukaryota; kingdom Metazoa; phylum Arthropoda; class Insecta; order Lepidoptera; family Crambidae; genus Agriphila; species Agriphila geniculea. The sequence continues at coordinate 6,952,635 of OX038886.1, read as the reverse complement.
ACTTCCAAAGTGCACTTTGTTTGACGACTAAGATAAAGCGCCAGGTGATGAGTTGACATACTATTTGGTTTTCTGAAAAAGGCAATGAACTGTAATTTATTGTCTGTTTCATTGATTGTTGATGAATGAAAATCAACTTTTATGTTGGAAAAGTGTGATGGTTAGTCAAGGGCGGATCCAGGGGGGGGGGGGGGGGGGGGGGTCGCCCCGAAAATAGAAATGTCGCCCAGGGGCGATAGTAGTGCTAAAACCTACAAGTTATTATGTGTTAAGTTTTTCAAGTGTAAAATAAAGAATAAATATGTTTAAGTACAGTACTTACGTACATTAATAAAATACCTACTTTTTACTTGTATCTATTGTTCCTATCCTGGCGCCAAAGCTGGATCCGCCCTTGTGGTTAGTGATAATACTACCTATTACTATTTCCCTAGGGATATGCGAAGATACAGATAACAACTTTGAGTATGTCAACTGATAGATTTTCTAGTCTACGTAGAAGAAAAGCAATAGGAGGTAGAACAGTGATGACGTTGTGGAATTTAAAAAGACGCTTCAACGCCCGGAAAATGAGACACAATAGATTTTCTATTGTTGTCCAGCCGCATGCGGCCGCGCAGGAACGTTTATATTACGTAGAGTCGATACTGATGACGTAGTCGTAAGGCGTACTAGATGATGTATTTTACAAGATAAAGTTAATTTTGCACAACAAACAACGGAAGTGCAAACTATTATGTTTACCACTTTCATCGCAACCTTCCGATAGGAACTGCCAAAATAATCCCAAGATGGAATAATAGCGGTTTCAATAGTTGTATCTTTATGATGGGAACATTCTCGTAGATGTTGTAATTTCCTTCACTGCTTCCTGTGTATGTTTTTACTTGGATTACGGAAACTTGTTTGTGATATGAAACTATGCGCCATGTAATCAACGTAACTTCGAAGGTAAGAAACTACATCAATGCAAATGATTGTGTTTATAACAACCACGCGTTTATTGTACTTAAGATTATGTCATTTATGACCATTACTAAAAAGTTTAGTTTAAAAAATATTGCTAAAGCAGCTGATCCCTTGTCATGAGCTATCTATGTGATACACTGACGGGAAAAACATATGTGATATATTTTGTGATGTAAAATCGCAATAAAGAGTTTGTTAAAATATCGACTTGATATTTGATCATATATTTTGTAGAACCAACTATTCTCAAGCAACGGCTAGTCGTCTATTTATTTAATCCAAGGTTAATAATCGAAATTCGCGAATAGGCGCACCAGTCACTGAGTAGGCTTTTGTGAATTATTCACATTGTATCGAGCCTACACACTCCCACTACATTGTTTACAAGACTAATGATTTTCTTATAGTGAAAAGATTGTGAAGTAGAAAAAAATATTGAAAACCATGTATATATTTTTTTGTACTTTGTTCTAATCATAAGTCATGACGACGATAGATAGGATCATATCACATTGACCAATTCATGAGAGACGAATAGGTTTAAGGTTCTGGAACGGGCTGATTATGTAACTTTGTTGCAATCAACTCTGACAGAAATCGCAGTAACACTGCTGCTTTAGTAAGAACCAATATGAGAACTATCTAACATAAAGCAGCAATGCAACTGCGATTTCAATCGAGAATTGTTAGCAACAGAGTTACGTAATTCGGGGTCAGATCATAGTATGAGGGGGTAAACGTTGGATAGACTTTATTAAGAACAAAACTACGGAAATATTAAAACTACTAGCACAGGATATCCTTCTGAACCAATGACGTTCAGTCTAGACATACTTAAGTGAAGTACCTAATTAAATAGATATCGACTGATGATTTCCTGTTGAACGAACCTTCGGCAGCAAACGACCATATGTTGCAGTTTCCTATAGCGTACCATGATGTACGCGAGTGTTAAGTGGAAAATCGTCAAGCTGACATTGAATTGTACTATTTGTACTGTTCGACGGATATGCTATGGTTGCGATGCGACTGTCTGTTTAGACATAAGAGACGACTCACGCACACCCATCCGATCGCCAAATTATATTGCTATACTATACTATATGTTATATTATAGATTGTTGTGTTGACATGGGCGCCGTTATTGAATTAAAAATATATATAATAAGTAATCAAAGATCTTTTATGCATTTGTACTTAAAGTTTTATTGTACTTAAGACATTTTAAATTAAAACTAGGTATTAGTTTGACGTCGATTTTTGTCTGAAAAATATAAAAATATTCGCATTTTTTACAACTTTACGAACGCATGAGTCGCCCACATATTGCCGTCCTATCTTGATTTATTTCTATGCATCTACGTGAATGTCTACTTAAATTTCATCATCGATCTATCATAACCTATGCTGTTTCTACCATTTAATAATTATAGAACGTAAGTCATTCTCCATTCGACTGGAGTCGTTTAAAAATATATTACATAGGTGCATACATAATATGTATGAAGATTTTTGATCTTTGTCCCGAGTTTATGATGCGTGTCGGATATCGTCTGATGACCGCCAGCCGCCGTCTCATTGTGACCAATGACTGACAAGGTAGCCAATATGTCAATTGTGTGTGTGGGTTAAGTATGTACCTTTCTTATTTTAATCAAAATAAAATATGAAAATAAAACCTTTTTCTCTACAATGAATAATAAAATTAACTGGCCGATGACTGTACATACAAGATATTGAAGAAATATTGAATGAGGGGCTGTAAATAAAGGCAATTATTTTTATTTTTAGAATTTTCGTCATCACGCAAAACTAGTGTTCACAGTTCATTTCTGAGAGTCTAACTTAAAATCTGGTGCATGTTTCATCTTGATCCGCCAACTAAAACAAAGTTCGAAGAAGAACGCGGACGAGAGACGTATTAAATTAATAAGAGACGTAAAAAATTTAATGCCAAACATCACTTTCGCAAAATGTCACCACAAAAAAATTGGTCACTTTCTCAGAATGTCATTCACACTATTTAGTTATTAAATACCTAATACTATAACTCCCTCTCTATCAGTTTGACCTTTTCGCTGAAAGACCATTTACGTTGGATGACATGAAAGCAAGATACCAAGATAGCCGAAAGACAATTCAGCTACACAACATAAAAGCTGAATACCCAGTCAGCAGAGAGTCAACTCAGCCGGACGACATAAAAGTAGAATGAGCTAGTAGCAAAACGTCTGGAATTGCAAAAGTCCGTATGTTTAAAATACCTTATTAGCCGGAAGTCAAATTAGTTGTATGACAAAAACACAGAATGGGATAGCAAAAAAATATTCATAAAACTAAACGACAGGCTAGAAAATATTGTTTAAGCGATAAAAAGTATAACCAAATAGCTTCTCTTGCGTGCATTAAAGAAAGTCAAAAATAATATATATATTTTTCTTGTTCTTTTGTGGTTTTCCACCTATATTTTCTGTGAAAAGCAATATATTTTTTCTCTTTTTTTGTTCTTCAAAGAGGTCATTTAGTAACTATGGATTTAAATATCCAGACGTTTTGCTACTATATCATTCAACGCTCATGTCTATTTAGTGACTATGGCATTTTAATATAAAGACTATTTGCTACCAGCGTATTTTTAATTACGACATTTTAAGATCCAGATGTTTTGCTACTAAGGCGTTTAGCGTTCATGTCTATTTAGTAACTATTGCGTTTTAATATCAAGACGTTTGGGCTATATTGTCATTTTACAATGTGGGTATTCTGATAGTGACTCCTATGACTACCTACCCTATGATTACAGAATAAGGCAGTGTGTTTCAGGGCAGTCTGTGCGAAGCCTCTCCAAGGGGGTTGCGGAAGGTCGAGAAGTCTCTTTGTACCGATTTAATATTTGTGATAATAGAAATAAAATAATACAGGTCAGGATTAGCGGATCTGCAGTGGGAGCTCTTGGAGCGGACAAGCTTAAGGAAGAGGATCTAAAGCAGTTAACGATAAGTCAACTCATCAGGTACTGTAAGCGTACTGGAAGGTTCGAGGGTCTGACGCCGGTGGGGTAAACGATAACCCGCCTCCCCCTGCTCTCAGCTTTCAAGGGATTTGGGGAAAGGGGTGAAATGGTTCCACTGGAATAGGGAATATAAAATACACTGGAATAGGGATTATAAAAACATATTTCATTCATCCTTTACGACAAGAACATTTTTTTACTGAAGAAAATAGTTTTATTGCCCTATTCTGTAGCGTGTTAGTATTTTTTACTTTCCTCTATGCTGTGGGTTGATGAGAATGTGAATGACATTCTGAGAAAGTGATGTTTTGCGAAGTGACATTTAGCGAAGTAATATTTTTTTAAACTGTCATTTTGCAAAAGTGACATACTGAGAAAGTGAATTTTGTTAATGGGTAAACTAATCTGTTTTTTGTAACACATTTTATATTAAGACTATTTTAGTGATTTATGTTATTCATTAAATGAAAACTAGCAGCACTATATTAATTTATTCAAGTTACATTATTTAGAACTTTCATAAAAACCACCACTACCACCACTATTACACAAATTAGTTTTTTACTGTTTTTTTATTATTATTAATATGTTAGGTTATTTTCAAATTAACCTATAATTATTTTACTGACCAAGACTCATCGATAAATAATAAAACTACTTACTTTTGAGTATGTCATCAAGTACAGCATTAAGTTTCTTTTCCAAGTGTTGATACTCATCATCCTCATCGATTGGCCAGTCACAGGATAGATCAACAATATCCACTTTAGTTCCAGAATCATTTGGTACTGCATAGAGCCTGGGAAGATAATATCAGTAAGTATGTGTGGATTGTAAACACACAAAGGATTGACAAAAGATTGTCTTTTTCACGCATGATGAAAAACTCCAACTGGATATTTAATAGATATAAAATATGGGGATATTTTTAATTGGGTGACTGGAAATAATAAAGAGTGACTTAAATACTAAAACGGGCAGCAGTTTATTTTGTTAACGACAAAAAAACTGAAAGGGCAACGTACTGTGGATTACAAAAAATACATAAAACAAGCAAATACATATGCGAGATAAATAATTTAAATGAGTGTCAAAATAGTGAGTGGGCAACTAATATACCAATTAACTAATAACTGATTTAAGCTGTCCAACCTGGTATTTTTGTCACCTTTCACCTTTTATAAATTAATATTTTGCCAAATTTTGAATGTTATGTGTGCCCTATGGTTGTCGCCTAAATAGAAATTTGGTCGCTCGTTCTGAATTACTAGTTATTCAATTTGTAATTAAGTCACCCATTTTCAATTTTTGTAGTCGCCCTCAGTCCGTCACCCACTTAGTATTTCAGTAAACTATATTCAGTATTTTTGATACCCAAAATGGGAATTTATTGTTACCCCGTTAAATACTACCCTAAAATAGGAAGGTAAATTTTACTAATAACTTATTTCCTCATAGAAATATTTAAAATCCAAAAAAATTATAGCAAGAATGAATAACTATATTATTATTGTATAGATGTGAATTGTTTATTAATGAAACCTTATGATTACTGGAGGAAAGATTTGTAAATTCCAATAAAAGGGCAATAACAATGACTGTTGTTATTAGGATATCCTAGGTCCTATCCTAGTTAAATATGACAATGCTGTTATTATACTCAATGTTCTTTTACTATAAAATATACTGGTTACAAAGGTAACTCAATATAATGTAAACACGTAGATACAAGCAAAACTGGAAATGCAGAACTAGTTGTTTAATTGGAACAAGTGGCTCATCGAAATAAAAAACGGACATGTCCTGTATTGGCGACATAATGTATGACCTAAAAATGTACATAACCACTTCTAGGGCTACAGCTGGTACTTTTTATGCAATCCTTGGTACTTACCATGTCTGATCATCGGAAAAATCCAAAGATTCCACGTCGATCAGATCAGATTCGATCATATCTTTGTTTATATTTTGATCAACCCGATTCATAATACCAGCAAAGGAGAAACATCAATTTGGCACTTTACACAAATCACATATGAATTTAATACATAAACTACATTTATTATAAAAGAATACTGTAAATATATAGAGAAAAGATGTATTATTTTTATCAACCAACAAGAATTGTCCCAAATGAGTTCAGTTTGTAATTTGACATATCGCCATAACCATAAACAAACAAAATTTCAGAAAAAAAGAAACGGTGATTTCCATAGATAATTCGATGGAATTATTGGGATGGGAATTTCCACTGACGTGAAAAAACTTTTTTTTTTTTATTTAACTGGACTGGCTGTCTGTACGATTTGACAGCTAAGTGGGTTTTTGGCGCTATTTTGTCGGGTTTGGTTTGGTGACTATTTTAATTATTCGCAAATTGATTCGTAGTGGATATTGTGTCTTAAAATTGGTGCAGTTTTGTGGTACAAGTGTCTACGCAACTGAACAATATGTGGGATAATTGAAATAGGCGCGATCTTGGTTGTGTGAAGCTGAGACCAGAGATGGGAAAGTGTTTCTGCCCGGGCGGGAAAATTGGGAAAAAACCCAGGCACGTTGGGCATAAATCTTTTATGCCCAAATAAATGCCCAATCTGTGGGCAGAAAAAAACGATTGTTCAACAACGAATAAATGAAAAAGTTTTAAGGAAATAAAACGAAATATTAGTTATTTAACAAATATTTATTATAATATGACTTTTAGGTCTATATATTTTACTGATAAGTCTAAGCAAACAAAGGTAAATAGAATCAACATTTTTAAAAACTCGCGAATATTCGCCTTCTATCCATTCCGTGTGCCTGTCGGTATATCAAAGGGTTCTCGGGTAGTTTCAACAAGTTTTATGTATAGTAGGCGAACTATCTCTCCAGATTCCCGCTGTTCCTCACGCCAGTTGGCCGACATTCACCGTAATGAGCCTAATAAAAGCTTTTAAAAATGTCGGTAAATTGGATACTCGAACTATTATTGTATTTATTAGGAACTATTATTATTTTATTTCGAACCATTATTATGAAATTATTATTATTTTGAACCATTATTATATTCATTAGCTTATCTATATATTTGGGTCGAATTAACGTTATAAAGAATTAATGCAATGTAAAATTTTATGCCTAGGTACTAGATACGGCATAAAGAATTTTATTGCGATTATACCCTACCTTTTTTCTACCTACCTAATAAGAATAGTAGTAAGGTAGTATCTTGCATTACGGATGTCAGCAAAATGTTAGATAAATAATCTATACTTCTATAGGTATACTTAGTATCCCCGTAAATTACATAAAAACCAGGCGGCCATTTTTTAAATCCAAAAACGAAAAACAATTGTATTTCTTATATATTTTGTTTCCTAGACCCTATCTTATTGAAAATAATAATTAAATTATTAAGCCGATGACGTTAACGTGGATGTTAATGTAACAATGTTCTTCGTATTTCCAATTTGGGGGATAGTTCCCACAATGAGAGTAAATGATTAATTTACTTCTTTGATTAATAAAGCATTTATACCGACTCGTTTACTGATAGACTTAGGATAAGATAATACAGATTTATAAACAAAGCTTATGCCGTCATTTCGAACAAACTCGCCGCTCTCGCTATTCGCTAAAAGTTTTGCCCATCGGCGAACACCGGGAATGTAGGGAGCCGCTCTCGTGTGCTCTCGCCCATGCCGTTGTTTGACAAAAGTTTTGATTCTCGGCAAAAACGATGAATGGCAACCTACTAGTATTAACCTCACCGAGTGGTACGGGGTGGCCAAGCGAGTTTAAATCGGGAGTGTCCTTCTCTACTTGTATTTTCATATGATTGTTTTCCTTTAATATAATTTTTACCAATTTCGAAGATTTTGTGACAAATATATACTTACGTCTACGATTCACATACAAAATGTTGATTAGGATATCCAAATTTATGAAAATATAAACTTATGAACGATAATCTTAACGAATTTAATTAAAATTAACTATATTTTAATATTTAAATAAATTTTGTAGATCAATTTTGTGACAAAAAATAAATGCCCAGATAAATGCCCAGTGGGCGGGAATTTATGGGCATTTATTGGGAATATTCCCAATCTGCTAAAAATGCCCGGCATTTTCCCCATCAGTAGCTGAGACTTTTATTGTAGTGGTGGCTACCTCGGCTGACCTTACCGAGTAAACTGTCTTGATATACTTGGTGCGAAATGCTCCAAGCAGCACTGGAATGCAATGCACCCGCATTCTAATGTAAACTGAAACATTCTACCACTGAACTATTCAACACTTGACACTGGCAAAAATTACTTCCAAGAGGAATTTAGATTGCCAAAACAAAAATAAGAAGAAGAAGACAGCTAAGTTTTTGTGCCTATTTGAAACGCCACTAGCGTGCGTCTAAAGAACTAATTTTGACGTACAATATGAAAATAGTTGCCGTGATGGTCTCTTCAGACTTCAAAATTTAGTACCACGTACGCACGCTATGCTCACGCTACGTCCTACAGCGCCAAAATGGCGGAAATAAAATAGGCACAAAAACAGTTTGACATAAGCCTGTCCAGTGTAAATATATGCAGGTCAGTGGGAAGTTCGCATGTTGCAAGGCAACACTACCGGCCATAGATTTTAACCAAGGAGGGAGTTTAGATTTTGCATTGGGTGCATGCATTCCAACAGACAAATTTCTGAGTCATCGATTGCCATAGAGTAAATTTTAACCTTGTATAGAATGTCAAAATATTTTACTGGTTAAAAGCAGGGATTGAAAATTGAAATACCGTTAAAAAAATAACGATATAAAAACATAACGTTAAAAATACCGTTAAAACATTTTTTGGTAAATTTACCGGTAAAAATAACGTTAAAATTATTGGTACCGGTAAAATTACCGTTAAATATAGCGTTAAACTTTAGTACCGGTAAAATTATCGGTAAAAAATTAACGTCATTAATTGGAATAACATTAATTTTAAAGTAAAGGTGACAAAAAGTAAGAAATAACGTTAAAATTAACGTTATTTACTGAAATAACGTTAATTTCGTTTAAATAATATTAAAATTAACGTTTTTTTATTGAAATAACGTTAATGTTAAAATTAACGGCACAAAAAGTAAGAAATAACGTTACATTTAAAAATAACGTTATCATTCCCTGGTTAAAAGTGAATATCAGAACCGCGGGATCAAGTCATAATTTTGAATATTATTTATGTCACTATGTAGTTAATTCTCAATCAGTACCTTTCAGTACCTTTACTTAAAACCTTAGTACCTAAACATGTATTAACTTATTCTTATTTTAAAGTGGGCCGCCATTCTGACGTCAAAACCGCTGAGACAATCCCTATAGGACAAAATCCAAAAACTTTTATGATGATTTGAATGGAACAATCATTTGTACTCTATTAGTTGAATTAGATCCTTAGAAAAATATTAATATCAAGTTTATAGAATCCATCATTTTATATTTTAGATTTTAAATTTGTAATTTATTATACCAAATTATGTTATTGTAATGCATCTTTTTATTGAATAAACGTTTTTATTATTATTATTCTTCTTCTTCGTCGTTTTGCTCTTGGCAGAGCGGTCGTGGTCACGTTGAGGCGTCCGCGTCGGTGGAAGAGGCGGACACAGCTTTCCGCACGATCTCCCGCCATCTCTCCCGGTTGACAGACTGTCTGGCGCAGTCAGATACACGGTGTCCCACTGCGGATTTCACCTGGTCAGTCCAACGCATCGGTGACCTGCCACGCGATCTGGTTCCCTCTACTTTGCCCTGTACGACCAGCCGCTCTATGGAGTCGTTACCCCGCCTAGAGACATGGCCAAAATACTGCAGTATGCGCGACTGTACTACGGCCGATAAACGGCTGCGTGATGCCGAGCTCCTGGAGTATGGACACGTTGGTGCGGAATTCCGTCCATGATATCCCCAGCATCCTCCTCCAGCACCACATTTCTAGAGCATCTATCTTCCCCTTTTCCAGCTCGCGCACTGTCCACGTCTCTGCCGCGTAAAGAAAAATGGGGAATACAAGTGTTCGCACGAGCCTGACTTTGGTGGCTTTGGTAATGTTACGATTCCTCCACACTTTCCTTAACTTCTCCATCGCAGTTCTGGTTATGGCCATACGTCGTTTCACTTCATCTACGCAGCCGCCGTTGTTTGAGATTAAAGCTCCAAGGTACACGTAGGTCTGGACCACGTCGCAGTTCACAATCTGTGTCATTGCGGGCGAGTTATCGTTGACGCGATCCACGATCATGATCTTGGTCTTAGATCGGTTTATCTTTAATCCAAACGTAAGGCTCACGCGCTCCATTTTGAGAAGTAATTCCTCCATAAGGTCAGCGTTACTCGCAAATAAGGTGGTGTCATCTGCATACCGCAAGTTCGCTATTTTGTATCCACCAATCGCAACACCATCACTCCAGTCCTCGAGAGTGATTCGCATTACAAGCTCGGTGTAGATGTTAAATAGTAAGGGTGATATTATGCAGCCCTGTCGCACGCCCGCACTTGGATGGAAACTATCTGAGAGGAGGTCATCTGTCCGCACTGAAGCTGTTTCCCCTTAGTAGAGCTCCCTGAGCAGGTGCACGAGGTGTTGTGGTGTGCCCATGTCCAGTAGTGTTTTCCACAACGTTGGCCATTTCACAGAGTCGAACGCCTTGGAGAAATCAACAAAACATTATGTATGTCGGTTTGTTGAACTCTCGAGCCTTCTCAATGATTTGACGAACGATGACAATTTGTTCACGGGTTCCTTTCCCTTTCACAAATCCAGCTTGTTCTGGCGCAATTTCTCTGGACAAATATGCTTTCAGTCGCTCGTTTATGATGTGTAGCATTATTTTGCTGGCGTGTGTTATCAGTGCAATAAGTCGGAAATTGCTACACTTCTTCGTGGAACCTTTTTTATGAAGAGGAGTGAATATTGTGTGCGCCCATTCAGAGGGCCATTTGCCTGTGAGCCATATCTTGTTGCAGATGATGTGGAAGATATGAACGCCACGGTCTCCCAATGCTCGTATGGTTTCAATTGGGATCTCATCTTTCCCTGTGGCTTTCCCATTCTTTAGATGTTGAATAGCGGCTCTTACTTCCGACTCAAGTATATCCGGCTCAAGCATGTCACTCGCAGGCTCCGTGGGTGTGAAATTTCGAGACTGAGGATCTTGATACAAGGACTGACAGTAATTCTTCGAAACCTCCGAAATTTTGTCTAGTTCAGTGACTACTTGGCCATTCTGATCTTCAACAGCCCAGGTTTTAGACGGCAGCGTTTTTGTGATGAGGCGAATTTTGTGATGCAAGTCTCTTGACTCATATCTGTCTAACACATATTGCGCAGGTAGGCATTATGATCTTGTCTGCATTTGAGTTGTATCTGTGCTGAAATTTTATTTAGGTCCTTGATATCAGCGCCCGCTGCTTTCATTTTCCGGCGTTTTTCGACGAGTTCGAAGGTATTAACAGTCATCCAGTGCTGTCTTTTGTGGATTGTAATTGGTGGTGCAGTTTCCGAGACAGTTATTCCGAGATTATTATTATTACTATTATTATATATCAGCTTTTTTGATGTAAACGCCTGTTACTTATATCTAAGCAACGAATTGTGTGGTAGCTTATTATGACTGATCTGGAGCCGTACCGGCTAACGAATCGATTATCGAAAAATCTGAATCGGTTTCAACTTAGAACTGAAAAATCAAAGTAAGGAATTTCATCTTGTACTTTCTGTTGACGTAATTTGAAAGATAACGATGTTCGTGTGACATCATGAAATGGGGTTCGCCATTTTCGCCCAATTGGGGCTCGATTTATCTGTTTTAATTTGAAACCCGGCAGACTTTTCGAAGCTCGATTCGTTAGCCGGTACGGCCACTGATGAATGTTTTAGGCGCTTCGTGAATATTCAATAAAAATATAGCTAGGTAGATAGATGTTAATTATAATTGTCACTAATTTTAAAGCCGGAAATTATTGTCACCTTAATTTGTTCTGTTGTGACGATTACATTTATTTATCTTGTTTAACCCTTTATTTCGCAATGTATTTTGAGCTCATACACTCTAAACAAAAAAATATTATGCAAAAACTACCGCTCGCTCGGTCAAGAAAAACAGTTACACTAGGAATAGCTTGTGTTGTGCGTGTGCAAAGAAACGAACCCGGAGCTGCAGCACATACTCCGGTTTTGTCAAGTGGACAGGCAGGCAGACCCTCACAATATTTTTTCTCATTATTATTTTATTGTTCAGAAAAAAGTAACAGGCGTTTACATAAAAAAACATTAGCGTATAGTTGGCAGCCTCACCATGGAATTTGAAGGTTTTGACTAGGTCAAAAAATTGTTAGTAAATAGTTATAAATAGTGAACTATAGCATATAAATAGTGATACTATGGTTCAAAAGATATTTGAGTATCTTGGTGAGGCTGCTATCTTGACGTCAAGCTAGCAGACACCTTAAGAAATACAGTTCGTATCAATGTGATTTATATGCCAAAAAATTGTTAGGAAATAGTGAATCGTATACGCAAAATTTCAATAATATTGCTTCAGTACAAGCCGAGATATTACGATCTCAAAGTGGGCTGCTAACTTGACGTTTCTGGCAATGGCGATTCCAGAGAAACGGGTACAAGTTATAAACAAATAAATATATCAAAAAATTGTTAGTGAAATTGTGATTCTTACGATTTAAATAAAAAAAGAATTCTTCACTGCTATTTTCTAAAAATCGAAAGTTAACTTCTACATAGTACTCTGAATATAGGCTGTCGATCAATATTGAACTTTGCTCAACAGTAATAAGGTTTAAACTTGATTGCAATCATGAGGTGAGTACTATCAAGCAAAGACACCTTAAGAAATACAGTTCGTATCAATGTGATTTATATGCCAAAAAATTGTTAGGAAATAGTGAATCGTATACGCAAAATTTCAATAATATTGCTTCAGTACAAGCCGAGATATTACGATCTCAATGTGGGCTGCTAACTTGACGTTTCTGGCAATGGCGATTCCAGAGAAACGGGTACAAGTTATAAACAAATAAATATATCAAAAAATTGTTAGTGAAATTGTGATTCTTACGTTATAAATAAAAAAAGAATTCTTCATTGCTATTTTCTAAAATTCGAATGTTAACTTCTACATAGTACTCTGAATATAGGCTGTCGATCAATATTGAACTTTGCTCCACAGTAATAAGGTTTAAACTTGATTGCAATCATGAGGTGAGTACTATCAAGCAAAAAAGTGAAATTTATATTTTTTGACTGTGTCAATAGTCATATCCTCGGTTCAAGGCTATTGATTTGGTATAAGTAAACAAATATTTTTCTACTTACTTTTTTTAATTAATTTTTTATTAAATCTCATCAAAAAAAATTGATTGTGTAATACTACTCTAATAATAATTAATACTACTACTCTAATCATCGGTAATACCACAGCCTAGAGAGTATTCTTCTTACAGTCGGACATCGCCCTTTGTGTTGGCGCAAAAGCCGCCGTTCGTCTAGACAGTTGACGTAACGACTAAAAGTGTAAGGGTTGGCACGATGTAATTTGCCTTTTCGAATTTTAAAAATATATAGGAAAAATAAGATAGACACTTCAAAATTCTTGTTTTATTCTTTGAATTATTTATTGTCATTTTTTTCTAGAAGGTAAGAATATTTTTTTCAAATTTGTCTCTTTTCCTTCTTTTAATGCTCTTAAAATAAGGAAAAGAAAAAGTTTTTCTTAGTATTTTCTCTTTTTTTCTTCTTCTTGCATCATAAGTGCGAGGAATTATAGGAATTATGGAAAGGATATGGAAAGGATGTATGATAATCATAATTTTAATTGTAAATCATTACTAATTTAGGGCTAAATAAGTATAAAATAAATCTTAAATTAGTACTCAATTAGGAAATAATAATGAAAAAATAAGTTCCAAGATGGCGGCTGACAACTTTTTTGTTTACGGGCCGATATCGATGAAACTCGGTTTTTGGTACCATTTTGACACAAAAATAACAACGCAAGGTAACGCAATGTGAAAATATTAAAAAATTCAAGATGGCGGCCAACTTTTTTGTTTGCGGGCCGATTTCGATGAAACTCGGTTTTTGGTAGTATTTTGACAAGAAAACAGCAACGCAATGTTAAAAATGTAAAAAATTCAAGATGGCGGCCAACTTTTTTGTTTGCGGACCGATTTCGATGAAACTCGGTTTTTGGTAGTACTTTGGCAAGAAAACAGCAACGCAATGTTAAAAAAAATAAAAATTCAAGATGGCGGCCAACTTTTTTGTTTGCGGACCAATTTCGATGAAACTCGGTTTTTGGTAGTATTTTGACAAGAAAACAGCAACGCAATGTTAAAATGTAAAAAAAATTCAAGATGGCGCCAACTTTTTTGTTTGCGGGCCGATTTCGATGAAACTCGGTTTTTGGTAGTATTTTGGCAAGAAAACAGCAACGCAATGTTAAAAAAATCAAAATTCAAGATGGCGGCCAACTTTTTTGTTTGTGGGCCGATTTAGATAAAACTCGGTTTTGGGTACTATTTCGACAACAAAACAGCAACGCAATGCTAAAAATATAAAAAAATCCAAGATGGCGGCCAACTTTTTTGTTTGTGGGCCGATTTAGATGAAACTCGGTTTTGGGTACTATTTTGACAACAAAACAGCAACGCAATGTTAAAATATAAAAAATCCAAGATGGCGGCCAACTTTTTTGTTTGTGGGCCGATTTAGATGAAACTCGGTTTTGGGTACTATTTCGACAACAAAACAGCAACGCAATGTTAAAAATATAAAAAATCCAAGATGGCGGCCAACTTTTTTGTTTGTAGGCCGATTTAGATGAAACTTGGTTTTGGGTACTATTTCGACAACAAAACAACAACGCAATGTTAAAAATATAAAAAAATCCAAGATGGCGGCCAACTTTTTTGTTTGGTGGCCGATTTAGACGAAACTCGGTTTTGGGAACTATTTCGACAACAAAACAGCAACGCAATGTAAAAAATATAAAAAAATCCAAGATGGCGGCCAACTTTTTGTTTATGGGCCGATTTAGATAAAACTCGGTTATGGGTACTATTTCGACAACAAAACAGCAACGCAATGTTAAAAATAGGAAAATTCCAAGATGGCGGCCAACTTTTTTGTTTGTGGGCCGATTTAGAAGAAACTCGGTTTTGGGTACTATTTCGACAACAAAACAGCAACGCAATATTAAAAATATAAAAATCCAAGATGGTGGCCAACTTTTTTGTTTGTGGGCCAATTTAGATAAAACTCGGTTTTGGGTACTATTTCGACAACAAAACAGCAACGCAATGTTAAAAATAGGAAAATTCCAAGATGGCGGCCAACTTTTTTGTTTGTGGGCCGATTTAGAAGAAACTCGGTTTTGGGTACTATTTCGACAACAAAACAGCAACGCAATATTAAAAATATAAAAATCCAAGATGGTGGCCAACTTTTTTGTTTGTGGGCCAATTTAGATAAAACTCGGTTTTGGGTACTATTTCGACAACAAAACAGCAACGCAATGTTAAAAATATAAAAAAATCCAAGATGGCGGCTGTTCGCGAGAACACCTTCGATAGCACTCCCGAGCAGTAAAAGGTCACTAATCCATTGTTTCTAACGGTAAAGCTCAAGCATAGTAATTCCTCATTAAGGGATGAACCACTTACCCTTGACGCCGACAGCTTTGAGTTGAAACAGGAAGCCAATCCAAATGCCACCACGTGCTCCGCTATCAACGTCCACCGCACTACAATCTCACAAGTCTCACTCCAATTGTCTTTCTTGCATGAGAATAACACCAAAAACTTATAATTTGAGGAAATTCCGTATTCCAAAATTGATATCGATCCGAAAACTGCACGCGTCGCCGGCCGCCTAGAGGTGAGTGGCGGGCGGCTGCTCTTCGCCGCCGGCTCGCTGGTTTCGCGGTTTACCCACATAAAAAGAAATAAACTATGCCTGAACAGCGGCCAACTTTTTGTTTATGGGCCGATTTAGATAAAACTCGGTTATGGGTACTATTTCGACAACAAAACAGCAACGCAATGTTAAAAATAGGAAAAATCCAAGATGGATTTAGATGAAACTCGGTTTTGGGTAGGGTGTAGTGTGGTACAATGAAACACCAAAAGTTCTGAGTCTCATATTTCTCTCATTTTTGTAGATATGAATTCCATTTTTTACAGGAACGGAGTCTACTCAATTAGGTATAGTATGGCATTTATAGTTTCATTAATAAATAGATACATAACCAATAACAAGACTTTTAAAAGAAAATGGGAATTGTTTCATTGTGTACACCTAGGTGGAAGAAACACCCCGTGTCCAACAATGAAACTGTTATTAATTTTGCCTTTTTATATAAAGTGGAACAAGTAAATTACAAAATCTGTTGAATTACAATCAATGAAGGTTTTTTCAGAGTATTCCACAATTATTCAGACTTTAAAAGTACCTCTAGGTTTGTCTCCGGTACAATTATTTGGTGACTTAAAGATTAACGAGTCCTAATTTTTTAAATCTTAGTTAGGTACCTTTTTTTAGGCAAAAACTATTTAAAATCAACAGTTACTCATAATAGGCATTAATGTCTTGAGTAAAGTTTGAGCGTGGGCGGGGACTTTTATTGTCCATTTTAGCAAGTCTAGCGCTAAAATGAATGTTGCCTTCGTTGATTGATAGGACACTTTATAACCTTAGAAAGCTGCAAAACTGTATTAACCAAATTTTTCTGCTTGTTTTCTGGGACGCATTGTATTTCAATATTTGTTGAACGTGTCTGTAACTCAAGCTGTGCCAGTCTAGAAGAAAGGTTTTGATTAGCTGAACGTAGCGACTCATTTTCCTTGCGGACATCATTCAAAGTGGCCAACTGGGCGGCGTGTTGCGTTTTTATGCTATCCAGATCCTGGCTGAATGCCGAGAGAGATGATTCAAAGCCAACTATCATATTTTGCAAGGCAACAATTTTTGGATTAATAACATCCTCAAAAGCATTGTAAATCTCCTCTCTAATAATGTCCCTTAAATCATTGGCCGAAGGGCAGGAACAACTCGTTGGCGCAGGAAAACTTAACTTCAAGCGCTGGGTAACGAAGCTATCATTGGAGGCAGTGGGTAATTTAGCTCTCGTTGGTGTAATCGTGTTATTACCCTTTTTGGGCTCGCGAATGTGGCAGAAATCACAAATTCAGGCGTTTTTAGTATCAGCTGTCATCGCATTCTAATCTGCGAGTAAATATGCAGTGCACTGCAAATGATAATTGTCTTTGCAACGTTTACATTGCATGAATATTGCTCCATCCATGATATTAGGACATCCCGCGCACTCAGATGATCCTTTAATCAACATTTTTATTCTTATACAATTACTCTCAATAATCTTATACCTTACTACGGCTTTGGTGAATGAAGATGTTTTAGTAAATCAAAATTAATTGAAAAGTAATGTCCAAAAATATCTTCAATACAAATTAAAAAAAAAATATCTTTAAAAATAAATAAAATGTCTCTAAAAAAAATTTGGGAGAAAAAGTCTTTATAAGCGAGGATCGATCTTCGGGCCACTCACAGCTGAATTCAGTATGCAGCACTCAGTGTGCTAACGTATGCGCCAAAGCGACTTAAAGCGTTCAAAGTATTGATCAGTTAAGTAGGGTTTGAAACTTGATGTATGAGTTGGTTTGAGTATGAGGTCAAGACGAAAATAATAATTATTGTACTACCTCAACACTGATAATATCACTGATGATAATATTTAGTTTTAACACTGGAGACAAGATTTATTACGCAAATTAAAGCGCAGTTTTATCACTTTTCTGAGGATAATGCTCAGACTATATTCAGCAGTTTTTAATAATCCACTGATTAAAAAAGGCACTGAATATTTTTTGAGCACAAATACACACTTTTAAACTATAGGTATAGTTCTACAAACGATATCACTGGTGAATCACTAGACAAATTATTGATTTAACTTGATTCCAAATGTTAGAATTGTGATTTAAAATTATTCGGCAATATTTAACGTAGAGACTTTGTTTACTACAAAGCGTGATCTGGCGGATTTAGATGAAACTCCATACTATTTCTGACATTGCGTTGCTGTTTTGTTGTCAAAATAGTACCGAAAACCGAGTTTCATCTAAATCGGCCCACAAACAAAAAAGTTGGCCGCCATCTTGGGTTTTTTATATTTTTAACATTGCGTTGCTGTTTTGTTGTCGAAATAGTACCCAAAACCGAGTTTTAT
This sequence comes from Agriphila geniculea, assembly GCA_943789525.1. Lineage (NCBI taxonomy): Eukaryota > Metazoa > Arthropoda > Insecta > Lepidoptera > Crambidae > Agriphila > Agriphila geniculea. Next base: position 6,934,361 of record OX038886.1, on the reverse strand, counting down.
CTGAATCGGCCCACAAACAAAAAAGTTGGCAGCATCTTGGGATTTTTTATTTTTAACATTGCGTTGCTGTTTTGTTGTCAAAATAGTACCCAAATCCGAGTTTCATTTAAATTGGCCCACAAACAAAAAAGTTGGCCGCCATCTTGGATTTTTTTATATTTTTAACATTACTTTGCTGTTTTGTTGTCGAAATAGTACCCAAAACAGAGTTTCATCTAAATCGGCCCACAAACAAAAAAGTTGGTCGCCATCTTGGATTTTTTATATTTTTAACATTGCGTTGCTGTTTTGTTGTCAAAATAGTACGTAAAACCGAGTTTCATCTAAATCGGCCCACAAACGAAAAAGTTGGCCGCCATCTTAGATTTTTTATATTTTTAACTTTGCGTTGCTGTTTTGTTGTCGAAATAGTACCCAAAACCGAGTTTCATCGAAATCGGCCCCCAAACATAAAATTTGGCTGCTATCTTTTAGATTTATTTATTTATTATTAGTTTAGATTTATTACTAAAATTGTAATAATAGGCACGATCTGGCAACATTACCATGTGGTAAATACTGAGCCTGTAGGCGTGCGTTTTCATTCCATCGTTGGAATTGGAATTATCAGTATTTGCCACACAGTTGGACCACAGTAAATACTGTGTGTGTAGCCGTCGCCTTATACGTAATTATAGTGCGACTATCTTGAATTAATATTTATCTTGTTAATACAGTCGCACTAAAACGTAACAGTACCATCAACATTTCAAAAACGGTAATTAAGCATAAATCCCAAGTTTGTTCTTTTTCAAAACAGACTCTACTGATCTTTGCTTCTGAATGAAATATAGACTTAATCCGGGAAATTCCTTGAACATCAATGTTTGCGGGGACTTAACACCGTAGTTACCATAACTTTATAACCAAAATATACCGAAAATACTTACTTCCGCTAATATACCTACAAAAATACGTAAATTCGGTAAAGTCGATAAAATATACTGAAAAAGTATTAAAATACTGAATCTGGTCACACTGGCGCTCCGCGCTCCGTGTTCGCGTGTTCGCATCGGATCCCAAATATGGAGCGCGCTCCGAGGTTCGCGGAGCGCGGAGCGCGGAGGTTCGCAAACCTGAGTGGGGACACACCCTAACGTTAAAGTTTCAGTTACTAAAAAAAATACAAAATATTCATTTTCAAAAAATTACAGGTTAGGGTATTTTCATTAGACTCCTCCCTTTAAGTTATAGTTTTAACGTTAGGTACCTAATTGGTAGTAAAATATTTGTAGTTTTTCCTAAACTAAATAAATGAACTGAGAGTAGAGTATTAAACGACCAAATTTTTTTTGATGAGATTAATTCAAAAATTTTTTGATTGTGTCAATACTCTAAAAAATAAAAAAGTGGGTAGAAAAATATTTGTTTACTAATACCAAATCAATAGCCTTGAACCGAGGATATGACTATTGACACAGTCAAAAAATTTAAATTTCACTTCTTTGCTTGATAGTACTCACCTCATGATTGCAATCAAGTTTAAACCTTATTACTGTGGAGCAAAGTTCAATATTGATCGACAGCCTATATTCAGAGTACTATGTAGAAGTTAACATTCGATTTTTAGAAAATAGCAATGAAGAATTCTTTTTTTATTTATATAGTAAGAATCACAATTTCACTAACAATTTTTTGATATATTTATTTGTCTATAACTTGTACCCGTTTCTCTGGAATCGCCATTGCCAGAAACGTCAAGTTAGCAGCCCACTTTGAGATCGTAATATCTCGGCTTGTACTGAAGCAATATTATTGAAATTTTGCGTATACGATTCACTATTTCCTAACAATTTTTTGGCATATAAATCACATTGATACGAACTGTATTTCTTAAGGTGTCTGCTAGCTTGACGTCAAGATAGCAGCCTCACCAAGATACTCAAATATCTTTTGAACCATAGTATCACTATTTATATGCTATAGTTCACTATTTATAACTATTTACTAACAATTTTTTGACCTAGTCAAAACCTTCAAATTCCATGGTGAGGCTGCCAACTATACGCTAATAAAAAACTAATAAATGTTAAATGATGATTATATAAACTTTATATTAATATTTTTCTAAGTAACTAATAGATTACTAATGATTGTTCCATTCAAATCATCATAAAAGTTTTTGGATTTTGTTCAATCGGAAATGTCTCCGTAGGTCTGACGTCAGAATGGCAGCCCACTTTAAAATAGGAATAAGTTAATATATGTTTAGATACTAACGTTTTAAGTACAGGTACTGATTAAGAATTAACTACATATGTACATAAAGAATATTCAAAACTAACTTGGTCCCGCGATTCTGGCATTCACGTTAAAATGTACTCTATAGCGATCGATGATTCAGAGATTTGTCTGTTGGATGGAATCAAGGAAATTATAAGTACTTATAATTTCCTTGGGAGTTTTTGGCGCCATTTTGTCGGGTTCGGTTTGGTGACTACATATTTTAATTATTCGCAAATTGATTAATAGCGGATATTGTGTCTTAAAATTGGTGCAGTTTTGTACTAGTGTCTACGCAACTGAACAATATGTGGGATAATTGAACTAGGCGCGATCTTGGTTGTGTGAAGCTGAGACTTTTATTGTAGTGGTGGCTACCTCGGCTGACCTTACCGAGTAAACTGTCTTGATATACTTGGTGCTAAATGCTCCAAGCAGCATTGGAATGCGATGCACCCGCATTTTAATGTAAGCTGAAACAATCTACCACTGAACTATTCAACACTTGACCCGGGCAAAAATTACTCCCTAAAGAGGAGAGTAGATTGCCAAACTAAATAAGAATTTCCTTGGATGGAATCATGAATTTAGACATCCCTTCGGTATTGGAATGCATCAAGAATCTTATATTCATATTATATAAGGTTCTTGGAATGCATCCATTCATTGACATTAGTTTGACAGTTGTCAGGAAAGAAATCTCTTTTTGTCTACGGACACGTTGTGAGCACGTTGTAAAAGGTGCAATTTCTAAAGAAAAAAGAAAAAATGTCGTCCCATTTGAATTGGATGATTATCCGCAACAACCACGCCTTCCTCATAAAGAAGACCAACATCAAAAAGCCCTTCAGTAAGGAGCCCAACAATGTGACTAACCTCAACTCGTACAGATACAATGGTTTGATTCACAAGAAAGCCGTCAGCGTGGTTGAGAATCCCGACAGAAAAGGTTTCACAGTTGTGTACAAGAAAGCTAAGGCGACTAACAAGCCCGCTAAGAACACAATACGCCGGCCTTTCAAAGCTGGTGCTAGGAGGTCACTGTTCAAAGTCAAGAAGCTGCTGAAGACCAACAACTACCGTACTGACCTTTGCAAAGCCACGCTTCGTCGCGCCTCAGCCATCCTTAGGTCACAAAGGCCCATCAAAGCCAAGAAACCTAAAGCAGCTGCTGCAAAAACTGAATAACTTTATGTAAGCTGACAATAAAAAATAAATTAACCTACTTTGTATTTTTTTTAAGACGACATCTAAGTGATAGGTACTATTCTCTCCTGAATGTTTCTATAACAGTATAACAAAGTCCAGTCCTATTATATGTACTAAAAATATTTGGCCTGAACTTGTACTTGTTGCTTTAATTCAAAGTATTTGCTTCCAAAAACACGTAGAATGAACAAGTATCCACCGATACTCACCACTGCGAGGGGTGAAATTATGTTGAAGCAGATCAAAACATTTTTGCTGAAAAGCTTACTTTTCAACAAAAATGTTGTGATCTGCATAGTAGATCATCAGTGGGGTGGGATTTCTAAAAAGTAAGCCTAAAACGTAGTGATTATTTCCTCTGTGGGTAATAAGCCGATGGGGATCTGCTTGTATGAACACTTTGCTACTGATGCCATACAACTTTCTTGTATTAGCATGCCGAGTTATGAAATACCATGGTGTATGCACTGAAGTCTCCACTAGTGCCACCCACCAATCAAGAAAAAAAACATTACTACAAAATAACTAAAAATTCTGATAAGTACTTTAGGAGCTAGCATTAGTTATAAACTATTTTTATTTGCATTTTTTCTGGTTAATTCAGTTTTTGTAGTTACAAAAAAGTTTTGTAGTAACGAAAATGAAAGAAACTGATAGGTATCAATTATTGGTTTAATAAAAAAACGAGCCATAATTTCCATCATCTATCTATAATATAAGGCATAATCTTTACATACCTTTTAGAATACAAAATAATGAAAATACACACATGCTACATGTTATATCAAATAGCCTCATACAAGATAAACTTGTGTTTTGACTAAATTACACATTAATTTGATAATGTAAATGGACCGTTTTGAAATACATGATAATTTATAGTGCTCCTCTAAATCCATTCATTTTGTAAATGCTTATTATTAATCTAAAAATTTTTAACTTATTTACAATACAATATCACAAATTAATTCCTGAACATACATAATAATTATAGTAGGTACATACTTACATAAATAATAAAATTGTCAAAATAATAAAAAAGTAAATTTTGAATATTACAATTTGATATGCAAACAACATAATTATCATAACATATTATATAAGTTTGAGCTTGTATAAATTCAATAAAATAGTATTTTGTACTGTGAAAAAATATAAATTATTTATGTAGATTATTCACATTTATTTATATATTTATTAATATAAAATTTATACTACATATGCTGGGAAAATATACAATTGTGCATAGTTATAAGTGTTGAGATAGGTAGTAATGCAAAGTTTAGTTAATTCATTATTTTGTTCCACAGTAAACATTGAACTACAAGTAACTTCTATACTAGAGTAGCTTTACTAGCTTTGTATTAAACTTTCTTTACTTACAAGTTTAGACTATCAATCAAGTATAAGTAAGCAATCACCAATAAATGGGAACACTCAAGTTCTTTATTCACGATCCATCTTGCTGTAGGCATAGAATATAATAATGATTTAAGGCCTACTCAAATCTGACCGGTATCCTGTACCGGTGGCGGTAACGATATCCCGATGAGTATGCGGTAACGCGCTGTTCAAAGGTGTTCCGCAACAGCTGCGGTAATGCAGTAATAAATAAAAATAAATAAAATAAAAACATTGGCATAAAAAATACAAGGTTTTTTAACATATCATACTTAAATGAGCTAATCATCTTTGTAACAATCATATGACATCTGCACCCAAACTAGTTGAATACAGTCTGGTATACCGTTACCGCTACCGGTACAGGATGCCGGTCAAGTTTGAGTAGGCCTTTAAACTTAAAAGACGTATGACATGACAACTGTCAAAAACTGTTTACTAAATAGGACAAGAAGAATAAATTCAGTATATGATAGGCTGACGTGACAGATACCCTGTATGCTTCTCATTTCTCATGTTGTGCAGTAAGATCGTGAATTAAATATCAAATCAGTCGACAAGAAGAACACTAGACAGTTGCTGAAACGAAGCAGGAGAAATATAAGAACGATTGTAGTACTGACAGGACACTGTCCATTAAACAGACACCTGTCAGTGATCAAATGAACAGAGGATGCCATCTGTCCGCAATGCAAAGAAAGAGAAGAAACAAGCTACCACTTCATGGCAGAATGCCCGATGTAAGCATCACTGCGCTGGGAGCCCTTTGGAGCAGACAAACTTAAGGAAAAGGATCTAAAGCAGGGTCCGACGCTGGTGGGGTAAACGATAACCCGCCTCCCCCTGCTCTCAGCTTTCAGGGGATTTAGGGAAATGGGTGAAATGGTTCCGATCAAGGTGACTGATCCCGTCTGGCTTCGCTGGCGTCCTCCCTTCTAAATAATAACAATGGATCGTGAATAAAGCACTCGAGGCAGCAGATTACTGTAAAGACCTAACCAGATCCCTATACCTACTTTTAGTCATGGTCAGTGTTTCTCTCAGATACTACACCGGGGGCCACTGCCCCCCAGAGCAGCCTTAGTGCCCCCCCGGAGAAAAACGTGTTGTGTGTAGGTAGACGGGCAAACTAGTGTAGTGATTGACGGATGAGCTCCCCCAAACCTCTTAATAATCCCCCCGGAGAATTAGGTCTGAAAGAAACACTGGTCATGGTCCAATGTTTGAAAGACACTCAATTTGAAATATGAATGAGAATTGAGATGCATAAGTTCACATTGATAATATATTCTTGTTTCTTTCAAAGACGGGGTTGAGTAGATAAGCTATAGCGATCTGATTACTACATCTATGCAGCAGATCTACAAGTTTCAGGTACAATATACAATAGTAGAATTGAAAATAAAAGGCACAAACATTAAACCTATCTTTACAAAGGCACAATACACAAAAATTCATATTTTACATACATTTATTGATACATAGAATACTTACCTATCATATTTATACAATTTTTATATATTTTTTATTATGAAATGTAAAATTTATAATGTATTTATAGCAAATAATTCATATCATTAATACGGCTTCATAGCAAAAGACTTTAGAGCTAAATAAATATTAGAAAGATCAGAAGGAATATTTCATACATATTATCAAGAGGGTAATAAGTGTATTTATTACGAAAAGCTCATTAGTTATTGACGCGTTTTATTCAATTCTTTTTAGCTATACACATAACCTATCATAGGCACACATTTATATATTTTATCTATTATTTTATCTTTCTTTATAAGAGCTTCTTAATGTGAGAAGGCAGTGAAGATAGTTTATTGTCTTACTAAATTACAGGGTTAAAAATAATACTGATGGACATAAGAACGGGCCTGCCGCGTAACTTTATAGCAGTGGTTCTTAACCGGTGGTCCGCGGACCACTGGTGGTCCCTGGAAGCACCTGTCAAGTGGTTCGCGAAGCCATCCTAAAATAACAACCCTTCATTCATTTACTTACATTTACTGTATTTTACATTATTTATTCTTATGATTTTACTTCCAAGCCAAACAGTGGGTGGTCCATGGCAAGACAGATATTTTGTCAAATGGTCCCTGATAAATAAAAGGTTGAGAACCACTGCTTTATAGATAATGAAGTTTAGTCTTATTTTGACAATTGAAGTCCCTATTTTTTATAGCTCTGTTTTGGCGATTTCTTTATTCTTTTCAACGTCGTTTGTCTCCATAATACAGTAATTGTTGTTCAGAAAATGGCCAGCGACAAAAAAAAAAACTATATAAATAGGGTCTTCAAATGTCAAAATGAGGGCTTTTCAAAAATGACATTTAAAAATTAAAATAGTAACTATTTGCCTCACTAGATGGCGTTGATGGAAATAAAAGTGTCAAAATTTCCTTTCAAAAATCGTGTATCAAAGAGGAAAGTAAGTGCTCGCTGGCTGACGACATCTGCCCAAAGAGAAACATTTTAGGGTTACATCTGCCTGCCTACCTGAGTACTCTTCAAAGCTTAGTAAAAAAAATACATTGATACATACATTTTTGTCAATGCCACCTATCGATCCTACAGTTTTTTGTCATTATGGAAAGCCCTTATTGAAGTCCCATTTTTATAACTTTGTTTTGGCGATTACTTTATTCTTTTTTACGTCGTTCGTCTCGTTAATACAGTAATTGTTATTCAGAAAACGGCCAGCGACAAAAAAAAACTATAAAAATAGGGTCTTCAAATGTCAAAATTGAGTTCAATCCATAATGAAACGCGTTAGGGGAGTGGCCCTAGTTTTCAATGAATTAAGTGATCTAAATGGACAATATTAATGATTGACATAAGTCAAGTAAACATAAGAAAGTGGATTAAAGAAGACAAATGAAAATGTCAGTACGAAACACACTTGCCCACTTTGTCACACGAATATTAGCGAAAGGGACAGGGGAATTTATTATAGACACAATATTAATTTACAAGAGCATATACATACTATAGAATAGTAAAATAAATATAACGATGTTTGCATACCTTATTTTTGATATTCGATTTTAATAGGTACTTTTTTCGATTGATATCAATGTATAAAATGAATTAATTTAATCTTCTGTATTTGATTTAAATCAGCTACAATACAATTTATTAAATTTTTGGTAATAATTAAGCTTTTCTACCCACAGAAAAGTGTTAACCCTTTACATCCCCCATTAGTAATCTTAAAATTAGATATTGCATACATATAACATAGCAATTCATTGTATTGGACAGGACTATAATATAGTAAATTATAATCTAAATGACTAGCATAAAACTTAACAGGAAACTGCACTAAAACAAATTATTCTAATTACATTTCGTTTCATTATATTTTGTGACAAATAGTCCTTTATGCCTCTTTGTGATATTCACGATTCAACGGGAATGGTTATTTATAAGTAATGTTTAAATATTATTCGGGAACTGCGCGTAAGATATGGTATTAAATCTTTGATCAAGAATACCCTAGGCCCTAGATATCCAGTCAGTCTCAAAAATGGCACCCACTTACAAACTGGGCGCTTATTTTGCACAAAGTAAGTGATAAAAGATGTGATTTTGTACAAAAAATAAGTGATATAAAATGTGAGTTTGTACAAAATAAGAGGTGATTATGTACAAAATAAACTCCAAGTTTGTAAGTGGGACGCCATTTCGAAGTGCCATTTTTGCGTACTGTTTTAGTGCGTGAAGCGTTATCTAGGATATTCTTGATCGAAGTATTAAATTCATTATAAACTCTTTAACATACAGTTCCTTATTGATATATGTTTTTGATTAATTCTATAAAACATGCGAACAATACGCAGTAAAAGCCTTTTACTGGGGTAATCTTACTGAAAGTATGACTTTTTCATGGGAAAAATATAATAAAAAATCATATAATGCCACATTATTATTGCAGTTGCATTAATATATGATTAGTTCCTGTAATTACTCACCTTGGCAAGGGCTCAGAAAGAACCAGTACTTTTAATAAATTACCCATTAAAGTAATTTTTTAGGCATTATATGACACATTTATCTGACAGTTTACAAGTAACAATAAACCAATAATATAATAATTGTACTTAAAATGGCATTATAAGCATACTTGAACAAGAACCTTGTCAAAAGTTACTAGGTTACTGGGGACGTTAATGCTTAAATTCAGGTACCTACAAGACAAGAATCGTAAAAACCAAAAGAATCACCTAACGCCTGCGCATACGACGGCCTTTAAAGTTATGATTCCGATCTCGGCAGCAAGCAGCAGTGCGCTCGAAATTGAACCGTGATGTAATGGAAAGGCGGCTCAATTTAAAGTGAGCGGAGAAGTGTCGCGCGGTCGCATAGCTATGCGGTCGCAACACTTCTCCGTTCCAATCCAATCCAATCAAATTGAGCCTTTCAAACATAACATTACGGTTCAATTTGGAGCGCACTGCTGCGGCAGCACTGCTGCTTGCTGCCGAGATCGGAATCATACCTTTAGTCTGATCGAGACCGCGATATAAAAAAATGATATCAGACGGTTCACTCTAATGAATAGACATCGGATTATATGCACTAACAAAGTGCCAAAATATGCACTGAAAACCGTTAATATGCCCAAAATATGGACAATGCAAACTAAAAAAAACTAAACTATTTGATTAATTAAAGACGTTACAAAAACTATTCTTGAAATTATGCATAGTTTTTGTGATGCTTTCAAGACTCGTATACGCAAAATAGCGTCTAACTTTTTACAAATCTTTTCTGATATTTAATTAGGAAAGACGTTGGTGAGTTCGATCATTGTTTCCAGTATTTCTATTGATTTAAATAGAAGCTAGCTTAAATAACTCCCTGTACATACGCTCCTAAACGAAATATGCGCGATTGGGGAAAAAGGCTAAAATATGCATTAACGTCGTAATTAGAGCGTTAAATGCATATTTGCATATGCAAATGCATAAAATCCAATGTCTACTAATGAATATTCACTCCAGTGAATGCTTAATTTTTCTTTCATTCCACGTTCACACGGTTGAGATAGAACAGGAATTCCCAAACTATTTTGGGTATGAGGCCCCTTTTCCAAAATATTATTTCATTTTAGACCTCAGACCCCCATAGCCAAATAACTTTAAAAATCCTATCAAATATCAAGAGCAATTAGTAATCATTATTATAATTATTCGTTTCCGTCGACCCCTAGGAAACCAATGTCGACCCCAAGTTCCCACTTTGGGAACCCCTGAGCTAGGATGATATAAAAAGTACATTCAATTGTTCTTCTCTTCAGCATGTCGTCGAATGAAGTCGTGCATTTTGGAATTAGTTTAAGAACCAAAGAATAAATTAAGTGCAGGACTCGAGACAAAATGACCGAATCCCATTGAATGTTCACTTTTGTGTTCAGACTATTCATTTTTCGTCCTTTCCGAGTAAAAGTGAATGATGCGAATGCCAATATCCAACGCTGTTGGATCGGTTTATTAGTGAATGCATTCGGAGTTTTTTATCATTTTTGTGTTCAGACATTTTATTTAGAATGAAAAGTACCGAACGAATACTGCAAACAAACTGACTGAAACTGGCAACAAAGTTCAACCTAATTTTTTTGTAGAGCATGAGATCTATTGGACAAAAAAGTGCGCCATATGCGTAGGCTCAGGCTTTTCCTGAGCAATTCCTATGTGCCTTAGTTTTTGGACCACAAACAATGTTGAGCTAAATGTTACTATCTACAATCTTCGAATAATCATCTGTGGATATCGCTAGATCCTTCCTTTCATACTCCAAGCGCCGAGATATGCATTTGTTAGGGACATCTCAGTTCCATACAGATTTCTTAACAGATACAATGGAAAAATGCATTATAAAATTGAAAATTTGTCACACGATATCCACAAATGTATTTATAGAATACTATACTAAAAACTTCGTTTATAGGACCGTCGATAAGTGTCAAATTGATTAACACAACCAACGTCACAAGCACCGAAACTAAAATGTGTGCGTTATACATTTACATATAACGGGTGTAACAAGACCCTTAACGAAGCCGAAGTCCACGCATTCCACCTATCATCAGGATCATTTTTGTCTTTTAGACTTTACCTGGGAAACCAATAACTACGAAGTTACTGAAGGTTAAAGTAAAAAAAAATCAAAGTTTCGTTGTTTCCTTATTTTTTGTCCAAAGAATATAAAAAAATTTGGTATTTTGTAGCAAACAATGGCTTCAAAACGTCATCACTCAATGTATCTCACTCATGAACACGCACATAAACGCTGCTTTTCAACTCGGCCGCATGCAGCTGTGTAGCATACACTCGCAGGCGACGTGCCGGACTACAGCTGCGCCACAAAAAAAAAGTTGGAAATCTGACTTTTTGACTATGCCATGATGAAGACGATAGTTTGTCAGAATTTGACGCACAAAAACCAGAATTTGTCAGGCTTGCGTTTAGGAAATACGTGTGGCGCAGCTGTAGAGACGTCTCTACAGCTGAACCACACAGATCTCGAAAACGGAAGGTCGTAACGAAAATCTGATTACTCGTGTGTGCAGCCGTTAATTTGTCGAAATTTGTCGCACAAAAACCAGATTTTGTCGGTCTTGCGTTTAGGGGATATGTGAAGATACGCTGTGGAGACTTTTCTACCTGGATCTTGAGAAAGGAAGGTCGTAGCGAAAATCTGATAACTCGAAAGTGTAGCCGTTAGTTTGTCGGAATTTGTCACCAAGAATCAGAGTTTGTCGATCTTGCGTTTAGGAGATATGTGAGGATACGCTGTGGAGACCTTTTTACCTGGATCTCGAGAACGAAAGGTAGTAAGCGAATCCTCACATATCTTCTAAACGCAAGATCGACAAACTCTGATTCTTGGTTACAAATTCCGACAAACTAACGGCTACACACTCGAGTTATCAGATTTTCGCTACGACCTTCCTTTCTCATGATCCAGGTAGAAAAGTCTCCACAGCGTATCTTCACATATCTCCTAAACGCAAGACCGACAAAATCTGGTTTTTGTGCGACAAATTTCGACAAATTAACGGCTGCACACACGAGTAATCAGATTTACGTTACGACCTTCCGTTTACGAGATCTGTGTGGCTCAGCTGTAGAGACGTCTCTACAGCTGCGCCACACAGATCTCCTAAACGCAAGACCGACAAACTCTGGTTTTTGTGCGACAAATTCCGACAAATTAACGATTGCACACACGAGTAATCAGATTTTCGCTACGACCTTCCGTTTTCGAGATCTATGTGGCTCAGCTATAGAGACGTCTCTACAGCTGCGCCACACGTATCTCCTAAACGCAAGCCCGACAAATTTTGGTTTTTGTGCGACAAATTCCGACAAACTATCGTCTTCATCATGGCATAGTCAAAAAGTCAGATTTCCAACTTTTTTTTTGTGGCGCAGCTGTAGTCCGGCACGTTCGCAGGCGTGGTCTGTTGTACGCTTTACATGCGTAGTAATGTATGCAATGCTTTTTTTGACAACAAAATTCAAATCGTTTCTCAGCAATAATTTTGGACAGAAATGGACCTGATGATGGGCAGAATATGTAGACCTCGGCTTCATTGAGGGTCTTGTTACACCCGGTATACATTGTCCAGAAAGCGCAAAATCAACTTAGAATATTATTATCAACACAAAAAGAAAATACTGAATCTTACAATTACATTGTACTAATTGCTAGACTAGACTGTTTTTAATTATAAATCTACATGGTCTGAAGTTTTTTATTTAAAAACGAGAGCTCTATAAATTTTGGACTTAAAAGTACAGCACTTCTGGACAAATTTTAGATTTTTCACAAGCGCTAATAAATCGCAAACAGAAATGAAACGATATGTAACATTACATTTAAAAAGTAAATAAGTTTTATGGAATGGTTTACGTATAATCACATCAAGAAAGTTATCTAACGTTTAATTCCCGTTTACGTTCAAAAATAATTCTAGACTGATAGCTAAAAGAAATCTATTCGCAAGCTAGTTTGCTGTCAAAAGAGCTGAGAGCGATACCGAATGCTTGTAAAGCACAGAGAGGGTACCTAAAGTCCATAGTGAAGACGTCTTCTGATATCCTTCCGAATTGCATAACTACATAATCAGGTTCCGAATCGTGTACTATTTGGAAATTTTTCACACTCGCCTGCGTTACCCTTCCGTGGAAGTTGAGTACGTAGGATTGGGTTTCATCGTTCCAGACTGGCGTTTTGTTGTGCAGAACTACGATGTCGTCTAAGGTTTGACTTTTACATCTTTCCAGGAGGGTTTCACTGTCGTCTTGGGGTGCTATCGTAACCCGTTGCCGGTCCGGGGTCATGCCGGGTAGGATCACTGTCATTTTGCGAGGGCCTTTGAAGCCTAGTACGTTGGTGTCCTAGAAAAAAAAGGTTGGATTGAGTTTCCTACTAGCAGGGACACTATAAGCGTCCTTGCAGACTACAGACTTTCTATCGGTCGATAGTTGGTTTTTATATGAAGAGTTGGCCGATACCAAATCGTTGTAATGTACGTGCACTTGCATACTTCTTCTTACTAATTAAAGGCCCGACCGTAACGGACAACTATCGGACGACAGTTTGGTCTGTAGTTTGTGGGGACTCTAAAGGAGTCGAAATGTCAAACGCGTGGTCGAGTTTCCGCAACGCCTTGCCGTTATACATGGTAAAGGCATTTAGCTTAAAGAGTATTGATGATTTCTAGTAGTCTAAGGCTTATATTATAGAACTCAAATCTCTGCTTGAGTACGGTTAGAAAGGAATGGCTCTGCGATGAATAGCACTATCCCTTTCTTACTGTGCTCAAGCAGAGATTTGAGTTTGATTCTATAATACGAGCGTAAATCTATAATGAACTCTATGTAATGAATTCAAAGTTCGAAACAGCATAAAATTTACATAAATGACAGCTGCTAGTTCATGCCTCGTCTTGGCGTGGTCATGGTTTCGCCACTTTGCCATTGTCATACACCGTAAACGCAGTGCCCAACAGCACAAAAAAGAGAGACTAACAGAAGTTTAGCTTAGTACTACGGGCGCTCGAGCATCGCACACACAAAGACAACTCTCGCCGCTGCGTCACGTATTATAAATAAATAAATAAAATATAAATATTTGACAACATCACATACATTGCTCCAATCCCAAAGTAAGTAGCTATAGCACTTGTGTTATGGAAATCAGAAACAACGGTGGTATGACACACACCCAGACCTGAGACAATATTGAAAAGTTCATTTTCTACATTGACCCAGCCGGGGATCGAACCCAGGACCTCAAGAGATGGTGACGCCTTGAAAACCGGCGTGCGAACCACTCGACCACGGAGGTCGTCGTATTCGAACTGTTTTGAGAGTGGTATGAGATTGCAGTTATACAGTGTCGGTGAGAGATGTCTATGTGTGCGTTGCTCGAGCGCGCAAGTGCTAAGCTCAACTACTGTACTCTCTCTATATTGTGCCAACAGGTTGGAGCGCAGTTTGCCCGCGATAATAAATAGACTATGTACTGTGTTTAAAGTTCAAAATAGCATAAAACTTACATAAATGACAGCTGCTAGTTCATGTCTCGTCTTGGCGTGGTCGTGTTTCCGCCACGCTTTGCCATTGTCATACACCGTAAAGGCAGTGCCCAACAAGTTGGAGCGCAGTTTGCCCGCGAAGCTGTCTGCCGTGCGGGTCAGCTCCGTTGGGTCTGTTGAGATCAGGTAGTTGGATGTCGCCGATTTCTTCCGTTTTCGAGCTGGAATTAATTATTAGACAGTTGTAATTTTGATAATTGTTATTTTAGACATTGCCGGTGGACCAGCAGTTTAGTTCTTTTGCAGTCTAGTCATTCTGCATTTTAGTCATTTTACATTTTAGTCATTTTGCATTCTAGTCATTCTGCATTTTAGACATTTTGCGTTTTAGTAATTCTGTAAGTTAGTCATTCTGCGTTTCGGTCATTTTGCCCTCTTAGTTTATTTGCTTTTTAGGCAGTGTGATCAAGAAGGTTCGTACGAACATACACATATACGGAAAATCCCTAGAGATCCATTGACCGTGATAAAAAGTATTCTATGTTTTAATCCAGGTTATAAACTATTTGTGTGCCAAATTTCATCCAAATCCGTTAAGCAGTTTTTGCGTGATTGAGTAACAAACATTCAAACTTTTGATTTTTAGTAGGATAAGATAGTAGGTATAGTTGTGAAATATGACAGAAACACTATGAAACTGGCAGCTTCCTTAAAGTTAAGGAGATATCAGCCAAAGATTTTCAGTGCCAGTGACTCAATAGCTCAGCGGTCAGAGCATTGGACCGGACATCCAAAGGTCGCGGGTTCGATTCCCGTCCGAGAATTGATCTGGTGCAAGTCGAATTTTTTCTAGTATATTATTTAGTATTGTACAAAGATTTTAGCTAAAATGTTAGTAAAGTGATTTCATGGTCCAAATAAATTATTCGTCTACACAAGGGCCAGCCGCCGCCAAGTAAATTAATTTTCTAAAAGTGTCTTAAACGTTTTATTATCTACTAGTAATAAGAATATTTCTTGGCTGAAAACAATACGGGTAAAACACTGGGCTGCCATTATCATTTATTATTTTATAACCTATCTATAGGTTAGGGGAAAATACATTAACGAAATGAGAACGAATAGGGTATTTGACTGTTGTTGAAATGTAGATATTTAATTGTGACATTCAGAAATATAACATTATTAAATAACAAATTTGAAAACAGAAATTCAATTTGTATTATAATAAGTTATAACAAGCGAATGAGCTACTTAATTGCGACTCCTAGGTATATCTTTCTAAAATGAAATTTTCTATGGCGAGAGTATGGCGGTACAAGCATGTGACGTCACTTGCTTATAGCGCTCTCCTTGTCTAATTAGAAAGTTTGATGCTCTATATCGCTGAAAATATGCAAGATATTTGAAAATAAATACCTATGTTGTGTTGCTAATATTTCAATAAACATGTTTAGTCAATAAAAAAAAATCTGTCAAAAACCCTATTGGAAAAATAACATAATGCCATCTACGACACCACAACATCAACGTGTTTTCGATGATTGATTCGTTATTCATGAATTATCGAGAAAGCGTCAGTTTAATAAATAATCAGCCGCAAGTACGCACCGTGACCACAGGTGACCTAATATTGGCGCGTCACCATGGTTTTGGTTGCTCCACAAACACTGACTCATTATCTATAGTGCTCATTCAAGTGACTAGGTACTTACTTACAATGCTAATTAATTTCACAGAACCGTGAAGTTCGACTACTACTTTTGTTAAGTAATTATAGGAAAACTAACGGCAGCGCGCGACTTTGTTGTGAACAAACATTTCTTTTGTTTATATCTCGGGAACTATTTTTCTAGATGCAAGGACCTATGATGTCCTCTTCTGTATGATTATACAGAAAAGGACTAGGATCGTATATCGCTTTATACGATTGTATAAACCGATCTTTAAAAAAAATCTACAGTTCTTTTGTTTATATCTCGGGAACTATTTTTCTAAATGCAAGGACCTATGATGTCTTCTTTTGTATAATCGAATAAACCGATCTTTAAAAAATTCTAGGTTGATTGCAAAGGACCGGATAATTGGAATCTCAAAATCCCAGTATGTTTCAGACAGTTGTAAACTTGAATATACTAGTTGGATAATCTTAAGTGCGCTGTACACATTGGCCCAACGCGTTGGCCGAGCGCGTTGGGCCAACGTGTAAAGACCTACTTGGCGGTATGTTGGGAGTTGGCGCCAACGTGTAAACAGTGACATGCCCTGGCCGCGCGCGTTGGCCCAACGCGCGCGGCCAGGCGTTGGCCCAATGTCTACTTCGGGCTTAAGAGACGATTTAGTTCGATTGGTCAGAACTTGACTTTTCATAGGATTATAGGAAGTAGCCGTTAGTCAAAGCATCAGTCTATAACAGGGTCTCCAAACTAGGGCCCGCGGGCCAGCACCGGCCTGCGAGCACCAACAATCCGGCTCGCGAAAGCAGGCCGGATCGTACCAGCAATACAGTAATTCCTTCCGTCGCAGAATGTCCCTTTCGCAAAATGTCCCCTGGTCGCAAAACGACCCTTTCACAGAATTCCGGGTGTAGTGCGCTTCCACCTTCGGTCTTATCGTCACTTAACATCAGGTGAAATGAAGGCCAAGCACTATCCCGTTGTGTATAAAAAAAATATGTTCCTTTCGCAAAACGTCCCATTCGCAAAACGCCCCTTTCTAAAAACGACCCTTTTGCAAAATGTCCCTTTCGTATAATGTCCCCCTGGTATCAAAAAAATATGACCTGTTTGACCTACAAATGACATTCATTTATTGATTTTTATAGAAAATTTTGAACAAAATGTCAATTTGGCGAGAGTGTGATATGATATTTACTAGCATTTCATTATTTTCTAAAGTAAAAATAGCATTGTGAATTGCAAAAAATAACAAAACATTTAAATTGTTTGTATTGTTAGATAAGTTGAATCAAAGATATGCGTATTTACTTGTTGTGTTTAAACATAATGAATATATTTACAGATTTTTTTATGATTAATAATATACATGATGACCTAAATATTTGACTTTCATTTTTTGATTTTCATAAAAAATTTTGAACAAAGCAATTTGGCGAGAGTTTATGATATTTTGCTACAAGGGGGACATTCTGCGAAAGGGACATTTTGCGAAAGAGACGTTTTGCGAAAGGGATGTTTTGCGACCAGGGGACATTATGCGGAAGGGACATTCTGCGACGGAGCCCTGTTATTTACAGTGTGTTAAGTACGATGAGCTAGCTAGATCCTGGCCCTTGGGACTTCGTGGAGGAATTAGTCTGGCCATTATGCTAAAAAGTTTGGAGACCCATCATGGTCTATAACGTTGACGTCAGCCAATCGGCGCACGCAAAATTATGGTCATTCGCGATTTACTTATTATTTAGATTTATTTAGAAGGGGCGACGCCAGCGAAGCCGGACGGGTGATCATTCACCTTGATCGGAACCATTTCACCCAGTTCCCCAAAACAAGTTAACCAAGACCTAAGATATGCTGGATTTTTGTAAAAATCCTAAATATTACTTGGACGATTGCAAAAATATGTCTTATATTCTAGAAACCGGTTTTTGCAATCTACTAGGATTTTTGTAGAGATCCGATTTGTAGAAATATCCTACGACAATTATGCAAAATTACATGATGATCAGTTGAGTAAAGACGTGAAAGCGTACCATACAAACTCACTGTGGCATTTTAAGGATGGAATGGATTGGAGAAGCTCGATGGCGCAGTGGTTAACGCCTGACCCAGCGATTGCGGAGGTTAAGCATCTTTCGCAAGGATTATTCATGGGATGGGTGACCAAAAATGTATTATCTGAGCTCCTCCGTGCTTCGGAAGGCACGTTAAGCCGTTGGTCCCGGCTGCATTTGCAGTCGTTAACACCTACCAATCCCGCATTGGGCCCGCGTGGTGGGTTATGGCCCATCCTTCTTATCCACCCATAAGGAAGGCCTGTGCCCCAGCAGTGACAATAAGATATGATATGATAATGATGGTCAAGGATGGAATGCCTTACCAGCTAACAGGAACACTTTCTTCCCATAATCCTTCTCCAGGTGCAGAAAGTAAGTTGGATAGAGGCCCCTGTCCATGCCCTTCCGGTCTCTTCCAATCCGACATTTGTACAAAGTGCCGTGTTTGGCAGGAGTCACCACAAAGGTCTCTACGGCACCTTCTACGGAACCTTCGATCTCTGCTACCTGGTGAGGTTTAACAAACATTGAGGTACAAAATAAACTCTATTCCGAGTGTGATATGGACGAGGGGAATAGAATTGACAGAGGCATGCGGCGGGCTATTCTATCTTTTCCAACTGGCTTTCCCAATCAGTTGTAATACATGGATTTTTTTCCACTCAACTTGTGAAACATTTCTGCGAAACTGTAACTTTGTGCAAGTGGAATTAAACCATTTAAGGGCCATTAGGTGGCACTGGCCTGCCTGTAAGCTTTAAGAAGTTTCTTCAAGCTATTATTATTTGAAAATCGTATTCCAGGGTAACTCTATAGAAACACATCCAATCATCAATATAAACCCTATGGCAACAAATACCTTTAGCAGATGTGTAGGTACGCAGTGTATGCCGCCAAAGTGATCGTCCCATTCTGAATTACAAAATGGGACACTATAGTCCCCCACAGCTGCCAAAGGCACAGAATAACTAATTGTACCTACAAGTACAGAAGCAGTAGCACTCCGTAGTCATTTAAATAAATAGCGACTTATGCTCCGACACAATAAAGTGCAATTCAGGTCGCGCAGCGCTAATGGCCTATAGTTATATTCACCTAAAGTCGCATTACTCATCTCCCAGCAAAAATGTAAACAAAGGTGTTGCCAGAACAAAACAACTCAAGAGGAAATAGTATATTGCTAAGTCAAGAAATAAACACACCTACATGTTTTTTCATCACGAACCTAATAAAAATAGATTAGATAAATATTCTGAATCATGAGTTTTGCGGAAAAAACAGTAATATAATTTAATATTTCATAATAACAGTTTTGTAGTAGAAAAGATATTCATGATGCTGTGCACACATCAACTGCAAACCGTGTACATCAACCTTTGGTTCATTTTATAAAATTTAATAAAAAATAGTAATAATAGTAGCTGTAGTAGTAACATTTGTCTTTTGGTTTGGGGGGGGGGGGGGACGACGACGACGACGACGACCGGCGAAGATGCTAAGACATTCTGCCAGTTCTCGATTAAGAATGTATGTAAAAGATTTTAAAAATTGTCTTAAAATAAGTTCAGTTTAACTTAGATACAACATTTTAATAAGAATACCTAAATAATCTTTACATTTATTTCTTAATCAAAATAGTTTAACAAAAACCATAAACATTTAATTCGTAGGGGAGACATAGGACATAGGAGGGTTGCGACATTTTTTTATTAACCGACATAAAACATGTGGCTTATAAGGCTATTACCAAACACTGTGAATAGATAACTAGTTATTCGTTGTAATTATTTTTTCTTGAGACGGCGCTAGTGGTCGCACGATGCACCTTTAAGTATTTGGTTACTAATCTTGTTGTAATTTATTTGCATTTGGGTAGGAAGGGGAGAGCGTGCGCACCCCATAACAATGTGGTGCCATGCCACCCCAGACAAAAAACCTGATTAACCTGATATATTGCCCTTCTATACTGTAACGAGGCTCTAGCACGCACCCGCCTCTCTCATTAGTTTTACCTCCGAACTGGGGGAAGGACTTTTACTTAAAAATATAGTTTTTTTAGCTTTAAAATGATTAAATTCTGAGAAGTAAATCTGGATATATAAAAAAACGCATAAGTTCTGTAAGAATAAAAACGTCTTAATTTGGCTTTCAATACTGGCATCTCCATTTTGTTTCTTCCGTCTTTTATATCCATTTTGGGTCAATGGGTCTTTTTCGGTAAAAAAATACCACAAAATATATAACTATTTTCCCATACATTTTGTTCTGAACGTGTGTGTCTTAAGAACAAGCGTACGCAGCGACATCTACAATTAGCTTTGCGTTGCCAACCCCATTGATTGCAATGTCCTGTTACCTTGTGTACAATGTCCTGTTATTTTTGATAGTTTAGATACATACAGTCAATATCTAAGTTTAGTTTTCTTATCAGTTCGTATCAAGAATTTTTAACATCAAAATGGTTATGATAGGTTATAAAGATAAAAATTCTAAATACCATCATACTTTAAAATTACCCTGGATAACATTATATTTATTACGACTCAAAATATAATAAACAAATTAAAAAGTTATAAAAGTGACCAAAGGTTTTCAATATCTGAAAATGTCACTCTCATGGTCAGTTTGTCAATTTGACAGTGACGTTTCTTTGTTTACATTTTTGCTGGGAGATGAGTAATGCGACTTTAGTAGTTGCCTCTCTTTCTATCGCGTGCTGTTACCTTTTCTGACGACGCAACGTTAGGGTTGTCTTCTTTTAAATGAACTGCGTAGCATATATCATAATGTGAAAAACGACAATTGTTTATTGGATTTTTGATTTTGACATCCGTATATGGCACAGTAACGTCGATTCGACATTGTTACTATTATAAAGAGACAAGACTACACATTGTTACTATTATAAAGAGACAAGACTACACAGGTGGGCGTGTGGCGACCCTCTGCTCACTTGTGCTTTTGAAGGCACGGCTAGCAGTAGGTGCTTATCGCGCGACCTTGAGTGACTGAAGGTGGCCTGCCAAAGGGACACACTAACCTGGGTCGGGGAGTCGTCCCGCTTCACCGCCCGCCCCTGCATCGGCGCGACCGCTGCATCCGCACACACATCGTCCGTACTGACGTCCCGTCCCATGCTGCACACTGGGACACTTTCCTCCTCCTCTTCCCCGCTGCCAGAACCATCACCTACTGTTAAGACTTCTATTTGATTGCCTAGATCTGTGAAGGAAAATGTGTTCAAAATATTGCTATACGGAATTAGGCGAAATGGTTATCTAATTAGTTGTGTTGTGGTCGTACCTAATTGGTGGTAGGAAAATATAGACGATTCAAAAGTGCTTAATTATTGTGTTTATTTGAATACAGACACTTTGACTTTAATTTATATGCCAGCCCTCAGGACTTTTATTGCAGTTGTCAGAACCAGGGGGCTAATTGTCTAATTTCAAAATCTATCGCAATCGCTTTCATTTGACAGATGGACGTGACACATTGCTGCGTTTCTTTGGTGAGTTTTTATTTGTGCCAAAATGAAGTATCAATGTATCAACTTCTGAAAGCGATTGCGATAGATTTTGAAATTAGACAATAGAAAGGCAGGGTACTAAGGTGAACTGCGATACCAGAACTATTCAAATAATAAGCACTGCCTTCAATAACTGCTCGATCTTTTTTTTTCATACCATAATACATGAGTGTCCGCAGCGATCAAGCTCAAATTTATCATAATCGGTGACTTATGCATATTCCCTATTATGGTAGGTGTAGGTACTCAATTTACTTTTAACTTTTTTTTGTGTAGGCGTCTAGACTTTTATGATTATCTCTTTAGGATATTATTATAATTGAAATTCATATTTAAGCCATGGCGCAAAGAGAGTCGCGTGTCCCAGAGCAATAAAAATGACAATGTAAATATAAAGAGCGAGCGAAATCACGCACTTTCTGCTCACGAAACTGGCTGTGTAGGGTTGGCAGATGGCTGAGACCTTACGGAATTTTGAATGTAGTCCCGGTTTTAGGGTCCCGGGTTTAGGTCCCAGGATTATCCATAAATGTCCTGTCGCGACATCTGTCCCGTTCTTATCAGTGCGGTGTAACCGGGTCAGAAAACGCGCTAATGCGAGAAAAATATCGCCAATTTTCTTCGTGGTTGTTATTCATCAAGGAAATAAATTTTTAAATTAGTGAACTAATTTTATTAGCGTACATCGATGGGTTAAACCGTTATTTTACGTTATACGAATAAAAACATCTACTATTGACTCATGCCATTCATATAACAATCACTATACCTATTGAATTGACGCAGATTCGGAATGACGATGGCGCGGTTACGTACAGACATCGTAACTACATTGCTACTTCTATAGAATGCGAAACATATTTTTTTATAAATATAACTTCACAAAAGTTTGAGCATTTGGTAATGTAGTTAAAATTATCAGCTTCAAAACAGTTGAAGTCTTTTTGCAATTACGTATTAGTCATGTACTAAACAAAAAAAGTATAGCATTAGCACCTGCCCTACACTTCACACTTACTTAGGTGTGTCGTGTAAAGCGACTTAATAAGACCTATAAATAGCACATCTTACACCTCATTGGTCTAGAAAATGGGTCACCAATGAAAACAACTAATACAGATGCCGGCATTTAAATTGGCAAGAGAGTGAAAATTTCAACTGTCTACCTGTTATCGTTATTAATATCGAGCAAAAAATAGCAAAAAAATCATGTTTGTTGTATGGGACAGGAGCCCCCTTAAATATTAGTTTTATTTTGTTTTTAGTATTTGTTGTTATAGCGGCAACAGAAATACATCATCTGTGAAAATTTCAACTTTCTAGCTATCACGGTTCATGAGATACAGCCTGGTGACAGACAGGCAGACGGACAGCGGGGTCTTAGAAATAGGGTCCCGTTTTTACCCTTTGGGTACAGAACCCTAAAAACTATTGAACTTATTTCATAAGTTACAACCCTACTGGTACAGCTGAAATCATTACTAGACCTAAGTACTAGAGCTTTTTACAACAGCAAACAGACAGAATTGCTATGTAATGTAATTGGAAAATGCATTCCTCCATTGGCTTAGATATGTCTTAAAGACAAAATAGTTAGAAACCCATTTTACTGTGGGAAGTTTGCTTTAATCCTTACTAATATTATAAATGCGAAAGTCCGTTTGTTTGTTTGTTTGTTACGCCTTCACGTCCTAACTACTGAACCGATCATCATGAAATTTTGCATACACGTTGTCAGGGGTACAAAGACGGACATAGGGTACCTTTCATCCCGAAAAAAAGTATTGTTCCCGAGGGATAGCAAAAAACCTTTCCACGCAGACGAAGTCGCGGGCGGCCGCTAGTATTAAATAATTATACCTGACCTATCTATCTCACTACTTTCATACAACTTATACAGATTACTAACATCATCAACATTTTGCAATTGCAATACCCTTACAGGGTCGTGTTTATGGTACCATTTACTTTGTAAGATCTTTGTAACCAACATGTCGCAATAAACAACATGACTATGATATCACAACAAAGTTTGTTCTACGATGTTTCTGATAAAAGGCAAAATACAATTTTCCATATAAATAGGTGTCTGAACAGTTGATGGAGTTTTGTATGATTTTTTTGTCTTTTTCAGAAAGTCGTAGAACAATGTTATTAGTTACGATGTTAGTAATCTACTCCTGCTTAGTTATTAGTGTTTAACAAAGAACCCTGTATATTATTATCATACTGCATTCCCGCATTTATTGCTGCACAAGAATGTAAAATGGTGTAACTTCTATTGTTATAGCTATTTCTGACTAAAGGCTTTATCATTGTAAAGAATTTAAATAAATGACATAAAAAGGGAGTCGAGAATTATTTTAGCAAATTGTTGCCTAAGTCTTGAGTAGATAAGTGATAGTGATAATTCTACAAAGAGATAAGATAATTGCATAAGGATTCATCGAGAGAATGATAGGATAAAAAACCGGCCAAGTGCGAGTCGGACTCGCTCATGAAGGGTTCTGTACCAAAAAACGACAAAAAAATCACATCTTTTGTTGTATGGGAGCCCCACTTAAATATTTATTTTATTCTGTTTTTAGTATTTGTTGTTATAGCGGCAACAGAAATACATCAACTTTGAAAATTTCAACTGTCTAGCTACCACGGTTCATGAGATACAGCCTGATGACAGACAGAGGGACAGTGGAGTCTTAGTAATAGGGTCCTGTTTTTACCCTTTGGGTACAGAACCCCCAAAAAGTAGTTCTTAAATGGTGATAAATTAATATTTTAATAATACTGGTGAATAACAACAGCGACATTCTTGATAGGATCTTTGTCAAAACTTTAAAATGACCACTTGGGCCACTCCATAGAACATTTTCCTTTAAAAATTGATAGGTCATTTTGAATTTTTGATATTTTTTTCTATCGAAAATGTTGCTGTTGTTATTAACCCCAGTTTACTTATAGTTTAACATGCTAATTCATTCAAAATACATTAAATAATAAATAAAACTGACCCAATAATATATCTGGTCAAAGCAAAAAGGTACTCACCGTCATAAGTAGACATTCTATTTGTTTGGAGTGGAATTACTTGATCGGGGTTGACAGGCGACATAAGAAATTGCATCGGCCCATCATAGCCTGTTGTAAAATAAAATGCGCATAGCAAAATTAACAACAAACATGCAGTTACTTTATGAAAGAAACATTGAGAAATTAATTACACAACAGAAAAATCTATTATTTGAACATTGTCTGAAGTCGATTAAGAACATACCATGAAGTTCCCTGGATCTACTGCCAGATATAGGACGTTTAGCAGATCCTACCCTGAGATCATTAGCTTGAACCATCCCTGAATGTTGTCGTTTCTGCTTCATTTTCTGCTCCATTAATTGGCGCTAGAAGGTAAACTCGGCTATTAATTTGCTCGTATGTTTCATTAAAGGCAGTCATTAATAGCAAATTCAAGATAATTCTTTTTTAACGTTCGAACTTCGAACTCACTTGCTGCTCGAGCTGTTGGTCTCGGCCGTTGATAGAAGCCATTGTAACAAGACACGGTCTGAATAAGAAAGAACACTGTAGCTTGGTTCAGATACACGATAATTCACTATACTTTCATTTCATCATTATAATAAATAATTAATTGGCGAATTTTAAGCTCATTTTTGTTTATAAATCTTCTTGCCTACCGTTGCCAGGAAAATAATGTTGCCCGCTTAAATTTATAATTCTTACATAATCTAAACATATAAGGTAGGTACTTTTTGTAGCTGGAACATAATTTTGATCAAGTAAAAAAAGTATTCATATTTTTTTTACAGAGATGGTAATAAACTAAGTTTTTATACACGATTTTGTAACCTCTTCCTTTCTATTTCATGACCTTCTTCTTCTTCTTCTTCTTTTTGGGCTTTCTCGGTTCCCTTTTGGATTTCGCCAGCATCCAGTTGTTTGCTCAGTTATTAGTTCCTACATTTCATGACCTAGCTATTTATTATGTCTCACTCACAGAGCAAGAAAAAAGGTCTGACATGTTGTCCAAATAAGCATAATAATTAAATATCTATCTAGAAACGTTTTTTCTATAAACTAGCAACACTTTGTCCTAGTGATGCCCTTAAAGTTAGTAAAATAAATTAAATAAATAATCCCTTCGTTCGTTTCTAATTTCAATTGAACATCGTCTTCAACAGTCTAGTAGTTCATGCCTGTTATAGTTCGTTCGTATCACGAAAGATGACCACAAATGGCGCCCATCTTCACATCATAACTCATGAAGAAAAGACTTAAGACAAAATAATATTTCATTTAAATACTCAAAGTATATAACTTTATTAATATATGAAATATTATTTTGTCTTAAGTCTTATCTTCGTGAGTTATGATGCGAAGATGGACCATTTGTGGTCATCTTTCGTGAATCGTACTGTACACTTCGATCAAGAATATCCTAGATTACGTTACGCTTCATGAACAGTAACTATAACAGCACACAAAAACGGCACCTCGAAACAGCGTCCCACTTACTGGGTGCTTATTTTGTACATAATCAATCGCATCTTGTTTCGTACAAAATCACATCTTTTATCACTTACTTTGTACAAAATAAGCGCACAGTTTGTAAGTGGGACGCTATTTTGAGGTTCCGTTTTTGAGACTCTGACCGGACATCTAGGGTATTCTTGATCGAAGCTGTTACATGAATAGATTTCGTTATTTAAACTAAACAAATGGTTGATTTTCCGAAACAAAAAACAAGTTTTATGAAAGCTTAGCCCCCTAGCATGACTACAAAAACGCGATATGATACAGCGATTAATCACGTGTAATTGTCAAAAAGCAATGGATTTTGACAGTTGAATAAAACGCTATATCACATGATATTTCATTCGGACGTTGGCAGAATCGTCACGTAAAGCGACGCAGCCATTAAACTCAAAAATTGAATTGATGATATTTCATCGTGTTTCGATGGTCATGCTAGGGGGTCTGGGTCTGAGCCATCGTAAAGTTGCTTGACTTGTATTTTTGTATTTTAGTCGTAAAAACGTACGTCTATTGCCATTTTAACTCCCCCCTTCGTTTGCCCCGCTAACTACAGCAATTGCGATCAAAATAAAAAGAATTATGCTATTAAATTGCTAAGTGTGAAGGGGGTTTAATTTTGGGTATGATTTTATCAATTACCTAATAAATGCATTTTCAGTGACCTAATAAATAATATTTGTTTATAAAATAGTAGATCTTTCACCTAAATTGAATCACCAAATAATATTAAAACGATTACCTAAATATTAATTAAGAATAACTTGAAAATAATATCAATTATCAAAATAACAAAAGTGTCACTAAAACTGAATCACCAAACAATATAAAAATGGTTACCTAAAAATGTATATCAATGCCTAAAAATAATTTTTAGTCACTGGAAAATAAATTTGATGATACACAATTAATTAAATAGAACTACCAGACTACCACAGGTTTTATAAATGTAAGTAGGTACTTTATTAAATCAAACATTGCACTGTTGTCGCGTTTTATTATTTAGGAGATTTAATTATAAAACGGCCAAATTAGAATTTACACTAATTTACTAAAGTTACTAAGAATAAGATTTACAGCATTAAAAAAATAACAGGGACGTGGGCAGTTTCGTGATTACACTGTAGTAAGTAAGACTGTAGCAGGATGACATTCCCCTGTATGGTCGCACTGTCCGACGAACTTCAACTGCGGCCCCAGGTCTTCAAGACTTAACGCAAGGCTCGTAGATGCAGATCAGGCCCAATGGCCCAAGTCAATGCAGTAAAACCCGTTGGGAGTTCCTGAAGAAGCCAAGGTTCCAAATTAGTACCAGGATTGGTGAACTCTGGTACTGCCACTAGTAACACTTAGGGGTTCGATCAAGTGTAAGCAAAGCCAAGCCGAGAAAAGAGAAGTGCACCAGGCTAACTCGTACACGGAGTGATATCAGCATTTTAAATTAAACTGGGATGTAGTGGCAGTACAAATAAAATCAGAAACGGTTACAACTAAGCAGTAACTGGTGGCATTTTTCTATTTTAATTAGGTATAATAATAATAATATTATATCTATATTACTATTCATTATTATTACGTATTCTATGTTACTATTTATCAAATTACAATTAACCTACACATGAACAATTAATACACTGCCAACAAAATATGTAACGTACGTTAATATTTGAATTTTGTTGAAAGGTAGAACTTGAAAATTTATCATATCTATTCTATTAATTCGCACACTCAAAACATTGCGTTACCGCAAATCACAAAAGCATCTATGCTAAAATAAAACTACAGCTGTTATAATAATACAATTAATAATATTTGCACAACTTACCTAGTACGGGATTGAAGGAAATCACAAACACAATAGACACTATCTGTGAGCTTCAGCAATTGGCTTTGATAACTTTTTGAACATGACTGGAAATCTCAAAACCATTTCGAGGAATAAGCTTTCGGTACAGTGTCTACTAATTAAATTTAAAAATAATTCTATATTTTTAAAGATATTTATAATATTCAATAAAAAGCTTTAACCTTCAAATGACCTTCATATGACGTCATCACATACAGATCCCCCAGCCATAATAAAAAAAAATAAGAAAGGGCAAAGACAATTTTGACAATGAACTTGGCATTAGGGATGGTGGAAGGTGGAAGTGAAAAAATATCGATATAGGTAATATTTCTCAGAAAAAAATAAGATGAAATGGGATGATGACTAAGTAATGGATTCTAATTTTAAGGTATTGTAAAACATAAAAAATAGCAAAATATACCCCTACGCGAAATTTTGGCTCGATTTGACGAATTCTACGATGATTTTTAAGACTCAAAAGTAGGAAAAAATCAAAATGCTCCAGTGACAAAATAGTGTCGACTATTAGAATCCATACGTAATTACAAAAAAAAATGTTTTGGAAAAAATATTGTAAAACATCTATCGATTATATCAGAGTATATCGATGAAATTATCTCGTAATTTTTTCCACATCCCTACTATTAAATGTTTGTAAATAGAAATAAAGTATGCACATATTTTCACAATGTTTATTATGTTATCCTGCAAATTTATCAGTCCACAAGCAATCGTTACAATTTCATCCATGTAGCCTACATCCAAAATAGACACAATACATTTCGCAATTTTGAATTTGGGTAGATTGGGCGTGTCAGTTTTTACAAAGTTTTTCAGCTGAGTTTCCACTGGTAAGCATTTTTATTATAATTTCACCACCTCAAAAATTATTGCGGCAAATTAAGAAGGTAGGTTAGAACCGTCACAACTGGATTAAATGAATAAAATAGAAGAAATATTAACTATAACTTATTTGTTTACAAACAACCATAAAGTCATTATGACAGGTAATGACACTTGGCCGTTCTTTTTCTATAAGTAGATGGCAAAGGTTTTCCTTCTTAAACTTTCATGCCACTAATGACGTCATTCCGGTTGACCATATCCGCTCGACAAATATATTTATAAAAAAATAAATACGGGACCAAATGTTAAAATATTCAAATTAGTTTCTTAAATTGGCTTAATCTGTAGTAAAAAAATATAAAAAAAATACCTTTTATTTTTTAACCAAAGCCAATTACCAACTCTAAGATTATTATGTAGGTATGTAGGTAAGTTTAGAACTGTAGGTAGTTAAATACCTATTAAAAGTATTCGTAGCACGAAATTATTTATAAGAGCGCAATCCTTAGCCAACCGCACCCTGATTATCTAAAAAGAAACTATTTAGCGACCGGTTTCATTCCACATACATTGCTACTTTTCTTTGGTATGTTTTTTTTTTAATCCAAAAAGAAGTAGCAATGGATCACTATCATCTATGAACTGCAACCGGTCGCTAGGTGGTTTCTAATTAGATAATCAGCCCGCGGGTCTGGTTAGGAACGCCGCGCCTCGCCTACTGCGCCCGCGTTCCCCCCGTGCTTATTTGCTGCGCGCGCGCACCGTTTTATAAGACGGCTACCTACAATGTAATAGAGATTTTTGTTTACTTTATAAGTTAGTCACGGGACATAATGCAGAAATATAATTAACGGATGTTACACTGTAATGTAAAGAACTTTCACATACATAATAAGTAAGTGAAAAAATAATAGAAAAAGATAAGTTTTATCCTAAGTTAGTACACCTCGCAGCACGGTAAAAAATTCACACAAAATCAGGGGGGTAATTATGTAACTTTGTTGTAATCAACTCTGTCAGAAATCGCAGTTACATTGCTGCTTTAGTTAAGAACCAATGTGACAACTATCTTACTTAAAGCAGCAATGTAACTGCGCTTTCAATCGATTTCAATCGAGAATTGTTAGCAACAGTCTTACGTAATCAACGTACGGCCCACACCAGAGTTGATTGCAACAAAGTTACAAAATCAGCCCCCTAATTACGTAACTTTGTTGCAATCAACTCTGACAGAAATCGCAGTAACATTGCTGCTTTAGTAAGAACCAATGTGAGAACTATCTTACTTAAAGCGGCAATGTTACTGCGCTTTCAATCGATTTCAATCGAGAATTATTAGCAACAGACTTACGTAATCAAGGTACTGGCTGTATCTCATGAACCGTAATAGCTAGACAGTTGAAATTTTCACAGATGATGTATTTCTATTGCCGCTATAACAACAAATATTAGACGGACAGACAGACAACATATAATTATGTTTTTTCCCATACAGCAAACGTGTTTTTTTCCCCGTTTTTTGCTTTATATTAATAACGACAATAAGTAGACAGTTGAAATTTTTGCAGATGATGTATTTCTATTGCCGCTATAACAACAAATACTAAAAACAGAATATTTAAGGGGGTTCCCATACAACAAACGTGTTTTTTTTTTTGCCGTTTTTGGTACGGAACCCTTCGTGCGCGAGTCCAACTCGCACTAGGCTGGTTTTTTTGTTCTCCGCTGAGCAGTTTTGGAGAACGTCTCTCTCTCCCTGTCTCACATCACACCTCTCACCTTGCTTGCTGCACTTTTTTGTGCTCCTGCCTTTCTATTGTCTAATTTAAAAATCGCAATTGCTTTCAGGATGTAAGACATTGAAGCTTCTTTTTGTCACAAATGAAAACTTACCAAAGAAATGCAGCAATGTGTCACATCCATTTGTCAAACGAAAGCGATTGCGATAGATTTTTAAAATACGACAATTAGCCTCCTGCGGTTCTGTAATCGCATAATTTTTTTAGATATATTCTCTAACAGGGCGCGGTCCGAGGGGGGGGGGGGTCACAGGGGACATGACCCCCCCCAAAATCGTACACGTCACATAGAAAAAGCTTCTAAAAATTTACAGAAAAGCAATTATTATTATTAGTGACCCCCCCCCAAAATTTCAATCTGCGACCGCGCCTGTTCTCTAATTCGTAAACAAATTGAATGTTCAGTTCTATCTTACTTTAATAATCAATCGATTCTTTGGCCCGCAAAGTTTGTGTTTTCTTTTCACTCAGCTGTCTGTCATTTCATTTCAGTTATGTCATTTCTTTCAAGATGGCTCCAACTCGGAGTATTCTAGGATTTTTGAATCCAAAAACCATTACCGCAGTTATTTCTAGTAATATATCAAAAACTTCCTGTAGATTTGTACACAAGTGTAGCAATAATTGTGATCGATACCTCGGCGCCGCCGTTCTTTCTGGTACCGGTCTAGGTCATATAAATTACAAGTGTAAGTTTTACATGCTTATATTACATCATCTACGCTGTGTTATTGTCTTGATTTCAATAATCGGAAAAGTATTATCAATTATAATTATCCTATGTGAATGTATGAGTTGTATTATGATTGGGTTTAAAAATATCGTCTGCTGGAAAACCTAACCTCAAATATTGGTTTTTAGATGGCGCAACTCAAAACTATAGATACATTCATACAACGAACAACTTGAACGCTAGAGTTGATTATTATAAAGTGCTCGGTGTATCTAAAAACGCATCCGCTAAAGATATCAAGAAGGCGTATTATCAGCTGGCTAAACAGTATCACCCAGACGCAAACAAATCGGACCCGGAAGCTCCAAAGAAATTCCAGGAAGTTTCTGAAGCATATGAGGTAAATATTATGTACAGAATTGTTGAGGGAGCCTCTTGTTATTGTACAGGCAGCCTAAGAATTATTTGAATGCTTTAGAGAGACTGATTTTTCAAAAGGGCCATTTTTTTTGGTTAAGAGTGTGTTAGCAGGCCAGACTCAAAATTAATAACTCAAACACATACTAAAAGAAAATCGTTATTTTCATACAAGGGTAATAAAAAGGAGTTATCTTGAGATTGAGGATCCAGAAACCTGAGGTCTCATATTTGATTATCTTACAATACATAGTGGTATAGAATGCCGTCTTAAATCCTCACTGGATAGATTCTAGTTGTGGGCCGGATGCGGCCCACGGGCCGTGACTTTGACACCCCTGCTTTGGAGGGGTTTGTCAACTAACTATAAGTTGTGTTCAGTACTTAAGGCAATCCTACTGTTGTTGAGGGAGGTTCCTAACCTATATGCTCTGCTCTATGGCACATTCAGAATTCAAGTGAGTTTGATTATGTCAATCTGCCTGCACATGTAGTTTGACGTAGTCATTGTAAAGCCGTGGTATCGAAAGGTTGTCTTAGAGTTATATAAGGAAAGCTATCTGTTGAAGTGTAACATTATGTAAAGTATAAGAGTGTGAACTACTGCTCAATAAACGTGTATACAAAAGTCTCCTGGTCTCATTGCCACAACCCTTCAACTGTTACCTCTCAGGTACAGGAAAATGAGATTTAATTAATTAAGAATGCATTACTAATTTAAGTTTCTAGCTAAGTACTTTTGAGGCCTATTATGTCAGATATAGCGTAAATAAAGTTATTGAAAAAGTGGAGTTATACAAAATGGAAATGAGACAGATTTTCCATTGTTTTGAGGCTCAATGGGGCCGCTCGGGCATTGATAAATTAATTAGAAGACTCATTCTTACATGAAAACAAGTTCTTGCAGATGTAGCATGGTAAACTTAAGAAAAAGAAAATTTTCTCTAATAATTCTTTTTAGTGATAAACAATAGCTATATCAACATCAAATGGGATGTCATCTTGAAATTTTTAATATGTGAAACCCATCTTGAGCTTGTTTTGACATTGGTTTTTTTGTTGAAAACATATTTGGATAGGTCTTTCAGGTTTTTTTTAATAATTACTGCTTTAAACTTGAAATAAAATGAATATTTGACTTTCAGATATTGTCAGATGAGTCTAAGCGTAAACAGTATGATACATACGGCACAACATCAGAGCAGATGGGCATGGGCGGTGGCCCTAGCGGTACCGAAGGTTTCACCCACCAATGGCAATATAAATCAACCATAGATCCTGAAGAGCTGTTCCGTAAGATATTTGGAGATGCCGGATTCAAAAGTGATGCTTTCAGTGACTTTGCTGAAAGTCAATTTGGATTTGGGGCTGCTCAAGAAGTATGTTAATTTTTTTCATAATATAAATTATTTAAGGTCATGCTTTATATGGTAATTTTACACAACCTATACCTATTGTAAAATTGTGACTGTTCGATGTATGTACATAGTTATGGAATATTTAAGAAAAAAATTAATGAGGAGTCTTTATAAGAGTAATAAAAGGCAAAACAATTATTTATAGAACTTTTCTCTATGTTTGTCTGTGCAACACGCAAATTGGATGTGGTTTTCACAGTTGTATTTCTGAGAGTCTAACTTAAAATCTGGTGCATATTTCATTTTGATTTGCCAACTAGAACAAAGTCTACGCGGGCGAAGTCGCGGGCTGTCGCTAGTATCCTATAAAAGCTCATAGCACAGTAGCCCGTAGAAAATTTAAATCACTAAAAAGGTTAACTTTAAAGGTTACTGTTTGCCGTTGTGATGTAGCTATTTATTACGAAATTATAGATACTTTAACTCAAGTTTTACTGATCGCAACCCGCCGTAACCTATATTTGTAATCTCCAAAAATGATATTTTTTTATTTTTCGAGGTTTACCACATAGTTTAGCTATTGTCGTGTACTACAGCTTTGTTTAATTGAAAAGTAGCCATACATAGATTTAAGACCTGATGAATAAGGTTGGACTTTATCTGGTCTTAAATCTTTGTACTTATAGTCACTTTCCATAGTCTTACTATTATCAGTGGCAATCAAACAAAGCTGTAGAACACGACAATAACTAAACCATGTGGTAAACCTAGAAAAATAAAAAATATATTTTTTGGAGATATTCAAATATAGGTTACGGCGTGTTGCGATCTGTAAAACTTGGGTTAAAGTATCTATAATTTCGTAATAAATAACTATATCACAATGGCAAACGGTAACCTCTTTAGTGATTTAAATGTTCTACGGGCTACTGTATCATATGTGTTATAAAAAAACCCCCTAAAGCCGAATATTATGATAGATAAGGTACCATGCATACAACCCACTGACATGAAAAAATTTTTTTCTTATTAACTGGACTGGCTGTCTGTATGATTTGACAGCAAAGTTCTTGTGCCTATTTGAAACGCCACCAGCGTGAGTCTAAAGTAATAATTTTGACG
The DNA here is from genome assembly GCA_943789525.1 of Agriphila geniculea. Lineage (NCBI taxonomy): Eukaryota > Metazoa > Arthropoda > Insecta > Lepidoptera > Crambidae > Agriphila > Agriphila geniculea. The sequence goes on along the minus strand of OX038886.1, from coordinate 6,900,053 downwards.
TGTTCAATGAAAATGGTTGCCGTGATGGTCTCTCCAGACTTCAGACTTTAGTACCATGTCCCTCACGCTATGCTCACGCTACGTCCTACAGCGCCAAAATGGCGGAAATCAAATAGGCACAAGAGCAGTTTGACAGCAGCTAGTCCAGTGTAATAATATAGAGGTCAATGGTACAACCCCAGAAAATCATTATAAACCCCGAAAATCACTATTTGAAAAAAAAAAACATTTCATGATAAACTGCACAGTGGCAACGCTACACCTAAATTGTGTGTTGATTTTGCCAATTAATGGGATTGATTATCGAAAACAATAGTCAATTTGTATCTAAGGTTGTCACATTGCATTTTTCCATACATACATATAAAAACGATATTTTATAGGTATTGTGAAACACCCTGTATATAAGTAAATCTAAACAATACTTTAATAGAATAATAACTATGTTTTAGGTATTAGTCAATCTTCGATTTACGGAAGCAGCTCGTGGTGTGAACAAAGACATTAATTTGAATGTAGTTGACACATGCCCTAAATGCCAGGGCGCCCGATGTGAGCCGGGCACCAAGGCCATCAAGTGCACGTACTGTAATGGCAGCGGCATGGAAACATTCTCTAGAGGTGTGTTTTACCTTTATTTTTTTACAAATAAATTACAAAATCTTAATTTTCTTAACACTTCATTTGTCAAAAAACAGGAATAGTTGATACACTGTTGTTGAAATGTATTATACAAACTGGATCATAGTCCAACAACAAACAAATTAAAACTTACAGGTGCATCTACGGGTGTTTTGAACACTGTCACTCTCCTCAACATTTTTAATAATTTTAGAGTAAGAAAATTCTGTCCCCGTGTTTAGTGAAGAGAATAGGTTCCAGACGAGTAGCGTTTAGCAGCATAAATTATGTTATTTTTGCAACCTATCATGACAATTGTATGTCGAGGAGAATGACTGCGTTCAAAATGCCCATAGATTCACTCTAATACAAAATATATTTGTTGTTAAAATAATTTTTCGTATTCTAGGTCCATTTGTAATGCGTTCTACTTGCCGACACTGTCACGGAACTAGGATGTTTATCAAATTTCCCTGCATAGAGTGTGAAGGAAAGGGCCAATCGGTATGTATTTTATAATAAACCCTTCTTCAGACTTTTTGGTTCTTATTAAAAGTTATTATAATTATCAGTTGTTTAGTCTGCTTGCCCATTGGCAAAGGCCTCCTCCATTTGACGCCATGATTTTCTTTGTATGGCAACTCTGGTCCAAGCTGATCCCGCTATGGCCCTTATCTCGTCAACCCATCTTTTGTGTGGTCTTCCACGATTCCTTTTGGCATTTTTTGGGTACCAGTACATCATCGTTTTGCTCCATTTATCTCTGCCTCTCACTGTATGTCCTGTCCACCGCCATTTCAGTACTTTTACTGTGTAGGTTATATCATTAGTTTTTATTCGACTCTTGATATTATCTATTGATATTTTATCTGACAGTTTTATCCCCAACATGCTTCTTTTCATAGAGTTCTGACAAGTTTCCAATCTTCTGGTGTGTGCTTTAGTCACGGCCGAGGTTTGGCATCCGTAAGTAAGAATGGGCAGTACACAAGTGTTGAACAGTTCTGTTTAATATGTACATTCACGTCAGTATTTTTCAGTATTTCTTTTAGACTCCAAAATCTTTTCCAGGCATTACCAATTCTGGTTTCTATTATTTTGTTGTGAGGTCTGTTGGAGATATCAGCTGTCCCAAATGACTATATTCATTTACATAATCAATTTTGTTGTTATTTACATAAATGGGTTCCTGTTTTCCGTTTGTCATAGCTTTTGTTTTCTGAGCGTTCATAGTTAACCCTTATTTTTTGGCTTTCTGCGTCCAGTTGAATAAGCATTGTCTGGAGGTCGTTCTTTGATGTTGAGAAAATAATTAAGTCATCCACAAACCTCAGATGTGACAGGTATTCTTCATTGATAGAAATTCCACGTCCTTCCCAATCGGTATGTATTGATTCCTTCTTATTTGGATTTATAAGTTACATAACCAAGGCATTTTTAAAAACTGCTATTTACATGGTTAATACAAGAGAGTTACTACAACTTACTTACTATGACAGCTCAGTGAGTGAGGCGAAGTCGTAAAGTTGGCCTCCGATATTAAGAAACAGTACATACTACACGTGATACACGTACGTACATAATAGTACTACAATTGACAACAACTACTATAGAATAATTTGTTCAAGTCTTGAGTCTTTGTCTCACTTTTGCACATCATATTACCTATTAGAGTGCTTTCACATGTAGGCATTTTAGTCGCGGCGCAAGCCGTGCGTCTGTCATACATATCCATACATATGACAGACGTGCGTAAACGCCTATATGTGAAAGCGCTCATACTTGTGTGTGCTTTAATAAATCATAGATTGAACTCACCCTAGATTATGCATTGAAAAATATTTCAGTCATTTCACTATGTCATGAATGAAACTACACTCGCGAGCAAAAGTATGGAATCATAGGCCTATTTTCATACAAACGAGGTAACTTTGGAGCCTTGGTTCTCCGCCAGGGATTGGCTTAGCTGTGATCTGATGATGGCTATCCAGGGAGTGAATAGAGGAGATTCAAATCGCTATACACACCCAACAGATGTGATCAGCATTCTGTGAGATATTAGGAAATGATAAAAAAAACCGCGAAATTAGCATAAAAATGTATGAAAATCCTGAAACTGAGAATTCTGATCCTTATATCTCTTAGAATGCTGATCAGATCAGTTGGGTGTGTATAGCGATCTGAATCTCCTCCATTTATTCCCTGGATGGCCATCATTAGATCACAGCTAGGTAAATCCTTAGCGGAGAACCAAGGCTTCAAAGTTACCTCATATGTATGAAAATAGGCCTGTGATTCCATACTTTTGCTCGCGAGTGTATATTAGGATCGATCGTCGTGGAGATCCTTGGGGGTGGCCCACGGCCGTAGCTAGGGGGGGGGGCATTGTAGGGCCCTACCTTGAAGTCACAAGGGGCAGATCAATTATTACAATTTTTTTAGTTCTGCCCTACCGCTACCCTACCTCAAATTCGACTCTAGCTACAGTCCTGGGGTAGCCTATCTGTTGATATCATGAATCTGATGATGTCATGAATTCAAATATCATAACTAGGTTTTATATGCTCTTGCTTTCGCATTGTCGGATAGCCATGTTGATTTCGAAACGATGACATCAAAATATTAATATTTGTTGTATGTAGGCTTTGTGAAGTGTGAGATGCAGGTTTATTTCCATTTGCAGGTTCAACGCAAGAAAGTAACTGTTCCGGTGCCAGCCGGGGTAGAGGATGGGCAGACAGTGCGCATGGCCGTTGGCAACAATGAGGTGTTCATCACATTCAAAGTGGAACCCTCCACGTATTTCAGACGAGACGGCCCTGATGTACACACTGATTGTTCGGTGAGTTGATTATGAAAAAAATGATTATTATAATATAATCACACCCCGGACACTTCATACAAACGCACCATTATCAACAGATGACGTCAGATGACGTTTTTGTATACGCGCAACTGTGTTTGTAAGTCTAGGGCTACCGTGCATTTTGTACTGTATGAGCGGCGTTTTATTCATAATTCGATCTTTTTGGTAAATAAAGTTACGACTCATTGCTTTGCACCTCGAAATAAGTTGACAGTTGACAAAATCGACTAAAAAGTTACGACGCATTGCTTTGAACACGACTAAAAGAGCATACGATTCGGCTTCGGCATACGAACTCGCGGGGTGGGGTGAGGTAATTGATTCTGAGGCGGGGCAGAGAGTGTCCTTTCTGTACGGTAGTACTTATATCTATTCTGTGATATAATCTTGTTAACGATCGGTCGATCGCCAAGGATAACAGAACTTACTTTGCACCCAATGTAGTTATAATTATGCAATTTTTTTTCTTGATAAATATTTGGTGGGTTAAGCGGTCAAAATGTCGAAATCTGTCACAAATTCTTACTAGGTCAATCTGATTAAGAAAAAGTATGGGCACCCCTGACTGCATTTCAGCAAAGAAAGGAAGTATTAAGTACATTGTCGAAGTTGGCTTGAAGCCCGAGCAATTAAAAAAAATATTTTTCTTGTGAATCGACCAACTGACGAACATGACGGGAAGTAACTATTGAAATTCATAACCGCTCTGGTCACCAGACTGCTTCGTAAATGTGGAACCTCCAGCAAGTATGGAACTCTATATATATGTAATAAATACGTAGAATCTTTAGAAAAAATATAACGCAAATTTTTGCGTAGTGTCCACTTTAAATACCATCGTATACGCCTATCACACGCTCAGCAACTGGATGAATATAATATACTTAGCTTACAATGTAGGCGCAAACTCCTTAGCGCCATGACTTTATATAAAATCTGTAATAACAAATTTGATTTCTCTGAGCTGAGCAACGATTTGTGTTACGTAGTACCGCGCAGCTGGCACCGACCGACGTGCGGTACATGTGCCCGGCTGTTCTACCTCTCTGCGGGCAGAACTCGTGCTAAGGAGCGTGTGCCACTTCGACAACTTACTGATACCTTTAACAAGTCGTTCATTGATGTTGACATTTTTAGTACTTCCGAAGCAAAATTAAAAAAACATGTTTATTAGTATTTTGAAGAAAAAACAAATCGTTACCGAACCTTTGTAATTTTGTAATGCACAATCTTATTTAAATTATCATGCCTTTTTACTGTATTCTTTTGTAGAAAATTGAGAAACACTTCTTGTACGGCGTTCCCGTGAAACACCGTAACAGATTTACTGATAAAATGATAAAACTGCTTTAAACTTGATAAAAAGGTATATTTGGAAAATAAACTGCTTATGCTAATGAGTACGCGTAGTGCGATTGATGACTAAATGCGAACTGATTTTATTATAATGTAAATTCTGTGATTTGTAACAATTTGGGTCAACGGTGAAAATGCTGATGATGCGAATGTACGCGCTTGCTCGTACATCTTCCCGGGGGCGAAAGATGGGGGTTAGTAGGTGATAATGTGTAGCAAATATGATAACAAGGTGATATAACATTTGTCTAAAGTTAATTAACTTATATGATTATGTGTTAATTTTCCTGATGAATTAACAAGATGAAAGGGCATTAATGTTTAAAAATTAAAATTATTATTCGTCCATAGGTGTGAATACCGATCGATGCACAATAGGGGACGACCCTATGTCTTTCACTACCACTCGCGAATTAGAACCTTGTACGGTTGCGGGCGTACATTTATTTTTAAAAGACACTCGCGCACGATTTTTTGTGAATTCACTGATTTCACTATAGTGATCACTACACTGTGCACTGGTCGCTCTGACCGGACCAGCTGCGGGTGTCGCCACTGCCAGCGCAGGCGGCGCGGGCGCAGGCACCACCGCCGCCGCCGGCGCTGCTCTCGATGCTCTCCTTCTCTTGATACGTCTCCAAATCAAAACGGCCACGATCACGGCGATTATTATGAACATTGCATAAATCGCCACATAGTGGTGGACATCGTGATACGAAACTTTCTCTATAAGCGGTTCTTCTTGTTTCATGATATCTATGTCATTTTGAATATTTTGGAGCTGAGAGAGGTCAAAGGTTTCTCTCGTGTTTGTTTCGGTAGATGGTTTTGGTAACGTTAGATTAACAACAATATGGTTCAACTGAGAAATTTTCGGTATTTCGATTTGTGGCTTGATTTCCAGTTTGTTTTGATATTGTCTCTCCGAATAAATAAAGAAATCAGCTGATTTTATAATGCATGCTTGATTTATTGTAAAAAACCCAGCGTCAGTCAATTGAAGCGGCGTAACTTGATCTTCGCATACTAGTTTCAGGTGACATCGCTCGCAACAAAAATAAAAGTAATTGTTCGGTGTATTTAATTCATTCCATCTATTAGAGCAAGTATTTTTAATTGTTACACATTCGTTAGTGTTTGGCTTGATTCGACAAAAATTATGATCGTTCTTGATGACGTAAATGGGTGTCTTTAGATGACATAAAGTCGTAAAAGGGTTCTTGTTAATGCACGACTTTAAATCTTCGCTTTCCATTTTCATAAAAGAATCTTGCTTGAGATTGACGGCCACATAGGTAGATATAGGTTGAATTATAACTTCCGTGTTGTTTTCTGCTGAACGGGGCACGGGAATCAGACGTAAAATTTCATATGTCTCCTTGACGATGAGAGGAATCTTGATTTCAAAAATAATAAAGTTTGCAGTAACTCTTGTTTGTACTCGCAACAAATTATAAATTTCTGCTAAATTGTCGCTTTTCTTGATAGGCAGCGATAATTCATTTGGTAGCTGTTCTGTTATCACGCTCAATTCCTGTCTCAATTGAACGGGTGTAAGTAAATGAAAATTAAATTTTCCGTTATAGATATTAGTTACGGCATCAAGTAACGTAGTAAGTATGTGTTTTAAACTGAAGATGATATTGTTTGCTAACATAGAGGTGGTAATAAAGTCATTCACTAGGGAAATGTTTTGCATTTGCGATTCAAATAATTCCACACCCTTTTCTACTGTGTTTATTTTTTGATTAATTAATTTATGCTGTTTATCAATCATGCTTTCCGTGCGCTTTAAAAGATTAAACTCTGCCTCGACAACGGAAGTCTGATTTTTCCAGAAGGAGGCCAGATGATTTTCATTCTCTCTAATCAGATTAATATCTTGCTCATATTTTTCAGCGAATTTTTGATCTAAAACGCCGAAAAGGCTGTTAGCTATAGACCCAACTCCGTCAATTAGCCCACGTCTAGTGCGTTTAGGTAAGTTTGAATGATGATTCACCAGTAAGTCATTATAGTATTGGAGTTCGGTGACTTCGTGCTGCAGTTGTAACATGATATTCTCACAGTGAGATAGCTTTTTAATTTTATCGCATATGTTCTCCAGGTATTTTAAATACATATCGACTGACGCGCGGCCTTCTTGATAAGGCTCTATGTCATAATAGACGATTAGGCGCCACTCGTCACGTATCAAATTCATGTTTGTAATGTGATCAAAATAAATGCTATTATTGTTTGGTAAAGCGGTAGTCTGGTATGCACAATGTATTTGTGGGATTGATAATAAAAATAATAACAGGGTTGCCGCCAATGTTGATAGAGCGCATGTTTTCTTTTTAGTTGTGTTAGGGGTTGATTTTTGCTGTGACTCTTGTTTGATTTCTTCAGGGATCCCTTTGCCTTCGTGAACAGGTAAAACTGATAGTTTTATGACAGGTCGCTTGATGAAACCATTCTTCGTTTTTAGAGATACGACCCTTACAAATCCGTCACTACCCGGGTGCAGCTCTAACACACGGCCCAAGCACCATTTGCCCGGGGGTAAGTTGTCGTCCTTGATGACTACAACGTCGTCTATCTTTATATTTTCTCGAGGCTGTCTCCATTTGCTCCTTGATGAAAGCTGAGTCAGATATTCGTCCCGCCAGCGTCGCCATATGTCACTAACGATCTTTTGGGTGAGGCACCATCTTGTTCTAAGATCTTTTTCAGTGTCGTATAAAGTGAGTATGGGACCACTAGCTAGAAAATGAGAAGGAGTCAAAAAGTTAAGGTCGTCTGGGTCTTCTGTTAATGGACAGAGGGGGCGGGAGTTCATGCATCCTTCTAGTTGACTTAGAAGCGTGGTAAATTCTTCAAATGTGAGGTGTTGTTCCCCAATAACTCTTTTTAAATGGTGTTTAAGGCTTTTAACAGCGGCCTCCCATAAGCCACCTGCTGAAGGCCAGGACGGTGCGTTAAAATGCCACTCAATGCCCATACTTGTGATTTCTGTCCAAAAGGCTGGATCATTGATGTGCTGAAGATGTTCTAGTTCTTGTTTTAATATATTGTGGGCTCCGATGAAGTTAGTGCCTTGATCACTATACATGTGGCCGGGAACTCCTCTCCGGGCCGCCATTCTTCGCAACGCCGCGAGAAAAGCAGACGTGGTCATGTCGGAAACGAGCTCCAGGTGCACGGCTTTAGTGGCCATGCACACGAATACCGCCACGTAACCCTTCGTGGTCTTGATTCCACGGCCCTTGTTAGCCTTTACGGACAAATACCCTGTGTAATCCACTCCACAATTATAGAAGACACGAGATGGATTTGATCTCGCAGCTGGTAAGTCACCCATAAGTTGCTGTTCAGTACCAGGACTGTGCCTTTTGCATACAACGCACAAACGCAGCCGTTTTTTGACAGCGTTGTTACCTCCGATTAACCAATATTTTCTTCGTATAAAGGCACAAGTCAAGCGTGCACCTCCGTGGCGTGTGACGTCATGTGCTTGATCAATGATCAGGTCGGCCAACCTAGTATTGTTAGGTATGATGATTGGGTGCTTCATTTCGGGATCAAGGTTTGCATGTTGGAGCCTGCCCCCGACGCGTAGGATTCCATTCTCATCTAATATGGGAGTAAGATTATGTATTTTGCTTTTGTTGCTTATATTTTTCCCTTCTTGTATTCGGTTAATCTCCTCATAGAAATATTTTTCTTGAATATATTTAATGATTTTTATTTTAGCGTAATTTAATTCTTGTAAAGTCAAATACGTTTTATTAGGTGTCTTGTTACCTAATCTTATTATTCTTGCTAAAGCCCTGATCGCAGTAATTAATGAACTTGTGTTATTTAATAATCTCTCAATAATTTCGATATTACTTGATAATTGTGTAGTATTAACTTGCTTTATCACTTTAACATCTTGATTAGTCATGTAATTAATATTGTTTGTTTCTGTTTCAGGTTTATACTCAGGAAGCCACTGAGAGCCCTTCCACCAGAGCTCGTGTTCTTTTAACTGTGGGGCCGTGAGCCCTCGGCTGGCGCAGTCGGCAGGGTTTTCCTTCGATTTAATGTAACGCCAGCAGGTTTTTGGCAGTGACGCAGTTACTTGTTTCACTCTGTTAGCCACGAAGGGCTTCCATCTTTCTGTTTCTCCATGAAGCCAGCCAAGCACAACCATAGAGTCGGTCCAACCATACTCAGTGACGTCATGATCTGATAAACATCCCTTGATCTTGGTCATTAACTTGGTTAGCAAAACTGTGGCACACAGCTCTAAGCGTGGTAATGAAACATTTTTGCTGAGAGGCACCAATTTAGTTTTTCCAGCTACTAAAATCACTGAATTACAGTCTGATCTATTTATTTTACAATATATGACACAGCCGTATGCTTTCGTGCTTGCGTCACAAAAACCATGTAACTCCACTTGATCTTTTTCTTTAATATTTAACCATCTCGGTATTTTAAACTGATTGATCATAGAAATGTCCGATTTAATTTTATTCCATTCCTCGCAGATATTTTGTGGTACCAGGTCATCCCACTGTAATTTAGCTTTCCATATGTCTTGAAACAGTATTTTTAGCTTAGTGGTGAGCGGGGAAAGCCAACCGAGGGGATCGAACAATTTAGAGATGTCTGATAAAAGAGCTCGTTTTGTTAATTTTGAACTTTTCGTTAAGTTTGACTGGAAGGTGAAGTGGTCTTGTTGTGGATCCCATCTGAGACCCAAAGCCTTAGTGGACTCCGCTTGCTTGAAATCAAAATTTTCTTGTTGATGTGCGCCTTCATTAACGTTTTTCAGAATTTCAGGAGAGTTCGATTTCCATTTACGTAAATTAAATCCACCCGATTTTAATAGCTTGATAATATCGTCTTGTAATTGTTTTGCAGACTGTACGGAATGTGTGCCGTAAATTAAGTCATCCATGTAAAATGACTCCTCGAGCACACGGGGCGCCGCGCTGTCTGGATAGTTAATTTTTTCATCTGAAGCTAATCGCCTAAGCGTCATCATAGCTAAGAACGGCGCACTTTTGGTTCCGTACGTTATTGTTGATAAATGGAATTCTCTTAATTTTTTATCCTGAGCATCACGCCATAAAATCATTTGTAAATTCTGATCTTCCTTATTAATCCATATTTGCCTAAACATTTTCTCTATGTCGGCGGTAAATGCAAATTCATACTGACGCCACTTGATAATTAAACATTGCAAGTCTTGTTGTAAGTTCGGGCCGCGACACATGACGTCATTTAAGCTGTATCCAGACTGTGTTTTGTTCGACGCGTTAAACACAACACGTAATTTAGTTGTAGTCGAGTCCTCTCTTGTTACGCAATGGTGAGGTAAATAACATCTGAGTGTCATGTTGCAATCTACAGCTGACGACGGAGTCATGTGTTTCAGTAATAAATATTCATTAATAAATTGTTTGTAATCTAAAGCGACTGATGGATTATTTTTTAATTTCTGTTCTAAACTATAAAACTGAGCGACTGCTTTTGACTTGGAATGGCCTAATTTACTTTCATAACCAGACTTAAGCGGCAGTCTAACTTCATATCTCCCGTCTGGCCGTCTGATAGTAGTTGACTGGTAAAACTGTAAACACTGTTCGTCTTCTGATGATACTTCTGATTGTTCTGATATGTCTTCTATTTCCCAAAACTTTTGCACATCTTCCATGTTATGAAGAACCACGTTACATTGCAAAGTTCGAGCATGTCCACTCAATATCCACCCAAGCTGAGTTTGTTGGGCAGTGGGTAACGCTGAGCTCGCTCTATATAAACCATCTAGTAATATTATTGAATATATGTCGGCCCCGAGTAGTAAGTCGACTGGACGGCTCTTATAAAATTTAGGATCAGCTAACTGGATATGATTTAAATAAGACCAATCAGGTTTATTGAATGACTGATTAGGGAGATTCTTGATAAGCTGCCTCATGATAACGGCGTCAGTTTGAAAAGTAAAGTCATTTACTGTTGACATACATTTTATATTAATCATCCCCTTCCCGTTGGTTTCTTTATCGCCGATTCCCGAAATTATTCCGTTGCATTTTTTCCTAGGTAGTCGTAAGAACTGAGCCGCATTTTCAGTTATTAAGGATGTTTGTGATCCTTGATCCAGAAGGGCGCGCATCACATGATAAGAGCCATCTACTGCTTGAATCTTGATCATAGCGGTAGGCAGCAGCACCTCAACGGGGTCGTTTTGAATCGACACATTTGTGCTGCTACGGACTTGTTTTCCGTCGTCTGCATTTCCGCCCCCTCCGTTCACTGGCCCCGCCGCGCTTGTTGATGGGCGGGCGGCCTGTGCAAATGCGCCGTGCAACAGGCTATTGTGATCTTGATTACATTCGCGACAGACCTTTCCTGATAGACATTCTTTTCCTTGATGGTTAAAAAGACAATTAGGACACAGACTTAATTTAGTTACAGTCTTAAGCCTGTTGTAAGGTGACATTTCTAAAAACTTTGCACAAAAATAAATTCCATGTTCATTTCTATTGCACAACGAACAATGATATTTTGCTGATACGACTTTCTTGTTGTTAGTCGACGGTTTCGTAATAATTTTGTTGTTTGACGTATATGCATTTCTATAATAATTATTTTTCTGATTATTGTTAACTTTTGCTGATACTTGATTTTTCAAAGGTGATTGATCTGGTTTTCGACGGGATGCTTCTAGCGTGGTAAATTTCAGCTCTAAAAACTCTAATAACTCCTTCAAAATCGGCAATTCTCTTGGATTTTTTACTGCCTCCATGTAATCAGTAAAAGTTTCTGTATCTAATTTTTGCGTCAGGAGATACACGAGTATAGGATCCCATGAGTCAATATCAACCCCTAAATTCTTAATTGCATTAAGGCATTCCTTTGTTGTGTCATGCATTCGTTTTAAAAGGACGACCGACTGATTTTGCATAGATGGAACATTTAGTAAAGTATGCATATGAGATGTAAATATCAACCTTACATTATTATAACGTTGATTCAATATTTCCCAGCTGACGTCATAATTATCAGCGCTGATGTGAAGATGCTGTATTAATTTCTCTGCTTCACCTTTTACCTTTGATTTTAAATATTGCATCTTTTGGGCTTTGGACATTGACGGGTTATTATGTATGGTCTCGCTAAAAAGATCTTTAAAAGAAACCCAAAAATTATAATGACCACTGAACGTTGGGATCTCCATTCTGGGTGCAGACTTCTCCATATGAGCTACGGACCTCATCTTCTTATTTATTGCTTTCTTTACAGTTTCATACTTCTCTTCATACGCTACAAATGTTTGCTCATACCTTTGATTAGAGCCATCCAGCTCGCTGTCCAGGTCCCAGTGTAAGGAGTCGATGGCACCCCAGCGAGCCTGAACCGAACGTAGCAGATCCTCAAATTCCCATGTTTCGGAAATTGAATCTAAATTAATACTTTGGATCGTTCTATGAAAAGCTTTGAAATTGCTCTGCTGCTTTTTTAACATCTCTTCAGTTTTACTTACTGTCATCTTTGATGTAGGCTGGGTCGAACTGCTTCCAGAGGTTCCAGACACGAAAGTTGGAGGCTTCAGGACCGGCGTCTTAGATCTCTCAGCTACAGGTGCTTGATAATTCTGTATGTGAGCCCTAACGTTACCATACCTTTCTCTCACTCTCTCCACATCTTGATCAATGGAGTCTCTCGTGGACCCATCTAACTCGCTTGCTAATAACCGTTTATAGTTAGTTTCATATTCAAACCAATAGCTATCGAGGATGTCTAGTCGGCGTTTTAAATACTCCGGAGTTTTTCTCTCCGCGCCGTCCTTCTTGAAATTGGTAAAAACAGTCTCGATCGCTTCTGCTAACTGCTGTTGGTTGTTCAAAATATCGCCCACAGACGACATGGTAATTCAAATAAATGGACAGGTCTTACTTGATATGTGACGTTGACGGAACGCCAACAATGGTACCGGAGTGCCACGCGCTGTCCTGCCGAGTCCTTGATACTCGGCCTCTGTACGTCTTGATAGTACAGATGCTGATTTCTTGATAGCTCACTATGTCACTTGATTAACAAAGTGAGTTCGATAACTCAGTAATACACTAAGTTTTGTATGACACGTTGGTAAGTCTCGAAAAGCGGAAACACTGACACGTATTTAGTCCACACGCGTTTAATGATCCCACCTTTCCCGAAGGTTCGAAGGACCATGTACGGCGTTCCCGTGAAACACCGTAACAGATTTACTGATAAAATGATAAAACTGCTTTAAACTTGATAAAAAGGTATATTTGGAAAATAAACTGCTTATGCTAATGAGTACGCGTAGTGCGATTGATGACTAAATGCGAACTGATTTTATTATAATGTAAATTCTGTGATTTGTAACAATTTGGGTCAACGGTGAAAATGCTGATGATGCGAATGTACGCGCTTGCTCGTACACTTCTTATGTTCTAATTCGTGGATAGCAGTGTGGGTTGCACGATAGTTAATATTGGAAATATCATAGTTTATAAATAGTATTAATTGTGTTAACTGTTTGTTGTCCCAAATAAATAAAATAAATAAAATAAAATACCCTTTTCATATGTAATCATCATATTTATGAGTGAGAAAGTGTTTAGACATTTTGTATGCCCTATCTGAAAAGTAATATCAGTAAATAAGCATTTTAGTACACACGACAGCACATCAGACGTAACATCACAGAATAGATAATAGTACTAGCGTACAGAAGTTGCACTCCGCAAAATCGTTTAAATAAATTGCGACTCTTGCTCCGACACAATAAAGTGCAATTCAGGTCGCACAGCGCTCCCTTCGCGCCAAAACATTCATTTAGTATTTGCCTCTCTTTCTATCGCGTAGATCTTATCTTTTCTAACGTATGAAATTTGTCCTCTCAGAGGACGCTGAGCGCTTCATAGTCGCGCGCGGAGTGACAGAGCCCTGGTAACATGTTGACATTGAGACCACCTTTTCCTTTATACCCTACGCAGTAGAAGTTGTATTTGCAGTGCATCTGTTACATTTGATGTGCTGTCGTGTGTACATTAACAAGACTAACGGATCTTTCGTATTTCAAAAAGAATCACCAAAAAATTTAATTCAATGTCAATATAACTAATGGACGTTTTGTATTTTACAGATTTCAGTGTCTCAAGCTTTGCTTGGTGGGACAGTACGAATACAAGGCTTGTATGAAGACCATACTATTCAGGTAATTGTATACCTACTAGCTTCCGCCCGCGACTTCGTCCGCGTGGATATTAGAGAAAATCTTTAGGGAACCTTCAACCAGGATCCGACCAGCCGTTTTTACGCGATTAGGCGGGTCACCACCAAGCGCGCTGCCTCGCGAGGCAAGACGTTTGCCAAGATGCAAGACGCAAGGCGTTTTTCGCACGAGGCTCGCTCGCTCGGTGGGGACCCGCCTAATCGCGTAAAAACGACTGGTCGTTCCCATTCCCGTTCCCGTTTCGTCCCGCTCCCGTTCTCGTTCCCGTTACCGTCCCGTTCCGTTGCCGTCCCATCATCCCATTGCCGTCCCGTCCCGTTGCTGTCTCGTCCCGTTCCCGTCCCGACCCGTCCCGTTCCCATTCCTGTTCCCATTCCCGTTCCCCCTCCCGTTCCCATTCCCGTTCCCATTCCCGTTCCCATCCCCGTCCCGTCCCGTTCCGTTCCGTTCCCGTCCCGTCCCATTCCGTTCCGTTCTCGTCCCCACTCTCATTCCGTTCCCGTCCCATCCCATCCCGTTCCGTTCCCGTTCCCGCACTCGTTCTCGCTCCCGTTGCCGTCCCGAACGGGACGGGACCGTCCCGTTCCCGTCCTGTCCCCGTTCCCATCACCGTCCCGTCCCGTTCCCGTTCCGTCCGGTTCCCGTTCCCGTTCCCGTCCCACTCCCGTTCCCGTTCCCGCCCCGTCCCGTTCCCGTTCCCGTTCCCTTTCTCCCCGTCCCCTAGGGCTGAATCATGCATGTCCACCGAGTTGGACTTCAAAATAAATGTAATTTTCGCAATCACCATCCCATAAACCTCAAGAACGACATCCATATCGATTTTTATGTTTACCTACCCCATTTACCCCCTAAGGGGTTGATTTTCAAAACCACAAAATATATGTTTGACTATTTATTTTTAGACGTACTCCTACGAAGTTTAAAGTTGTAATGTCTATTTTATATTCTTTTTCCATACAAAATTTGAACCCCATTTTTACCCTTTTAGGGGTTAAATCATGTACATCGTATTGGACTTTAAAAAAAATGTCATTTTCGCAATCACCATCCCATAAAACCTCAAGAACGATATCCATATCGATTTTTATGTTTACATACCCCATTTACTCTCTAAGGGGTTGATTTTCAAAATTACCAAATATATGTTTGCCAATTTATTTTTAGACGTGCTCCTACGAAGTTTAAAGTTGTAATGTCTATTTTATATTCTTTTTCCATACAAAATTTGAAACCCATTTTCACCCCTTTAGGGGGTAAAATCATGTCCACCGTGTTGGACTTCAAAATAAATGTCATTTTCGCAATCGTGATACCAGAAAACCCCAATAACGACATCCATCTCTATTTTTAGGTTTATTTACATATTTCACCCCTATTTCATCGCTATAGGGGTTGAAGTACTAACAATATCAATATACGTTGCGTTAGATTTTCTTCCATAAGCCTTTACTATAAATTAAGTGATTTTTACTTCGAAAATGAAGGATTTTTTTCTATACACAACTTCATACCCCTTTTCACCCCTTCGGGGGTAGAATTTTGAAAAACGCTGAGACCCGTATTTATTAATTTTCAATCTTCAGCCTAAACATAAAATTTGAAAATCCTAGCTTCAAAACTGAGGGACTTTCATACAAACTTTCATCCCTTATTTCACCCCCTTAGGGATGGAATTTTCAAAAATCCTTCCTTAGTGGATGCCTACACTATTTGAGGTATCTGTGTGCAAAATTTCAAGTCTCGAGGTCCAGCGGTTTGGGCTGTGCGTTGATAGATCAGTCAGTCATTCAGTTTACGATTTTATATATTAAGATTAGTGTATAAGTAAGAAAACTGTATTAAACATTTGTATAAAATTTATAGAGTTATAGAAAAAAAATGCTGTACCAATGGGGATGGCAACGCAAAGCTAATTGTAGATGTCGCTGCGTACGCTTGTTCCTAAGACAGTAGACGTTCAGAACAAAATGTATGGGAAAATAGGTATTTATCTTGTGGTATTTTTTTACCGAAAAAGACCCATTGACCCAAAATGGATATAAAATACTATTCTACAATGCAAGTGCCGGAATTGAAAGCCAAATTAAGACGTTTTAATTCTTACAGAATTTATTTTGTTTTTTATTATCAAGATTTTTCGGAAATTTGTAAGTGCCAACATCGTTACAGCCTATTACACAGAATTTGATCATTTTAAAGCTATAAAAATGATTTTTAAAGTAAAAGTGCTTTGTTTTGATAGTTCTCGTGGAACAAGCGTCCGCAGCGCCATTTTGACAGTTGCTTTCCCCATTGATATCTTACATCCGAATTCAGAGCTGTATTTCAAGACAGTGCGTTTGCATAGGCAAGGGTTTTTTGAGTATTGTAACCGCCTCTGTGGCCCCGGGTTCGATTCCCAGAAGGGGTACAATTTGTACTCTGGTTGGTGGTAGGGCTTATTTCAAGTCCACCGGGCTATCTTACCTAAGTCTGACGCCATAACAACAATTTAAAAATTGTTGTGTTCCGGCAGTTAGAGGTAAGATAGCCAGTTCCTCAGTGATGAGGATTCCCTTCGTCCTTATATCACTTAACATCAAGTGAGTTGAAGGCCAAGCACTATCTCTTTGTGCATAAAAAATGTTCTTGAATATGGGTAATAATTAATAAATAATTTAATAAAAAAATCTATTGTTTGATTTGTTTAAACAGATAATGCCCGGGACATCTTCACATAGCACCATCCGTCTGGCCCGCAAAGGTATGAAACGGGTCAGTCAGCACGGCTATGGTGACCATTATGTGCATATCAAAATACAGGTTAGTATCTGAACAGTTATCTTCATAAGTGTATTTGATCTGCCTTAGAAGTTTCTGAACAATTTGAAACAATGTCGACCCCAAAAATCCATCTGCATTGAAGACGCATTGAGACAAAGACTATTCGATAATGTTCTAACTGAACTCAAACTCAATAATGACTTAAGGCATATAAAATCAGAAACAGCTAAGTGTCTAAATGTGAAATTGACAGGAAACGTCTTTTGAGTGTTGCGAAACGTGCCGGATTACAGCTGGGCCACAAAAAAAAAGTTGGAAATCTGACTTTTTGACTATGCCATGATGAAGACTATAGTTTGTCGGAATTTGTCGCCAAAAACCAGAATTTGTCGGGCTTGCGTTTAGGAGATACGTGTGGCGCAGCTGTAGAGACGTCTCTACAGCTGCGCCACACAGATCTCGCAATCGGAAGGTCGTAGCGAAAATCTGATTACTCGTATGTGTAGCCGGTCGGATTTTGTCATCAAGAACCAGATTTTGTCGGTCTTGCGTTTAGGAGATATGTAAGGATACGCTGTGGAGACCTTTTTACCTGGATCTTGAGAAAGGAAGGTCGTAGCCAAAATCTGATAACTCGAGTGTGTCGCCGTTAGTTTGTCGGAATTTGTCACCAAGAATCAGAGTTTGTCGATCTTGCGTTTAGGAGATATGTGAGGATACGCTTACGACCTTTCGTTGTCGAGATCCAGGTAAAAAGGTCTCCACAGTGTATCCTCACATATCTCCTAAACGCAAGATCGACAAACTCTGATTCTTGGTGACAAATTCCGACAAACTAACGGCGACACACTCGAGTTATAGATGGTGTGATACTTAGTTCATTTTTGTTATATATGGCACTTAGCTATATCTTCGATACTATATGCCTCTTAACGATCAAAATATATTAAACTCAAACCTTGAATTCTAGAATAAAGTTTAAAACACATGATTCTCATTTGTCCGTCGTTCAAAAATGACCCTTAAAACATTGTTATAGGTTCCTAAATCCCTGAGTACCAAGCAGAAGGCGTTAGTATACGCTTACGCAGAGCTTGAAGAGGACACTCCGGGACAAATACAGGGTGTTTCGTACGACCGAGATGGTAAGAAACAATGAATCGACCTTCCAGAATAAATTAATACTCTGAATATAATAGGATCATTTACTGTGTCAAACTTTTTTGAGTTGGTGGTGGTCAAAATTGGAACCAAATTAGTGCCGCCTAGAGATAGGCAAAAGACCCGGTTTAAACCCGATAAAAACCTACATTGTATGTTATAGAAACTTTTTAGCCGTCTCTAGTGGTTCGCCCGCTCGTGTTAAACGCAGGGGTCGCGGGTATTCCCAGGAGGAGGGGTACAATTTGTACTTTGTTTGGTTGGTGGTAGGGCTTATTTCAAGTCCGCCTGGCTAGCTAACACCATCTTACCTAAGTCTGAGGCCATAACAACAATTTAAAAGTTGTTGTGTTCCGGCAGTTAGAGGTAAGATAGCCAGTGGGGAGTTTTTTGGCGCCATTTGTCAAGTTCGGTTCGATGTCTATTTTAATTATTTGCAAATTGATTCATAGTGGATATTTTGTCTTAAAATTGGTGCAGTTTTGTGTTACAAGTGTCTACGCAACTGAACAATATGTGGGATAATTGAAATAGGTGCGATCTTGGTTGTGTGAAGCCGAGAATTTTACTGTAGTGGTGGCTACCTCGGCAGAACTTACCAAGTAAACTGTCTTGATATACTTGGTGCCAAATGCTCCAAGCAGCATTGGAATGCGATGCACCCTCATTTTAATGTAAACTGAAACAATCTATCACTGAAATATTCAACACTTGACACTAGCAAAAATTACTTCCAAGAGGAAAGTAGATTGCCAAAACAAAAATAAGAAGAAGATAGCCAGTTCCCCAGTGATGAGGCTTCCGGGTGTAGTGCGCTTCCACCTTCGGCCTTATCGTCACTTGACATCAGGTCAGGTAACGGCCAAGCAATATCCCGTTATGAATAAACAATTTTTTTTATTATTTCTATTGATATGTCAAAAATATTCAAACGACGAAACATATCTTATTTCTAAAGATTTTATTTAGTTCAACAAATGGTCTATGGGCGAAATCGGGTCCTTGGCCCATCTCTAGTGCCGCCATTTTGAAATGTCATTCTCTTGAGACTTGCTGTAGTTGTGCAGGGCTGTCACATATAATAGTCTAAATCGCACTCCTACGATGAACAAAGATTTTGAACTTATGTGTAATATTTATATCTTTACTAGTGCGTCATCTAATTACAGTCAGCGCAAAAAAGATTTGAGCATTCAAACTCCAAAATAGCGAATAATTTGTTGTCTAAGAACAAACGAAAGTGCACCTTAATGTCTTGAGATAAAGTTGATTTTTGTTAAACGACTAGGTATTTTGGCAGGTTGGAATGCTCAGTTCATTTTGGCACTGACTATACCTTGTTTACTTTAAATACTTTTTTGTGGCATTATTTTCACCTTTGAAACTGGTGAATTTAATTTAGTGGCAACATAAAATTAATCAAAAACTCCTTTATTACTGGCACAGAAAAGTTTGTGACACTGCACTAGTTCATTGCTTTTGTTTTCTTTACTTCATTGTATAAAAGTTATGTAAGATACTTGACTGATTAAGTGTGAGTTGCACCAAAACACTGTCAAAGTTAAAGTTATCGTAATAATGCTTCCTATTTGTCACGTCAAACTTGTCAAAGGACATCATGCCAGCTAGGCAACCTCTTTTTTTGGCTAACTCATGCTTATCCAGTACTATAACAAGCTTGGTTTTGTTAAAGTAAGATGATGCAACTCAGCCTTAGAAAATGACAGTTAAAAAACGAACCCATCAAATGCTTCCGAATTCATGTTGCATAATTCTAATCAATCACATTGAGCTTTGGATGTCTGTACAACTCATGTGCATTTATCATTACATTTTTTTTGGTTCTGCAGTTTCGCTCTCGGTTTTTGGTTATAGAATGTTATGTTTTCGTTTTGAACCTTACCGTCACTATGATAAAAGCCAATTTGTTTTGCAGACAAGTCGAAAAATAGCAGTAGTACAAACACGGCTACTGAAAATGTACACCGTTTGAACCGAGATAGCGACGAAACGGACCAAAAACGTGGCAAATCTTGGACTTTTCTAGAAAGTCTTACGGACGCGTACAGAAATAACCAATCTGTGTTTTTGATAGGTTTTTTTTGTTCGATAGTGATGTGTACGGTGGTCCTTATGAATGATCCTAATGAGAGTAAACGGGTGCAAAAATATATAGATGAATGGGATAATAGGGAAGTACGAGAGATGGATAAGCCTTTAGGGTATGAGAGAACTCTTAAAAAGCAAAAAGATCAAAATCCAGAGTTTTACGAAGCTTGAGACGAATGAATGAATGGTTAAATATATTTTTAATCAACTATTGCTATTTAAATTAGCATCATCAAAACTTAGTAATAAAAAGTCATGTATCCAAAAATAGGGCATTAAAGATACAAAGGCAGTTTCTAATAAGACAATATGTTTCGAGATAATGAGCTGGTCATTGATTTGTAAAATGTATGAGGACAGTTTGACAAGTCCATGACTTGAAAAGAAGGAATACTTTTTTCATAAATGATTTTTGTAAAACTCCATAAGAATCGTTACGATACATTTTTTTCAAATTTAACAAAAGCACTTTTCGAAACAAAGAGCTCAACCGACTTCTAACTTTTCCTAATGACCCTGTCGACCCTCTCGGCGGCACTCATGACATCAAAACTCATCGAATGAAGATCCTTCCTATTCTCTACATTTAGCCCATTGAGTTTATTCACCTACCAAATATTATAAATGTCTTGACGGGCAAAGATTTTCATCAAGCCAAAAGGTGGTGTCTGAAATGGGCCCTGAATTCAGTTACCACAGTTTTCAGGTGAAGAAAGAAAAAAATAGTGGGTTAAAGAGGTAGGAATTTCGTTGGACTGAATAAGCAGAGCTACAAAAAGATTATGTAGAGAAATAAATTATGCTGAAAAAAGTGTTTCCTCTTTACAAAGTCATGGGACTTATCAAACCACCCTCGTAGATAATATGACATTTCAAGATATTTCTTGGAAAGACATTTTGTGCTGTATAGTTAACCACTTTTATGGGAAATTAATTATATTTATTTATTTATTGATTGAGTATGAAAATAATACGGGCTCAATTTTGGAACAGTATATAAACTTAAGTTAAAGTAACACCACTTTCCTTCTATAGGATAGAAAAAGAATAGGGTGTTAACTAAATTCAGATAGAATCTGTAAACAGAATTGTATTTAATGTTTTCTTAGTCTTTATCTGCTGTCCCTTTATTTCCAATGGAAAAAATGAAAGGTATTGTACTAATAGTTGTTTGTTGCAATGTCATTGATATTTATGAGAGAGTGTAAAAATATAAATAGCATGAATGAATTGAATATATACTGTGATGATTTGACAGAGATGTTTGTTTGTAGTTTAGGGGCATATATATATATATAGTATGATGGTTATGTTTAACCTGACATTGTAAATAATTTCATGAATATACGAAATTGTCATGTTATTTTGTTGTTTCATTTAAGTCCAAGTAGGCAACCCCTTTCAGGTTTCAACCATCATGCTATATAGACAGTGTATCTTGGAAAATGAAAACATAACTTTTATTGCAGTCGGGTAAAAATGATATTACATCAACATTGTAGTTGATGTTACTTTGGCCAGAGTTTAATTAAAATAAAAAAGTGAACTGGGCTTCCACCACGTTACTTTCATACAAACATCAAGAAACATACCCACTTTAGTTTTATTGACAAAGAAATTAAGCATTCTGCAATGAATCATATTATGTCGATGGATAATTTGCATGTTCAAGTGTCGATTAAGCATGTCAAAAAAATACTGACACCTCTTGATTTCCTCAAAAACGAATAAAACGTAAACTGCAATTAGGTTCCATACAATGACTTTCATTTTAATATGGAATTGAAATCATGATTATTAATTTGTACGATTGAAGAAATTTTAATATTTTTGCAGTTGTTTTAAATGCTTATTAGATTAGAATAGAATATCTTTATTGCTTGACAGTTGGATATTTGTTCTAGCCATCAATTATAAATCATTGCAGAGATGCTCAAATATTTTTATCAATAAGACTGTGAAAGCATGTTTCTTGATATTTATATGAAAATATCGCGGTGACCCGTTTTTTTGCGGCCCAGTGTAGTTTTGAGCAGCGAACTAAAATCTATGGAAATGTAATTGCAAACAAATATTGCTTAAAAAATGGCACCACGGGCAGGCTAGGCGCACTCCGCGCTTTAGGTACGAAGCTACAAGTAGCCGGCGGGTCCGTCCGGACGGACTAATTTCAGAGGGCCGCCGCTTGCCGGCTGGGACGCACGTTAGCAATTCGATTTCGATACTCACTCACGCACCGCATTCGCGTATTGTCGCGTCGTTCGTTTGTACATTTATGATATTTAACCCAAATGAAGGCATATTGCATCGCACTTTCGAAATAAACTTAATTATTAATGACAATTTGATTTCGTAAGAAAGCAAATTGCCTCAAATCAGTATGTATAGTGTGATGTGGCGTTGACTGTATTTAAGTACACATTTTATTTCACAAACACATAACTTGTAATAAAGTATTGTAAGCTATTATTTCATTATTATTTAAAAGAAGAAACCCTAATGTCGTTAGAAGAGATAAGAGCTACGCGATAGAAAGAGAGGTAACTTGTAGGTGAATATAACTGTAGCGAAGGGAGCGGTGTGCGACCTGAATTGCACTTTATTGTGTCCAGAATAGAGTCGCTATTTATTTAAATGACTTTGAGGAGTGGATCTTCTGTACTTGTACTATTATGTATTCTGTGCCACGGGGCCAAAAAAGTACAATCCGCTCAGCTTTAGTCGGGCTAGCCACGCACCCGGTGACTGACGTTAGCGTTCTTTACAATAATTGCAGTTTGTATTGTAGAGAAAACAGAGAAAGATAAAGTTTATCAGAAATGACGTCCTGTGTAGACAAATGGTGTAAAAGACGCTAAGAAGGCAGTAAAAATATGCAGAAAAAACGTATCATATTTTTTCGTTTAAAAGTCGTTTAAGTATAGAAAATATCTATGAGTATACAAATTATGGTCGCTTATAAGCAACCAGTGCTCAGGTATTTATTTTAATTATGTGCTGCATAATTAAATGCTAGCATTTTTAGCTCCATCCACTTAGTTGTACTTTTCGTATGGTGCCATTTTTTGAGCGCAATGCTTGTTCCATAGATTTTCGTTCGCTGGTTTTGAGACGGCCATATAAGTCGTTACAGATGTCCATCTTTTTTTAATAATGCGTGATTTTTATAGGCGGATTTCACGTCCTAAGTAATAATAGTATTCTTGGAATTCTTAGGTTTGAGGCAAATTATATTATTTCAATTCCAACTGATTTATTCTGATTTGCTCCCAATGAAAATATTACTTCTATCCTATTGTTACTGATCTGAAATTCTTATGCTTTGCGTTTTAGATGAAACGATTTAACAAAAGAGGGATATTTAGTGAGTTCCATTTCATCAGGTACCTATTGTAGATTGACAGATTGTTGTAGAATTAGTGAATATGGGCTCTAAAGCATCAAAAATCGTAGTACAAAGTAAATTGATTTTTACGATGAAAGTTAAAGATGTGGTCCTTTCTTAGAAGAAGTAAAAGTATTTAAAAGAGCAGATTAGCTAGTGTTACTTTAATTACTTTTCACATAGAAGGGCAGTTCTCAAAAAAACTTGCAGATCCAGTTTTTTGGGTTGTCCATAGCATAAATTTTTTTTTTAGGAAATTTGGGCTACAATTTCCGTAAAGTAACTGTTTTAGCTTATTCTTTAAGGTTTTGTCCACCCCATCTATATTTTTAAAGTAAGTATTATTGTTGCCATCAATTTATAAAATGCATTTAAAAATTGACAAATTTTTCTCCCCATACTGTCCAAAAAAATTTTCACCGTGTTTCAATAAGGTTAATTTAATATTTTACTTCTACCACCTTAAGGGTGATGGTTTTAATGTACAATTCCATTAAAGAACTATCATAAAACATAATAATATTCGGAAAACAAGCGTTTTTTCATATTTTAATTGAATTTTAAAGTCTGTCCACGGAAAAACGCTCATCCTGACATCGTCCACTTAGTTACGTTAATAATTCATATTAGATGAAGTTTTTGCTTGATTTCGGGTATTTTTTATGGAAATAGCAACATTTTGATCATAGATAACGTGACGTATGGACAGTATTTTAAATATTAACTGTCGTAGGTCCCACGAAACGAGCGGCACTTGGGTAAGTTTAGATTTGTCACTGTTTTTTGTCAATATAGTTATGCTAATTTACGTGAAATTTGATAAGTTGTGGTTTCTGCGATCACTGTAATGTAGACATGCATGTCTGTGGTTTAAAATCCCATCAAAAATATCTAGAGTTATATGATAATAAAAAAAATATTTCGATTTACTTGCGTCGAGACCCCACTGCGTTACGTCAGGATCGTTATGATTTGAGCTGTAACGTATAGCCTGACAAGAAATGTAACTAGCCTGACAGCGTAAAGTTGAAGGCACACTGAGTGGTACTAATTATTTTTAAAAATGAAAAATTCAGTAATGTTGTTTTAATTAACATTTTTTTATTATTAAAAATGACATGAGATATATACGCAAATAGTAATATATTTTTTGGCCGGCACTTTCTATTTTGAACCAAAATATATGAAACCTGGGTGATGTTTTTTCAGTTATTTAACTATGTAAACATTTCAGTTTTGTTGGATTTGAATCTTAAATTTTTTTGTAATGTTTGTTTTATGATAATAAGCTCATAGTCTGAAAGTTTGATTCCATGTTAAATATGCTTAGTGTGTCCTAAACTTTGACTTGTCAGTCTCGTTACTAATACGTCAGGGTGAGTTACTGTCCATTATTTATTTCACAGAAAAAACTTAATAAATAGACGATTACTGAGCTAAAGTAATAAGATTTAATATATTTAGGTACATATTTTTAAGCGCTATAACTTGGATGTGATTACATAATGTTGAACTAAGAATATGATTAAAAAAAGTTAAAGTTAGACTAAAATTTATTACCATCGTAACGAAACGTATTTCTATGGTGATTTATTTATTATTTGTAAGAGAAAGTGAGATTTTTTTGTATTTAATTTGTTTAATATTTTAATATATTTTTAATCAAACCAAATTTTGCACTTTAATGTGTGTATATTATTTACTACAATAAGAAACTCTTCGTAACGACCTGACCTATAAATTGCCTCTGATGATACAAAAACGTGAAATTACTTAATAAAACTATAAAATAAGTGTGAACCTTTATGCAGACATTAAAATTAAATATATTTTACACTTACTTAAGTAGGAAAAGCAGTCATATCTCATCATTTTTATTTTTGCTTCATTTTTGAAAGTATCTGCAAGTTTTTTGAGAACTGCCCAGAAACTGAACTTTATTCTATCTAGTTGGGGTTTTCCTAGTAAAAGGTGAGATATTTTTTCTAAAAACCCACCACGTGCCGGACTACAGCTGCGCCACAAAAAAAAAAGTTGGAAATCTGACTTTTTGACTATGCCATGATGAAGACGATAGTTTGTCGGAATTTGTCGCACAAAAACCAGAATTTGTCGGGCTTGCGTTTAGGAGATACGTGTGGCTCAGCTGTAGAGACGTCTCTACAGCTGAGCCACACAGATCTCGAAAACGGAAGGTCGTAGCGAAAATCTGATTACTCGTGTGTGCAGCCGTTAATTTGTCGGAATTTGTCGCACAAAAACCAGAATTTGTCGGGCTTGCGTTTAGGAGATACGTGTGGCGCAGCTGTAGAGACTACAGCTGAGCCACACAGATCTCGAAAACCGAAGGTCGTAGCGAAAATCTGATTACTTGTGTGTGCAGCCGTTAATTTGTCGGATTTTGTCACCAAGAACCAGATTTTGTCGGTCTTGCGTTTAGGAGATATGTGAGGATACGCTGTGGAGACTTTTCTACCTGGATCTTAAGAAAGGAAGGTCGTAGCGAAAATCTGATAACTCGAGTGTGTAGCCGTTAGTTTGTCGAAATTTGTCACCAAGAATCAGAGTTTGTCGATCTTGCGTTTAGGAGATATGTGAGGATGCGCTGTGGAGACCTTTTTACCTGGATCTCGAGAACGAAAGGTCGTAAGCGTATCCTCACATATCTCCTAAACGCAAGATCGACAAAATCTGGTTCTTGGTGACAAAATCCGACAAACTACCGGCTACACATACGAGTAATTAAATTTTCGCTACGACCTTTCTCAAGATCCAGGTAGAAAAGTCTCCACAGCGTATCCTCACATATCTCCTAAACGCAAGACCGACAAAATCTGGTTTTTGTGCGACAAATTCCGACAAATTAACGGTTGCACACACGAGTAATCAGATTTTCGCTACGACCTTCCGTTTTCGAGATCTGTGTGGCTCAGCTGTAGAGACGTCTCTACAGCTGCGCCACACGTATCTCCTAAACGCAAGCCCGACAAATTCTGGTTTTTGTGCGACAAATTCCGACAAATTAACGGCTGCACACACGAGTAATCAGATTTTCGCTACGACCTTCCGTTTTCGAGATCTGTGTGGCGCAGCTGTAGAGACGTCTCTACAGCTGCGCCACACGTATCTCCTAAACGCAAGCCCGACAAATTCTGGTTTTTGTGCGACAAATTCCGATAATCTATCGTCTTCATCATGGCATAGTCAAAAAGTCAGATTTCCAACTTTTTTTTTGTGGCGCAGCTGTAGTCCAGCGCGTAAACCCACCAACAGTCCAAAACAGAATTTTTCATTAAAATTATAAAAAAAACTTTGAAGACATTTCCACATTCACAGGTAAAAAAATATCAATATCTGAGCCTCAAGATATGATAGACGCTGTCAAGGAAGCTCTCAAAGAGAAGAAATCCATCGAAGGCAGCTCTCCGGAAGCGCCCGAAGATGACGTCTTAAAAGAATCCAAAAGAAGCAAGGGATAGACATAACACAAACTTGTATGGAAACTTGTATGGACCTTAGTCCGACGCAATAAGATCCATTATATAAATGGATAATATTCCAATGTTTAGCTCGTACTAGCTTCACTCTCAAACGTTGTGTCAATATTTTGGTATCACAATTTTATTTTGGGAATAATTTAATTGTAGCGTCCCATAAAAGTACTAGCAAATCTATAATTTAGTAAATGTAAATACCTAAATTTGGTTTTAGATACAACACTGTGATACATTTAGCCAATGCAGATTTTTTTTTCGTTTCGTTAATTTTATGTTTCTATCCAGGACTGAGTTTTTATTTTTTGGATTAATTAGTGAAATAAATACTATAAACCTTGATTTTTTTAAGTTCTTTAAGACATTTATAAAGTATTTTTTGTTTTTTTGAGAAATTAAATTGGGAATAATCATATGCTGTAAATAGCCGTTGACTAGTGTGTAGGAAATTAAAACAACACGATACATTACCAAATGTTTTATTTCACTAACTTTATACAATCCTATTAATTACTTACATAATATCTTCGTTGTCTATAATATCCTAACTTCAGTAAAAGATTGCATGGCCTACATCAGTTTATTTGCCTAGATTTTTAGGGAAACGTACGGAATTACGGAGTATTAAGGCATTCTTGCCCTTCCATGCAATTTCCACTAAAACAGGAAAAGCCAGCGAATTGAATTTAGTTCAGTCGTAAAGTGAAGTGGAGAACAAGTCTTTATTAGTACATAATGTGTAAGTATCTACTTTTCTTTGGAAAATAGCCTGTATTTCTCTGACATAAGAGTCACGGCGGCGCCGTTGTGCCTGCGCAGAGTCGCGAGCGTATATGCTAGGAGGATCATCGCGCCCTCTACGTAGAACCCGTATAGGACACGCACGTAATTTTGTACCTGTGAATAAATTAGACTAGGCGCTAAAGTTAAGCGTTGGTTGGTCCCGCAAGTATTCTGAGTTCCGGGATGCATTTTCAGTCGTTGATTAACACCCACTAATCCGTATTGAGGAGCTCGGTGGCGTAGTAGTTTATCGCTTGGCCCAGCAATTTCGGAGGTTATGCAACTTTCGCAAGGGTCGGTCATAGGATGGGTGACCAAAAATTTACTATCTCGAGCTCCTCCGTGCTTCGGAAGACACGTTAAGCCGTTGGTCCCGGGTGCATTTGCAGTCGTTAACACCCACCAACCCGCATTGGGCCCGCGTGGTGGGTTATGGCCCGTCCTCCTTATCGACCCATAAGGAAGGCCTGTGCCCCAGCAGTGGGGACATTAAAAATGGCTGACTGTCAATATCCGTATTAGTGGGTTATCGCCCATCCTCCATCTATTCATAGGGAATGCCTGCGGCTAGGCTAGCCTACAGTGGGGACATACTGTGTTCAGGATAATCATGATGGGGTGTTTTCCATCGGGAATTAGGTACCTACCTTGAGGTTTATATACAACGTGTAACAGAAAGGGGGCATCAACCCGAAAGGAGGTCAATGTACTGAAATTGAATACATTCCAGCAGAAAAAAAAAATCAAATAAAATAAAAAAAATTGGACTCTCCATACAAAATGTTGGCGGCAAAATCAATTTTTTTTCGATTCTATTTTTTTTCTGTTGGAAAGTGTTTAGGTTCACGAGTACATTGACCTCCATTCGGGTTGATACCCCCTTTTTGTTACACCTTGTATAGTATACTTTGGTGACATTAATTTGTTTCACCCTATACAGGGTTAAATTAAAACACCAATAACCTCGCAGAAGTAGTTTGCTCACATCATAGACAACAACAGTTGTTCTACGACTTTTCAGAAAACAGAAAAAAAAATCGTCTGTCCATATGTCCCCACAAGCGGATTGAGTTTTGTATGCAAAGTCAATTTTTTCGGAAAAGTATGTTGTCTAAGATGTTAGAAATCTACTCCTGCGAGGTTGGTGTACAAATAACCATATATAATTAAGTAAAATGTTAATAAATAACTTACATGTTCGAGCCCCCCAGTGGTGGTAAATTCCAAAGGAAACATAATAATTTCCAAGGGCTCTCGGCCGCGCAGCAATCCAAACGATATTGCACCTACAGTGTAGTACGTTACGGTCGCAAGTGGCACGCATCGGCCGACGCACAGCACATTGAACAAACACTGCAAAAAAAAAGAAGATTTTGATGTGAATGCTGTGTTGATGAACTGACTGAAATAATTGGAAGAAGGACGAGTAACGCCCACGTGTTTAAAAAGTGTTGTTTTAGTTTAGAGCTTTTCATTTTTACCGACTTCAAAAGGAGGGAGGTACCTACTCAATTCGACCCGTTTTTTTTTGTTTTTTTTTTGTTTTTTGTATGTACCCCGATTAGGTACTCGAAGACGGCTCAACCGATTGAAATGATTCAAACGTTATTACATTAGGTAAACTTTCAAGTTGGTCCCGTTTTTTAAAATTTTGAAATCGGTTCAGTACTTTTTAAGTAATCTTCAAAAAAGCACGAAAATAGTATGATTTTGTGTGAACTACCTCGATGATTAGTCGTATAACTTCTTTGTTTATAAACTGAATAAGATAATTATTTTTTTGTTGGAAAAGGGATATCTTTAGTGTAGTTCTTTAACCGACTTAAAAAAAAGGAGGTTCTCAGTTTGACCCGCATGTATGTATGTTTCTCCGCGATTAACTCACGTTTGGCTGATAGGACCGATCGGGATAAGTTTTTAGGTTTCAAAAATATTAAAGTTTGTTTCTTTTTCGTATATAGTTTCTGCACCATTCACTTAGCCTAATACATGAAATTGTGTCATTTTGGTTGGATGCATAAGTAACAATTTAGGTTTTTGTCTTTTTTAACGCTATCGGACGAAAAGAAAATTAAAGTTGTAAATTTTACTTTCATCATGATTACGAAGTTGTAACCGATGTACATGAGCTTTTTGTGTCACATCTGTCCATGGGAAAACTGTTATTTGACTATTACCTAAAACGTTACCTTAGTACCTCCAAAAGAATATTACAATTGGTTAAATAAGTGTTAAATGTTTTAGATCAATAGTATCTGTTGTACAAAATGTTTTGTGCCAAATTCATCAATGGCATTTGCAGCTATTTTATTTTTTATTTACAACACCCTGTAAACTCTAATAATTCTAATATTTTTTATAAGCATTAATAGCTTGAACAAACAAAAAATTTGAAAATATTAAAAGTCCATGCCTTAATTTGGCACAAATTTATTTCATAGGGATTTTTAATTGATCTGAGGTATATGGTACTAGTTTTTCAAATTGTAATATTTTTTTGACAATGTTATCAATGTAACGGTCCCACGTCTGTTTCCATGGGCGAAAATGACACAAATTAGGTTTGTACACTATGCAGGCTATCTTAAATACAATACTATTGAATTTTTTAACTTTAAATCAATTTTGACAGTTTTGAGTTCAATTATTTATAACCACCACAAATAATCGAATTTCTCAAGATGCATCGGCTAGATGTGACACAAAACGCAAAAATATACTTAATATATGCCAATGTATCGACAGGCAAGAATTCATAAACTTTAGAATTCTTGAAGGTATACCCTCAAAATAACTTATCCCGATCGGTCTAATTTTTCTACCTAAATAATATCTACCTAATACAAAAGGTAAAAACACTAAAAATTAAAATTGTTTAAAAAACATAAAACCGACTTCAAAAAACCTACCTCTAAAAAGCAAGAAATAATATTCGTAATAATAAAAACACGTCTATTGAAGTCGGGTGGGGCTGGAGTACAAATTCCTTTTTAGGGTTCCGTACCAAAATGGTAAAAAAATCGGTCAAGAGCGAGTCGGACTCGCGCACCGAGGGTTCCGTACCATCATAATTGCACCATCAAACCACACTGCAGAATAGAATAATAAAATTGGTATTGCAGTTTTAGGTCAACGCCATCTCTTGACCGATAGTGGAACTAATCTTAACTATTTTAGAAATTTGATAATTTCTAAAAAGTATGCTATATTGAGACATCGTTTTATTTTTCCTGTAATCTTTATATAAACTGCTATCATATTGAATTATTTCAGATTTTTCACTTTGCAAACTTCAGAGATAAGGGGGGGGGGGAACGGTATTTTTTTTTACATTTTTCATCATAAGTCGAAAACTATGCGGTCTAAAAAAAAAAGAAAAAATGATTAAAAACGTGTAAACAGCGCTCTTTCATATGATACCCCACATGCCCTAGTAACCCCACTTAAAATTTTTAAGACCCCTTTTCAATCCCTGTTGTAAAAAAGGTTTTTTTTTTTATTAATTTCTTTTTTGCAAAATAGTTGGGTAAATGACATCTTAAACTATTCCAAATTTCAAGTTGATACCATTAGTAGTTCTCGAGATATCCGGCTGTGACAGACAGACAGACAGACAGACAGACTGAGTCACACCATAAGGGTTCCTTTTTTACCATTTTGGTACGGAACCCTAATGGTGTGACTCAGTCTGTCTGTCTGTCACAGCTGGATATCTCGAGAACTACAAATGGTATCAACTTGAAATTTGGAATAGTTTAAGATGACATTTGCCCAACTATTTTGCAAATAAGAAAGAATTAAAAAAAAAAAATTATTTACAACAGGGACTGAAAAGGCGTCTTAAAAATTTGAAGTGAAGTGACTAGGGCGTGTGGGGTATCATATGAAAGAGCAGCGCTGTTTGCACATTTTAAAACATTTTTTTCTTTATTTAAATATACTGTATCGGGATTTTCACCATGTACCTTTTTATTTTTGAGACTCCGATATTTCGGCGCAGTTGCATGCGCCATGATCACGGAAGAACTGTCGGTTGTCACGTGCGGGTAGATGTTATTGGCAGACGAATCGGTCTACCCTCCGTCTAGTGACAACCGACAGTTCTTCCGTGATCATGGCGCATGCAACTGCGCCGAAATATCGGAGTCTCAAAAATAAAAATAAAAAGGTACATGGTGAAAATCCCGATACAGTATATTTAAATAATGTTAATAACCATGAAAATTTAAAACAATTTTTTTCTTTTTTCTTAGGCCGCATAGTTTTCGACTTATGATGAAAAATGTAAAAAAAAATACCGTTCCCCCCCCTTATCTCCGAAGTTTGCAAAGAGAAAAATCTGAAATAATTCTATGTGATAGTAGTTTACGTAAAGATTACAGGAAAAATAAAACGATGTCTCAATATAACACACTTTTTTAGAAATTCAAAAAACAAACAAAAATTATTTAGTTTCACTACCCGTCAACAGATGGCGGTGACCTAAGAATGCTGACTTGCGAAAAAACTTGAACTTGAGAAAAATAGTTCCACTATTGGTTAACAGAAGGCGCAACTTAAGGGTGGGTACCCACTTAGGTTCGCGAACCTCCGCGCTCCGCGAACCTGCACCGAAAATATCGTTTATCCTCTGCTGAAACAGGGCGCCGAGGTGTGTACGTGAGGGAACTCGTATGCGAAGCTGGTTCGCACAGGCACACACTGTAGCCAAAGTAAAAATATTTGATTTTGCTATGGATCACTGTTCTAGGTTCGCGGAGCGCGGAGGTTCGCGAACCTAAGTGGGGACACACCATAATACTACAGTAATAATTGGTGACTGTTTCTAATATAAATTAACTTCTATTTGCCGTACGAATAAACGAAGAATAAGTTCCTACTTAGTAATATAAACAGTTTGCAATGAGGAGTGGCTGAAACGTTTTTCAGTCACCATAAGCAACTGTGGTTAAGATTTGTAAATTAACTGTCCGCCTGTTCGCCCTTCCACCTGTCTGCCGTTTATCCTACTTTTTTAAAGACTGTACTAAAGTAACATATCCAAATATATTTATGATAGGGGGCCATCCATAAATTACGTCACACGTTAAGGGGAGGGAGGGGGTCGACGAAGTGTGACATTATTTTGAATTTTGAATTTTTTTTTGAATTGTGTGACAAGGGGGTGGGAGGGTCCTATATTTCGTGACGTCACATTTCAAAATAATTAAAATTGAAATAAAACAAATTTTGGAACTGCTGTTTTAATTAATATTTATTTCTAGATGTAAAATTGTAAAATTTGTGACGTCACACTAGGGAGGGGGGGTCTCACAAAATGTGACCAGCTGTGACAAGGACGGGGGAGGAGGTCAAAAATCATGAAATTCATGTGACGTAATTTATGGATGGCCCCTGTACGGAACCCTCGGTGCGCGAGTCCGACTCGCTCTTGACCGGTTTTTTTTATTCTAAAAGTCCCACCCGACTTCAATAGACGTGTTTTTATTATTACGAATATTATTTCTTGCTTTTTAGAGGTAGGTTTTTTGAAGTCGGTTTTTCATTTGTGATTTATACTGTACCTATACATGGTTATTTGTAAAACACCAACAACCTCGCAGGAGTAGATTACTAACATCATAATAAACAACAACATTTGTTCTAAGACGTTTTCAAAAACAGACCAAAAAATCCGACTTTTCATACAAAACTTGTTCAGCTGTTCGGACATTTGTATGGAAAGTCGGATTTTTTGTCTGTTTTTGGAAAAGTTGTTTTTGGATATGATAGACAGGGACCATCAAACTGAACAACTTTTACTTTGGGACCAACTCTGAAATCGCGAAAAAAATGTTTCATACAAAAAATAATAACGAAAATTATATCAAACAGCAGATTTGTTTTCGCGATTTCAGAGTTGGTTCCATAGTGAATCTACCATATTCGGCTTTCTAAGGCTATTACCAAACACTGTATACATCTACACAACTAGTACCTATCACCATACAATATTTATCCTCATTAATATCTTACTACTAAACACTGTGTAAGTACCTACATATACCTCTACACGACTAGTAGTGTAGGATTAGGAAGGTAGCTGGACCCCACAGTAAATCCTCAGTAGACGAAACTTTACAGTATGATAAAGTATCATAAATGAAACATATTTTTTAAACTATCCAAATCGGTTTTTTTGGTTTTGGATATTTGTACATAGGTTAATTCGCTATTTCCATTCGGATCAACTGAACCGACCAACTGGAAACTGAACAACTATTTTACTTCCCAACAGGTCAACTATTTGGTTGATCGGTTGGGAAGGAAACGAATCAAGTATTTTAGTTCTCAACAGCTCAACTACTTAGTGGGGTCGCTTCATTTCCTACACTATAGGCATCACCATAAAATTTTTCCTCATGAATATCTTACGTAAGCACACAAAGTTTTCTGTACGTGTTAATTGGTTCGCAACTGATTTTCAACGTGCCTACATAATTGTTAATTATAACTTTCTTCAGCTTTGTTTGAGGTCACAAAGCCTTAGAACAGCCGCGTCGACTGTGTTATGTTAATTAAGTAGGGATCGAAATCAGTCAAGTTCCTTGTGAAGTATGAACTAAATAATTAGCAAACTGTTCAGGACTTTCGTACCTAGTGTCGTTAATTATTATTTAGTCTCTAGTTACATACATAGACTAAGAATTAAGTAGGTAAGTAGGTCTTAAATATTAATGGCGTTTTAGGTTTTTTGAGGTAAAGAAAACATAATTAGCCTTGCATTTTTCTGTACTATAAAAAGTGTAAATAAGTAGAGTACTGTGACGCCCTGGCTGGCGTCGCATGAAAACTTCTTCTTCTTGCATTGACCGTGTGGTTAAAAAGGTACAGACGAAAAATATTTCGTATTTGAATATTCGAACAGCCGATCACCGCTTCTGTGTTGTTTCGGGGCATCATTCCAGAATGTGCCGCGGAGCTGGTAACAGCTATAGTGTATTCGCGACAATAAACATATAAAAGAAAAATACCATCGTTTTAGCTTTGTAGGCGCCTCAGCCTTCTTAGTACCTATTCATTATCCACAAGGCCGTAGGTTAAATTTATAAAAAAATGGTGGGACGGCCTACATGAGGCCTACTTACACCACAGAATAAATGAAGATATTATTATTACTACTGAGAAAAATGAGATTTTACTTCAAACTTTCATTTTGTTTTTGGGGCAACCTAGTAAATAAAATGTATACCCAAGTATTTATACTCACAATTAATCTTTTCCGCAAAGCACATTTATTCCGCTTTTTTATCATTTCCGAATTAGTATTGTGATCTGGAGATACTGTAAAAGAAGAAAAGTACCTAGTTTAAAACAGGGTAATCAATTTTGACCAACTTTAAACGTGCCGGACTACAGCTGCGCCACAAAAAAAAAGTTGGAAATCTGACTTTTTGACTATGCCATGATGAAGTCTATAGTTTGTCGGAGTTTGTCGCCAAAAACCAGAGTTTGTCGGTCTTCCGTTTAGGAGATACATGTGGCTCAGCTGTAGAGACGTCTCTACAGCTGCGCCACACAGATCTCGAAAACGGAAGGTCGTAGCGAAAATCTGATTACTTGTATGTATAGCAGTTAGTTTGTCGGAGTTTGTCGCACAAAAACCAGAGTTTGTCGGTCTTGCGTTTAGGAGATACGTGTGGCGCAGCTGTAGGAGACGTCTCTACAGCTGAGCCACACAGATCTCGAAAACGGAAGGTCGTAACAGAAATCTGATTACTCGTGTGTGTAGCCGGTAGTTTGTCGGAGTTTGTCACCAAGAACCAGAGTTTGTCGGTCTTGCGTTTAGGAGATATGTGAGGATACGCTGTGGAGACCTTTCTACCTGGATCTTGAGAACGGAAGGTCGTACCAAAAATCTGATAACTCGAGTGTGTAGCCATTAGTTTGTCGGAGTTTGTCACCAAAAATCAGAGTTTGTCAATCTTACGTTTAGAAGATATGTAGGGATATGCTATAGAGATATTTCTACCTGGATCTCGAGAACGGAAGGTCGTAGCGAAAATCTCACATATCTCCTAAACGCAAGACCGACAAACTCTGATATTTGGCGACAAACTCGGTCGAACTACCGACTATAGATTTGACTAATCGGATTATCGCTACGACCTTCCGTTCTCAAGATCCAGGTAGAAAGGTCTCCACAGCGCATCCTCACATATCTCCTAAACGCAAGACCGACAAACTCTGGTTTTTGTGCGACAAACTCCGACAAACTAACGGCTATACATACAAGTAATCAGATTTTCGCTACGACCTTCCGTTTTCGAGATCTGTGTGGCGCAGCTGTAGAGACGTCTCTACAGCTGAGCCACATGTATCTCCTAAACGGAAGACCGACAAACTCTGGTTTTTGGCGACAAACTCCGACAAACTATAGACTTCATCATGGCATATTCAAAATGTCAGATTTCCAACTTTTTTTTTTGTGGCGCAGCTGTAGTCCGGCACGTCAACTTTAAACTTAAATGTGAAGATATTAAGGTTCAAAATATATAGATTTTGACAGTTTCGTATAACTTGGGGTGTTGCCACAGAAAATTCGTCTGTATTGTGATTAATCACTCCTATAAGGCAGATGTAGACAAAACAAATGATAAACAGGTCAGGAAATAATTAGGACTTATTGGTTAGTGATGAATGGACATTTTGCCAGACAATTAAAGTAATTTGTTGGCCAAAGAGCTTAATGCGTGCCAAAAATGGAATAAGCGCAGAAGGACTGCAAGTCAAGTCTACTAATGTTAAAGTCAAAATCGTGTTTCAATGGTGTTTGAATGGTAGGTAATGGTTTTTGACACAGTTCTTGTTTCTTAAACTCAGAATCGAGACACAATGTGATTCCGTTTTGGGTTTAAGAAACACAATGTGTTTCGGTTTTGGGTTTAAGAAACAAGAACTGTTTAAAAAAGCATTGCCATTAAAACACCATTGAAACACGATCTTGACGTTAACATTAGCAGACTTGACCCCAGGTTTATGGTAAAGGCAAGTTAATCAAACCTAGGGGCTTATGGCCAAATACTGAAACAGTATAAATCGCAACAACCAACATCATATTTATCAATAAAATTTTCACATTTGAATGCAGTCTGCTGTGACATCAGGCCCCTATTTCACCAAATTGACATTTGTCAGTGACATATGTCGGCAATTTTTACAGGATATTTTAATTTAATAAGGAACAATTATGTTGTGAAACAATGGATAATTTTTACAACAAACTTGACTCAGCTCCAGTCTCATGTCAAGAATCACTGACAAATCTACAAATATATCGTCTTGTAAAAAATGTCGCTGTTTCACAACATACTTGTTGCTAATTAAAATAACGATAATTGTAAAATTAACCACCATATGTCAAAAAATGCTGGAACTGAACATCCAGTTCCCAGCATTAACTTGTGTTATGGAAATCTGTACAACAAAACGACACCAGCACACGTTATGGAAACAATTTCTTAATCTAGATAAATTACAAGATGATTGCATTATAAAAATTTTTAGAACACGTTCATATCTTCATGAAACATAATTGTTTATTGATTTTGTAATGAAAAGCGTAAATAAACAGACCAAAATGTCTACACACATTAATTACACACTTCACAATAATGAGCCTTCTGTTTACGTTTAATCGGTGCAGTTTCGTTACGCATGTAAACAGATTGAACCAACCAACAGCTTGTTTTCGCCCTAGCCACAAACGCCATGTTTGTAATCCCCCTTAATTAGTTAATTATTTGTTTGATATGCGGATTCTGAGCAAACGAAACGGAATGCAATGTGTGATTTATACCTATGTATACATTCCTGCCATTGGACGATATGTGATATACGGAATGTGTGGTATTATCAGTTCCATGTAAGCACATAAAGCAACATACCGTTAATAAAGTAAAAACGTTTGATCATCAACAAGCCTAATTGTCTATTTTTAATTCTACCGAAACTTGAGTCCTTGCCTGGTTTCAACAAATCTTAACACTCATTATATTTTGGGTGAATTTCCATTTTTACTTATGAATAGGACCATGTAAAAAAATAGAATACCTACTATTTATTTATTTTGGGTTCACAGAATGCAAAATGAAATGAGTTTTTAAAATATTGTCAAATAAAAGAAATTTTTATTCGATGTAATCAAAGTGCTTCGATAGATAACCGTACCGTAGTACTTATATCGCACAGTTGCCAATTGGCTACGATACGTCTTGCATTAGCAAAGTTCGTAGCCACCGTAGCCACATTCGTAGCTTACTCGTAGCTTGCAAGAAATATTGTAACAAGAATGAAATGGCGTCAATTTATAGTACTTTTCTCAAACAATGCGCGGAAATTCAAAATATTTTCATATGCATTTACCTCAGTGTTTTCATCACTCTCATTTGCCTCGCTTGAACTGATTTCGTAAAATCATGGTGGGTACCGTAGTATAACCAAAATGTTCTAAATCACTCATTTGTTTTTTTTTTACTTACACGTGTGACGTAATTTTATGCCGACCCGGTCCGAATCATATGATATTACTTCAGCTTACATGAGCGTTTCTGACCGCTTATCCATGAAAAATAAAATTTTATAATATACATACCTACTTACCATTGATACTAGGTTTTCTATGTCGAAGGCATTTCTTGAAATTGATTAAATTTGCCTCCATGTTTGCTACCACACAGGTGCTGAAGTTCACCACTGAAGTCAGACAACATCGAGTTAGTTCAGTTGTTATTATAGATTATAACAGTAGTACAGTTCGATGCAAACTTAATTTAGTTAAGGTTTCCCTATAATTAAAATGGTAAATGGGTAGATACTATTTTTTTAGGTTCTGTACCCAAAGGGTAAAAACGGGACCCTATTACTAAGACTCCACTGTCTGTCTGTCACCTGGCTGTATTTCATGAATGAACCGTGATAGTTAAAATTTTCACAGATTATATCGAAGCAGATTATGTATTTCTGTTGCCGCTATAACAACAAATACTAAAAACAACAATATAATATGAAACCCTTCGTGCGCGAGTCCGACACGCACTGCGCCAGTTTTTTTCTATTATTGTTAAATATAGACTGAAGTAGAACAAATAAGTGAACATATTGATGAGCCTGATTCACTATTCAAGGTTAGGCACTGTTCTCGTTTATAAAAAAATAAATAACCATTTTTCATCCATTTTTATAAAATTAATCAAGCAAGTTGTCAAACAAGCCCGCAAGAATTAGCGAATATAAATAGATGTTTAATTTCTTTGCTCTACCTACAAGATAGACTTAAATAAGGTTCGAATGGATACAAAACGGTCGTTAGCCAAATAATAGGGGTCCGACTGCCAGGGACTGAATGGAACGAATGGCCTGAGGATAATTTTTATTTTATCCTCATCCCAAAATAAAGAGACCTCTTTTGTAAAGGAATTGTCTCGTAGGTTTCTAAGTGCCTGACTGATTTCAAGGAGTTCTTGACTTAAGCTCATACCTATTGATTATTGTGATTTTGTTTGACTTGCATTATTACCATGATCATGAACGAAATACTTGTAAATGTTTTTTGGATTATTTAGGTTAAACTATTTATAGAAACGAAGAACATTATCTGATCATTAGGTATTAAGAAACATGTTTTTATTGATGCTAATTTTTAACAAGTTTTAGTGTTAAGTATTTATTTAAATGTATGTAACTGATTACCTAAAGAACGCAAGATTGATTTATTATTTTTAACATTGAAAATGTTTGTTTTCGTGATCGAGTATAGTGCCCCGATTTATGAGATTGTGTAATTTGCCTGTAGTTTCGCAGATATGAGAGGTAGGTACGCGGATGAACCATAATATGGTTATGACATATTATGTCAAATGTAAGTCTGTTGGAGGGCTTCAAAGTGCAATTTGAATTCCTTAAATCAGTCGGCAACTTTTAGAGTTTTGCCATATTTTGTCAAAAATTTAAAAAATTTTCGCCGACTTGGATCGAGAATTTCCGAATAATTTTTTTTTGAGCTCTTTATTCAAGAAACAGAAAAAAAGGATCTCGGGATTGAATTAAGCTACAGTTTGAGCCATCTTAGGAGGCGAGCGGGCAAAAAATAATGTAGGCTGTAGTGTCCCTGAATGAATTCATATTTACTATTTATGGAGCTTATGCGGCATTGATAACAGACAACTTGATTTGATGATGACGGCTGGTCTGCGCCGTCGTCGGTCAGAAATAATTACAAGTACGTAGAGAATGAATTTATTATTTACATAGGCACAAATCAGCAGCAAATCTATTAAAGTCGTCGTCGATCGTCCCTTTTTTCGTCGGTCCGTCACTGTCAGTCATGCTGGCAGCGGTAACGAAAAGTACCAGGCTAGCATGAATATAAAGGAGCTAATCAAAGTACCCGTTCATCAGATCCGGTCAGCACTTTCCCCACAGCTCTTAACGCCGGAGTCCTAACTGCTGGAGACTTAACAGGGCAATCACTCCATTGAAAAGTACCAAGCTAGGATGAATGTAAAGGAGGTCCTATTAACTTTTTTAGCTCGCTATGAGCCATCTTAGGAGGCGGCCGGAGAAAACTAGAAAAGCTGTAGGCGTAGGCTGTAGCGGGTCCCTTACGCGCAGGGTCAGTCTGCGTTCCGTTCACTTTATCGTCAGTACGATAAGAATGAATTCCTATTAACTA
The DNA here is from genome assembly GCA_943789525.1 of Agriphila geniculea. NCBI lineage: Eukaryota > Metazoa > Arthropoda > Insecta > Lepidoptera > Crambidae > Agriphila > Agriphila geniculea. Next base: position 6,859,559 of record OX038886.1, on the reverse strand, counting down.
TGTATGGAGCCTATGCGGCATTGATAACGGCGCCGGCGCTGCGTGCTTTATTACTAAATTACATTTTCAATGCCTTTGATAGTTGCGCGTAGTGTGAGATCTGTAGATTTTTTATCACATCTACTTGAGGGCCTATTATAAAAAAGAATCATGATAGTCGGACGCAATTCGTCGTTCAATTTACTTGATATTGAATCTTATTAATCAGTCAAAGTGCCACGAAATGATACGAACATCGTACGCTTATCGCAATGCTTTTTTGTAATAGGCCTTCTGGTTTGTTTGAAGATATTATTATAAGAGCGTCCGCTGCGTAGAGCGGGATCCCGCCGCGGGTACACGGCGTGGGAATATAGATTGCTGGTTTTCTGACGGACAGATGCTTGCAGTGCACTAGTAAGCTCTAATCCAGCGGTTCCCGAATTCTTTTGGCTGCGGAACCCTTTTTGGTTCACCGCTTTTGGGCGGAACCCTAGCTCAAGTAAGAAGTAAACTAACCTGGGTATATACATTGAGGTAAAGAAAACCTAGGACAATGCTGCGCAGAGAGCGCGAAGCGCGAGCCGCAAAAAAATTTTGGGTCTATTTTCTAACTAAATGTACGTTGAAATTATTAAAACTGGTAGTAAAAGCACTGTAGAGTATTAGTTATTCTGTGGTAGAGTCTGGTAACTGGTAAATGAAGGACATGTTGAATGTATGTGAATGTTTGTAATTAAGATACTCAAAATCAATGGAAACAAACGGGCGGGTCAGCAAACTAAGAGTAAAATAAAAAAGGAGAACCACTTAACTGAAGGGAAAAAAAGACTTTTGATTTAATGTATAAGTTATTTTTATTTTGACTCTGTTTCCATGCTATTTTCTATTACTACGGGCCTCTCTCATTAATTGCGCGTCATTTTTATATTTACTTACGAATTCCGAACAAGACATGTCTTTTGCAATTCTGCTTTCATTAAATCGACAGAGCAACGATTTCTGACATTAGAACATTTAAGCGTCATATGGAAAACCTCGCTCAACATAAGCATTTGAAAGCAGCATGCTTAAAGCGCGAGATACAACGCAAAATAAGGCATTTAAGATGTTGTCCTTTATGCTTTTAAACATTTGGACTCATTTTATTAATACTTTGATTGTGATCGCGTGTTATCATCAAAAATCTGGACAAAACTAATGGATCGTCGGGACGCGGGACAATATCATCGAAATCGGGATTGTCTTTATACCTAAACTCTTGAATTTTCGCGGAACCCCTGCGAGCCTCTCACGGAACCCCAGGGTTCCGCGGAACACCATTCGGGAACCGCTGCTCTAATCTATGTCGCCCCTCGCCGGAATCACGCTTAACACAGCGGACGCCCTAAAAAACTATAATAATGAGGTAAAGTTTAGAACTAACTGAGATAAATGTGCGTTGGAACAGATAATGCGGCGTATATTAAACCACTGGTTCTTCCCCATACCGTGTGAGGAACTGGAGCGCCAAATCCTGTGAAAATAGAAAAAATAAATGGATTCTTGGTGGTACAGGGCAGAAGATCGTATAGAACTCCGCTTGGCAGCCACTGATCACATCTAGTTCATTTAAAGTAACTCTACTGACCTAACGCCGTCATGACGTACACAGTAAAGAGGAAGGTTCCAGAAAGGTTCCAGAACGCTCCAGGATGCAGCTTCGCCCCCCGCACCACCGCTCGCAGGGTTAGCTCCCTCTCATCTTCTATCCTCTTCTCTATCGCGTACCTCCATTTCGGCGAGACGGGAGTTATCTGAAATAATCATTAAAATAATTAATTACATTGAAATAAGAGATTTATCTTTATATTTTATTCCAAGGGTGAATACACATGTCACCACACCACCGTTGAAATAAAGCTTAGTCGCATAAAGAAGAATATTAAGAAATGTTAAAGGATATTTTTCAGACCGTGTCAGATTCATGGGAGCTATCTTCATTTATACCCTCCACATTATCCATATTATTATGTACAGGGTGATTTTTGAACAGTCGACAACTTTTGTGGTGTGGTTCATATCATGGGTCGGCAAACTTATTAGCCTAAGGGCCAGACTAACTCCTCAACGAAGTCCTAAGGGCTAGGACCTAGCTAGCTCATTGTACCAACATACTGTAATTTACAGTATTAATCCGGCCGCTTTTACGAGCCGGATTGTGTTACTCGCGGGCCGGAGCTGGCCCGCGGGCCGTAGTTTGGAGACCCCTGACTTAGACAGTCAAACTGAATAACTTTATCTATGGGACACACTGACGTCCATTATACAAGTACGCTGGACAGGCTATTGTCATGAAATGACGGCAATTTTTTGTGCCGATTTGAAAATCGCCATATTGGCGCTAGGAGCAAATCCACCAACCACCCATGACCTGGCGAACATCTAGGTTATGCAGGTCGAAGCAACGGGAGATGCGCGCGGAATGGCCTCCACCGCGCGCACTTTTTTGACTCCCTACAAATCTTTCGATATCTGTCTCCTTTGTCCCTTTCTGGGGCGGACGTACACGAAAACGCCTCCGGTGCCTCCCAGGTCGCCTCGTGCCGGTAAGAGCGTGGCGCTAAGAGCAGTAGAATAGAATCTACTGCTGTCAGCGCCAATATGGCGATTTTCAAATCGGAACAAACGATTGGTGACGTTCGCCTGTCCAGCGTACCTGTATAATGGACGTCAGTGATGGGACAGCTGATAGTTTTTTTTGCTCTGATTAAGTTGGTCCCATAGACAAAATTGTTCAGTTTGACAGTCTAAACCACACCACAACATTTGTCGACTGTTTTCGATTCCACCCTGTAGTGTGTCACTCACGGGTCATTAGGCAGGCTTTGAATTGCACTAACCCGTATAACCTTGTATTGAACCCTGAATGAACGGTTGACGTCAAGGATGACTAATTAACCCCACACCGCCCAACGTCCTTTGACGTTCAATTACGAGGTTGAGAAACGGTTAGAAACGTTTGTCTACAATATTAAGAGTGAAAACCGAAAACTATGAATATAGAAAGCAAAACTAAGTCTGAGACTAATATTAGGTACTAAACAGTACCATACACCTGTTGGTTTTTTATTTTTTTAATCCACAACGGAATAGTGTTTGGCCTACATCTCACCATGCTAAATACAATACGGCGATTGTTTACATAGACAACGTTCTTTGCCGCTAAATTACGGGCGTAATATGACGGCACCGTCATCCTAGGAAACCCTAGCTTAAGTGACGATAAGGTTGAAAGTGTAAGCGCACATCACCCAGAATCCTCACCACTGAGGAACTGGCTATCTTACCTCTAACTGCCGGAACCTTCGATCATAGATGATCGAAGGCCGGAACACAACAATTTATAAATTGTTGTTATGCGACAGACTAAGGTAAAATGGAGGTTGCTAGTCAGGCGGATTTGAAATAAGCTCTACCACCAACATAACTTAAGGTGGTTCGTCAAGCTCAGTAGCGTCACCAATGGAAATAAATCATTTACGTTTTATCAAGGGCTTAGGGTGGGTACCCACTTAGGTTCGCGAACCTCCGCGCTCCGCGAACCTGCACCAAAAAAATTGTTTATGCTGTGCTGCAACAGTGCGCCATAGTGTGTATGTGTGCGAACATGTATGTGAACCTGGTTCACACACGTACACACTATAACCAAAGTGAAAATAAAATGTTTGCTAGGGCGCACTGTTGCAGGTTCGCGGAGCGCGGAGGTTCGCGAACCTAAGTGGGTACCCACCCTTAGAAGCTTAGAATAGAAGTTTTAGTTATTTTGCGCAAATAGAAGAGTAAAGTGCAATATTTAAATATTTTTTCATGGCCTCAAATATAAGCAATAAGTTATGAATGTCGATATTGCTAAATGTGGCAGAGTATATTGGCAATATCGACATTCATAATTTATTGCTTATATTTGAGGCCATGAAAAAATATTTAAATATTGCACTTTACTCTTCTATTTGCGCAAAATAACTAAAACTTTTATTCTAAGCCCTTGATAATACGTAAATGATTTATTTCCATTGGTGGCGCTACTGAGCTTGACGAACCACCTTAAAATATAAATAAATTGTAGCGGCATCTACCGTACCGCCGCACATAGCGACACGGTTACAAGATTCAACCACCATGTTACTAGATGGCGCTAGTGTCGAATGAACACAAAGATTAGTAAGGAATAACACCTCGTAGTATGAAGAATATATGGAGAAACCTACATCTCGCTATCGGAGTTTTCTCAGCCATCAAACTATATATACAACTTCCAACCATCATCGGTTGGACCGCGGTCCCCGGGCTAAGATCACCCAGCCCGGAGGAAGATCTTCCACTTTGGCCTTCCTACTAGTGGCACCCTTCTCTTCATACTACCTTACTACATTTCCTACAAATAAAAATATGTAAAGAACTCATGATCAGGGGCGTGCATTGGTTTTCAAGCTAGTAAGTACTCTAGATCTAAATCACCGTAACCACCAGTATCATTCCATTCCACACAGTCTTCGCTGTTGAAAACGAAAGACAGGGAAAGCAAAACAATATATTCGAATGGCGGCAACCAGCTAGCCAAGTGTACTGTATGATAGATACATACAAACATAAGGATACCTATGCCTTTGTAATTAGATTTTAAATAGTAACCTTTTTTTATACAGGGTTATTTGTAAAACACCAACAACCTCGCAGGAGTAGATTAGTAACATCATATACAACAACATTTGTTCTACGATTTTTCCACAAACAGACAATAAAATACAAACTCGATCAGCTGTTCGGACATTTGTAGGGAGAGTCAATTTTTTTTGTCTGTTTTCGGAAAAGTCGTAGAACAAATGTTGTTGTTTATGATGAAAGTAATATACTCCTGCGAGGTTAACCCTGTATGTTGGCACGTAGTATTAAATTCTAATTTATTGTTTGGATGTGTAATGAATAAAATAAAAAATACATTTAGGCATTCTGAGTAAAAGAAAGAGCTTATTGCTCTGATTGGTTTTCTTTAGAATTGGCTTTGGTAATATTTTTGTAAGAGAGGAGATAAATATAATTGATATTTTCGGAGACAGCTTGTGTTTATTTTCGTAAGCTCTTCATAAGGGCTCAATATTGAACTAACAATAAGGAGAAAAGGACGTTCATTGTATTTATTTTGATGATAAATTACACTAATTAAAATTGTTATTACAGTTAGTTTCGTTATCTTGATTGATAAATGAATAATAAAGGCCACATATTTTATAATGATATATTTGATTATCTCGTTGATCGCTTTTAATTTTATTTAGTGAGAATAGCACTAATAGTGTATAGTTAGATTAGTCAGGTGGGGTAAGTGAAACATACTTTATTTTTATTTTTATTTAACAAGGTTTAGTAAAGCTATAAAACTCGCAATTAAAGTAGCTGTGTAGGCAATGTACTCCTAATTAAATCAGCCTTTAACGGTATGAATATAAATATCTAAAGACTTGCATTAAGTAACAAAATCACGAAAAGAATATAAAGGCTAAGAAGTGTTTCACTTACCCCTGACAAGGGGGAAGTGAAACAGTGGCCAAAATAGCTTTAAATATTGTGACCATTTAATTAAAAACAGGACAAAAGGATCATGTTAAACCGTTAATATCCAAAATGTATCAAATTCTCATAAAATAAGGTCCAGTTTTAAAGATTTATCAAAAAAACATAATCCGGGGGATCCGACATCTAATGAATTTCTTTTTGGTTTACTAGCTAGTTTAATGATCGCAGCGATATCTGTGTTGTATTAAGGGAAGTAATTCGTCATTCCTGCTTTATCGACACATAAACTACGATAGTTTCTTAGATATGGTTGGGTGTTTCACCTACCCCACCTGACTATAATTATTTTTTAAATTAGAGATTTTTGCATTCACAATGCTATTTTTATACAATACTAAATATAATATACTAGAAAAAATACGACTCGCACCAGATCAATTCTCGGACGGGAATCGAACCCGCGACCTTTGGATATCCGGTCCAATGCTCTGACCACTGAGTGACCCGGTAGCTCAGCGGTCAGAGCATTGGACCGATATCCAAAGGTTTTAATCAGCATACTATATAGTGATCGCCTTTGTCATATGTTTATTGAATTCAAAAATATTAAAAACACGACTGACCTGCCCAAAAACGAACTAAAAAATTAAAAATAAGTGTCATTGTAGACGAGGTACCGCTATGTGGATGAGTTTATAATAACCTAGAGGTCTATCGACTGCAATGACACTTGTTTTTATATTCCAACTTTTTAGTTATTTTTTGTGAAGAGCAGTCGTGTTTTTAATATTTTTAAAATGATTTATTTTTGTTTCATACACGTTAGTGACAGATTTCATAGTTTTGGAATTTGATACTCGTAATATTTGAAGATTTTTTTTTCACTTTACAAATTGGCGTCATGCAGCCGACAAGAAGCCGACATGTTAACTTAAAAAAAAACTATAATCAGTGTCACTTGGGATGATGTAAGAATTCTAACGATCTAAATCTATTCAGGCATTTAGAAGTTATGGTGGAATAAAGAAACTCACATACTAAGTATGTATAAACATACATATATATGTACCCTGTACCCGTAGCACGGACATATATCTAAAAAACGTGTAAAAAATTCGATACAGTAATTTTGTATGGGTAATTTGTATAGCCATCCACCGCTGAAAAGCGGAATGAAATTTCACATAGACAATTTTTTTTCGATAGAAATTCGTGCTAGAGGTACTGAACACAATACACTTTTCTTTTTTTGGGGAGTTGTGTAAAAATTAATAACAATCGTATTCCTATTTGAAACCTATTATTTGGTCCCGAAATGTTTTCCTATAACCGGTACCCCTAGCACAAACATCTATCGAAAAATAAAACGCGCGAAAAAAATCGATACAATAATTTCGAATGGGAAATTTATTAATACCACCGAATAGCGAAATATTTTTTCAATACATAATTAGTATATCGTGTATTTTTACGCGCATTTTTTTTCTCTGTAGATGTTCATGCTAGGGGCACCTACGGATCATTAAGCGCTGTCAAATGCAAGCACACATACTCGTTAAAACGACTTGACCTTTCCGTAATCTTTTTTCAGCTCGATCTAAACCTTAACCTAACTAAGAGACCCCTAGACTAATACACTATAGAGATGCTGAAACTTTTTTATTACCTAATTAAACTTTGAAGTGCGTATGTTTCTTGAAATTTGTATGAAAATAACGGGGTGATCCATTATTTTTGAAGTCCAGGGGCTGTATTATGACCTCTTATTTCCTGGCAGTTTTCTGACTGGCTATCAATCTATCTCTTTTAATTGCTATACAGCGAGAAAGAGATGTAACTATAGCAATTCATAAACCTGGCAAGTTTTAAGAGGTTGTAATACCCCCCCTGTGTACTTTCTATCGACTGGCAGCTTAATCGAGCATAATATTAAGTGTAGAAAAAGACTTTAAAGTGACAATTGGCCGACAAAAGTCGGTCGTGGGCAAACTATCGGCCGATCTATTCCGATCTAATACCAAAATGTAATACCAAATGGTATTTGTTTATTGCCGTTATACAATTTCTATTCCCAACGAGTACCATTCTTATACGAATCCTAAAACAAGTTAAATGCTACGAGGTAAAGATTGTCAATGATAATAATAATAAAACGGCTGATAGATAAATCGGTGGTCTATTCAATAAATACATTAGATTAGGTATGATCTATTGTATGTAGAGAACCTACATTTAAACGATCGATCTAAACTAAAAAAACAGTCGGATTTTATAATATTACTACGATAATTTTGGTTTTGTAAGCATAAGTACCTTTTTTTAAAGGTAACTTCCCATTGTCCTTGAAAAAGAAAGTCATAGGTATTGCTCTTAGATTATTTATAATCTAAGGTATTGCTATCCTCCCTTGCCTAACGTATGGAGCACAAACATGGGTTTTTAACAAAGAAGCAAGAAACAAAATTAAAACATGTCAATCAGCTATGGAAAGATCCATTTTGAAAATTCGCAGGATACACAAAATTCGGAACAGTATAATAAGGAAGAAAACCAAGCAAAGAGACTTTCTAAAACACTCCTTAAAACTTAAGTGGAAATGGGCAGGCCATATATCGAGTCTCGATGATGGACGTTGGACAAAAAACATTACCTTATGGAAAGGTCCAAAAGGGAAGAGAAAGCGAGGTAGACCGCACAGACTATGGGTTGATGACATTAAAGACCAAGCAGGAGCTGAGTGGCACATCAAGGCTCAAGACAGGAAGGAGTGGGCAGGGATGGAGGAGGCCTTTATCCTCCCGAGGGATTCTCATTAATTAAATAATAATAATGATAATAATAAATGCATGAAATAAAAATTAATTAATTAACTTCATAATACTAAATATAAGAAATTGGAAAAGAGAGAAGTGAAATTTAAAATTTAATAAACAAAATGAAATTATTTAACAAAATGTAAATGATATATATTATTATTGATGTAACCAATTTAATGAGAAGTGATTAAAGGCTTTTTATTTTTATTTTTTAAGCATAAGTGCTTTATGCTACGCCGTAGCCACGCCGTAGCATCTACGATGATGTAGCATTTCTTGCATTTGACAAAAGTCAAAGAAAATATGGAAACCATATTAACAGTTACTAACTGCAATGCAAATTGAATTAAAAACTGTTTTTAATTTCATTAGAAACTCCATGGTCTAGGATCTATTAATGGCTGAGTAAACCTAATTTCGACGAAATGCCTTTTCCCCTATTTTCCTGTTACGATAAATTCAATTTGGGATTTGTTTCCACTCTTAATTAGGGAGAGGGAGAGATGCCCCTAGAATTAGAAGGCTTAATATGGAACCCGTTAAGCTTCTTAGTGTTGCCAGCCGTAAAAAAATTACCCGATTTGCGCACGTTAAATATCGTGTCGTGTAAATGATTTAACTGGGATAAGAACGTATAATTGGGAGTTTAATATGTGAATGACATTGTTATTTAGGCTTAGTAGTAAATATAGCATTTTAGTAATTTACTGTACATATTAAACTAAGGGTAGTATTTAATCGGGTAATAAATTTTGGGTATCAAAAATACTGAATATAGCGTACTGAAATACTAAGTGGGCGACGACGGAGCGAGGGCGACTACAGATATTGAAAATGGGTGACTTTTAAATACAAATTGAGTAACTAGTTATTCAGAACGGGCGACCAAATTACTATTTGGGCGACAACCCTATGGCACACAAAATATTTAAAATTTGGCATATATTTTATTTATAAAAAAGGTGACTATTATCCTAATCGAGATGAAAAAAAACAAACAAACAAGGAAGCAACCTAAAATGTATAAAAACGTGTTAAAATACCATGTTGGGTAGCTTAAATCAGTTATATAGTTACCTACTTGGTATAATAGTTGCCCATTTAGTATTTAAGTCACCCATTTAGATGATTTGTCACCCACGTGTAGTCGCCCGTTTTAAGTATTTTTGTAACTCACTGTTTGTCGCCCGTTTAGTTATTTTGTCGCCCAAAAAATAAATTGCTGCCTGGTTTAGTATTTAAGTATCCCATTAACAGTCACCTTTAATTATTTCCAGTCACCCAATTAATTAATTCTCTTAAACTAACTAACATAAAACTGTAAACTGAGTTAGGTAATTTAATTTTGAAGAACGGTATTATTGAAGTTGGTTCAATTATGCGATGCGAAAGTAACATTGAAGTAACATTTCAATGTTACTTTCGCATTGATCTAAATTAGATTGACGAAATGACGAGGTCCATAAGAGAACATTGCTCGATAGATTGTTCAACTGAAGGGGACACAAGAAGAACGGGGCGGAAAGGTTTTTCGAGGTTGTCGAATATTTGTTTCGTGCGCCATATACAAAAACCCTCAACGAAGGTACATTTGTGTGCGTGCGCATGAGATACATTGAGTGATGACGTTTTGAAGCCATTGTTTGTAACGAAATACTTTAAAAGTGATGTCCAAAAATGTATGAGGTCTTTACGTGTTTCCACGGAGCGGAACATGTAACCTGTGCAAGTGCTCAACAAATGCCGGTAAAGACTTCTATGTGTATTTGAATGCCGGGTCCAATAGCGCGTGTTTTGCTCTACACAATTAACAAAAACATCTCAACATTCAACAAAAAAAAACGTATGAGGATTTTGTTTCGCGAAACAATGTTTTGTTGATTGTGTAGGGCAAAACACGCGCTATGGACCCGGCCAAACGCGGGCTACTTACACCGTGTAAAACACCCCAGGCACCTACCGCTATACTTTCCATAGTTAAAAATGGCAATCGATGACTCAAAGATTTGTCTGGCAGAATGCGCCCACTGACAGCTTTTTAACGGAGAGTTGCCATATTTGACGTTTTATTTCTAATAAAAAATATTGATCTGTTTTTATCATGGAAATAGTACTATAAACCGGAATGAGCGCTTCGCCCCAAAACGAGCCGACAGAGAGGTCAAGTAGATGTATGTGTCCTTTTCTTCATTAGGGTGACCAAACCGTATGGTTGGCCGGAGACATACATAATACTTTAAACTGTTTAATATAAACTTAAATACCTAGGTAGTTCTTTATTTATAATTAACACTTTTTACCGCGTTTTTATTACGTTGCTTGCTCTTTTGTATGTTTGAGCACAAATTTTGCAGACGATTTTATACCAAATTCCCGATGAGCTAGAGACTTGAAACTTTGAACACAGGTCAGAAATGGAAGGAAATGCAATATTACAGTGTCATTGAGGTGATCTGATAATGGAGCCGGAAGAACGCCACAGGAACTCTATGATGAATGAAACTATACAACCCCATCGTGTTTGGGCTTATTAAAATTGTCTTGACAAGTACTCTGACGGGAGACGAGGTTCAGGGTCGGATGATGAAGTCTGGATTCCATGCCATAGGAACTCAATATTGAAATCATGCAACCCCATCGAGTTTGGGCTCGTTTGAATCGTCTTGACGAGTGCTCTGTTGGGTAATAGTATCCAAGAGTCTGATGATGGAGCCGGAAGAAGGCCACAGGAACTCTGCAATAAAACCTTTCAACCCCATCGAGTTTGGACTCGTTTGAATGGTCTTGACGAGTACTCTGAGAGGCGGTGGTATATTTTTAGTTTAGCTCGTTAACTAAAAAAAAGAAAATTAATATTCATTTAAAAAAATATATTTTTTAAGAACAAATTATTTATCACGTTTTTATTTAGTTGCTTTTTTGTTTTTATTTTTTAAATATGATAATTCAACCAATTAAAATCTAGTTTATTCAATTCAATTTAATTTCAAGTGTAAATAATTACGCAACTTTAAAGTTTATTCCAATTTTTAATAAAAATGCAATGTGCGTGAACTTCGGAAAAACAAATAAATGTTGGAAAAACAAGTAAAAGTAGGAAAACATTGTCTAGTGATCTGTAGTTAAAAAAAGAAGCAAACGATTTTCGACTTTATTGACGTTTGAAATTCGATTGCTTTTTCCCATAATTATACTTGTACATTTACTTTGCTGTTTCATTAAAAACTGTTATTTTGGTAAAGATGTCAATAAGGTCTAAAATACTTGCATCAATTTCTTTACTTGTGAAATTAATAAAATGGGTGCAAGAGATTTACGACGACACAATGTTAAAAATATAAAAAAAAACAAAATGGCGGCCAACTATATTGTTCGTGGGCCGATTTTATGAAACTCGATTTTGTTACTATTTTGATCAAAATATAACAAAGAAATGTTAAAAATATAAAAAAATATGGCAGCCAACTCTTTTATTTGTGGGCTGATTTGAATGAAACTCGGTTTTTAGTACTAATTTGACAAGAAAATAATAACACAATATGTAGCGAAAAAATTAAAAAATCTAAGATGGCAGCCAACTTGTTTTTTTTTGGGCCGATTTCGATGAAACTCGGTTTTTGGCAATATTTTGACAAGAAAATAACAACGCAATTTTTAAAATACTAAAAATCTAATATGGTGGCTAACTTTTTTGTTTTTTTGGGCCGATTTCGATGAAACTCGGTTTTTGGTTACTAATTAGACAAGAAAATAACAACTCAATGTAAACTGAAGGAAAAATCAAAAAAGATCAAAATGGCTGCTAATTTGTTTTTGAAATCAGCCCAAGAACAAAAAAGTTGGCTGCCATCTTGGATTTTTAGTTTTTTTTAAATTGCGTTGTTATTTTCTTGTCAAAATAGTTCCAAAAACCAAGTTTCGTCGAAATCGGCCCAAAAACAAAAAAGTTGGCCGCCGTCTTGGATTTTTAGTTTTTTAAAAATTGCGTTGTTATTTTCTTGTCAAAATAGTTCCCAAAAGCGAGTTTCATCGAAATCGGCCCAAAAACAAAAAAAGTTGGCCGCCATCTTGGAGTTTTAGTTTTTTAAAAATTGCATTGTTATTTTCTTGTCAAAATAGTTCCCAAAAGCGAGTTTCATCGAAATCGGCCCAAAAACAACAAAAGTTGGCCGCCATCTTGGAGTTTTAGTTTTTTAAAAATTGCGTTGTTATTTTCTTGTCAAAATAGTTCCCAAAAGCGAGTTTCATCGAAATCGGCCCAAAAACAAAAAAGTTGGCCGCCATCTTGGATTTTTTAAATTTTCAACATTGCGTTGTTATTTTCATGTTGAAATAGTACCAAAAACCGAGTTTCATCGAAATAGGCGCACAAACATGAATTTGATTATTATTATTAATTTTACCGTCTCGCCTGCGACCTCTAGCCATTTCAATAGAACAATTTCGTTTTTTTGGAAATCTGAAATGGTGCAGTATTTATGGTCACACTAGTTTTGTAAAGTAACATTTCCTATAGATTGAAATTCTTAAATTGAAATTCGGCGCCAAGGTCAAAATCGGAGTTGCCAAGATTGACACTTCTATTTATTACCACCTCACCGATGATAGTTGATTAGCATTATTTTAGATATTTAATAAAATCAATAGAGTAAGTTCTGTTTTATATTACAATTAGGCCGGCCACACACAGACGTAATCACGTAACGGAATTCCGAACGTAATTTCGACAATGTATGAAGATTCCGTACGGAAAAAACACGCTTGTGTGTGGCAGCCCATAGATTTTGTATGCAGCTGCTGCGTTCGGAATCACGTACGTACGGAATTCCGTTGCGTGATTCCGTCTGTGTGTGGCCGGCCTTATTATGTGTCATTCTAAATTAATATTTAAATAGTATATATTCGACTTCCCATTCCGAATCCTTAATTTTGATACACTACTTGATTGGTAACGTACATATTTTTAGTCCTACTATCGTGGTATTATTGTTTAGTAATGGCAATTGTGCGAACGAGACACCGACCTCCACCTGGTGTTGTCTCATTCACACAGTAGTGCCTTCAGTCAATGTCGTCGATAGAATTTCAACTCTATGAGCAAGGCAATAAAGTTGAATTTCTTTTAAACGTTAGGTGAAAATTTTTGTAGAGTACTCACTCCCTATTATAAACCTCCTTGGTTTTTATTAATAACCATTTAACCATGCATTCTATGAAATTCACTGACATTAAATTTTTTTTTTCTTATTAACTGGACTGGCGGTCTGTATGACTTGACAGCAAAGTTTTTGTGCCTATTTGAAACGCCACTAGCGTGAGTCTAAAGAACTAATTTTGACATGCACAATGAAAATGGTTGCCGTGATGGCACTGATATGAAAATTTTTTTTTTTTTAACTGGACTGGCTGTCTGTATGATTTGACAGCTAAGTTTTTGTGCCTATTTAAAACGCCACTAGCGTGCGTCTAAAGAACTAATTTTGACGTACAATATGAAAATGGTTGCTTTGATGGTCTCTCCAGACTTCAAACTTTAGTACCATGTCCTGCACGCTATGCTCACGCTACGTCCTACAGCGCCAAAATGGCGGAAATCAAGAGCAGTTTGACAGCAGCCAGTCCAGTGTAATAATATAGAAGTCAATGATAAAATTATTTGTATTTTTCTCAGAATCAGTATATTTTTCTCCATCTTTGAGGGTGGTGTACATAGACGTGGCCCAAATTGGGATATGTCCTTTAGATTTTGTTTCTTTGGAAAAAAAATAGGAAATAACGTATAAAATAAGTTTTAATAATCTTAAAAAAAATAGTTTTGATTTCAATAACTTCATAGCTATTGATTCCCCAGGTAAAGACAAAAATGGTCCTGATGATTGGCGGAATGCGTGGACTTCGGCTTCGATGCGGGTCTTTTTACATTTACACCTTTATGCCGCTTGCGCCGCAACTCAGGACACGCACAAAGGCGAACTGCCTATTTTTTTTTTATTTTTTTTATTATTCAGCTTCTCCCCGCTTTTTGGCAGGACCTTTTATGCCATTTTTCGTTCTTTTATTTCTTTTTTTTTACTATAGCTTTTAAAGCTCTACATTATATCGTTTTGACTTTTTTCTTTTTTTTTTACCCTGATATTACAATATTTCTTAATAACTAATACATTCTTCTACTTCTTATTTTTCGTTTTTGCATACTGTTTATATTTCTTATTTCATTCAGTCATTGATGAGCCATCATTACTGCCAAGTTCAAGACAGGAACTGTCTTGGAGAGTCGTGGGGAAGGCATCCAGCATTGGATCCTAGTGCGAAAGATGTAAAATTTCACTCAGAATTTTAAGATCAACCCAAGTATAAAATCAGAAGAATACTTCGTAATCATTCCCCAGACAGACAAATTGCAAGGCAATTTGCATGCGAACATTCCGCGTAGCATCTGCGTCGTTTTTCAACTACCGCGGTCTTCAGTAGTCACGTTTTGTTTCGCTAACAAATTGAATTCCGTCGCGATGTCAGTGGCATTTTTTTACACAATCGTGAACTTTCTGTAGAGTAATATATTCTGTCGGGTTAGAAAGTTTTTGAATTGGACTAAATTGGTTTTTGACTAGAATGACTTTATAAAAGTAGGTTTATAGCTATCAATGTTTTTTAGAACTCTAGTAACTAGAGTCTATAGTTCAATGTAGATATGAAAAATGGAAAAGTTTCCTATTTTTTTTATTCGCTATTATTAAAATGAAGGCCAAATTAAACATATCTGTGAAAGAGTTATCAAATTATCTCTAAAAATGAAAAAGTTACAGGGAGTTGAAAGTTACGATTTTAAGATAATTTCGCTCATCGGGCGTGTCATACTTTCCAGTGGTGGCATATTCGGTCGCAAAGTGGCGTGACGTCATCTGCGGAACATCTCGAGCGGCCTGGCTGCACCACCGCCATACAAGCGAAGTGGGGTGACGTCACGCCCTTCGCTAATCGGCTAGTAGATTACGTAAGTCTGTTGCTAACAATTCTCGATTGAAATCGATTGAAAGCGCAGTTATTGTACATTGCTGCTTTAAGTAAGATAGTTGTCACATTGGTTCTTAACTAAAGCAGCAATGTAACTGCGATTTCTGTCAGAGTTGATTGCAACAAAGTTAGATAATTAGCCCCAGGTCGCTAAAAAATTCAACAACTTAAATTATTTTTTGCTCTGCCATTCATTGACGGATTTTTTTTTTACTGATTATGAATTTTAGGCTAAATTTTAAATTTTAAGAAGAGAAATAAAGATTTTTAACGTCATGAAACTTCTCCATTATAAACCTCCATTTGTTTCTGAGATAACAGGGGCCCAATTGCGCAAATTCTGAACGAATAAAACTGAAACCGTAACGTTGTCATTCAGGTTATAACTATACACATCAAGTTTGTCTAGGGATACAGGTGCTATTTTCATACAAACGAGGTAACTTTGAAGCCTTGGTTTTCTGCCAGGGATGTACCGTGCTGTGATCTGATGATGGCCATCCAGGGAGTGAATGGAGGAGATTCAGATCGCTGTACACACCCAACTGATCTGATCAGCATTCTAAAAGATTAATGGGTCAGAGTTCTCAGTTTGAGGATTTCCATACATTTTCATGCTATTTTCGCGGTTTTTTTAAACATGTCCATTACGTTTTTAGAATGCTGGTCAGATCAGTTGGGTGTAATTAGCAGTCTGAATCTCCTCCATTCACTCCCTGGATGGCCGTCATCAGATCACAGCACAGTACATCCCTGGCAGAAAACCAAGGCTTCAAAGTTACCTCGTTTGTATGAAAATAGCACTTGTATCCCTAGACAAAGTTGATGTGTGTATTTACCTAATAAATTTTTGGTTTAGCTTTAGAATTCACATTTAAATTGTCCAGGATTTGCATCCTAGGCTCTCTAGTTATAAGATAATTTTAACATAACTAAAGCGAATATTTTTCTGTAAACGAAACCAATTTAGGTCTTGTTAGGTAGATCGGCAACGTTGTTAGTGATGTAAGTTAATAAGATAACCACAAATCGAATTGTAATAAGGTTGGAAAATAAATAAATACATCTTTTAAGGCTACATGTAGCAACAATGCCCCATCCCTAGCCGTTTCACCTCAAGGACCCTTTCCATCTTGTGGCCTATGGAACTCTAAAAATCACAACGAGTGTATGTTCGATTCCTCCCTGCGGTTATGTTTTTTCATTATAATATATCTGTCTACATACAATATAAGTCCCGTGGGATGGGAAAAAGTGGAATGAAATGGGAGGAAAAACCCATTCCTTCCCATACTGAATGTTGTACTGTAAATTATTTTTTACTAAAGAAAATTACATAAACTTTTACGCTCATCTGGAATTTCTTATTAGTCTTTTGAAACATCTTACAGTTGATTAAAAACGGTATTCATAGACAAGTGTTTAACAAAAGTTAAGGCATTTTATTTATAGGCAATACAATGAAATTAAAACATGTACCTGTTATAACGTATCGTATACTTACCAAAAATTATGTTAAATTTACTTAAAACTAAGCATAGGCATTTAATTTATGAAACAAGGCAGGGTTCCTCTGAAGCGCCTGTACCTACACCACGCCCTGCGACCAGAAATTATATAAAAAAAACCGGCCAAGTGCGTGTCGGGCCACACGCCATAGGGTTCCGTAGTTACGTTATACCATACCATATTTAATACAACCTATCATTTTTCGTTTGCAAAAATAACTTTGTTTTTCACAGTGTTGGTATGAATGACAAAGTTATATTTGCGGTTTTGGAAAATGTGCTATATCTCAAAACCTAATCACTATATCTCGTTCAAATTAATTTTGGTTGAAAGTGTTTATTAAGATCTACAGCATATATTTTTTTTAGATTTTTCACTCTCTTATTTCAAAAGTTAAAGGGGGGGGGGGGGACACACATTTTACCACTTTGGCGGTGAATATCTTTCAAATGGTTGACTTTGAGAAAAAGTTGTCTTAGGAACCTCAATGTCATTTTTAAAGACCTATCTATAAACATCCAACACGTGTTGGTTTGAAGAAAAAAAATTTTTTCAGTTTTAGTTCTATGTATGGGGAGCCCCCCCTTAATCTTTTATTTTTCTTATTTTTGTGTTAAATTCGTTAAGCGGTTAACAGATTACATCTACCTACCAAGTTTCAACTGTGTAGTCTTAATACTTTCGGAATAAAGTGGCTGTGACATACGGACAGACAGACAGACAGACAGACAGACATGACGAATCTATAAGGGTTCCGTTTTTTGCCATTTAGGCTACGGAACCCTAAAATCACTTACAAAATAAGACTATCTGAATAAAATAACGTCTGTGTCAAACGCTAGTTTTAACTGTCCAGTTATTTTGAACAAGTAATACTTATTTTGTGTCGGAATAAATATTTGCCCAGCATTATAATTTGACCGCAAAACAATAGCAATTAATGAATTGTGAATTTTCAAGATAATTTTCCTCTTACATTAAATAACTTTAAAAGGAATAGGTAAAATGAAATATTATAATGCAAGAACGGGACACGCGTTACCCAAGAATGTTGTCCCAAATTCTTAACCTAAAATCAGAGCTTGGGTTTGAAATACGCCGGGAATGCGAGGCCGGGCCCGTCCGATACCTTTCTTTGTGCAAAAAGTTTACATAAACTAAATAAATAGGTATACTCGTACTATAGCTATTATCACAAACATTTTATTTTTTGCAATAAGTGAGGTAATGCATACACATCATATAGCTCAGTAGTTCCCAATTAGTTTTCCTACGTTCCCCTCCAAGAAAGACCTCACGTAGCGTTGCCATCCGTCCGGATAAAGCCGGACAGTGTTAGGTTTTTTGACCTCTTGCCGGCCAAATTTGACTGCGTCCGAGCCGTCCGACTTTTGTTAGGCATTCGTCCCGCTAGCGCCTGCATACAACTCACCCTACGCGTGCGGTGTGGGGCGGGCGGCGAGCGCGTGGGCGGGCGTTCTCCGTCATGAAAATCCCTTTAGCATCCGACCTTGGGTCTCAAAAGTCCGGCTTTTTAAAAATATTTTTTATTCGATATTTTTGACAAAAATCCTTTTTTTCTTAGCATCCGGCCATGGGGCCCAAAAGTCCGGCATTTTTAACGGGTTGGTCCGGCTTTCCAGCGATTGCGGAGGTTAAGCAACGTTCGCAAGGTTCGGTCATGGGATGGGTGACCAAAAATTTATTATCTCGAGCTCCTCCGTGCTTCGGAAGGCACGTTAAGCCGTTGGTCCCGGCTGCATTTGCAGTCGTTAACACCTTCCAATCCGCATTGGGCCCGCGTGGTGGGATATGGCCCGTCCTCCTTATCCACCCATAAGGAAGGCCTGTGCCCCAGCAGTGGGGACATTAAAATGGCTGATGGACTAGTAATATAAACATTTTGCAATGTGGAGTGGCTGAAACGTTTTTCAGTCACTATAAGCAGCATTTGTAAATTAACTGTCCGCCTGTTCGCCCTTCCACCTGTATGCCGTTTATCCTACTTTTTTAAAGACTGTCCTAAAATAACATATCCAAGTATATTTATGATTGTACGGAACCCTCGGTGCGCGAGTCCGACTCGCTCTTGACCGGTTTTTTTGGAGATGGCAACGCTAGTTGCAGGAATGATAAATAAATAAAACCGGTCAAGAGCGAGTCGGACTCGCGCACCGAGGGTTCCGTACAATCATAAATTATATTTGGATATGTTACTTTAGTACAGTCTTTCAAAAAGTAGGATAAACGGCGGACAGGTGGAAGGGCGAACAGGCGGCCAGTTAATTTACAAATCTTAACCACAGCTGCTTATGGTGACTGAAAAACGTTTCAGCCACTCCACATTGCAAACTGTTTATATTACTAAGTAGGAACTTATTCTTCGTTTATTCGTACGGAAAATTGTAGGTATAGGTAATTATATTAGAACCAGCCAACAATTATTATTGTAGTATAAGGTCAATAATACCGCCATGTCTTGTCCGATAGTGGAACTATTTTTTTATTTTCTTAGGTCATTACCATCTCTTGGCCGATAGTGGAACTAATTTAATCAGCGCCATCTGTTGACTGGTAGTGGAACTAATGATTTTTTGTTTGTTTTATGAATTTCTAAAAAAGTGTGCTATATTGAGACATCGTTTTATTTTTCCTGTAATCTTTGCAGAATTATTTCAGATTTTTCGCTTTGCAAACTTCGGAGATAAGGGGGGGGGGGGGAACGGTATTTTTTTTTTTAATTTTTTATCATAAGTCGAAAACTATGTGGCCTAAAACAAAAAAAAAAAATGATTAAAAACGTGCAAACGGCGCTCTTTCATATGATACCCCACATAGTAGCCCCACTTCGAATTTTTAAGACCCCTTATCAGTAAAGTTGATACCATTAGTAGTTCTCGAGATATCCAGCTGTGACAGACAGACAGACTGAGTCACACCATAAGGGTTCCTTTTTTACCATTTTGGTACGGAGCCCTAAAAATGAAAAATGAAAGTTCTATAAAAACCCTCTCCAAAACAAGGGACAGTACGTTTAGTACTATAGGCTAGTTGACAAAATTTGAAAAATAGTTTAAAAATAAAGTTTGGTATCTATTTTACCCCAAAAATATATTATTTTAAGAAAAATAAGTCATTTTACCTATAAATTTGCGTTTTAAAAAATGAACTTAAAATGACATCGAAAAAGGCCAAAACTGTCATGGCGCCTTGAATGACGTCACGCCTCGCGAAACATTCGTGTTTGTTTATGACCGTCATTGTTCACACACACACACACACACACACACACACACACACACACACACACACTCTGTTCACTTATCGAAAATGACAGCAACAACAAATGTTTCGCGAGGCGTGACGTCACGCATCTCTGATTGGTGTTCAATGTCACGTGATTAAATGGCCAATTTTGCCGATTTTATTTTCCGTAAATATTGGTAATCTTTATTTATTTTATTGAAAAAAGTGTTTTTTTTGTTACTATTTAACATGATTAATCATTAGAAACCTTATGCTAGCCAATTTATTCTTAGTGGAAACAAGCCTATTGTATATTCTGTGGGACATTCGATCCTTGTTCTCAAAGTACATAAATTTAACAGCGTCCCTTGTTGAATTTATTAAAACTTTTTTTTAAATCATGTAATGTAAGCGGTGAAGTTGTAAGTAAATTCAAAGCTTAAACTCTGTGTGTGAAATACGAAATTTTTGAAATTAGTTTTCGCTTCTGGTCGTTGATTCTCGCCTTTGTGATGCAAACACTTCGCCTACACCGGTTTGCATATGTTAATATGTATTGCTTGAGAGCTAATGAAGTTTCAAATGAGATTTTTGTAAGACTGGAGTTTATTAAAATTAAATTGAGTATAAATTAATAATATTTGGTCTGTACAAGTTGCACAACATTATTTTGATGTTCTTTTGTAGCACGCAATAAATCGCGCGCTATATTGTTTTTTACTGGCCAAAGTTCTAACCACGCACCGAGTATTATTTGAAAGAATATAACAAATACATTTTTATTAACTCTATGTGGAAATTTTGACTAGAAAAATAATTTTAAAATACTTTAACAAGCTTCCATTTTGAATGCTGAATTTTAAATTGTTAAGTCTGTAGAGCACCCGGTGGAACTATGCTCTCTTTTGTGATGTGCAGCTATTATTACCTGGAATTTGCAGCGCCAGGAACACTTTAGAAGGGCGCATTAAATATTAAACGAGTATTTGAGTTTTAGCCGGTACCGTGGCGGTTGTAAGGAGAGGACGCCAAGTTTTAAAACATTCAGGAAAAGTAAGACTAATAAGACAAGGAAGAGAGTACCTTTAAGTAGTACAGATCTTCAAATTAAGTTAAGGTGGCACCCTGAGCGAAAGTGGCGCCGCGGTGAATTTTATTTAATATTATAATTCTAATAGGGTCAGGCGGGGTAATTATGAGACAAAAATATAAATTTTAGCGTTTTTCACTAATTGAAATCACTTCAAAATATCTAAAAACCAATAGTACTGTGCACTACCAAATTATCTATTGTGTAATATTATCGGTTTGCTTGTAATTGCCAAAAATAGTACTTTTCGGACACAAAATAGGTGTCTTATTTTTTTCCGCTGCTATGGGGTAAATATTATACATCAAAGTTTAAATATAAGACGGCCTACAACTTCTATGTTTTATTTAATTCTGAACTGGGTGGGTAATTGTAAGACGGAATGGGAAAAAATAATACGAAACAGTTTAAAATTTAAGAAAAAACATTGCTTTTTTTATATTATTTTTTTGAAAAATTCACTCGCCTATATTTTTATTCTTAACATACCCAATTCTTTGAAAATTATAATTGGTATAATTTGGTAATAAACTACGGAATAAAAAAACAATATCAGAAGTGTACCATTTAGGTATAAGAGATAAAAAAATATTACTAGCAAGTATAACTTTGCGTACAAATTAAAAAAATATATCCCTTAAATTTGCTTGAGGCTAATTATAAGACAGTTTAAACATACAGATCAACATCAAACATTAATGCTCCTCGTTTGTCTTTTTGCTTTGGTGAAGGTAATTTAAATATGATTTCGTCTTTATTAATAGAGTAAATGATATGAGTATCATATGCTTGTATAGGATGGTTGTCTTATTATTAGACTACAACGTGTCTTATATTTTCCAGAAAGCGTGTCTCATATTTTCCCGCAAAATCAAAGCGTCCGATCCGTGCGCTAGCGAAGCCTAGACCTAAATGACCACGAGATCGCGAAAGTATCGCCGATAGCGCGGGTATGCGACATGGCGCGTGCGTAGTAGATGTGAGTAGCAATAACAAAAGTTTGCTTACAGCTGCCGGCATATATATTGGCAAGAGAATGAAAGAGACAAAAGATGCGCAGTAGCCATAAACTTAGTGTTTGTGCTACTGCGCATCTTTTGTCTCTTCCATTCTCGGGCAGTATACCCCGATATAAAATTTTCGCGCCAAAATTCTCAACCGAAAACATAATCGTTCAAAAGAATTCTAAAACTACAAGGTATGATGACATAAATTTTTGTCCATATTCATAAACTAATGAGGCTCGTTTTTAACTGAAATTAGATTAACAATACTTACATGCTATTTTTCTATTATTTTGGTCTGTCTTATTTTTACCCGAAACAGGTGTCTTATAATTACCCCGACTAGCCCTACACAATTTTAATAATGTTTTACGTGGAATATTTAGGGCCCGCAGTCTAGTATTTTTAGACTGTATCGTTACATTCCCTCGTCGTCACTGTTAGAAGTAAATAGCAAAACTGCTAAAAGTGGCCGTTGTTGACACATTTGATATCTACTTCGACGAATGACTGCGAAGGCATATACCTTCTAAAAATACTAGACCATGGGCCCTAAAAACTCCACGTAAAACATTATTAAAATCTTTTTCTATTAATAACTAATTAAATAAAAATCTCTGACGGCATACAGCCGCCTTAAATCACACCTGCAATCTTGTTATCAAGTAAAAATAAGTAAAAATCCTGTGATACTCATATCTTTTTAAAATTCCAAGTATTTTACTTCAGCTGTTTGCATTTTGGATTATGTTAGTTCTTAAGGATTTAATAATTGATGAATTCCTTCCTCATTCTTATTTTTTTTCTGTTTTCTATAGATAACTTTGTTTTTCTTACAAAATTACCCATAAAAGCTATCACTACGACACGGGTAACGGATTCCTAGAAACCTGAAGAAAAAAGGTTAGTAAGGAAATTATTCCTCAGATTTCTAGCTAGTCGTTACACGAAGCTTTCGGCACAATATCGCGCCATCAGTGAATATCAACTTAACCGCGACTGCGAGTGACATTCGGGTTCGAGATAGCATCCTAAATACGGCAGATTCTAGCTTTCCTAGAGGTATTTGATGCGGTTGCTGAAAGGATTCTGTTTGGGCAGGTAGACATTTGTAGACAGTCCGAAACGCTGTCTCGGCCTAAGATACTTGAGTGAATACAAACGGCATAGAACGAAATATTCTTTTGTTTTTACACTATACGAACTCACTAAGCCCGTATCAGTCAGCGTCAAATTGATATGAGCGTATAAAGAGTAGTCAAAAAGATCTGAAAAACTTAAAAGAAATTTGATCCCACCAAAATCATTTTCAAGAATTGTGTTGCCAAGACTTTGGCTCGCGCTGTCAAAAAGTTATCAGACCTCATGTAGAGCCAAGCTTCTAACTCTACGCGCCTTAACTCTACAAGCCCTAACTTCAAAAACTCTACACCTTAGTCAAAATATGTGGCTTGGCCATTTCGCTTCATGGAAACCTTTCTAATAAACAATAGTTCTTATAAAGTTCGTTTAATAGTAACGAAACGGCCAAGCCACATATTTTGAGTAAAGTGTAGAGTTTTTGAAGTTAGGGCTTGTAGAGTTAAGGCGCGTAGAGTTAGAAGCTTGGCTCTACATGAGGTCTGATAACTGTTTGACAGTGCGAGCCAAAGTCTTGGCAACACTATTCATGAAAATGATTTTGGTGGGATTTCACTTCTTTTTGTAAGTAACTATCCATAAACCGAAAAAGCAAGGTGGGGTCAGAATTGTGGTCTAAAATCGTGTAAAATTCGATCAGCATCAACCAGCGTACTTGTACTGTTATTTATTTTATTCTGTGGTATAACTAATTCATTTATCCTGTGATATTATTTTACTCTTTAACGCAGAATGTGACAGTAGTGCAAAGAACAAAATAGAGTCGGCGCGAGTTTTGCGCCATGAAAGAAGTAGGAAGTTTTGAAATGAATACAATATCTTTTTTATGACTACTTTTTTACATTACTTTAACAGTGATTTACTAAGGCTTAAAAATAATTACTAAATCTTTAAAGATTTTTCAGATTCATATGTTTCATTTTTTCAGACCTCCAGCATCAAAATTTGCGGAAGTCGCATACAAACTTCCATCCCCTAGTTTAAGGAGAAAAGAAATTTGATATACGCAGTTCCAATCGTCATATTGTGAGTAGTAAGATATTAGGTCTTTACCTATGAAATTGCCGATATTTTGTCACATACAGAGAAAATAATAACTTCTATAATTTAAAATTTTAACAAAATCGTGAATATTACATCGAATTATGATCATGATAGTTAACTATCAGTAAAAATAAAGTCCATATTTTAGCTTTCGTGACATTAAAAAAAAGATCTTGAAAGTGACTATTTTTTTGTGAGCAAAAAAAAGGGTGACCGAAGGGGTTGTAACTTAACCAAAACTTATTTTTTCGCTTATCTTAAATGGAAATAAGTTAGCATAGTGTTTAAACATTAGTACATAAAAGTTTTGTTACATGAGTATTCATGGTTATTAAATGAACAAAGAAAATGCTATTATGAAAAATGCAACTTCTTGAAAAATCTCCATACAAATCGGCAATTTCATAGGTAAAGACCTATTAATAATAATAAAAAAAAATTATTGGTTACTTCACAAACTTAATACATTGATGGATGTGTACATAGATCAAAGCATTTATAACCTAAATTTGTGAAGGACTGGTGCCCGAAATAGGGTTCGCAGAAACCTGTACCACAAGGTCACCAGCCTCCTCCCGCAGAATAATTACAAAAGCTAGATAACACAGAGCAGGCTGATGAGCTATAAAACCAATAACGTTAATATAAGAAAAAAAGTCTAGGCAAGGTAATGATAATTATAAATTAACCTAAAGTAGTATTAACTAGATAAGTTATAGAGAACCAAGTATGGGTATGAGTGTATATTAAAACTGTGAATGTAGGTGTGATTGGGTTAGAGTTGTGTGTGTGTATTATGATTGTGTGTTTGTGTGAGTGTTGGTGTAAGTGGAAGGTGTGTGTATGTTAATAGGGGAGAAACGCAAATAGTAACCCCCTTACTAATAAAGATTCAATAGCAGATGTATAGTTACACAATGGTTACTCTCTGTCAAACTATTTGAATTTGACATTAAAAAGAAAGTGACAAAACACTGTGTAACTATGCAGCTGCTATACAATCTTTATTAGTAAGGGGGTGAGTGTACATAAAGGACGGAGTGAGCAATCCATAGTGGATAAGCACAATATGATATATTCATGGCGGATGCATAGCGGTCAACCGCCATTGCGTAACGGGGCTAACAATTAATTATAATTGTACAATAAACAAGTTACAGTTAAATTAAACTCTCAAGTTTTATGGCACAAAGATTAAATTAAAAGGTTAACGACCGTATTTAAACTTAATATTCCCGTGAAATGTTAATGTGATAAATAGTTTAAAACTTATCCGACCGTTTAATACTTTAGGAATTGTGTTTAAATTACCTTTAGTTTTACTATTAAAGATACGTGTGGGAGTACTGTTTATTTACCCTAGGGTTTGTTCCGACTAATGGCCGTGCGTACGGGCATTTTGCGTTCGTTGCATTGAACCAATACCATTCGAAACGCAAAAGCGGAACACGGTATGGCTTCAAAATGAAGGTTTAATTACTTGTCCCGTTTTCAAATTCCATACAAAAAATATTGTGTATATAAACAAAATCCAAGATGGCTCCCCTTCTTAAAATGATCTAAGAGTTCAGAAGGTTCACCCTGCCAAAGGATACCCCTCGATCACGAAACGCCGTATATTGCACTTTTATGTCGTGAGCAAACTACTATACGAATATGTGATGAACGTTTGAGGGATGAACATCTGTGTGATCGTTATTGTGCGAAAGAATCAGCGATCAACTTATTTTATTCGTAGCGCTAAGCGCATTGCATTTGACGCACGTTTACCTCACGCCCACACGCCCATCAATCTGGGTACACAAAGCATTTGTATTGCAAGATTTTAGCGAACAAAAACCTACATTGGCAGAAACACTTAACGTAAAAAAACCGTCTATTAAAATATCGTGTAAACCCACGTTAAGTGTGTTAAATGAAAGCAGCAAATTCTTCTCAAAATCATTGCATACCTACGAAATATTTTAGTTCAGTCGAGTGAAATGGAATATAACGTGGGTAAGTTGAGTCGTACCCAATTTTGGCGAAGAGCCGTCAAGTATAAAACGGTTCTCAATGGTGCTCCCGAATAAATCGCATCGTATTCGATTCCGGTGCGATTTACTCGGCGAGTATCGATTTATTCGGTTTACATATTTTCTAAATTATCACTAATAAATCATCAAATTATAGTCCAACACAAAACTTTTAGAAAATTTATATTTTTAGCCTGAATGAACTATTACAGCTGAATTACTTTAATTGCATACTGAATTACGAAGTTAGTTAAAAAAATATTTACTCAAAACATCTTATCAAGTGCAATACTAACTATGACTGTGTGAAATAAGTTAGATAAAGAAACATTTATTGGCCTCAAGAAAAAAAAACAGAAACAAAAAAATATAAAACAGGAAAAAGATTGAGTAAAGTTATAGCATAAAAATTACGAATGAGGCCAACGGGTAGCTATCTCAGCTGTGCTTCTGCGGCATTACGCAGAATGCCGCAGAAGCACTTCTTGTCAAACAACGCGTTATGAAATGAACATAATAAATAAAACCGGTCAAGAGCGAGTCGGACTCGCGCACCGAGGGTTCCGTACAATCATAGATATATTTGGATATGTTATTTTAGGACAGTCTTTAAAAAAGTAGGAAACGGCAGACAGGTGAAAGGGCGAACAGGCGGACAGTTAATTTACAAATGCTGCTTATGGTGACTGAAAAACGTTTCAGCCCATAGACATAGAAAAATTTTCGCTGCGCTCAAGAAGACCATCAAAGCGTGGAAAAGAGAAGTTAACATCATATGGACACGGTCTATGTAAAAAAGAGACAAAGAATCAAGTGACATGTGCCAACATTTTTTACAGTAAGAGCCCCTAGCGTCCCGCCTAGCAAATGAGCAATCACAGTTTGTTTAAAATATTTTTTAATCTTAATTAGAATTTAAAATAAAGGTATCGTGGAGCTATGGTGTCTTCTGCTCTAAGTAATTGTGATGTGACAAAAAGAAACAATCCAAGTAATCACACTTTTCAAAGGTAAATAAGATATTGCCACACATTTCTCTAAAACCAAATTTCGCTACATTTATTCGTTTATCGACAAAGAAAACAGTATGGAACATAGTTTATTAACTTTCTTTGTCATAATATAGTCATATTTTATGAATCTAAGTCATATTTTACGTATCTCATATAAAATGTATTGATTCTTTTTCGGATCACCTGTTTATTGACTTTGTTGTTCTTTGACATTCTATTTCTATGTTTCAGCCACTCCACATTGCAAAATGTTTATATTACTAGTCCATCAGCCATTTTAATGTCCCCACTGCTGGGGCACAGGCCTTCCTTATGGGTGGATAAGGAGGACGGGCCATAACCCACCACGCGGGCCCAATGCGGATTGGTGGGTGTTAACGACTGCAAATGCAGCCGGGACCAACGGCTTAACGTGCCTTCCGAAGCACGGAGGAGCTCGAGATAATAAATTTTTGGTCACCCATCCCATGACCGAACCTTGCGAACGTTGCTTAACCTCCGCAATCGCTGGTCCAGGCGCTAAACCACTGCGCCACCGAGCTCCTCGTTATTATTATATTACTATATTACTAAGTAGGAACTTATTCTTCGTTTATTCGTACGGCAAATAGTAGGTAATTATATTAGAACCAGCCACCAATTTATTATTGTAGTGTTAGGTTGCGCCATCTCTTGACCGATAGTGGAACTATTTTTGTCCATTAGGTTAGCATGCTTAGGACAGCGCCATCTGTTGACTGGTAGTGAAACTAAAAAAAATTTGTTTGTTTTTTGAATTTCTAAAAAAGTGTGTTATATTGAGACATCGTTTTATTTTTCCTGTAATCTTTACATAAACTACTATCACATAGAATTATTTCAGATTTTTTTCTTTGCAAACTTCGGAGATAAGGGGGGGGGGAACGGTATTTTTTTTTACATTTTTCATCATAAGTCGAAAACTATGCGGCCTAAGAAAAAAGGAAAAATTGTTTCAAAATGTGCAAACAGCGCTCTTTCATATGATACCCCACATGCCCTAGTCACCTCACTTAAAATTTTTAAGTCCCCTTTTCAGTCCCTGTTGTAAAAAAAATATTAATTTTATTATTTCTTTCTTATTTGCAAAATAGTTGGGCAAATGTCATCTTAAACTATTCCAAATTTCAAGTTGATACCATTAGTAGTTCTCGAGATATCCAGCTGTGACAGACAGACAGACTGAGTCACACCATAAGGGTTCCTTTTTTACCATTTTGGTACGGAACCCTAAAAATGAAATAGAAAAGGAATAGTTAACTTTACACATTGATGGAAAAGTGAACATTATTAAAGCAAATTTTAACATAAGTTAGAAATTTTCACAAGTGCAATAATTACCTAATAAGGCCTAGGAAATTATAAAAATGTCCTTCTTGTTTGGTCTGTATTTTGATTGATAGCTGCTCCCACCTATTTCAATAAACGTTAGGCTTGATTGATTTGTGAAATTACAAAATCCCCGTCACAGTCCGCGAGAGACAGATGGGAACTTGATTACCAATTTATTTTTACCATTTATTTGGATTTTTGGTTATTACAACTTGTTTAATAAACGTGGATCAGATTTATGATGCATTAGTCATAGATAGATCTCATTATATAAGATAAATTACATCGCCATTGTGATATAGTTAAGAGTGCGTTATTTCAATTAATTTGCTTGCGTCACGATAATTTATTCACGTGAGGTAGCGATAATTATTTTGTAACAAATTCTGTAACAAAGGTATTTGATACGAGCGGTGGATGGATTAGCAAAAGGCCACGCGGAATCTCCGGCCCGGTGAACCCTTTGTATCGAATCGCTTTGCATGTATATGGATCAAACAACAATGTGGGAACAAAATAGACACTGGATTTCGACGCTTCATGATAACTAAAGCGCTTGAATCCACTTCTTGTTTGCGGTACCGACGAACAGTAGTAGGAATTGTAATATTCCAGTGTAAATAAACAGTTGGGCACTTTTTCAAGATTCAAGATGCAAATCATATTTTATTCTAGGCTAAGGGAACGTACCCATACTACGTGACCCATATTTTACCATTTTTGACCCCCTCCCCCCCCTCGGTGACCACCCGTAGTATATGCCAAGACCCCCCCCCCTCCCCCCTGGTTTTCACGTAGTATTTCATAGATAATGGTTTTACATCATTTTCAACAGAAATAAAAAAAAAATTTGCTCATTTTTGTCTTTTCACTAGTAAGGTGCTTGCCACGAAATGCCAAGAGTGTGTATTATAATTTTACATACAATTACAAGTGAAAAAATGTATCAAGAAGAAAAAAAAGTTCGCTGCGTGCCATATTTGAATACAACTTGAAAAAAAAGAACCAGATTTCCATTGACAATATTGACTACGTGACAAAACATAGGCCCCCCTTGGTCACAGGGGGGGGGACCCCCTGTGACCAAGCGTGGTATTTTAAAGACCCCCCCTCCCCCCCCCTTAACGGGTCACGTAGTATGGGTACGTTCCCTAAGTTGTACGCATGTCAAAATTAAACAAGCTACTAAAAGAGATTACATGATCAGTCTGGCATCAGTTCATTTCATCAGTCTGGTATACAAATTATGGATCATCAGTCTGAAAAAAAATCAAAGTCTATACAGACTGATGGAATGGACTGATGCCAGACTGATCATGTAATCTTCGTCTAACCAAAAAATCTTGTAACGAGAAGATGACAAGATGCCCACGATTCGACTAAACTATCTAGTACACAAAAGCGGGACGATTCAAACCAACTGGCCCCGTCGGAGCACATTTTACATCTGCCAGAGGAAAATAATACGTCTATAAAGGTAGCTAATTCCATATTTGCATGAAAATTTAGATGCCACGGCAGCCGGTCCGCTCCGCATCCGCACGCATGCCGCGGCAGCCAATCGGCGCCGCAATTTATCTACTGTATATGTCGTGGGCTAATCGTTAAACTGGGCCGATCGAGATCTGCCTGGGCAGATCACGATATGCCGGCATTTCATGATCTGGCCAATAATTTCATGATGTGCCCAATCAAAAATTAGGCAGATCGATAAAAGCATCCTATTCGTCGATTTGCCCTAATAGTACTTAGCCACATCGAGATATGGCTGGGCGCATCGTAATATACTTCTGTTTCGAGACGCTTGTGGCGCTGTAACGCTGTTTGCGCTCTGTCAGCTGGGTTCCGTTCAGAACCTACGCTCCGAGTGCAACCAAACGCTCTAACGGCGTTCCAAACATTAGAGCGTGACGTTCGGTTGACACAACTTTCCCGTTCCAAACGTCAGAGCGGTGCAACTTTTTAACCAATAAAATCGGTGGTTGAAAAACGCTCTGACATTTGTCCACAAAAAAAATGTCAATGTCGTTTGACACTATTTTGTATTTTGATGTTTTTGTGTCTAAGTTTCAAATAGTACATGGTAGCTTCTCAAAAACAGTTTTTATTTTATTTAGAATAAAGGAAAGTTTAAATTATTCGTATTCCAAATGGAAAACGAAGACTTTGTATGACATATAAAGTTCTTAGTCGTGACCTTACTTACTTACCTTAGAGTGAGTTAGAGTTAAAATTGTGATAATAAAAACAATAACAGTGATTTAGTTGAAGAAAAAAGTTTCACTAATACTTTGGTCACCCTACAGACTATTTATCCCAGCATGACTGGTTATATCTTTATTATCTTGTAGAATAATTATTTTCTTAACTTCATTTTTTTGCTTGTACTTTCGCCACCCTACAGAATCGATTTGCCCAAGCATGGCCGGGCAAATCGTCAAACGTTACGCTTTGAACGATATGGCGGGTTTTGAAAAGGCAAATCAAGAAATGCCGGCGTATCGTGATCTGCCCAGGCACATCTCGATCGGCCCCGTTCAACGATTGGCCCACGACATATAGACTAAGACGTTTTACCTTTGGCAGAAGTAAAATGCGCTCCGACGTGGTAGGTTGGCTTGAATCGTACAAACGAGCTAGGTAAACGCGCCGTTAGTGGACATAACAGCCTCGTAATTTCAGATAATAGTGAATCCATTAACATGATGAGCTAATTTCACCTGATCATACAAGTATATTGACGAGCAGCAGCCAGTTTGCACTATCAGATTGATAGTGTATCCTGATGATTGATTAAGTTGAATTATGTTTTATTTCTAAGCTTTATTTGATTTATAGGTATGATGGTTTATGGGAAAAATAGCTTCACAGCGCATAGATTTTTTAAGTATCTAAAATAGAAAAGATGATAATGGTGCCAATTATTATTATTATTTATTTTCAGAAAACAAGTTCCATATTAAATTCAAATAAATATTTAACAAAATAAATAAAATAAAATAAAGTTCAAGACAATGTTGACAATTATTATTCTGTAAAATGATCTTTAGATCATCTTGTTTCTAAACAAGTATTCAACTACACTACACAATTTAGATAATTATAGGCACCACATGACATGGTAGTGAATGGATTAGCAATTTATATTAGAGCTGAAGAGAACGTTTGTACCATATCATTGCACTCAGAGTATTCCTAGAGAGTATTCAGTACGACGCAAAATAGGCATGAAAATAATAACTAACAAAAGATTCAGTAAACTCTTTCAAAGCGGCCCCAAAACTAGTGGAAATTGTATCAACATATTTTTCATACATACGAGTACAATAAACTGCCTCAAGTTATCGTTATATCATGCGTAGATTTTATTGGAATCGATAGGCAGTCGTCGACGTGAAAATATGCTACGCACCAATTTGTTCGTATTGAGCAAATGTAATTTGAATATTCTAGTGAAATCGAGGCGCTTATCGGATACCCTCGCGACAGATCTAGGGACGGGCTTTGCATGAAAAAGCAATATAAAATAACTTAATAAAGTTCTAAACTCTGGTGGGAATAGAACTTTTCAATCGAGAGGCGAGTTGCTTTTTTAAATACAAAATTAAACAAAAAATAGCATTATCTAATGTCTTAACAGTTTTTACATTATCTGTGTCAAAAATATTATTATCGGGAATATTAAGTGGAATAATGTCACCTCATTAGATTTGATTTTAGGCTGCATATTGATTTTGTTTTTTTAACTCTTGTAAGTTTTATTTAATTGAATCAGGCGTCACTTGGCGGAATCGGAAGTCCCAAACCATTGTGAAATAGAAATATATGCAGCTTACTTCTGCAAAAAATATATGCAAGATGCACCGCCCGCCCGCCCGCAAAAAATTGCACATTATTCAACCCTTTATCACAGGCTGTTCTCCAAATGCTTAAAAAATACTGCATCATTAATAATGTGGTCATTTCATTAAACAAAACTTCGATTGGCATCACCACCATTTTTCAGGCTTTTGTCACTGAAATGAGGATATAACATTCTGAGAGCCACATTAATTTCAGACTTATAATCACAAAAACTGTGAACTCACTAAATACTATGCAAACAGACAGTGCATATAAAGAAGTGTGTAACCTGTAGATAGGTGTAAATGCTGCATTGCCCAGCAAATATTGCATGTTACTGGAGAAAAATTGTTATGTAGTTTTCGGAATTTCATAAAATGCCCTTGAACGAAATACCTCGTTTACTAGAGTAGGTATCAAAACTGGTATTGAATTTACTTTGATGAATCAATTTTTTTTTCAACACACTTGCTCGTAAAGTGAGCCCTAATACATCGCTTTTAGGGCCATAAACCGTGCTATAACAAACGCGTGCAATAATATATAAAACACTAGGTTGTTGACGACCTGTGTGGTGCAGTGGTCAACATGCCGCCTACCACGCAAGAGGTCCTGGGTTCGATTCCCGGCCGGGCAGAAATTGAAATGATAAGTTTTAATTTCTGTGACGGGTCTGGGTGTTACTATGTATAATAAGTATATATTTAAAAAGTATATAAGTAGTATATCAGTTGTCTAGCACCCATATTACAAGCTTTGCTTAGTTTGGGGCTAGATGGCGCTGTGTGAAATTGTCCAAGCATTTATTTATTTATTATTTATTTATTATAGAATTATCCCTACAAAGTTAAATTAGTACCTTACTGCAAGTTCTATGCGAGTAAACAGAGCATTCCCAATTTAACTGGGTTATACAGTTATTTTTTTAGTAACAACAAATGGGTTTTATGCCGCTGAAAGTTCATATTCATTTTTAAATTAAATAAATGTGTAAGTCTTTAATTAAGTCAAACAAATATTTATTATTATAAAATTATTAATAATTCATAATATTTTGATATAAAATAGGAAAATATTTGCATTTTATCACTTAAAATTATAGTTTTGAATTAGGCTGTATGCTCACTCACCCCTTGTTCGCAAAATATTCTTGCATTGGGCGTGTGAAAAAAAAAACAAAAAAAAACTTACGCGCCTTTTCCCATAATTGACATATTTTGTTTTTGTCGTATTTGTTGCTGTGTGGTAAATTACTTTGTATTTTCCTCGCAAATGTGTTGAAAAACGTCGTATGAAACTCGTGAGCTTTTACTCATTGCACACTCGGCTGAGTTACGCCCTCGCCTGCGGCTCGGGCTGCAACCCACAGCCTTGTGTGCAATGACCAACCTAAGCTAACTTGTCTCATAATGTACTATTCGCAAGCGATATGCAATTTTAGTATTTGAAAGAAGATAATAATAAATCTACACACACACACACACACACACACACACACACACACACACACACACACACACACACACACACACACACACACACACACACACACACGCACAACCACATTTTAATTGTAACTCATCGAGATTTCGTACCAGAATTCTCATAATATGGTCCTCATAAGTACTTAATTTTATTATGGCATACCGCAAAACACATCTATAGGTACATATGTCATGTTTGACGGTAGATAAGAATATCTGGCATATCGCACTGAATAAATAAGAGTACTAGTTTCCTATACAAATGTATCATATTTTCTTTCAATCATTAAACGTTTTTAACACTCCACACTACAAATCTTTATTCCCTTACAATAGGATCAACCCTATTTATAAATCAAACATTTTCAACATTCGTCAACTACCTATATTTTTAATAAATCAACGAGTTTATGAGATTCATTAAAATTGAGTACAAAAGCGAGAAGATTTTTTACGTCCACGATAAAATATAAAAAGTAGATTATTAGCATTTTATGAGGTTGGAAATTTTTTAGGTGAGGTTTCTGCACTGAGGTGTAGATAATTTGATTTAATATGCTTTAAAAATACGGTTTATTGCTTCACATTTTAATACTTTATTACGTGGCTCAGGCTTAACATACCTACATGGTATATTTTTTGGTCTCCTTGTCAAATAAAACCGGTCAAGAGCGAGTCGGACTCGCGCACCGAGGGTTCCGTACCATCACAATTGCACCATCAAACCACACTGCAGAGTAATAAAATTAGTATTGCAGTTTTAGGTCAGCGCCGTCTCTTGACCGATAGTGGAACTAATGTTGACTTTTTTAGAAATTTGATAATTTCTAAAAAAGTTTGCTATATTGAGACATCATTTTATTTTTCCTGTAATCTTTATATAAACTGCTGTCACATAGAATTATTTCAGATTTTTCTCTTTGCAAACTTCGGAGATAAGGGGGGGAACGGTAATTTTTTTAACATTTTTCATCATAAGTCGAAAACTATGCGGCCTAAAACAAAAAGAAAAAAAACCGGTCAAGAGCGAGTCGGACTCGCGCACCGAGGGTTCCGTACAATCATAAATATATTTGGATATGTTATTTTAGGACAGTCTTTAAAAAAGTAATATAAACGGCAGACAGGTGGAAGGGCGAACAGGCGGACAGTTAATTTACAAATGCTGCTTATGGTGACTGAAAAACGTTTCAGCCACTCCACATTGCAAAATGTTTATATTACTAGTCCATCAGCCATTTTAATGTCCCCACTGCTGGGGCACAGGCCTTCCTTATGGGTGGATAAGGAGGACGGGCCATAACCCACCACGCGGGCCCAATGCGGATTGGTGGGTGTTAACGACTGCAAATGCAGCTGGGACCAACGGCTTAACGTGCCTTCCGAAGCACGGAGGAGCGCGAAATAATAAATTTTTGGTCACCCATCCCATGACCGAACCTTGCGAACGTTGCTTAACCTCCGCAATCGCTGGTCCAGGCGCTAAACCACTGCGCCACCGAGCTCCTCGTTATTATTATACCTATATTACTAAGTAGGAACTTATTCTTCGTTTATTCGTACGGCAAATAGTAGGTAGTTATATTAGATTTAGAACCAGCCACCAATTTATTATTGTAGTGTTAGGTTGCGCCATCTCTTGACCGATAGTGGAACTATTTTTGTCCCTTAGGTTAGCATGCTTAGGACAGCGCCATCTGTTGACTGATAGTGAAACTAAAAAAAATTTGTTTGTTTTTTGAATTTCTAAAAAAGTGTGTTATATTGAGACATCGTTTTATTTTTCCTGTAATCTTTACATAAACTACTATCACATAGAATTATTTCAGATTTTTCCCTTAGCAAACTTCGGAGATAAGGGGGGGGGGAACGGTATTTTTTTTTACATTTTTCATCATAAGTCGAAAACTATGCGGCCTAAGAAAAAAGGAAAAATTGTTTTAAAATGTGCAAACAACGCTCTTTCATATGATACCCCACATGCCCTAGTCACCTCACTTAAAATTTTTAAGACCCCTTTTCAGTCCCTGTTGTAAAAAAAATATTAATTTTATTATTTCTTTCTTATTTGCAAAATAATTGGGCAAATGTCATCTTAAACTATTCCAAATTTCAAGTTGATACCATTAGTAGTTCTCGAGATATCCAGCTGTGACAGACAGACAGACAGACTGAGTCACACCATAAGGGTTCCTTTTTTACCATTTTGGTACGGAACCCTAAAAATGATTGAAAATGTGCAAACGGCGCTCTTTCATATGATCTCCACATGCCCTAGTAGCCCTACTTCAAATTTTTAAGACCCCTTTTCAGTCCCTGTTGTAAAAAATATTTTTTTTATTTATTTCTTATTTGCAAAATAGTTGGGCAAATATCATCTTAAACTATTCCAAATTTCAAGTTGATACCATTAGTAGTTCTTGAGATATCCAGCTGTGACAGACAGACAGACAGACTGAGTCACACCATAAGGGTTCCTTTTTAGGGTTCCGTAGCCTAAATGGCAAAAAACGGAACCCTTATAGATTCGTCATGTCTGTCTGTCTGTCTGTCTGTCCGTATGTCACAGCCACTTTATTCCGAAAGTATTAAGACTACACAGTTGAAACTTGGTAAATAGATGTATTCTGTTAACCGCTTAACGAATTTATTACAAAAATAAGAAAAATAAAAGATTAATACATGGAACTGAAACTGAAAAAAATTTTTTTCTTCAAACCAACACGTGTTGGGTGTGTATAGATAGGTCTTTAAAAATGACATTGAGGTTTTTAAGACAACTTTTTCTCAAAGTCAACCGTTTAAAAGATATACACCGCCAAAGTGGTAAAATGTGTGTCCCCCCCCTTTAACTTTTGAAATAAGAGAATGAAAAATCTAAAAAAAATATATGCTGTAGATCTTAATAAACACTTTCAACGAAAATTAGTTTGAACGAGATATAGTAATTAGTTTTTGAGATATAACACATTTTCCAAAACCGCAAATATAACTTTGTCATTTATACCAACACTGTGAAAAGCAAAGTTATTTTTGCAGATGAAAAATGATAGGTGGTATTAAATATGGTATGGTAAAAGGTAACTACGGAACCCAATGGCGCGTGGTCCGACATGCACTTGGCCAGTTTTTTACCATGTTGGTACGGGACCCTAAAAAGAACTGTTCATGGGGAATAAAAAAAAATCTCCACGCCGAATTTGCGGGCGGTCGCTAGAATTATTATATAACAGAACATAATCATCTTCAAAAAATAATAATGTGCAATGAACCACCTAAGTTTTGAAGTTATGAAAACCAAGCAGATAGGCAATAGAATAACGGTGCTAAAAACAATTTCGTACCGCTTCGTGACACTATTATCTCACGAATAAGGTTCAATATCAAGTAAATAGAACTATTTTATGTAATATACCTGCAGGTTACACTGGTAACAATGTATACATAGCAGGAAATTTCATCCTGCCATAACCAAAATGCTGAGGAGCTCGAATGCGTATTCACCTTGCGATTGCAACTTTGGTAGGGATCTATCACGACCATTTTAGTTGACCAAGATTTATTATCTCGATTCTACCGTGCTTCGGAAGGCATGACGTGTTGGTCCCAGCAGCAGCTGTATTGGGCCCGCCTGGTGTGTTAAGGCCCATCGCCATTATCCTACTCCTTAACCTACTATCATATCCAAGGCACAGGATAAATAATAGTATTAATTTCAAGGGGCATTAAAAAGAGCTGGTAAAGGTAGGTACTGCAAAGAGCTTTTATTTAGTTAGAGTTTGAGTCACGAACACACACAACTATAAATACAGCATCAAAGAGTGTAATATTTCTTGCAGTAAGTGGGTCTCTAAGGGCAAGGGGGCAATGAGGTAAGGTTAGGCAATGCGTGACGAGTCAGGGGGTATCGTAACGTTTGGCAATGCGTATGTGATATCCCTGGAGATATGCAATGTGTTCCGGAGTATCATGATGACGCAAATGCCTTACGGACGGTAGGTAATTGGTCATATTCAGACGTCATCAATGAAATTTGAAACTCGGATTCAGCTTTGTGAAAATATCGTATAAAATGAATTAATGGATTGTAGAAACTACATAAATATTTACTGCCAAACTTCTTATTTTTCTTCTTCTAAGTTTTGCGAAGTTGTATCATAGTAAACAACTTTAAAATTTATAGAATTCAGTTCAGACAGGCGAAAGTTTTCATAGTATTGATTCATTTTTGTTTGTTTGAGTAGCCTGTTTGATGTTTTATTGCTATTCGAATAAGATACATTTTGCATTGATTTTCTGCACATTAAAAACAGATCGAAGCATACCTTATATGCCAGGGGAAAAACTACCTATTGCAAAACTACTAAAAGCTCATTTATCAATTAGGTATTTTCAGTATTGTTTCTTATACAACATGTTACAAAAATGCCCCTAATGCCGAATATGGTAGATAGGGACCATCAAAATGAAAAAAATACGATGGGACCAATTCTGAAATCGCGAAAAAAAACAGCTGTTTCACACAAAAATTAATAACGAAAATATTAAAATGTATGAAACAGCTGTTTTTTTTTTCGCGATTTCAGAGTTGGTCCCATAGTAAAAGTTGTTCAGCTTGATGGTCCCTATCTACCATATGGGGCCATCCATAAATTACGTCACACGAATTTCATGGTTTTTGACCCCCTACCCCGTCCTTGTCACAGCTGGTCACATTTGTGAGAACCCCCCTCCCTAGTGTGACGTCACATATTTTACAATTTTATATCTAGAAATAATTATTGAATTGAAAAGCAGTTCAGAAATTTGTTTTATTTCAATTTAAATGATTTTGAAATGTGACGTCACGAAATTTAGTACTCCTCCCACCCCCTTGTCACACATTGTCACATTTCGTCGACCCCCTCCCACCCCCTTAACGTGTGACGTAATTTATGGATAGCCCCTATTCGGCATTTAGGGGTATTTTTGTAACACGTTGTATAAGAAGATGACTTATGAATAGTTCCTAAGTTAGTAACAGCAAAATTCTCGCGTAATCGCGTACATTTTCCATCTACACATCGTCTAATAAAAGTTATAAGTTTCAGTTCTGTAATTCTTTTTCCTACCTGCCGAAGTTCGGTGGCAAGGTCAATGACCAGCTGATTTTGGTCCTTCTCGAACTGGCTGGCAACTTCGGTCTCAAAGGGTCCTGGAATGAATACGGATATAACGAGTTCGTCATTGAGTTAAATGGTACGGTCGGCCTCAGAAATAGCTGAACACTTTAGCATCCTGTCGCGCTTACTATTGCTTTCATATACAGGGTTGTCTTACTGAACAAGACACAAAGTTAGTGTGACAAAGTACTGAAATGTTCAGTCAGTTACTTCTGATTCTGAGACTGCCTGTACGAAGCACTAAGATTTTTGCTCCGAAATTGGAGCAAATGCCTGGGGAAATCTTTAGGTAAATTCTTAGAGCTAACTACGTCACATGCTATACTTATGTAATACAAGTTATAATAGACACAGGCCTTGAGGTGAAAAAATATTGCAATTTCAATGGTAAGAAATAAACAACCGCCTCTGTGGTCTAATGGTTCGCCCACCGTGTAAGACGCAGGGGTCCCGGGTTCGATTCCCAGGGGGGTACAATTTGTACTCGGTCTGGTTGGTGGTAGGGCTTATTTTAAGTCCGCTTGGCTCGCTACCATTATTTACCTAAGTCTGACGCCATAACAACAATTTAAAAATTGTTCTGTTCCGGCAGTTAGAGGTAAGATAGCCAGTTCCTCAGTGATGAGGATTACGGGTGCACTTCCACCTTCGGCCTTACGTCACTTAACATCAGGTGAAGTAAAGGCCAAGCACTACCCGTTGCTGGTTGCAGACGAGTTCTTGAGTGGAGACCGCGTATGGGCAAACGTAGTGTGGGACGCCCTCAGACAAGGTGGAGCGACGATCTTCGCAAGGTGGCTGGCATAAACTGGATAAGTGTAGCCGCGGATCGTGCTCAGTGGCGTGCACTCGGAGAGGCCTATGTTCAGCAGTGGACGATGATAGGCTGATGATGACTACCCGTTGTGCATAAAAAAACAACATTCGCTGAAATACATTTATGCGGTGATAAAATTTTTACCTTCAAAATAGTTAATAACGAAGACCCAGGTAATAGTCCACAGGATGAGTAAGGTGGCCAGTCCTACTTGGCACACCAGGCACCGCAGGATCACCGAGGACACTGACTCTCCAGGAGTCTGGACGTCAGGGAACACCCGCAGCCAGTAGTCTTGCGTCTGGGGGATGGTAGAATTAATGAAAAGGTTTCTTGGGTAAAAACAAGGAAGATAACATTTTGAGTATTAGGAATTACAGTTTAATATATTTTACTAGCGACCCGCCCTCGCTTTGCTTCGGTTCCTTCCTTTTTTGCCAAATGCGACCTTTCAACAACACCCAAAAAGAAAACAAATACCTTACAGTCGTCACCTCCATTCGCACCAAAAGTCTGTTTCCGTCCCGTTCGAGTTGGTCCCGTCAACGGTGTAAGAAACACTCTTGAATTTATTTTCGCGCGCGTAATTTTTTGCGACATCTCCTAAGATATTAATTTAAATGGTATGGTATAAAAAAAGGTTAAAATAATGTGTATAAAATGCTTAAGGTAACTAATTAAGGTTGATAAAGATTAATACTGTATCCTTCTAAATAGCTTTCCAAATTACTGCATTGTGCGTGGCCAATTTTTTAGAAGATATAATGTGTATAGTAACCTATTCTTAAAAGTTGGATTATATACCATTGGAGACTTTTTTGTAGATCTATAACAGAGGAACAATTCCATGTTAAATTATTTTGTTATAGCTCAAAAGGTTTAGGCAGCGTTTTCGATGCAAGCCTAATTTTTGCCATCTCGTATTTCTACTAATTTACATAAAACCTCTCAGGAATAACTCTATTATTTAATGAAAACCGCATGAAAATCCATTCTTTTTGAATTTATCGCGAACAGACAGACAGACGCGGCGAGTGTCTTTGTTTTATAATATGTAGTGATGTAGTGATAGTAATTCCACATTATACACTATATTTACACAGTATATACCTATATGCTATGATATTTAGTACCAATGAGTCGGAGAACGGTTGCAGATTTAGATTTTACAAGTAATTTATTTTTTTAAAAATATTTTACAAATTTTTCTCGTCATTATTGTGGGCCTAAAATTCTGCGAAAGAAAACAAACTACCTAACAAAAAATGTAAAAAATAAAGAATTCGTATATTGCCGCTTGCATGATTGAGTTCACCTTTGATAACGAACTGAAGCTCTCTCATCAATATTCTTTTGTAAGCAATATTAAAGACTCAAAGGTCTCCTCAAATGACCGAATAGTAATTTATGAAAGTTTTTCCAGCTAAAATAAACATTAAAGATTTAGAAAAGCTAAATTGGCGAGTGATTTTTGCTTACGAAAAAAGCAACCATTTTCAAGATATTTTTAAACGTCAAGGAAACAAAAATAAGAATCTTACTTTTAACTGAAAGTTGGCACTTTGCAACATACTATTTAATGACATATTTTAGAAGAGTTATTCCTTACCTTAAGATTAGATTCAGCTTGAATCGATTTAGAACTCAGACCATTTTCTTCTCCAGTTATCATGTTTCTCGTACTTTTTCTCTTCACATTGTAGTTTTTATTTCCCAATTTTATATCACTCTTTCGTATATTTCTACTGTGTTTATAATAAACACAACCACTTGGTAATGTTCTGTCAAAATCAATTACTTTATCACCAAACACTTTGTAATCACTATTATCTTTCACTTTGTCCCGTTTGTCGTAGATTCCATCGCCATATAGTTTAGTACCATTACTGACATTAACAAAAACTTTTTTAATAGGTTTTACACGGTTATCACTCCTTACCTTTTTGTAAAGTGGTTTAACGAAATTCACGTTTTGCTTGAATTTTTCGCGTAAAGATTTCATGTTGGAGTGCTCAATAGCCTTTCACGTAAGTGAATGATTGCAGGCTTTGGTGTAAAATAGCGTGATAAAAGTTGCAGGTGTTGAAACTTTGCGTACAGTCGGCCGCAAAAGAAGTTAAACACTTTTGCACCATGTCAAACTAATTATTGCGTAATTATTGCATATGTAGGGTTGCATTGCCATTATTACGATAGAGTTGTATTTGTTGTAACAAATTAAGTAGTAACTTGTGCAGCAATTTTTTGTGGTCGACTCTATTTTCTCTTAGAATTTAAGTCTCTTTTTGGGTTATAGGCTGGAATCGATTTTGATTATTATTTTTAAAATATTCAAAAATTTTCAAAGAGACAAATTAATAAACTGTTTGTTTATGATTGTAAAAACTTACTTGCTATAACAGATTAAATTCAATCCACTGGTTAATGATATCTAAAGTTTTTGAATATGATGGCAGAATACAATAAAATTACCAAAGTTACTGAGATGAGTTTCATTCAAAAGATTGTTTTCATTAGATTCTTACATTCTATAACAAATGCAAATTGCGGCATTACGTTTGGCAAAGTTTTTATCTCAAGGTGTGCCTCATGGTCGGATATTTGGTAACTTTTTGGGAGGAAAGAAGAAATATAGATAAGAAACTTATTCCGAATAAATGAATGAATCATCTAGAGAACACGCTAAATTGAAATAGATAATTTTAATATAACTTTGCGATTTACTTATATCAAGTCATTTATTGACTGAGTGAGTGCGAAGCGTCTCCTTTTCAGCTTGAGCTGTACGGCTGTTCTCCTCTACAGTGGCCCTACCATGAGTTGATGCAAACTGTTTACGTTACCGTAAACTATCGGATATACTGCTCACAGTCAATACGAGTGAAAGGGAGAAAACGATAGTTTACGGTAACGTAAACAGTTTGCA
Source organism: Agriphila geniculea (assembly GCA_943789525.1). Classification (NCBI taxonomy): domain Eukaryota; kingdom Metazoa; phylum Arthropoda; class Insecta; order Lepidoptera; family Crambidae; genus Agriphila; species Agriphila geniculea. The sequence continues at coordinate 6,816,551 of OX038886.1, read as the reverse complement.
TCAACTCATGGTAGGGCCACGGTCGTATTTCCCGAACTATTATCATAATATTTTGTGAGCAGGTTTTATAACTAGTGGCTCTGTGAGCTGTAGAATTTGATCATTTTTCGAAATGGCTGAAATAATTTTCTGTATGCAGATAAAATGTCTACTACTACTACATTTTATGAACTGCACCATCAAAGTAGGTACTGATCTTTACCTAATTGTGAAAAGGTTGAAAAGAATTCTGTTTCAAGTCGTATGTTAAATAAATACGTATTCTTTTATCCAAGCAAATCCTCTACACTTCCGAAGATTCCTGTGAAACACGGAAAGAAACAAAGTTTAAATTGAGTTGGTGTCATGTGGTCTGTTACTCAGCCGCTATTCGGGCCCAGGTTTAATACAGTTTTCTGCTACGTTACGGGTTTAAATTACGGCAGTTACAGGGCTGGCTATATCATCATAATCTGCAAAAAAAAAAATATGGATATTCCTACTTAATCAACAATTGTTTAGATATTTTCTTTATTAAATTTTTGTATTTTATTTATTTTATTTATATATTAATTAACAAGGTATACAACATTCTGGTACAACATCAGTCCCACAAAACTATTTAGGATAGTTTGACTGAGGGATCGAGTCTCGAAAGTATCTTATGTTAAATTATATACTTAGGTAATCTAAAGAAACAGCAGATTTTATATCGCGATTTCAGAGCTGGTCCCATAGTAAAAGTTATTCAGTTTATTGGTCTCTATCTACCATATTCGGCATTAGGTGTTTTTTGTAACACGTTGTATAAGTATTAAAAGAGTGTATAATATTCAATTTTATTGGTCTCTGTGAAATTAGCCACTATGCGCTTAGCAGTGTCCCATCACACGTTCCCTCACACTTACATCCAGTAATCGTCACGAGTTTTAAAAAACCTTAACAACCATGTGCCATAGGTACTACGTTTTTCAATACATTTGCGAGAAAACATTACAGGTACTACTGAAATTGTAATCTGTAACATTATAATAAAACTGTGAATTCTAAATATTTGTGCGCGAATAACACAAAAAACCTTTTAGAATTTAGATGGGCTTTTCACAGTTTAGTAAATTGAGGTCCAACTTAAAATCTAAGCTATGTTTCATCAAATTCAGGTGGGTGAAACCAGGGAAACAGCTTGAACTCTCCTTAGTACTAGTTTTCATGCACTAAAGAGGTAATTTTAAACTGGTCGCTATATTTTTCTACTGTCCACGCGGATGAAGTCGCGGGCGGAAGCTCCTCTCTTCCTTAGTCGTTCACTCTTGACAGAGTGGTCCTGGTTAATGACGCTGAATTTTCATTGGTTTGCGATGCGCCTCCACTTGTTGCGGTTTTCAGCGTCTCGGGAACTCTGGACTATAAGGTCTGTCTAACGCGTAGGTGATCGACCACGTGGTCGCTTGCCCTCTACCTGCTGCTGCACGCTGTACTGTCATCGTAAGGTCACATTTTCGAGTAACTGTATTGAAAATTATCTTTACAGATATTATATCATTTATAAAGCATTTATGGATACAGGCTGTATTTTTTTGTTCATTTTTAAGGATGTTTTCAGTCCATGAAACTGAATAACTTTAAGAAACATAGGGCCAAATATGTAAAAAAAAATAACTATCCATACAAACCCCAGAGATCCCGTGATCAGTTACTAGAGATGGCTAAAATTTTATGGAGAGTTTCTTAGATAAAGGACATGTCCCATCGCGCCTATGTCATTTGCCTCACCATTCTCAAAAAATGAAAGACTTTCGCGTTTTAATCAAAGTAGTATGTCAGAGTTGATATTTTACTCTAGAATCAGATAAATAATTATTTTCTGCATTAAAAAGTGGGATTTTAAGTTAAAACGCTTTTAAATCACAATTTTTTATCATGACAGTACTATTTACTTACATTTTTTTCACAAAATACTTCAGAAAACAACTTAATGTTTTGTAATTGTTTTTCTAAATATGAAACAATTCTTGACTGATACCATACCTGAATAAAATGTAATAAGCATTTTTTAACTATGAAAGTAATTAAATAAAATGAAACTGGGGTAACGCTGGGACATTTCCTTTGTACTGCCAGTTTTATGAACTGAACACATTCTTAGGAGAGTGAATAAAAGTACATCCTGTATGTCACAAGTTACTAAAATCATATTGTTTATACCGGTCATGTTTATTTCTTCTTAGCTATTTCTATTTAATAGATGGATTTGAAAAGAAAAAAACACAAAGTCTCAGCCCTACGACATACGAAATACTTTTTTCTACCCACGAACGTTGAAAGCTTTTGGGGGGTTTACTGTGTGAAAATAATGTTTACATGTTGGACGTAATCTGATGATTTGTACAAAGTACAATTTGTATTAACTCTCAGAAATACTTGTACATGTGTAGGTACGGTGGATGATCTACTTAGATGTTTTGTAATTTTTTAAATACTAGGTACGTTATTTTCACAGAACTTATGTTAGGTATGCATTGCTTTATAAATAAATAAACTCTCACACTGCAAATTAGACCGCGCGATGTAATGAGTTTCAGGACGCGAAACCTCTTCGATAGAAAAACAAGTAGGGTACATATTGCCATGGTATTGCCTTCGTTTCGTTCCTTTGTGAGGGAGCTTGAGTCAATTTTTGTTGCCGAAACGAGACAGGAAAGTGTTTCAAATATTATCAGTTAAGTTTGTTGTGTTTATGAAAAGTGTTTATTCTAAGTATAATGTTAAACAAAACAAGCGGGAAAAATCCCCGCCCGCAGTAAAGCTTTGTTCGAATGCATTATGTCAAGTTTCATTTTACTGTTCCTTCTATTTTCACACTAAGTACTATTGTTTGCGTTATTCACTGCCAGCCCTCATATTATCCAGTAATTCCACCCCACCCCAATAAATTATCCAGTAATTTAGAATATTGTAGTTCACAAATAATTATTACTTATTACCTATACAAAGTTGTTAAAATTCTACGTACACACTAACTAAAAATAGTTGGACTGCGAAAACAGCCTTTATTTCGTAGGGCATAAAGACGGTTTCAATGTCAACATGTATAAACTATACGCTGTGCCATCGTCTGTACTGTCAAATGCCTTGGAGGTTTTATTGATTTTCAGTTGTAGCCGGCCTCCGCCAGGCGGCGCGCGCATCATCTGTCAAAAGGTATTTCACTCTGACGGAAAAATAATATTTATTTCAGTGATTTCGTATGTAAAAGTGAATAGTGATATTAAAATCAATGTTTTAGATAACCCAAGTTTTGTTAAAATGGAGTTGCCCCTAAAACTGTGATTGGAATTGTGAATTTAGTGTTCTAACATCATATTTTTTATCTTTATTACTTTACTTTCATTTCGTAAACAAAGAAGATAGAGTTGTTTTTGTTTAGATTTGATCGTTCATGATAATGTTAAAATTCATTGTGCCTTTGCCAAATACAATATAGAAGTCATTGGCCACTGCACAATGTGTGAATTTAATACTTAACTGTTCCAGTGGAAATAGTTCTCATCATATTATTGCGCTAAATATCCATGGTAATACCTAACACTATTTCATTATGAGCTTTTCCCATTTTCTTTATTTCAAATCCCATGGTATCAAAAATAATGAGTGCAGTGAAATAGTGAATGTTGAATAAAGATATTAGTGGCAAGTGGCAAGAGAATGCACGTTGCGACATCTAAATAGGAACCTAAAATGTCGTTTAAAAATGACGAGATGTCTGCGGATATTCAGTGCGTATTCATTCAGGCTGTCAAGAAAGCATTCGACTTTGCTCCTTATAGCCTTCTTCATAGTGACTTTAACGTTAATACTCCAGCTCTATGCGTACAAGCATCACGAGAACCAACATACAAGACCACGATACGGTGACTTTGAATATAGACCAGGCGCCTTCTTAAAAGGAAAGTTCCCGAACGAAAATAACACTTATTGTGACTTCCAATACGGTTTACCGGATACCCTTAAGTGGGGAAGTTTTCGCAAACATTCCACTCCTGAAATTGGGAACTCTAGTGCTTACAATGTCATCTATAATGCTATCAGGGGAAGAGCGTTTGCCAACCACAGCAAATATGACGCTATAACATACGCAACCCAGTCGACACCAGAATTCATATACCATATAGTTGAGATAGCAAGATATTGGGAGGGTCCTATAAGTTTAGCAGTCTTCGTTCCCGATTATGATTTAGATTTGGCCATCCAAATAATGAGGCAACTCTGTCACTGCTACCCGGGCATGTCCAAAGTGTCCCTTCATCTCTTTTACCCAAAGAAGCATCCGCCAAAGATAAGGACGTTAGCAGAGATGGCGATGACCACTTCAACGATGCCAACTATAATAATGAATAGTTCGTATGAAGAAATAATAAAAGAGAAAGCGCAAAAGTATAGGAATCTTAATAATGAGACAAGGGCAGAGTATATACAGTGGGTGAGGAAAAACAAGATAGCAAGAATGACGGTGCGTTTGCCGCAGAAGCATTATACAGCGACAAATTTAAAATTCATTGACTGTTCTGGTTTAGAAACGCTCAGCATGACGACATTCAGGAAGGAGCGTCTTATGATATATCCCATTAATGTCGGGAGAAACGTCGCTAGGAATGCTTCGAGAACGAACTACTTCATCGTTTCAGACATAGAAATGGTGCCAAGTACGGGTTTAGCGCCTAAATTCCTCAGAATGTTGAGGAAACTTATGGGCGATAAGAAACGCGACGAAGGCTGTATATTTGCTAAGACTGTCTTTGTTGTTCCCCTGTTCGAGGTGGAGAAGGGGGAGGAGATCCCCCACGACAAAGACACGTAAGTTGATGAATGGAACGTTTGATGTCTGTAGATAAATTACTAGCGTCAAGTTTATTGCGAATACCAGTAATTTCAGAACTTTCGTGTAGGTGCTTAAGTTTGTTGTTTGTAAATGAGCTATTTTGGCAAGCCATTAATAATATGTTTTGATGTTTTGAAGTTAGATATCAACACGATTTTAATGATACTGAATGTTACGGTCATATGTTTTGGGCTATTATGTTTACATTCTTATCAACATTATTATGTGACATAAAGCTCAATTTACTTATCAAAGTCATCGATCCGAAATTGATGATAATCGTATTTCTTGATTTTCTCTAGTTTTATATAAGGTTTCTTTGACTCATCCGTGAAAATAATATTGTATTACGTAGTCTACCTTTTGCGTTCGTTACTATCAGTTATATCCGATTTTAATAAAATAGCTTCTGTCCCCGTCCGTCCATTTAGGACGCGTGACGGGTTTCATAAATGTATCGTAATATATATGAAAATTGCTGTGCATATTTTGAAGGATCTCCTTTACTAAGCTCGTAAGGGGACGCAAGATTTATGATGGTGTATTAATGTCGAATGTCGATTCCAGTATATTTTCATATTATACGTTTTTGGGAAATATAGGCTCGTGAAATATATCAGCAATCTGTCATAAACCATGCTTTTGAATGTCGTCGGCTGGGAGAAAAACCGAAAAATAATTAATACACCGTTAATTTTTAAGTATATCTAAAAATTAAATGGGGATATCAGACCACATTTCTGAATATGAACGTGCAGTTAAAAGTTAAAAATTAATAGTTTGAAAATATCGAAAAAAAACTTAATTAATCGGCAAACTCACAAAAATAGCAAGACACGTGCGTAGATTCATTCTATTCACAGGTAAACAAGATAGTCTCTTTTGATTACGCGCGTGTAATTCTATGAATGAGCTCTAAATCCAGAAATCAGTAAAATTTTGGGACATAAACAAACCTCAATATCTTGACCAATTATTAAATATTGAGACTTTTAACTGTTCATACTCGATTAGAATAGGGAAGAAATACACTCATTGCATTTTTAGATATACTTAAAAATGAACCGTTGGTTCTAGTTTGGAAGATGACAAATTAAAGCTAGGTACATTGCCATAGTAAACTATTGTTGACTAAAATAAAGTTATTGGTCGTTAACTTCTTCGTCTTAATAAGCTTGGTTATTGATCTCTCCTATTTATAGGAATACAGTCAAATAAAATGGTGATGGTTGATAATGATTATTCAGTAATGTTTACAATTAATAATTATTGTCCTATTTCTTTCATCATCTCACATTACTAGAATATCTATAATTACATGTTTTGAGAAAAACCAAAATTTTAGTAACCAAAGGCAGTGTTTTGAACAACTGAAGTTTAAAATAAATTATTTATATTAAGTCCACGTGGCGAGATAATCTTAAAATTGAGTTTTGGCAAGTTATTCGAAGAATCGCAAAGTTCAACAATATTAGTCTCTAAATTTCAATGGAATCGGTCAAGTAATATCCAAGTACAAAAAGTACGTAATGACATAATAATGTTTGCAGTTTCAGCCACTTTCAGAAATGTCCGCACAGTCGTAAATGTTACAAAGCTGGACTTAACTTTGGTCAGATATTTTTCTTTCTTATATTTTCTGTTATTTCCGTACAGAAGTTTTGCTCTTATTGGTTTCGTGTGTGCGTTCTTTTATTACTTGTGTTTGGCAATATTCTTACCTTATTTCATATTTATGACATTAACACTACCAAACGTTTTCAGGTTAGTGAAGATGGTAGAATCTTACCGAGCAAACTATTTCCACAAAAAGGTGTGCACCCATTGCCAGCGATTCCCTGGACTGCAGAGCTGGTTGGCGAGGCCTTCGCCTAGTGGTCTTGAGGTAAGTTTTTTTTTATAATTCACATTGACACATGATTGTTGCCTTAGCAGCCGCTTTTAATTCTTGCCCGGATTCTCAGTCGTGTATCCATCCAGCCTTAGTTCGGGTACATTGCCGACGCACTTCTTATGGGCCAGTAAAGTTTGAATGGAAGACCATATTCATTGACAGATAGAAAACTCACTCTTGGCAGGCATTTTGGCGATCGCAGTGAGCCCAAGTTTTTAGTCGATGTGGCTGCCCGTCTCCCTTTTGTTGTATTCCCAATTTCGGGTGGCACCACATTTTTTTTATTTTATGTTGCATAAATTAGCTCTCAAAAAAGAAACATTGGTAGAAGAATTATTTCACTAGCATGAAAACTGCCCGAGATATCATAGTTTGAAATGAACACAAATGGACTCACCCGAAAACGCGCCATACTAACGGCTACTTAGTTATGACGTCACGCTTGAGTAGTTTGTATGCAACGCGTAGGAAATTTGTTCAGCAGCTATATTAAATACTAGCTTTTGCCCGCGACTTCGTCCGCGTGGACGGCGTGGACATTCGGAAAATCGATGTCTATTCCAAATCCGTTCAGTCGGTTTTACGTGATTGCGTAACAAACATCCAAACTTAACTTTCACATTTATAATATTATTAGTTCCCGCTCCCGTATTATTTTTCCATAAAAATTTGAGTTTCAGTCCTTTAGGTGTTGTATCCATTATCGCAATAAACATCCCATAAAACCCCAATATCGACATAATCGCTTTGTTTTTAAAAGTACTCATATGAAGTTTCAAGTCGAAATGTCTGTTGAATATTATTTTTCCATATAAAATAAGCCCCATTTCACCCCTTTAGGTGTTGAATCATGGCCACCGTGTTGGACTTCAAAATAAATACCGTTTTCGTAATCAACATCCCATGAAACCTCAATTACGACATCCATATCGATTAATGAAAAAAAGTATAACTACTTGTTAATATAAATTTAAAATAATGTTTGCTTGCTATTGTTAATGGTTGAATAGGCAGATCTGTTAAAGACCTTCAGTATACCCTAATCAAATGCAAATAAATGATATTCTATTCTATGGGTTTATTTACCCCATCTACCCCTAAGGGGTTAATTATCGAAAAATTAAAAATACGTCTTTGATTTTAAAAGTTGTTAGTTTTTAAAAGCTCTTCTACTCTAAGTTTCACGTCTTATTTTTTCATACAAAATATGAACCCCATTTTACCCTTTAGGGGTTGAAACATAGCTACTATGTTGGACTTCAAAATAAATGCCATTTTCGCAATCAGCATCCCATAAAACCTCAATAATGACATCCATATCGAGTTTGGGCTTTTTACCCCTTAAGGGGCTGATTTTCAGAAATTTACGAAATACATGTTTGATCAAAGTCAAAGTCAAAGTCAAAGTCAAAAATAGCTTTATTCAAATAAACTTAATTATTAAGTACTTTTGAATCGTCTATATTTTCCTACCACCCGTTCAAGACTTTTTTAACTGACAAGAAGAACGGGCGCAAGAAACTTATCAGTTTTAATAGCAATAAGTAACGATATTTACAAACTTAAATATATCGTTACCAGATAATTACAACAGGGTGACAGGATTATTGGCAACAAACATAGACTTATTATATTGGCAACAAAGTACTTATAGTAGTTATGTGTTACATCATTTCCACGCATTTTGATCTTTAAGATAATCGTCTACTTTATAATAACCTTTACCCATGAGCGTTTTTTTAACATGGTTTTTAAATTCATGCAAAGGAAGATCAATCACTTGTTGTGTAACTTTATTAATAAAGGCTATGCCTTTCCCCATAAATTGGTATCGGTATTGGTGATGGGCTCTTTTCTCCGCATTTAGACTCCCATTTGGTCCGTTATGCGTGAACACAGCATGGTGTGGCTAGTCAAGCCATCCCAGCTCCTTCCAGAAGCGCAGAAGCCTCCTGGGGCGTTCACAGGCTTCTAGGAGCGACCTCACGTCTTTGAGGATTTCTGCCCGGTGTGTGGCCAAACCCACGCACTCCAGGATTACGTGGGCGGCTGTTTCCTCTGCATCCAGGCATCCTCTACATAGGGGACTGTCTGTCGCATTCATGATGAATAGTTGTCGGTTTAAAGCTAGGTGACCTGTAAGTGTACCTACAACTATTCGGAGGTCTGGACGATTAAGGCTGAGCAGTCTACAGGTCAACCGCGGCGAGACCGAGGTCATCGCCAACTTGGACTGTCTACAGCTTGTTAGAGCTACCCAACGAGTATTATGTGCAGCACGAGTACGTTGTCTTACCCATGAGCGCAGTTGGCTGAACGGGAGTGGCAGGATGGGTATGGGTTCTGCCACTATTGTGGAAGATCCCCTTCTAGCCAGCTCATCGGCGGCGTCGTTCCCGTGTGATCCACTATGCCCTTTAATCCATTGAAGGATTACTTTGTTTTTGGATGCTAAACGATCCAAAACTTGGTGGCATTCGTAGACAATACTGGAGTTGATCGTGTTGGCCTCCAGTGCTGTTAGGACGGCCATACTGTCGGTCAGTATGCGGATGTTTAGTTCCTTCATGCCTCTAGACAGGACCGTGGAAGCGGCATTTTTTATTGCAACACATTCGCATTGAAATATCGAACTGTGTTGGCCTAATGCTTGTGATAGTTTGATATTTAGGTCTTGTGAGAATACTCCGGCTCCAGTACCAGTCCCCATCTTGGAGCCGTCCGTATAAATTCGGACTTCATGTATGCCGGAGTAATCTCGGTCACTTTCTAGTAACTGTATCTGGTATTTCTTTTCGAAAATGTATTGTTTAGGGATCCTGTCGCATGGGGCAGCGATTAGTGGCTCATGTTTCACTAGATTATTCCACAATGTGGAGTGAGGACCCTCTCGGTTGTACCACAGACCCAGGTGTTTAAGCCTTATAGCAGCCATGGAGGCTTCCTGTTGTATAAACAGGTCCAGGGGTGCCAGATCCAGGGCTACTTCTAGGGCGGCTGTGGGGGTAGTTCGCATGCAGCCGGTTATCGCAGAACATGCCAATCTTTGGAATTTCTGCAGCTTGTTGATGACGGTGCTTTGCTCTGTTTTGGACCACCAGGCAACGGCTCCGTATGTAATAATGGGACGTATAACAGTTTTATAGAGCCACATAGTTATTTTCGGTGATAGCCCCCAGCTTTTGCCGAGTAGTCTTTTACATTGGCAAAAGATTATGGTGGCTTTGTTTAGCTTGCCTTCGAGATGTCTATTCCAGAGGAGTTTGTTGTCTAGTATCACTCCTAGATACTTGACTTCCTTGCTCAGGGACAGACTGGTATTGAACAGTTTAGGAAGTTTAAGATTGCCTAGTAGACTTCGTTTGTTTGTGAACATGATCAATTCCGTCTTTGTTGGGTTCACTGTTAGATTGTGTTTATTGCACCACTGTTCGACGACCTTCAATGCGGACCTCATTTGGTCACATATCACACTCTCAACTCGTCCGCTGATGAGTATGGTCAGGTCGTCTGCATAGCCTACTGTGAGGAAGTAGCGGTCGTTGAGCCAACAAATCAGCTCATTGACCACAATGTTCCATAAGAGAGGTGAGAGGACACCCCCTTGGGGACACCCTTTAGCTACTACCCCTCTGGTAGTACCATTCACAGTAAATTGTATAGCTCTGTCTCTTAACATGCTATCAATCCACCCGGCAATAGTGGGATCGACACCATGTTTAGAGAGGGCCTGGCTTATGCTGGTAAAATTGGTTTTGTCAAAGGCTCCTTCGATGTCGATGAAGGTGCCTAGTGTTGATATTTGGTGTTTGAGATTGCCTTCTATATAAGAAGCCACCTTATGTAGGGCAGACTCAGTTGATTTGCCTGCAGAGTAGGCATGTTGGTTTGGATTTAAGGGATTCCTGACTAAAGCAGTGCTCCTTATCTCCTTGTCTATTAGTCTCTCCAACACCTTTAAAAGAAATGATGTGAGGCTAATTGGTCTGAATGATTTAGGTTGAGTGTAGTCTCCTTTGCCGGGCTTAGGAATAAAGACTACATTGACTTCCCTCCATTTCATAGGAATATAGCGGTGTGCTAGGCAGCTTCTGTAGATGGCTACGAGGTGGTCAATAAGACCACTGTCGCTCCACTTCATCAGCCCTGGAAAAATTCCATCTAGTCCCGCTGATTTGAATGGGAGAAAGCTGTTGATTGCCCACGTTACTTTCTCCGGATTGATGACCTTGTGGGCGGTGGTCCAGTCGGTTTCAGTAGGTAGATACTCAACTTTTTCTTCCCATGTGCGACTTTCCGTTATACGGCATCCGGGGAAGTGAGTGGTCATTAACAGTTCTGAGGTATCTTGATCTGTTTTTGTGTATGTTCCGTCAGGCTTTTTCAGGAAACCAAGGTTGTGTGTTGGTTCGCTGCACAGGATGTTTTTCACTCTGTTAGCCTCGTTGTTAGTTTCAATATTGGTGCAGTAGCGTCTCCAGCTTTCTCTTTTCTTGAGGCGAATACGCTTCCTGTAGTTGTATTGGGCTTGTTTATAGGCGTCCCAATGGTGCGCTTCCCTAGAGTTCTTTGCTTTGTTGAACAACTTTCTTACCTTGCGGCGTAATTTCTCCAAATCAGGTCCCCACCAGTGACACTTGTTGCCTGGCCGGGAGCTGGGAGTAGAAAGTGGGCATGTTTCTTCAAAGCTGGTGGTTAATGTTATTGTTATGCGATCAACATGGTTATCAATATCCGCTTTTACCGCGTGAGTTGTAGGTGTGTCCAGACACCCTAGCTTCTCTGCGGTCAGAAGCTCATACTTACGTCGGTCCATCTTGCGTGGATTACGTCGGGGCTTAGGCGGTGTGAGAGTCGTATTTAGGTTGTACTTGACCCAGCGATGATCGGAGCACGACGCCTCATCAGATACATGCCAATCGGAGATGTGATGAGACGCGTGTTCACTCGCTAAAGTAAGGTCAACGATTGTCTGGGCTCGTGATGTTACGAAAGTCGGTTCGGAGCCCCTGTTGATTAGGTTCATATTACTCGCGAGTAAAAAAGAAACGAAATCCTCACCTCGCGTGTTGTTTTCCTTGCTGCCCCATAGCACATGGTGTGCGTTGGAGTCAACTGATATGATCAGCTCCAGTCCCTCGCGCTCGCAGTGTTGCACCAGCGCGGCCAGTTCCGGGGTGGGGATATCCGCGTCGCCCGGCAGGTAGGCAGACGCAATCACCACGTCAGGCAGGCCTGGGGAGGGGTCATTTCGGAGCCTAATGGTGGTCAGGTCTCTGGAACAGAACTCGGTCATTAAGGTTGTGTTTGCGTGTTTAGGTGTGAAGATACATGTACGCGGGTTGTCAGCGGTGGTGTCTAGGAGTAACTTACCTCCGATGTTGCTTAGACCGCATATTCTGCCCTTCCTAATCCACGGCTCCTGGATTAGGGCTACGGTCTTGGGATTGACCTCCAGCATTCTGCGTAGGTTAGCCGTTGCAGTCTGGCTGTGCTGGAGGTTGGTTTGGAGGACGGGGAGGTTATTGCAGGGGGGTGCTGGCAGCGCCATCGTCGCTGTCTAGCATAACCTCCTCGTCTACGTCGCTGTCACCGCTCTCGTCATCCATAGAGGCATCCCCCATCCCCTCCTCCTGGGTGACTACCCTAGGGTCCCCTTTGGGCGGTTCAGCGTCGCCGGTGGTTTGTGGTGGTTGTGAGGGGTTTGATTGGCAGGTGTCGTGTGATGTGCCGCTGCCGAGGTCACAAGTGGCCTCCCCAGGTGCATCGGGGTTCGGCGGGGGTGTGCTTGTGTTATCAAGGAAGCGGGCGTAGATGTTACCCAGCTTGTAGTAAACTCTACGCTCGCTTGCCTTGAGCTTCTCGGCGTCTTCCTCTGGGACACCAAGCACGAGGAACAGGCATTGTTTGTCCTCCTGCTCTTCGGCGTGGTAGACGGCCCAGCTGGAGACGTCAAGATAGGTGTTTTGGCACGTAAGGCGTTTACGTACCCGGTCCAAAGTGTCGTCCGGTCCATATTGTGGCACCAACAGCCCCGTTTTGACGCGCTTGGGGATATCTCGTTGTCGCTTGACAACAAGTTTGGTGCCCGGACGTGGTGAGCCGATTCTCGCAGTGGTGCGATGGAGCCACTGGAGCGAGAAGTCGTCCTTGCACCAGAATTTAAGGACGCCCTCACTAAAGAAGGCGTTAGCCTTAAAAGCTGGTCCGACATATGGATGGTTTGACGATCTCGGAGCAAAAATCTCCTCGTCCAGCAAACCATCCACCTGCCTCTTGACGACCTCAGCCTGCTCCTTGGTGAGGTCATGGTAGGGCTCCACCATGATCGCGACGCTGAGATCTGACTTCAGGGCGTCAGCGTATGCGATGGAGCTGGTGGTGGTGGGATGGGGTTTGCTACGCTTGCCCCCGCCTCGCGGAGTAAAGGAATCGTCGGGGCGATTCCTCTTTACGGGCTTGGCGGGCGTAGTGGTGTTCCCTTTACCACGGTTTCCCCGCCTGACCGGTTTATGTCGCTCGGGTGCGTTGGCGGCAGCTGGCTTCGAGGCGACAGATGGTGCCCCTTTAGGAGCAGCTTTCTCCTCAACAGGACTATTGTCCACATGAGGAGTCGGCGCATCACTGCGGGGGGCGTCGTGGGGCTTTTCAGCCCGTTCAGCGGCTTCACGCGGCCTACTACCATCCGTCGCCTGTCGCCGCGCCTTCCTCGCTTCCCTCCGGGCTTCCAACCGTTTGGCGTTGCGTGACTTTCCCCATAAATGAACCTCTAGTTTTTGCAAGCCTAAATCTTGGAACGGCAAGTTTATCTTTATTTCTTGTATTAAACTGGTGATCATTTGATTATAGAAGTACTCCTACGAAGTTTCAAGTCATAATGTATATTTTATATTTTTTCTATACTAAGTTTGAACCCCATTAACCATTTTAGGGATTGAATAACTACTTAAAAATAAATGCCATTTTCGCAATCAACATCCCATAAAACCTCGATAACGACACCCATATCGATGTTGGGCTTTTTGCCCCTAAAGGGTTGAGTTTTGGAAAACCACGAAACACGTGTTTGCTGATTTGTTTTGAGAATTACTCCTACGAAGTCTCAAGTTGAAATGTATATTTATTTATTTTTTTCCATACAAACTTTGTACCCCCATTTCAACTCTTTAAGGGTGGAATTTCCAAAAATGCCTTCTTAGCGGATGTTTACTGTATAAATATCTGTGTACAAAATTTCAAGTCTCTACTAGGTTCAGTGGTTTGGGCTGGGCAATAGTTTGCCAGTCATCCCTTCACTTTTATATAAGATATTATGTTTTTCAAAATGGTTTCTTAGAAAAATTTGTTATAAATTGTATGAACTAATTAAAGGTATAATTTATTTTAATAAATTTTATACTTTTTAAAAGGACTTTGTCCACCCAACTTTGAAGGATCATAAAACAAATAATAAGCAATATATAAAACCAAGAGGTATACAAGCTACTCTAAAAGTTTAATATATTTACGATTTTTATTAGTATTTCGTTATTTTATTCATTAGTCATGAGCCCAATTCAAGCGAAAATTTTCGCATTGAAATAGAGCCACTAGCGCCGCCACTTAAGACAAAATCATTAAATAACTATGTTTCATAAAATTCTGAAAAATATAAAAACTAGTATATAATGAAAAATATATAAACTATTTTTGTACGAGTTTTCTTCTTGGTTTAAATGTGTTTGTGTAGTTACAATCTGGATTAACGCCTAAAGTGGCCACTTTGAGCGTTAATCCAGATTTTAACTACGCGAATACATTTAAACTAAGAATTAACGCATACAAAAATAGTTGATAGCTAATACTAGTTTTAATATTTTTCAGAATTTTATTTCACATAGTTATTTCGATGTAATGATTTTTTCTTGATTGATTGATTGTTTTTGACAATATTAAGCACATATACAATATACACTGGCTATTCACCTACAAATTATTTACCTATTACATAGGTGGTAGGAAAATATAGACGATTCAAAAGTACTTAATAATCAAGTTTTTTTGAATAAAGCTATTTTTTTCTTTGACTTTGACTTTAAATAACATGCTGCATATTTAATCGTTGTAAAATATCCTCTAACAAAATTATAACAACGGGTAATTCCCTCTTCCTTGAACTCCTGACACAGTTACAGAAGATAACATAAATTTATTAGTAAAAATCTTTGTCCCCATTACACGAATGTACCTTATAAATTAAGAGTGAAATATAGCAGGGTCACCTAACAGCGGCACTTAATACACTTAGCTCGGTGGCGGGCTTCACTAATTGCTTGCTAATTATTGCTAGAAGCAGGCTGGGACATTTTACTGTATTAATTATTATAATTTAAAATAAGCAGGAACCATTTTATGCTTATGTAGATTATTTTCCGCCAGAGCGCTCAATCTGTCATTGTGGAGAATTAAGTTATCGCACTGTAGGTTCACTGTAGGCTTATTTTGGATAATTGTATTTCTCTGTTTAAATTAAGTATGATGATATTGATGATAAATTTGAATTCAGACTTACTTGTGATAGCACATTAAATTTCGTATGTTTATGCTTAAGAACTACTATTATGCTCAGATAGGAATCGAACCTGCAACCTTTGCATTTCAAGCAAATGCTTTGACTGACTCACAGTGGTGGAAATGTTCTAGTTTATTTTTTTATTTCGTTTATTTCTCTTGCCTTTTTCATGCTTAATTTGAAACGTATCTTTGTATGCATCTTTGTATTATGGCAGAAAAACATTTATGTTTCGCCCAAAACGTAGATCATCTCGTAGGTATTACATTATGTTTTACTTTATTTCTTTTTATACATACTTTACTCTTTTGATACATTATTATGGTGTGTGTAAATTGGGGTGTAAATGGGTTGGAATATCCTAGTATGGAGGGTGGCATACTTAATTTCGGACATTTTGTTTTTTTTTTTCAAAATAGCGGACACGCATGATAGATGGTAGATTTGAAGCTAAAATAAAACGTATATATGGGCTTTAAAATATTGTTTTACGGCCATCCAAGTCTGAAATACTCTGGATTAAGTGTCAAGGTCAAAAATAGAACCCTTTCCTTACCTCGTTGGCTAATCGCGTCATTCATTTGCGGAGACACTCACACGATAGGTGAGTTATATTATCGGGATCCCTTGTTTTCGCATAATTGTTTTATACCTAATTTGATTTGGCATAACGGATTTGGCATAATCTTTTTTGTCATAATAATACTTTCGCATAATTGTTTTTTGGCATACTATTTATATTAGCATAATTATCATTTAGACTAATTTGTTTTCGCATAATGTTATTAGGCATATTGTCTATTCGCCTAATATTATTTAGACATAAAAATAAAAAACAATAAAAATAAATACTTTTACGCACTCATTTATTTTCATGCAAATGGGGTAGGTATTGTATTAAAATGCCAAAAACTCATAACACATACGACCTAAATATCGACTCATAAAACACCTATTTTTAAAATACCGAAAATCCTTAATGTCGATATCCAATAGAACGAAACTTGAAAAAATTATTATTAAATGACTGATGATAGTTCGAAACCCTAAAAGTTAAAATGCCGATAGTTAAAAGTCCCGAAAATCTGTTTAGGTCTATTAGGTGCGACGACGAGCGAGCGTAGCGAACGAGGAGGAGGTTAGGTTCTATTGCGACCAACAACGCACGAGCCGAGCGAGCGAAGCGAGTGTGCCGCGGCAGCGGCCGGCGAAGTGCCAGAACCGACCTGCTGGCATGTAACCCTCAATTAACCTTCGGTTTTTTAAGCTTCGGGATTTTGTATTTTAGGAAAAATGTTCTTTCGTGATTTTAAACGTCGTGATTTTTTTGTTTATAAAAATATGCGTAAATAACATTATGCGTGTTTAAATTTATGCTAGAGAATATTATGCTTAAACATGATTATGCTTAAAGTAGTTATGCTTAAAAAAATTATGCATAAGCTGTTATGACTAAATAATATTATGCGTAAACATCATTCGGCGAAATCATATTATGCTATGACATATTATGCCTTAAAATTTTATGCAAATAGATAGGGAACCTATATTATCACAAGACCGAGTTGAACCGGTAACACATTTTAAAAAATCTTTTTATACCTACTAAAGCCTATTAAAATGATTTTTTTTTTCAAACTGGTAACCCTTTTCCTACCGCTTGTTGACTTTTACTCTAGTCTAGACCTAGATGACCGTCAAACAATGTTTTAAAGCCCATGCATACGTTTTGTACAGTTCAACTTTAACAGCTTACAACTCGAAAACGTGACGTTTTAGGCGATTATGTCGTTAACAATTATTGTTCGTATTGCTACTAGCTATCGATTTACTTAGGCTTCATGCGTGTCCGCTATTTTGAAAAAAAATTAAAATGACGGACAGTAAGTATGCCAAAATATTCAAACCCCTTTGAATACTGCACATTGCTGAAACTGTCATTTTTCTGAAAAGATTTTTTTTCCCGCTATTTTCTTCAGTGTATATTGGCTTGTCTAGCTAACTCTGCCAAGAGCTCAGATATTGCTTTAAAACTTGATCAACAACAACATCGTAAACTAAGAAGAGTTTATATGTACATACTGTACTTCCTTGTTTAATTAGTTTGGAGAGTACTAACTTATAAGCAAAATGTTTTTTTTTGGAATTCGTTTGATACTCGTAAATTCCATTTACTTTTTTCCGTACCTATGGCGTCCGCTAGAGTTGAATAGCGACATAGCGCCAAACGTTCACTCATGATGTCTTAAAAAGCGTCTAATCATTTAGAGTATGTATCTACATCTAACACCCTCGTGGATCAGAAACCAGACAGAGCGCTTTCCTACGAAAAAAGTTAAACACTGAAATCTCCGCCTGTCAATATTTAAGTAGTATATAAAAATAAGGCTGTATGTATTCCCTGACCGAAAGTGGCGCCTTCAGAGGTTTTTATCTTAATAAGTTATTGATAGAAAAGGGTTTTAATATATATATATATATATATATATATATATATATATAAAAGTAGATGAAAACGGCTACTTATCTACTTCTAGCAGTGTCTACGAGGGAATATAATGATACCGTCTAAAGATACTAGACTATAAATTGGACCCTAAAATTCCACGAGAAGTTTAATTAAAATTGTGTATTAGAATTACAATATAAAATAAAATTCACCGCGACTGACGCCACTTTCAGTCAGGAGAGCGCCTTAATTTTGATAATAATTAAAGAATTTTGAATGAAAAATTTAAAAAAGGACTCGAGTTTTAATTTATATTGACAAGAATTTCTTTCACAGCCGATGGTGATAGCTCGACGTGAATTCCCATATCATAGATGGGAGCCCCTCTATTTCGGGACACATAAAGATCCGTGGTACAGCGAGTTGCTCTCCTGGGACGGGCGACAGGATAAAATGACTCAGGTAATTTCCTTTTTACGTGTGCACGTGAAATGTTCGTAGTAAGGGTCTATTCTATTCAAACGCACCACAGTTTCGCCATCTTACACTCGTGGACTGATAAATTCATCTCAATAATAGGTATCACAACCATACACATCTCGCAGCGATATAAAGAGAGCAAGCCTGGGTTAGCTTCTTTGAAACAAATATTATTTGTTCCATCTTTCCCCCCTTTCTAACGCGGCCACGTTCTAGCATTCCGAATTTACTTAGCTATTTTGTAAAATGCTTTGTATTGTAGCTCGTTATTTATCTGCTTACAATAAGATTCACGTAGTTATTTGGAACACGACTATTTCATAACGTATTATGTCACTAATTGATGATTGCTTAAAAATTTGTTCGTTGTTTTTTTAATCCATGAAATACGTCAAACGTTTCTTGGGCACTGTTTGGTTCGACCTAATTTCTATGATTTTCTTTGTTTGTCCTTTAGTTTTAGATTTACTATATCTCCTTACAATCTTCTATCCGTAAAGATATAACTAGAGAAATTGTACTTTAATTTTATTTTATTGAGTAGGTGTTGTTAAAATCATAAAGTTAATATTCCACTGGAATAGAGGAACAAAGTTCGCTTGGCTGCGACACCAAAAGTGACATGAGCCAGTGTGTGAAAATTTGTAAACGTGTGCGTGAACTTTAGAGATGCCTGAAGTCCATTTTAGATTGTCGATAACCATAATGTATTATTGCTCTAATAAATAAAACACAAACAAGATTTTGAACAATTTTATTTAAATAATTTCTTAAACTGTCCTTGAGGCTCCCAGCCTATTCTATATATGACATTTATCCAGTAACTTAATCACTGGATTTACAGGAAACCTGGAAATATTGTTAAATTAGTACTTAAGTAGGCATAATTTAACATTTGAAAACTGTCGGTTAAAAGCAGCTTTAGATAAAACTATCAGTGTTCACAAAGACAAACAAGGCTATACTGGAAATCATCGACATGAGTATCGATAATATAATAATATTTGATCAATCTCTACGCCTTATTTTCTCAAGTTCACGGACATAATATCTTTTTATCTAACACATAATGTTTAGAAATCAGCCTTTATTTAGAAAATAGGCGGTTAATAGCATGATATTAGTGTATTACTTAGTGTGTTTGGGAATATATTCAACTAAAATATGAAATATGAAAATGGTACTTGTACAATCTTATTTACCTGTGAAATGAGTGTTTATTTGGGGTTTTGTCGTAAATAACATTACAATTCAGTACAGAACACGACACCATTATTGATTTATATAGCTTTATGAGCCAAACCGATCAGATCGCGGTCAAAATTACAAAATAATCGTGTGGACGCTTTTCACCAAGATGATAACAGACGATAAATGAAGTCAAACTAGGTTCTGCTGTCATTTTCTTTTAACTCTTGCTCGCACATCGCATAAGCCGTAAGAATCGGTTTCTCACTCGCACCATTGTCCGTCTACTTGAGCGTAGCGAAATTTTTCTATGTCTATGGTTAAAATCAAGCTAATCAAATTTAAAATGCCACAGGGAGGGATGTTAGTACGTTAAGTTTGTGTTGTTAATCTGTTTATGAACGCACGTGTAGGTAGACCTTTGGATTAAATTATATAGCTTGTTTTGTAGGTATAACTTAGTTGTTGTGTTATTGTGGAAATTCATGTACAGTCACGTGTGGTCACGTAAGT
Source organism: Agriphila geniculea (assembly GCA_943789525.1). Taxonomy (NCBI): domain Eukaryota; kingdom Metazoa; phylum Arthropoda; class Insecta; order Lepidoptera; family Crambidae; genus Agriphila; species Agriphila geniculea. The sequence continues at coordinate 6,796,618 of OX038886.1, read as the reverse complement.
ATGTATACAGTTTAGAACTTTTTGTCAATTTGATGTCGTTGTCATTTATCATTGATTTCCGTAAAACAAAGTAAAAGCTTTTAGAGTGACAGAGTTCTAAACTGTATACATATTTATAGACGTGACCTTCCCTACAGTTTTAGCGTCACACATTTGGAGTCGATCCATAAGTTTTTATTTAGAAAAATAACTAAACGATCAAGAATATTAGTAGAGCTAAACTTTTATAGAACCCCATAGACACCCGAATATGCTGAAATCACAGCTTTTAACTCGAAGCTATATCCTTCAAATAAGAATCTAGAAGGAGATGTCCCTGCTGAAAGACAAACTCTACTTTAGAAAAAAACTTCAAACAGTCTTCCAAACAGACATTAGGTTGTTTGTAAAAAAGTTATGGGTCAAAATTATTTCAAACTAGCGGCCGCCCGCGACTTCGTCTGCGTGGAAAGATTTTTTGCTATCCCTCGGGAACAATTCATTATTTCGGGATGAAAGGTATCCTATGTCCTTCTCTGTACCCCTAAGAACGTTTATGCAAAATTTCATGATGATCGGTTCAGTAGTTAAGACGTGAAGGCGTAACAAACAAACAAACAAACAAACGGACTTTCGCATTTATAATATTAGTAAGGATTCGTCAATATTTTATTTATAAGATTGAAAAGAATTTGTTCGAGTCCAATACTTCCAGAAAATTGGTTATTTTTGCCATCCAATCTACGAATACTGTTGAATTACTGAAAACGTAATGTATTGAACCCCGTATAGGAATTCTCTTTTCAATCCTAAATGATAGATTTCAATACGCCGATATCAAAAGGCTGATATAAAAGTCGAGAATTTCGACTTCAGACATTTCAGTACTGAAATTTCAGAAGTCGAAATTTTCGAGGCATATTCTATTTATAGTTTCAGTAAATCATTTTATGTAAATCTTTTCATAATAAGTTTTAAGAGGATTAGAAAAACTTTGACCGCACACTTTATCAATTTATAAAAGTGGACGTTTTTCGGTGGGTGAATGGATGAAGTTAGTCGTATAATGTAATTTAAACTTGGTCGGGGTGAGACTGGATAGAAATATATCCTTTTTATCTTATTTAAAGGGTCAAATAATAAAACTTCTGGGCATTTGGGTTTGTGTTTTGTTTTTGTGTAATTGAATTATGGTGCTATGAGGATCAAATCTCTGTGATGTTCCTACCAGGAATTCAGTCTGTTCATGACGTAAAAATGCAATATACGGCGTTTGGTGATCGAGGGATATCCTTTGGCAGGGTGAACTTTAAGAAGAGGAGCCATCTCGGGTTATATTTTATTATATTAATATTTTTGTATGAAAGGGAGTTATAAGATTTTTTTCTAAAACGCATTGTATGGGGTGTCGAATGAAAGGGCTGCTTAGGCTGATTTCAAATGTCGTACATAACTATTATTCATAACTTTGTTTTCGAATAACTATGGCGCATGTACGAGTAACATATAACATTATATCTAACTAAATAATTGTATATATGCCATGCGATACTTCGTTTCTTTAACTTCATTTTGTAAATTTCAAGAAAGAAATATGTCACATGGATTAAATACGTAAGAGAATTTAGTATGTTCTCTTATTGACAACTAAAGTCAGTTGTAAGTACTTGTTGTATGGTCTGTGATTGCTTGATTTCATTACCGAAGTTTTTACTTCACAGTTGTTAGCTGTAAGTATTCAAAATAAAGTATTCAAAATTCAAAATATTCAAAGTATTCAAACGCTTCAGTATGAGTCTCGGGCGGGTCAGTTAAGCTAGGGTTTCGTAGAATGACGGTGCTGTCATATTACGGCCGTAATTTAGCGGCTAGAACGTTTTCTATGTAAACAATTCGGAGCGCCGTATTGTTTACATAGACAACGTAGCTGATCATCTGATTTATTTTCGATTTATGATGTGTAGATAGATTTTTTTTATAAAAGTTGTAAAAAGTTTGTTTCACACCATACCAGTTGAAATAAACGGTACCTACTTATAAAAACAAAAAATAAATACAGAAAAAATCAACTTTTTCTTATCCAATATTGGTAACTCTACCAACTGCTTTTCGTTTGTTCCCCTTACACCCTGGATATCGGCCATGAAAATGTTCAGAATTTCATTGTCTTCCACAATACAAGTTGGGACTTCCAGATTTCCAACTTGATTTAACAATTCGATTGCTTCAACTATCTCCGAGAAGTGCATTCGGAATACTTGGCGAAAGATTCCAGACTTCTGCGGAATCCTGGTAATTTGTCAGTCGCTTCAAATCACGATTTCAGCGAAACATTGTTTAGCTATGAACTTAAGCTATGTTTACATTACGCTAGCAGCTCGGCCCAGCAAACATTCCAGTAGAAGTACATTACGTGGTGTGTTTGACGTTCTTTTAAAATTGACGAACTTGCCAGGCAATGTACTTCTACTCGCTACTCGACTCAGTCGTCTACTTAGCGTAATGTAAACATAGCCTAACTGCTGTTTAGTGAATTAAAGGCGGTATGTACCACATTTGGACAAAGAGCTAGCTCCGAAAATAGGTGGACAATTTACAGAGCGACGAAACCCCTCTTGTTACTGTGTCATACTTTATTATATCATTTATTTTAGACAATTACAGTCCATAGGGTTAGTTGTATTGTTGTATTGTAGAATTGTTATACTATCATTATTAATAGATCCGGGGCCTGACAGCTTTTCAGTGGTGGGGGTGGGAGTGGTTGGGCAACAAAAGGGCTGAAAAACCGATTGAAGGTATACAATTTAAAGAGCTAATAATGATAGTATTGCACACCAACAAGAGGGGTTTCGTCGCTTTGTAAATTGTCCACCTACTTCCGGGGCTAGCTCTTAGTATAATTTATGTACCCTCGCGAATGACGTCCTTCAGGCAGATATTAATTCAATGGAAGGTAGAATGATACAACCTTAAAACGTAACTTTAAATATTTGGCATAACTTCTTTGTTTTAGGAATGTTTTTCTTGTTTGTCCTATTATATTGTACTTTTTATTTTTTACTACCTTACAATACACTTAATAGGTATCTAGTAATAATTAGACTCTTTTCTGCAATTGCGAACATCAATTTTTTAAACCCAAACTAAAGAGAATTACCCATAATAATGAGTTAGTGGCCAATGTTTGCCCAGGCCCCTTAGCATGTGACCACGAAACGCGATATGTGATGGCAATTTATCACGCTTAAACTGTCAAAAGACTGACAGTTGAGTGTTGATAAAACGTTATATTCATTCGGTAGTCATGCTAGAGGGGCTGATAGCAAAAATAAATTACAGAGCATTTCCCATAGTAATGAGTTAGTGGCCAATGTTTGCCCAGGCCCCCTCATGTGACGATACGCGATATGTTATAGCAATTTATCTCGTTTAATAATAATAATCATCATTTATTTCAGGCAACAAATATCATTTACAAAATTAGGCCCATATAATAAATACCTTACAGACTAACATACATAATATAATATCTTAACTATTTATTTTAACTATTTATTTACACGTATAGAAGGCGGCGACGTGTTACGCAACGTAGTGTCCGGTAGCCGACCTCTAAACCGGCGGAATAGGACACCCTTCGGCCAAAAATCTTCCTTCATGAAGGTCGACAGATGTTCAGTCGGCACCCTCACCACAAATGAATTGAAGTTCACGTTGTGGCGGGACTCCAACCGCTCGACCCTCAGCGTATATTTGGCTTTTATTCTGATGTACTCCACAATGTCATCGGATTTTGTGGAGTAATGCAGGCGGGACACGTACACCAGCGTCGTCGGGATAGCCGGCCGGAGCAGGGCAGTTGTGACCACTCGGGGCAGTGCCGCACAGGTTACGACTACGACGTTCAAACTGTCAAAAGACTTTCACAGTTGAGTTTCGATAAAACGCTAATTCATTCGGTAGTCATGCTAGACGGGCTTGTAGCAAAAGAAAATTTCCCTCTCATCAATGTTTCTTTTCCTTTATGTAGATGTTGGAGATCTGTCTCCAAGAGTACCGGCTGGTGGTGCTCGACGGTGGGTTCATGTGCCACGCCGCGGTATTCAAAATGCCTGGCGACCACATTACAAGGGCGAGAAGAACTAACACACAACAGTACCTGAAGATCATCGGGGCTCTGAAGCAGAAGTACTCTGATAGACCACAGTGCAGGGTCATGTGGGGATGCCCGACTGGGTAATGTAAACTAATGTAAAATAATTTTAGTTTCGTGATCCATGGAAATTAAAATTTAATGTGATTGTTACTGGCATTAGATACAAACGTCGCTTTTTCATGTATGACGTTGTTTTAATGCTGAGGTACTTTGTTAGACCAAAGAACAAAGCAATGTGAGAATGCATGACGAGAGTAAAATCTGTGAATAGGCATGTTGACTATTTTTTTTATTTTATGTTACATAAATTACCCCTAAAAAAAGAAACCTTTTTATAAGAATTATTACGCTAGCATGAAAACTGCCCGAGATATCACAGTTTGAAATGCACAAAATTGGACTCACCCGAAAACGCTCTATACTAACGGCTACCAAGTTATGACGTCACGCCTTCCTACGTTGTATGCAACGCGTAGGAAATTTGTTCGGCAGCTATATTAAATATTGTGTTTATTAAAATGGTTTCTTTGACAAATTTGCTATAAATTTTACGGACTAATTAAATGTATTATTTATTTTAATAACTTTTATACTTTTTAAATGGACTTGTCGACCCAACTTTGAAGGGTCATAAAACAAATAATACGCAATATATAAAACCAAGAGGTATACAAGCTACTCCAAAAGTTTGATATTTACGATTTTTATTAGTATTTCGTTATTTTATTCATAAGTCAACATCCCTATTATATTTTCGTCTTGTTGGTATAGGTTAAAACAAGAAATTCTGAAGGAGAGTCATGACTAACTTCGGAGCAAGGTCCTGTTACTAGACCACAAAGAAATCAGATTAAATAAAACTGACACAAGATTGCTTAAAAGGTATGTGAGAATTTCAAAATATTGTGATTGAAAGTGACATTAGATGCAAAGGTAATTTTTTAAGGTAGGGTGAGGCTTAGTAGAGGTACCCTGATAGACCACAAATGTAGGATAACTCGACTGTAATGTGTTATGGGGAATTTATATAGGTCGATTTTAGTCGACAAGCAAGTCACTAGTCGTTTCGCTAGTAAAGATCGAATCGAATCGCCACCTCATTTACACGAGTTGATAAAAATCGCAGGCGACTAATCGACCAGAATAGCAAATCGCCTGCGACTTAGCATTTTCACCGTCGATTTTATTTACCAGCCGCACGGTTAAAAGTCCAATGCATCTGTACTTTGAGACCTGCGCCTGCGGCATAGACGAATTACCTAGTAATTTTGGCCATGTGGCAAAAATCGTGCAGCTTTAGTTACCCGTGTAAACCCCACATTTTGAGTAGTGAGAAATAACCTTTCATGTATGACATTATAACATTCCATATATGATTATGATACTGATAAATTTTATCAATTGTTTTTGTCAGTAAGGAATGTTAATCTAAACAACAAAGTAAGTCTTTAATGATAAATAAAAACATATCTAATGATAATTAATATTAACTAATGAAGTGAAAACCGACGGAAACAATATGAAAATGAAGTTGATGCTAAGAGGTTTAATTTGTGTTTTACATACTTGAACTATGTTATTAGCACAATATTTGTTGTATATTAATCACTTTAAACCAATAGAATGTCATTGTAAGATCTTATGCTTAGTGTCACATAACAATGTTCCTTACGAGTTGTGAGAATATTATATAGATAACATTTATTTATTATCAAAACTACAGTTTATTAAAAAATATGTGTTCTTCTGCATATCTTGACGTAACATGTATACACGCTGAAATTTTAATCATTTGGTTCCCGCCGTGGGGTGGTTCCACTCATGATTACAAGCAACTTTTACTATGGGGTCAACTCTCCTGCTCGCAAAAAAAAAAAAAACAGCTGTTCCATACATTAAGGTCGAGTAGGTAGGTACTGAACTTTTGTATGAAACAGCTGATTTTTTTTTGCGAGTAGGAGAGTTGGCCCCATAGTAAAAGTTGCTTGTTATCATGAGTGGAACCACCCCACGGTGGGAACCAAATAATTAAAATTTCAGCGTGTATAGTAATGCAAACATAGTCTTATTATCTTGTGATTTTTTGTAGAAATAGTGTACAATGTTATACAATACGATAATTAAAATTACAGTCATCGATCGTCAATAGGTAATAGGTACACGCCGACAGACATTGTATGAAACTTCGATCAAGAATACCCTAGATTAGGATTAGGGGTGTCAAACTGATTTTTCTAAAGGGCCATTTTTAGATTTAGAGTATGTTAGCGGGCCAGACTCAAAATTAAAAATTTAAATCTTCAAGTAAATTTAAGTAAATTTTCATACAAAGGTAATAAAAAGGAGTTATCTTGAGCTTAGGGTTGTCAAATTTTTTTTGAACAAATATAGTAGTATAATATAATATAATAATATAGTTTCAAGATTTTTAGTGTAAAAATATAGTAGATGGCGAAAACGTCCAAAAAAATATAGTAGGTTGCCGTTTTGTATAGAGGATTTTAAAGAAGTTGCATTTTTCATACTTAATTAAGTACTAACATTTTCATAATTTATTCAACAACCATAAAGACAAGTGTTTAATCACAAAAAATATTATGTAATAACTTATATAAGTAATTTTTTTTTGTTGCTTTTGTTTAATTTTTTCACTAGAAAAAATATAGTAGTTTGCCTTCTATATATTTTTTAATCAATATAGTAGGCGAGCCCTTAATATAGTAGGATACTATATTATATAGTAGAGTTGGCAACCCTACTTGAGCTTGAGGATCCAGATACCTTTTACCTTACCTTTTATTATCTTACAATACGTAGTGGCATTCAATGCCACCTTAAATCATCACAGGGGCCCTATTTCTGAATCACTCGAATGGCGTCGAGCGCTCGTTTCAATTGATTTTCGTTCGAAATCTCATACATTTGAGTCAAATGTCGAATGAAAATCAATAGAAAAGATCGCTCGATGCCATTCGAGCGATTCAAAAATAGGGTCCCAGGATAGATTCTGGTCGCGGGCCGTATTGAGATGGCTTGCGGGCCGTATGCGGGCCTCGGGCCGTATCTTTGACACCCCTGCCCTGATGTCCGGTCAGAGACTCAAAAATGGTACTTCAAAATAGCGTCCCACTTACAAACTGGGTGCTTATTTTGCACTAAGTAAGTGATAAAAGATGTGATTTTGTACAAAATAAGCTTATTCTGTACAAAATAAGACAATTGATATAAAATGTGGGTTTGTACAAAATCAGAGGTGATTATGTACAAAATAAAGACGAAGTTTGTAAGTGAGACGCTATTTCGAGGTGTCATTTTTGCGTGCTGTTCGTGATGCGGTATCTATAGGATATTCTTGATCGAAGGTTAGAAATATCTAAAGTGCTCAAAAATATCGTTATGCCATCAAAATTTTGTAGCACTTGTTGGTTTAAAAAGTATTTTGATATTTTCTTTAAGTAACAAAACAAAAAAAAAGTTAGGCAACCTGCACAGACTATGATATTGTAGATCACATGTCAGCTTTTCAATTACTTTCGGGTTAAGCGGAACCGGACAACCGTAAAACCGGACCCAATGGAAGAATTTGTGAGAGGCCTACGTTCAGAAATGGACCCAAAGAGGCTCGTGATGATGATGACGATGATGATGATGAAGCTACATTGTCTCACCCAAGTCCGCAATTTTTTTAAACCTCTTTCTCTTTTTGCGTGACGAATAGTTATAGACAAGTGAAAAACCTATGGAAAACTATTACGGTGCACGTTGGGTCAATGTAGCTTTATTCTTTAGTACGATTTTCAGAAGTGTAATAATTTGGCTTTTAGTTTATCCTGTATTTCGCCAGTTCAAATTACTTTGTAAATATAATACTGCTCAAAAGAAAATAGGATCCACCATATAATATGATTTTCCACAAAGAGTTAAGTTATGAAAGGTATTTTTCTGATAAATTCAATCTGATTGTATTTGAATTTGATATTGTTCGATACCTGTAATAGTCAACTTACTGACTTTACTGTCGAATTTACTGTATGATTTCTCCTATTTGCCGTGTGTCAGTTAGTGTTAATAAAAAAAGAAAAAACCTCCTTCAAAAAACCTTAAAACAAAAACAAAAACCACATCAAAATTGTCTCTAGAAAGCAAGAAATAATATTCAAATCATTTGATACGAGATACGCATATCAATTTTAATAAAACACGTCTATTGAAGTCGGGTGGGGCTGGAGGAATACTTTTTTGTTTTAAAAGCCCAACCGGACTTCATTAGACGTGTTTTATTAAAATTGATATGCGTATCTCGTATCAAATGAATTGAATATTATTTCTTGCTTTTTAAAGACAATTTTGATGCGGTTTTTGTTTTTGTTTTAAGATTTTTTGAAGGAAGTTTTCTTTTTTTTAAAAGCTTTTTTATTTTTAATTTTTTTGTGGTAGGTATGTCAGAAGATATTTTGACAATTGAATAAGTAGAAGCAGCTATAAAATATTTAAATTTGAGATTTTTGCATTCACATAGCTATTTTTACATAATACACCTACTAAATAATATATGTAGTAGAAAAATTTGACTCGCACCAGATCATATTCTCAGGCAGAAATCTAACCCGCGACCTTTGGAAGTCCGCAATTGTGGAGGTTAAGCAACTTTGGCAAGGGTCAGTCGTGGGATGGGTGACCAAAGTGTATTATCTCGATCTCCTCCGTGCTTCTAAAGGCACGTTAAGCCGTTAGTCCCAGCTGCATTTGCACTTCTTAATACCCACCAATATTGGCCATATGGCCAAGCCTGTATCCCAATAAAATGGCTAATGCGAAACCTTTCAATACCTTAATTAATGTAATCACTAGTACACTATCCTATTTGATTTTGAAGAGTTCTCATGTGTATCTTCGAAGTCCAAGGTCCAATGCCAATACAATTATCATGAGACCACCCTTAAGGTATTTTCTTTCCAACAAAACAAGAATCATCTCAATCGGTTCATAAACAAAGAAGTTATGTCTGTAGATCCACTCGAGCAAAATTTATCAGTATTTTCAGGATTAACCGAAAACTAACAAACCTGATAAAGTTTTTTTATATCGTTTCAATCGGTCCAGCCGTTTTCGAGTAATGGATGGACATACCCAAAAAATAAAAAAAAAACAAATATACAGACGAACATAGAACCTCCTCCTTTTTTTGAAGTCAGTTAAAAAATGATAATTTCACTTATTTTTTTGTATGAAACTTCAATTTCTTTTTATTTTAACTGACACACAGCGACTAGGAAAAATTATACTGTAAATTCGAAAATAAAGTCGGCAAGTTGATTTTTACAGTTTTCGAACAATATCAAATTCAATTAAAATCAGATTGAATTTGTCAGACTAAATACTTTTCAAAACTTTGCTCTGATGGAAAATCATATGGTAGTCCCTTTTTTGTTTTGAAAAGTATTACTAAATAGTTATTTATGAAATGTGGTAAGATTTGTAAATAAAGCATCTCATTAAGTATTTAAGGTGCATTTACATTGTCAATAAGTATCACCATTCACATGCCATATAATCATAATAAAACGTAAAGGTAATAGTGGTTCGGTTTTTTTAAGTAGTTCCATCTACTTGAATATCTCGTCCTAAATTTTTTTTTGTAGATATTATATGTTTCTTTTAAGGTGGCACCCTGAGCGATAGTGGCGCTGCGGTGACTTTTATTTAATATTATAATTATAATACACAATTTTAATAATATTTTACGTGTAATTTTTAGGGCCCACAGTCTTGTATTCTCGGAGTCACTGCTAGAAGATAGGACAACTGCTAAAAGTGGCCATTTTTGACACATTTGCTATCTACTTCTACAAATGACTACGAGTCAGGAGGGCACTTTCGGTCGTACAACCGCCTTAAAAGAGATATCCCAAAGTGAATGGAGTCTGGGCCAAGTCAATGTACAAAACCTAGGCATACCAAAAAATAAGTACCCATAACCATAACACGATAAACAGTTTCTAATCATCGAATTTCTCTAAAATTGTTTTGTTTTTGGGTAGGAACAATAATTTGTGCATTAAGAATGCAAATACACAACAAAATATCATGTTATTTTTTGATGCTAATTGTACAATAACCACTTATCCGTGCATCATACAGGGTTATTTGTAAAACACCAACAACCTTGCAGGAGTTACCAACATCATAAACAACAACATTTGTTCTACGACTTTTGATAATTCGTTAGATTTTACTTTCATACAAAGAAAAATATCATTTTAATTCACCGTTTGTATGTTCATAACTCTACGCGCGGCGCGCGGAGAGCGCTTAACTACCCGCCCGCCCCGCCGCCATCCATAGACGTAAAAAGTGTCGAACAGTACAATAAAAACTTAAAAATTCATTTTTGGTGATTGTATTGAGATAAGATAAAAGTCGTAGAACAAATGTTGTTGTTTATGATGTTGGTAATCTACTCCTTCAAGGTAGTTGGTGTTTTACAAATAACCCTTTTATAAAACTTACTGTATTTTTTTGTGACATCCGAGGATGAAGGTACCATTTTCAATCGGGTATAGGCAGCATCTTATCCAACTTTAATTGTATAACTTTACAGAGGATGAGAACACCACGTGGACGAGTTGGATGCAGCAAAATTTTCAAGCCATACAATTTTATGAGGTTATTACATAAATCTTTTAAACGTTACTTTTTATTATTTTATTCTCGATTTTTTTTCAATTTTGTATTTTTTTTTATTTTGACTTGTGAAAAAATGAAATTGAAAGAAAAAAGGTTATTTTTTTCTTATTCTGTTCTTTTTTATTTTTTTTTTCAATAAAAGATAAAGAAGGAATATTGCACAAAAAATGAAGGGAAAAAGAAAAAAACAAATATTTTTAAATAAAAAAATTTACAAAAATTTTGTTTAAAGGAAAAAAAGTAAAAAATAAGAAAAAGTTTTTCTTTTTTTACATGACTGAAAGAAGAGTGTATGTATTATGTTCAGGGCTCAAGGTTCATGTATGTTTGTATGTATGTGAGTTGCTATTTCCACCATAATTTCTAAATGTCTGAACAGATTTAAATGTGTGAGGTATCATTAGAATATATTATTGTCAAAATCAGTAATTTTTTCTCTATCTTATTCATCAAAACGGCCGAATTTGATATTAAGGAGGATGAGAAAACAAAAATATCAATTGTAGGTACAGTCAAGAGCAACCTAGTGATATTATTCAAGCTTTGAGATGCAGGATTTATTTAAAGCAAGTTGCACGGCCTCAGAACTTTGGTTACTTTGCAGTTGGCTACATTTCTTAACCTCTAGGGGGGGGGGGCAGCTGCCCCTCCCTGTCCACCCTTGGCGACGCCCCTGATCACTCATTACTACACTATACTTAGTAGTGATTTGGTCTTAATGGTATTATTCACTGTTTGTGGTCGTTGTGCAGTTAGCATCTTGTCTATACCAGCGTTAATGATTAATAACAATACGTAGCCCCCTGGACAAACGTACTGTTAATTGCAATTTCAATGTTCCCATTGCTGTTGGAGGTGAGAGAATGCGCCATAGCCCACCACGCGGGCCTACTACGGATTGGTGGGTATTAACGACTTAATGCAACCGGGACCAACACCTTAACGTGCCTTCCAAAGGTGATAATTACAAGCACATGTACATTATGTATAAATGTGAAACTTTGTGGGTTTGGATGTTTGTTCCCCATTCACGCAAAAATGGCTCAACAAGTTTGGATGAAATTTGACACATAGATAGTTTATAGCCTTACTTTTTATCCCGGTCAAAGGTTCCGTTGGGATTTTCCGTATGTCCACGCGGACGAAGTCGCGGGCGGAAGCTAGTCCTCTGTAAAGGGTTCTGAAACAGCTTACTGCCACGTGCTGCCCACATTACAATATCTGAGCGAGAGGATGTCGTACGTGCCCCTCCGCGCGCCCAGGAGGAGGAAAGTCAAAATCAAAAACCTTTATAGAGCATACATATCATGGGTGTAGATAAAGTTTTGTAAGCAACTGTACATAATAAAGCACTCATGTGATACTATTATCACATTCGGCTTCGACTCGTGATACTATTATCACACTCGGCTTCGCCTTGTGTGTTAAACCCACACTCGTGTTTGCCCGTGCACCTCTTATTTAGTACAGTTGCATAAATTACTAGTAACAAACATCATTTTAAGATAATTATAACTGATTGGTATTTTCGATGGTGGCTCTGCTGCAGAGGAGGATAGAAATGTTGGGTCACCCATCTATCGGACTATTATCACCAGCCTTAGACGAATTAACCACTGGACACGTAACGTAAGAAAAATTTATGATATCACGAATGACCAATTTTTGCGGGGTGAGGGGGGATTACACTTGTCAAATAATGACAATGTTATACCTACTTTGTTTACATACCAAATTTTATTTATTTTACGAAAAATAGCTACTATGATAGGTTGGAATTGTGCTTATGCGTGAAAAGAAACATTTCTTGATTGCCCGCTATTTTTTTTGCTGAACAATACCGAGCATTTTGCCCATTTTTGTACCAATGTTTCGCCACGAGCTCTAGCATCACACTGACAACGCGATATTGTTTACTGATAGTACAGTAGCCCGTAGAACATTTAAATCACCAAAAAGGTTACCGTTTGCCGTTGTGATATAGTTATTCATTACGAAATTATAGATACTTTAACCCAAGTTTTACAGATCGCAACCCGCCGTAACCTATATTTGTATATCTCCAAAAATGATATTTTTTATTTTTCAAGGTTTACCACATGGTTTAGCTATTGTCGTATTCTACAGCGTTGTTTGATTGCCACTGATAATAGTAAGACTATGGAAAGTGATCATACACAGATTTAAGACCAGTTAAAGTCCAACCATTTTTATCAGGTCTTAAATCTGTGTATGGCTACTTTTTATACTCTTACTTTTATCTGTGGCAATCAAACTAATCTGTAGAACACGACAATAGCTAAACTATATGTGGTAAACCTCGAAAAATATAAAATATCAATTTTGGAGATATACAAATATAGGTTACGGCGGGTTGCGATCTGTAAAACTTGTGTTAAAGTATCTATAATTTTGTAATAAATAACTATATCACAACGGCAAACGGTAACCTTTTTCGTGGTTTAAATGTTCTACGGGCTACTGTACTATGAGGCTATTGGTCACAGTAAGTGGCAGAGGGGTAAAGGCGAACATGGCTGTCATTTCGCGTCCAGTGGTTGATTCGTCCAAGTTACAAGCCTTAACAAAAGTTGCTTAACCAACGCAATCGGAGGCTGAATGAGCGGCCAACAATTTTCAGATGAGTAAGTAGTTAAGTACACGATCAAATTGATAGAACTTTAAAAAAGGTTAGAAATAAAATACATTTTACGGATTACGGTGCGTATATTTTTAATTCAGGTGTTATTTTAGAATTTTATGCAAATGTTTCTGAAATGTTTTATTATTAACTATCTCAAGAAGTAGTAGCTGAAAAGCGATTTCTATCTGTGAGGTAATTTCACAAAATTCCTATATAGGATCACGTAGGAGTTCAATGTTTACTTAGAGACGATGCTCACTTAAACGGCTATTCGTTTCAAAGTAAATGTTTACCTAAGGTAAACATTGACTGTTGAAAGAATACTTCTAATATTAGCCCTTTGTGGACGAGCAAACAAAGGACTCTTACGTAGTCAATAAAAGGTTCGAATAAGGATCAATTTCTGTTGGGAGGATGAAAAAATCCGTGTGGGCCTTCTCTTAGTTTACATGAGCGGACATTCGGTGAGTTGGCAACAATATAAAGGTCTAATTTGACGAAACATCTGGCAATCCAAATGGAGTGGTAGTCTTCCAAAATCTATTCTCGAATGTTGAAAACGTCTTCCATTTATAAGAAGACGTCTTGCTGAAATCCATTGGACGTCTTCAACGGTCGACTGTTAGCGGAGAAAGTTCCATGCCACAAAGTAAAAATCATTTTTTTATGAGAAAATACGGTATTTTTTCAAAAAAAAATGGTTTTTATTTGGACGTTAGTTGTATTATGTATTCTGTACGTCGTCGGCACATGATCGAAGTGACAGCGTCGGCGTTGGTGCGTAAAGGACGACTCGTCATCGTCAGTGGCTGGCAATAGTAGGTACAACTTGATTGTGCGGGGCCTATCAGTGACTACGAAGTAATTGCTACAGCGACTACGACCGTTACGACACTACACGGTGACTACGGCTGTTACTACGGAACGGCGACGACGACCGCTACGATGCTACGACGGCGTCTCGGTGAGTGTGGTAGCCGCCTGTCACACATGATGCTTATGTTTATTAATGGGGTGACCAACAAGACATACTCGTACATTATCCGTTTGACCAGTTATTAGGTACTGTGATGCTCGATTGCATCTATTACAAACTTTTTAGTCGTTGCGCAAGAAGTAAGTCAAATAGAGAACATTTGTTTCTTTATTATCTTTGAAAGCTCATTCTGCTTTTGTTCCGGGAAAAACATGTCGGTTCAATGAAAAGTGTATTCGTGAAAAGATTGAAAAATACACAAGATCACACAAAAATCGGTGTTTAATTATAGTAGCTACGCCACCCATGTGTGACATGGTGGAGGCGCGACGGCCGTAAAGTTACGCGCGTGTGTGTGATTTCTATGTTTTAGGTGCTGTACAAGATGAAGAAGTTCAACGGCATTGATCAAGATATTAATGAGTTATTCGACGAATTTGAGATCACAGCGGCCGTGAACAAATACGACGATAATGCAAAGAAGATTATTCTGAGTGCTCACCTGGAGGGGGCAGCGCTCTACTTCTACAAGAAGATTGTCTCGAGCTGTAGTTCCTACAAGGAGTTGCGGGAGAAGATAACGGAGGAATTCGCTCCAACTACGAATCCACTAGCAGCTTTCTTTGAACGCTGTCAGGGCCCACATGAGGACCCACTTGATTATTATTATTCTTTAGATAGTTTAGCTTTAAAAACAGGGTCGGTCATAGACGACCAATGTTTTGTCCAACAATATTTAAGAAAAGCTAATTTTGTTACAAAGCAGAAGCTGGTTACACATATTTATTTCAGCAAGGATCACTTAAAACAAGTTTTGTGGCAAATGAAAAAACTATTGTCTGGAGAAAAGCCAGAAACTAAATTAATTCTGCCTGTCCAGTCGACTAGTGTAGGCGATACCGTGGCTGATACTGCACCAGCACCAGCTGTGCGCGCGTACTACGAGCCGGCGCGATCCCAAATCCTGTGCTTTACCCCAAACCAATCCCAACAAACCCCAACTTTTTCCAAAGATTCCTCACACATTTCAAATTTCAGACAAAGAAAACCAATAAGAAACGATTTGGAAACGGACAATATTAAGGCAATCGATGAACATGTTCAATCGGCGGAAACATCCGAAGAAGAACAGAATAAACGTGAGTTAGCTCCATGTATTCATGTAACTTGTCGCGATCACAAAATCATTTCTCTAATAGACACTGGTGCTTCTGTATCTGTCATTTCAAGTGAATTAGCACAAAGTATTTCTAAAGAAATTGTGCCCTGTGACTTATTACTGAAAGCTATCAACGGTAATCGGTTAAATATTTTAGGTAAAGTTAATTTAAAATTGTTGATCGACAATGTTTTGTTTATTAATGATTTCCTGGTTGTTGAGAATATTGGCCAAGAAATGATAATAGGTCAAGATTTTCTCTTTGCCAATAATGCTATGATAGATTTTTGCAATCAACAATTTATAGTAAAGAACGTTAGATGCAGGTTATTGTCCAAAAGTGAAATAACTAGCATTAAGAATAGAATAGACATAGGGCAATGTCAATATTTAGATTCTTATGAGGTCAATGCCAATAAACATACGAGTGAAGCGAATGAAAATAAGAATATAGGAAAAGAGAAGAAAAATGAATTCAAACATAGCACTACAAGAGTTAGTGATAGCATTAATCACAGTTTCTTACAGAAGTATTTATGTAAATGTGATCGTCCTTCGCGAGGTAACCTTTCAGATTATAATTTACCTAATTTACATCTTGTTAAAAGTAATCGCAGCTGTAATAATCATAATTTGAATTCTAATCGTGTAGATAGGTTAGGGAAATATGCATTCCAAAGTACTGAAGAATCATTTTACTTTCATAATCCTAAGAAAAAAATATTTTTGACTGGACTATCTAAATGCAATGTAAACAATTGATGTAGGTCAAGTGGTAATAATTTTGTTGAGAAAAAGTGTATAGAGAAAGATTGTGGTTGTTTTTATTTCATGTAAAATTAGTATAGGTAGATTAAAAGTTATGATAGTTGAAAGATGTTTGGAAAGAATGTTACTAATGCATTTTATGATTGTTTCATACTCCGGACGACGCTGCTGAGCAACGGCGGCGCTGTCGTGGAAATGAGGGAGCCTGGAACCGACCAAGTTTATTCATCCGGCAAATTTAGTTTAAGGTTGGTGAAATCGATGCCGTTCTTCAATGGACGAGGGGGAGGATCCCACATAGTTCCATAAGAACCAGGTGATATTTCGTTGGCTGCGAAATTCCTCCAATTTTCTTCAGAACTCCATCGATCTCACATGATGTGGCCGGATCCGTTATCATTATTCAAATCGTCATAGAGTTTGTCTAAGGCCATCGGTTCCATGACTCATCAATGACAATGCCAAGTGTCAGAATTTTCGTGTCTTTGGCATATGCTATCTTTGGTATGTGCCACAGCCAAAATTTCGTAGGGCAGTCGACATGTACTTTTTCTGGTAAACTTATGTTGTTGAATTTTTACTCTGTGGTGTTTGTTGACCATTATTTTCTCATTGTCTTGGTCTATGACTTGTTGACAAGTCAGTGATTAATTGTCTTGGTCTATGACTTGTTGACAAATCTTTGGATAACTTGTAAATGTCTTTGAAAATAGTTTTGACTTTGAGGTTTATTTAAATTCTGACACTTATCATATATTGTAAATAGAGTAGGTTTAGCTTTGAAGTTTTATTTCGAGTGAATGTTTAAAGTTAAGGCTAGGGATGTGCTGTGTGTTTGGCTTTTTTGTGGGTTTTTGCCAACATAAAACCAACACACGGGTATGATGAAGGCTAGTGCCGACTAAAGGAATAGACAACGACCTGTGTGCAGGTTCGCCTGTAGTAAAGGCCAGCATAATTGTGAAATCCCACGCTAGGCAGGGCTGTCTCTTAGGTTTTAAGGATGAGCTTTGGGAAATTTATTTCTTTGCTTTACCGCAAATAAATAAATTTAAGAGGTACCGGCGGAGTGTGATGCTCGATTGCATCTATTACAAACTTTTTAGTCGTTGCGCAAGAAGTAAGTCAAATAGAGAACATTTGTTTCTTTATTATCTTTGAAAGCTCATTCTGCTTTTGTTCCGGGAAAAACATGTCGGTTCAATGAAAAGTGTATTCGTGAAAAGATTGAAAAATACACAAGATCACACAAAAATCGGTGTTTAATTATAGTAGCTACGCCACCCATGTGTGACAGTACCTACCAAAACAAGTTAGACTTATAAATTACAACTAAATGGGTCACTACGGCATGTATACAAGTGTAAGGCTAAATTAAAAATCACATCAAAATTCAAGAATCTTGTTCAAAAGCTTATAAAAAATATATTATGACATGCTCTCAAGTGCAAGAACAAGCTGTAGTGTGTGACTGCGGGCATAGCTGCACAAAACAAAGTAAAAACATTACAACATGTGCCACTCGACATTTCACTATCCCCACCTATTTCTCAAAGGCATCGATCATTCATATTTTGATATGACTTTTCTTTACAACTCTCAGTTATTGAATAATTTTCTCCTACAGTCTTTTTGTTCAAATATTGAAGAATTCATATTTGAACAAAAAGCCTGTAGGCGGCCCATTTCCTTCAGTCATCCAATATAAGATTCGGCTGATGAAAGCCCTCATTTTTCATAATAAATCGTAAGTTATATCTTACTTAGCGCTGTGACTAGTGATTTCTATGAAAGAAAGTCTAAGAAATTTCTATGCATCCATTTTAATGTTGTAATTTTCAATACCCTTTGTTTGGGTTAGCATTACTTAGGTCGGTCGATCGATATCGTCGATATCGATAAATATACTAAATAACTATTTTATTTGCAAAAAATAAAAATGACAGATTTTTTACAAAAAATCCAAAAGATAATGATGGTTCGGGGGCGGTTCGGATCCACTAAAATCCATTGTAAAGTTCCATTGATGGATCTTTATGAACTTTTATGTCCACTTTTCTTTTTGATTCAGGGGGTCTATTACGAAAAGTTTAATGCGATACACGCAGCTGCGTCCGTGCTTCGTTTTGATTGTTTCCTATTACAAATCACTTTCGTATTGCGAAGTGATTGCGTGAGTTTGACAGTTTCTCTCTAGCGTATCCGATATCGTTCTTTCAGTAGTCTATGGACTACGATAGCCAAATTCAAAATGTTTGTTAACCAACGAACTGCGGACGACTATCGTGGCCAATGTGACTGCGTTACGCAATTGCGTATGTTATTTTCGTAATAGGCCCCCAGTATATTTGCAAAGTGGATTTTTTAGAACTAACGTGTGTCTGAAAATCTATTAAAGAATGTTTTCGGTTTCCGTTCCTTTCCGGTTCGACCCATTCATTGCACTGGAGTTGGGATCGAGATTTAAATGCAAAAATTTTAAAAATATTATTTCGAATAGAATAACTAGGTTACAATTATTTTAAAAAGTACTAGGGTCACATAAATCTAGAGGAGGTTAAGTTTAAATTTTAAAAATATTTTCAATGTAACAATTATTTTATTTTTTCCAAGAAGTTCATGAATGTCATCCGTTATTTAACGGATTTTCGGACACACGTTATTTCTTTAAAATCAACTTTGCAAAAATAGTGAAGCAAGGGTGGGTTTTTGTGTGTGTTAAAAAGGCCTGGTGGAAGATATAAGGATGCCATTTGGTAGTATTCTTAGAAAAAAATTTATAGTAGGAAGCAGTTATTTCTGACACACAGTGATTATAACACAGTTTGTATATATACCCATTATCTAAAATTAAAAAAGATAATTTGTTGTACAAAAAGGTAAGAAAAAAACAATTTGATTTAATCAATGTTTTGTATTGATAAAAACTCTTCCTGATCACCGGTTCAAATCATTATGTAAATCAAAGAGATTTAAACAATCCAACCCTGATCTTAGAAACATTGCAGTAATACCATTGCAAAAAAATACGTTTACTTCACTATCCTATATCGTATCCAGCATATAATGCTGGTATTTACGACGACCTCCGTGGTCGAGTGGTTCGCACGCCGGTTTTCAAGGCGTCACCATCTCTTGAGGTCCCGGGTTCGATCCCCGGCTGGGTCAATGTAGAAAATGAACTTTTCAATATTGTCTCAGGTCTGGGTGTGTGTCATACCACCGTTGTTTCTGATTTCGATAACACAAGTGCTATAGCTACTTACTTTGGGATTGGAGCAATGTATGTGATGTTGTCAAATATTTATTTATTATTATTATTATTTATTTAAAATCGGACAGTTTTCTTCTAGATTTTGAACCAATGTGGTTTTAAACGTCCATTTCTTGAATTTACGACTGGTCAAGAGCGTTTAATTAAACATAAGTAATTCGATCTTGCGGCATTCAATATCAAGTACCTAGTAAACCTGTGATGATACAGTGTATTCTCGCCTGCAAGCCTAGTTGTTTACTATTATAGCCAATTGCAATGTTGCAAAGCTAATCTGCACTTTATTGCCGCTTACGAGAGGTGCTATTTGTTTGTGTGTCGTTGGATAGTGAATTAGAGACCCTTCTGTTCTAGTAGCATCGTGGAGCTTAAGATAGGCTCCATTTAAGTTGGATATGTGCCAAATACCAAATGGCAACCGTTTTGAGTTGAAGTAAGCAAATAGTTTCTACAGATATCTTGTACTATTTAGTAGAGACGCTAACCTTACAGTCTGTAAGGCAGACCTCATACTGCCTCGTACCAAGCTCGTACCACACGCGTGACCGCAGATACTATTATTAATTCTGCTGTTGTATCACAGAATAGATATAAGTACTACCGTACAGAAAGGACACTCCGCCCCGCCCCAAAATCAATTACCTCACCCCACCCCGCGATTTCGTGTGCCGAATCTTGTGCTCATTTAGTCCCTTCCTGATCACGCTACCTAAAAATCAAAATGTCTACGAAGCAAAATGCCTAATGTTCATGTCTAAAGAGCAAAATGTCTACTAAGCAAATTGTCTAAAACGCAGAATGTCTAAGCAGTAGTTTGCCTAAGGATTAAAAAGGTCTATAATTCTTGTCAACGTCAACTTATTTTCATATTCAAAGCAATGCGTCGTAACTTTATTTACCCACAAGTTCGAATTATGAATTGAACGCCGCTCATACAGTAAAAACTGCACGGTGGCCTTAGACTTACACACACAGTTGCGCGTGTACAAAAACGTCATCTGACGTCATCTGTTTATAATGGCGCGGTTGTATGGAGTGTCCGGGGTGTGGTTGTATTGTATGTTAACAGAAAAGTTTGTAAAAACACACGCACGGACTAAAACCAGCATTAGGCTTCGGTATGTGACGAAGTGTGACAATCTACTAAATAAAAATGAGACGCGGAACCACCAAATAAAACTGTGATTCACGTTGGACCGATTTCTAACGCAAACCAAATACTATGCTACCATTATTGTGTCCAAATGGAGTTCACTTAGTTCAGGCGACAAAGAAAAGTGTTTTATCCCACTCGTGTCTTTCTTGGAAAGAGTGGTTTAAAGTGATTCAGTTTGCTGACTGAAAGCACGTTAGCTTTAGTCACATATTTGCAAGTAAAACCAATTTTTGCAGTAGTGGAATGACGTTGAGTGCCTTTGGCTAAGAGTTTTCATTTAATTTGCTTGTAGCTCTTGTAAAATTTGCCGTTTCCCAATAATTAGATGTTACGAGGATCTTGAATAAGAATTGCAATAAAATACACTCGGGAGCAAAAATTAGAGGTCACAAGCCTATTTTCATACAAACGAGGTAAGTTTGAAGACTTGGTTTTGTTAAACCTATATGGTCAATGCGAACAGCCTGTAGTTCTAAATTCATAAATTGACTCTATCACTCACTTCCTTTTTTCTCTGTCAAATGGCCACATTAAACCATTGCAAAATATTATAAATATTTTATTAAACCCCATATATATTAAATGGCTATGGTTAGCCCATCATTGTGACCAACAGAACGAGAAATAGATCGTGCTATGGAAAATGATGGAAATTCAGAGAGTGAATGGAGGAGGTCCAGATCTTAAAACACACTGATGGATGAACCGTTCAGCAATATCGTCATTTTCGCTGTTTTTTATCAAGCTTATTTATGAGATAAACGGATCATGCGATCAGTTGTTTTAAGATCTGGCTTCTTCATTCACTCTCTGAATTGCCATCATCAGATAACCCCCCGATCAATTCCTGGTAGAGAACCAAGGCTTTACACCCACCTCGATTTTATGAAAATAGGCCTGTGCCTTTTATTTTGCTCGCGAGTGTATAAACGATTTATCAAAATGAGCTAGAGCTAGTGACAGACATGTGACAGATTTAGGTGATTCAGTTAATAAATAGGGATTAAATTAATCAGTATCATTAAGATAATTTGAGTAACACGTCTCGGCCATTAACTATGTTACAACGAAACCAAGAATCTGGACTAATCTGGAGAGATGTGAGGGAAAATCCATAATCTAAATAATAAGAATCAAATAAAGCAGATATGAAATAGTTTTCCGAAAAATGCCCAATATCTTTCCATCAAACAGGGCTTTCGTAGCCATATTTATCTCGAGCAAATACGGATATTTGCTTTTCCTGGACGAAAACATTTAATTACGCCATCATGTTCTCTTGTCTAAAAAGTAATAAAGGCATGTTTGCTTCGATAACGCCAGTTGCATGCATGTTTTGTTTGCTATCGGAAAGTGGTGAGAAAACGCAATCACGATAGTGAGCGATATTGGCTCATGCAGCGTAAATATGAGCAGCGCAAAACTATGCAGGGGAGTTATAACAACTTTCACGGTTTTAGCTGTTCATGGTGGAACGGAAAAGCTTTATGAAAAAAAAAATTCCACCGCCAACTAATTATAAGTTAATCTCAGGCTTGAGGCTAGTGTCAAAAGCTCCTGATAGCATATTTATTGGTTAAAGTTACTGTCAATACATAATGATTACTATTAATCATTATGTATCCTTACTAATATTATAAATGAAAGTCGGTTCGTTTGTTTGTTGAAGCCTTCACCTTCTCCTTCACCTCTTAACTACTGAACTGATCATCATGAAATTTAACATAAACACTGTCAGGGGTACAGAAAAGGACCTAGGGTACCTTTCATCCCGAAAATAAGTATTGTTCCCGAGGAATAGCAAAAAACCTTTCCATGCAGGCGAAGTAGCGGGCGATATTTATTTAATTATAATATGGCCGTCCACAACTTCGTCTGTGTGGATAATTATTTTTCTACTAGCGGCCGCCCGCGGTTTCACCCGCGTGGTTCCCGTTCCCATGGGAATATCGGGATAAAAAGTATTCTATGTTTTAAGCTAGGCTATCTACTATCTGTGTGCCAAATTTCAACCAAATCCGTTCAGTAGTTTTTGCGTGATTGAGGAACAAACATCCAAACATCCAAACCCACAAACTTTCACATTTATAATATTAGTAGGATTGTTGGAGAACAGTACTTTTTTTCTGGATGTAAGTCCAGACCCAAATGTCCTTTATTGTAGCTCTGAGAACATGTATGAATAATTTCACGTTGATGTGTTGGCGTAACATACAAACAAAGTGTGTGCCGTGAGCGGAGGGGCTTAACGAACACGGATCGTAACCTAGGGAATAAAGGAGCTAGGGGATAAGGGATCGTATGCTAGGGGACCCGTGTGCTTACTTTTGCATATTAGGATTAGGTTGGTAGACGAATAAATGCCACATTTTACAAGACACCTTCATCGCACGTGGTAAAAGCTGATAGTGTCTTCGTAGTTAGTAAATAATGGGTATAGTCTGTTTATCTTTAGGTACTTGTCCTATTTAGTAAACAGCTTTTGACTTGTCATACGTCTTTTGAACTTAAATCGTTAGTTAAAAATTTGTTGTCTTATTTAATCAAATTGTCACTAATAATTAGCAATTTATTTTGTATTGGTGTTGAAAACCATTTGTTATATTTTATAATAGATTTTTTCAATAAAAAGTTGAGTGAATATTGTTTACTAAATAAGACAAGTAAGGATAAACAGGGGGTAATTGTCTAATTTAAAAATTTATCGCAATCGCTTTCGTTTGACAGATGGATGTGACACATTGCTGCATTTCTTTGGTAAGTTTTTATTTGCGCCAAAAAGAATCTTCAATGTGTTACATCCTGAAAGCGATTGCGATAGATTTTGAAATTAGACAATAGAAAGGCTGACTATAGAAAAAGTAATAGTATTTTTTTTTCAATAATTTATTTTAATATTCGTAAAATAAAAAGTTATAAAAGTGAAAAAATATGTTCATCAATAATGAGACTGCCGTATTTCTTGCGGTAGGCTGTAACAAAAAAAAGGTATTATGAATCTGTCTTATAAATAAATAACTTGTCTTTTAGTTAATTTTTAGATTTTGTTCTAGCTTTGTTCTGACTTCCTTACGTTTACTCATTCCCTTTCAATATTCATTTTCACGACAATTGCTAACCTGTGCCCTTCTTCATGGTCAAAATCTATCTCTATATGAAAGTCGGATCAGTGGTTTAAGCGTGAACATTTTTACAGAAGAAGGACAGACAGAATTACTTTCACATTAATATTAGGTAAGTATGGATATCTTATCAAAAAAGCTTAATTGAGAGTCGCTTTTAATCTGCATAGTAATTAAAGGTTGAGTCTTAAACTTAATCAAGTTTTCCCTACGCTTGAAAGCTTTCAAATACAGATTGGATATTTTAGCTTCTGTTTTCTCGAGACACAGAATAATAGAACAACAAGTAGATATTAAAAAAAAACCTTAAAATCCTATTTACAGGCTTTTTATCTTATGGGGTACTTACTACAGTACAATTTTACAGTTCGTAGCTATTTGGTACGAAAAAAAAGTGAGCTACAAAATGTTATTCGATTTTTGACTTAGGGTCCCACCAATTTTGTTTAACGTTTTGTTATTATGTTATGAAACAGTGCTTTATTGTTTCATAGAGTCCTTAAAAGTGTTTTTTTATATAAAATTTATGAAAGTGCCGGCCAAAAACTTACCAAAAAAAGTAGCAATGTATCACATCCATCTGTCAAATCAAAGCTTACCTGAATTTAATTGTTTTTAGACAATTGAAGTTTTAGCCAATATGTTTTTTAATGCACAACGGGATAATGCTTGGCCTTCACTTCACCTGATGCTAAGTGACGATAAAGCCGAAGGTCATCATCACCGAGGAACTGGCTATCTTACCTCTAACTGCCGGAACACAACAATTTTTAAATTTGTTGTGATGGCGTCAGACTTAGGTAAGATGGTGGTAGCTAGCCAAGCGGACTTGAAATAAACCCTACCACCAACCAAACCGAGTACAAATTGTACCCCCCTCTAGGCATTGAACTCGGGACTCCTGCGTCTTACACGAGGGACGAACCACTAGACCACAGAGGCGGTTAATAGACCCGCTCTGCCTGGGTATTACAACCTCTTAAAACTTGCCAGGTTTATGAAATGCTATAGTTACATCTCTTTCTCGCTGTATAGCAATTAAAAGAGATAGATAGATTGATAGCCAGTCAGAAAACTGCCAGGAAATAAAAGGTCATAATACGGCCCCTGGTGTCCTAGTGAGATAGGACCCTTAACCTTCCGTTGATCTCGTACTTAGTTATCCTACACACGTTCGCCTCTCTGAATCTAGAAATTACTTGATAAATGAAGATAGAAATCGTTAGTACGCTCAGCACGCTTAATACGGCTATTTGGCCCTTAGTTTATCATTGGAAGAGGTAAATTGAGTAATAGACAATATTATAACTCTGTTATTACATAATAATATCTATTGTTTACATACTTTTCATCTATTGTGTGATGGAAAACTAAATAAATTTTATTTTACGCTTTCGAATTCAGGGGCCTAAAGTGACCCTTGCATGGGGATATGGATTCAAGACGTAAAGGCCATTTTAAGCGCCTTCAATTGACCGAGCGTCTCTGC
This sequence comes from Agriphila geniculea, assembly GCA_943789525.1. Taxonomy (NCBI): domain Eukaryota; kingdom Metazoa; phylum Arthropoda; class Insecta; order Lepidoptera; family Crambidae; genus Agriphila; species Agriphila geniculea. Next base: position 6,771,205 of record OX038886.1, on the reverse strand, counting down.
TTCAGCTTGGGCAAAAATAGTTTCGCATGTCTGTCCGTTTGTTCTCCTCTACATACAGGTTGCATTTCTCAACCGATTCTCGTAAAATTTTGTGAGCAAGTTCGATTTGAGATTAGAGAATTAGGTTAGGCAATCCAAAAAGTCAAGCGAGCGTAGCGAACGAGGTCATTTAGGCAAATAGTGTCTGTATACTTTGCATACTGAAACATTTTTTTAACACGCCATGGAACATTTCAGCTTGATAAGGAAGTATATTACGATACGTATAATAAACAAAATTCTATTAAGTAGGTATAAGATTTTCATGAAACTTATTATTTTGGGAAATCAACTTTGTTAGAAACTATTAACGTATTCTATTGACTTTTCATAAATAATCTATTGAACAATAGAGAATAGTTTTCCTTAACTATTGATTTAGCTTTACGTATCATACGTATACGGTCGACACATCATTATTTATTAGTTGCAAAAGCATTTTAAAGTTTTTTTACCAAAAATAACTTAGAGATGTTATTTTACACTTACTTCGGTCGGTTGTACGAGGTGGAACGCCATTTTCCTCACAGCTTCTTCGGCAATGTCGAGTGGAAAGACATCCCAGCATGTTTTCATTTAGGCAGTCGTTATAAGTGGAGGCCAGTTGGCAGGCGGTCAGACATGCCCTCAATGCTGTCCAGGCAGAGACGGGAGGTGCTATTCAACTCTAGGCGACCCGAGATCGGATCACGAGACTAGTGTGGTGGATTTTACCTGCCTTTACTAATTATGTTCTACTTACTTCGGTTGTATCAGATGGCACGGCGTTTTCCTCACAGCCTCTTCGGCAATGTCGAGCGGAATGGCGAATTCCAGCATATTTAGGCAGTGGTTATAGGTGGAGGTCAGTAGGCAGCGGTCAGATATGCCCTCAATGCTGTCCAAGCAGATAGGGGAGATGCTGTGCAGTTCTAGGAGGCCCGAGAGTGGATCACGAGACGAGTGTGGTGGATTTCCCTTGCCTTTACTAATTATGTTCTACTTACTTCGGTTGTATCAGATGGCACGGCAGTTTCCTCATAGCTTCTTCGGCGATGTAGAGTGGAAAGGCGAATTCCAGCATGTTTTAATTCAGGCAGTCATTATAAATGGAGGCCAGTTGGCAGCGGTCAGACATGCCCTCTATGTTGTCCAAACAGAGAGGGGAGATGCTGTTCAGCTCTAGATGATCCGAGAGTGGATCACGAGACTAGTATGGTAGATTTTACCTGCCTTTACTAATTATGTTCTACTTACTTCGGTTGTATGAGATGGAACGGCATTTTCCTCACAGCTTCTTCAGCAATGTCGAGTGGAAAGGCGAATTCCAGCATGTTTTCGTTCAGGCAGTCGTTATAAGTGGAGGCCAGTTGGCAGCGGTCAGACATGCCCTCAATACTGTCCAAGCAGAGACGAGAGATGCTATTCAGCTTCCTGACCACTCGGGAGTTCTTCCCGTTTACCAAGCTGGCTTGGTGGATTAACAGCTCTCTGTTCACCTGAGAAAGGATATTTTATTGTTAGTCTGAAGATTTTAAGACTACTTTCTGGAAAAGTGAACTGTCAAAATTGGCTTTATAAAAGTGAATAGTGTTTTCTCTTTCCTACGTTTTCTGTGGTCTTCTACACTTGACAGGCAAGTTTATCAACGTCCCATCTGATCCTACAGTTTTTCGTCATTTTGAAAATCTCTCATTATTGCGCGGTAAGATTAATCGGTGTCATGTTGAAAGCCATCTGGCAACACCGCGTGTCATGTTTAGCGACACGTGTTGCGCGTCAGTTGTTGTCAGTTGTCTAGTCTAGTGAATATAAGGCTTTATTACAAACATATCTAAAGCTCTTCCTACAGGAGTAAGCAACGCTTTGAGTAATTAATACAAGGATACTGAAGCTACACTTGGCAAATGGTTGGATTAAGAGCGGTTTGATACCTACCGATTTTAGCGGAACGTACTGTACCTTGGTACGTATGCATGTGACATGCCTGACGAAGGACACCGCGTTAAAGTACAGATAAAAGTGCAAGTTGGGGGATTCTAATAATAATAAAAATAGACTAAACTAAGAATTAATTTTTTATAGTCTCACAAATTAAGAAGCCAGTGGACAGTGAATTTCATACCAAAATGATTTGAAAATTAAGCATAATTCACTGTTATTGTGATGAAACCAATAACAGTTTTGTTTGAAAAAATATAATTGGTATTTATTTTGAATTGGGTTAGTATTTTGGATTTTTTATGTAATAGAACCCTAGACAAATACTGTCTTAATCCGAATAACATCACAAGAACAGTAAATTTGCCAAAAATTGCAAACCATTTTGGTATTATATGTTTGTATAAGAAGTTCACTGTCAGCGGCCTGGGGACAAACTTGTGCGATAAGATCTCCAAATATATTTATTAGGTACCTATAATTTGTTTAATATTTTGAAATGGATATAAAGGTGGGTCTCCACCAAAATTGTTGGCAACTTTTGTGTTTCCAACTGTTTGCATCACTCCAGAAAATCACCAACATTTGTTCCCATTGTGTCCTCACCAAGTCGCCAACAAATTAAGAAACATTTTAGTTGACAACAAGCTGTCTCCACCAGGATGTTGGAGACCACTAGTTGTCAACTAAAATGTCTTCAAACGACGATGATACATATTATGCAAGCAGCTGCTGTATTTATTATTTTGTGCAAAAAAAACAAGCTTAATTATTGGGTACAACAAAGCCTCAAACAAAGAAAAGTACACGGAGGAGGGATGGAACTATTTGTTTTTATAGTTTTTATTAGTTGAGTCCCGTAGTACTCTTTGTATGTGAAATAAATCAATCAACGTATCTGTTAATTCGTTCGTCCACGCGACAGTCATGTTTGTTTACAACTAATGTTCCAAACAAGGCGTCTCCACGAAAGCGAAAAATATCTGCAACAAGCGTATTCCTTTGATGTTACCGCCAAAAATGGAAACACGGTTTCCGACAAATGTTTACAATTTTTGTTGCTAACACAAGGTAATTTCTGAAACTTTTGTCACCAACACGTGTTGACAACACAAAAGTTGGCAATTTTTCTTTGGCGGAGACGCAGCTTAACAGATAAACGTCTTTAAGAGAACTAATGCACAATTTCTAAGTAAAAAAAAACCTAGGTTGTACAATAAATAATTAATACATAATACCTTGTGGAATTAATTCTTCGAATCCACCATTTATCAAAGTCTCGCCGTTGAAAATCAAATAGAATTCGTGTTGCCTCTACAATAATATCGTCTTGGGGAAAATTGATCATAATCATAAAACGATATCGTAAATCATATTTTGTTATTTGACACGAATAAACATTTTCTTTTAAAATGTGGGTAAAATAAATACTTATTTTTTCATCATCAATCTTTAGGTCTCAGTTTTACAGGTTCTGAATAAGGCCCAAATAAATTATTTAACAGATTCGTTCTATTTATCCAGAAGATAGGTGTATACAGATACACTTAGATTTCCTAGATTTTCGAGTTTCTGGATTGTATTTATCCAACCTAACGCCTTCCGATATAATGCTGTTTTTCTCTCAAGTTTAAAAATGCTTTTACTGTATGCCATTATAAACAAAATTAGTTTGTATCGAAACCACACTACAGACACTCCAACCAACCGCGCCATTATAAGCAGATGACGTCAAAACGACGTTGACAAACACAACTAAATAGATGAGCACACGGTTCGGCACAGGAACTCGCGGGGTGGGGTGAGGTGATTGATTCTGGGTCGGGGCGGAGAGTGTCCTTTCTGTACGGTAGAACTTATATCTATTCTGTGTCGAAACTAAACAATAAAAGCGTGTATAGCCCGGTAACAATATCAGTTGACCTCGTTGGAATGCGATCCCGCCCGCTTCCGCTTAACCCACTTCGAAAAATAAAATAAAAATTCATACTAAATTTGAAAGACATGAGATTTTGTTTATTAATTTCTTATTTCTAGTGATGCTTTTTTCACACCAAATATAGCGTTGATTATCGACGCTAGGTCCATGAATATTGTGATCGTGTTATAACCATCAGCCATTTTTTACCGACTTCAAAAGGAGGGAGGTACTCAATTCAACCCGTTTTTTTTTTTTTTTGTTTTTTTTTTTTTTTTTTTTGTTTTTTGTATGTACACTGATTACTCGAAGACGGCTGGACCGATTGAAATGATTCAAACGTTATTACATTAGGTAAACTTTCAAGTTAGTCCCATTTTTTTAAATTTTGAAATCGGTTTAGTACTTTTCAAGTAATCTTGAAAAAAGCACGAAAATAGTATGATTTTGTGTAAACTACCTCGATGATCAGTCGTATAACTTCTTTGTTTATGAACTGAATAAGATAATTATTTTTTTGTTAGAAAAGGGATATCTTAAGTGTAGTTCTTTAACCGACTTAAAAAAGGAGGTTCTCAGTTTGACCCGCATGTATGTATGTTTCTCCGCGATTAACTCACGTTTGGCTGAGCCGATTTTAATTTCTACCTAAATAATATACCTACACTACCTAGTACAAAAGGTACCTACACTAAAAATAAAAAAAAAATGTTTAAAAAAACAAAAAACCGACTTGAAAAAACCTACCTCTAAAAAGCAAGAAATAATATTCGTAATAATAAAAACACGTCTATTGAAGTCGGGTGGGGCTTTTAGAATAAAAAAAAGGAATTTGTACTCCAGCTCCACCCGACTTCAATAGACGTGTTTTTATTATTACGAATATTATTTCTTGCTTTTTAGAGGTAGGTTTTTTGAAGTCGGTTTTTTGTTTTTTTAAACAATTTTTAATGTCCCCATTGCTGGGGCACAGGCCATCCTTATGGGTGGATAGGGAGGGTGGGCCATAACCCACCGCGCGGGCGCAATGCGTAGGTGTAAATGACTGCAAATGCACCCGGGACCAACGGCTTAACTTGCCTTCCGAAGCACGGAGAAGTTCGAGATAATAAATTTTTGGTCACCTATCCTATGACCGACCCTCGCGAAAGTTGCCTAATCTCCGCAATCGCTGGGCCAGGCGCTAAACCACTGCGCCATCGAGCTCCTCGATCCGGTCGTGATATGTATATTAAATCATTCAAGAAAATGTAACTTTTAGCCTGTGGTCATGGATGTCATGTCAATGGATAAAAATACAAAGAGAAAAAAGTCCTGCCTATAGCAACAATAACGGGTATATATGTCACCGGCAATGTATGAAATGCAGGCATTGTATACAATGCCTAATGCAATTTTTATAATTATAATTTATGCAATTTTTTATAACAGACAACAGAAATATACTTATTTTACACATTGCCGGTGGACCAGCAAGCAAAGTATAAAATGAATAATATTCCATACATTGCCTGATCGTTTCAGGCATTGTATACAAGGCATTGTATAAAATACCGGATTATACACATTGCCGGTAACATATATACCGAATAGCAGCCGCCCGTGACTTCGTCTGCGTGGACAGTTATTTGTTTATCCCTCGGGAATTACAGTACTTTTTTCGGGATTAAGGTACATACCCCTGACATCCTTCTCTGTACCCCTGACAACGTGTATGCAAAATTTCATAATGATCGTCCAGTAGTTGAGTCGTGAATGCGTAACAAAGAAACAAACAAACGGAGTTTCGCATTTATAATATCAGTAAGGATATGAAATAGAGTGTGTCTAAAAAGTCAGTTTACATGGGTAATTTCAAAAATAATTTTAATACCAACCTAAATCCCCAACCACCCCACCAATAACCATCTAAATAAAATTGATTAAAGCTATATTTACAATTAGAATTTTTACAGCACCAACAGGGTTACCAGTATAAATTTTTATAAATAATTTAATAATTTCCCATGTAAACTGACTTTTTAGACAGACTCTAAAGTAAAATATATCTTTATTCAAATAAACTTAGTAATTAAGCACTTTTGAATCGTCTATATTTTCCTACCACCTGATAAGAATTAGTAAGCATGGCGTAGGTATCTTTTCAACGTTCGCTCTCACAAACCTAGACTGAATAAATTATTTGGAGTTTTTTCACGTAGCTAGTCAGCCAAATATCCAATTTCGTCGAAATCTCCATAACAATATCATAAAATCGAACCGTCATTTAAAAGAGTTGTTGAGAACGTTCCTCGTTTGTGAAACCGCAAATATCGGGACTATCAGCGGTCGAGGATATTCGACGAAATGTTGGGTCGAATGCGTATCGGATTCTAATTAAACTTATTGCTTTGTGAGAAACTTACGTAATATATTATTTCGATATTTTATCTATTGAATGTTGGAATAGATTTTGCGAAAAGTGTTTTTATTTGAAACACGATCCGAAAAGGACAAATAGTGTCACTAAATACGTTGATGGATTAAATTTTTGTCACGAAGTTGATTGGTTTTGTTTTCGGCTTAAGTTTCTCGTCTGTGTTACAGTTGGGTACCAATTTTATGTTGGGGACGAAGTTAGTTTTTAGGGTTCCGTACCCAAAGGGTAAAAACGGGACCCTATTACTAAGACTCCGCTGTCCGTCTGTCTGTCTGTCTGTCTGTCTGTCACCAGGATGTATCTTATGAACCGTGATAGCTAGACAGCTGAAATTTTCACAGATATACCGCTACAACAACAAATACTAAAACAGAATAAAATAAATATTTAAGGGGGGCTCCCATACAACAAACGTATTTTTTTTTGCCGTTTTTTGCTCGATATTAATAACGACAACAGTAAGACAGTTGAAATTTTCACAGATGATGTATTTCTGATGCCGCTATAACAATAAATACCAAAATCAGGATAAAGTAAATGTTTAATGGGGGCTCCCATACAACAAACGTGATATTTTTTTTTGCCGTTTTTTGGTACGGAACCCTTCGTGCGCGAGTCCGACTCGCACTTGTTTTTACTTTGTAATCCATGTCTCACCGGTAAAAATGAAGTTTCATTGGAAGAACTATTAATGAATGAAAATGAATAGGTATATGAATGCCTGAAAATATTACTTATTCAATTAAGCTCACATAATACGAATTTTTAAATCATCATTTTTACCCGACTACGGCGAAGCCAAAACGAAGGGTATATGATTTTAACCTGTATGTATGTATGTAGGTATGTTCATCTGTTATTAAGTAACTTCTAAACTACGTATCATAATTTGACAAATGAGGTATCGTTAGAAGCATCTTAATCGTCCACTGGTTATAGGCTATGTGACGGACGTCACATTAAATCGAATGTGGCGCCCTCTAGAGGAGTTAAAGACATAAACTAAAAAAAATAATTAAATGATGCCGTGTTGGGTACCTAATGAAAGGGCTTAATGAATGAGCACTTTTCAAATATATATTAACTTATTAGCTGTCTCCTGGTTCCAACTTCGAAATCAGCCATTTTTGATGTCTCCACTGCTGGGGCACTCGACTTCCTTATGGGTGGATAAAAAGGATGGACCATACATAACTAATCACGCAGGCCCAATGCGGATTGATGGGTGTTAACGACTGTCAATGCAGCCGGGTCCAACGGCTTAGCGTGCGTTAGGAAGAACGGAAGAACTCAAGACAATACATTTTTGGGCACCCATTCGATGACCGACCTTTGCAAAGGTTGCTTAGCCTCCGCTAAACCACTGCGCCACCGAGCTCCTCGGTTAGTTCGGTCTCCTTGGTTCCAACTTATTAAACTTACCTCTTTAAGTACATTCCACGCATCAATTAAAATTTATGATAAATTACCCGAAACACTAATAAATGAAAATAATGACGTAATATTTATAAGAAAATTAAAACAGCTTCTAATTAATAAATGTTACTATAATATAAACGAATATTTAGATGATATCAATTTAAATCTATTTTAATCAACAAAACAATATTTTTGTTTTTCAATAGCATGTTAAAATTGATAAACTTAAAGTCTCCATTACCTATCCAATTCTTATGTTATTATTATAAGACCTCTAAATAGAATAGCGCTTCCTCTCATCTTACACCTGATTGCTTGCCCGACGGGGTCCATACTGATCTAACTTTAATTTATACCACCTATGTATGATACTATGGAATGCAATAAACGTTATGAGTATGAGTATCTTACCTTGCCATGGTTAATGATGTCACTCTGCTCCAGCATGCAAGCAGCGAAGCACTGCCCCGACCTGGTCACCGGTGAAGAGTTGGTGAAGTAAGCACGCACGTCCTTCGGAGTGGCGCGCACTTTGATCACGCAGGACTGCGCTAGACGTACTAGCGCATCTAAGTGTCCTTGCACCTGTGATAAAAAGCAAATTATATTAGCCAGTTTGTAAAATCCTAACTAGGGAATAGGAAGGTGCAATCGCAATTATGATCCGCAAGGAGATCCGCAGGCGGACTAAAGTAACCGACATCGCCCGAAGGATTGCTCAGCTAAAGTATCAGTGGGCTGGACACAGCGACAAGAACCGATGGCCGTTAGGGCGGGGCGGTTCTTGAATGATGACCGCGCAATAGACGACACTCCGTGGCTAGGCCCCCGACAAGGTGGACCGACGATCTAGTGAAGGTCGCGGGAAGCAGCTGGATGCAGGCAGCACAGGACCGATCGTCGTGGAGATCCTTGAAGAAAGATCACTGCTGGGTATAGACCCAGCAGTGGGTGTCGTGCGGCTGATATGATGACGATGATGATGAATCGCAATTAGGAAATCAATCTAAGCTTTAAACCATAAGTATTGTAAATACCTATTCGATTGTAGAGACGCAATCATATTGCGTCTCTACAATCGTCGTGGAGATCCTTAGGGGAGGCCTATACCCAGCAGTGGGTGTCGTGCGGCTGATATGATGATGATGAATCATATTGCTACGCATGGCGTAATCATATACTTAAGCAATAGCAATGAACACACAAAGAAATACGGGATCAGACTAGGGCTGCCACCTCTCCGGGTTTGACCCGGAGTCTACGGGTTTGAGTAGTGGATGTCCGGGCTACGGGTTTAACATCAAGTCTCCGGGTGGGGCGCAAGCGAAAGTCAACCGTACCTAGTGTTACCATCTGACAGGGATTTGCCGTATTTGACAGACATTTTACGGCTTATATGGGCGTGCGGCCGTTTTTTTACTGAGAAGACAGGGCAAGACATGCAAGAAGTGGATGAAACTGACGAAAAATCGCGCTGCGCGGTCGTTTTTTACAATTGACAGGCAAGATTACAAGGTTAGTGGATGGAACTGACCAAAAATCGCGCTGTGCGGCCGTTTATTAGTGTAAACAAGCAAGATTACTAAATTAGTGCATGAAACTGATTAATATTCGCGTTACGCGGCTGTTTTTTTTACTATAAGCAGGCAATATTACTAGATGCCATACCATACAATAGTCAAGACAGGTAAGATAAGTGGATGAAACTGACTTAAAATCGCGCTGCGCGGCCATTTTGTCCTATTTACAGGCAAAATGAAAAGGTTAGTGGATGGAATTGAGCAAAAATCGCGCTGCGCGGTCGTTTTTTGTTCTAGCCAGGCAAAATTAAAGATTAGCGCGTAAAACTGACTAGAAAATTGTGCGGCGTAGCTGTATTTTTTACTATAAGCAGGCAATATTACTAGATTAGTGGATGAAACTGACCAAAAATCGCGCTGCGCGGCCTTTTTTTACTATTTGCAGGCAAGATTACAAGGTTAGTGGATAGAATTGACCAAAAATCGCGCTGCGCGGCCTTTTTTTACTATTATCAGGCAAGATTACAAGGTTAGTGGGTGGAACTGACCAAAAATCGCGCTCCGCGGCTGTTTTTTAGTGAAGATAGGCAAGATTACTAGATTAGGGTATGAAACTGATTTAAAATCACGCTGCGTGGCTGTTTTTTAGTAAAGGCTGGCAACATTAACTAGATAAGTGGATGAAACTGACCAAAAAACGCGCTGCGCGGCCTTTTTTTATTATTTTACAAGAAATTACGATTTTTTGAACATCTCCGGGTCTGGTCTTGTTGAAAGGTGGCAGCCCTAGATCAGACCCACTACTGAGGCACATGTCTTCCTTATGGATGGACAAGGAGCATTGGTCATTGCTCTCGACGTGGTGGGTCCCAAAGCAAATGCAGCTGGGACCAACGGTTTCATAACGGAACGTACCTACCGAAGAATGGAGGAGTTGGAGATAAATAAATAAAATAAATAAAAATATTTTATTAATTAGTTTCTAAGCTTAAAACAATTTACAGTGCAGGTGTTACAAGTACAATAGATTAAGTCTAATCACACGATCTGTCGCCCACCCAATCCAACGAACTAGGCACAAAAGACCTGTATCTCGTGGAGGAGTTGGAGAGAATTAATTTTTGGTCACTCATCCCATGACCGACTATAGCTTAACCATCGCAGGCATAATGCGTTAAGCTACTGCTCCATTGAGCTCCAATAAAAAAATTCTTAGAAACTAAAGGCTAATTCTCACTATCAATCTCTTGCGCCAAATCGACTTCCCGAGCTATAACCGATGATCCGCTGTGACGGATATTGAAATATCGTTATTTTTGCGGTCAATAGTCCTTCAATATTTTATCGTTTGGAACTAATGGTTTGAACAGATGCCAAACTGAGCGAATAGCCCTTGTCAAATATGCTAGTGATTTTCCGCTTTCGTCTATTTTATTAATATTAGGCCTTATCTTATCACCGATCGCCAGCTTATAGGGTTGATAAAAGTTAGAGTTAGACAGTGTTTTGTCCTTTTTATGCTCATCTAGACCACCCTTATATCATAAAAACCGGAAACGCTAAGCGATAACTACTTCATTCCGTTAGGTTCTTAGAGTAAGACGCGCTTCTGTACCAGAAGCTGCGATGCTCGATGCTCTAACTTAGAGTAAGACGCGCTTCTGTACCAGACGAAGCCGGATGCTCGATGCTCTAAGGTTAGGTTGAACTGAAGTGCGTATCGCTTGGTGTCATCAAATAAATATCGATACATTTGTGACATTTGACCTCATTTGCGGATTTTAAGCAGTATTAGTAAAACGCATCACTTGAAAGTATGGCTATAAAAACTTAAGTAGTGAAAAAAGTTTTTGACGAGTAGGGAAAAAAGAAAGTGGAAAAAGTTTCAAGTATCACACAGGGGTTATACAAGGACATTTTTTATGACAGATCAGTCTTAAGTGATTATAGTTAAGAGTTTGAGAGTTGTTAAAATTGCCAAGATTTATAATAATACCTATTGTATTTTATGATTGCTCACCTTAGGATCTGTAAAGTCCACTAGAGTGCCTGATGAGCCATGGTGTTGGAAAGCCATTACACATGGAAATATGCACACAATAACAGCTTTCAACAGCAACATTTCTATGGGAAGCGATACACATAAGTTAATTTTATTATTAATACTAATCATACTATAATTTAAGAAGAAAATTAAGGCAACGGTCCATTATTCTCGGATAACTCGGATTAAATTAAAATGACACAGACTTTCAATGGAATTATAATTCTTCATTAGAACTCAAGTTTGACATTGTATTCATAAAATGTAGTCATAGGAATGAGTGCTTTATGTACATCTTAGCAATGATCAAGAACAAAAGAAAAGTTATAGTTCAGGCAAAGAAAGCTCAAAAAAATGTATAGAGGGAAATGCTTTGAACACAATTTTTGCCTTCGTAACTTGTTTTTCACATATATCTCGGAAACTATGAATTTGACCTTTGAATTTGAATTTGACTAATACCATTTGACACAGGAAAAAATGTGCAATCCCATTGTCCTCAAGCTTCATCTTAAGCATGTTGATAGACATTCAGGAGCGGATATCTCAAAAACTATAAAAGATATCGAAAAACTTGACTGAATAAAACTTGTAGCAAATTTAATCAGCTGTCATTTTGTATAATATCGTCGCTAAAATGCATAGTTTCTGAGATATATACGAAAAACCGAAAAATGGGACCTTCAAACCCCCCCCTTCACCCGGCATAGGGGCTACGGGCGGGGACTTTTGATATGTTCACCTCCTAACTAGTCCAATCAAAGTTACGAAGTCAAAAATTGTGTTCCAATCATTTCCCTCTACACCTTTTCGTTTACTAGTCCAGTAAGTAAGTAGTAAGGCATTTTGACTTTTAATATTTTGAAATTAAAACGCAGTAAAAGTAATAATAGGGGTTAAAGTATGAAATTGCCGATTTTTTCTCACACACTTCATAGAAGATATTATTATGAGGTTGAAAGATGCTTAAAGGTATGATTCCGATGTCGGCAGCCAGCAGCAGTGTTGCCGCAGCACTGCTGCCGCAGCACTACTGGTCCCCATACATTCTCTATAGGTTTATATGAGATTACATTCCGAGTGTCGCGCGACACTGCCGCGCAGCACTGACGCGCAGCAGTGCTGCGCGACACTTCTCCGGTCACTTCAAATTTAGCCGCTTTTCATAACATTACGGTTCAATTTGGAGTGCACTGCTGCGGCAGCACTGCTGCTGCTGTCGAGATCGGAATCATACCTTTAGTTGCTTGTTATTATTTCAAATTATGGTCATGACAGCCAATTATCAGCGATAAAATGATTTCTGATTTTCGTTCCTTATCGTTAAAAAGAACCTTATAATTGATTCCTTTTTTGTAAGCAGAAATGACCACTTAATTAGTTGTAACCACTTTGTAACTTAGTCGATACTTATTTTTTTCACTTAACTCATGTGGCATTAGTTAGCTGAGTATTTAAACGTTTGTGCGTTTTTTAAAAAAAATTAAGAAAATGTTAGTATGGAAAATTACATTCTTTAAATTTCTCCATACAAAACGAAATTTCATACTTAAACCCCTAATAATATAATTTACATAAATTTATCCATATTTTAATACGTCTTATTATTTACACTTACTTGTAGCCTGTCAAGCCTACACTAGTTCAGTACTTGCTCTGCCAATCTTTCTACACCTGCTCTTATAAAAAGTAAGTTTCCTATTGTGCTACAAACCAAACAATGGTCATTGTTGTGGAATTATAACCTCTTATAAAAGTTTAATATTAATGTGTATTTGTACCGAGCTGTGACAGCACAAATTTTTGAAATGCTAAGGATTATGTAGACTTTCACTGTTTTGAAACGGCTATGTGGAATTACAAAATAAACGTTTTAAACTTTTATTTCGTGGACCAGAAAATGAGCAGAAGTGTTTTTCTGATGAAAACGGGAGATCTATAAGCCGCTTGCCAAGCGTTGAGATCCGGGCAACATCCTCCCATCTAGTGAACTAAAATCTATGGAAGTTTAATTGAAATGAAATGAAATGAAAAATTCTTTATTCAAATAAGCTCACATAATGAGCGTTTTAAATATTATTTTTACCCTACCACCCATTATGACTTCTTTTAGCTGACAAGAAAAATGGGCGCAGAAAACTTATCAAATGGAACGATATTTACAATAATGTATATCGTTTTCAGACTTTATATTAACAAAGATTAACAATTAAATAAAATTATAATTAGATCATTACTTAATGAATTACAAATTTTCTTAATCAATTTACAGGGTTCAAGCTAAATTCAAAGTTAGTTATTATTCAGTCTTGGCTGTTACAAGAGAGAAAAAAAAACTTTACAATTCAATATGCGTTAAGATAGGTAGTCAGAAGCAGACCCATTCCCACTGGCAGCACCCGTTCACGAGCATGACGCATGAACCAGCCATCGCTTCGCTCAACCATATTTGAGGGAACGTAACGACCCGCCTCACGCGACACCACCGCAGCAGCATTGCAAACAAACATTTCTAAAAAATGGCACCACGGGGCTAAAAAATTTTAACTCGTGCAGCATTTACTCGGGCCAGCCACGCGCCCGGTGACAGACGTTAGTGTTCCTTACAATAATTTTATTGCAGTTTGTAGTTTTTTTTTAGTTTTATTTCGAAAAGAGAGTTTATTAGAAATGACGTCTTGTGTAGTTAAATGGTGTAAAAGACGCAAAGAAGGCAAAAAGATGCAGAGATAACTTTTCATAAGTATTAAATAATTTTTAGTTTAAGTATAGAAAATCTTAATGAGTATGACGGCGCGTTTATGTTGTTTTACACATTTTTTGTAATTTCATGTTGTTTTTATTTGCTAATTAATAATAATTACAATTTAAAACAATAAAACAATGGTAAAACATTGTTAAGTCATAAAATCAAGTTAAATTATCAAAGAGGGGACTAACGTCCGTGCGGGCTTGCGAGTGACGTCAGCGCCCGAACTAGTTTTGCATTTTGTGGCGCCGCGTGGCGTGAGTGGTGGCGTGACTAGTGGGGCGACCGGCCGGCCTTTATAAGCAGGCGGCGCTCGCACTGGGACACATTCGATCGTGAGCCGTGGCGCTGTACGTACGCTCGCAATTCTGCATACCTCTTCGCTTTCTCCAACGCCCATGGATATGGCTGAACTAAATGGTCAGCTCGGCACTCCGTCAAGTATATAGGTTATGGTCGCTCTATATAATACAACCAACGCATTGTGCTGCCTAAATGCCAGCATTTTTAGCCCCGCTCACTTGCTTCATCTTTGTGTGGCGCTATTTTTTAACCGACTTCAAAAAAAGGAGGAGGTTCTCAATTCGTCGGAATCTTTTTTTTTTATGTATGTTACTCGATTACTCGAAGACAGCTGGACCGATTTGAAAAATTCTTTTTTTGTTTGAAAGTATATACTTTCAAGTTGGTCCCATTGTCATGAAATCAGGATCTGATGATGGAATCCTGGAGAAATCGAGGGAACTCTTCAAATATTATAGGCACATCTATAGCGATTTTAGTATTTTCTTAAGTAACTTGTGCATTTGCTTACGAAAAGTACCATTTCGGAAAAGTAAAACTGATGATGAAGACCAGCATAGATGGTATGGATTCTATTCAATACTAAGTAGTTCACTGGTACGATACGATTACTTTCATATGGTTGCTAGGCTATTTATGCTCATCATAATTCGTATGGTGAAGAAGAGCTGACAGTGAAGTACCAGGAGAACTCCTCAACAATAAACGCCCCTGTGTCGGGTAAAGCAGTACTATGTAAAAGGTGATGAGCCGTTGACATAAGGCTATTGTAACTTAGATAATATCATCACCAAATATACTTACCACAAAAAAGTTTAAAATAAAAAAGTTTTTAATAAAAACTAAACCTCCTTCAAAAACCTTGAAAATAATCTAGCAAAAAACAGTTTCAAAAATAAATTAATGGCTCTAAAAAGCAAGAAATAAAATATTGAAATCTGTATAATAACTAACTCGAAAGTTTGTATGCATATCTTATATTAAACAACGTCTTATGAAGTCGGGTGGGGTTTAAACCCATGATTAAAGTTTAGATATATTAGTTTAGATAAAAAATATCGCTCGTCCCCCCCCCACCCGAGCTCTGAAAAGCTGCCAGGCGCCCGGATATATTAATAACGATAGAATGGCACACCAACTAGAGGAATTTCGTCACTCCGTAAGCTGTCTACCTATTTACGGGGCCAGCTCTTAGTATATTATGCTAAAGTGAATAGTTTGCAGAGCTAATAATATCTAAAATTTAGATTCTAAAATTAAAAACAGTACCTATCCTAAATAAAGCATGATTCGGTTTTTTATTATTTTGAAACTGTTGAAGCTACCGTCTTCATATTTGCATCTAAGATGTGCCTTGCCACCTCAAGCCAGGTAAAGTAAAATATATTTTAAAATATTTTAGAAGGGGGCTCCCAAACAAGTGAAGCGGGGCCGGGCGTGAGAAATAAAATATTTTTTAACCTAACGTCTGGGGTATCATTTATCATATCATATTCATCTGTGGTTTACAGCTCGTTTTGTAGACAGTTATTGTTTATTTTTGAAGAAAACAAAGGCATGAGAAGCCGCCAAAGTCAGTTTGTTTCCAAAAATTTTGTGTAAGTTTTGAAGTATTTATTAACTTCCTATATTAACCTATGAACTTAATTAAAATTTGGTGATAATGATTATTATTAGGTACGTATATTCTACCAACAAAAACCAATATATTGATAAATCTGAATTTTTCTATGAAATTCCCGCACTTTCCTTACAAACCAACTTAATATATCGGTATCGTCTATATAATCTAAATATCGGTGTCTTATGCAGTCTTAGAGTAAGACGGGCTTCTAAAGACGAAACAAAGCCTTTGTTGCTCGAAGTATGCAGTTCTTTAACTTGTGAACGCCCGGAAAATGTGTTTGAATTATATCGCCATAATATTTTAATCGCCAAATTGTCTTAAATATGAACGTGGCACCCCTTATGTTCCATTAACTTTTTACTGTGAAAGAGAATAATATGTAAAGTGAACTTTTTTTTAAATGCGAAAAAATTCGACAGTTCGTTTGCATAATCGGAACGGTAAATTCACCCTTTTTGTGTTCGTTCGCCGTCACATCATATTAAAACTTGGTTGAGTGTTTTGTTCAACCAGTCAATGATACGATGATGGGTGAACATTTGCACTTGCAGACTCTTGAATGCAATGCAATCTCAATGTTGACAAAGAAGGTCGCTGTCAAGGATATTAATTCTGTGTGACGGACGAAAAAGAATATGAAAAAATTATGTACTTGCGATGCGACACGATAATAATATTGACCCTAAAGACTCGGTCACACATAGCAAATAGCCCTTGCGAGTGCATTCGCTGAGATTAATACTTGCAGCGACAATTCGCTGCCTGCCTGTCACACAATAGCGAGTTCACGACGAAACGACCTTGAAGCACAGAGATGTAGTCTAGATCGGCGAACTGAGCGGAATAGGCAATTCGCAGCGATATCCCGTTACATGCGCTCTCCAAACTCAAGCTGCGAACTTCCCGCGAAGCATGAGTGTAGAACCGATTCGCATATTCTTCGCAGCTTCGCGTCGCGTTCGCGCCTCGTTCCCGTCGTTTGTCGTATTTTTGTCCCGCAACAAAGGGTTCGCAAGCCGCGAACTTGACGTGAAAGCGACTAGGCTCCACATTAGCATTGTGTTCGCGAGAAGGCGAGTTTTTTTTAAAAAAAGTGTTTTTATTTATTTAGAGCAATTTTCGTGCATTTAAAATTATGTTTGATTAATTTACTTTTTGCATCAGCATAAATTGCTGATGATTTCACGTCGTGATTCGCGCGTGTGTCTGGATAGGCCAACAGACAGCGAATTCTCGCGGTGAGTACGCATCTGCAGCTAGTAAAATTGAGTATGCTCAATTCGATTTAAATCTTTGCTCAATTCTAATCGCGGCGAACGAATCTATTCGCAGCGAATAGCCTGTCACATGTATGTGTGATTGCCGCGACTATTCGCTATTTGTGACCGAGGCTTAAGAGTTGTTGTGTCATTGATTGAATGCTCTGCATATACGCTAGTAGTATTATATAAGTCCATGGCTCTGCAATTATCTTTGTATGAATGATGTATTCTTTTGAAGATTGTCAAAGTTTCAGCTGAAACATGTGTTATATTCACGCGATTATTTGTTAGCAATTACAAGAAACTTATTTGGAATGGTATTAGTTTCATGTAATTGCCGAGTTATGTAATGTAAAATCAACACTTAATGTTTTATAACGAATTCATAATATTGCTACGCATCTCATAAACGGTAGCTACTACCGTTTACTTTGATGATGCATAGCAATACTATGAATTCGTTATAAAACATTAATTGTTAATTTAAATTAGTAAGTAATATATTTATTACTTTTTTGTCTACAGTACCGTTAGCTGTGACGTCATAACGGACAGCAACGGCAATTACGAAGTGAAAGCGTAGTAGCAGCTGTGGAACCCTATACTGCGGTGGCCCGACATCCGACATGCACTTGGCCGGTTTTTATAGTTGGTACAGTAAGAGGCAAACATTTTAAAATCGGGTGGGGATTGCGCGAAACGCGTATTTTGGGTATGGTACGCTATGGTATGGTATATGGGTGAGGTACGCGGGCGGCGGGAGAGAGCGGCGGCCGGCGGCGCTCGCTATTGGTTGCTCGCAATTGCACACGCGCGAACTTATCCCCACTCCGTCGAAAAAGTGTCAAGATGTTGGCCTCGTACTGTAAATGTGTTTCAAACTTATCGGCGGCTGTGAATTTAGCCACTATGCGTGAAGCCGTGCCTAGGGTTACCAAGACCAAAATTCGGAAATCCCGTCGCAAGAGGTTGAAAATCCAGATTTTTGGACAAAAGTCCGGTCTTTAATTCAAATAAAAAAATGTACCCACGCCATTTACAATGCACAACTTATATTATTATCTACTGGCAACAGCTTTATCTTATTTTTATGTAAAATTTTACACAAGTGGGTTGTTTCTTATAAGAAAATTATGGGTATCTTTCAAACCACCCATTCATCGTGCGTAGCGCGCCGCGCGCTCCATGCTGTGCAGCGATGATGGTTTAGACAAAATCATTACAATCAATGATGGTGTAATGATTTTGACCAAGCATTATTGAAAATCCGGTCTCGAATGAAATCCGAGCGGAGTCCAGTCTGAGCTCTTAAAATCTGGTCAAGCAAGACCTAGCCGTGCCCAACCATTCGCCTCTCCCACCCACTTAAATCGAAATTGTGTTCTGCGCATTGTTTTGCGCGATGTTCCGAGCCACCAATTAGATTGAGAAGTTCTTATGGTATATTATCTATCTCTATCACATATTACCTATGTTACAGAGTACAAGTAGAACGAATTCAAGGTTTTTTAAACGATGAATAGAAAATCGCATTGTTTTTTTTTCAAAACTTAAAACAATATTACTTATTTACAAACAATTTTCAGTGGGTTTTTCTTATGTTTGAAAATAAAACACGAGTTAAGTCATAAAAAAAACCTTTATAGATATCTCTACATTCTGATGTGTTAAGTAAAATCCTAAAATCGTTAGCAGACATAATTATTTTTTAGCAATTATTATCCTCATGCATGTTGTTTTCATTTATTACACTAATAAAATAAAATTCACTTGAATATATTACATTTTTATTCATGGATACTTAAAAATAAACCTAGCTTAATTCTCGTGTATTCCTTAATGACTAATAGGTATAATTTTTTTGCCAGGCATCTTCGAACAAAAATACCCGTAAATGTCCAATCAGAGTCTCAAAAACGGCACCTTGAAATAACACCACACCCTCAAACTGGGAGTATATTGATTTAAACAAAACTGCGCTTTAGATTTGGCAGATATGGCATAAATTAGTTTAATCGCTGTAGGTAGGTATTTTTTTCATTTATTATGGTTCATTTCAAATAACATCGGACAAGATCACAAACTCGATTTTGCGCCCCTCTTACTATGTACTGTGAATATGATGCGGCGGCAAAAACAACGATGTAGTACGAGGCAAATATCTTGACACTTTTTCGACGGAGTGGGGATGAGTTCGTGCATGTGCACTTGCGAGCGACCAATAGCGCGCGCCCCTCTCCCGCCGCGCTCGTACCTCACCGATACGAATGTACCCAAAATACGCGTTCTGTGCAGTCCCCACCCGATTTCAAGATATTTGCCTCGTTCTGTACAAGTTGTTTTTGCCGCTGCATCACATTCACGGTGCATAGCAAAGGGTGATTTGAGGCGCAAATGAGTTTGTGATCGTTTCCGGTGCTATTTGAAACGAACTCTAGTTTTGTCAGTCAGTACTATATTTGCGTCCTCTTTAAGTTTGTGAATCGTTATCTAGGGTATTCTTGATCAAAGCCAGTCATACATTTTACTTTCAAGTCGGACAGATTATAATTTGAGTATTTTGCCGTAAGAGGTCGATTTACTTCAACAATATCCTATAAAGATGAGTGCAGTCATTGAAAACCTTGGCCTTCTTGCATACGTCTTGCTTGTGCTGTGTTGCTTCCGCACTCTCCACGCAAGAGCTCCCGAAGTCACTCACTAAGTTCCGCTGGTCTAAATTATGAGCTACTTGAACACGTTTTCTGAAAGAAATTAGTAAATGTAAAACATTTGGATAAGTACGGTACGGTATAAAATAAGAAAAGTAGGTAAGACAGATTTCAGTAATCTACCTACAGGTTGAAATTGAACAACTCTCTCTAAGAAACATAGGTCGAAATACGAAGAAGTTTTTAGACTATTCATACTTGACAAATCAGAACAATAAGTATTTATGAATGGGGCTGCTCCAAATTTTTGACTTAATTCGAGAAAGTTGTTCGGTCTCAAGGACTTAACACACCCTACCTGTGTTATTCAGAGATGTTTCACAAAACTGGGGTGCAAGACTGTTCTAACAAAACCTAGTTTAATGCTTTTAAACCAATCACAATGCACCATTTAATCCTTAAATGGTGGGACTAAACGTTAAACTGTCACTCTGAATACGATTTGCGCTAAAATGGCGTTAGTCCGCAGTCTAACGCCATGTTAACTTTGGACTTAGTTTAACGAACGCACTCTGAATAAGCCAGTAAAAGTTTATCATATGATTTTAAACGTGACCCTGTAGCACAGAATATAATAGTACTAAACGTACAGAAGCCCATCTGTGCGAGGACAATGAAATAATAAGCTACTTTTGCTGCACTGCAATAAAGTACAATTTCAAATTACATAGCACTGTGTGCCTTTTATTATAAGCGCCTCCAAAGCGCTTCTCTTTCTGTCGCGTAGCTCTGTCTCAACCGACACATGACAGCATTGACAGCCCTCGTGCACTGGCTCGACTGAGTCAGCCGCGAGCAGTAGGCTAATAGTGAGACCCCCCTGCCTGTAGTCTATAGTCAAAGTAAAAGTACCTGTAGACGTCTAAATTGATAGCACCATTAGGGCTCATAATACCAAGCTTCTTAAGCACACAGAAGATGATGCACGATTCATCAGACTCTTGCACAATGATATGCTTTCTCGGGAACATCTCGTTGAAGCACTGCTCAACGACAACATCGCTCAGCTTGTCATGGGCATACATTACTGATATGCGAGCGTTGGCTGATAGCGCTGTCAGCAGTAAAAGCAGTAATGTACCTGAAACAATATAATAACGTCTAGTACTTACTTTTAAACCGACTTGACCTGAGGAGGTTCTCAATTCGATTGTATATATATTTTTTATCGTTGTTCACGCGTATCTTCGAATTTTGGACCGATTTTGATGATAATTTTTTTGTTTGATTGAGTTTTCTTGCGAGATGGTTTCATTTATTTATTTTTTCAAATCGGTTCAGTTGTTTTCATGTTATCCTGAAAATACTATGATTTTGGGTAAACTACCTTGACGATTTTGTTATTTATGAACCGAATAAGATGATTATTTTTATTGGAAAAGGGATACCTTTTATTTCATTGACATTGGACCTTCGACTTCGAAGGGAAATGTATAGTGATTGAGATATTGGTAGGTTTATGACAATCCAAAACAAACCGAGCTATGGGGCCCTATTTTTGAATCGCTCGTCTCCAGTCGAGCGCTCGTTTCGAATGATTTTCGTTCGACATCCCATTGTTTTGAGTCATATGTCGAACGAAAATCACTCGAAAAGAGCGCTCGACGCCTGCCGAGCGATTCAAAAATAGGGCCCATGGTCTGCGACGTTCTGGAATAGATCAATAGACTTCATAGACTACGAAGGCACAGCAACTCCTTAAAAACAGACAGTGTTAATTTGGAAATTGAGTTATAGGCATTGGGCATTTTGAAAATATATAAAGTTAAAAAATATTACACACTTACATAAAGTACTTACAACAAAAAAGTAAAAAAAGAAAAACCTTCAAAAACACAAAAATAAAACCAAAAACAGCTTCAAAATCAAATAGCTCTGTAGCGACACATGAATACAATATACCATTCTGTCAGCATATTTGTACGTAACAGGGACTGGCAACCAGTCTCTCCCAGTTCTTTGTGGGCGCACCTCGCGTTCAATAAATAATAAGTATTCCTGGATTTCATGTGACCACTTAGTTACCTAAATGGAGTCAGAACTATAAGTTATTACTAGAAAGTGGTAAAGCTCTAAAAAGCAAGAAATAATAATGAGATAACCAATACATATATCAGTTTTAATAAAAAACGTCTAATGAAGTCGGGTGGGGATTTTAGAATAAGAAAAATGTTGTCTTCCATCCAGCCCCAAACGACTTTAATAGACTTTTTTTTATTAAAACTGATTTAAATATTATTTCTTGCTTTTTAGAGCTATTTGATTGAAAAAAAATAAAAACAAAATAAAATTCATTTATTTCAGACTAATTATTTGTCCATATACCTAACTTGTTGTTAGTGACATCTTGCAAATAGTATGATATTATGCTACTGTTAGTATTTTCTTACAGCTATGTTAGTATCCAGCACATGAAGTTTGATTAACCTCCCTAGTACTGCCAATTCTGGGCTGTCAACAATTAGCCTCACTCAGCACAGCGTTAGGGCTCCGCCTTAGACGTTTCACAAGTGATGCAGATTTTTTGCGCATTATTGCATAAAAATCATCAAGCGCGTCGCATTGCGGTTAGCCTGTAGTCTCGTTCTTGTGACGGCTCGGTTAATAGCAGCGGTGGACAAACGGCGGCGCTGGACAAACGGCGGACGGCTTTAACTCTTCTTGGCACACAGAAAATCCGCTTCCGCACTCTTCGGTATACCTAGGCGTTCGGTCTTAATAGCATCGAATAGGTGACGTTAAGCTCCTCCTTGCTTCAGAAGAAGGCACGTGAAGCCGTTGATCTCGGCTGTATTTTCAACCTGCTGAAGCAGGATTCCGTTTCTATCCGTCTAAATGGGGCTGCATAATGAGGATCTTAAAGCGACCGTCCTAAAATCATTTGATTGGTTGTTTCAATAGCCAAAGTCATTTCGTACATATTTTTACCAATCAAAACCATTGATAGCGGTCGGGTCGCCGCTGGCGCCATCTGCGATTAGCTTTGCGTGTGGATCCCTATTGAAAGAGCCCTAAAATGTTGACGCAACACATTGTTTTTCAGAACCCTTATTACTTTTTCGGATTTTTCCTCGACACTTTTGCCCATTATTTGTGATATATAGCGACCCTCATCGCGTTTAAGTGAGACCCTAGTTCAGGTGGAACTTATAGATTTGGGCACCTTTGTTTCACAAGTCACAACTAAAAACGTGGAAAAGTTTAAGTAAACACAGGAAGAAACTTCGGGGTTTCAATTAGGTAGAGGATATGTTTTCTAAAAAAAAAACCTATAATCTGTTATGTCTAGGCTACGAGTTCGTAGTGTCTGGGTATATAAAATCTGACAGAAACTCGACGAAACGATCACTCATAGTGAAGTTGCATGTTAAAGAATAGAACAGCAGTTCTTTGGAAAGGTGTAAGGCCTAGGCTTTACACTTTGAACATCAATGTCATGTTTTTTAATGTTCAATATCGCATTATTTAATTTTCGAGTAGCCAGACACATTTATGCGTATCTTTCAATAATTTTTCCCATTCTATTCCAGAAGAACGAGCTATGCGGTGATAGCTGTCGGCCGACGTAACTTCTCTAGCTCTATGAAACGATGCTGTTGTGTGGTAGAATAAAAAAACAATGGCTAGATCGCAAATCACGAAGCGCGAATCGCGAAGGGCGATGGCTAAATTTAATTAACCCGTCTAAGTTATAAATAAAACGCTTTTGACGGATACTGTCGCGGTTTTATTGAAAGTACTTTGGTAATTAGTTGGTATTTGGTTTGAGTACCTATTTAGTATTTCGTTTTTTACTATATTACTTTCAATAAAACCGCGTTAGTATCCGTTAAAAGTGTTTTATTTCAATGTCTAGTGCGTGCGTAAATCTAACAGGTAAATCTGTCCAAGTTAGCTTCGCACAGGTTAATGTATGAATGTCAAAAAAGCTACGCCATCAGCGATGTTATTCTCTACAGTTAGCAGCGTAGAGTCCGTCTCGGCAGCGTTGTCTGACAGGTGTCATATTTCCCTTACTGTTTAAATTCTTTGGAATCTATGGCATTTTTCCTGTGACTTAGTAATGGGTATATGAAATCTGACAGAAACTCGACGAAACGATCACTCATAGTGAAGTTGCATGTTAGAGAATAGCACGGCAGTTCTTTGGAAAGGTGTAAGGCCTAGGCTTTACTAAGTATTGGATATTTCCAATGCACGTTTTACTGCCATAAAAATAAAAGATTTTCG
Source organism: Agriphila geniculea (assembly GCA_943789525.1). Taxonomy (NCBI): domain Eukaryota; kingdom Metazoa; phylum Arthropoda; class Insecta; order Lepidoptera; family Crambidae; genus Agriphila; species Agriphila geniculea. Next base: position 6,747,044 of record OX038886.1, on the reverse strand, counting down.
AGATCTTTCCACATTTAATAATACTAAGTAGATATCACAAAATACAAAAGTAAAAAGTTAACAATAGACTACCAATCTTCCGTCTCCCTGAATGATACGGCGTACAGCTGTGTGCAGTCGTTGAAGACTTTAGCTTTCTTGCAGACATCATGATCCAGGTTCATTCCATTGATGTTCTGTGCACAAGTTTCACCGACATCAGAAATGAGGATGCGAGGATCATACCTGTGTATGGACTGTACTCTTTTGTAATAATTATTTATATTGATGTAACCGTCATTTGTCATGATTCCGAACTTCTTGAGCACGCAGTGAATGACGCAGGGTATGTCATTCCTGTCTATATGTAAAGGGTATTTATAAAGATTCCTTGGGTACATTTCGGTGAGGCAGTCATTGGTTACTTTATCACTTCTCTTGTCACGGGCATAGAGAATCGATATAGATGGCTCTGAATCCATATTTTGTGAGAAGTACGAAGTTGCGTACCCGTATACTACTGTTAGTAATAAAGATAGAATAAAGACGACTGTTTCTGGAAATAAATAACAGACACCAATTTTAGTTTATCAAATCAGAGCTCGTACTATGGACAGAAAAGCTGGCAGTGCAAATTCTGTATCCATAGTGTAAGCTATGAGTTTACAGTATTATTTTTGATTTATGTTTTTTAATGAGATAAATTACTAAACAAATTAAACCATTTCTTACCATTTTTAAAACACATAATGATTTGAAAATAAGCATAACATGTATATTACTAGAATTAAGAATTTCTTTGAAGAAGTTTCTTAGATTTTCATGCACGAAAGACGTAAAAACCATGAATATTTTCTGTAGTTCTTAAAACAGCGTTAAGTATGAAAATATAACTTAGTTAATTTTATTAAAATGTATCTGACAAGCCTGATAAAGGCTTAATTAAACGCTGTGTTTTGTTTGAGTAGAGATCTCTTATACTTATCTGTATAAAATACGAACCAAACCCTACACATCTAAGACCTTCTAGAGCCTTTATTAAGAAATACAATATACCCTTTGAAATAAAATATCAGAGTTGCGTGGAGTGTTTGTTGTTGGTGTGATATTTCACTAAAGAGCTAAACAAGAATGGCATTCTATAAATAAAAAAAAAACTCTTTTGTGACTTGACACCGCCAGCTTTATTTTTAACTAAATTAAATGATCAAAGAGGTTGTAAAACCAATTTGTTAATTTGTTTTGAAAATAGAATTAGCGATATCCTATATAGAATTATTAACAGCCAAATATTCAAAATTCAAAAAAGTTGTCAAATTTGACAGAAATTCTATGAAACTGACAGCATCCTTAAAGTTAAGGAGACCTTAACTTAAGATTTTAGCTAAGAAGCCTTTGTGTTGAGTATTTGGCCGTAGAACTTTTAAATATGAAATATTACAATTTTATATTTTGGTGTTTTTTTTAACATTTTCCGGCGTTTTCAGCGTCGTGGTCACATGACAATGATTTTGAGGTTTGTCAACTTTTCGCTAACCAGAGCGAAAAATCTCCCTCATTTTAGTAACATTGAACACAAAATTATGTACCAAAATGTTTCTTTGTATTTGTATTTGTAATACTTATCGATAATTAATTTAGAGCCTGTGTCAAATACATCTGCATCTGTCAACATTGCTCCTACATAATAAGCTTGTTCGAAAGGTAATTTACTATTATTTCACCATAAATATATAAATTTACAGTCCTCTTGCTTTCATTCCATTCCCTGTCGCTATCAGTCTGTGATGGTTTATATTTATCATGTTATGTTAATTTTAATTTATTTATTATTTTTGGCATAATAGACCTAATATTAACTTACTTTCCATCCTCTAAGTTTTTATGAAACACAAGTCAAGCAAAATCACAAAACATTTTCACACGAACGAATTTCAAAATGTCAGGATTGGTACTGAGTTTCGGTAATTTGGAAATTCTGCAAGTGAAATGTTTCATTACAACAACCGTGAATGTTTTATATACTATGAGTTTTTCGAGTAACAATCACTCATTGTTCTTAGGAAATGCGATAAGACCGGAAAATTCTAGGAGAAAACCTAGTTCATAATAAGACAGGTGTTAATGGTGAAATAAAAGAGTTTCTATTTATTTATTTATTTTTTATTTGGAAAACAAACAGTCATTCATGAACATTGACCAATTAACAAGATTTTTCTTACAGACTAATAGTTTCACTATTTGCCAAAAAACAAGTAAAAGATACGAAACAGTGTACAAATGTAATGCCAAGTTGTTGAATAGAAAATTAATGTAAATAATTTAGAATTTTAACGAACTTACTGCAAAATATAAAATAGGAATGAAATAAAACACTATTATTATCTGATCTGAGTCTAATATGATGTTCCATAAGGGTACTTTATTTTTATTTTTTTTTTTATTTACTCACCTATTATTAACTATTAATTTTATTTATAAAAGTGTTTTATTTCAATACGCGCGTGAATCACGTGTTCTTATATAATATAATTACTAATATTATAAAGAAGTTTTTTTTTTGTAATGGATAAACTCAAAAACTTTTGTTACGACTTAAGTCCTAAACCTACTTTTTAACTTGGGAACAGAACAATGAAATACATCTACATCAGATAAATTTACGTTTTCATTATATAATTTACATGCACGCTTGATAAATGTATTACTTGCATAACATGTTTTACTACCAGAAATATAAAACAAATCCTTACGGCGACATTGTCGTTCACGTCTGCGAGGCACCCGTATGTTAATATTTCCAAGCAGTGAAGGAGCGTCAAGGTAGTTATTTAAAATTTTAAAAAGAAGAAGTGCATCTACACAATCCCTGCGTATGTTCAGAGGTTGGAGGTGATGGCGTTCTGCTGATTGTTCGTAGTCTTGATATACGTTACCTATTCTATATTCAAGTGATTTCAAAAACTTTTTTTGTATTCTCTCTATTCTTTCTATATGACACCTGTGATAAGGTTTCCATACGGAACAAGCAAATTCCAGTCGACTCCGAACAAAGCTATTATACAAAATTTTATATACTAATGGATTTTTAAAAGCTTTACTAACACGTAAAATAAAACCTAGTTGACGATATGATTTGTCTAAAATGCAATCAATGTGTGGTATAAATGAGAGCTTAGTATCCATTAATACTCCTAAATCCCGTATTTGATTAACTCTTTTTATTTCTGTATTATTAAATGTGTATTTGCACAATATAGGATTCTTTTTTCTATAAAAACTCATCACATTACATTTATCCAGATTTAAAAATAATTTATTTTCAATACAAAATTGTTCAAATTTTAGCAGATCTTGCTGTAGTAAATCGCAATCTGTTCTGTTACGTATAATTCTATAAATTTTGGTATCGTCAGCATACATTAACGAACTTGAGTGGAGAAATATTTTAGACATATCATTTATATAAAGAGAGAATAATAATGGGCCCAAAAGCGAGCCTTGAGGTACCCCAGAACTGATCGTTTTGAAATCAGATGAATAACCAGCAAGAACAACTGCTTGACTCCTATTTTCAACATACGACTTAATCCACCTGAACAAATCACCATGAATGCCCAGAGCCCAGAGCTTTTTCAGTAAAGTATCGTGGCAAATTTTGTCAAAAGCCTTTTCGAAGTCAGCATATATTGCATCCACTTGATAACCTTTATCCATTGCTTTAAGAATGTCATCAGTAAAAATAAGAAGATTAGTGTCGACGGACCGACCCTTGTAAAAACCATGCTGCGAAACACTAATGTGTCGCTTGACAACATTTTTAAGCTGATCCACTATTAATTTTTCTAATAATTTTGAAAACTGACATAAATTAGAAATTGGCCTAAACTTTTCAATATTATTGCTGATCGTACCTTTGGGAATAGGAGTAATAAAAGCCTGTTTCCAAATATCAGGAACGTGACCTTCATGTAAAGATTTTTTAAACAGTATAGTAATAGGCAGAGTTAAACTTGAAGAACATTTTCTAATGAAAAGGGGATGTACCCCATCAGGTCCAGCCCCTTTATTGGGATCAACTGATTTTAAATATTTAAAAATCATATTTTCGGTCAATTCTACTTTACTAAAATCTACAACTGCATCACAACAGGACGAAGAATTATCCTGATTAGAAAGAGTGGAATCATGATTTTCAAAAACAGAATGAAAGTGCTCATTAAACCAATTACAAATTTGTGCTCCATCAGAAGTTGAAGAGCCCTTATAATGCATTGTTTGTGGAATTTGTTTATTATTTTTGATTGATTTAATATAACTCCATAAGAATTTTGGATGAGTTTTAATTTTTTCCTCTGTAAATTTTATATGATTATTATAACACTCACGTTCGTTCTACTTTATAAGCTCGTTTTCTTAAAGTTTTAAAACTTCCGTAATCTAATGGATTGCCGTACATTTTCCAGCGACGATGATATTTTAGTTTATCATTTAAAATTTTTTTTAATGACTTAGTGTACCATACCGGCGACGATGTTGAGGAACGCAGTTTACGACGAGGTACAAATTCTTTAAATAAGTCATTTAAAAAGCTATTAAACTTAGCCACACTCTGCTCTGTTTTTAAATTTGCGAAAAAATCTGACCAATTAATATCCGTTAACAACTTATTCATTTCATCAAAATTTGACCTATAAAAATTAAATACATTGTTATTTACAGCAGGATTAACTGGCAAGGGACAGCAGACATTGAGGTTAATTGTTAGGGCCCTATGGTGCAAATCTTCAGCCGTCAGTGGAGAATCACATAAAGTAACAACGCAGTCTTGATTACTCATAACTAAATCGAGTATTCTATTATTTGCATTACGTATTAAATTATATTGTTTTAGTTGAGTGAATGACAAAAATTCGTGTAAAGACTGTATTGCTACATTACCACTAGCCTCTAATTGCGCCTCTAATGTAGATGTTGGCAACCAATTGGCATTAGTGAGGTTAAAATCACCTGTAATCAAAAATATGTCATTCGGTCGTTCAATCATAATTTCACTGGTTAATTCGAAAAAAGTTGATAAACTGTCCCTTTGGCCCGCGCCATGAGGAACGTAAATACATCCAATATTCAGGAAAGAAGTTTCGGTACCTATGGTGCGAGAGGTATTTGCTGGTATGTGTATCGTGGGATCTAGCGGGATCGATACCCAAATACAATCACAACTGGCTCGTGAGGGCACGGGCCAGTCGCGGCGCACGGGCCGTAGCTCGTGTAATATCGAAATAGCTACTCCTCCCCCCCTGGTTACCCCACTTTCAATTGCAGATCTGTCAGAACGAAATACACTAAACCTGTTATCAAAGTATTCACGATCATAAAAGTCAGGTGTTAACCAAGTTTCCGTCAAACAGAAAAAGTCAAAGTTAGATTGAGCTACCTTAGAAAAGAAATCATGTGACTTAGTCCTCAGCCCCCTCACATTTTGGTAATAACCAGATATGTTATTAACCGCCATTCTTACTTACTACCAAAATTAAATATGAAAACAAAACACGAATGCAACAGACGCGAACGCAATGTGTCGATTTTTTATCAAAGTTGTTCAAAATATATTTTTTTAAATAAAAATTATATTGAAATTTAGAGCATGTAATTCTGTTTATCTGAAATTCAGTGAATAAATCTTTGAAATATTTGGAATGGTTAACAAAGATTAACACAAATATTTTTACAGTAGAAATATACAACAAAGTGCATGTAAATACTTGGAGGTTACTAAATAATTTATTTAAATATTTATGAATAATAATAACATATAACACAACTTTACTTTTTATACAGGAAATGTGAAAAGTGATGAGAATGTGAACTTCGTAAAATATTATTATGTTCTGAATAAGGAGTTTAACCCATACAATGTTTAATTTGATTGTTACATTCTGATGTAAAATTATCCAACAGTAAACGTAGTTCCAAAATGACTCAAAGCTAGTATAGTGACAGTAACCCAATACCACTATAAAGATTAACTTAGTTTTATTTAATACATATTTTAGGTTATAAAGAAACAAACACCGGCATCTTTCGGAAAGTCATTTTAACTTTTGTAAGTCCGATTGATTGTTAATGAGTATTGGTCTACTTTTATCATTTTTGCGCATAAAAATTTTACAATCGCGCACCCAAACATAAGAATAGTTTAGTGAAGTTTTTAATTCTCTGGCACGTTTTAACAATAACTTATTGGTGGGTGTGAGGTGATCACTGACGTACAAGGGTACCGCCGGCCCCGGTAGGTTGATATCCGTCGAGGAGAGGCCTCGTCGTGCCCGAACTGCAGCCAGGAGTTCATCCTTTCGTCGGCGCTGAACAAACCGCACCACTATGGCTGGTGACCTACTGGGGGTATTATTTTCTACTTTCGATGGATATCTACGTACACGATGAATTGCATCAACTTCATTATCTGATAGAACAATTCCAGCAAAAGAGCAAATATCTCGAAAAATTTTCATTAAATTCTCTCCGTTTGAATGCGGCACACCAGATATTTCGATGTTATTTAACATCGAAAATTGCTTTAAATTATTATTTTCTGTCTGCAGCGATTGAATAGTATCCTTGGCCTCAGCCACGGCCTTAGGTAACTTGGACATGGAGGTAAGCGTGTTCTCAGCTGTGGATAATCTGTCGGTAACATTGGACAAATCAGATTTTAGGTTACCTTGCTCTTCAATTAGCTGTTGAGTCAAAGATGAGATACTATTTATCTGGTCTCTTATTTCTGAGGATAGTTCTTGACGCATATTTGTAAGAAGCTCATTTTGCTTTTGGCTGAATGAGCTCAAAAAAGACATCATTTCATTGCGAAAAGCAGTTAATTCTTGTGTTACGTTACAATCATGATCAGGCTGTTTCCGCTTACGGTATGTTATACGGGAATCAATATCATGCGAGCTGGAGTCCTCTTTGGTATTAAGTGATAAATTTGGATGAGAACCCCCCATCCTTGCGTCCGGAGAAGATCGTATTTGGCTCATGATAAGATATTATTAAAAATTATCAAATTATAATAACGATAACCTCGTGTCGCGCGAACAAAAGGTAGCTCTGGTAGCACTATTTCACTCACACAACTTGATGTGATCAATGTGTCTGTCCCTTTCTAGTTGCAGGGAGGTAGCCCCGCGCGCACTTTATTGCACACGAAGTTAAACCGTATCGATAAGGTTATAAGTACTATTATCGATTTGCACAGATTAAGAAATTAATGACAACAACTTGTACACGACTATTCGTCACGGCGTCTCAGCCACACTGAGTTTCTCCTTTATGTAATTTTTGTAAGACTCATATTATGGTATTTAGTCTGTATTTACTGTACACCCGTCTTAACTAATGTAAACTAGTGGTTCTGTCAGCGGTATACCGCACGTTAGTTTCATTTTTGAAAATTTTTCGGAATGCCTGACATATGTTTTTTTTTAATGTTTTATATTATATCTGTTACGGCTAATACCCGAAGTGCGGCTAAACCTAGTTTTAGCCGGCTAAAACTAGGTGTAGCCGATAACTGTTGGTTAAAACTAGATGTAGGCGATTTGCTCGCGGCTAATACTAGGTGTAGCCGGCTAAAACTAAGTGTAGCATGGGGTATTATAAGTTAATTCTGTTGTCTGTTAAAAAAAAATAACCTCGAAACTTCTAACCTATATTCGGGACCTACAAGAGTAAAGCAAATCGGTTCACCTAGTTTTAGCCGGCTAAAACTAGGTTTAGCCGCACTTCGGGTATTAGCCGTAACATATCCATATAAAACAACATCGAAAACCTGAATCGGCAAAAAAATCTATAATTATCGAATCTGCTCACAAAATTTCACGAAAAACGATTGAAACATGCGACCGCTTTTTTTTTAACCGCCTCTGTGGTCTAGTGGTTCGCCCACCTGTGTAAGACGGGTTCGATTCCTAGGAGGATACAATTTGTACTCGGTTTGGTTGGTGGTAGGGCTTATTTCAAGTCCACCTAGCTAGCTACCACTATCTTACCTAAGTCTGACGCCATAACAACAATTGAAAAATTGTTGTGTTCCGGCAGTTAGAGGTAAGATAGTCAGTTCCTCAGTGATGAGGATTCCGGGTGTAGTGCGCTTCCACCTTCGGTCTTATCGTCAGGTGAGGTGAAGACCATACAAAAGCATTTTTGTCCAAGCTGAAACGGAGACGTTTTGCGCTCGCCCGGACAAAAAGAGATATGCTATATCTCAGATGCGTATAGTAGAATGATTTGTGTAAAGATCGAGGAAAAAATCTAAATAACATACTAAGTTTCTGAATCACTCAATGTATAGTTAAATTATGTTTTGTTTACATAGAAAGTTACAAAAAACTGATTTCTCATTCAACCTGTGTAAAACTTTTTTTGCATAAAGGCTATATCTACATTACTACAAAGATGTTTGTAGATAAACACACTTTGTTGTTGACGAGTAAATAAAGAGAAGATAAACTCTCTATATATACTAAAATTTTCGCTTTGTTTCATTGTTGCGTAGAGGTTCAGATAACGCGTTTTATAGGCTTACTCAGACCCAAGACACCATCGTAAAATTGCTATAATTCTCTATCTACCCTTTTCAAGTAGTTTCAAGACACGACCAAGAATTGGTTTGACAAAAATGTGATAAACTTTTGTTGTTAAAAATGTGATATTGTTATTTTAAGTTTTGTCACGGCACCTGTATGACATAATTGTAGGTTTATAAGGTAATGAGATATTTTTTACACTCCAGTATCTTGAGGGCAGCGAACTAAAATCTATGAAAGTGTAATTACAAACAAATATTGCTTAAAAAATGGCACCATGGGGCCAAAAATCACAACCCGCTCAGCTTTAATGGGCCAGCCACGCGCTCGGTGACTAACGTTAGTGTTCTTTACGATAATTACAGTTGGTATTGTAAAGAAAAGAAAGAAAGAAAGAGTTTATTAGAAATGACGTCCTGTGTAGTTATATGGTGTAAAAGACGCAAAGAAGGCAGTAAAAAGGTACAGAAATGACGTTTCTTATTTTTTCGTTTAAGTATAGAAAATATCTATGAGTATACAAATTATGGTCGCTAATAAGCAACCAGTGTTCAGACGATTTGTGCTGCATAATTAAATGCCAACATTTTGAGCTCCATCCACGTAGTTGTAATTTTTGTCTGGGGCCATTTTTTGAGGGGAACGCTTATTCCATAGATTTTAGTTCGCTGCTCGTGAGTATTAACAACAATCTGAATAGTTCGTGGTTTTCCGTGCATGCATAATTACTTACAGGAAATCTCAGACTAAACCGGTACAAAGTCGGTACTGTAACAGCTCCTTAGCGCAACAAGCTTCTTAGTAAAACAACTGACGTAAGTTTCGAGTGGCACTTCAATTAGAACAAAGACTTTATATTTTGTGCCAACAAGCTATAATTACATGTCACACTTACATTCAACAAAGACTGAAAACTGTATAATAAGACCATGTTATCTGCCACATACACAAGTAATACAAACAGCAATACCGCGAGTCGAGATTGTAATTCGTCTTCTTCGAGACTGTGATTTCTCATGAGAGTTGTCTTGATAGCTTGTTTGCTCCAACCTTCTACTTTCAGTATAAAGGACTGCACTCACTTGTTAGTATATAACAAGCGAGCAAAACATATGTTTGCTAAGATTAAATAGTAAGTAGACGACATCGCAATTTGCTCCCAAATAAGTTGAAAAAATTTTGATACTTAGTCCTATGTCCAGCAGACAGATGGTTTGAAGTTGATATTATGAAGGATTTTATACGCTTTTACCGCTTTTACTCTCTGAAGACACTGAAGTTCAGGTAAGCTTTCGTTTGACAGATGGATGTGACACATTGCTACTTTATTTTAACACAATTAAAAACTTACCAAAGAAAAGCAGCTATGTATCAAATCCATCTGTCAAATCAAAGCAATTACGATAGCAATGTTATGTTAGGCGGTAGCAGGTCCATCAAGAGAGGAAAGTGATTTACGATTTCTTTTTACGAGTTTGTTTACTAGGTTTATATTTTTATAACCACTAGGTACTCGAAACTTCAGTAGTAATGTAAAAATAATATTTCCGTAATACTCTAAAGTGTTCGCAATGCCCCGTTTCGTATAGGTACATCCAAAGATTTCTCATGAGATCTGTTGATAGTTTTCCGATAACTTCTTGTCTGAGATTATTTTAAAATTCACTTTACCAATGTGAGTGGGTTTGAGATCGCTTGAAAATAAACGTACTGCTACAAAACATTTTTTTAATTAAGGCCACTATAGTACATTATGAGACAAGTTAGCTTAGGTTGGTCATTGCACACAAGTGTGCAATGAGCAAAAGCTCACGAGTTTCATACGACGTTTTTCAACACATTTGCGAGGAAAATAGAAAGTAATTTTCCACACAGCAACAAATTCGACAAAAACAAAATATAACAATTATGGGGAAAAGGCGCGTAGGTTTTTTTTGTTTTTTTCACACACCCATTGCAAGAATATTTTGCGAACAAAGGGGTGAGTGAGCATACAGCCTGTTCAAAATTATAATTTTAAGTGATAAAATGCAAATATTTTAATATTTTATAACAAAATATTGTGAATTATAAATAATTTGATAATAATAAATATTTGTTTGACTTAATTAAGGACTTACACATTTGTTTATTTCAAAAATTAATATGAATTTTCAGCGGCATAAAACGTCTTTGTTGTTACTAAAAAAATAACTGTATTACGCGGTTAAATTGGGAATGCTCTATTTACTCGCATAGAACTTGCAGTAAAGCACTAATTTCACTTTGTAGGGATAATTCTATAACAACCTAGTGTTTTATATATTATTGCACGCGTTTGTTATAGCTCGGTTTATGGCCCTAAAAGCGATGTATTAGGGCTCACTTTACGAGCAAGTGTGTTGAAAAAAATATTTGCAATAAAGTCAAAACGAACTGGGAGTCTATTAAGAAAAGTTTAATGCGATACACGCAGCTGCGTCCGTGCTTTGTTTTGATTGTTTCCTATTACAAATAACTTTCGTATGCGATATTGCGAAGTGATTGCGTGAGTTTGACAGTTTCTCTCTAACGTATCCGACATCGTTCGTTCAGTAGTCTATGGGCTACGATAGCCAAATTCAAAATGTTTGTTATAACTACAACCAACAAACTGCGGACGACTATCGTGGCCAAGTGACTGCGTTACGCAATTGCGTACGTTATTTTCGTAATATGCCCCCTGGGAAACTTTGCATTACTTTATAAAAGTAATGCAAATGCTTAGTAATGCTATTACTAAAGGAGCTTTATTTTAAGTAAATTGTTTTAGCTTAATTAATATTAATAATTTTATTTTAATTTCACAACAATAATATGTTGACTGTGAAATTATTTATGTAATACCTATGAGAGATACTTCGATCGTAGAGGTATCTAAATAAAATATTTTTACCGACTTCAAAAGGAGGGAGGTTCTTAATTCGACTCTTTTTTTTAAGCTCGTGAACTACCACGATGATCAGTCTTATAACTTCTTTGTTTATGAACTGAAAAAGATATTTATTTTTTTGTTAGAAAAGGGATATCTTAAGTATTGTTCTTTAACTGGGGTGCCCTTCGCATCGCATAATTTCGATTGTCTTAAAATCACTTGGCATAACTCGATTGGCATAATAATCACAAAGCATAGTATTTATTTAGCATAAATTTCGATACGCATAACCATCGAATTGCATAACTTTTAAAAATCATAATATTTCAAAGCATAATAGTTACAATTCCTAATTTCAATTGGCATATTGTCAGTAATCATATTTTGAAAGGCATAATTTTGTTATGCCTAATATACATAACTACTAATGTTTTATAGCATAATATAAAGAAAAATTTTTTTTTCTTGCTAATTTGAATATTAATTTATAAAAAAAACTTTAAATGTGACCACCATTGGTGGGTTAGGTTAGGTCAGTGTTTAGAGTTTAGACCACTCTAAGCTAAGTGGGTGGAGCTTAATAATGCTTGCATGCATGTTACACGCTGCATGCTTGCTTGCATGCAAGAAAAACTTTTTTATGCACTAGGTAGGTTAGGTTAGGTTAGTGTTTTGACCACTTGCAGCGGAGCTCTATAGTGCCTGCCTGCATGCTGCATGCCTGCCTGCATGCTGCATGCCTGCCTGCATGCTGCATGCCTGCCTGCATGCTGCATGCCTGCCTGCATGCTGCATGCCTGCCTGCATGCTGCATGCCTGCCTGCATGCTGCATGCCTGCCTGCATGCTGCATGCCTGCCTGCATGTTGCATGCCTGCCTGCATGCTGTATGCCTGCATGCATGCTGCATGCTTGCCTGCATGCTGCATGCCTGCCTGCATGCTGCATGCTTGCTTGCGTGTTGGGTGCTTGCTCGCATGGATGCTGCATGCTGGGTTTTTGCTTGCAGAGTGCTAGCCGGGAGGTGCAGGGAGCAGAATTACTCATATTTTTAATGATTACTTATTCATAAATATTTATGAGTTTGAGAAAATATGCCTAAAGAAATTAGGTCTCGTATTACAATGCGTAATAAGAATATGTCTTTCGATGAATATGCTTTTTAGACAATATGCCAATTAAAAAGTATACGTTTTGATATTTATGCTTTTTGAAAATATGCCATTTAATATTTATGCTTAACAAAATTCAGCCTTATGATATTATGCGTTTTGAAATTGTGCTATAAAATATTATGCTAAATGATGATTATGCTATTTAACAGTGTGCGTTTTATGTTTAGGACAAATAAAGTTATGCGTTCCATTAGGTAATCCTTTAACTGACTTAAAAAAAGGAGGTTCTCAGTTTGACCCGCATGTATGTATGTATCTCCGCGATCAACTCACGTTTGGCTGAGCCGATTTTTCTACCTAAATAATATACCTACACTACCTAATACAAAAGGTAACACACTAGGTAAAAAAAAAATTGTTTAAAAACAAAAAACCGACTTCAAAAAAGCAAGAAATAATATTCGTAATATTAAAAACACGTCTATTGGAGTCGGGTGAGGCTTTTAGAATAATAAAAAAACCGGCCAAGTGCGAGTCGGACTCGCGCACGAAGGGTTCCGTACCAAAAAACGGCAAAAAAATACGTTTGTTGTATGGGAGCCCCCCTTAAATATTAATTTTATTCTGTGTTTATTATTTGTTGTTATAGCGGCAATAAAAATACATCATCTGTGAAAATTTCAACTGTCTACCTGTCGTCGTTATTAATATCGAGCAAAAAACGGCAAAAAAAATCATGTTTGTTGTATCGGAGCCCCCCTTAAATAGTAATTTTATTCTGTTTTTAGTATTTGTCGTTATAGCGGCAACAGAAATACATCATCTGTGAAAATTTAAACTTTCTATCTATCACGGTTCATGAGATACAGCCTGGTGACAGACAGACAGACAGACGGACAGCGGAGTCTTAGTAATAGGGTCCCGTTTTTACCCTTTGGGTACGGAACCCTAAAAAAGAAATTTGTGCTCCAGCCCCACCCGACTTCAATAGACGTGTTTTTAGTATTATGTATATTATTTCTTGCTTTTTTGAAGTCGGTTTTTTGTTTTTTAAACAATTTTCTTTGAAAAGCTTGGTTGCAAATAATTTTGGCGTTGGAAAATAATGCCATGTTTGGACCCTGTTGTTCTACATGTAAGCATCAAGTAATTTTCGATAAAATTGTGTCACAACATTATTCATATCCGCATGTTATGAGGTACAAGGTAAATATTACCTTTTTACGCGGAACACGTCCCTATTACAAATATTTGGCTTGTACTCTACGCTGCTGATGGATAGCATTACAGGCACAACAAATGAGTGTGATACCTGACTTCGAAAAGTGTAACACCAATTTCCACGTCCCCGAAAGTTCACTAATACGAATCACGTAACAACGAATATAGCTACAGCTAATGAAACTTACAGGTACCATGGGCAACAGCGTCGCTTAACCACTGCTAAGGTTAAAATCGCTTGCACGCCGCGCCCGCTGTCACATACATTTAGTTCGTGCAGGGGCGATACGCGCGCACACGAATTTTGTTGCAAACTGGTTAAGCGACGCTGTTGCCCATAGTACAATTGCAAATCCTCTAAATTAGTGCATTCGCACAGATACCTACCACCAAAGCTCTTAGCAAGTAATCATACTGAATATTTTTTTATAGGTAGGATTCTTCCTACCTAAAAAAATATATTCAGTATAATATATAAAAGCTCCCTGAGTAATAGACAAGAGTCTCAGAATTTTCAGTTGCGTGAAAAAAAAGTCTCTTCGGCTGTGACATTTTTAGTACAGTAGCCCGTAGAACATTTAAATCACCAACAAGGTTACCGTTTGCCGTTGTGATATAGTTATTTATTACGAAATTATAGATACTATAACCCAAGTTTTACAGATCGCAACCCGCCGTAACCTATATTTGTATATCTCCAACATTTACCTATATTTGTATATCTCCAACATTTTTGGAGATATACAAATATAGGTTACGGCGGGTTCTGATAATAGTAAGACTATGGAAAGTGATCATACACAGATTTAGGACCAGATAGAATCCAACCATTTTCATCAGGTCTTAAATCTGTGTATGGCTACTTTTTATAGTCTTACTTTTATCTGTGCCAATCAAACCAAGCTGTAGAACACGACAATAGCTAAACTATGTGATAAACCTCGAAAAATAAAAAAATATCAATTTTGGAGTTATACAAATATAGGTTACGGCGGGTTGCGATCTTTAAAACTTGGGTTAAAGTATCTATAATTTCGTAATAATTAACTATATCACAACGGCAAACGGTAACCTTTTTGGTGATTTAAATGTTCTACGGGCTACTGTACTATTTGTGTTGGAACTTTATTTTAATACCATGTTCCGCTCCCCTGCCCCGCACCCCACCTCATAGTTGTTCTGTAAACTCGGCGAGTTACCCCTCTATACTCTACAGTAATCATTACACTATGATCTGAGCAAGGTTTGTAGTGCAGTTCAGCAGCTAGTCAGTCAGTCACGAGTGTCGCGCCTGCGTTCTGTCGATAAAAAAAACCGGTCAAGTGCGTGTCTGGCCACGCGCCGTAGGGTTCCGTAGTTACCTTATACCATACCATATTTAATACCACTATAATTTTATGTCTGCAAAAATAACTTTGTTTTTCACAGTGTTGTATGAATGACAAAGTTATATTTGCGGTTATGCAAAATGTGCTATATCTCAAAAGCTAATAACTATATCTCGTTCAAACTAATTTTCATTGAAAGTGTTTATTAAGATTTACAGCATATATTTTTTTTTAGATTTTTCACTCTCTTATTTCAAAAGTTAAAGGGGGCTGGGGGGACACATTTTGCCGCTTTGGCGGTGTATATTTTTCAAACGGTTAACTTTGAGAAAAAAATGTCTTAGAAACCTCAATGTGTCTAAAGACACCACGCACGTATTGGTTTGAGGAAAAAAACATTTTAGTTTCAGTTCCATGTATGGGGAGCCCTCCTTAATTTTTTTATTTATTTTTATGTTAAAATCGTTAAGCGGTTTACAGAGTACATCTATCTACCAAGTTTCAGTTGTGTAATATTAATACTTTCGGAATAAAGTGGGTGTGACTTACGGACGGACAGACGTACAGACAGACAGACAGACATGACGAATCTATAAGGGTTCCGTTTTTTGCTATTAGGCTACGGAACCCTAAAAAGGGCTAATTTGAGTTAATGCTTTAGCTATACAGCGTTAGGTTTATCAGAGTGAGGACGCCTGGTTTGCCGGGCGGTTGCCGGGTCATCTTGGGGTGATTGCCACAAGGGCCCCCCATGACCAGTCGGCGGCGAGAGGGCAAGTACCGGAGTTTTTAAGCCCGCCGGTAACGATCAATTGCGATTGTCAATTTTTCCGTCAATTCCATTGTTGGAGCAATTGACAATCGCTTCAATTGCACGCGTAAACGATCAATTTTTCCGTCAATGGGCGTCAATTGCGGAAAAATTGACAATCGCAATTGATCGTTACCGGTGGGCTTTAGTGGGTATTCCCCCTCCCGAGATCTCACTGAGCCACTCGGCTGGGTGAGATCACGGGAGGCGGTCGTGGAGGGAGCCACAACGTTGAATGTTGTGGTCCCCTCCTGGCGAGCCAAACATACGAACCCCCTGCTCACCTGCGGGGGGGAGGGGGGGGGGGATGCGTAAATGTATTTTCTCCAGTATAAAAAAACGGTTAGGTTTATCAAACACCAACAACCTCGCAAGAATAGATTACTAACATCATAAACATAAACGTTTGTTCTACAACTTTCTGAAAAAAGACAATGTCCGAATACCTGATCGAGTTTTGTATGAAAAGGCGATATATTTTTGTCTTTTCCGAAAAGTCCTAGAAAAAAAGTTGATGTTTATGATGTTAGTAAATCACTCCTGCGAGGTTGTTAGTGTTTTACAAATAACCTTTCCTATATGACAGTTCATATACGGAGTAGTTACATACGGATGCCAGTAATACAGTTATGACTGGCATCCATTGACCTGCATATATTTACACTGGACAGGCTTATGTCAAACTGTTTTTGTGCCTATTTGATTACCGCCATGTTGGCGCTGTAGGACGTAGCGTGAGCATAGCGTGCGTACATGGTACTAAAGTTTGAAGTCTGGAGAGACCATCACGTCAACCATTTTCATATTGTACGTCAAAATTAGTTCTTTAGACGCACGCTAGTGGCGTTTCAAATAGGCACAAGAACTTTGCTGTCAAATCATACAGACAGCCTGTCCAGTTAAATAAAAAAAAAATGTTTCATGTCAGTGCTGGCATCTGTATGTAACGTTGTAAAATCTGTTCATCCTTACTTGTCTTATATGGTAAACAATCTTCACCCAACTCTTTATTGAAATAATCATTTATAAAATACAACAAATAGTTTTCCACACATAGATTACGAAATAAATTGTTAATAAATCAACAACAATTTCATAAAGTTACTAACATATTTTTAAATAACGATTTAAGTATAAATGACGTATGACAACTGTCAAAAACTGTTTACTAAATAAGACAAGTAAGGATGGAATATGTTCAAAGAGTCTGCGATCGCATAATTGCTTTGAAATCCTTCTTCTGAAAGAAGACATTTTGTGATTTATGCAGTCTACAATTGTGTTTGCTTTCGAATCTTTGTAGAATTTCTTGTGAAGATCGTTTGGAATGGTTTTAGCTGAGGTTTTTTAATAGCAACTCCAATTTGTATATGCGTTTCAGAGAATATTTGATTTTCACATGCTAAGAATATTTGTGCAAATTGGTAGATTGATAGATTTCGAGTAAAAAACAGACACTTTGCTAGATTAAATTGGATTTATTGAAATTGCATTCAACCTTAAAACATGAAACCAACCACTTTTTAACGGATACTAGCGCGGTTTTATTGAAAGTACTTTGGTAATTAGTTGGTATTTGGTTTGACTTTTTATTTTCCCGACGTTTCGGCACCTTTGCAGCTGCCGTCCTCCGTGACCACGGCACAAGCCACGGCAGCTGCTGCAAAGGTGCCGAAACGTCGGGAAAATAAAAAGTCACACCAAATACTAACTAATTACCAAAGTACTTTCAATAAAACCGCGCCAGTATTTGTTGAAAAGTGTTTTATTTCATGTCTAGTGAGGGCGTAAGTTTGAGAAGTGAGTAAAACCTAAAAATATCATAAGAAAATGTCACCCTGAAAGAGTGACCACAGATAACAGTTTAGCCACAGAATATACAGGGACCCTATTTTTGAATCGCTCGGCAGGCGTCGAGCGCTCTTTTCGAGTGATTTTCGTTCGACATATGACTCAAAACAATGAGATGTCGAACGAAAATCAGTCGAAAAGAGCGCTCGACGCCTGCCGAGCGATTCAAAAATCCAGGGACCCTATTTGTCCCAAAAATTGGCACATGAAGGGAAAGTACCTTAAATATTGCAGATGGGAAATTTTACTAAAGAAAGACTTCATTTTATTTTTCAAAATAATTGGAACTGCATTCAAAGATTTTTGAAAAATCGCCCGCCTTAACCAGGAATCGAACACACAAAAAACAAAAAACTTTTTTAATTTATTTTTACGATACCAATCGAAAGGGTTACTCAAAAGGATTATTTTTTCTTAAGTTACACAGCATCTTAAACAAAAGGAATACCACGAAAATTTACATTTAAATTTTAATTATTATGGATTGTATCAGTTTGTATCGAATCGCAATGCGATTTTTTAAAATCCTTGAATTCAGTTCCGTTTCTTTTTATAAACAAAATGAAGTCATCTTTCAGTAAAATTCCCTATATTCAATATTTAAGTTACTTTCCCCCGTGTGGCAAAGTTTTGGGACACTCTGTATAAACTATTATGTACTACTACTACTAACTATTGGTATAGATAAGCTAAACTACTAAGTTTAGCTGTAGCTGTTTTTAGTATAGCAAAATACAAGCTAAAGGCAAAAATAAAACAAACTTGGAAACTTACATTCACAAAAATGTTGAGAATACTAGTTACAATAAATATAATCAAAGCTCTTAATTTAAATTATTTTGTTTGTAATAATATAATTATAATTAAAACAAAAACAAATTTAGTCATCGCTCATCAATTGTTGGATGGTATAAAGAATTACTTTTTTCACAAGACATAAGCCTCTGCATGGTTTTGTTTTCTCATCAGATTCAGTTTTTTCAGTAGTTGTCGTTGTAGTTCTGTGCATGTAACAGCTGTATGTTAGTGAAAATAGAGAATATAGTACTAGTAGTAAAATTATGAACCGTATTTTAAGTATCATGATAAATTATATAAATAATTAGACTCTTCTAGCTGCATCTGAAACAAATCGAATAAATTAATCATGGTAAAATGAAGTCATTACAGTTTTTTTATTCCTATGGAAGCGCTCATGGTGGAACTTGACAGACTGATCGTTTTCGATCACGTTTGTTAAGCAACGCTCGATCCGGCCAGGTGTCGGATGGGTGACCGTTAAGTGGCATTACAACTGAGCGCTTCCGTGCTTCGGAGGGCACGTTAAACCGTCAGTACCGGCTGTTTGTCATCTGATAACAGTCGTTAAGCCAAGTTAGAGGCCTTACAGGCGGCTTGATAAACTCTAACACCAGAGGTGGCCACTATTCCTTATTCGATAAGAAGACGAAGATTCCTATGGTTAATTCACTTCACATTCACTATTCTTATTGCAAGCTAAAACCACCTAAAACCAAAATATTACAAGAAGCATATTTTTTTATGTACCTATCCTACTTAATATTATAAATGTGAAAGTTTGTGGGTTTGGATGTTTGGATGTTTGTTCCTCAATCACGCAAAAACTACTGAACGGATTTGGTTGAAATTTGGCACACAGATAGCAGATAGCCTAGATTAAAACATAAAATACTTTTTATCCCGATGTTCCCACGGGAACGGGAACTACGCGGGTGTAACCGCGGGCGGCGGCTAGTTTGATTATAAGTCGCATTAAATCAGCATTGTTACTACTTGTCAGTGAAGATTATCATGATCTAAAATATTTAAAAGATACTAATAAAAAAATTAAGAACTATAAAAGAATATTTACAAATTTGAGATTTTTGCATTCACTATGCTATTTTTATACAATACAAAATAATATACTAGAAAAAATGTGACTCGTACCAGGGGGCTACTCAAATGGTCACTTTTCTATTCGTTCGCGAATTTAAAAAATAAAAATAAGCCATAAACTCCAAAATTACATGTCGTAGGCTTGTCAATTCCATACAATACAACAATGTCTGTGATTTACATAAACTTGCGACGTGTGACGTGATCGTTTAATAGCTTATTTTTAAGCTTTAAGTTAGCAAACGAATAGAAAAGTGGCCATTTGAGTAGGGGGGCAGATCAATTCTCGGACGAATGGGTTCGATTCCCGTCCGAGAATTATTGATCTGGTGCGAGTCGCATTATTTCTAGATTATTTAGTATTGCCTATAAGGATATGTAAAAAAAATCCTAATGAGTCCAAAAGCTATACTAAATTATCCTCTTACTCTTACAGTAAAACTTTGTATACTAAAGCAAACTCAAGGCAAATGTTAGGTAAAGGGATGAAAACTTCGGAGTACAATAAAGTAGACGTAGGTACAATGTTTGCAAAGTTCTTTTGGCCGACAGTTTCAACTTAGTCTGAAATTACGTTATTCAAATAAGGGATCGTCTATCTTCTTTGATAACCTAAGATGTACTAAAAGTTTATCTCTTAAAATATTCTGTACTAAGTACTAATAATAAAGGTACTTAATTTTGCCTGCGGAATACTATTATATTATATACTGTGCCTGCGGCTTTTTGTGCAACCACGGAAATAAGTGCGGGCCACGCGCAGTAGGGTTCCGTAGTTACCTTAAACCATAACATATTTAATACCTCTATAATTTTTCGTCTGTAAAAATAACTTTATTTTTCCTAGTGTTTGTATTGTCATTTTTAAAGGTACATATAGGTTCAATGAATATTTTTTTTTTGGTTTTAGTTCCATGTATGGAGAGACCGCCTTAATATTTGATTTTTTATTTTTGTGTAAAACGAATAGTTTCGGTATAAAGTGGCTGTGACATACGGACGGACAGACAGACAGACATGACGAATCTAGAACGGTTTCGATTTTTTTTCCATTAGGCTACGGAATCCTAAAAAGAGTGATTTCACAGGAGATGTGTGAAGGTCATGCGTGCGGTCTGTAAGTTTTATTTTGTCTTCCTTCTACATTCCGATAAAATTGAACAGATTTTTCTGTAATGTGCTGTAATTAATGTTAAGGTATATCGTTTGATCAGTTCTTTTTAGGGTTCCGTACCAAAATGGTAAAAAAGGAACCCTTATGGTGTGACTCAGTCTGTCTGTCTGTCTGTCACAGCTGGATATCTCGAGAACTACTAATGGTATCAACTTGAAATTTAGAATAGTTTAAGATGACATTTGCCCAACTATTTTGCAAATAAGAAAGAAATAAAAAAAAAAAATTTTTTTACAACAGGGACTGAAAAGGAGTCTTAAAAATGGTGACTAGGGCGTGTGGGGTATCATATAAAAGAGCGCTGTTTGCACATTTTAAATATTTTTTTTCTTTTTACTTATTTCTTAGGCCGCATAGTTTTCGAAAAATTCTTTAGTTTCACTACCAGTCAACAGATGGCGCTGTCCTAAAAATGCTGACCTAAGAAAAAAAATAGTTCCACTATCGGTCAAGAGATGGCGCAACCTAATACTACAATAATAATTTTTGGCTGGTTCTAATATAATAATTACCTACTATTTGCCGTACGAATAAACGAAGAATAAGTTCCTACTTAGTAATATAAACAATTTGCAATGTGTTTTTCAGTCACCATAAGCAGCTGTGGTTAAGATTTGTAAATTAACTGGCCGCCTGTTCGCCCTTCCACCTGTCTGCCGTTTATCCTACTTTTTTAAAGACTGTACTAAAGTAACATATTCAAATATATTTATGATTGTACGGAACCCTCGGTGCGCGAGTCCGACTCGCTCTTGACCGGTTTTTTTCGTTGTGGGCTCACTGCATGAAATTGACAAAACATTTCTCTATAAATTAATAAACTAATTATTTCTATTCCACAGAGTGTATTTTCAGAGTGAAGAATTTTTCAGAATCTCAACAACGCAAATTAATCTTAAATATATTAGTCAGTTCAGCAAACCCATTAAAATTGTGGTATATTTTGTTCGTTTATATATTTTTCTTGGGAAATCGCAGGTGATTAATTGTAACGCTTTTTCCTTAAAAAGAAATACCAAAACAAACTTCTTAAAATAAAACATATTATGAACAGAAGTTGCTTTGCCGTGGATGTATAATTTGTTTGTGCTACAATTAGGTATAATATTGGAACAGTTTCAGAGAATATTTTTTTTTGCTTTCATGTATGTATTATAAATAGCAACCTAAAAAAACGTGTTTAAAAGAAAGGAGATCGGTCTAAATACGCATAGGTATTTCGTTTAAAGCAAACATACATTTTGGTTAGTTCATAACTTAATTTGTGAAATATTTTATGAATAATAGGGAACATGCATAAGTCACCGATTTTGATAAATTTGAGCTTGGTCGCTGCGGACACGTATAAAAACATGATGGAACAGAAAAATAAATAAATAAAAAAAATATTTTAGTTTTATCACACAGGGGAAAATAACGATTTTTTTTTTCATTTTCGGATATAATGCATTTAACAGTCGGATAGAATATCGAATAAGAAATAATATTTTGTATTATACATATGTACTTAAACGCAATATTTAGGGAGATATTTGAAAATTCTTGGCTAACTCCATATAATGCGCCTGAAACGTGACACGAGTGACGTCACAAATGTTAAACTTTTTGTATAGAGCGTTTTCGGCGGGAGCTGCTGCGTGCTAACTTCAAGTGAC
Source organism: Agriphila geniculea (assembly GCA_943789525.1). Classification (NCBI taxonomy): domain Eukaryota; kingdom Metazoa; phylum Arthropoda; class Insecta; order Lepidoptera; family Crambidae; genus Agriphila; species Agriphila geniculea. The sequence goes on along the minus strand of OX038886.1, from coordinate 6,724,531 downwards.
TATAGCACGAGAAAAAAACGCATGAGAAAAGTTTTAATATTACAGTTGATTTTCTCACGCATTATACTTTTGATTTTGATACAAAAAAAAATTATGCATGTTCCCTATTGTTAAAATACTTTTAAAAATATTTGAAAGAGTTTAAACACTGTTCTATCCTTTCTTTAATATTTAATTCCAATTCCCTTATTCTATGTTTAATTCCAATCGAACTATTAAACTAGTGAACGTGTTTAATTTCTCATTGAATCTATCTAAGTACCTCTACGTAGAAGCCTGCGATACATTTGGCTTCCTTCGACGTCGGTAAATACAATTAGGCAATGTTAACTTGTGCATATTGATTTCGTGGTTCAATGGCTGCGCCAGGATTTATGTACATACATAGCACAAATCCCTAGAATGGCCAAGGATAGTTCTAGGAACAAACAATTGATATTTCTTTAAATTATAAAGGTAATAATCAAAACATACAACTAAAATAATAGGAGTATATGACAAAATCTGTACTAAAAGAGAACGCGTTAGCAACTGTAAAAGATAAAATAATGTTTTCCTCATTTTGTTTCATATAAAATAAACTGATTATTAAAACTTTTTTTTCATTTTGTACTTGTTAATTAATGGTATTCTTTCGTTTATCATAATACTATTTGTAATAATTTAATTTGCCATAATGATCCTCGGTCATAATATTCATATGTAATAATGTTTTTTATACTAACAACGTATGACATAACAATCCATTAGCCATAACTTTCATTTGCGATAAAATTAGGTGCCATAATAACAAGTGTCATAATGATTAGTACCTATAAATATTATTTGACATAATCAATAATTGACATAATATACATAACTTATAACGTATCTCTTTACCTAAACGTACATAGGGGTTATAAATAAAAACTTTTAATGCGACCACCTCTTGTAGGTTAGGTTAGGGTTTTGATCACTCGCAGCGGAGCTCCATAATGCTTGCATGCGTGTTGCATGCCGAATGCCTGCTTGCATGCTGCATGCCTGCTTGCATGCTACATGCTTGCTCGCATGCCTGCTTGCATGCTACATGCTTGCTCGCATTCTGCATGCCTGCTTGCATGCTGCATGCCTGCTTGCATGCTGCTTGCCTGCTTGTATGCTCCATGCCTGCTTGCATGTAGAATGCTTGCCGGGGGGTGCAGGGGGGCTGGCCCCCCTGCTCGGGGGGGTCGGGGGGGCGGAGGCCCCCCGCTATAAAGAAAAACTTTTAATGCACCTACCAGTAGGTTAGGTTAGGTTAGTGTTTTGACCACTCACAGCGGAGCGAGCGAAGCGAGCGGAGCTCCTTAATGCTTGCGTGCATGTTGTATGCTGCATGCCTGATTGCTTGCTGCTTGCATGCTGCATGCCTGCTTGCATGCTGCATGCCTAATTGCATGCTGCATGCCTGCTTGCGTGCTGAATGCCTGCTGGCACTACATGCAATTGCAATTGCATGCTTACTCATTATATTTAAAACTTAATCATTAAAAAAAACCTGAATCGTATAATCATAAAGCTAATTATAATTTTATAAATCAAATATTAACAATATATATATATAGTATATATAGTATAATAAATAAATCATCTTGATTGGTCAAAATTTTATTAATTCTTTAATTAATATGAATTATGCTGGCTTCTTTCATTATTTCTTTGCTGAAATAATAGAAACCAATGTTTGTTTTGCCAAATATTGTCCTAAGTAAGTTTTATGGAAAATAATTGTTATGGATAATAACATTATTTTAAATGAAGAGTATGGCAAATAAAATTATGTAATAAGAATAATATGTCATTTGATTGCTTATGACCAATGAAATTAGTGAAAATAAATTTATGTCATATGTTAGTTATGGCAAATAAATCATTATGTTCAATGAAATTATGGCATATGCCATTATGGCAAATGAAATTATTGCTTTTGAAATTAGGGAAAACATTAGTAAACCTTAATTAATACGAGGGTGGATCCAAAAGTTCTAAGCCCGCCCATGAAAATGAAAGAAAAGTGGGTCTGAATTAATTTTTATTTTTTAACATAGTCTCCATTTAGGTCAATGCATTTCTTCCACCTGACCTGCAGCTTGTTTATACCTTCAAAAAAAAAATGATTCCTGAAGGTTGTCAAAATAATCATTTACTGCGGCTATCACCTCGTTCCTGTCCGAAAATTTCGAACCACCTAAGTGTTTTTTTAAATTTGGAAATAAGTGGTAGTCTGAGGGGGCTAAATCCGGCGAATAAGGTGGATGGGGCAATATTTCGTAGCCACAATTATGGATTTCAGCCATTGTTTCAGCTGAAGTGTGAACCCAGGCGTTGTCTTGATGGAACAACACTTTCTTCCGTAACATACCCGGCCTTTTTTCTTTGATTTCTTCCCTAGTCGTCGTAAAAGGTTACAATAATAACTTGAATTTATAGTTTCGCCCTTTGGTAAATAATCCACGAAAATAATTCCCTTTGCATCCCAAAAAACTGAAGCCATGACTTTGTTGGTCGACAAAACGACTTTAGCTTTCTTTGGAGTAGGAGAGCCAGATCTTTTCCACTGCTTCGATTGTTGCTTAGATTCAGGAGTATGGTGGTGAACCCAGCTTTCATCCATGGTAACAAACCGGGATAAAAAATCCTCTGGATCTACTTCAAAAAGCTCCAAACAGTCACGCGAAATTGTGAAACGAACTCGTTTTTGTTCAGCTGAAAGCAATCTCGGAACCCAACGAGCAGAAACCTTATGGAACCCTAATTCTTGAGTTACAATATTTTGTACCCGACCATAACCAATGCCTGTGATCTCAGCTATCTTACTGATGGTCAATCTTCGGTCACTCAGAATAAGATCACATATTTTTTCAATGTTTTCCTTCGTGGTAGACGTTGAAGGCCTACCGCTCCTAGGGTCATCTTCAATACTCTCCCGACCCTGCTTAAACTCAGCCACCCACTTTTTTACACTGGAATACGATGGAGCTGACCCACCCAAAGTGCTCACCATATCTTGATGAATATCTTTTGGTGATAGGCCTTTTTTACTGAGGTACTTGATCACTGCTCGGTGTTCAATTTTCTCCATTATTGAAAAAGATGTCAGATAGCATCAAACAAATGATCACAAAAAAATATGGCTTGCAATATCGGAACGAAACTTCGCACATTTACTATTGAAGAACCATACTAAAGAGTGAGGGTAGATTTACAAAACTGTCAAAGCTATTTATACGTTAGGCCACGAATTTTTGGATCCACCCTCGTATTATTTTAAGGACACTAGAATTAGGTGTAGATATAGAGCAAAATTTAAAGAGTTTACGGCGATACTGAGATCAATTCTCAATTTTAAATCTTTTTGGCTTCACTCAATCTTAAAAAAAAATCGGATTGCACTCCAGGAGTGCCGGCAGAAGTGAAAACTTTTTGCACGAATTGCCGTCTTACGAATTTAATCTGCATTTGAATTTACGAATACAGAACAGTATTGTACGAAAGTCTTATCCATATCTTGACAGAAAATCTAGAGTTTTGGTATTGAATTAAAAAATTAGCGCGTTGCTATGGTGACACAAGTGTTTACATATTCTTACGAATTTTCGATCAGGGTCATAGAGTACACATTATTATACTAGAGAGTCAGGGTCACGTGATCCTGACTGACTGACGCGAATTCAACATTTTTCCCCCATTACAAAAAAGCGTACAACGCCGCTAAAGAAGTTTTCACTTCAAAAATCTTAAATTATGTGTATTGTTGTTGCATAAACATTTTGTTTTCTTATTATTTGTTTTGTAAGTGTTGATAAATCAATATATATTTATTCTTGTCTCTTTACCTCGCTTCGTGTTTTCACTCTTAAGAATTTCAAATTAAATTTGCTCCCGTCAACCTTTCAATTTCCTTTTCCGACAGACGTCTTCGATTCGTTGAATATTAAAAATAGTAGGTTTTCTCTTGAATACGACAAGTACACTGAATTAAAAATATTACTGCAATTTTATGCTTGATGATATTTAAAAGCAGCCTTGATATGAAGGCTGTTTTAGTAGTTTGTAAGCGCTATTAATGAGTAATTTCGTGGAACATGATAGATGTAATGATAAACGTAGTGATTTAATCTTTTTAATATTTTGACAATGAATGCTGATCTCGCAGTACTTCCTGTGCAGTATGAGTATTTTACCTATATGTACCTCCTATTATGTACCTATTCTGTGCAAAGGCCCCGAGTTAAATCTTGATAAGCGGAAAAACCAAGATAGTCACCCATCCGAAGTCTGACCTTAGCGATAGTTGTTTAACTGTCACAATGCAAGCTCTCCTCAAGTAAAAGCGGGACAGATGGAAATAATTATCGTAAAATGTGTTTGTTTTGATCTCATATTGAAAGATACCAACGTACAGGCGAGTTCACTAATTGTAAACACTTGTTTGACAGATATTAGCTTTTATATTGATAAACTGTTGAAAATCGACGAACACTACAGTATGCAATTTCAGATAATAGTCTAGTGTAACTAACGTAGGTACACAGATACTGCAAGCGTAAAATACCAAAAAAATTGTTTAAAAAAAAACCGACTCTGCCTCTAAAAAGCAATAAATAATATTGAAATCACTAGATACGCATTATCATTGTAATAAAACACGTCTATTGAAGTTGGGTGGGGCTGGAGGACAACTCTTTTTTTTATTTTATTCTAACTTCTAACCTAGCTCCACCCGACTTCAATAGACGTGTTTTATTACAATGATAATGCGTATCTAGTGATTTCAATATTATTTATTGCTTTTTAAAGGCAGAGTGGGTTTTGAAGTCGGTTTTTTGTTTTTTAAAACAGTTTTTTATTTTCTTTTTAGTGTAAGTACCTTCTGTATTAAATATATTGTCTAGGTAGATAGATATATCAGTTTGGCCAAACGTGAAATAATCGCGGACGAGAACTAAGAAGATACTGAGAAGAGAACCTCCTTTTTTGAAGTCGGTTAAAATACCAAAACCTTGTCCTAAGTGTAACAAAAGCTTCTCTGAAAACTGCATCAAAATTGGTTCAGCTAAACGCGAGATAATCGCGGACAAACATACATACATGCGAGTCAAACTCAGAACCTTCTTTTTTGAAGTCGATTAAAACACTAAAACTTTCTCCTAAGTATAACAAATACTTTTCTGAAAACCGTATTAAAATCGGTTCAGCCAAACGCGAGATTATTGTGGACAAACATACCTACATAATACGAGTCAAACTCAGAACCTTCTTTTTTTTGAAGTCGGTTAAAATACTAAAACCTTCTTTAAGTGTAACAAATACTTTTCTGAAAACCGCATCAAAATCGGTTCAGCCAAACGCGAGATAATCGCGAACAAACATACATACATAAGAGAACCTCCTTTTTTGAAGTCGGTTAAAATACCAAAACCTTGTCCTAAGTGTAACAAAAGCTTCTCTGAAAACTGCATCAAAATTGGTTCAGCTAAACGCGAGATAATCGCGGACAAACATACATACATGCGAGTCAAACTCAGAACCTTCTTTTTTGAAGTCGATTAAAACACTAAAACTTTCTCCTAAGTATAACAAATACTTTTCTGAAAACCGTATTAAAATCGGTTCAGCCAAACGCGAGATTATTGTGGACAAACATACCTACATAATACGAGTCAAACTCAGAACCTTCTTTTTTTTGAAGTCGGTTAAAATACTAAAACCTTCTTTAAGTGTAACAAATACTTTTCTGAAAACCGCATCAAAATCGGTTCAGCCAAACGCGAGATAATCGCGAACAAACATACATACATATACATATATAGGTCAAACTTAGAACCATTAAAAATACTTTCTATAGGATTGTAAACTTGTCCACAAAAGAATCATCCATTTGGCACGATATTTAATCTATCAAACGAGCCATAATAGGTATATTTCGTTCGCAATAACTAGTGTAAAGTCTGTCCATCCTTACTTGTCTTATTACTTTAAATAGCCATTTTCCCTAATTTTGCTAATAGGGAATATGCATCAATTTTTTTTTAAATCTAGATCAAAAGTATAATGCGTGAAAAAATTAACTGTAATATTGAAACTATTCTCTTGCGTTTTTTTCTAGTGAAATAGTTAAGTACTTGAAGTTAGCACGCATCAGCTCCCGCCGAAAACGCTCTATACAAATATGTGACGTCACTTGTCACGTTTCAGTTGTGTTTCAGGCGCGTTTAATATGGAGTTAGCCAAGAATCGTAAATTATCTCCTTAAATATTGCGTTTAAGTACATATGTGTCATACAAAATATTATTTATTATTCGAAATTCTATCTGACTGTTAAGTGCATAATATCCGAAAATGATAAAAATATCGTTATTTTTCCGTGATTTCATCGTGTGGTAAAACTAAAATAATACATTTTTAATTTATTTTCTGTTCCATCATGTTTTTACAAGTGTCCGCAGCGATCAAGCTCAAATTTATCAAAATGGTGACGAATGCATATTCCCTATTGGCTCCGTGCACGCTTTTAGCGCCACCTTCCGTGTTGCAACTTTGTTGGCTCTGACCTGACCATTTTGACGTTTTTATATGTAATGGCGGCATTGTGACAAAATGTTAAGAAATACTATACATAATTGTATTATTAATGTAAATTTCAAAACTACTGTGATTTGGGTGGATAAAGTGTTGTGAAATCATTTTTGGTCATTTAAATTAAATATGGCAAGTAAGATCTATTCAAAAAGAGTGTTTTATTTTGGTTATATCAGGGTTTGTTTACTTCTTTTTAGTTGTAGATTTTGTAAAACAAGAGGACAAAGCTACTTTAATAATTTCACTAAGTGATAATAAACATATATAATTATTCCTGTATCGCTAGTAATAAATTAAATATCGTTTTCAAGCAGATTACAGAGCCTTCTTTATTTCGACTTTTTGCCACCATGAGCGCTGCGATCGATTATTATACCTTCGCACCCTCCCAATTGTCGATGAGCCCCTTCTTCCCGTGTGCCCTTCAAATGCGTTCACCCACCGTACATAATATTTGATGCGATATGTCCGTTGCGTACACAGACTATACAACAAATACTAGTTGCGTACAATGGATGCGTACCCTTAGTGGACGCTCAGCGTAAACCTATTTAGAGTGAAACCTTGTAAAACGAATGAAAAACAAATTAATTACAAGTTGTCTTCCTTAAACGCCGTAGTTTTGCAAAACGCCCCCTACCCTCCTGAGTTCCAGAGATAAATAACCTGTCGTGGGAAATAATTAAAAACTTGTTTGTTCGCCGTGGGCCCAGTTCGTCCATACAAATTAGCTTCAGCAGTGAAAGACAGAATTCCGACAAGTCACCTTTACAAACGGTTAAGACCGAGTCGAAATATTGAGGACTGTTTAATTTTGTTTTGTAAAACAAAAAAAGAATTCGTGAAATGATTATACTATTGCAAGATTTGTGATTTACCAAAAGATACTGGGAAATGAAATGAATGAATGAATATATGCCTTATTGTCCGGTTCTCTGCCTTTTCGCCGAAAATTATTTGGCCGATTTATCACTTCCGAACTTACGTTACGCATAATATTATTTCGCCGAATAATCATTTGCCAACTTGTCAAATAATATTTCTTTATTTCCCAACCTCACAGTTACCAACTGTACCTTTGGTCTGTGTTTTATAATGACACTTTTTAAAATGACAACATTCAAGTCGCAGAATGTTTTAGTTGGCGTAATATTCGTTTAGTTATTAATTGTTTACCAAATGTTTTATTAAGTAGGGTTTCGTTTAGTAACTATGTAAATTATGGTAAAAATGTACACTAAGGGCCGTGAGGTAAGGCAATAGGAGTGGGAGGAGGGGGGATGAAGGGGGTGCCCCCCCTGGTACCCTCCACCTTGGTTTCTGAAATACTCATGGTTGAAGTTTGAGGTAATGATTGTCTGTACCAGTGGTAAACCTAACTTAATAGGAGGGGAGAGAGGTACAACCCCCTCCTCCAACTCCCATCTGTCAGAGATAGCATAGTTTTTAATATATTTTGTAAACATAACCTCAAAACCAAAAAAATCGTTTCTGGCGCTTCGCCGGCCGCTGCCGCAGCACGCCTGCTCCGCTCGCTTGGCTCGCGCTTTTTTGGTCACCATACTAACCTAACCTAACCTGATGAACTCTGAGACTTAAAAGTCTGGAAAACCATGGCTTCGCCCCCCGAGCCCCCCGTCCCCTCCCTTCCGGTTGTGTCACTTATTTTGTTCTGTCACAAAAATTTTGGGAAAAATCGTAAAGAACCGAGTTACTTGGCGATCTTTAATCATTTATTTTTCCAAAACTACTAGGTTGCTTCAAAAAAAAAAACTTCACTGAAATACTTCTTGCATCGTGTAGTTTCAGTAAAAAATATGAATCTCCAGACCAGTACTAAAAGTACCACTATTAATGGTGACTAGGGTGTAATGTGTTTTTTAAGCAATAAAGATTTTTTTTATTTACTTATTTTTATGTATGAAAAGGGGCCTATGTTCAGCAGTGGACGATGATAGGCTGATGATGATGATGAAAAGGGAACTATTACACTGACGAAACGTTATTCGTCTAATGGTTGTTTGGCCTAGTGAAAGATTTGGCAAATGATAAATGTTCCAAACGTTTTGTGCCATTATAATAATCAGCTTAACAATAATCCTGCCAAATGAAACGTTGTCATACAAAAATTCTGGAATCGTTAGTTGTCCAAGTGAAACATTGGCGAAACGTTGGTTGGCAAGTGAAACTCGGCCAAAAATAGTTCGGCGAAATGGCAGGACACCCTTATTGTCCACCAAGTAATAATACACAGGGTACAAATTAAACAATATGCGGTCTGACCTGAAAAGCATTTCTTGCAGGCAACCATTTTAGTTTAACTGGGTAAGACAAAAATAAGAAATGGCCATAATATGGAGATTTTGAAAATAGTTTCAGTTGGAAGAAGAATTTGGCTGTGTTAATTAAATAATTATTTTGATTTTTTACACTACAAAATAAAAACTCGATTTTCGGTAACCACTAACTGTCAATAATAGCACAGAATACTAAAACGGGTACGTATCAGAATGTCTAAAGTTAGAATGTCTAAACTTAAAATGACAAAGTTCAAAATGTCAAAAATTTGAATGTCTAACGATTAAAATGTAAAAAGTTCAAAATGTCAAAAACGAAAATGTCAAACGGTCAGATAGTCCCAAATTAAAATGTCTAAGTTCAAATGATCAAAACTTAAAATGTCTAATAGTCCAAATACATATAATGACGTCTAGAATTTACTTATTTTCTTTCATTTAGGTATTTTTTTCTGGCGCTTCGCCGGCCGCTGCCGCGGCACGCTCGCTTCGCTCGCTCGGCTCGCGCGCTGGGTTCATGTCAACCTAACATGCTCGTCGCTACGCTCCTAGCACCTATCTCGTGACCTGCGGTCTACGGTTTCTAAGTCCCAGTAGACTGGTTTAGACTCGTTTCCGGCAGCTAAATTTGCTATAAAGCCTTTTAGGCGAAGCCCAAAGACACCTCCAAAGACTCAATTAACCTCAAAGAAGGCGATTCGTTTTAAGATTCAACCCAATTCAAATAAATCATTGTGAACTTAGACTTAATGACCATTGATATTTTAACTTTCAAGTATTTGATACGTTTTATACTTTGAATTTTGCTATTTTGAAGTTAGACATAATGATTTTCGACATTTTAAACCATTTGAATTTTAATTTTTGACATTTTGAACTTTGTCATTTTAACTTTAGACATTCTAACTTTAGACATTCTGATACGTACCCTACTAAAACACACACGCAGTTGCAGTTCTTTATTGACCGAGCGAGCATGAAGTGCGAGCGAAGCGTCTCTGCTTCATCTTGGACAAAAATTCTTTCGTATGTCCGGCTGTCTGTTCCAGCCTACAGGTCGCATTTCTCAACCGATTCTTATGAAATTTGGTGAGCAGGTTTGAAAATAATATAGATTTTTTTTTGTTGAGCCAGTTTTTTTTAATTATTTAAAATGGCGGAGATATGTTAAAAAAACAGATTTCAGACCGTTTTCCAGCTCTGCCTATTTTCCTCTACAGGTCGCATTTTTCAATCGATTCTAGTAAAATTTTGTAAGCAGGTTTAAAAATGATGTTGAATTATTTTGTCCAACCAGTTTTTTGAAATTTTTCAAAATAGCGGAGATATGTTAAAAGAACCTATTTTAGTCCGGTTTTCCAGCGCTGTATGTTCTCCTCTACAGGTCGCATTTCTATGCATTTCTCAACCGATTCTCTTGAAATTTTGTGAGCAGGCTTGAAAATAATATAGATTTTTTTTTATCATGCCAGTTTTTTTAAATTCTTCAAAATGACGGAGAAATGTTAAAAATACATATTTCAGTTCGGCTTTCCAGTGCTGTCTGTTTTCCTCTACAGGTCGCATTTCTCAACCGATTCTCGTGAAATTTGGTGAGCAGGTTCTAAAATAATATAGTTTTTTTTTTCACGCCAGTTTTTTGAAATTTTTGAAAATGACGGAGAAATGTTAAAATTACATATTTCAGTCCGGATTTCCAGTTCTGTCTGTTTTCTTCTATAGGTCGCATTTCTCAACCGATTCTCATGCAATTTTGTAAACAGGTTTGAAAATTGTATGGATTTTTTTTGTCAAGCCAGTTCTTATTTTATTTTTTAAATGGTGGAGATAATGTAAAAAAATCGTCTTTCAGTCTGGATTTCCGGCGCTGTCTGTTCTCCTCTACAGGTCGCATTTTTCAACCGATCCCGGTGAAATTTTGTAAGCAGATTTGATAAATATATAGAATATTTTTGTCGAGGCAATTTTTCGAAATTTATTAAAATGACGGAGATATGTAAAAAAATATATTTCAGTCCAGCTTTCCGGTTGATTGATCTCCTCTACAGGTCGCTTTTCTCGACCGATTCTGGTGAAATTTTGTGAGTAGGTTCGATAATTATATATAACTGTTTAGTCAAGCCAATGTTTCCAAATTTATAAAAAAAATATTCACCCATTGTGAAAAATTATCAAAATTAGAAGCACCATCTAGCTGCGAATACTCACGTACCTACTGTGTGTTTTGAAAACTTCATGGCAACATTTTATTTTATTTTATTGCGAGGTCTACAGCTCACGTAGCCACTAGTTAGTAAGGTTTGGATTATATAAATGTATTATCTGATGTCCCTATACTATATTATATATAATAGTATAGGGACATTTTTAAATTTAAACGCGCTTTAAAAAAATATTATCTAGACACCTATTTCATAGAACTTAATTGGCCATATAACGCTAAGTACACAAAACATAAAGTGTAAGTGTGTAAGATAGTCATATAATTTTACGAAGTTCTGAAAATTGTGTTTCTATTTACTGAGTTTCAATCAAAATTTTGTCGAGAGTTTGGATTTTAAAGAAAATGAGCGTATATTATTATGAAAACAAACAGATTTAGGCAGTTTAGTGAATAAGTTCGGGGCCGATTTAAGCCGCAGCACTATCGCATCGGCTGGGATATTGAGATTATGCCAGGGGGTCTATTACGAAAATAACGTACGCAATTGCGTAATGCAGTCACTTGGCCACGATAGTCGTCCGCAGTTCGTTGGTTGTAGTTTTATCAAACATTTTGAATTTTTCTATCGTAGTCCATAGACTACTAAACGTACGATGTTGGATACGCAAGAGAGAAACTGTCAAACTCACGCAATCACTTCGCAATATCGCATACGAAAGTGATTTGTAATAGGAAACAATCAAAACGAAGCACGGACGCAGCTGCGTGTATCGCATTAAACTTTTCGTAATAGACCCCCAGGTAACCCTCTGGCACCCACGTCCTGTACTCAGGCCATTTGTACCCCGTAAGCGGCTTACGTTTTAACGGCACTTACGGGTTGGGAATTTTATTAATAGTCGCCATTTTGGAAATATGAATGATAACGGCCCACTTCCGCTTCGGGTTACCATGAATGTTAAAATGAAATAGAAAAACCAATGCATGAACATTTTGCATAAATAACTGAATAACTTCGTTGAAAAATACCAAAAGCGCTACATTTTTAGGGTTCCGTACCAAAATGGTAAAAAAGGAACCCTTATGCTGTGACTCAGTCTGTCTGTCTGTCTGTCACAGCCGGATATCTCGAGAACTACTAATGGTATCAACTTGAAATTTGGAATAGTTTAAGATGACATTTACCGAACTATATTGCAAAAAAGAAATTAATAAAAAAATAAATATTTTTTTTACAACAGGGACTGAAAAGGGCTACTAGGGCATGTGGGGAATCATATAAAAGAGCGCCATTTACACATTTTCAATATTTTTTTCTTTTTTTTTAGACCGCACAGTTTTCGACTTATGATGGAAAATTAAAAAAAAAAATACCGTTCTCCCCCTTATCTCCGAAGTTTGCATAGAGGAAAATCTGAAATAATTCTGCGTGATAACAATTTATATAAAGATTACAGGAAAAATAAAACGATGTCTCAATATAGCATACTTTTTTAGATTTTATCAAATCTCTAAAATAGTTAAGATTAGTTCCACTATCGGTCAAGAGATGGCGCTGACCTAAAACTGCTATTACTTTTATTATTCTATTCTGCAGTGTGGTTTGATGGTGCAATTATGATGGTACGGAACCCTCAGTGCGCGAGTCCGGCTCGCTTTTGACCGGTTTTTTTTATATGATTTAGCATAGGTCATTATTATAAGGCAGACATGTAATTTTTTATTTTATTGTTTCTGAGAGTTTTCACATAAAGCACTCATTATATGATACAAATCCTTTTTGTATATTTGATGACGGAACTGCCGTAAATCCCAGAATTCGAATCAACGTTTTATTATTGCCTGTCTTTGTTCAGTTGCTATTACTTATTCTGCGCTCAGTACCTACTTACTTATTTGTAAGCGAAATAATTGGCAGCGTGTCAGATCTTTTCTAATATGTAACAGAACGTTTCGCAGAGGTTCTACTAGAAAAATAAAATGACGATGTTTGTCGTTCGATTTTGTACCTTATTCCTGCAGTGCGATTCACTAAAATGCAGACCTAGTAGCTAGGATATTCTTTAAATTCTCCAAATCAAAGCCTTGAAATCGTCGTTGCAGCAGCGCCGCTCTCGATCACGTCATACACAAAGACGTAATATTATGAAGGGCGGTTCAATTTGAAGTGACTGGAGAAGTGTCGCGACCGCATAGCTATGCGGTTGCGACACTTCTCTGCTCACTTCAAATTGAGCCTTTATTTATAACATTATGGTTCAATTTGGAGCGTAGCAGAACGTAAGGTTGCAGTCTGCAGTCCGTCTCGGAACCCCACCTTTAAACTTTTTCGAATTTATGACAGTTTATGTTATTATTTGATATCTGTCAGACAGTGCAATTTCCTTTTTGAATATCGCACTGCAAGCACTGCAAGAATAAGATCCGAAAATTCATCTAAGTAATGTATATACACTTTTGGTAATATGTTATGATATATACTAATAAATACGTCATTCCTTCCTATTTTTTTTACTTAAATAACTATTGGTTAGATACCGGAACGATCTATAAAATACAAGAAAAAACTCGACACTGGAAATAATTATAACGTCACGAAGCGGAACGAACGTCATCCGATTATCGTAAACCAATTTCCGGAGTAGGTTCTCAAAAGCATCCTCGAAACACGTCTGGGTTAATTTATTATTTAACTGGAATAGGATCCTCTTGTTTCTCGGTGTAAGCTGACACACAGGTAACAGATTACAGAACGGATAAGAAATTTACTTGAAAAAAAATTTTTCGTTTGTTTTTACAAGCATTTGATTTTTTAATGCGATTTTGGTCCTGAGAAATTCAGAACTCAAGCGGTTACTTGATAAGTATTTGGACACAAAATAGTGATTTAGGTCTCATGTAATGTTACTTTTAAACTGTTTTACATCAACACTTTCACTTTGTTACTTTACTTGTTATATCATGAACCATTTGGTAGATAGGTACTTCGCTGATTTTTTTTATTGGATAAATGGATTTGTTCCGGATTTGTCGTGTTCCAGACTCGCTGTGTTCCAGGTACGTCGTAATAAATTGAGAGCTCATAAGATTGGACTTTCGAACCGAATATGAAGATAGCTATTTAAAAAAAGAAAGCTTTTTTTTAACAAATGCTTTTCTGTGTTTTCTAAAAGAAGTCAAAATAATGGCCGATCGTGGGCATATAAAAGTGACTCTTTAGTGGCGTCCATCTGTCAACATCAAGGTGCCAATTGCAGACCAGCGTCAGATTTCGCAAATCTGACTTATGCTGAATTGGTAACCAGTTTTAGCACAGCCGTGAAATACCTTTTAGAGCAAGATCCCAGGGCCGCCAGACCTTACTTATTTTCTAATGAACGAAATGTATGGGATTAAATAGTGCATGTATGTACTTTGAGTGTATGCGTACTAGCTTGTGCCGACGGCCAATTAGCAGGTACGCGGTGCTAAGGTGGTGGTAAAAATGGTCTTAACTTTTCTTATTTTCTCAAAGCTGATTTTTACGTATGTTTTAGAGAATATAATTCAAAATTAATAATCAATATTGCCAGACACTTTCCGTGGGCGGTTTCTTTTGCCAGACGCCTTAAAGGGTCTAAGAAAATAAGGTAACTTTACTTATTTTCTAAAGCTTGATTTTTATACATGATATTCAGGGAACAATTTTAATACTTTTTGTAAGCAGCTAGACCAATCGGATGGGCCAAACATCCCCCCAGACACACGCAAAGTGTCGCTATCAGTATGAGCGAGAATCAAGCTTGAGAAAATAAGTACCTAAAGGTACCTTATTTCTTGGGACCTTTAAGGCATCTGGCAAAAGAAACCGCCCACGGAAAGTGTCTGGCAGTATTAATTATTAATTTTGACATGAAATAAAACAATTTTTAACGGATACTAGCGCGGTTTTATTGAAAGCACTTTGGTAATTAGTCTGAACGTCTAAAAAAATTCATCGATTGAGGGTAGACTCACGGGTAGCTTCAGTCCCCCGTGACCACGGCAGCTGCAAAGTTGCCGAAACGTCGGGAAAACCAAAAATCAAACCAAATACCAACTAATTACCAAAGTGCTTTCAATTAAACCGCGCTAGTATCCGTTAAAAATTGTTTTATTTCATGTCTAGTGAGCGCGTAAGCTTGAGAAGTGAATATTAATTTTGAATTATATATTCTCTAAAACATACGTAAAAATCAGCTTTGAGAAAAGTTAAGACCATTTTTTCTCACCTTTAGCACCGCGTATCTGCTAATTGGCCGTCGGCACGGCACAAGCTAGCGAGTACGCATACACTCAAAGTACATACATGCCATAGACATAAAAAATTTTCGCTGCGCTCAAGAAGACCAACAAAGCGTGGAAAAGAGAAGTCAAGATCATACGGACACGGTCTATGTAAAAAAGAGACAAAGGATCGAGTGACATGTGCCAACATTTTTTACAGTAAGAGCTCCTAGCGTCCCGCCTAGCAAATGAGCAATTAAAGTTTGTTTAAAATATTTATTAATCTTAATTAGAATTTAAAATAAAGTTATCGTGGAGCTATGGTGTCTTCTGCTCTCAGTAATTGTGGTGTGACATAAAGAAACAATACAAGTAATCACACATTCAAAGGTAAAAAAGTTATTGCCACACATTTCTCTAAAACCAAATTTCGCTACATTTATTCGTTTATCGACAAAGAAAACAGTATGGAACATAGTTTATTAACTTCCTTTGCCATAATATAGTCTATTTTATGAATCTAAGCTAAATCTAAGTCATATTTTACGTATCTCATATAAAATGTATTGATTCGTTTTCGGATCACCTGTTTATTGACTTTGTTGTTCTTTGACATTCTATTTCTATGATACATGCACTATTTAATCCCATATATTTTGTTCATTAGAAAACAAGTAAGGTCTGGCGGCCCTGGAATCTTGGAATATTTATCCATATTACTTTGACTTTTTTTTTTTTTTTTTTGTAATTTAATGTTTTATTTGTTTATTTGTTTTGTTTGCTTATTACTGTGTCTCGAATCTGTGTTGAAATATATTTATTTCTATTCTATTCTTTTCTAAGTCTTGTACTAATAAACAGTTTTAAAATGTTTAAGTGATATCGTTGGATGATATAAGTTTCCTTTTATTGTTACAACTTTTATAAAGATGCTTAGTGTTGCAAAAACAAAAAGTAAAAGAACGGAATGTAAATTATAGTCTGCAAGTAAAAAAAAATCGCAGTTACACATTCATATAAGAAAGAAAATACGAAGAAATATGAACAAAGCATGTATCCGTAATCAAGCGGGGCGGCTTATTCCGCGTTCATCACTGTTTTTAATAAACGTCCGCCATTTATACACAATAAGCCTCATCGTAATCCATGCAGGCAAGGATTTTTTGTTATTACAACACACCAATATGAATGGGTTTTTATTGATGAGCTTGGCGGGAAGCCATTGAAATAAAACAGCGCGGTTTTATTAGATATTAGTTAGATTTTTAGGGTTCCGGAACCAAAGGGTTAAAAACGGGACCCGCAGACTCCGCTGTCCGTCTGTCTGTCTGTCACCAGGCTGTATCTCTTGAACCGCAATAGCTAGACAGTTGAAATTTTCATAGATGACGTATTTCTGTTGCCGCTATAACAACAAATACTAAAAACAAAATAAAATTAATATTTGACTGAGGCTCCCATACAACAAATGTGTTTTTTTGCCGTTTTTTGGAACGGAACCCTTCGTGCGCGATTCCGACTCGCACTTGGCCGGTTTTTTTTATATTTCCCGACGTTTTTCCCGTAACGCAGCGTTGTAAAAGTGCATTGTAATACATTCTGCTGTTCAACACGGCAGAGTGCTGAGTTAAAGGATGGTTTGATAAGACGCGCAGCTGCCGTGGTCACGAGCTCACGAAGACTGACACGTCGGGAAAAAGAAAAAACCAAACTATAAATACCACCTAATTAACCTACCAAAGTTCTTTTAATAAAACAGTTCTATAGTTCCATATAAACTGATTTATTTCAATGTCTACTACCTCAGGGTCTCATTCGGCACAACTAGTCGGTTTATAGTCCGTGAGCCCGCGACATTATTGCCTACGTCATATGACATCACGATGAAATGCATGGCACACGGTCGGAAAAGTTGTGCTAAGCGAGGATCAGAAGATTATCGCAAATAAAATTGGCCGGAAGCTTATAAAAATCTTCCACTTCCGGTAAAAATTTTAAGATTATATTTATGTCATGTGACATCAGTAAGAAACCCGTGTCATCATTTAGTTTTCAATCGTAGAGAGAGTTAACATAAGTCTGTCAGTTCTGAAATGGCCGGAATACCTTAAACTTATTTTTTTTGTTTTTTAGTCATTTCAGAACTGACAGACTTATATTTACTCTCTCTACGCTTGAAAACTAAATGATGCCACGGGTCTCTTACTGATGTCACATGACGTAAATATAATCTTAAAATTTTGACCGGAAGTTGAATATTTTCTCAAGCTTCCGGCCAATTTTATTTGCGATAATCTTCTGATCCTCGCTCAGCACAACTTTTCCGACCGTGTGCCATGCATTTCATCGTGATGCCATATGACGTAGGCAATACTGTCGCGGGCTCACGGACTATTAGTTGATCGGAATGGAAAAAGTGTGTTCTTAAACCTTAGAAGTGAATATTGGTGGGTAGCGTTGAATTGCAGATATCTTTTTGAAAATACTTGAAACCTATAAGTGGCACAATAATTTTAAATTTTACTTCAATTTAATGGCAAATGAAGGGCACAAGGCTAGAAGTTGAATGATGCTCATCGTTCTAGCAATGTGCCCTTCATCAGCTTGTTTTACTGCTAAAATACTGACAATGAGAATTAAAATTGTCAACATTTTCAATTCAGCTAATACCAAAAACATTAAGAACGGACGAGCGTCTATTCATAAAGATTTTGAGATTAGCTGAAATGAAAATGTTGTAAATTTTAAATCTTATGTCAGTATTTTAGCAGTACAATACTTGTGTTTTCTTTAAAAAAACTCGTGACTATCTAAATCTTTTAAACAATAACCAAAAGCTTTGGTTCTTTGATAAAAAGATAAAGCTCGTGAAATACTACCATAGACATTAAAAAAAAATTAAACCTTTTGTTGTGACGTTAAAATTAAATATGCCTATGCTAGCATTCAACTAATTTATATGTAGAGTCTGTTTAAAAAGTCTGTTTACATGGGTAATTTCAAAGGTAATTTTATTACCCACCTGAATCCCCAACCACTCCACCAATACCCATCTTAATAAATAAATATGTTTACAATTAGAATTTTGACAGCACCAACAGGGTTACCAGTTTAAGTTTTTATAAACAATTTAATAATTTCTCATGTAAACAGACTTTTAGACAGACTCTACCTAGTGAGTAGCTTTATTTAGTTTATAATTATAAATCTCTTTAAATTTTGTTCAACGAAAGTTGTGTAAGCCTATAATGTTGTTGAACCTATTTGTACTTCTTACTCTTTATTGTGTTCTATAATGTAATTAAAAAGAGTTGTAGTAGTCCTGCAGATTTAGGGTGGTACCGTGTTTGTTTTCGCGTCCGCATAAGATTTTTTTTTATTTTCATAATATTTCGACACTATTGAACAAGATAATAAAGGGTGTCGCGCTGACACCCTTGAGCGTTTTGTAAAAAACGCATAATTATGTCAAGAAGTTACCGCCATTAGATAAACCTCTAATTTAAAGATTTTATGAACCCTATATACAAGTGTTGGGTGTCTAATGAAAAGGAATTAAGTGTTCTATAATGTTATAATACACAACATCAAAAGAGTAGTACAATTATGAAGATAATTCAAATTTTATGAAAATTCATTCTATAGAAACCCTGAATTTTTTGTTTTAAGTTACCGTAATTCTTTAACTGGTGCTTTTTTTCTCAGATAAAAAATACGTTAATAAAGCCCATTTAACACAGATTTAATAAAATGTAACTTTCAAGTACCTTAACGAACAATAACAAGCAAAAAAAAAATTTAATTTTGCGGGCCGTAAATTTCTTCTATAGGTGGAATAAAAAAAAATTGTTTTAAATGTCACAATGTAGGCATCAAGTAAAAGCTAATAGAAAGCCAATTTCAAATATATAGGTATATACATTATGATACTTTTATGTTATTGTTTTGACAGAAACTTCAAAAAACCATAACTCAGAAGTATGCAACATTAATAAATTATTAGAAAATAAAAAAAATCTAGTCAATATCTATACAAAAAAGGAAAAAATCGCAAACGAGTATTAACTACGAATTTTAAATATGTTGTTAGGTTTCTAGAGAGTAGTTTATACTCAAGTATGCAACTCTGAAATCCTGTGCTGCTCGAAAGACTTAGCATTTTTTTTCAATTTCTTCAAAAAAACTACTTTAAGGAAGCATTTTTCAGATTTTCAGGTTTTATCGTTATACACTTTTGTAAAGCTAACTACATTTGCTATAATTTGAGTCTAAACCGAGCAGTCTAGGTCCATTGGTTGCGGAGACTCAGCTAGTCAAAGATGTTTTTTTTTTCACTTTTGAAAGAAATGCCTATCTTTGACTAGCTGTGTTTCCGCAACCTACGGTTCTAGACTACTCAAATTATGCTTAAACTGTAGCTAATTTAGTAAGCTTTATAAAAGTATAAAACCCAGTAACCCGAAAAACGCTTCCTTAAGGAAGTTTTTTTGAGGAAACTGAAAAAAATGCTAAGTTTTTCGAGTTTAGTTGTGGTTTTCTTAAGTTTCTGTCAAAACAGTAGAATAAAAGTTTCATAATATATATATACAGTGCCTTTGATCTTGAACTAGCGATAATTTAAAGGCGTGTAATACACCTAATTTTATCGATAAAAATACCCACATGTTGGGGTCTATCCCCACTCCTGTTGGAATGGCCGCCATTTTAAATTTGACTTTTTATTTTAGATGACCCTGCAGCAAAATATTAATTTCTCCGGATTTAGAAGTCTTACAGTTATAACAAAAATACTGTTCTAAAGTTAATAATATTATCTATCAATTTAAAAAATAAAATGTTTAAATTTTTGGTTTGAATACGTCATAAAAAATTACTGAAATAAAATTTTATACGAAATTTGTGCAATTTTTTTGAGTTTTTATTACATTTCTCAAAAACTAGGACATTAATGTTCACTTTTTTTGCATTATTCAAATACACAGGGATATTATCTACAGAACGACTTAAAAATTTATTGCTCTATGTTGCATATTTCGAGAGCTATTGATGTTTGAATATGACCCTTACAAGTACTAAATGGTTATTTTCGAAAATAAAAAAAAACATAATTCCTAAAAACTAGATTTTATCATTTGATGAAATTAGTATTCAGATAATATTATCAACCTAATTTAAAATATGTTCAAAATGCTTGTAATTATGTCCATTTTCGAAAATAATCATTTTTTGGTGACGTAAGGGTCATAGTTCAAACAAAAATAACTCTCAAAATATGCAACATAGAGCAACAAATTTTAAAACCGTTTTGTAGATAATATTCCTGTGTATTTGAATAGTGCAAAACAATGGACATTAATGTCCTAGTTTTTGAGAAATGTAATAAAAACTCAAAAAAATCGCACAAATTTCGTATAAAATTTTATTTCAGTAATTTTTTATGACGTATTTAAATCAAAAATTTAAACATTTTATTTTTAAATTACTAGGTGATATTATTAGCTTTCAAACAATATTTTTGTTATAACTGTAGGACTTCTAAATCCGGAGAAATTAATATTTTTCTGCAGGGTCATCTAAAATAAAAAGTCAAATTTAAAATGGCGGCCATTCCAACAGAAGTGGGGATAGACCCCAACATGTGGGTATTTTTGTCGATAAAATTAGGTGTATTACACGCCTTTAAATTATCGCTAGTTCAAGACCAAAGGCACTGTATATATTTGAAATTGGCTTTCTATTAGCTTTCACCTGATGCCCATATTGCTATACCTAAAAAACATTTTTTTATTCCACCTATAGAAGAAATCTACGGCACGCGACGTTTAAAATTTTTTTTGCTATTTTTTGTTTGTAAAGGTACTTGAAAGTTTTCTTAAATCTGCGTTAAATAGGCTTTGTAAATATGTTTTTTTTGAGACAAAAAGTACCGGTTTAAGAATTATGTTAACTTAAAACAAAAAAAATGGGTTTCTATAGAGATAATTTTCATAAAGTTTAAAATATTTTCTGAACTGTACTAATCAGATAATATTGTGTATTATAACATTATAGAACATTTAATTCCCTTTCATTAGACACCTAACACTTGTATATAGGGTTTATAAAATCTTTAAATTAGAGGTTTATCTAATGGCGGTAGCTTCTTGGCATAATTATGCGTTTTTTTACGAAACGCTCAAGGGTGTCAGCGCGACACCCTTTCTTATCTTGTTCAGTAGGGTCAAAATATTATGAAAATAGAAAAAAAACTTATGCGGACGCGAAAACACGCTTCGCCCTCTGTACGGGCTAGCGCCGTACAGTTTGTCACATCAGCAAATTTACGCCACATGCGTCAATTTAGGTCATTCATTAACTCAGTACGTGTTCGAATGTCATAGCTGTCGCGCACTCTCATATCATTCTAATTTTAAGACGTTTTTTATATCAATATATCAGTTTTTTACATTTATCAAAAAGTTTCATTTATCTATCATTATCAACTATCATTAAAAGAGTGTATGAACCATACACCCTCATTTGTTCTGAGCCTCGCTCGGACTATAGTTCTGTTTTTCAAAGTGAGTTACTATGTCATTGTTTGACTGATTAATTATAGCAACCATATTACATGCTCACTGTTTTTTCTTTAATGTTTTTCACATAATTCCAACATAGGCCTGCATGTGTGCAATCTAGAAAATAAGGCTATAAGCTTACCTTAATAAATAAACAAATAAACAAACATACAAAAAAAAACAGAGCTTTTGGACCCTCAATTCATCATTCTAGCCTTGTGCCCTTCAAATGGTAATGGTGATGATGAGTTGTAGTACTGCAGTAAAACAGTGCTCCCGATTATTCGTATACGCTTAAGCGTATGAATATAGTCACCACATTAAGCTGAGACGATTTGTACCCGCTTTGTAAAGCTAAGCTCTGTTTGGGCTCCACTCATTTCTGCATTAGGTTTTGAGGCAACGCCACGTTTAGTCATATATGAAAATTACTACGAGTATTATTATTTTCTTTTTTGCTTACACTTAAGTAATATTACGTTTATAATCAACCACAACAGTAAGATATAGAAAAATATCTAATACATAAAAAAAACCATAGTCACAGCACACGTATAGATACAAGTACTACCGTACAGAAAGGAAACTCTCCGCCCCGCCCCACAATCAATTACCTCACCCCACCGGCGCCCACCGCGCGAGTTCCGTGTGCCGATCCGTGTGCTCATTCAATAGCTCGCACACAGTTGCGCGTGTGCAAAAACGTCACTGTGTAGCGTCTGTGTAATAGGTAGTTGAAACGCGACGCTTGTATTGTATGGAGTGCCCGGCGGGCTGATTATCTAATTAGAAACCACCTAGCGACCGGTTGCAGTTCATAGATGCTAGTGATCCATTGCTACTTCTTTTTGGATTAAAAAAAAACATAGCAAAGAAAAGTAGCAATGTATGTGGAATGAAACCGGTCGCTAAATAGTTTCTTTTTAGATAATCAGGGTGCGGGGTGTGGGCACAGCACAATCACAGTCAGATTTTCATACTTATGTAGTAAAAGGCTCAAGTTATTTATTGAATTAATTAATTTGTCAAACTCCGAATCAATTGTGGAAACTTATCCACTTAACTTACGAATCCTTTATTACTAGAAGTAGCGTTAAATTAATTAAGTTAGTTAGATTCGAGGCTTAAAATTTACATATTTAAAATAGTTATTCGTGGACACTGGATTCATATCAAAGAATATAGATTGTAATCGCGGCGGCCTTTAAAATGTACAAATATTTACCTATTAAAAAATCTTGCCAGCTATAGAATAACAAACGCAAATTGTCACTCTTCTTCTTCTTATTTTTGTTTTGGCAATTCACTCCTCTTTATGCTACGGCTCCACCTGCGTCTTAACGCATAGCTTAAAGCGTTAATCTAGTTACGCAGAATTTAATTTGGTTTGTGTTGATTTTGATATTTTTAACAATAGTATTTCTAAATTTAAAAATTCACTTTTAAATTATCCCAGTGGAAACTGAGAGTTAGCGTTAAATCTGTTTATCGTTTTACTAATCTATCTGTTGTTGTGTTGTGTGTACCTTATTATAATTTGTTACTATTATTGTAAAATTAATAATTAACCTTACCACAGTTGAACATAGTTGTAATTGGACATCAGATTGGTGTACCTTCTTATTATTAAGTTTTATTGTTTTAAGTTTTAATCTGTTGTCTGTAACTATGTCATTTAAAATAAAAATAAAAATGTGGCCAAAACTTTAATGTGTTAATTTACAACAGTTCTAAATTTACATAAAGCCTTAGATAAAGTGTAGTTGGACATTACAATTAACGTTAACACAGGTGGACCAGTAGCATTAGGGAATACTTTCTGTGATAGAAAATCTCTTTTCTTGAAGTAAACAATGTCAACCTTCGGCTTCCGTCCGGCACGGAAGCCGCGTTGCTCTAAGAATTTCTGTGATACATTTCGTGTGATCATCTTTCACTTCAAACTTCAGAGTAAATAGTTAACACAGGTGGACCAGTAGCATTAGGGAATACTTTCTGTGATAGAAAATCTCTTTTCTTGAAGTAAACAATGTCAACCTTCGGCTTCCGTCCGGCACGGAAGCCGCGTTGCTCTAAGAATTTCTGTGATACATTTCGTGTGATCATCTTTCACTTCAAACTTCAGAGTAAATATTAAAGTCATATTCGTTTTTTCTGGAGCAAGACGTTAACTAACTTAGGAAAACTAGAAAAAGTTTAAATTGAACTTCGCTTTTCTGCAATAATTAATTCACTCCAACAGTTTCTTGCTCACTTAAATAAATTATAAAGTTTTTTATTCTTGCAACTTGTGACTTTTAGAAATGTTTGGTTAGTTAATTGTTCACATGCACGGTTTACTATGAAACTACAATAATAACTATTGAAACTAAATTGATTCCTTTCGTAACATGCTTGATGGATCTATCGATATTTCCCAGAAACAATTATACAAGTATCCTGTTTTTAGAACATAAATCCGAATAACGATTTCGAATTTGGATGTTATATTTTCGTTAGTAAACACTCAAAGAAAATACATACAAAAATAGAAATGATATTCTGTATAAATCTGTAGTTACAACATTTTTAAATATCGCTGAAGTCCAGTTGAAGTTCTTTGGAGATTCTATCCAAGGTTGGTTTCACGTAGGTGTATCTTGTGCACACAACATTAACGAGTGGTAGTAAAAAACGAAACGAAAAACACTTTCCTTTTAAAAATAAATACCCATAAAATTCATGTTTTCAATTTAATTTTATATGATCTTTAAAATGCTGATTCAATGAAAACATTTTGTATTTCTAGTCATTGGCGTCCATTAAAAAGTCGTTGTAAAACAATTCAAATATAATATAAAAAAATTTGCAATCTTTGTGAAACAATTCAAATCCAGTTGTATTCGATTAAGGTTTCAATGAATATAGATTAGGAGGCCATAACAAATTTGGTAACGATCGCATAAGTGGCTTACTCTGGGTTTACAGGATGGAGAGGCACTCTCTGATGCTAAATATGTCAGTCTGTTTGCGTGAAGTAGTTGCGTTCTTTTTATATGCAGCCTGAAAAAAGTCTATATTTTTTTGAAAATAAATTATAGCCCATGCTACTCGCTGATAGTGTAACTTTCTATAGGTGAAAAAAATTTTAAAATCGGATTAGTACTTTTTGAGTTTATACTTTACAAACAAACAAAAAGTTAATCGCTTATACCTACGAAACGCAACCAAATTTTGGTCAGTCCTTACACAGTTCACGTGAGTACAACTAGTACTTACTTGCTGTACTATTGTCAGACTTATCGTTTTTTTTTCTGTTAACGATAACACATTTTTCACCCTGCATGTAAAAAGAACGCAACCACTTCACGCAAACAGACTGACATATTTAGCATCAGAGAGTGCCTCTACATCCTGTGAACCCAGAGTCAGCCACTTACGCGATCGTTACCAAATTTGTTATGACCTCTTAATATAATAGGTCAATACGGTGTCACTGCGTATCGTTGCGAATTTAATTACGGGAATAGGGCTACTGAACTATGGGTTAACCATAATTTTCGCCACTTTGTCTAGGTATAAAAATTTATCAGAGCTTTTAGCTCCATTTTGTAGAATATCACTATTAATAACTCGTATATCGTTTGAGAACGTCGATGAAATACTCCACTTAGCTAAATTTATTAGTCGTACTAACCTAAAAGGTTTTAGTTAAAAAACAAAACCTCCTTCAAAAAACTTGCAAAAAACCTAACAAAAAATAAATTAATGGCTCTAAAAAGCAAGAAATAAAATATTGAAATCTGCATAATAACTAACTCGAAAGTTTGTACGCATACTTATATTAAACAACGCCTTTTGAAGTCGGGTGGGGGGGGGGACGAAGGATATTTTTTATCTAAACTAATATATCTAAACTTTTATCATGGGTTTAAACCCCACCCGACTTCATAAGACGTTGTTTAATATAAGATATGCGTACAAACTTTCGAGTTAGTTATTATGCAGATTTCAATATTTTATTTCTTGCTTTTTAGAGCCATTAATTTATTTTTGAAGCTGTTTTTGTTAGGTTTTTTCAAGTTTTTTGAAGGTTTTGTTTTAATTAAAAACTTTTTTATTTTAAACTTTTTTGTGGTAGGTATATTTGGTGACGATGTTATCTAAGTTACAATAGCCTTATGTCAACGGCTCATTACCTTTTACATAGTACTGCTTTTCCCGACGCAGGGGCGTTAATTGTTGAGGAGTTCTCCTGGTACTTCACTATCAGCTCCACTTGACCATATGAATTATGATGAGTATAAATAGCCTAGCAACCATATTAAAGTAATCGTATCATACCAGTGAAATACTTAGTATTGAATAGTTCCGATGATCATCTATGCTGGTCTTCATCATCAGTACCAATTCACTGAAATGGTACTTTTCGAAAGCAAACGGACAAGTTACTTAAGAAAATACTAAAATCGCTCTAGATGTGCCTATAATATTTGAAGAGTTCCCTCGATTTCTCCAGGATCCCATCATCAGATCCTGACTTCATGACAATGGGACCAACTTGGAAGTATATATTTTCAAACAAAAAAAGAATTTTTCAAATCGGTCCAACCGCCTTCGAGTAACCGAGTAACATACATAAAAAAAAAGATTCCGACGAACTGAGAACCTCCTCCTTTTTTTGAAGTCAGTTAAAAACCGTTGAGGCTATAATTAATTTAACGTGCGCTGAGAAATTTAAACGTACCTAATCACTGATTGTGTCTCAAATAAATTATTAGCGGTCTGTGAGTGTGATTATCTGTAGTTTAACTGTCTAACCCTCGGTTTCTAAGAAACTTTATCGGGGTTTAAAGTAATAAATTTAACTTTAAACTAGATAATGTGGACCCCTCTAATAGCGTGAAGATGGCGTAGCTTCTATGACATTCACAAGTGTTTGTAACAGCCTAGACTGAATAAATTATTTTGAACTTTGAATTTTTGAATGAAAACCCCCAATAAAGTATCTCAGGTTTTGGGGTATTTGCAATAAATAACCCAATTTTATAGTAATAAAATCAAATAACCCAGATAATGTGAACCCCTTCGATAAAGATAAACCACTGTTAAGTTCCGTACCCAAAGGTTAAAAACGGGACCCTATTACTAAGACTCCGCTGTCCGTCTGTCTGTCTGTCTGACTGACTGTCTGTCTGTCTGTCTGTCACCAGGCTGTATCTTATAAACCGTGGTAGCTAGAAAGTTGAAATTTTCATAGATTATGTAATTCTGTTGCCGCTATAACAACAAATACAAAAATCAGAATTACATAAATATTTAAGGGGGGCTCCCATACAACAAACGTGATTTTTTGCCGTTTTTGGTACGGAACCCTTCGTGTGCGAGTCCGACTCCCACTTGGCCGGTTTCTTTACTGTTTATTTCTTACATTACATTACAGGTTTCACATTTAGTCAAGTCTTCATTACCTTATCGGTACAACATTGGCATAAAACGATATCTTAATATGATTATAACGAGCATAAAGAAAATTCTGGCTCTGTCGTACCTACATATTAAATTCCACGTCTAAAATCATAACGGAGTTTTCTTTAACCAACTTTTCATAAATAAATAGGCGCCAAATTGTAGTGATTATGGTTTTTAAGGTAAAAAACTGAATAGAAAACTCCTAATTCAGATTTGTGATCACAAAATCTTAACCTTATTCCTTTTTTGGAACATTTATAAACCGACTGTTTCTCAGTTAAGTCTTGTTTCATTTGGAGTGGTAAATAACCATTTTATATGTTAATTTCTGCGTGAGCAGCATTTTGCTTGTCGCGAAACACAGGTGCGATATCCACATACAATAATAAGGAACGTACGACGTCATGTCACGATATGACGTGATAAGCATATCATGATATGACAGAGAAAAAAAGCTGTTAAACATAATAGGTGGTTCATACCCTAATTATGAAACATCTACGAACGGTTTTAAAGTAATTACCCGTGATTCTGAGAAAAAAAGGAATAAAAAAAAAATGTTTTTTCTTCAAATGTTCATACACCAAAAACACCATAATCCCGTGACGCTTTAGTAGCACGCGCAGTCAGTGTGTAGCAGTGCCCTCCCTGATAGAGTGTACCTTTCATACACGTTGAAATTTTAATCATTTGGTTCCCGCCGTGTGGTGATTCCACTCATGATTACAAGCAACTTTTGCTATGGGGCCAACTCTCCTGCTTGCAAAAAAAAAATCAGCTGTTCCATACATTAAGGTCGAGTAGGTACTGCACTTTTGTATGGACTAGCTGATTTTTAATGCGAGCAGGAGAGTTGGCCCCATAGTAAAAGTTGCTTGTAATCATGAGTGGAACCACCACACGGCGGGAACCAAATGATTAAAATTTCAGCGTGTATAGCACGCTACGAAACTTTGTTAGAGCGTGCTATGTAACTTTTGTCCATGCATCAAAAACACCATAATCCCGTGACCCTTTAGTAGCGCGTGCAGTTTGTCCGCCCTGATAGAGTGTACCTTTCAATTTTCATAGAGCACGCTACGAAACTTTCTTGAGCGCGCTATGTAACTTTTGTCCATGCATCAAAAACACCATAATCCCGTGACCCTTTAGTAGCACGTGCAGTCAGTGTGTAGCATTGCCCGCCCTGATAGAGTGTACCTTTCATAGAGCACGCTACGAAACTTTCTTGAGCGCGCTATGTAACTTTTGTCCATGCATCAAAAACACCATAATCGCGTGACCCTTTAGTAGCGCGTGCAGTTTGTCCGCCCTGATAGAGTGTACCTTTCATAGAGCACGCTACGAAACTTTCGTGAAACGCGCCATGTAACTTTTGTAGAGTCCGCTACGAAACTTTCGAAAACCCGCTACGCTACATAACGTTCGTAGAGCCCGCTACGAAACATTTGTAAAACGCGCTATACCTACAACGTGTTACAAAAATACCCCAAATGCCGAATATGGTAGATAGGGACCATCGAACTGAACTCTAAGTGACCAACTCTGAAATCGCGAAAAAAAATCAGCTGTTTCATACAAAAATAAATAGGTAACGAAAATATCAAAATGTATGAAAAAGCTGATTTTTTTTTCAAGATTTCAGAGTTGGTCCCATAGTAAAAGTTGTTCAGTTTGATGGTCCCTATGTACCATATTCGACATTAGGGGTATTTTTGTAATTTGTGTGCGTATATTATAGGTATCGAATGATACTGAAATCGTAGAAAGACAAATGTTTTTTAAAAGTAAGTCATTGTTAATTTCTTTCGTGATTTCAGATTTAGCATGTAGTGAAGCTTGTTTTTTATTCCATATGCGTTTTCCAAAGCAATAGATAAAAGAAACCTAAGTATTAGGTAATTAAATCAATACAAATGTAACTGAAACCTATCTTAATAGATAATTACGAACGTTCAGCAAACTTGTTATAAGTAAACAAAACTATCAGCAACTCGAAATTCCAAGTTATTTGATCTTGAATACCGAATAAACATAATTAAGATCGAAAACACTCCAATTTGGAATTGTTTGTTTTGATTAGAAGCAAAGCGTTTGTTTATTTTGTTTTCCAGTAAATCTTTGATTTATAATTATTTATTTACAATGTTCTAAAACATTTCAAAACAGTGTCTCCAGTATGAACTTCAAATTTTCCCCAGATCTCATTTTGTTTCTTCCCAAAATGATACATTATATAAAAAGAAGATTAAAAAAATTTCGCCAAGCGCGATTTTTTGTACCACAAAAGGATATGTTTTGTATGAAGAGTAGATTTTCTATTTTCCCCAATAATAAAATTTTTACCCACAGTGAAAAACGCCCAATCTGGAGACACTGTTTCAAAAACTCCTGCATTATTCCCAAACAAGCTAAAAAATGTTAGCTATAGTCCCATAGACGCCCCTGAGGTCGAAATAGACCACTTTGGGAATCATAAAACTGAGTGTTTTTAACTGCGGACATACGAAAACATTTTTGCCTAAGCTGAAATGAAGAGACTTCACTCGCGTTTCGCGCTCGTTCGGTTAATAAATTTTTAATTCCAAATTCCAGCTTTTTAGACATAGTCGTTTTGGCTGTTCATTTATAGTCAGTCAGGCTCAGGGGCCGTACCGGCTAACGAATCGATTATCGAAAAGTCTGCTGGGTTTCAAATTAAAACAGATAAATCGAGCCCCGATTGGGCGAAAATGGCGAACCCCAATTCATGATGTCACACGAACATCGTTATCTTCCAAATCACGTCAACAAAAAGTACAAGACGAAATTCTTTACTTTGATTTTTCAGTTCTAAGTTGAAACCGATTCAGATTTTTCGATAATCGATTCGTTAGCCGGTACGGCCCCAGGACAAACAGTTTTTCTGTATTATAAGTTTATAAATATAGATTACGGAACTAGCCTTCGTCAACTTATTTATACTCTTATTTAAACGGAGATTCTCTTCTTACGTTATTTTAACTTCATAAGGGCGAGCGAGCATGTCGGCAATAATTGTATTGGAAACTAGCCTCGTTACCACCTTTACACCATAAATATGTAACAGATTGACACCAAATTATCTTCCAAGCTGGCTTAATAGCCATCGTCGTCTTTTCACAGGAGTATGTAATCAAACAGAGAGAAATAATAACTCACTACTTTCTTTGTTATGACAACATCATTATCCTTAGCAGGTGTATGACATACTGGCCTACTCAACTTAATGACGACACTGGTATTTAGCTTTAGTGTCTTTTGGTGTGATGTTATACTAGGTACCTAGCTAAAGAGAGCAAACGATGTAAATGGTACCTAATTTTACTAATCGCAAAAACGTAGATGTATGAAGACAAGATAAAAGAAGTAAGAAAATTGTTGGGAAAGTGGGAATCGTATCAATTTGTGTGCCCAACCCAACCCAGCGAAGTAAAATCTATGGAATTGTAATTGAAAATAAATATTGCTAAAAAATGGCACCACGGGGCAAAAAAACGACAACTCGCACAGCATTTAGTCGGGCCAACCATGCGCATAGATAATACACTAATATAAAGTTATGCGCCACGTGACAAACGTTAGCGTTCTTTACAATAATTTTGCAGTTTGAATTTTAAAGAAAAGAGAGAGTTTGTTAATGTTTCGACGTCCTGTGTAGTCAAATGGTGTAAAAGACGAAAAGAAGGCAAAAAGATGCAAAGATAACTATTAACGATATAGTGCTATTTTTTGAGCGTATCACACCCACATCGGCAACCTGCTTAGATAATATTTTCTGTAACTGTAATGTCATTGAAAAATCAATTTTAAATTGTATTAAATCCGACCAAAGTGGACAATTAGCCTCCATTGAGCACCATCATGTTCCACCTAAACGGGAAATAATGTGTAGGCCAATAAAAAAACACTGTATTGAAAAATTCAGAACCAATGTCACAAGTAAAATTGAAACATTACCAGAACCAAATTTTGAAGCCAATAACCTATATAATCATTTATTTAGCATAGTTCAAACTGAATTTAGTAAAACTTTTAAACAAAAAGTGATCAAATGTAATGATAGTACGAAATTTAGTGACTGGGCCACACCCGGTATATATAAGAGCAGAAGGAAATTATACGAACTTTATGCAGAGAAAGCTACTTCTTGTGATCCTAACTTCATTGAATTTGTCAAGAAGTATTCACAAACATTCAGAGAAGTTTGTATATTAGCAAAGTCCAAGTACTTTTCAAATAAAATTAAATTAGCTGACAATAAAATTAAGGCTACTTGGAATATTATTAATAAAGAAACGGGCAAATCAAAATCCAATATAAATTCCTTCTGTTTAAAAACTGGTGATCAAACTTTTGAATCTGCCAATGAGGTCGCTAAAGTTTTTGAAGATTTCTTTGCTAGAATACCTGCAGAAACTACCAGTACTCTTAGTGCTTGTCCCAACATCGCTGTCTCCCTTCTGGAGTCTAGTGTTGATAAGTGCAATGAAAGTTTTTCCTTTAAATATATAAATAGTGCAGATATCATTAAAGCTTTTAAAACAATTAATGTTAAAAAAACAGAAGATCTTTGGGGCATGTCAACAAGCATTATTAAATCAATAATTGATATACTAGCCCCTTACTTGGCTTTTATTTTTAACAAATGTATTGACGAAGGGGTCTTTCCTGATCTAATGAAAAATAGTAAATTGATTCCTCTTTTTAAATCTGGGAATAAAAGTGACCCAGCTAACTTTAGGCCAATATCTATACTACCAGCACTTAGTAAAATATTTGAAAAAATTATATATTCCCAATTATTAGATTACTTCACATACAATAATATACTTCATAAAAATCAGTTTGGATTTTCCAAGGGTAAAAGTACTACTGATGCTGGAATTGCACTTCTCAAACATATTCTTGACGCTTGGGAAGAAAAGCAAGATGTAATTGGCATTTTCTGTGACCTTTCTAAGGCATTCGATTGTGTTGATCATCAAACACTATTAAAGAAGCTAGAACATTATGGTGTCTCTGATAAATCAGTTAGTCTTATGAAATCGTATTTGTACAATAGAACTCAGAAAGTAGTGATTAATAGAAGTGAATCTACCGGAGCCCCCATCAATATGGGTGTGCCACAGGGATCAATGTTGGGCCCATTGCTATTTCTAATTTATATAAATGACCTTCCTAACTACGCGAATAATTTATGTGAGACAGTACTATTTGCGGATGATACTTCTTTAGTTTTTAAAGTAAACAGAGGTAATAACTGTTCGGACGAAGTAAATAGTGCCCTCTCTAAAGTTTCATACTGGTTTAATAGTAATAATTTAGCACTTAACCCCAAAAAAACTAAATGTGTTAAATTCTCATTACCTTATGTTGAGCAGACAAAATTAAATATAAATTTGAATGACGATGAAGGCGAGTTTATTGAGAGTACAAAACTTCTAGGTATCACACTAGATTCTCGACTGCAATGGGATCCACATATTGAGGCCTTGTCCAGTAGACTTAGTTCAGCGGCATTCGCTGTTAAGAAAATAAGGCTTTTAACTGATATTGAAACGGCAAGGTTAGTATACTTTAGTTATTTTCATAGTGTAATGTCATATGGACTGCTATTGTGGGGCTCAGCTGCCAGTATTGAAAATATTTTTGTACTCCAAAAAAGAGCTGTTCGCGCCATATACAATCTACGGCGAAGAAATACCTTGAGAGAATTGTTTAAAGAAATAAATATTTTAACTTTGGCAGGCCAATACATTTATGAAAATTTAGTTTATGTAAGGAAACACTATGATTCATTTGCTAAGAACAGCAATATTCACCAGTTTAATCCTTACTAATATTATAAATGCGAAAGTCCGTTTGTTTGTTTGTTTATTTGTTTGTTTGTTACGCCTTCACCTCTTAACTAATGAACCGATCATCATGAAATTTTGCATACACGTTGTCAGGGGTACAGAGAAGGACATAGGGTACTTTTCATCCCGAAAAAAAGTATTGTTCAAATATAAAAATGCGTGGAAATGATGTAACACATAACTTGCTACTATAAGTACTTTGTTGAAATTAATTGTAATTATTTGGTAACGATATATTAAAGTTTGTAAATATCGTTACTTATGGCTGTTACAGCTGATAAGTTTCTTGCGCCCGTTCTTCTTGTCAGCTAAAAAAGTCTGGAACGGGTGGTAGGAAAATATAGACGATTCAAAAGTACTTATTAATTAAGTTTATTTGAATAAAGCTTATTTGACTTTGACTTTGACTTTGACTTTGAGTGGCTTGTACCATAAATTTCAATTCGCTGGCCCAACTCACTATCTAGGAGACTGGTTCGAAATCAGTAACAAACGAAATTGGAGTATTTTTTTAAGCTCAACCTGATGTTAAGTGACGATACGGTCGAAGGTGGAAGTGCGCTACACCCGGAATCCTCATCTCTGAGGAACTGGCTATGTTACCTCTAACTGCCGTAACACAACAATTTTTTAATTGTTGTTATGGCGTGGGCGCAAACCGAGTACCAATTGTACCCCCCGTGAGAATCGAACCCGGGACACCTGCGTATTACACGGGTGGGCGAACCACTAGACCACAGAATCAAGAATCAAGAATTTATTTGCTAGAATGCGGTACGGTGGTTAGTTGGTTACGTACCTTTTTTTTACAGTGTCTTCTTTTTAAGGAGGTGGTTACGTAACTTTTTTTACAGTGTCATTCTTTTTAAGTTTTGCCTCTGTCCGATTTTTATTCACTTCTGTGTCAATATCACCTATGGCGGACTTTGCAAGCGAGGAGCCACTAAAGTTTTCCCATCTACGGCAGGCTTCTCGGACTAAACATTATTTATTCATAGAATTCACACGATCGCATCGCCTTGTTTATAGAGAGACGGTTGAGTGGCAAATAAAAAAATGCTTGCATAACACCACGGCGAATGTGGGTTCGTTTCAAGACCAGTGAAATGGAAAAGAAGATTCGAAGGTTGATTGAAGCGTTTCGATGTATGCGTTCAAGCTTATATTGCGATTTTTACAAGCATGAAAACATGTTTTTAAATAAGTAAGGGCTGGAAGGGCTGAAAGATATCGCATTTTGTAGTTTTGAAAGGCCTTTCAAATTATACTAGACACCCGGTGAGGAAATTTGTATTTTTGTTTTTATTATTAATATTTTAATGTTTATGAAAAGAATCAAAATTTTGAATGAATGTCAGTATTTCGTATTTCTGCGTGAAACAGAACACGTTTACACTAGTGTGTAATCAAACATACAAATATAGTTATTTGTATGTTTGATAGTTTGCGTGTATTTCTGTAGTCGATTATTACAGCAGTTCTAGAACCGAAATTAGTCAACCCCGAAAGTGTATTCTATAAAAAAACCGATAAACTAGCAACTTTGCGACGGTGACTGAGGCTATGAAGTTCGGCCATGGCCAATGTTGAGTTGCCTATTAGCCTCCTGGCACGGTTTTCAATCGATTCAAAAAGTTCAAGTTTTGAGGTTAGGATTTTTAAAATCACATATCTCAGTAATTATTATTTTCCTCGCGGCCGGAGTGGTACTGGGGGGTTTCCCTCTTCCTCCCCTTACCCCTCCTATCGATCTCAATCCTTATTTCAGGCGCCCTATTTCTAAAGATTACCCTAAAATAATGTTAAATTATTTAATTGAGAAAAATAACTCGTCTTTACTACTGAGGTGAGACTCGTGGAGTAAAAGTCTTGAAAAGGATGAACAAAAACTTTTTTAAGAAATATCTCAGAATACTTAATAAAAGTTAACTTTTTCATTTAAGTAGTACCTATTCATACTTAGTGTGAATGCCGAAGCGATAAGCACAGAATGAATACACGACATGCATAACCTACAAGAAATTAAAAAGTTCCACTTTGTACCAAATGTTTAGGAGAAGGGAAATGAGAAGGCTCAAAGTAGGGACAGAATTATAATGAATAAAGATAAATTACATACCAAATCGCAGCGAAGACCATTGAAGAGCAAAGACAGAACAAAAGTCAAAAGGTGACAGAGGAAAAGAGAAAATACAAACAACTAAAAAGTATTTACATGTCCGGCCCGATGGCCAGTTCGTAACATTCTGTAAGAGAAAATCTGGAAAATTTAGTACTAAAAATAGTACCTAATGGTACTTCTGTTTGACAAATCCACACACAAATATTTCCAGAAGTATTTTCAACTAGCGGCCGCCCGCGACTTCGTCTGCGTGGAAAGTTTTTTTGCTATCTCTCGGGAACAATCCTTTTTTTTTCGGGATGAAAGGTACCCTATGTCCTTCTCTGTACCCCTAGCAACGTGTATGTAAAATTTCATAATGATCGGTTCAGTAGTTAAGACGTGAAGGCGTAACAAACAAACAAATAAACAAACAAACTGACTTTCGCATTTATAATATTAGTAAGGATTTATACACGCAATATTTTTTAGATTTCGCATGCTATTTACTGAAATAAAACTTTCATTTCTTTTTTTAATATAGAAACGTAAAACAAACCCCTAAGTATGATACCAATGGATGTTGTATATTGTTTTAGTTGTAGTACTTATAGGTATCTATCCTATCTATTCTTTGGTTGGAGATTAAAATAACAGGTGTAAAAAGACCCTCAACGAAGCCGAAGTCCACGCATTTCGCCCATCATCAGGACAATTTTTGTCTTTTAGACCAGGGGTCTCCAAACTACAGCCCGCGGGCCAGATCCGGCCCGCGAGCACCAACAATCCGGCCCGCGAAAGCAGGCCAGATCGTACCAACAATACTGTAATTTACAGCTAGATTACTAGCTAGATCCTGGCCCTTGGAACTTGGTGGAGGAGATAGTCTGGCCCTTTTGCTAAAAAGTTTGGGGACCCATGTTTTAGACTATAGTCTAAAAGTCAAAAATTGGGTAGCTCTTGATTGTATTTAGAACCTTAAATTTAAATATTCAGGATGTTCTGTAAATTAATTAAGTACCTACCATAATAATCTAAGAGAAGGAAATCCTTGTGTACTTAGTATAAACAGGTAAATAAAACTAAGGCATTGAGACAATTTACATCTTTTATTTCTATCCCACTATCCAGTAGGTATTTAGGCATAGCGTTCATCAGAATTTTCATTTTTAATACCAACAGTGTCTTATTTTTCCAACTGGAAAAATACCAGTTTTCAATTCAGAGAAAAAAAACGAGTTTTCAATGGCGCCCAACGTGGGGCCCGAACCCAAGACCCTGAGATTAAGAGTCTCATGCTCTACCGACTGAGCTAGCGGAGCCGGGTCGCTTTGTGTTGGTCCGCGATTGTGATTAAATAATCCTAATTCCCTAAAGGAAAATTATTGACAAAATGACTCTAAATTTTGAAAGGGAAAACTTCTGGCAGCCTGCCCAGGTATACCTGGGAAACCAAAAGCTACGAAGTAATTGAAGGTCAAATAAAAAAAAATGAAATTTTACGAAATCTTATTATATTCGTTATTTTCTAATTTTTGTCAAAAGAAACATTATCAAAATTTTATGTATTTCTTAACAAACAATGACTTCAAAACGTCATAACTCAATGTATCTCATGAGCACGCACATAAACGCTGCCATTCAACTCGGCCGCACGCAGCTGTGTAGCATACACTCGCAGACGCGGTCTGTTGTACGCTTCATATTGCGTGGTAATAATGTATGCTTTTTTAACACCAAAAATTAAAATCGTTACCCAGCAATAATTTTGAACAGAAATGGTCCTGATGATGGGCAGAATACGTAGACCTCGGCTTCGTCAAGGGTCTTGTTACACCCGGTATTATTATATTATACAGTGAAAGTTAAAAAGGAGTATTTTTCAACCCTACTATAAATGAGTAAAATTGGCCACCTACAGAGACCCGAAAGCAATAAATTTCTGAAGATAAAAGATTTATGGTGTTTTTATGATACGTGGGTACGCCTGAAACATGTTGAACTTTTTTCTCGTTATAAAAGTTTTAATGTAACGTATATGTTTAGCTATAAAAAAATTAAATAATGTTATTAAAATAATGATAAATTTGAAATAATAATGATATTTAAAAGCGAATAGAATAACCTGGGGACCTATTTTTGAATCGCTCGGCAGCCGTCGAGCGCTCTTTTCGACTGATTTTCGTTCGACATATGACTCAAAACAATGAGATGTCGAACGAAAATCAGTCGAAAAGAGCGCTCGACGGCTGCCGAGCGATTCAAAATAGGTCCCCTGACTTCGAAGTTTACTGTCATCATCAATATTGTAATGTTTTCTATTTTCATAAAATATATCATAATAGGCCATCTTTCAACTAACAGTTTTGTTAATTGATGGTACAAAACACGTTGTATTATTCTGGTTCAAGTTGGAAAAAATACAGAAGTTTCATGGTATAATTAAGGCGGAATGGTAGTTAGTAGAAACTTAACGAAGTGTACGGCCTGTAGATTATTTATTCAACAATTGAATTGTACGAGAAAATTATATTTTTATAGCATTCAAAAGATAAAAGTAGGCCTATCCATACTACAAAATTTGTAGAGGGGCGTGTGGATAATATAAGGTGGTACCGAATGATGTAATGATACTGAAACAGGTGCTATTGTTGCTTAAACTAAACAATTTTCTCTATGAAACTCAGTAGTCTATATTGGAATCATTCGCTACGCTCGGGATTCAATTCTAGACTACCTTGCTAGTTCGTGATTTAAAGTCGGCACTCGCAGTACAAATTGACTTTTGTCACTTGTGTATAACAAATAACTGCGCGATTATTACTAATTTCAATACTCGAATTAACTACTAATCACTAATTTCCATAATCGAATAATTATTACTAATTAGTTAAACTTTCGAGAAGTGGCTCTACGAAAGTCTCTAAAAAAAGCTCGTATCAAATCCATAATAATATAAAATATATCTACATTACTAATTAGTAATATAAATGTTAATGGTCATTCGAATTATTCGAATGATTGAGATAATCGAATAATAATCGAATGATCATTCATAATTGCGCATCGCTAAAAGTTGTTCAGTTTGATGGTCCCTATTTACCATATTTGGCATTAGGGATATTTTTGTAACACGTTCTATACGTTTACGTTTGGTTGTTCCTTTTGTTTGTTTGTTACGCTTTCAGGTCTTAACTACTTAACCGATCATAATGAAATTTTGCATACACATTCTTAGGGCATAAGGTACCTTCTATCCCGAAAAATAGTATTATTGTTCCCGAGGGATAGCAAAAAACCTTTCCACGTAGACGAAGTCGCGGGCGGTCGCTAGTAATGAATAAACCAAATAAGTATACTGGATATAACGTACCAATAATTTAGTCCGACATGAATTGAAATTCAAATTAGTTTATTCAGTCAGTAAGAAGGGATTGTAAGATGTTTCACGATCGAATCGTAACTACCTTCCGAATTATTGAAGTCGGAAAAGTTTGTTACTAATTTAATATTAAAGTTACCTTATTAAATCTCAATAACATTGTGAAGTCAAAACAATCAACTTTTTGTAGAAATGAAAACCATTCTTCTGCTGCCGCTGAATGGGAGTCAAGCGAGAGAAAGTGATACTAAATAATTATAACATAAAAATAAAAAAGCCTTTTATTTCTGCTGTTTACGTTACAATATTCGTATCTTAAAAAAAATTGTTTTAATAAGTATTTTGATTTTATTCATAGTTTTAATTTAAATAAAATATTGCAGAGAGAAAGTGGTACGCTATTGTAAGTTTATAGCGAATAATATCCGCATGGAAAACTGTTTTTCATTTTTCATACTCGGAAAGATGATGTACCTGTACAGGGTGTTTAGTATTAGTCTTATAAAGCCGAATATGTTAGATAGGGACCATCAAACTGAAGAACTATTACTATAAGACCAACTCTGAAATCGAGGAAAAAACCAGCTGTTTCATACAAAAATTAATGACGAAAATATCAAAATGTATGAAACAGCAGATTTTTTTTTCACGATTTCAGAGTTGGTCCCGTAGTAAAAGTTGTTCAGTTTCATGGTCCCTATCTACCATATTCGGCTTTATAAGGCTATTACCAAACACCCTGTATATGAACGGAGCAGCGGGTGGAAAACACCGCCTTACACTCCAGCCCCCCTACTCAAATGGCCACTTTTCTATTCGTTCGCTAACTTAAAGCTTAAAATAAGCAATTAGACGATCAAGTCACACGTCGCAAGTTTATGTAAATCACAGACATTGTTGTATTGTATGGAAATGACAAGCCTACGACACGTAATTTTGGAGTTTATGGCTTATTTTTAATTTTTAAGTTAGCGAACGAATAGATAAGTGGCCATTTGAGTAGCCCCCCAAGACGGAAAATATTTAAAAAATTGAACCAATTTAGTTTCGTAGTCGACCATAGCTCATCGGCAATGAAAAATTTAACACAGGTGAAAGTCATCAAGTCCTTTTGGTCCTTGTATGCAATCAAATCAATCAGTATACAATCTACTGCGACGACCTGCGTGGTGCAGTGGTCAACATGCCGCCTATCACGCAAGAGGTCCCGGGTTCGATTCCCGGCCGGGCAGAAATTGAAATGATGAATTTTAATTTCTGTGACGGGTCTGGGTGTAACTATGTATAATAAGTATATATTTAAAAAGTATATAAGTAGTATATCAGTTGTCTAGCACCCATATTACAAGCTTTGCTTAGTTTGGGGCTAGATGGCACTGTGTGAAATTGTCCAAGCATTTATTATTATTATTTATTACTATTTTCTTCTTATTTCTTCCTTCGCATGTAACGTCCATCGTCCCACTGAACAAGGCGACGACACGAAATTTTCAATAACGCAAGTGGAGAACCGAATTATCAACGTTTTCCTTAATGAAAAAACTTTTCATCCTCGTCATGGATAATTCTGTCTGCTAACGATTTTACTTTAACATCAGTTCATAACTTGATTCGTGTTTTACTCTCGGCCAAAACCTACTGAAAAAGTATTTCTACATTTTGTTTTAGGGTTCAAGAAAAACAAGGCGATTGATATATTTAAAATCGGTATTTACTTGTACGCTTAACATAATTATACTATCAGTAGGGTTACGTATATTTCGCAACAAAAAAACTGAAATTTCACATAAATATAAATAAAAAATCCAAAATTTCGCATTTATTTACATAAAAAACGAAAAATATTTAATACTTGTATTTATTACCATAATCATTAAAATAACAAAATATTTATTATCGAATAGTTAGTTAAAAGCACAGAATAGATATAAGTACTACCGTACAGAAAGGAAACTCTCCGCCCCGCCCCACAATCAATCACCTCACCCCACCGCCGCCCACCGCGCGAGTTCCGTGTGCCGATCCGTGTGCTCATTCAATAGCTCGCACACAAATGCGCGTGTGCAAAAACGTCACTGTGTAGCGTCTGTGTAATAGGTAGTTGAAACGCGACGCTTGTATGGAGTGCCCTGGGTGTGTTAAAAGCTAACATCGTGGTTGTCTCTATATTTTCTTATTTAAGCCTTTGCCTTCGGTCATTTTTGACGACATTGTAGATACTGAAATATCTTTCAGCATGAAGACTATGAAG
This sequence comes from Agriphila geniculea, assembly GCA_943789525.1. Lineage (NCBI taxonomy): Eukaryota > Metazoa > Arthropoda > Insecta > Lepidoptera > Crambidae > Agriphila > Agriphila geniculea. Next base: position 6,683,600 of record OX038886.1, on the reverse strand, counting down.
GGCTATGAAGACTTTGTATAGCTGCGAACCTCAGGTAGCAATATTTTGATGCAAGTAAAATCCGCATGGCGCTAACAGTAGTTTCTTGCTGAACCACATTGACGAGTGTCTATGGAAATGAGCATATCCACTTAAGAGTTCAGCCTGTGGTATATCCCTGAAAAAATATATTTTCACCTCTCCAGCACGAAAAGGGTGCTTTTGGCGCGTAAAAACTCGCAGCAAAATCGACTTTTGCTGCGAGCGTGAGGCAAAGTGCTTTTTTAATTTCTAACACCTTTTCTCGCTGGTAGAGGTGAAAAGTTGTATGTTTAACACGAGAGCAAATTTTTTGATGTCTCGTGCCTTTAAATCACTCACTGTGCTCAGTAGTCTATATTATTTTAGAGAAGTTCTCCAGTGTTGAGTTAGTGTCTAGAGACGATGTGGAGAAGAAAATTCACGTGTTTATTTCGTTTAAAAAAGTTTTCCTTCGAAATTTTGTCAAAAAAGTATTAAATACACAAAATATATTTTGTATTAATCGCATAAATTACGTGAATTTCGTATTTATCGCTTATATTTTGTAAAAAACGCAAATTACGTATCTCTATCGGTGATAAATGACGTGCATCGCACAATCGATCATTCGCACAAATGTTCATCGCCCTATCGTCGATTAACCTTCTACGCCGTACTTATAATTTTTATTACTTAGAAAGAATAACGTTGGTGTCAGATGCTATCTTTCCCAAATTTTATTAGACATGTAAAGGCCTGACCTGATGCGAGGCACAATTTATTAGCGGTGACACTGACGTATGATGGTGGCCTTCGATCGACCCTGCATCGTGCGATAAAATATTCAAATACTTACTCTATAATAGAAACCCGTGAAACATAGTATGTAGATGCTTAAAGACTTGTGTTTGAACGTGAATAGGTGAATGATTTCGTATAAATGTTGAGTAAGCATAGCAACAGTAGTCTTGTACCATAGAAACCTATGGAAAATACAAATTGAAGCATCTAAATTGGTGCAGATTTGCTCATAACTTCTATAATTGAATTTGAATTGATTTCTAAAACACCAATAAATTCGCTAGAGTAGATTAATTACATCATAAACAACGCCATTTGTTCTACGACTTTTCTAAAAACAGCCAAAAAAAAATCGACTTTCCATAAATGTCAGAATAGCTGATCGAGTTTTGTATGAAAAGTAGTTTTTTTCTGTTTTCGGAAATATCGTAGATCAAATGTTTATGATGTTAATAATCTACCCTTGCGATTATTGGTTTATTATGATTATTATATATATATTCATTATTGGTTTTCTACAAATAACCCTATATAATATAGTATTACTATCATCAAATAGTCAAGTTTCGCTAACAATGAACATATTTTTGTGACTTCAAAATAAAAAAACAACCGGTCAAGAGCGAGTCGGACTCGCGCACCGAGGGTTCCGTACAATCATAAATATATTTGGATATGTTACTTTAGTACAGCCTTTAAAAAAGTAGGATAAACGGCAGACAGGTGGAAGGGCGAACAGGCGGACAGTTAATTTACAAATCTTAACCACAGCTGCTTATGGTGACTGAAAAACACATTGCAAACTGTTTATATTACTAAGTAGGAACTTATTCTTCGTTTATTCGTACGGCAAATTAATTATATTAGAACCAGCCACCAATTATTATTGTAGTATTAGGTTACGCCATCTCTTGACCGATAGTTGAACTATTTTTTTATCTTAGGTCAGCATTCTTAGGACAGCGCCATCTGTTGACTGGTAGTGAAACTAAAGAATTATTGTTTGTTTTTTGAATTTCTAAAAAAGTGTGTTATATTGAGACATAGTTTTATTTTTCCTGTATTCTTTACATAAACTACTATCACATAGAATTATTTCAGATTTTTCTCTTTGCAAACTTCGGAGATAAGGGGGGGAACGGTATTTTTTTTACATTTTTCATCATAAGTAGAAAATTATGCGGCCTAAGAAAAAAGAAAAAACGTTTTAAAATGTGCAAACAGCGCTCTTTCATATGATACCCCACATGCCCTAGTCACCTCACTTCAAATTTTTAAGACCCCTTTTCAGTCCCTGTTGTAAAAAAAATATATTTTTTTTCTATTTTTTTCTTATTTGCAAAATAGTTGGGCAAATGTCATCTTAAACTATTCCAAATTTCAAGTCGATACCATTAGTAGTTCTCGAGATATCCAGCTGTGACAGACAGACAGACTGAGTCACACCATAAGGGTTCCTTTTTTACCATTTTGGGACGGAACCCTAAAAATATGAGAAGACTGGTAGGTAAACTTTTTTTCTTAGCAAAATTATCACTGTAATAATTGTAAATTAGCTGAGACATTTTTTATCAGAATACGCTCACTTTTCTTCTGATTTCCAAAACGAAGATACTATCAGCTGATTAAACTCACAATTTGGTTTTTGTGTCAAAGGAAGGAAAAGTTAGAGCTACTTTTCCAATAAAAAATAATAAAATGATAAGGTCTAGGTACTATGAAATAGCACAATAAGAAAAAAAATTGGTTTGAGCTGAAAAGATACGGATAGTATTAGGCATTAAAAGTAATTAAATTCATTTACTTATTTTCTACAAGATTGAATAAATTGCTATCACAAATTATTAAACATCACATGTATACGGCTTTTAACAGAACTTTCGGAAACAATTTAAGCAAGGCGGACATTCTGTGTAGTCCATTAAAACCCTGGCTGTTTCCTTGTAAACATAATGCCCCAAGATTGTTCAGGCGGGCACTTAAAATATCAAATTCATTTATCCGTAATTTTCTTGAAACTCGAGTGTTGGTTTTGTTGTGCTACCGATTAGGAACGTCAAATTATTTCTTTACTTTTTTCCTTTTTAAGTGCTTATTTTGGACACACTTTACGAATTCCAACACGTAAAGGCATTTTTCAATGTCAAATGAGAGTGAAGAATTTCGAAGCAGCATAAACATAAGTTTCTGTCAAAAATGTGAATTTTGGTACAAGCTTTTATACTTAATATTGCCGACTGCACTTTTATCCGCCATATTGGATTTAGGGTGACGTCACTTTATTTTTCGAGCACAGCAAGTCCTTTCATTTCATAGATACCCATATTGTAGGAGTGCATTAAAAATAACTTGTTCACCATTTTGAATGTTGGATTTAGAATGACGTCACACAGCTAACCAACACAAACCACAACAAACTAAACGTGTATACAAAATTCAGCTCAATCGGTTATAGATATCTGCTTCAAAATTGAGTTGCAAGATTCTAACCGAACATACATTCATTGCAAATGCAAATTAAAAGCTTGTAATAATTAAGTATTGAACTTACACACAGTTCATAAACTTACCATGACGTCACGTCATTAACTTATTTATCCTACTAATATTATAAATGTGAAAGTTTGTGGGTTTGGATGTTTGGATGTTTGTTCCTCAATCACGCAAAAACTACTGAACGGATTTGGTTGAAATTTGGCACACAGATAGTAGATAGCCTAGATTAAAACATAGAATACTTTTTGTCCCGATATTCCCATGGTAACAGGAACCACGCGGGTGAAACCGCGGGCGGCTGCTAGTTACTTATATACCGCACCCCTTTTTTGATAAAAGATCTAAATGCTCAAGTAAATAAATGAAAAACACAAGTAAAAGTAACTCAACTTTTTATCTACAATTTTCATAAAAAAATATTACACCATTTTTCAATAAGATTACTTAAACTTTGCTTCTCTCTCATTGGCCAACCTCGAGAAGGGAGTAAATTTGATCTTCATAAATTTGTTGTGGTTTCCCCTTATTCTTCATTAGCGTTTGAAGTAAATTGATGATGATTGATGAGGAAGAGAATATGCCATGGTTATTATGAAGGAAACCGTGACGTCAAAATCCCCCTTCAGTTGAAAATGTTATTAAATTTTAATTTAATCAGTGAATGGGTAATACATACCAATGTATGCTTGAAATTAAATCGGTTAATTAAGAAAGAAAACATGTCACCTTTTTCCCCATTTAGCAACATTTATGGATTTCGATTCATTATGGCAAGACAGACATAACAGAAGAAACGGAATTATGTCAGTACAATAATTTAAACATGGTTTAAACCATAGACTTAGAAAATTTTTCGCTACGCTCAGGTAGACGGACTATGGAGCGAGTGAGAAACCGATTCTTACGGCTTATACGATGTCTATTTAAGACTATTGTGTAATTTATTGATGATAAGACACTTAATATTTGAAGCATCAACCCTGCTTAGCTACCTGTAAGTCTTAAGTGTATATTTACTTAAGAAAATCTTGGGTTACTAACTTGAGATGCTGTTATTATAAGAATCAGCATCTCAAGTATTCTTAAGATAGCTTTCAAAGTTGAGAGCTGTAACGGTTCAAAACTGAACATGCTATTTTATCTCAAATATTTTTCGAATTTTGTTTCATACTGAGCATAATAATATTTAACTATCGAACAAGTTATTATAATAAAGAGTAGTTCAGGTTTTGAGTTAGCAATAATGTAGGAAGTTCTTTTAATCTTTCACGGCGCTAAAATTCAAATATTAGTCTCTGTGTAGGTAACGACGCTAATAGGCTTAAAATTTATTTATATTTATTATTGTTTATTTATCAAATTTTATTAGAGCCTCTCGAATATCATTATAATAATTTATTTTAGAAGATTACTTAAAAAAGGATTGAATTCGGTGTTAATTATTTCTGTAAGTTGTCAGTAGTGTCACACCACGTGATGTGTTTTAGCTAAAGAACGAAATTAAATATAGTAGGTCGTTCCAGTGGATCGATCGATGAGAAATCGATTGCAAGATGGTAACTGAGGGTCGCAAGGCAAGTCCCATATCTTTCGCCAAATTATAGTTGTAAATTTAAATTGTGTTTTAGGAAATATTAGACATTAGTTAGATTTGGGGAATAAATGCAAGTTTAGTTGGCTTGGAGAATTTTGTAGTGGATCTAGTACATTTTGTTAATCGTAGGCGGTATTTGCTTAAATTAGGGTACTTTGTCATACCATGCCTTTGCGTCATGACACAGTTAAATTGGAGATTTGAAATTAAAATGGAAGCTTAATTTGATCTTATAATATGGTTTGATGTTCAGAGATAACACAGAGAGAAAGAAAAGAAATGAAACTATGTTTTATTCTGGGCGGAGTTTAGTTGACAGTTTAGTGGTAAATTGAAAACTCGAATTGTGAAATAAAAGGGAGATAATTAATTAATAGAAATATTGTAAGGATGAATCTAGAAATATTATTAAAAAAAAAACATAAACAATAGTTATTGAAGGTGTAATAAGAAAGTATTTCATGGGAAAATGTGAATGGAGCCTAATAAAGTTTGTCTTGTCGTTGGGTGTTGTACGAAGAAAGATTGATATGAAGTTTCTTCGAAAGCGAGATTTTATGCTGCAGGTTTATAACTCAAATGAGGGTAGGCATTTAAAAAAATGTAAAAGTAGTCGGATGGGTGTTGCCAGTTAGGGTTTTTAAAGTACCAACATTGTGATGCTAAATTGATCGGAAATTTTAGGTTTAATTGGATCGAATACTTAATGGAAAATGTTGTAATACGTATTTTAGCAAATTGATTCTAGAGGTTATGATATTTTGGGGAAGGCGAGATAAAAAGATTGAAAAAGGTTGGATTCAAATTGTAGCATATGGGAGGTTCAATTTGTTGTGAATATAAAATTCGTATTAATCAGAGTTCTATGATTATAGTACAATAATTTCATATGATTCTGGGTAAATATGCTGAATATTATTCAAAGTTGTTAGTTTTGTTAGAAATGATGTAAGGGGGAAAACTTGTTGATTTATTTATGATTGAAACGTTGTTTCATACAATTGTATGAATTACTTAAATCAAATGTAGCTGAAATGTCAGTATAGAGAAATATTTAGGTAACAGATTAATTTTAATTTGGTTACAAATTGAGTGGCATTGTGCGCTTGAGTATAGAGAATCTTGAACATAGGAGGTTATTGGTTAGTTGAATTGTACGTTGAAATTATTGATTAGTATAGGGGTTCATTTTGTAAGATTAGTAACTTAAATATTATATTTATAAGTTGAGTAAGACAAAATTGAATTCTCCCCATTTTTGAAGGAGAAGGGAAAATTTTAGGAATAATTTATGTAAAGTAGGGAAATGAAGGTAGAAAAAAAAGATGCTTAGATCGTGTGGGGTGAGTTTCCTGCAGAGAGTGAATGATTCTGGGGGATTATAAAAGGCGAAGTTGGGGGGAAATCGCTCTCTTTACTTTCTCCGACCTCAGCGAAGCATCAAGTGGAACTCAGAAGAAGCCGTCGATACCCTCTCTGTAAGAAACTTCAATCAAGTAGTATTTTATTTTAACGCAAGAAACATCAAGAAGTCAGGAAGATAGTGTTTTTAATTGAGGTTTTGACGTATAGGTCCGCAACCGGGTGCGAGTCTTTTGCTTATATGCTTTAATTAGGGCTTATATGGTATAAGTAAGCTTGAAATTAAAGTATGTAGATTTTGCTTGCGAATTTTCATGAAGTAAAGTAAATTTCCCAATAGTTTCAAGAATTTTCATGGTTTAAGGTTGTTCGAAATTTGTTTAAGCAATCAGGGGGAAATAAAGGGGGGTAGATTTCTCTTTAGTTTTGTGTCTTTATTGGGCGTTCGGTCAATCCTCAAAGGGGTAGGTAAAATAGCATTGCTCTGTGGCGTGCAATGCGGGTTTCTGTTGAAAGATACCTAGTTTAGTCACTTAAGGTTACCAAGCTAGCCAACTCGCTCATCAACCAACGGTCCGAACGGTGTGTGGATGTAATCCCGTTTGAACGTGGAGGATATGGCTTGGTAATGTTAATCCTCTTCTGTCAGGACTCAGCGCTGTCCCGTCCCACCAGCGCTGAGCACGTCCAAGCTGTTAGGGGAGTTTAGGGGAGTCATGCTTGCTCACGCTGTACAGGATCGGGGCGTCGGGGATGATGGTAAGCATCCCAAATATTGCATAGGAAATCGGAATTTAGTCGTTGGTAGGCAGGTAAATTCATTAGGTTTATAAATTCATTGTTAGGCGCGTAGGAACAGTAGCTTAGGTTAGCATCTCAAGGCGGGAGGGAAACTTGGATGCTGGTAAAAGGTTAGACATCCTCAAGAAGGTCGTGTTGTCAGCAAGGTAACAGCAGGAACGGTAGACAATCTAGGAGCTTTTAGGTAGGCGGTGGAGAGGTAGATCACTTCGTAGTGCATCGGATTTAGGTAGGCCGCAAATAAGTAGGCGTCGTCAAGATGGCCGCCGAGGTTAATAGGTAGTGATTCGAAATTTAGGTAGGCGGTGTTGAGAATCGGGTCGACAGAATGGCCGCCGTGGGTCACCAAGTGGAACATTCGAATTTATATAGGCGGTGAAGAGGTAGGATGACTTAGGAATGGAACATGGTGAATGCGGAAGTGTACAATATAATGGACGAAAGTTTATGTGGAATTACTGGTTATAATCCAATAGGATAGTATCAATCTTCCATAGAATCAGTGTTGTGAATGATTACTACAGTGTGCTAAATTGTGTAGACTTTGCAAGCTTCAGTAAGTACCCACAAATTAATTTACTCTTAATTTAATTTAGATATCTTTTTCAGTTAATATTGAATAATGATTTAATAGATGGAGTAGAATCATAAATAAAGAATAGATTATTTATCTTTGAATTGGATTGGTTGAAGGGAGCTATGGTTGAACCGATTGTTTATAGATAGAATAAACTATTTTGGTAATTTTGAGAGGAGTGCTGAAACAAGATCTGAGTGTATGGAATAAGCTCGTGTCTCTAGTAAGTTAAGGTCGATTCACAACTTCTAGGTCACTAGATCAATGCTTTGGGTAAACCTTTCAAATTGACAGAATGATGTTTATGATTAACCGAGAAATAATACTTTGAAAAGTATCTACCAACTATGAAAGTATCATATTATTTAGCGAATATATAAAATTCACAAATAATAATGACAACATATCTTTTATCTGAGTTCAAATATTTAAACTATGTTCCACCAGCCAACTCAATTGAAAGATGTTAGAAATAGAATCTAGTTTACAATTGAGAACAAATATTGCCAAGTCTACTCAATATTAAATCGAAATACTGCTTTAACCTTTAGTAAATGACCTGAAGTCAATTCAGTTTATGGTTGCATATTTATAATTTAGTTGAGATTAAAGTATGGAAATCCCATCATAGAATTTTACCTTGTTTAGAATTGTCTTTCCTTCAGAATTTGAGAACTATCAGTGTCCCAAGTATATGGATAGTAATGTTGTGTCCATCTGTTATAATGTTAAACAGTCATACTAGAACTAATTATTTAATTATTCTAAATTTAAATTCGTAAATCAGCCATCGCAATTGAAGGAGAATTCTTCATTGTGAGTAACTGGTAGTTCGCTTGAAAGCACTCTGCTTGCCCTCTTTTATTAAAACTGACTGACAAAGACTAAGTACTATAACTTAAAAATATTCATTAATTAAATTTGTCATGAAAGAATATGGCTGGCCAGAAGGGAGTTGACCAAGTACGGAGACGAGACTCATTGTATCGGGCGGGGAGCGGGCCCATACCTTAGCTGGCAAAACCACAATTGCATATTCATTACTTGTACAATAACTTCAGAAAGTAAAAGAATTCTTATTTAATAGCGCTGAAAATTTTATTATACTTTGATCTCAGGCGACTAAAACTTCTTAACTTACCTGAAATAATCTCTCTTATTTTAATGAACTAAGTTGACAATAGATAATTTACATTATTTGGAATAACGTCATACATGGCATATAATTTGACACTTGGCAGCGGAAGAGAATTGCTCAAATTTAACTTTTCTCTATAACCCGACTTACCTCTTTTTACCTTGCAGTCTATTATGGTTGAACATACCCTCTTTTACCTTATAACAATACTCCATTTAACTCATAAATTCACTTTGATCATTTCCTATCAACGTAGGTTTATTTCGCTCATACTTACTTCATCTACGGAACGTAATTGGGAACGCTTCCCTCTTTATTTATAGTATTCCCATTTTTTTTACACTAAAGAACTATGGAATTTCCCTTGGTAGTATGACAAATATTAAGAATTAATATGAAAGTAAAGTAAACTCACTTAAGAAAAATACAGACTTAATTTTTATTTCTCTGGTTATATCAATAGAGCAATATCTTTCATTTAGTGGTATTTTCTTTTAGAAATAAATGTAATAGCAGGAATAATTAAGACCTAGTAATGAAAGCGAATACTTCTATTGGAAAATGAAAATCAATACTAATCACACTTTTAAAAGAATTAGGGTTCACTAATTATCACATCCAGGGTTCCTCCATTAGACTTTCACAGGCCCTCTCAGATCACACAAAGTTTGTTAGTAAGGTTCCTTGTAGGTTAGTTAAGGTTGGATAAAGTAAACTTAGTAAATTGTATTTGGAGGTTATTTAATCCAGTAAAATTAGGTTCAATAGTTTAGTTATAATCAACGGTAAGTAGTAAGCGGATTTTTGATTGTCCTCCTGTCCTGTAGGTTATTAGGTTTCCACTTAGGTTTTAGTCTCTTGCATAGGCTGTGATCATCTAGACCCATTGTAGTTAGGTCGTCGGTTACATTTTCGTTGATGTCGTGACCAGGATTTCATATTATTATTGCGAATCTTCAGGTTTTGTGTGGTTTGGGAGTGAGTGACTGTTAACAAGTGAGATTGTGACAGTCACATTTTGTTGCGGTGAAGTGGGTATAAAGGTTTGATATGTTGAAACACTGATTTTCTTTTCCAATGGTTGTTAAGTTATCGTTCTGGTACGAGTTATGGCGTTTAACTTGTCACTTTGGCTGGTCCTTGAAACTTTCGTTTTGCGAATCATTTGTAAGATCTTAGTTAAATATCTCTGAAAACAAATATACAAATAACCACTGTTTTAGGACAAATCTTGTAAAGTATTTTCGATACATTTAATGTTTTCATTGTCATTATAGTGCTGCCAAGACTATCGACGTCTCTGATACTTTATCGATATTTACGTAAATTATCGACACTTAGGTTAACTGTATTGCATTTGGTTCTATAGTCATTTTACACACTACGTTTGGTTACAATGATACAATTATGCAGTTAAATTATTACTTGTTCATACAGTATAGTCTCGTTTAAGGTAAATTGCGTAGTTAAGCAAATCGTATCGCGATAGTTTTTATTGATATACACTATCGATAATCGATATAATTATTTTCCCAGTTCCGGTTTATCTACTCAAGTCAAATTTATTTTACTCTGTTCAAAGGTCCGCATCAAGGTCCGACCGAATCCACTTTTCGGCCATGGACCGAGACCAATTTAAAAATTGAATTCTGACTTGGATTTTATTCACTGATATGATTAAGTTAGAAAAAAAAAGGACATTTTTATAGGTAACCACATATACGATTTTAAATGTATAACTAATGACAACGAGTGCCTGGTGTTTTTTTATCAATCATATGTCAATACGCATTAATATTGTCGTGCGGTGTCAAAGAGATTTGACAAAATAATAGCATAAGTCACTTTGGGATCAATACTTCCCAACTATTGACCTTGAGGGAAAGTAAAATAAGAAACTTCAACGTTATTTTTAAAGACACGTTATAATAAAAATAAAAAATAAAAAAACTTTTGTTCTTCTTTTGTTTATACCTAAGAAATAAAGCAGATCATAGGATATGTACGATTATAAAATTCTAGTCTTGTTAATTTGATGATTGCGAAGTAGGATGACGGTGATAGGTGGACTGTCAATTGAATTTACGGCTATAGCGAAATCATAGGTGCTTTGTTGTGTCAAAGCTATGATTCTTAAAGAAAAAAAAATGTATGGTCACACGTGTGCACTCTTTTATTTATTTTTTATCATTCGTAAAATCGAATTAATTGTTCAAAATTGTGGTTGATAGGACACGAGATTTGTAGTAATTTTATTAAATGTATACGCACGTGTGCGTAACATTGTCTGTGTAACTTTTAGTAATAGTGTGTTGTTACGTAAATGGCTGAATGTGAATAAGGTCAGGAACGCGGCCAAAGAAATTACATGTTATCGATTTCCGAACGAAACGTCAACTTGACAGATTCCTATTCCTTTATTTTAATGACATATATAATAAGTTTTTGTTTATGCCAATAAGGTTAAATTATATTTTGTAAGATTTCAGCGTTAATTAACAGTGAAAATGATAAGGACATGCAGAAAGTTTTGTCCATAATTACTTTATAGGTATACGATAAACGATTAACTCTAATCATTTAAGAAGGATTGACGTTTTGTCATTGGCAGGTTGAGAGATGAATTCTGTCGTTGCCTTTATCACGTTTGTGGTTAACTTAATATTATACGATTGATGCGTTAGATAATAGGAATGGCAGTAACGTTTAGTAATACTGAAGTCGTGGATGAATTTAGGGTTAGTGAGTGTTGTAAGATAATTCTAGATTCAACTTACAAAGTTACAAAAAAATATTAGCGTATAATGTAATAAATAGTTTTAGAGTTTGTGTGTTATCGCTAATTTCTGAATAGTAATAGTGAAGTTAGAGGGATATTAGCAGCATAAAATGATGGGGTCGTGAAATATTTTAATAAACTTTTAAATTGAAACTAGAAAACTTAGTATGTGGTGATTAGATTTTAGTTTAACTTAGTAACCTACCTTTGAGATTGTGCTATTGAAGGGATCATGATCGTTTAAGATTTGAGTTAGTCATTTATAGATTATCATTTTGAAATATTTATCCGAGGTGAATTAATTTTGTAACTAATCGTCGAGACTTTCGAAAATTATCTAACTGGGGGTCGTTGTAGAACTAGTTACTAAGACGTTTTAGTTGTGGAAACAACGTTGAGGAAGTTGGCTAGGGAGGTATAATGTGTTGGGATTTAATGATAAAAGGAAAGTTTAAAATATTTAAATCATGTATAGGTAGAATAGTAATGGTAGCAAAGAATGTGATTGACGTTTTTCTGAGAATTAGATATTTAATTCGAAATGATTAGTTTCAACATTTACATTCGTCGAATATTAGGGAGCGTGGTTTTGTGGAATCCAAAGCGGTGGATTTGTTAAAACCAAATTAGTACGGGTACTATATTTTAATTATTTGAAGATCTGACCTTACAACAAAAAAAAAAAACAAGGAGAGTTTCAAAAGCTATTGTAGAGATTAAATATCAAAATGGGAAAACCATCTCGTGTTCGACGAGTGCCCAAACGATATGAGCCAGATGACGAATTAGGAAACATAGAAGAAATCAATAGTGACTCTAATCGGCCTGTACAACCGGAAGAGGTGGAAGTTAGAGATTCTAGAGTGCTTGATGAACCCCATCCGATAGTTAGAACTATAAGGCGACCGAAGTCGACACGTTCACGGGAATTGGTGACCATACAGCGTATGTTGAGTCGTACCATAGGGGTGCTTACTAGAAGAGTAAATGTTCTGAGTGGGGAAGTTAAGAAAACGCAGCGAACTATCCAGGAAACTACCGGAGGGGAAAAGAAATCGCCAATAGTTGAGGTAACGTCATTGAATAATGAAGGAATGGATTGTGATGAGGTGCATGGGAATGTAATTAAAGAAACTAGTCCGGGCGCAGATATTCATAAGTACGTGATGTGTAATGTCAAGAACATAAACTTAGATAGACCAAAATTCGGAGAATCGTCGATTCATCCGGTTGATTTTATAGAAGATTTAGAGACCTATTTGAAGAAGTTAGGAACATCGGGCAATGAACTAGATTTAATACGAGAATGTTTAACTGGAAGTGTAAAGGATTGGTCCCGGATCTATAAGGGGAGATGGACAGGTTTAGCTGACTTTAAAGTAGATTTTCTGAAAGCATATTGGGGAGAAAATGAACAAAACGAATTGAGAAGGAAAATAGTACATGGAGTTTGGAATAGAGCTGAGACTCCCACCATGGTGGAGCATTCTTTGAAGTTGACAGGTAGAGCTCAAATGTTAAGCTATAAAATTCCGGAAAAACAATTGATTGGCGATATTATACGTCATTACCCAAAATTCATCCAACAAGTATTTGTGACAAATAAAATAGAAACCATAATAGAAGCGGCCGAATTTCTAAGGAGTATGGACAATATCCAGAAGCAGGAAGTACCGGGCACATCTACGTCTAAGAATTTTAAAGAATGGGAGAAGAAGAAAAGGGGATACCAACAGAATTATAGGCAGTGGCAGAGACCGAAGGAGGCTGAAGTACAAGCAATTAATTTAAATGATAAGTCAAATGTAGTAGATAGTGAAATGTTAAACTAGTGGAAGTTGAGTCTTTAGTCCTCGGATCAGCTTCAGCCACAGGGGACCCAAATTATAATATAATGGTTAGGATGAATTGGTGTCCAGGTGAATCTTTAGGAAGAAATAAAACCGGTGTTAGGATACCGATAGGTTTAGATCTTAAGGATAATTATACTAGAATAGGGTTAGGGTATAGCGAAATAGAGGGGATAGTTCAAGATATTCCTAGCCAAATAGTAGAGCTGTTAAAGTTAAAGGTAGAACAACTTTTGATCGACTCTAATAATGAACTAAATGCGGTTTTTGATGAAGAATCCACGAATAAAACAGATACACAGGTATTCAAATCAGAATTATTAGTACAGATTTTTGACGAAAATATTGTAGCTTTATTGGATACAGGTAGTGATATAACATGTATTTCGGAGGAGTTTTGGAATAGTTTAGTAGAAAGACGACCATCGATACCCGTTATGCCTATTAAATCATTTCTAATTAAAACTGCTGTAGGACAAAAGAGTGTAGAGATAAAGAAAATTGCTTTAGTTACCTTGGGAATCGGACCTTTTGAGCGAGATATAACTGTTTTGATTGTTCCGGGTCTTAGTGCTAATTTGATATTGGGTTTTGATTGGATGAAAGAGAATCAAGCGTCGATAAAACTTAATAGAGAAGAAGAAGGGGTTGAAATAATTATAGGAGAGGAAAAGAGGTTGTTTAAATTCTTTAAGGGGAATACTGTTCTTAGTAATTGTAAATCACCAACAGATTTTGATGTGAGCGTGTTAGATGAAGAGAATGTGGATGAGAATATTAGGGGTATGTTACAAAAGTCAAAATTAGATAAAGATAAACAGAAAGCTTTAGAGGAAGTTCTAATGAAGCATAGGAGTTTATTTACCTCTAGATTAGGTAGAGCAAATTGCTATGAACATGTTATTGCCATGGAGCCGCATACTCCCGTAGTAAAGAGAACGTATCCAATACCGTATGCGTATAGGGATAAGGTAGAGGCTAAATTAATGGAGATGGAAGAGCAAGGGATCATTAGTCGCTCAACCACGCCGTATTGTAGCCCATTAACTTTTACGTTAAAAAGAGACGGGTCGATCCGTGTATTATTAGATGCTAGAGAGATAAATAAATATATGATAGCTGAGACCGAAAAGCCGCCATTACAGTTAGACGTTCTAAACTCTTTTCATGGGGCAAAGTTCATTAGTATTGTAGACCTGAAAAATGCATACTACCAAGTCCCTCTAACGGAAGCTAGTAAAAAGTATACGGGGTTTTCATTTAACGGAAAATCCTATGTTTATAATGTTCTACCTCAGGGGTTGAAGACATCAGTCGGTTCATTTTCGCGCGGACTTGATATTATACTAGGTCACGAGGTTAGAGATTTCTGTATAAACTATCTTGACGATTTAGCGATCATAACTACGGGAACACTATCTCAGCATTTAGAACACATAGATATAGTATTAGGGAAATTATCACAGGCAGGGTTAACCTGTAATCTAGAAAAGTGTGAATTTTTGAGTACTGAAGTAAAGATGCTAGGCTATATTATTTCAACTGACGGAATTCGTACAGATCCCGAAAAAGTTAGGGCAATTCAATTATTTCCTACACCAAAAAAGTTGAAACAGGTGAGGGCATTTTTAGGACTTTGTAATTTTTATCGCAAATTTATACCTAATTATAGTTTTCATACGGGACCTTTATGTGAACTTCTAAAAAAGGAAAAGAAATGGAAATGGGGAGAATCGGAGCAGGAAGCCTTTGATAAAATAAAGTCACTCTTTATTAACACTGTCGAATTGAATCATCCAGATTTTACTAAGCCGTATTATTTACAGACAGATAGTTCGGGAATAGGGCTAGCGGGGTTTTTGTATCAAAAGGATAATCTAGGGGAGATAAAAATTTTAGGGTTTCATAGTAAATTACTAAGAGGAGCACAACTAAATTGGACAGTTACTGAACAAGAACTCTATTCGATAATTTGTTGTTTGGAAAAATTTGAGACTTATTTAAGAGGGGCTAAAGTAATAATACGAACGGACCATAAAGCATTAACATTTGTAAAGAATAGTAAATTATACAATGCGCGAGTAACTAGATGGATAAATTATTTAGAACAGTTTCAATATGTAGTTCAATATGTAAAAGGTAGAGATAATGTAGTAGCTGATGTGTTATCAAGATATCAACCAGAAGGGGATTTATTACAGGAGGATAAAACTAATTCGCCTAGAATATTTTACACTGAGAGAGGAATTAATAAAGAGTTACTTGAAAAATTAAAGGATTTAGCTAGGCTACAACGGGAAGATGTGGAGATAGGAGAAATAATTAGAATTTTAATCAGTGGGGTTGGAATAAATGGTAGAGTAAGTCAAATTTCTAAAAGGTGTGTATTAGGTGATGGAATATTATATTATTTACCTGGCGAGGGAAGTAGAAAGGTGTTATTCTTACCGGAATCAATTAGAGAGGAAGTTATTTGGCAGGTACATTTCGAAATGGGACATCAAGGGGCTTACAAAATCATTAAGTACATTAGGGATAGATTTTTTTGGAAAGGATTAACTAAACAGGTCAAACGTCTATTAAAGGGGTGTCACGATTGTCAGATAACTAAGAGCGATACAGCTAAGTATGTAGGTCCTTGTCGCTCAATCATAACTGAGAATGTAGGAGATATCGTTATGGCAGATTTGTATGGTCCACTTCCGTCGGGGAAGTTCGGTATGAATTATATTTTGGTTGTGCAAGACTCCTTTAGTAAGTTTGTGAAATTTTATGATCTTAGAAAAGCAACTGCAATTTCGGTACTAACTAAGGTGAGAAAATTCTTTCGCATAATCAAACCCAGAGCTATAATGACGGATAATGGGTCGCAATTTGCTAGTAGGATGTGGAAGGAAGTTATGAAAGAAGAAGGGGTGAGAGTTATTTATACCACAGTTAGAAATCCTAGGCCTAATACTACGGAAAGAGTAAATAAGGAGTTAGGACGATTATTCCGAACTTATTGTAGGACAAATCATAAAGGTTGGGTTGATATATTGCCCAAATTAGAAGTTCTATATAATAATACTTACCATGAAAGTACGGGTTTTACTCCTTGCGAGATTTTATATAGTGAACCTACGATACTATCTTTTGATGACAATTTGCTGAATGGTGTGGTATCTCTACCTGTAGACGAAATTAGGGAGAAAGCTCGTGAGAATTTAAGGAAGGCAGGGCAATTACGACAGAACAAATTTAATGAGAAATATCGTATCAGTCAATATCAAATAGGTGATTTGGTTAAGATAAGGAAATTAAATAAGTCTGATGCTAAATTAAAAATTACGAAAAAGTTCGAACCATTGTATGAGGGTCCGTATGTGGTTGGCGCTAATCCGTTTAAGAATGTGTATTTACTTGTAGACCCTAAGTCTGGCAAGGAACGAGGAAGGTTTAACACTATACATTTGTCTAGGTATTATAAATAAGCTTTGTAAATAATAGATAGTATCTTGTATAAGTATCAAATATCAATTGTTTTTTTTTTCTTAAGTTGACTAATAAATGGTAAAAGGGGTAACTTTGTATAGAGTCTGTTGGGCAAGGGAAAAGCCTGTCTGAGCTTACAAAATTTTAACAACTCGATTGTTAGTCTGATGAAAAAAAAAAAGGAGAAAGGTCAAAGTCTAATTAAAAAAAAAAATTATAATTCTCTGATGGAGTGTTATTCACTTGGTACGTTACGGGTTGGACAAAAATTAGTTAATTGTCCAAGTTAATTAAAACATATTTCGTTGTTCGAGTTGGTTGAAATTGTAAGGTCAGATAGAGGGGTGTGTCGGTGGCTTTTCTTTCCGGGGGGGAAATTTTTCTGTTTAGATATAGGTCTAGGTAGACGTTAAGTTGATGTAGATCTAGGTAATCGGTAGAATATCCGACTGTGTTTAGGCAGGGTTATGAAGAGGAAAAGGCATATACAATTAAGTACACCGTTAACTTAAATTGATAATGAGTCAGTTAACTTGAAATAATTTCATATATAAAAGGGTTGTTTAACTTTAACATATCGTGTAAAATTCACTCTCGTTTAACGTGTGAGGCGTGTATTATTATAGTGTGTCGCGTAGTGTAGAAAGTGCGTAGCATAAGATTAATTTTTCGTAACGAATTTGAGATAATACTTTATTGTAAATTTTGCATATAATTATGTTTGGTGACAATCGGCGTATTGAATCTTAACATTGTATGATTAATCTCTACCCAATTTAGTTATTTATATTTGCATTCAGGGTGTAGCTATGATATAATCTTAGGTGGCGTGAATGTAGGCTAGTGAATGAAGACAGTGAATGCTGCATGAAGAGAACAGATGAATAGAATGAGAATCTAATCTAGTTTATGAGTATGAATGGGATGTTAATTTAAAAGATTGCATAGAATGAGAGTTAATGTGGATTAGGAATTGGAATTAAAATATAGATTCTATATGGAGGGCTTTGGATTATAACATATGTGAAACCTGAATGCAGACTTATTATTTTTCCAAGAGATAGGACCACCACACTGCTCTAGCGTTTGGTTTGTGCTTGCGGCCGGACCGGCGTTTAGGGTTGACAAACTTGAATTTTGTACAGTAGGACTTTTGGTGTTAGGTTAGAGAAAAAAAAAAGAGAGAAAACAAACACTATTGACGTTTGTAAATTGTCCTGGTGTGAACAACTGTCTGAAATTCATACTACACAAGAAGCTAAGAGCTATGAATATGAACTCGACAACTGCACACTCTCCAAGGCGATATTAGGGTTGTTCTAGAGTCTTAAGTAAGCTTTTGGAAATATAGGGTCATTGTATAGGCTCACTTCGAACCGACGGAGTAGGCCCTGTTGGCAAGAAAGGGGTAATACTTGATTGTGGAAGGGTTCAATGCACAAATATGTAGCGTCATACGCAAACTTTTTCATAAGGTTAGAAAAAGACTTATTTGTCGCATGTAGACTTGCTAGAAGTTGTGGATTCACAACCCACACCTTACTGTGATCTTGTACGACTCTGGTGTTGAATATGCATAAGACGGAATTGGCAAAAGTCACATAAAACTTAAAACTCGCTTGATAACTTTTCAATATTGTCTTGGTTTAAATACACTCTACAATCTAAATCTCATTTACATTAGATTTCACCCAACAATTCTTTGATCTTGGAGAAATAATAATGGTTAGGGTTATTAAGGGGAAGGGTTTTTTTTTTATTATACAAAAGGGATGTATGAGTAAAGATTGAGGATTAAGAGTAGAGGCGGAATAAATATTTGAGAATTGAGAAGGAAAATCCTACTCCGGATCCAATACGTAGTCTTGTCACCTGTGCAGGATTTTGGGGTCGAGCTGTAACGGTTCAAAACTGAACATGCTATTTTATCTCAAATATTTTTCGAATTTTGTTTCATACTGAGCATAATAATATTTAACTATCGAACAAGTTATTATAATAAAGAGTAGTTCAGGTTTTGAGTTAGCAATAATGTAGGAAGTTCTTTTAATCTTTCACGGCGCTAAAATTCAAATATTAGTCTCTGTGTAGGTAACGACGCTAATAGGCTTAAAATTTATTTATATTTATTATTGTTTATTTATCAAATTTTATTAGAGCCTCTCGAATATCATTATAATAATTTATTTTAGAAGATTACTTAAAAAAGGATTGAATTCGGTGTTAATTATTTCTGTAAGTTGTCAGTAGTGTCACACCACGTGATGTGTTTTAGCTAAAGAACGAAATTAAATATAGTAGGTCGTTCCAGTGGATCGATCGATGAGAAATCGATTGCAAGATGGTAACTGAGGGTCGCAAGGCAAGTCCCATATCTTTCGCCAAATTATAGTTGTAAATTTAAATTGTGTTTTAGGAAATATTAGACATTAGTTAGATTTGGGGAATAAATGCAAGTTTAGTTGGCTTGGAGAATTTTGTAGTGGATCTAGTACATTTTGTTAATCGTAGGCGGTATTTGCTTAAATTAGGGTACTTTGTCATACCATGCCTTTGCGTCATGACACAGTTAAATTGGAGATTTGAAATTAAAATGGAAGCTTAATTTGATCTTATAATATGGTTTGATGTTCAGAGATAACACAGAGAGAAAGAAAAGAAATGAAACTATGTTTTATTCTGGGCGGAGTTTAGTTGACAGTTTAGTGGTAAATTGAAAACTCGAATTGTGAAATAAAAGGGAGATAATTAATTAATAGAAATATTGTAAGGATGAATCTAGAAATATTATTAAAAAAAAAACATAAACAATAGTTATTGAAGGTGTAATAAGAAAGTATTTCATGGGAAAATGTGAATGGAGCCTAATAAAGTTTGTCTTGTCGTTGGGTGTTGTACGAAGAAAGATTGATATGAAGTTTCTTCGAAAGCGAGATTTTATGCTGCAGGTTTATAACTCAAATGAGGGTAGGCATTTAAAAAAATGTAAAAGTAGTCGGATGGGTGTTGCCAGTTAGGGTTTTTAAAGTACCAACATTGTGATGCTAAATTGATCGGAAATTTTAGGTTTAATTGGATCGAATACTTAATGGAAAATGTTGTAATACGTATTTTAGCAAATTGATTCTAGAGGTTATGATATTTTGGGGAAGGCGAGATAAAAAGATTGAAAAAGGTTGGATTCAAATTGTAGCATATGGGAGGTTCAATTTGTTGTGAATATAAAATTCGTATTAATCAGAGTTCTATGATTATAGTACAATAATTTCATATGATTCTGGGTAAATATGCTGAATATTATTCAAAGTTGTTAGTTTTGTTAGAAATGATGTAAGGGGGAAAACTTGTTGATTTATTTATGATTGAAACGTTGTTTCATACAATTGTATGAATTACTTAAATCAAATGTAGCTGAAATGTCAGTATAGAGAAATATTTAGGTAACAGATTAATTTTAATTTGGTTACAAATTGAGTGGCATTGTGCGCTTGAGTATAGAGAATCTTGAACATAGGAGGTTATTGGTTAGTTGAATTGTACGTTGAAATTATTGATTAGTATAGGGGTTCATTTTGTAAGATTAGTAACTTAAATATTATATTTATAAGTTGAGTAAGACAAAATTGAATTCTCCCCATTTTTGAAGGAGAAGGGAAAATTTTAGGAATAATTTATGTAAAGTAGGGAAATGAAGGTAGAAAAAAAAGATGCTTAGATCGTGTGGGGTGAGTTTCCTGCAGAGAGTGAATGATTCTGGGGGATTATAAAAGGCGAAGTTGGGGGGAAATCGCTCTCTTTACTTTCTCCGACCTCAGCGAAGCATCAAGTGGAACTCAGAAGAAGCCGTCGATACCCTCTCTGTAAGAAACTTCAATCAAGTAGTATTTTATTTTAACGCAAGAAACATCAAGAAGTCAGGAAGATAGTGTTTTTAATTGAGGTTTTGACGTATAGGTCCGCAACCGGGTGCGAGTCTTTTGCTTATATGCTTTAATTAGGGCTTATATGGTATAAGTAAGCTTGAAATTAAAGTATGTAGATTTTGCTTGCGAATTTTCATGAAGTAAAGTAAATTTCCCAATAGTTTCAAGAATTTTCATGGTTTAAGGTTGTTCGAAATTTGTTTAAGCAATCAGGGGGAAATAAAGGGGGGTAGATTTCTCTTTAGTTTTGTGTCTTTATTGGGCGTTCGGTCAATCCTCAAAGGGGTAGGTAAAATAGCATTGCTCTGTGGCGTGCAATGCGGGTTTCTGTTGAAAGATACCTAGTTTAGTCACTTAAGGTTACCAAGCTAGCCAACTCGCTCATCAACCAACGGTCCGAACGGTGTGTGGATGTAATCCCGTTTGAACGTGGAGGATATGGCTTGGTAATGTTAATCCTCTTCTGTCAGGACTCAGCGCTGTCCCGTCCCACCAGCGCTGAGCACGTCCAAGCTGTTAGGGGAGTTTAGGGGAGTCATGCTTGCTCACGCTGTACAGGATCGGGGCGTCGGGGATGATGGTAAGCATCCCAAATATTGCATAGGAAATCGGAATTTAGTCGTTGGTAGGCAGGTAAATTCATTAGGTTTATAAATTCATTGTTAGGCGCGTAGGAACAGTAGCTTAGGTTAGCATCTCAAGGCGGGAGGGAAACTTGGATGCTGGTAAAAGGTTAGACATCCTCAAGAAGGTCGTGTTGTCAGCAAGGTAACAGCAGGAACGGTAGACAATCTAGGAGCTTTTAGGTAGGCGGTGGAGAGGTAGATCACTTCGTAGTGCATCGGATTTAGGTAGGCCGCAAATAAGTAGGCGTCGTCAAGATGGCCGCCGAGGTTAATAGGTAGTGATTCGAAATTTAGGTAGGCGGTGTTGAGAATCGGGTCGACAGAATGGCCGCCGTGGGTCACCAAGTGGAACATTCGAATTTATATAGGCGGTGAAGAGGTAGGATGACTTAGGAATGGAACATGGTGAATGCGGAAGTGTACAATATAATGGACGAAAGTTTATGTGGAATTACTGGTTATAATCCAATAGGATAGTATCAATCTTCCATAGAATCAGTGTTGTGAATGATTACTACAGTGTGCTAAATTGTGTAGACTTTGCAAGCTTCAGTAAGTACCCACAAATTAATTTACTCTTAATTTAATTTAGATATCTTTTTCAGTTAATATTGAATAATGATTTAATAGATGGAGTAGAATCATAAATAAAGAATAGATTATTTATCTTTGAATTGGATTGGTTGAAGGGAGCTATGGTTGAACCGATTGTTTATAGATAGAATAAACTATTTTGGTAATTTTGAGAGGAGTGCTGAAACAAGATCTGAGTGTATGGAATAAGCTCGTGTCTCTAGTAAGTTAAGGTCGATTCACAACTTCTAGGTCACTAGATCAATGC
This sequence comes from Agriphila geniculea, assembly GCA_943789525.1. NCBI lineage: Eukaryota > Metazoa > Arthropoda > Insecta > Lepidoptera > Crambidae > Agriphila > Agriphila geniculea. The sequence goes on along the minus strand of OX038886.1, from coordinate 6,661,338 downwards.
TTTGGGTAAACCTTTCAAATTGACAGAATGATGTTTATGATTAACCGAGAAATAATACTTTGAAAAGTATCTACCAACTATGAAAGTATCATATTATTTAGCGAATATATAAAATTCACAAATAATAATGACAACATATCTTTTATCTGAGTTCAAATATTTAAACTATGTTCCACCAGCCAACTCAATTGAAAGATGTTAGAAATAGAATCTAGTTTACAATTGAGAACAAATATTGCCAAGTCTACTCAATATTAAATCGAAATACTGCTTTAACCTTTAGTAAATGACCTGAAGTCAATTCAGTTTATGGTTGCATATTTATAATTTAGTTGAGATTAAAGTATGGAAATCCCATCATAGAATTTTACCTTGTTTAGAATTGTCTTTCCTTCAGAATTTGAGAACTATCAGTGTCCCAAGTATATGGATAGTAATGTTGTGTCCATCTGTTATAATGTTAAACAGTCATACTAGAACTAATTATTTAATTATTCTAAATTTAAATTCGTAAATCAGCCATCGCAATTGAAGGAGAATTCTTCATTGTGAGTAACTGGTAGTTCGCTTGAAAGCACTCTGCTTGCCCTCTTTTATTAAAACTGACTGACAAAGACTAAGTACTATAACTTAAAAATATTCATTAATTAAATTTGTCATGAAAGAATATGGCTGGCCAGAAGGGAGTTGACCAAGTACGGAGACGAGACTCATTGTATCGGGCGGGGAGCGGGCCCATACCTTAGCTGGCAAAACCACAATTGCATATTCATTACTTGTACAATAACTTCAGAAAGTAAAAGAATTCTTATTTAATAGCGCTGAAAATTTTATTATACTTTGATCTCAGGCGACTAAAACTTCTTAACTTACCTGAAATAATCTCTCTTATTTTAATGAACTAAGTTGACAATAGATAATTTACATTATTTGGAATAACGTCATACATGGCATATAATTTGACACTTGGCAGCGGAAGAGAATTGCTCAAATTTAACTTTTCTCTATAACCCGACTTACCTCTTTTTACCTTGCAGTCTATTATGGTTGAACATACCCTCTTTTACCTTATAACAATACTCCATTTAACTCATAAATTCACTTTGATCATTTCCTATCAACGTAGGTTTATTTCGCTCATACTTACTTCATCTACGGAACGTAATTGGGAACGCTTCCCTCTTTATTTATAGTATTCCCATTTTTTTTACACTAAAGAACTATGGAATTTCCCTTGGTAGTATGACAAATATTAAGAATTAATATGAAAGTAAAGTAAACTCACTTAAGAAAAATACAGACTTAATTTTTATTTCTCTGGTTATATCAATAGAGCAATATCTTTCATTTAGTGGTATTTTCTTTTAGAAATAAATGTAATAGCAGGAATAATTAAGACCTAGTAATGAAAGCGAATACTTCTATTGGAAAATGAAAATCAATACTAATCACACTTTTAAAAGAATTAGGGTTCACTAATTATCACATCCAGGGTTCCTCCATTAGACTTTCACAGGCCCTCTCAGATCACACAAAGTTTGTTAGTAAGGTTCCTTGTAGGTTAGTTAAGGTTGGATAAAGTAAACTTAGTAAATTGTATTTGGAGGTTATTTAATCCAGTAAAATTAGGTTCAATAGTTTAGTTATAATCAACGGTAAGTAGTAAGCGGATTTTTGATTGTCCTCCTGTCCTGTAGGTTATTAGGTTTCCACTTAGGTTTTAGTCTCTTGCATAGGCTGTGATCATCTAGACCCATTGTAGTTAGGTCGTCGGTTACAGAGCGGTTTTTTAAATACGGGCCTATAATATGACCTGACCGACTGATAGCTCTTTTAACTATATGAATCAGTAATGATGTCGTGTTCTGCGTTGAATTGTAATATTACTTACGCCAATAACCTAAATAAACACTCATTTCACAGGTCCATATGATTGTACAAATACCATTTTCATCCTTACTAATCCTTACTAATATTATAAATGCGAAAGTCCGTTTGTTTGTTTGTTTGTTACGCCTTCACGTCTTAATTACTGAACCGATTATCATGAAATTTTGCATACACGTTGTCAGGGGTACAAAAAAGGACATAGGGTACCTTTCATCCCAAAAAAATGTATAGTTCCCGAGGGATAGGAAAAAACCTTTCCACTCAGGCGAAGTCGCGGGCGGCCGCTAGTATTATAAATGCGAAAGTCCATTTGTTTGTTTGTTTGTTACGCCTTCACGTCCTAACTACTGAACCGATCATCATGAAATTTTGCATACACGTTGTCAGGGATACAGAGACGGACATAGGGTACCTTTCATCCCGAAAAAAAGTATTGTTCCCGAGGGATAGCAAAAAACCTTTCCACGCAGACGAAGTCGCGGGCGGCCGCTAGTATTGTATATTTTACAAACATACTAAGTGAGTGATACACTTATATCATGCTATTAACCGCCTATTTTTTAAATAAAGGCTGATTTCTAAACATTATGTGTTAGATAAAAAGATATTATGTCTGTGAACTTGAGAAAATACGACGTTGAGATTGATCAAAAATTATCGATGTCGATACTCATGTCGATGATTTCCAATATAACTTTAACGTTAAATCTAGATTAAATTTTGACAAAAAATCTTTCGATAAATCTGTTTGTTTACTAACTTTAAGAAATATTGTCAACATTGAAAATGTGTTTTCTTCTTTGGTTTTTCATTCATACGAACACGAACCTATGAACAACAAACTAACAAAATATACTTTAATTTACTTTTTCGCCGTAAGGAACTGGACCTTATTCACTTGCATAAAGTGCTGCACGGATGTTTTGATTTCCCCTACATTTTGGGCAAGTCGTCAAGTTACCCCTACTGTTTGAAACATAAAGGAGTGATGTGTCAACATAAGTAGGATTCCAATCTGGTACAGAACTTTATTGTTAATTTTTTATTTGTTTGTAATATGATTGTTGTCTGTTTTGTTGTCCATACTATAAATAAAATAAATAAATAAATGATGATTAAATCTTGTTTGTGTTTTATTTATTAGAGCAATACATTATGGTTATCGATAATCTAAAATGGACTTGAGGGCATCTCGAAAATTCACGCACACAATTACAAATTTACAAACACTGGCTCATGTCACTTTTGGTTTCACAGCCAAGCGAACTCTGTCCGTCTATTCGAGTGGAATATTAAGTTTATGGTTTAAACACACAATCTTTACATGAAGGGAAGAAAGGGAATTAATTATTTTTTAGATTTTATTTTTCGTTTCTCTAAAAATTGGCATGCCATGACATGTTCCCTTTCTTAATTAACCGATTCAATTACTTTATTCGTTTATTTATTGGATGTCATAAAGTATATAGTTGTTGTAGTTTGTAACAAGTTATTTAGAAGAAAGAGTCATGATTATTTGTTTGTTTTGTCACATATGCCTTGACCACATACATACTCGTAGAGTGGTTTGCACACACCAGTTTCGTGGCGTGGTTCAAACCCCAGCTGGGTCACTTTGGCCATGAGCCATTTTAATGTCCTCACTGCTGGGGCACAGGCCTTCCTTATAGGTGGATAAGGAGGACGGGCCATAACCCACCACGCGGGCCCATTGCGGATTGGTGGATGTTAACGACTGCAAATGCAGCCTGAACCAACGGCGTAACGTGCCTTCCGAAGCACGGAGGAGCTCGGGACAAAAATTTTTGGTTACCCATCCCATGACCGACCCTTGCGAAGAATGCTTAACCTCCGCAATCGCTGGGCCACCGAGCTCCTCTAGGTCACTTTAGGGTAAGGGTATTTGTCTATTTCCAGTCAGGGTGCTTAAGATGCCGTCTTTATTTATTTCTGATTTCTATAACACAAGTACTAGCTAACTTGGAATCGAAGCTGACGAGAAAAAGTATTTCTGAATACATACTTAACCAATATTCTACCGTGCAAGGTATATAGGTACCATCTTTAAATACAGGCATGTCTATTTCTAAAGCACCCACGAGCAAAATTATAAAATAACGTAGCTGATAAGATGGTGGAGATAGGGCTGTCAACGTTTATAAGTGATATTAATCAATAATCAAAGTAAAATAATCTTATAAACATAAACTAAGCCTTTTTGAGACGTCGTTTTTTATTCCATATATTATTACTTTTTAGCTGAGAAGAAGAATAGCCGAATTTATCAGCTTCATCATATTAAGTCAGAAGTAACAATTGTATTCAAATTGCTACAAAAGTGATAGAAAAAGCACTCGTCGAAAGTCTTTATCAAAAATGTTGGAAAAGTCATGTTTGTTTCTTTACGCGTTTATGTTGGTTTTCCTTTAGTAACTCACAAATATAGCGGCGATTCAGACAAAGATAACGGAAAATCTAGTCGTATATTGAATGTTTGAAAATTTTCAGTCAAAAATATGGTGTATCAACCTACGGTTGAAGACTATTGGTTAAATGATCTAAGGGTTGAAGATGATAATTTTCACGTCATAAAACAACAAAATTGATTTTACCAATTTGACAGCTGACAGTTACTAAGTCTACTTTACCGCTATTTTGTTGACACAGAAAGTTTTGTCAAAAGTTGGAACTATACTTCCCTTATTTTAAAAATTAATTTAAAGCTTGACTTGGTTTGAGGCATATGATTATCTCTGCTTTCCTTTCAGCAAATTAAAGTGTTATCATCAGTTTTAAACTAGGTCTAACTGTAGCCCATATTTATCGTAAAACTGTTTCAATGTTTCCTTTATTTGGCCTGTTGGCAGCCCTACTCGATCCCTTAAGAGTGTCTCCGTGTTCGAGACAAGGGCACGTATTTAAAATACCTTTATTAGATTCCGCGCCGCGTTCGCGCGACAATATCCTTGTGATTTTCATGCCTTGAAAGTGTCTGCCTAATTATTTGTATTATCATCATTAATGATAGGTGAATTAATGATACTCAACGTTCGGGAATGAATGTTTTGTCTATAAATAGCTAGTATTGAAGATATGTCATGTTTTGGACAGTTAGACATTATGATTTATTATACAATTATAAAAAATATGTTAGAATGTATTATTGGTGGTAATTTTGTTTGCCAGTATATTGTTTAAGAAAAGTTACAGTAATTTAGTATTACAAAGAAAATTAAAGTATAGGGCAAAAATATCGGATGAATCGCAGCGAGACAGCAAAACTCGTGCGGAACGTGGAGCCAGATTCTTGCAATTGCTTCGGCTTAGGTACTCAATGACTCTCAAAGTGGTCTCTACTCTATCGACCCCTAGGGGTCTATCTATAGTTGGCCCGGAATCCTTACCCAGTGTTATTGGGACCGAGGCAGATATCACTTTTAGAGGCACATTTTAAGAGCCTTTTTGAGGTGCATATTTCTAATTACACCTGCAGAATTAGATGGCGGGAAGTCCCATGTCCATGGTGGGGGGTGTTGGTCTTACTTATTTTTTTTCAGTCAAAAAAAGGGATCAATGGTTAATGCTTACAGTTAACTTGCTGAGCCATTGCTAACTTGTACGTGTTTAAATACTGACAAAACACCTGATAAACCAAAATTCATGAATGGTGCGAGTGAACAATACTGTATCAGCTGTAATAAGTGACTATCAAAGAAGTTATTAATTTTATTAACCCCAAGAATGCAGAATCAAACGGTAAGGGCTTTTAAAATAGAAGTTTGAGAGCCACTGCTAACTTTTACGTGTTCAAATACTGACAGGACAGTTGATAAACCAACAATTAATGATTGTTGCGACGGATTTCACGTCAATACGTGAAGGCAACGCGAGCGAGCGAAGCGTAAGCTCGTCTCGTGTGGGATTTGCTTAGTCCTTACAAAACCCCTCTTATCTACGATGGAATCAGATCTTTGACAGCATTTGCTTATACAAATGTTGGTTAGAATTTAAAACACATTTTAAAGCCATATATTTTCATATGTTATGAAATGGAAGTCATTATTAAGATCGGTTGATTATAGTCTTAAATACGTTGAAGTGTGTTGTTACTTAAGAAGGCTCAAGTTTGAATCTGTTGTGTGGTGTTTGATTTTTTTGAACATGGAGCAATACCACAGAATAACTAAGTGTGAAATTTTTTCATTTGTTTTCCGCAGTGGGGTGGTTCCACTCAGCACACAATCACGAGCAACTTTTGATATGGGGCCAACTTTGATATCGTGAAAAAAATGGCCGTTTCCTTGTGGCCAAACTAATTTGGCCACGAGGAAACTTAATGCCCCCATAGTAAAAGTTGTAATCATGATTGGAACCACCCCACTGCGGGAACCAAATGATAAAAATTTCACCGTGTAAATCCGAACTTAAGATCGCTGTCAGAGTTTAGTGCATTGCATTTATTAATATGGGCTTTGGTCACGAACATGCACCTAGTAATCACATCTTAGGTAATCAGGTCACAAGGATACAGGACAGTAATAAAACATTACACCGTAAGCTTACAAGTACGATCTGCCATGTCTCGGCTAAGGCCTGTGTCAAACTTGCGATAATGTGTCAAGACCATCCGCTTATCAGTGAAACTATTCACACCTTTAAAAATGTCAACCCTATCTTCCAAACTTTAAGGTTGAAAGTCCACTGGCGCGCAGGTTCCCTTTAGCATATAAAGTAATTTATGTGCGAACTAATTAGGATAAGCCCGGAAGAACGTTGAGTATAATTAATAGGGCAATGTCATTTTTTTAGCGCCAACAAACGGGACGGGATTTTTTGCTCCATTGGACGTCCCATTGACGCGACAACGAAAAAAATAATTTAACCGTGGTCCCATAGACGGATGGAGCCACTGAAAATAGTTTTTAATCCATTATCGCTTTCACCATCTTGTTTTAAAACAATAACTTTTATAAGTGATAAGCTTTAACGTTGCGTAAATATTAAAATAAAGGTTCTAAAAATAGTAGGCTCTTATTTGTTAAATTATATTTTGTCTTTTATGTAATTATTATGAAAAGGCGTTATTGACGCAAAAAGTGTATGAACGTTAGGTGAATACAAAATTACAAGACACAGCTCACGTAGTTTATTACCATCTTTTGATGTGATAAAATATAAGACAGCCTGTACTTTTATTTTATTTATTGAGGTACAATTTTCTTATTTTTAGAAGTAAATATTAGTATTTACTTAAAGCTTTACTTACAGCCTTAGGGCTGCAAACGTACTGACAGGTGAGGTGCCTAGATTGGTGCCTAGCTCAGACCAAAAAAAAGGAAGACGGAGTCTTCCGAACAACGCGGTCAAGCCAGTAAAACTACGCCTTGGCTGTGTACATACACAATTCACGCTCACGCATGTAACGAAACTACGCCTTGGCTTTTCATATAAAACCCTGCCGCCCAGCCCCCGCCCGGCCCCCGCTCGCCCTCTTGCACGCACACATGTACCATCAAAAACCGGCTTCACTCCGTTGTTCGCAACGCTACATCTTACTTTTTTTTTGATCTGAGGGTGCCTAGATATATCCAGGTTACTTGCTAGGGATACACGGTACACGGTAGCCGCACTGGAAAGTGAGTCTCTAGGATAGTCGCCTTGGTCTCATGGTCTTTGGTTGTAAGCCTCGCGCCTACCATACATTTTGAGTCAGGGGTTCCCAACCATCGGGGCACACCTCCCTAAGGGGGGTGAAGAACTATCCAAAGGGGGAGCGACGAGCCGCTCCAGGTAATTAGTACATAAAATTTTTTGTGCGTGATTATACAGTTAGTTCAGCATACAGTTGGGTGGGGAGCATAAGGTAAAAGGTTAGGAATGGGAACCCCTATTCTAGGTAGTCGCCTGGACATCCAGGACATCGATTTATTGAGGCACCTAGCGTGCAGTGCGGCTGGTTGCGAACATTCGTGAACGTTCGTTTTACTTGGTTACATATCTAGGCTCTTCTAATCTAGGGACATGTCGGTGCGTAGGCGGCTTTATTATTAATTGATTGTTAGGGGCTATGCAGCTCAGATAAAGTTGTAGTCACTGCGACCTAAGGCCCTCCGCTGCCTTGAGCGGGATCCCGGCGCGGGCGTCCGCTCCGGGTGCTGTTTCCTGTATATTCATAGAGCAGCTCTGCGTGTGGGCGGGCGGCGAGCACGCGAGCGGGGCTGTTTCTTGTATATTCATAGAGCAGCGCTGCGTGTGGCGGAGTGCCCGTCTCGCAGGTCACGCGACGGAGAACGGCGCGGGTCCCCGCGACGGGCTCCCGCACCGTGTACCCGCGCCGGGATCCCGCTCAACGCAGCGGAGGGCCTTAAAGATCCATTGTAACTCGCCACCTATTTATAGTAACTCTTTAAGCCCAGCGGCTTCCAAGAAGTCTAGTATCTTCCTGGTTTTCAGAGTTTTAATTTCCTCCGGGTCGATTACGTGTCGCCCTAGATGGATACTACGCTTGTGGATTAGGGGTCTACAGTCACATAAGAGGTGCTTGGACGTTTCCAGCTCCTCATTACAATATCTGCAGACGTCAGTATCACTCAATTTCATATGAAATAGGTGTCTGTTTAGTTTGCAGTGTCCGGTTAAGGCTCTTACAGTCGCGCTGACGTTCGATCTACTGAACTGTATAAGTTCATTCGTCCGTCTCTGCGAGTAGCCTTCCACCAAGGATTTGGCATGTCTCAATCCTGGCTATTTTAGCCAGAATTTTCTCGACTCGTCCAAAAGGTTATCTTTAAGAAGTTGCGTAGCCTGTTATTTTATAATAAGTACGTAGAGTCTTTTTTCGTATTTATTTATGTGTTTGATCGATGGGATGAGACGCGTTTATCTTTGGTGTCATGTCAACGCTTTTCAATAAAACACGAAACTTGATACTAAAGAGACAGAGAAAAAGATTTTCCATCACAAACAAAATGAATACCAGGTATCTGGTTTCTCAAAGAATATTTTAGAAATACTTGAAGAAGCGAATTTCGACCTTACTAAAAAATTATTTAATTTATAAATTATTATGAACGGTAGGTACGATCAAAAAATTCACAGATTTTGCAGTCCCTGCAAGAATCGGAGCACTGAAAATGAATACAAAAATTTACGAAAAACCAAAATCAAATCAAATAAAAAAAAAAAATCAAATGCAAAATCCTGTTATATTTTTAAAGTTACCTAGGTAGTATCTATTTATTATTCGATTGTGACACTTGGCTTTGCCTCGTGTCACAAAAGTGCCCGCTGACTGCCTCGACGCGGCCAAAATATTATTAAACGATTTTCAAAATTCCAACGAATGCATTTCTTGTCTGTTTTGCATCTTTTAACACTATTACTATGACGATCGGTCAATAATCATAGAAGCTACATCACTTTTTACGTACGGAGACACCCGTTTTTCTACAATTCCAAATCTAAAGGAACCACCCAGGTCACAATTATTAACCGATTTTCAAAATTTTTTCGCCATTTTGTAGCTAAACTAATACCCTAGGACTCATTCACTTCTCAAGCTTACGCGCTCACTAGACATGAAATAAAACACTTTTTAACGGATACTAGCGCGGTTTTATTGAATGTACTTTGGTATTTAGTTGGTATTTGGTTTGATTTTTGGTTTTTCCCGACGTTTCGGCACCTTTGCAGCTGCCGTGGTCACGGGGGACTGAAGCTACCCGTGAGCCTACCCTCAAGCGATGAATTTTTTTAAGACGTTCAGAAATTAAAATTTAACAAAATTTTTAATTATTTTATGTTGATTTATAATTTAATTTTATGAATTATTTAATGCTAAAAAGAGAGAGAATCTACTGAAACTACCACCATTTCATAAAATTGGGAGGCCCCTCCAAGAAAGAAATGGCGAAAGAAAACTTGGAGAGGGAGCCGACCTCCGTCTTTTGTATTAATTTATTTACTTGCAAAAGGAACTAACCGTATCATTAGATCTTACAGTGTGTGTGAGGGGCTTTAGCTTGTGAATGATGGGGTCCCAAGCTGGTGGAATTTTCCAACCATCATCTCTATTGAAATTAGGATATTTATTTATTTCGATAGCCTCGCGGAGCATTCTAGGGATAAATCTACGTTCCCTAGCAAGGATTTGGGGTTTGTCAAATCTAATATAATGGTTGGGCCCCTCAAAGGCGTGTTCACTCACTGCAGACTTGTTATCGCGCCTATGTTTCATGTCAGCTACATGCTCTTTGACGCGGGTCCCTATGCTTCTCTTTGTTTGCCCGATGTAGGAGAGTCCACAGTCACAATCTAGTTTGTAGACGCCTGCAGCTTGAAGGGGGATATTACACTTGACAGGTCGTAAGAATTGGTTGATCTTCTTCGGCGGCTTGAAGTAAGTTTTGATTGACGCTCGCTTCAGAATGTTTCCAATCTTGTCAGTGACACCCTTCAAGTATGGTAGGATGGCAGGTTGACGCTCTACTGTGGCTGGTTTGGCGCGTTTTCTGTGATTGAGGTGTGGTACTTGCAACTTGTTGTTACGCAGTACTTGTTGGACGTGCTGAAGCTCAGCAGTCAGGTGTTGTTTGTCACAGATTCCGCGGGCTCTCTGAAACAAAGATTTCCCTACGGTAGCTAACTGTATAGGATGATGGTGAGAGTCACCATTAAGGTATCTTTCTGTATGGGTTGCTTTACGATACACTGTGTGGCTCAAGGTTTGGGTTCGGATTCCTGATAATGAGAATGTCTAGGAAAGCTAGTTTATTGTCTGCCTCTAACTCCATAGTAAATTGTATGTTGGGGTTTATGGAGTTAAGATGGTTAAGAAATGCAGGGACACTGTCTCTAGGTAGTATTGTGAAAGTGTCATCTACGTACCGTTTGTAGAACCGGGGAGTCACTGGTGCTGTGGCTAGTGCTTTCTCCTCAAAATCCTCCATGAAAATGTCAGCAACGATGGGGGATACAGGAGAGCCCATTGCTACGCCGTCCACTTGCACGTAGAACTCCTCGTTCCATAACAGATAGCCAGATGTTAGGCATAATTCTAGTAGTTCTGCATATTCAATTGGCATGTTGTTGTCAACTAGCTTTTAATACCATTTGACCATCGAACTACATGACCCATTTTTCTATCTTTTTAATTACCTGAGATAGCGACACGAAAAACGCCGTTATTTAATCAACTTTTAGAAGAATACAATGCTTAATTACGATTGCACAAAACGCGAATATCTCGAAATGTCATTTTTGCAGATAACGGCATTATAGTGAATTTATTTATTTATTATTTTATTTATTTATTTTATTTATTATAAACAAAGAAGTATACAATATGGGGTTACAAAATAGTCCCACAAAACCAACTAGTCGGTTTGACTGTGGGATCTTCAGTTTCTTTTAGTTTATACTATAATAGACTGGACTTAATTTAAGTTTTGAAGCATGTGTTTTTTTAACAATGTTTTAAATTTATTTTTAACTGGCTCGTGTCTAATATATAGACTGCAGCATTGCCTGCTATGGTAGACGTTCTTTTAAAACCAACGAACATGCCAGGCAATGTATCTCTACTCTCTACTAATAGCTAAGATAATGTAAACTAGCCTAGCCTTTGGATGGATGGTCAGCATTTATGATATGGAAGCTTCCATGTTCTTGAGATGATACTTACGTAAATGATCATGGTTATTACGGTTATTAGGTGTATTCTATCTATCTTTAGAACATTCTGAAGGAAATACAACAATAATCATGATTAGATGTTTGCGTTTGCAATGCTATTTATTTTTAACATGATAATGTTTTTTAATTAAAGAACAAACCTTGCCATATTGAATCCTTCCTAATATTATTAATGCGAAAGTATGTTTGTATAATTATTTGTTTGTTTCACGACCATCATGAAATTTTACATACAAAATGTCAGGGGTACAGAAAAAGACATAGAGTACCTTTCATCCAGAAAAAAAGTGCTATTCAAACTAAAAACTAAAATAGTTGTTTTAGTTTGAATATTATTGGATAGTTATCCAAGCAGACGATATCGCGGGCCGCCACTAGTAATTTATAAGAATGAAACTTTTTTCCATAATAAATAATAATATGAAGCTGCGAATACTCACGTATGTGCTTTGAAAATTTTCATGTCGACACTTTTTTTGTAACATATAAGCCACTTTTTATCGCGAGGTCTACAGCTCACAGAGGAGCTCGGTGGCGCAGTGGTTTAGCTCCTGGACCAGCGATTGCGGAGGTTAAGCAACGTTCGCAAGGTTCGGTCATGGGATGGGTGACCAAAAATTTATTATCTCGAGCTCCTCCGGTGCTTCGGAAGGCACGTTAAGCCGTTGGTCCCGGCTGCATTTGCAGTCGTTAACACCCACCAATCCGCATTGGGCCCGCGTGGTGGGTTATGGCCCGTCCTCTTTATCCACCCATAAGGAAGGCCTGTGCCCCAGCAGTGGGGACATTAAAATGGCTGATGGACTACAGCTCACGGAGCCACTAGTAAATAAATGCTTAGACAATTTCACACAGCACCAAATTAAGCAAACTTTGTAATCATATGTACGATCACTCTTGCAACTTACTGTTTTGAGATAAATATAATGTTTCGTTTATCTAAAACTAGCTGCCACCTACGGTTTCACCCGCGTGGTTCCTGTTCCCGTGGGATAAAAACTATTCTATGTTTTATTCCTGGCTATTTACTATCTGTGTGCCACATTTCAACCAAATCCGTTCAGTAGTTTTTGCGTGATTAAGGAACAAACCTCCAAACATCCAAACCCACAAACTTTCACTTTTATAATATTAGTAGGATCTAAAGAAACATTCTACGTTACTCACAAAATCGATGAGTTTCCTCACTAAAGTCTCCAAATAGACCAAACCAAGAATGTAAATATAGTTTCCCTTTATGCCAGAGTTATTACCTGCTAATAAAAAGTTATTTAAGACCATCAACATAAAGCACAATTTCGCTTGGTTAAGCTTCAAGGTGATGCGGAAAAGTGCTAACAAAAGCAGACTGAGTTTTAGGACCTATTATGTTCAAATAGCTCAGACATAACCAGTGGAAAGATACGTCTTTTTGTTCAATACTCCCCCTATTGTTACTCAATTTTGTACGGTTCTTGGAGGGAAAAAGGATTTAGGAGCATTGTTTTATCTATACTTGTCTATGTTATAACCGCCTCTGTGGTCTAGTGGTTCGCTCACCAGTGTAACACGCAGGGGTCTTAGGTTCGATTGCCGGGTGGGTATAATTTGTACTCGGTTTGGTTGGTGGTAGGGCTTATTTCAAGTCCGCCTGGCTAGCCAACAACATCTTACCTAAGTCTGACGCCATAACAACAATTAAAAAATTGTTGTGTTCCAGCAGTTAGAGGTAAGATAGCCAGTTCCTCAGTGATGAGGATTCCGGGTGTAAAGCGCTTCCACCTTCGGCCTTATCGTCACTTAATATCAGGTGAGGTAAAGGTCAAGCACTGCCCCATTGTGCATAAAAAAATATGTTGTCCCATCGACTTACCTTTTACCCTACCGATTCAGTATGTATATTATTTAACATTTTTGTAATAAAAAGACCTACCTTCGCCATAATTGAATCAGGGATTGAAATACCGTTAAAAAAAATAACGATATAAAAAAATAACGTTAAAAATACCGTTAAAACATTTTATTGGTAAATATACCGGTAAAAATAACGTTAACAATATTTTACCGGTAAAATTAACGTTAAATATAGCGTTAAATTTAGTACCGGTAAAATTATCAAATCAATAAAATTATTATTAATTGGAATAACGTTAATTTTAAAGTAACGGTAAAAATAAAGGAGGAAATAACGTTAAAATTACCGTTATTTCAGTAAATAACTTTAAATTTAACGTTATTTCTCAAATTAACGTTATTTATTTACATAACGTTAATGTTAAAATTAACGGTAAAAAAGTAAGAAATAACGTTATATTCAAAAATAACGTTAACATTCCCTGGTTTGAATACTGAATAGCACAGTTCAAACTGTTGCACGGATCGAGCTAAACCTAAAAATACTCCTGATAGTTGTGACGTAGGCACCTGCTAAGAAAGTCTCGAAGTTCTTACGTGAAATAAAATTTTAGTGAAATAAAATGTAAGTTCATCGAAATCTATTTATATGGATATGTTACGGCTAATACCCGAAGTGCGGCTAAACCTAGTTTTAGCCGGCTAAAACTAGGTATAGCCGGTAGCTATTGGTTAAACCTAGGTGTAGCCGATTTGCTCGCGGCTAATACTAGGTGTAGGTGGTTAAAACTATGTCTAGCCTTCTTTGTGCTTTACTAAGAAGGTTAATTCTATAGTCTGTTATTTTTTTAACAGACAACAGAAATAGGTAACTTTCTTAATACTCCATAAATTACTGCTTCTTAGTAGAAGCACAAAAAAGGCTAGTCATAGATTAAACCAGCTAAACCTGGTATAAGCCGCGAGCAAATCGTTTACACCTAGGTTTAACCAACAGCAGCTATCGGCTATACCTAGTTTTAGCCGGCCAAAAATAGGTGTAGCCACACTTCGGGTATTGGCCGTAAGTGCCGCAACAGATATATTACAAGGATACGATTTTCTGCAATGACATATTTTTGGTTCATACCTTATAAATAACGCAATAGTTTTGGCTAAAATTAGGTGTAGCCGATAGCTGTTGGTAATACCTAGGTTTAACCAACAGTTAACGCAATACTTTTGGAATTGTCAAGTCTCTTCGTATAAAAAACGTGTCTTATAAAAATAAAGTTTCTGTTAGCTATTTTAACTACTTACGAGTTTTTATTAAAGGTTTTAATTACTGAAACCAAGTTTCCAAGATGAATCTTTTTATGTATGTTAATAATAAGCCAGTGAGAGCGAGCTAATTTTAGTACCTACTTCACTGTTAGTTAATTCTACCAACGAATTTGTGTTGAAATATTCTCGTCTTTATGTAAAAGCAGAATTAAATGTGGCTGCTTAATTAGTTTATGTGACCGTAAAATGTTCCATCATTTATTTGTTAATGAAATATTTGATTATAAGACGAGTTTCTAGTGTGAATGGAATACTGCAAGGCTCTTCATTAGGGTTTCTGTTTTACATTAAGTAAAGCATTGCATAGGTATTTCATCTTCAGCAAATAATAATCTACTTATATGTCAACAAATTATTATACACGGTTAATTTTTAACTATATCTAAAAATGAAATGGGGATTTCAGACCACCTGAATAAACAACTTTTACTATGGGGCCAAGCACGAAATCGCAAATAAAAAATCAGCTGTCCCATAGAAAAGTACAACATCGACTCGACTATAATGTATGAAACAGCTGATTTTTTCCGTGATTTTGTGGTTGGACCCATAGTAAAAGTTGTTCATTTACGTGGTCTGAAAACCCCATTTCATTTTTAGATATACTTAAAAATTAACCGTGTATATAATAAACTGAATACTCTCAATGGCTGGTCGATACTCTCAATGAGGAGCCGATTCGAATTTACAAGCGATTGTCGATTAAAAGCGCTAATTGACTAAAATCGCCTGCCAAGTTGCCGGCAAGTCGACTCTTCTTGTAAATAAATACGCCATTACTTGGGTAAGTTGTTATTTTATATTTTCCATTTTTAATACATTACTGGTAATTTTATATATATTTTATTTACAAGAAGAGTCGACTTGCCGGCAACTTGGCAGGCGATTTTAGTCAATTAGCGCTTTTAATGGACAATCGCTTGTAAATTCGAATCGGCTCCTCATTGAAATTAGGTTGGCGATTAGATTTTTTTAATTTAATTTCGGACGACCAACAGCTACTATAACATAATACATAATTTAAATAGTAACACAAAGCCAATTATAGGTCATCACAAATATAAGACAAAATACACTTAACGAGCACTATCCTAGTAATTCATTATCTTACAATTATACAATTAGGTCGCATTGAAAAAAACTGAGACTCATAGTATGCTTGATCGAAGCTTTACTTGTCGCAAAAAGATCCAAGTCTGCCTGACGCGTTGCAGAGTTAAAGCTATTACACGCACGACACAAATATGAATTCTGCCGATAATTTAAAGATGCAGGGGGGACACGTAGCAAGTGGTTGAATCTGAGTGGTTTTAAGGGTGTTCGTAATGTCAATTTGCATAGAAGTTCCGGACAGTTCACAGTACCAGATGCAATTTTCGAAAGAAAAACCAGATCCGCATCTCGCGACGCTTTTCTAAATTTTACAAGCGATTGTCGATAAAAAGCGCTAATTGACATTAAGTGCGCTCCATGTAAATAGCCCATGAGCTTTTATTTAATGTCCTCCATTTTGTTCCATCAAAGAGAGTTGTTTGTAAAGAAAGTTATAATTTTAAAATAAAATTAAATTTCCATAGAGATGTCGTTTTATTTTCAGATTTAACCTCTAACATGATTCATATGCAGGGTCACAAACGCGTTTCACAGCTCCCACGAACTTCAAATGCTCTTTCGAACTGCAACGCTGTATGAATAATGCAATCGCATGCACATGTGTGCAGAACTAACATACACCTCATCCTTAATATAATCATGTTTTACTACAGTTGAGTTTAATAATGTTTATATTTCTGTGTTTATAATTTGGTACGGCGGAGGGCGGTTGATGGGACCTTGGGCACACCCCGGGCACTCCATACAAACGCCGCGTTTCAACTACCTATTACACAGACGCTACACAGTGACGTTTTTGCACACGCGCAACTGTGTGCGTGAAGTCTAGGGCTATTGAATGAGCACACGAACCGGCCTACAAATACGAACTCGCGGGGCGCGGTGAGGTAATTGATGGTGGGGCGGGACGGAGAGTTTCTTTTCTGTACGGTAGTACTTAAACCCACCGGTAACGATCAATTGCGATTGTCAATTTTTCCGCAATTGACGCCCATTGACGGAAAAATTGATCGTTTACGCGAGCAATTGAAGCGATTGTCAATTGCCCCAACAATGGAATTGATGGAAAAATTGACAATCGCAATTGATCGTTACCGGCGGGCTTTATATTGTATTCTGTGCCTTGGGGAAGGATATATGGTACTTGTTATCCCACTGTTGGGCACGGGTACGCGAAGCTGCGGGCGGAAAGCTAGTTACCTATATTTCTTGAGTCTATCAAGTAATAGGTTTATAGTACATTATGATACAAGTTAGCTTAGGTTGCTTATTGCACACAAGGCTGGGGGTTGCAGCCCGAGCCGCAGGCGAGGGCGTAACTCAGCCGAGTGTGCAATAAGTAAGAGCTCACGTGTTTCATACGACGTTTTTCAACACATTTGCGAGGGAAAAACAAAGTAATTTACCACACAGCAACAAATACGACAAAAACAAAATAATAATCATGATGAGAAAAGGCGCGCAGGTTTTTTTTTTGTTTTTTTCACACGCCCAATTCAAGAATATTTTGCGAACAAAGGGGTTAGTGAGCATACAGCCTACTTCAAAATTATAAATTTAAGTGATAAAATGCAAATATTTTAATATTTTATAACAAAATATTGTAAATTAGGAATAATTTGATAATAATTATTATTTGTTTGACTTAATTAAGGACCTACATATTTATTTATTCCAAAAATGCAAATGAATTTTCAGCGGCATAAAACCTCTTTGTTGTTATTAAAAAAATAACTGTATTACCCGGTTAAATTGAAAATGCTCTGTTTACTCGCAAAGAACTTGCAGTAAGGTACCTATTTAACTTTGTAGGTATCATTCTATAACCAACTAGTGTTTTATATATTATTGCACGCGTTTGTTATAGTTCGGTTTATGGCCCTAAAAGCGATGTATTAGGGCTCACTTTACGAGCAAGTGTGTTGTAAAAATTATTAAACATTTCTTTGCTATATACTGTGCATATTTTCTATTACGCTTCTTTTTCCTTTGCGAGTTTTGTGACGTCATAAAATATTAATAAAATAAAATCTTTTATTTGTGATTTTCCACAAGTAGGACTTAAACTTGTGATTAGTAAGCACATTTTGTATGTAGGTTTTTTAGAGGTTTTTCATTAAACGAAATCGTGGTAGTATTCGCAAAAGTATTTCATTTTGTTAAAAGTATACCTCTATAGAACGCGTGAAAATCTTAGAAGTGAAAAATATTATGGTTCATTTTTGTAGTAACCATTGAAAATAGTCAAACCAGCTGCGTTCAGTTTTCATGTTACTGGCGTGAAATACGTCTGTCACATCCAGAAACTAACGTGATCGGGATTAGTGGAATGTTGGATTTTAGCTAGGACTTTTCGTTTAAAGGGTTTATAATAATTTTCCGGGGTTGTAGTACCCTTTCTAACATATTCGGCTTAAAGGGTCTTTTATAACACGTTATATTACACGCAGTGGGGTGGTTCCACTCATGATAACAAGCAACTTTTACAATGGGCGCCAACTCTGATATCGTGAAAAAAATCAGCTGGTAGGTATTACGCTTTTATATGGAATAGCGGGTTTTTTTTTCGTGATATCAGAATTGGCCCCATAGTAAAAGTTGCTTGTTATCATGAGTGGAACCATCCCACTGCGGGAATCAAATGATTAAAATTTCACGATGTATAGTAGGGGCCATCCATAAATTACGTCACACGAATTTCATGGTTTTTGACCCCCTCCCCCGTCCTAGTCACAGCTGGTCACATTTGTGAAACCCCCTTCTCCCTAGTGTGACGTCACATATTTTACAATTTTGCATCTTGAAAAAAATATTGAATTAAAAAACAGTTCAGAAATTTGTTTTATTTCAATTTAAATGATTTTGAAATGTGACGTCACGAAATTAAGGACCCTCTCCCATCCCCTTGTCACACGTTGTCACATTTCGTCGACCCCCTCCCTCCCCCTTAACGTGTGACGTAATTTATGGATGGCCCCCTAGCAATAAATATATCTATAAATTGTGTAAGTGCTTGTTTTGTTTATTATGATTAGCATTATTGAATGAGTCAAGAATATTTATGGTAATAAATGTCAACCAATATAGTTTACTACTACACAAAGTCTTGGGATGAATTTGTATGATTATTTTTATTAAGAGCGCGCAGTCTACACACTATTGGAAATAAAATCATAGTGTTTAAATAAAAAAGAAATTATGAATTATCTCTCTGGAGTGCACTGCGAACAAGCTTTGCGGTACTTTTTATCCCTCAAACAATATTTTCTAGCCTGTCGTTTTGTTGGACTTTAAGCGCTATCGCACACGGGCAACTTAGTCTCCCAGCAACTGTTTTGTCTCTTACATCAAGTCCAGGGGTTTATATGGAAGCGCGCACACGAAGCGACACGGTCGTCTGCAACTTTTCATACAAATCACGTGAGAGACAAAAAAGTTGCGGAGACAAAAGTTGCCCGTGTGCGATAGCGCTTATTGCGAAAAGTGGCCACTTTTAACAATAAAAGTACATTAAACTAAACGACAGGCTAGAAAATATTGCTTAAGTGATAAAAAGTACCACAAAGCTTGTTCGGAGTGCACTCCAGAGAGATAATTTACAAATTTGTCTTTATTTAAGCACTATGATTTTATTTTTAATGGCGGCGCTAGTGTGCAGACTGCGCAGCCTTAAGCCCAGTATAACCTTAAATCAAGTGGGCCATAGAATTATTATAAACTAATCAACATTTAAATTTTATCGACCCCCAAACGACGATTCCCACCAAAATTCAGGGTATCCCAAATTATAGTCCCGAAGGGATTATTAGCCCCTACATTTCCTCCTTGTTGGACTTGTAAGGTACCTCAGAGTTCGTTGCCATGGCAACACCGTCATCAACCTTTGGGAACTTAACTAATCAAAGAACCATTTCCTTGTTTAATTTTACATCGTTTGTTAGGAAAAGTAAAAGCTATTGATTTTGTACGGATTCAATTAGCCTTTAAAAAGTACTCTTTTTTCCAGAAAAAGATTGTTATTTTTTATTTATATTTTATTGTACACAATAAATAATGATTGTAAGCGACGCGCTCTTTATGTTATAATTAGTTTTTATTTTGTTAAATAAAAGAGGGTAGTACGGCGTCGTCCCTGCGTATGTCGCTGATGCAAAGCCAACGTCCAGCCAGTCTGCCGCGAGCCCTCATGGAAGCGACACCGCGCTACCCTGAGATCCATATAAAACACGTGCCTGTCAAAATTTGTCATTCTTTCGTTGAAACTTGTGTAATTTTGTCAGTAAACGATACTATTTTCACAAACCGGCATTTTTAACATCGATAACCCATTGAACCGCCTACAATGATCATCATAATAATAAATTATTTACTTGCTAATCAATATCCTGCTTTGAACAAGATTTAGATATGTTTTTTGCAGGTTTCGTATAGTAACGCAGGTAACCATTTTTGGTTAAAACCTATTTTAAAACTATGAAAAAAAGTATTGAAGAGTTTTTCAATAAATAATATATTATTGAATTGATATTGAAATTGAAAAATCTTTATTCAAATAAACTTATTACCATCACCTAAGTCTGACACCATAACAACAATGAAAAAATTGTGGTGTTCCGGCAGTTAGAGGTAAGATAGCCAGTTCCTCAGTGATGAGGATTCCGGGTGTAGTAAGCTTCCACCTTCAGCCTTATCGTCACTTAACATCAGGTGAGGTGAAGGCCAAGCACTCTTGTCATGCATTAAAAAAACTTAGAAATTTGTCCATCAGCCATTTTAATGTCCCCACTGCTGGGGTACAGGCCTTCCTTATGGGTGGATAAGGAGGACGGGCCATAACCCACCACGCGGGCCCAATGCGGATTGGTGGGTGTTAACGACTGCAAAGCAGCCGGGACCAACGGCTTAACGTGCCTTCCGAAGCACGGAGGAGCTCGAGATAATAAATTTTTGGTCACCCATCCCATGACCGACCCTTGCGAACGTTGCTTAACCTCCGCAATCGCTGGGCCAGGCGCTAAAGCACTGCGCCACCGAGCCGAGAAATTTAGTGCTTATGAATTAATATGAAATCTAGACTGATCCCTGTCAGTGCTTTGAAGAAAATGGTATTTAATTACACCCAGAGTTAAATGGAAACAAAACACAATCAAACGGTTGACATAGGTGCATTTTTAATATAACACTGCTGTTTTTCTTTTAAGACAAAACAATACAAGCGTTGTTTTGCGACGAAAATTGTTAACGGTGCCTGTGTGTTTATAAAGAAAAGCCTAAGGCAATGGGAACGCCTTTTTAGAGAGAAACAGTCCTTAGCACTCTCTTTTGTTTTAAGCAAAATGCTAAGAAAGCCAAAGAAAGCTGTAAAGGTTTGTTTTCTTTAGAAAGCTTAATTATTTTGTTTTCTTATTTTATTTACACCTCAATAAGTGTTTTTTCTAATTATAAAGCAGTGACTTTTAATAATTAAATCAACGATTTTATTACCAAAGCAAGTGCTAAGAATTTATGCTATTTTAAACAAACTTTTAAGCTGTAAATGTTTACATAGAAAACCTAGATCAACGCATATTGCTTATGAATGCTAAGTGTCATTGGAAAAGGCATAAAACAGAAGTTTTTAACTTGAAAATTTCTATGAATGAAAAGCTCAAGTATATAATAAGTACGTTAAAATAACATTATTGTTGAATTTTCAAACAATATTTTGAGAATTCTCAACTTTTTACGTCGGCTAGAGTTAAATTTTATTGTTTTCGTAACCGAAAGTGCAACTTATCCACAAAAGCTCTAGGGTGTGCAGGTTTAACTCTTAATTTAATACTATGATACTACGAAATAAAGTAAAATGCTTTTTAATAAATTATGGTAACTATTCCCACCCAACAATTACAATAAAAAAATTACAACAACAAAAAGCAAAATAAAAAACACCCTAAGAAGGATAACCAAACAAAAAAGGTTAGTTCATTGAAAGATCTTTCCCCTGAAAATTAAAAAGTTAAGCAGCGATACTTCGCGCGGCAAGTATCTAACCACTCGAGATTTTCTCGCATAAGGGAGACGACGACTAATATCATGGTGTTGACAACTCTTGGTGCCATGAGGATCTTTATAGAGCTGTCATGGTGTTGACCGAAGCACAGAATAATAGTACTAACGTACAGAAGTCCATTCGCGCGAGGGCTATCAAATAATAAGCCATCCTCGGTGCACAGCAGTAAAGTACAATTTCAAATTACACAGCGCTGCGTGCCTAATATTATAAGTACCTACGAAGCGCTTCACTTCTGTCCCGTAGCTTTGTTTCAATCGTGAATAGTTAAGGTTGCTACTCGCTACTTACCGATATCATAGGAAACATCCGTTATGCCGATGAATATACAATGAAATTACTAATATAAAATAAAATAAATCTATCTACTAAGTGAGCTGAGCGATGTATTTCTAAGTAGTTTTTTTTTTTTTTTTTCTTTTTTTATCTTAAATGGGTTTGCTCTTGACCCCAGTCTAGCCCAAAAGCAAAGACAGGGCCTACGATGGAGCGAGCTTGCCCAGAAAGTGCTTATTCACTCTGGCCTTGAATAGAGTCAGGTTGTATGCGCTCGGAAACACAGACGCCGGCAGGGAATTCCATTCCATAGCTGTGCGCATTATAAACGATGTGGAGTAGCGCTTGGTACGCAGAAAAGGTATATCAACCAAGAACGGGTGATAGCCCGCAGTGCGTCTGGATGTCCGATAGTAGAAAGGAGAAGGTGGAATGAGCTCATGCAGCTCTTGAGCACACTCACCGAAGTACAATCTATAAAAGACCGATAGGCAAGCAACTTTTCGGCGGTGAGCCAAACTGTGAAGCTTAGCTGCTACCAGTTTTTCATCGCCTATTAATCTCTTGGCTCTGCGTTCCACCGAGTCCAGTGCAGCAAGTTGATATTTTGCTGAGCCGTCCCAAAGGTGGCAACAGTACTCCATGCAGGGTCGGACTTGAGCTTTATAAAGGGTTAAAAGCTGCCCAGGCTTAAAGTACCGCTTGACTTTATTTAGGATGCTCAGTTTCTTAGCTGCAGTTTGAACTTTGGATTCGATGGAGGTGCCGAAGTTAAGGTCAGAAGATAACTCCATGCCAAGAAGCTGGAGAGTATCGGTTACTTGGATAGATGTACCTCGGAAAGTAGGAGTTAAGTTGAATGGACTCCTTTTTGCGGTGAACAGACACGCCTGCGTTTTAGAAGCGTTGAAACTGACGAGATTTTCATCACCCCATTGGGAGACGAGACTTAACTTCAGGTTCAATCGCTCGACCATGGCCTCTCTCAATATTTTTACCTCATCTCTACCGACTTTCGCGCTGGACAGATATCTCTCCATGACAGTACTGTCATCTGCGTACCCAACAATGCCCGATATTAGTAGGTCATTGATGTGTAGCAGGAAAAGCGTCGCAGAGAGCACCGACCCCTGAGGAACTCCGGCATCAATCGCCATGAGGTCAGAGGAGCAGCCGTCAATGACTACTCTGATCGACCGTTCACTCAAGAAGTCGGCTACGTAGTTATAAGTTAGTTATAAGTACTTAGTTAATTGTGTGAAAATAATATAATTTGGGAGAAATTTTAGGCTATGTATACAGTTCGGGATGATTTACGTTAAAAGTAATAAATAATTACGAACTGACTCGTTCGTTTCGTTCGCACGCTCGTCGCTCGCAGACAGCGCGCGTCGGCGCGGTGATATCCCTCGACCATGGCTCGACTGACTGAGCCGCGAGCAGTAGGCTAAATACCATGTAAGACTGTGAGAGGGGTATGAGTGTCAATAAAAAAAATTGGGACAAGTTCATGAAGAACGAAAAGAGAATTACGATCTGATTTCATAATTAACGAAGTTGTGTTAAAATTCAAAGGTACTTTAGGTAATAAAAGCCTTCTTTACTGCGAAAGCACTAGAAAAATTCATAGCATCTTGCAGAGTTATGGGAACTCAATTAAATTGATCAGACTAGTGCCCCGAACAGCCAAAGATACGGATCTTAGTTAATATTTTTGAGCTTTGTAAGTGAACACGACAACTAAAACATTTTTCTACTCTATCAAAACAAACCCCATGATAGCTAATGTAGAATGAAAACGGAAAACCTATAAAGTTTTCATTTAACATTAGCTATCTTTGTGATTACAAATGGGAGAGATGGATTATTCAAAATGCGGCACATAAAGCGCTTGACATCACGAATCAGGTTCTATCAAAAGATATGAAAATTATTTTATCCCAACACTAACTGTTTGTCCTCCTTCTTTCCATAAAGAAGGCCTGTGCCCCAGCAATGGTGTGTTGGTGAAATTTGGTAAATGTCTATAAAAAAGGTATGCGTGCAGCTCTATTTTGTTTGTAAAATCTCTACACTCAATGATATATATATTATTGCTACCTACTGACTCTCTCCTCTCCCTCTCTCTCTCTTCTGGATTATCTCACATGGGATTAGCTTTCCATATTGCGCTTTTCCACTTAACTTTGTCTTCGATATCATCCTCAGTCACTTTGGTTTAAGGTCTTCGTCTGGATTTTCCGCCACTCACCCGTAGCACCTCAGACGGCTATATCCTTTGTTGTTTACAACTTAGTTGTAGACAACAATCTAACTTACCACTTTAGTCTTATCTTGTTGAACATACCAAGTCGCCTACTCATTGTAGGTATGTCATCCATCACCATCACCACCCACATATTTTATATTGATTATTGTCGATGGAAATTGGAATATTGTCGCTTGAGTTGGGTAAGCGATATAAATAAATATATCGGGTATTTACAATACTTTTGCTGTAACGATAAAAGTGCCATCAACTGATTGATTGATATAGATTATTTGTTGAAGTGTTATTTGTTGAAACACATGGGTGTTTTACTTAAACTAGTACTAAACTAATCTGCCATTTGATTGAATCAGTACGATTCTACAATAACGATTTAATTATCACGATATTAAACTTTTATTTTCAGTTGCAACTTCACAACATTCATCGAAGCTGGTTTCTATTTTTAAATGTAGGCAGCTCTATAGATATCCGCCCACCACTCGTTGGGGTTGGTGTATAAGGGCTGGTGCGACCCTCAACGCTCACTCGCGGCACAGATCGCATCGCGACCACTCGGGTCGAACCGAACAGCCAGAACCGCGCGCGTACGTATCACGTCGTTCGAAATTTAAATTTTCGAAAACATTACAACCTTTTTGAAATGTTTTGAAATGAAAATTTGTTCTGCGTTAAGTAAAATTTAAATTTTGAATTACTTTGTTGTTTCTTTTGTGTGTGTGTTGTGATGGATTTGTTGCGGCGTTTGAAGAAAATTTCTGGTAATGTTAACTTTTTGTATTTGGTGTTCGCGTCGTCACGGGTTCAGAAGGAGTGCAAAAACTTTATGGCTAATTAAAAAAAGAATTGTCGCAAAACTTTTATGTTCATCGCATTTTTCGCCGTTATCTAATTTTGTAGGTTTCCAGTATATGACCGCTGTGTTATTACTATGTTTGTCCCAATAATAACTGGGATTTATAACCGACTCGGCAATGTCATGAATTATTTACCAATTACTTAGAAGAATACGGTGCCATAGGATCTATCCATTTATTATTCATGACCGGATCTACTAATTTCGAAGTATCCGAATAAATTTAATCGGGCTTCCGATGGGAATATTGGCAAAGCATGATCTGAATTTTAACACAATCAAGACTTCCACGTGTTTTCTTTGGGGCTCATTTCTATTTTATGCATCTTCTTATTTTACATCACCTGTTTTATGAGTTTCTAACATAAGTTTTTAACGTAATTTTTAATGGAATATGTATTTTTTCCGGAAAAATAAAGTAGACTTTTCTAATAAGAATTGCTGATTAGGATTCTATTTTAATAGTTATTTAACTTCGATAGGTGGAATAGATAAAATCTGTCTTCGTATTAAAATGTGTGTATGCTCAATAAACGCTTTATCCAGTCATGTATGTAAGCTAAATTGTCAAAATTTGAAAACCATTTCACATTACTGTAAATAAGCAGATGTAATTACAGCTCATGACAACTTTGATAAAAAATATATCTGATAAGATTCTGCGCCCATTCGAAGTTTTGAATGAGTCTTAGAGAAACAATCATTCAAAAGTAGTACAAACTTACTTATTTATTTCAGTTTATTTAAAAACTTTTTGACATATTCAACTTAATGAACTGAAACATACTTACCTATTATGAGCACAAACACATTATACAAGGTCATTTTGTATTCACCATCAAATTTTGAGGATGTGTTCAGTCCATGAAACTGAACAACTTTTTGTAAGGAACACATGGTCAAATATGTAAAATAAAAATCGACTTTCCATACAAATCAAAGAGATCACGTGTTCAATTTAGTATGAGAAGACCAAAATTTTGTGGTGAAATTTGACACGTTTCTTAGAGAAAGTTGTTTAGTTTCATGGACTGGACACATCCTTAAAATATGGATGGTAAGTTCAAAATGACCCGATATAAGTACCTACTTAATTAATTGTTTATTACAATAACTTTTTAAAGATTTGAACAAATTTATTTGTGATGAACAAAACAAACTTGTCCTTTTTCTAGAGAAATATTTTGTCTTTAATTTAGTGGCCTTTTTATTCGCAGACAGACACTGACAATTTTCAATAGATAAGTAATCTATTGGTACTTTTAGTAGACTCGCACATTTCGTGTTTATGTGCGGCGCAAAATCACCAGAACCATCGTTATTTTCCCAAAAGGAAATGTGATATATAAACATATAAGGAATTCGATTACAATCAAACAGAAATGGGTTTCGCACGCTTCTTTGTCTATTAAAATATAACGCTCAGATTCGGGAAATTCTGCTTTATTGTTCAAGGAATAAGGACTATAATTTTTGTTTGATACATCCTTAGTACGACTGCAATGTGAGATGGGGTTTTCGGTGTTATCTTAAAGCCTTTGGCGGTTCAGTTACAATCTTTAGCTCAACTTTGGAGAAATATTGCCTCACGAAATTGTTCTTTCTGGTTTTGTGTATAAAGTTTAAATTCGGGTTTTTAAGCGATTCAGAAAGTAATTACCTTAATTTTAATGTTTACTGCTGCCGTAACTACAAGGATTAATAAATATTCACACTTTATACGAAAGGAATCTAAATGACACAACATATAAAGACTCATTTTGTTAGCATGGTGGAATATTTCAAAAAAGAAGGAAAAAGAAAAAAGCATTTATTGGTCTCTGCGCCCTTAAACTTAACAAACAACTTCTACAACTAAATATACAGAATAAACACAGATACATATATAATAAAGAAAAATAATGAAAACAGGTGCGAGGGCCAATGGGTAGCTGCCTCAGCTGTGCTTCTGCAGCATTGCGCAGAATGCCACAGAAACGCTGATTTTCAGACAGCTCCCTAGGTAAGGTGACTTTTGCGGTAATATTATAATTATACAAATAAATATGCCATTAAATAAATAAATAAAAAAAAGGTGTCCGTGCTTTTTAGAAGGAGAAAAGGAAAAAGAAAAAAAAGAAAATAAGTCTATGGTTTTAGTATATTATTATCTGTTCTGTTCAAAGAGAATGTAAAAATCACTACGTGGAATATTTTAATCGTTATGATTGGCGATGTGACAAAATTATTTTTGTACTCTTTTTACTGCAATTTATTACTCCTTATCTGTACTTAAAGCCCTTATGTCAGTCAACTAGCGCCGCAAATATATTTATTTTGATTACACGTAAACCAAGTCAATATTAAAAAAGGAAACAACCATGCCCTCCTAAATTTTGAATAATTCTAATAACATTTTCCATTGTTTGTACTTGTTTTAAAATGCAATTAAAGTGGCCACTTTTGGTTTACTAAAATGGATTTTAAAACTTACAGAAAGAATGAAAACTGTTGAAGAGTTATTCAAAAAGAATAAGAGACAATTTAATAGGACATGGTTGTTTCCTTTTTTTAATATTGACCTGGATTATGTATAATAAAATTAATTGAAATGAAAATTAAACGGCGCTAGTTGATAGCTATAAGCGCCTTAAATTGAAATAAATTATTTTCTTCACAGTATTAAACACAAGAAATGCTTCACAAAAAGATCCGACAAAACAAAAGTTAAATGTACCCTTTTCGTCGGTCCATCAAAAACTAAGTTGAACACCATCAGGAAACTTTGTAATGATCCAAATCAAATAAATGGATTTTGAATTTCAACATCGTAAAAGGTTGTCGATTTAGTTCGGGCGACGACGACAATTTGTTACTTTGAACAACTTTATATTAATTAAACGAATTCTAACCACGCCAACCGGCGAATGGCGGTGCGATGAGCGAATTTTCTCATTGCACACGACTCCCTCACTGAACAGTTAAATCACAATTTGTGGTATCTCACGTCGTGAGTTAGAAATTCGTACATACAAGTGGCTCAGTGGCCTGCTGTAGACCTCGCTTTAATATCTCTGCCATATTAAAAATTCCCGAAAAACTGAAACGATAAAAAATTCAATAGAATAATATAGAACCTGCTCACAAAATTTCACAAGAATCCTTACTAATACTATAAATGCGACAGTCAGTTTGTTTGTTATGCCTCCAGTCTTAACTACTCAACCGATCATCGTGAAATTTACATATTGTTAGGGATACAGAAAAGGACATAGGATACCTTTTATCCCGAAAAGAAGAACTGTTCCCGAGGGATATATAAAAAAATGCAACGCAGACGAAGTCACGGTCGGTCGCTAGTCGATCGATAATTGCGACCTGTAGAGGATAACAGACGGATAGCCTGGACATACGACATCCGGAATTTTAGCCCACCCATAAACTAGAGACGTGACAATAAATTCACGCTTTTCAGGCAGAAATAATAGACATTTTTTCCACTTGCTACGATCTTAAAATAGTTCTATCGCTCCATCTACTCTCATCAAAGTTCTCTTGATATTATATGCCCGCTGATTTCGCTAATTGTCGCTCATCTGTAAGTCTGTAAGCTCCCTAAGGCCCATTTTCAAAAGAGTTATTGTTTTAGCTGATGACAATTCCCAAGATTTCTATTATATTATCTTTTAAAGGGCAAAAGCGTGCCTTTCAAAATGGTGATTCATATTCATCTAGTTTCAGAAAGTTTAAAACTAATTTTATCTTTTGAAAAGATGATTGCGGTTGAGGTCCTACCCCCGAAAATTAATGTTCAGCTAAAATTAAGCTTCATTTCATTTAAAAATTATCTTATGACCGAGCGAGCGCGAAGCGTCTCTGCTTCAGCTTGGGCCAAAATGCTTTCGTATGTCTGTTCCACTGTCCTGCTGTCCCTCTATCCGTCTAACCGGCTGTCCGTCTATTCTCCTTTACAAGTCGCATTTCGCAACCGATTCTCGTGATTTCTATGATTATATGATTATACGAGGTTCTATGATTATACGAGGGCGGTTTGATAAGTCCACGACTGAAAAGAAGAAATATTTTTTTATTCATATTTTTTTGTATCTTAAAAAGAAACTCCTTAGGAAACACAATTTTTTTCAAATTCTACAAAAAGCTCAAGCGATTTCTAACTTTTCTTAACGACCCTGTCGACCCTCTCAGCAGCACTCATGACATCAAAACTCAACGAATAAAGATCCTTTCTATTCTCTAGATTTAGTCCAGTAAGATTTTTTCTCCTACCAAACATGAATAAATGTCTTGGCAGGCAAAGATTTTCATCAAGCCAAAAGGTGGTGTCTGAAATGGGCCCTCATTTCAGTTACCACAGGTCTTAGGCGATGAAAGAAAAAAATAATGGGTTAAAGAGGTAGGAACTTTGTTGGACTGAATACGCAGAGCTACAAAAAGATTGTGTAGAGAAATAAAACAAAATATGCCGAAAAAAGATGTTTCTTCTTTACAAAGCCATGGACTTATGAAACCACCCTCGTATAGATTTCTTTTAGTCGATTCAGTTATTCGAACTTTCAAAATAGAGGAGAATCATTCAAAATTTAGAGCTTTTTTATGCACAACGGGAATCGGGATAGTATTTAGCCATCACCTCACCCGATGTTAAGTGACGATTAGGCCGAAGGTGGAAACGCAATACTTCCGGAATCCTCATCAGTGAGGAACTGGCTATCTACTCTTCTTACCTCTAATTGCCGGAACACAACAATTTTTAAATTGTTGTTATGGCGTCAGACTTAGATAAGATGGTGGTAGCCAGCCAGGCGGACTTGAAAGAAGCCCTACCACCAACCAAACCGAGTACAAATTGTACCTCCCCTGGGAATCGAACCCGGGACCCTGCGTCTTACATGGGTGAGCCAACCACTAGACCACAGAGGCGGTTAAAAAGCTGTAGTGTAGACCTCGCGTTTGTGCGTTAAAAAGTAGCTCAAATTGTATGTTGTTTAAAAATTTATCTAATAAATGTCATCATGGTAAATAAAAGTCTAATTTAAAATGTCGGTCATTCCAACAGGAAAGGGGATAGATCCCAACATTTTGGTGGTTTTGTCAATAAAATTGGTCATATTATTCTGCCTTTAAAAGCTTCGCCATCGCTAACCAAACCGTTCGCTTGCTGTTATTTACAAAAAAAGGAAAAAAAAAATACAATCAACGTTAGCTTTTTATAAACGCCTGTAGTTTTAGACAATTTTTTTGTTTAACCCAAAATGTTTTCTATCCCAAAATAAAATAAAAAAAACACAGAATCGGATCAGCAGTTTTTTTTTTACTTCAATAGAGATGTGTTTTTTAAACGGAAATGGTAATAACTTGTCAAAATGGTGACAAGATATTTTGTAAAAGGTCTTTGGAATAAATTAAGAAATAATGATATTTTATACTTGAACTCTCTAGCTGTAACTTTGTACTCAGATGGAAAACAAATTAAAAATATTTTTAAATATAAAATGTAATTTACTATGAATCCGAAATACATTTGAATAAAAATAACAATTAATTCCTCGTAAACGTTTGAACTCGTTCCATTCTGTATTTAGTAAAACAAATAAATTAATAATTATTATGATCTTCTAATTATTTTTCGTATTCAATAGTCGACTTCAATAGTCGAGCTTTTATTTTTACTGACACTGTATTCAGAGAAAAGCGATTTCTCTCGAGATATATAAATTATAATAATAAATCTAACTGCCGAGACAAATTGAAATTAATTATTCACGATGAATCAGACAGATCATAATAATATTGATTTAAAAGTATAAGTATATATAGTTTTTTGTATAATTAGTTACTATATTTCAAAATTGCACTATGGAGAACCAATTTGAACTATAGAGGCCCCGCAAACTACCGATTTTCTATCTGCCGATAGTTTGGTCGGGCCTTAGTATGAAGAAGTATGCAAGTGCGCATATTACAACGATTTGATATCGGCCGATTCTTAATATTAAATAAAAAAACCGGTCAAGAGCGAGTCGGACTCGCGCACCGAGGGTTCCGTACCATCATAATTGCACCATTAAACCACACTGCAGAGTAGAATAATAAACTTAGTATTGCAGTTTTAGGTCAGCGCCATCTCTTGACCGATAGTGGAACTAATGTTAACTTTTTTAGAAATTATCAAATTTCTAAAAAAGTGTGCTATATTGAGACATCGTTTTATTTTTCCTGTAATCTTTATATAAACTGCTATTACACAGAATTATTTCAGATTTTTCTCTTTGCAAACTTTGGAGATAAGGGGGGGGGGACGGACGGTATTTTTTTTTACATTTTTCATCACAAATCGAAAACTAGGTGGCCTAAAACAAAGAGCAAAAATTATTGAAAACGTGCAAACGGCGCTCTTTTAAATGATATCCCACATGCCCTAGTAGCTCCACTTCAAATTTTTAAGACCCCTTTACTGTCCCTGTTGGAAAAAAGATACCATTAGTTGATACCATTAGTAGTTCTCGAGATATCCAGCTGTGACAGACAGACAGACAGACAGACTGAGTCACACCATAAGGGTTCCTTTTTTACCATTTTGCAATTTTTGGCAAATGTCATCTCAAACCATTCTAAATTTCAAGTTGATACCATTAGAAGTTCTCGATATATCCAGCTGTGACAGACAGACAGACAGACTGAGTCACACCATAAGGGTTCCTTTTTACCATTTTGGTACGGAACCCTATAAGGTCCGACCAAACTATCGGCCGATGGAAAGTCTGTAGTTTGCGGTTTGCCTCTAACTATTAAACCAATTCAAGACCATTTGGAAAATAATAAAAAAAATTTAGCGTTTGAGCTTACAAATGCTATGAATTTAAAGCAATAGAATACGGAATTTCTTTAGGAAGCACGTAACAGGAATTCTTAATTAAAATGGCTCGTTCCTCTGTAGCAAATTTACTTAAATGCTAATGAAATGATCTAGCACTGTACAAAGTTTCAGCGTTATCGACTTTTAGTTCCTTTTAGATAAATAAATTTTGTTAATAATTGTAAAATGTAATGTTTTAACGCCGCTGTGGTCTAGTGGTTCACCCATGTAAGACGCAGGGGTTCCGGGTTTGATTCCCAGGGGGGTACAATTTGTACTCGGTTTGGTTGGTGGTAGGGCTTATTTCAAGTCCGCCTGGCTAGCTACCACCATCTTACCTAATAGTCCAATAAAACTAACTTTATCTGGACATAATTAATAAACTCGTTGTTTTTATTAGTTTGTCGGATATTGATATTAAGTGTCAAATATTAATTAGATATGTGATGTAAGAAATCCGGGGTGGTAACCGTTTCATATAAAAATCATGAGATTTCGTACATTACCTAGCTTTTTCCTAAAAGCAAAATAGTTAACCAAATACCTTGTTAGTATAATTTTATGGTGCATTAAAATGCTATCACCTAATAGCAAAATTAAACTGAATCCAAATTCGCATGTTCGTAGTATTCATCTGATCTCAATATCTAGATAAGCCAAAATGGTAACTATTATGCTTGTATCTTATTAAGCTATGATGGGTCTTTTTAGATATTTTAAACAAAAATTTAACATTTATTTTTTACGTTTTAATAATAATGTATTTCTCAGTAATTAAACATTTTTTAGTTTTATGCAAAGTTTCTAAATGTTTAATTCCTTTTATTTTAACTATAACTAACACTAATTTATGACATAGAAAAAGAAAATTTCAGTTATCTTATTATGTCCCGATAAAGCTAGTTTTATTGGACTATAAGTCTGCCGCCATAACAACGATTTAAAAATTGTTGTGTTCCGGCAGTTAGAGGTAAGATAGCCAGTTTCTCAGTGATGAGGATTCCGGGAGTACTGCGCTTCCACCTTCAGCCTTATTGTCACTTAACATCAGGTGAGATGAAGGCCAAGCACTATCCCGTTGTTTATAAAAAAGTAGTACAGTGCAGTACTTATATTTTTAAATTTTTAACAAAACTTTGCTTCCACATCCATTTAATTTAATCAATCGTCTAGTTTAGTTTAGTCAAATACCCTCAGTTTTAATTTATTCATAATTCTTGTACAATTTTAAATTATTATTCTTTGGTTCAGAAATAATGTACGTATTGTTTTTTTATGTAAAGTCAAAATTAGAGATTCAATCAAATGGTTTGTTCTAATAGATAACTTTAAAATAAACGTTAGTGAGCAAATGTTTGTGTTTTAAACTTTTGTAAGTACTTAGTATTTGTGTTTCAGCCATATTTGCATAATTTTTATGTTCGCTCAGTATCCGAATGTTTTTTCGATAGATAGTCGGTCGGTCGTCAGTAGCTACCAACAAAATTAAAAAAGAAAATTGTTAGCTGACGAGAAAAAGTTATGAACTGTTTTCTCTTTGCCTATTACACTGTTGTTTTATAGTCGTTTTAATTAACAATTGAATGGTTTACCAATGAAACATTTGCGCCAAAAAAACATGAGTCGAAAAAAGTTTTTTTTTAGTTTCCCATACTAATCACAATGCTGTTTAGTTATTATGGGAGGACCAAGTCCGACATTTTTGTCGATTTTCAACCAAATGAATTTTTGACAAAAATAGTTTCATTGGCAGAACACTCCCTAAAAGTTAATAAAAAGGACTACAAAATAACAACCCGTTGTAAATGAAAAAGTTTATTTCGAGAATATATAATTGAATAGCAAATTATGTCTCACTAGCGGCCGCCCGCGACTTCATCTGCGTGGAAAGATTTTTTGCTATCCTCGGGAACAATACGTTATTTCGGGATGAAAGGTATCCTATGTCCTTCTCTGTACCCCTAAGAACGTGTATACAAAATTTCATGATGATCGGTTACACATCATCCTACATCCAAGAAAGGCCCCAAACCCGCGTCCCCTTTATTATAAAAAAAAGGTTACTAATATAATACTTTACGAGAAGAGATTGTCCCGCGTACCTCTTGATGCTACCTTGCGTACCCCTTGGGGAACGCATACCACTAATTGGGAAACACTGACCTATAGTAAATTCCATTAATTGAGTCGACGGACGTATCTATAAATCAACGTTCATTGTTAAAATCACTCCATGTTAAGCTGAATTCCCGTGGGTGGTAATTTATGGCTTAATTGTACATTTTATCATATTTAATGTCGTACAGCAACCGAGTAATTCAAATGTGGGGAGAGCGCGTTATGAATTGAATAAAATTGGTGATACTATTATGTATTTTGTGGTGATACATTTGTCGGCGACGCGGTTTTAAGGTTGAATTCCACTGGCATCGGCGACAAGAGGCGACAAGCTACAATCCCTTGCGAATGCGACAAATACGATAATGGAGTGGCATTGTGTCTGGAAGTTAGCTCTTTTGTTTTTTATATTAGCTATGCCTGATTGTAATGGAGTTTTCTAAAACCGTTGTAAAAATTGAACTCGGAAGATGTCAGGATTCAAAACTGAATTATATATGAAACATTAATCAACATAAGAATATAAAAGTATTCGTTTTTTTTTGTCTAAGTTGTTTAATTCTATATCTAGTTGAAATTTGTGTGAATTTGTGGGATGTGAAGGAAATGTATGATAGTAAGAAAGTTAGGGCTTACATCTTATTTTACGGCCCTTAAATCAGCTCACTATTAAAAAAACAATAAAAAGAAAAGTTTTCTAAATGCTTCTTTATTTAATGGACAAAAGCTTTTTTATTGTGTGCTTTTTATTATTTCTATTACTTTTAAAACGAGGTGATAGACAGCTTATAAAGACTCTTTCTCTCTCTTCTATCTATGACTCTCTTAGAGCCAAAACCCTCTGTCGTCCGGTCGCCGAGTAAATGTCGACAGCGACTGCAATTTCTACTAATTTATATGCATGCGTACGCTCTAGCCACGCAGCGGCAACTCACAGGCTGTTTTTTTTATTAATTTATCTGTTTTTGCCACAAAAGACGTGCCTTTATTTTTCCTCGATTGTTTCTTTATAATTAGTAACGATAATATTGCAACTTCCATACACGAATGTACAAACACCACCAATATTCAAGTTGCTCGCTCGGTCGCTGGCCTAGTTGCCCATGTTTTGAGTCGCCGGGAGACCGAATCGCTCAGCGACCGGTCGACAGTTGTTTCATGTCGCATTGTTAAAAACAGACCTTAAACTCACCTGTTGGTACGAAAGTTACGAAACATTCTTTATAAGAGCATTTGTCATAGCCTGCAAACATTTTACTATCGCCGAAGTAATTGCTTTTGTTTCGAAATACTGTGAAAAGTGTTTTCCATTACGAATCCATTCAAAAGAGCTTAGGCGTCACAAATCGGACGAGACATTTTAAGTTGTTCTTTGACTTGTAAATAGGGCTTACGTTCGCCTGGAGATAATTTGTTTTGTTTTGACCTGTTATTTTAATTATTTCATATTATGTGTGTTTTATGAGGGATTTTAGAACATTAGGAGCAGTCGGCAGTACTACTAATTAACACGCTGTAATAAGCCAGGCCCCTAGCACGGCTATTGAAACGCCATAGCCATTTATAGCTTTTAACTGTTGTCTTAAGACAATGGATTTTGACAGTTGAGTGTCGATAAAACCCTAAATCACGCGATATATTGCATCGTGTTTATGTGGTCATGCTAGCAATGCTGGCGTTGTAAGAATCCTTGTAACCGTGGCTTACATGCATTGCTTGTTTGATTGTCATTTATACACGGTTAATTTTTAAGTATATCTAAAAATGAAATGGGGATTTCAGACCACGTAAATGAACAACTTTTACTATAGGACCAACCACGAAATCGCGAAAAAAAAAATCAGCTGTTCCATAGAAAAGTAAAGTCCATCGACTCTACTATAATGTATGGAACAGCTTATTTTTATTCGCGATTTCGTGGTT
Organism: Agriphila geniculea; assembly: GCA_943789525.1. Classification (NCBI taxonomy): domain Eukaryota; kingdom Metazoa; phylum Arthropoda; class Insecta; order Lepidoptera; family Crambidae; genus Agriphila; species Agriphila geniculea. The sequence goes on along the minus strand of OX038886.1, from coordinate 6,625,136 downwards.
GGTCCCATAGTAAAAGTTGTTCATTTATGTGGTCTGAAATCGCCATTTCATTTTTAGAAATACTTAAAAATTAACCGTGTATGTAGGTATAATGTACATCATGGAAAATGATTTCTGAACTAGATACTGAAGCTGTATGATAATTTGCTATCAAAAGTTAAGTTAGGCCTATTACTATACTAGGTTAGGTCTAGCTTGACTCTTCTATAAGTATTTGAAATTTAATAATTGATAAAATCCTACTAAATTGGTTGGTAAAATTTAACGGATACATCCGCGATTTAGTAAAAGGCAAAGAAGCAAAGAAAAAAATACAGATTTCGCGCTTCTCGCAACTATCGGTGGACATTGGAAATGAACATAAAAATAAAAAAACCTGCTTTAACGAGAAATAAGTAACGATATTTACAAAGGACATCAGACAGAGTCCCATAGAAAAAAACCAAAGAATGTATAACGTTTCTGTTTTTTTCAAAATGTAGGCATGTAATTAGTAAGTCATAGAAAATATTCAGATTTTTACGAAGATTTATGTTTTAAGAGTTATTTACGTTTGAAAGTTTTATTTTTTGGTAACCCCGACACTAAATAGCAACACCAGTTTCATGACAACACGTTTCGTTAGCTGCGTTAGTGATACAGATAAGAACCACAATGTACAAGTTGGAACTGATCAAACGGAAAATCTGTGCATATGGCGCACGTAACAAAACGCTTTTGACAGTTGAGTTGACTGATATCCGGCAGACTTTTTTTTAATGCGCAATCACTTGTGCCACAGAACAAATATACTCAAGGGAGACTTGTGAAATCGCTAACAAAGATGTCCGTTTCATTGATATGCTTTTCTTTTTTTCAATAATTAATTAACGCTAAATGAAGGAGTTAAAAAATAATGTTGCTATTGTTTTATGATTCTAGTAACATAAAGTGTTTATAGATAACAGAATTATGTTTATACACTTTTGGGTCTCATGTGCCAGATGTCCTTTGAATGATTGATAGTGGAGATTACCAATCCTTAAATAAATTAAGACTGACGTTTTTCCTATCGTGTGACAGTTAGTAAATCACTTATAGACATCTTTGAAATGTACGTCTCATTTTATATTCACCATTTAATAATTTGTTACGAAGTTAATCCAAAATAGAACTAGGGAATCTAATCAACGTAAACTTAATTTGTCCCTGGTGGCGGCCACGAAAATATAGCTCAGCGCTTTGAAATTACGTTAGTAGTTTTAAACAATTTTATGTGAACAGTATCACATGAGTAAAAAAACGTCCTGTAATGATCTCCCATGTCCTAACGTTTGAAAATATTTTCGTAAAACAAATGAAAGTGACAAAACATTGACAGTTACATTGTCGCGGAACATCGCAGTGGGTTCCGCCATGAGTTCGACAAGCGAAACAAATGCGAACAGCCTCTTCTAATGCATAGATTTTTCACGCGCGATTCCACCCGCTCGACTACGACCGTTGACACGCGAAAGTATTGACGCGAAACCGCTACGTAGATGTGATCCTCTTAGTCGTCGATAGAAGATAACTCATAGCGGAACCATGGCGGAACTACCGCGGTGACGCTAGTACGGTTTCGTTCGCGGCGGAGGAGGTGTGCTACAGGCACAGAACAATTTTTTTAATGTTCTGTGGCTATAGGCGTGTATGTAAACTATTAATCACACTGAATACTTGTTTTTAGTTGAAAATTGGTGACTGTAGATAATATGAGATGCTCCGCGCTAGCCTTACCTTTTCGAAAATACTTCGGTCTTTTGTTGTTATTTTGTTTTATACTAGGAGCTGCTAAAATTGCCTGTACAAAATATCTATGTGTGCGTGCACGGCAAATTGCGTTTTGTTCCAAGTGGCCTTAGAGCAAGTCGGGCTTCCAACGGAAGCCGTGTTGCTCTAAGTAAGTGGCTATTCTGTCTACTTCGAATTTTGTGATAATTGTAGTTTATGAAACTGATGCATAATGAGGGGTATTAAAACATGAGTGTGTGTTTAAAAACCAAGCCGTAGGCGAGGTTTTGTAATAGTATCACACGAGTGTTTTAATACCTAGTTATGTACAGTTTCATACACTACTTTATCTACTCTCATACAATTTGTGATTGAACCTACAAAATAAATTAACAATGATAAAAAGAGTAGGTAAGTAGTTTCTCGACTTTCTACGACTAGGTGATAGTAGGTACTTACCTAGGTTAAGTAAGACGTTTTTCCGTCGCCGCATCTAAAATATTGGGTGGACTCCACACTCACTACTATCAGTCATTTTTAAGCAAAAGTAAAAATTAAAATCAAAACATGGCGCGTATTTTATTAGAAAAAATAATAATGAGGTAGCTGGTAGTGCATTCCAGCAGACTAATCATTACTCCCAGTCATCGATCACCATAGAGTACAATTTAATCATGGAAACTATGTGGAAATATCATTGTTTTTTTTTTAATATCGCGGCACTGCCTTCTTCTTGAATTTGCCCTGTATCGTAATGAGAAAAAAAGTTATTTTATAGCATACTTCAGTTAGCAAAGGTATGTTATAAAATAACTTTTTAATTTTTTTTCGGTATTACGTGTATAAAGTATGTCATTATAAATTCGCTTTGAAATTCATAATTCGAATTTTACGATATGAGAGTAGATAAAATACATTATAACTGTTACACGTGGTATGCCTGTCATCAGACAAATGAGTATCCGATGATATAATGGCGTACTAACGAACGTAATTTAATTTGGTCATAAGAAACTCCTCCATCCCAAAGGAAAAACCCAAAATTCTTTTTCAACATACGAAGCTCAGACTAAGTGACACGAAGTAAACTTATTATCCCAAGTTGGGCCTCGATGGACGTAAAAAAATTGTGTTGTGCAAAAATACTTTTATGAAGTCACACTTGAGACTTAAAGTGTACTTTGGTAAAGACTTTACGTCCAAATTAGTCTGTTGAATCAAATTGGTACATTTTTGTGCGTGAACTCTTTTTTTTTGGAAAAAAAATATTTAGTATTAAATTGCGACAAACTTCTATAAAGAAAATGTATCAGTGTCTGGCTCTAGATTAGTTGTTGCCTACATTTAGAACTATTTTCTTTATTGAATATCTATAACTTTTTGACAAGTGTGTTTTAATTCCTTGTATAGAAGAATATATAGGTATAGCGTATAGTATCTACAAGGTTACTTGTAAAACACCAACAATTTCGTAAGAGTAGATTACTAACATTATAAACAACAACATTTGTTCTACAACTTTTCCAAAAACAGACAAAAAAAAAACGACTTTTCATACAAAACTCGATCAGCTGTTCGGACATTTGTATGAAAAGTAAAATTATTTTTTGTATATTTTCGGAAAAGTCGTAGAACAAATGTTGTTGTTTATGTTGATAGTAATCTACTCCTGCGAGGTTGTTGGTGTTTTACAAATATCCCTGTATAAGATTACCATCGAAACAATATAATATAAATCACGTGATATAGCGATTTATTGGCACTCACTGTCAAAATTCATTGTCTTTCGACAGTAAAAACAATAAATCGCGTAAGTATCATATCGCGTTTCGGTTATCATCAAGTTATCATCATAAAGGGAGGCTGAATGTTTTGACAAATGGCGTACTTTTTGACACAAATATTTTTAATCGTCCTAAAGTGAACAAATTAAATAGATTTTGTTTTATTTTTAAATCTACTAAATTGACACAAATAGCGGTAAAAACCATACATTTGTTAAATAAGTAGAATAATAAAGAGCCATGAATCGAGAGAGCTTACGAGTTCAAACAAATGCATATTTGCTTTCATAATTTTCAATTACTAGCCTGCTGTTGCATTCGTCGTAAATCAATAGCCATTGTTCAACTGAAGTATGTTACTATTCGTTCACAATAAAATCAGGCATGGATGAAATTCCATTCCTATTTCATTTGGAATTCTCGCCTACTATGAAGCTGCGCAACAGAATATATCCGAGAATTCGATGGCCTTCTCAGTTCTTCGGTGGATTATTGCGGGATGAAAATACTATTTGCGTCGATGCTTTTTTCCTCAACCTTATTTTTTCATTGTCGTTTTATCCTGACAATCTCCGTGGTCAATTAGATCTCGCATCCAACTTCGAATGTATGTTGATAAAAACTTTGACAGACTCAACACAGATGCCTTTGAGGTACAAAAATGCATTGCGAACTCACTTTTTTCATAGTTTGTTTTGTAGCTACTCGTAATCGTTGCAGATAGGTACTTTTATTACTATCTATAATACTTTTATATACCTAACCTAACCCGGAGCATCCTCAGGAGTTAGATCGTGCGTAAACCAACACCGATTTACCCACGATCTAACTCCTGAGGATGCTCCGGGTTGGGGCGAAACACGTGTAGAGTAGCCTAATTGGTGAAGGTGCAAGGTGTGTTGCTGTCTTGCTATATGCAGGTTTGTGCACTGATATTTTGTGGTGTGGATGTGCATATTTTTGCTAGCGGGCGGGCGGTGCATATATTGTTTGCGGAAGTAAGCTACATATATTTCTTTTTTCAAAATACTTAAATATGTTTAAAATAATCTAATATTCATCGGATTAATTAAAACCAGTAATCCAGTTTTCATCATTAAGACATCGAAACTAATTATTATTTTTATCAGTCGAATTAACTCTTCCTCCACATTATTTCAGACTTATACTCTACTTTAAGTCAGGAATTCAAGACGTGTCTTAGTAAATTTTAAGTTATTCATTAACTTTGGCGAATTACTTTAGTCTTGATTTTAAGCTAAAGGTAAATATAAATTAGGGAAGTTTATAATTGGTTTAACTCAAACTTGGATATTATCGCGTTTACCTTATGGTTTAGTTACAGTAGGTATAATGAAATCTACCTTTAAGTTCTTTAATTGGTTAAAGTCAACATTCAATGGTTATTTACGCATCTGTTGTTTAATTAGAGGTAGTGATAATAGTATCAAATGAGAGTTTTAATACCTAATTAATGACAACATTAAAGCAAACAGTGTCAAAGACAAAGTCAAAATCAAAACAAAAATAGCTTTATTCAAATAAACTTAATTATTAAGTACTTTTGAATCGTTTACATTTTTCTACCACCCGTTCCAGACTTTTTTAACTGACAAGAAGAACGGCCGCAAGAAACTTATCAGTTTTAACAGCAATAAGTAACAATATTTACAAACTTAAATATATCGTTACCAGATAATTACAACAGGGTGATAGGATTATTGACAACAAAGTACTTATAGTAGTTATGTGTTACAACATTTCCACGTATTTTGATCTTTAAGATAATCGTCTACTTTATAATAACCTTTACACATGAGCGTTTTTTAAGGCGGTTGTATGACCGAAAGTGGCGCCCTCAGAGGTTTTTATTTAATAATTTATTAATAGAAAAAGATTTTAATAATGTTTATCGTGGAGATTTTAGGGCCCATGGTCTAGTATTTTTAGAAGGTATCACTACATGCCCTCGTAGTCATTCGTAGAAGTAGATAGCAAATGTGTCAAAAACGGCCACTTTTAGCAGTTTTTCTATCTACTTCTAGCAGTGACTACTAGAGAATGTAACGATACCGTCTAAAAATACTAGACTGTAGGCCCTAAAATCTCCACGATAAACATTATTAAAATTGTGTATTAAAATTATAATATTAAATAAAATTCACCGCGGCGCCACTTTCGCTCAGGGTACCACCTTAACATGGTTTTTAAATTCATGCAAAGGTAGATCAATTACTTCTTGTGGAACTTAATTAATAAAGGCTATGCCTTTCCCCATAAGTGTTAGAAGGAGTTGCACTAAAAAAAATAGTACAACATTATAACACTCGTTTGGATGATATTATGGCTACTATGACACTGGTTGTTTTAATGATGGCAATAAGCAAGCAATAAGCTAACTGTTTCAGAAACTTTTATATGGATGTTGATAAACATTTTTAACCAATGTAATCCCTTACAGGCGCTTATTGACGTCAAGATATGATTAATGATTCTAAGTTATTTATATATTATTTGATTTATATTCAGTTCTTAGGTTTTCGCTCGTCGTACGCGTAATATATATCAGTTTTTTTTTTATAAAAAAAGCAAACAACAAAATAATTTTGATTTTGCATGTCTTAAAAGACTAGTATGTTTTCCATTGCCGTAGTCACGGGATTTCTAAAGCTGATTAGAAACTGAACAAAATATTAAAAAAAGTTACACCAAAAATACTAACCTAGAAAACTAATAATTTTGTTGTTACTAGAAAATATTATGTGATTTTTAATAATCTGGTCAATGAATACAAATTACTGAAAGGTCTAAATTCTCTAGACTAAGTATGCTGCATTAATATTAAACGATATCTTAGCCCAATCGCCATACACCAAAGTTCACTGATCTTGCCTTTAATTTATCAAGTGAGGAACAGTCAGCGACAAAAGCTTTTAGTTAAGGTGGTACCCTGAGCTAAAGAGGCGACGCGGTAAATTCTATTTAATATTATAATTCTAATACATAATTTTAACAATGTTTATCGTGGAGATTTTAGGGCCCGCAGTCTAGTATTTTTAGACGGTATCGTTACATTCCCTAGTAGTCACTGCTAGAAGTAGATAGAAAAACTGCTAAAAGTGGCCATTTTTGACACATTTGCTATCTACTTCTACGAATGACTACGAGGGCATGTAGTGATACCTTCTAAAAATACTAGACCAAGGGCCCTAAAATCTTCACGATAAACATTATTAAAATATTTTTCTATTAATAACTAATTAAATAAAAACCTCTGAGGGCGCCACTTTTACAACCAAAGAGTTTCTTGAAATCTACAACGGGTAAGGTAACTTTGCCTTTACCTGACCTGATATTATGTGATGATAAGCCCGGAGGTAGAAGCGGCTATCTCATCTCTAACTATCGGAACACACAATGTCAAATTTTTGCTAAGGCTTAGTAAAAGCGGTGGTAACTAACCCTACGGGATTATAATAAGCTCTACTACCAATCATATCAATTAATATGTAAATAGGCCCAAAACTAGGACTCTCACGACTGAACGAATCTCTAAACGGAGACGGTATTTTTTAAAATTTTGTTCTTATAAGTTGTTATAATAACGACATTTTTCCTCACACTAGCTTGATGTTTATAAAGAAGTGCTTTACAAATGAAACTAGGTATAAATAAATCCTAAAGAGATGTGTCTTTTCGGATCATAAAATATCAAAATTATTCAAACGATCCATAATTGAAAATGGCCCTTCTAAACTCGAACGACCCATACTAAAACAGAACGTTCAAAGTTAGTTTTAGATACTTTTTTTGCGTGTAATTCCTTCATTCCATTCATCCCAATGTTTAGTTTCATTGGTAGAAAGAATTTTAAAACGATGTTAATGTTTTTGATTTAAACTTTTATGATCGTACAGGTTATCTACAAATAGTATAGGAAATGAAGCGATCTTTTGTGTGGAGATATAAGACCCAACATTAAATCCTTAATCGATGAAACTTTGCAGGGATGTAATATAGTATGAACCAAAACCTATGTACAAATATCCAAAACCAAATGTTTCATTTATGATACTTTATCATACTGTAAATTTCGCCTACTGAGGATTTACTGTAGGGGTCCACTCCACTACCTTCCTTTCCTACACTAAAATACATTATGACGCTGTCTGTACCTAGTGGGAAATATTGAGTGACCCAAATAACGAGCCTCAAGATGCGAAGGGTGACATTTCGGTAGAGATCACCATGGTGGGTGTCAAACGAGGATGTTATAGCGCCATTAATATTCTGCGAAAGTCATGAGTGTAATAATATTAGGTAGTCGGAAAAGTTCGCGGCCTTTTTGTACAAAAAAACAATAAATGGCTGCACTACATATAAGTCTATGATCGGCACAATTTAGGCACAATTTATCGTACGTTGATGCTTTTGAAAGAACCTCTTTGAAGCATTTTGTTACAAAACCGGCAACGTACGATGAATTGTGCCTAACCTATAAAGGTTTAAGGTTTAAGTTTCAAAATTTTCGGTTGCGTGAAAAAAAATGAAAGTCTCTTCGACTGCCACAACCACAACAAGTATTAAAAAAAAAGTTTTGACATTTTGTATTGAAACATTTTTTATAATACCATGTTGTGGTTGTGACAGCTGGTGGTGGCAAAGGTATAATTTCCATTCTGCTGTTACTTTCGTACATCGTGAAGTCGAAGATAATTTAATTTATTAAAGTTTTTTCACGCTACCGAAAATTCTGAAACTTTTTTCTATTACTAAGGGAGCTTATTCCTACCTATAAAAAAATATTCTGCCAATTTGATTTTTTCAGACATTCCCCATTGTCAATTTGTTTAAATTTTACCGGCATTTACCAGAAAGTCAACTGTCAAACTATTTATTACATTCTTGCCTAAATTTAGTATTGCTTTCTAGCGGCCGCAAACTTTCCCAACCACCTATTATTATTATTATTGCAAAACGGCTACGAAAGAAGTTTATGAACATTGTATTAAAAGGCTTTTTTAACAATTTCAGTTCCTTTTTATTAAATTCCTTTTAAGTATGTAATACTTTTGATATTTTTTTAAAATCTAATACCTCTATTATGGATCTACACACTTTTTAAAGAGCCCCCATTTTCAGTCCCGATTATTAATATATAATGAGAATTAATATGTCGGTCGGCTCACACTTTGAAACTCATCTCGTGATATTAAGGGTCTTAGCACTATGAAAATCACCGAATCATGTTCCTAACTGGCTTGAAAGGGGTTTTAATATCTTTCGGGGCGTGTGTAATGTTCACTCCATAATAGTAATCGCTTTGGATTATGAATCCAAGCACCGACTAAGTTGAGATAAAGTTAAATTACGTAACGATATCATTTTAAATCAAACAAAATATAATTCCTATAAAATAAAAAAAATGGATAGCAGCACTTGCATTGCTTTTATTGTTGTTAAAGCTGATGAGTTTCTTGCGCCCGTTCTTCTAGTGAGTTAAAAAAGTCTGAAACAGGTTGGTAGGAAAATCTTAAACATTCAAAAGTACTTATTCATTAAGTTTATTTGAATAAAACCTTTTTTGACTTTGACTTTGATTGCTCCGATCCTAAAGTAAGTAGTGAAAGCACTTGTGTTAAGAAAATCCGAAATTACAGTGTAGTAGGTATTTAGACTTATTCAGCGTCGTAGCTGTGGGCTGGCGAGGGGGGCGCACGCTTCTCTCAGGGGGGCGCACTTAGCTGACCCTAAGCTAGAAAATAGGTCTATAAGTCTTGGGGCGCAAAATTCAAATCTTGCCAGGGGCGCTCATTTTACTAGTAAAAATGTCTTTTTGCGCAAAATTCAAATCTTGCCAGCTTAGCTATTTCACAAGTCCAACACTGGACTTGTTAAATAGCTAAATTACAGCATCTTTGTTACACTAGTAGGTACTATGGGATATAATATAATTGGGGATATAATTTTCATAGTGTAATGTCGACTGCTTTTGTGGGGCTCAGCTGCCAGTATTGAAAATATTTTTGTACTCCAAAAAAGAGCTGTTTGCGCCATATACAATCTTCGGCGAAGAGATAGCTTGAGAGAATTGTTTAAAGAAATAAATATCTTAACTTTGGCAGGCCAATACATATATGAAAATTTAGTTTATGTAAGGAAACACTATGATTCATTTGCTAAAAACAGAAATATTCACCAGTTTAATACAAGAAATAAAGATAAACTTGCCGTTCCAAGATTTAGGCTTGCAAAAACTAGAGGTTCATTTATGGGGAAAAGCATAGCCTTTATTAATAAAGTTCCGCAACAAGTGATTGATCTTCCTTTGCATGAATTTAAAAACCATGTTAAAAAAACGCCCATGAGTAAAGGTTATTATAAAGTAGATGATTATCTTAAAGATCAAAATGCGTGGAAATGATGTAACACATAACTTGCTACTATAAGTACTTTGTTGAAGTAATAAGTCTATGTTGTTGCCAATAATCCTGTCACCCTGTTGTAATTATTTGGTAACGATATATTCAAGTTTGTAAATATCGTTACTTATGGCTGTTACAGCTGATAAGTTTCTTGCGCCCATTCTTCTTGTCAGCTAAAAAAGTCTGGAACGGGTGGAAAATATAGACGATTCAAAAGTACTTAATTATTAAGTTTATTTGAATAAAGCTTATTTGACTTTGACTTTGACTTTGATAATAGAATATATACGTGGGCTACTAAATTAAAATAAAGATGTTATAGCAAATACAGGTTCATTTTGTTTTCACCATCCAAATTTTGAGGATGTGTTCTGTCCATGAAACTGAACAACTTTCTCTAAGGAACACATGGCCAAATATGTTAAAAAAAAAATCGACTATCCATCCATACAAATCAAAAAGATCACGACCGTGATCAATTTAGTATGGGATGACGAAAATTTTGTGGCGAAATTCGACACATGTTTCTTAGAGAAAGTTGTTTAATTTCATGGACTGAATACATGCACATCCTTGAAATTTGGATGGTAGGTTCAGAATGACCCAATATACATGGGTTACTTTTAATGTCCCTAGAGAACTTTATATTTATCAATCTCGTTCGCGTCCTTAATTTATCAAACTAGCAGCTAAATGGATCAAGTTCTGGCGACCTACATTGCTCTTTCGGTCTAGTAGAGGTGCCTAACATAGTTACGACATTAAATAGAGAAACTGGGTTTAATCTCAAGTTAGGAAAAGTTTATGTCGGTCATATAAACCTATCTCTTTGTGTCTGATAACATATATTAAACAAAAAAATAATTAGTCCTCAAATACTTATTATGTAAATCAAAAGCCCGGAAAACATAAAGAAAAAATATGACAATGTGAAATAACAGTATGAAAAATAAAGCATAGTAGCTAAGCTATTTTTTTATGTTTGTCTGAAAAATATCAAATTGGCAGAAAATTTTTATATGTTAGAATAAGCTCCCTTTATAATAGAAATAGAGACAAAAGAAACACACATTAAAAATGACCTCTTTGTTGTTATTCACCCCATCGTAAAATGATTGAGTTTGTTACCTTTATTCCTTTTTCCGTATCGATATTGCTGCATCGACAGTTGAGCCCAGCCCTTTATGTCAAAAACGTGTCATATTTTAATGTGTGACTCATCCGTACACAAATTTTTGCTGTTTTGTTTTATTTTTTATGTGTTAATGTCGTCATTACAGTGTTGTTTTTGTATGTGAGTACCAGGCGCGGTCGCAGCCTTTTTTTTTTTTTTTTTCCCGGGGTAAATGCCTTCGCATACCACCCCCGCGCGGGGAACACGGGGGCGGTTATGTGGTGCATCCACTAAAAACCCCGGGGTGTTCCTTCCGCGCATTGGACGAGGACAAGCGGGATCGGTGTGGCAGTCACCGTGTCCCCGCCCTGCGCCGGTCCCTTCGGACTCCCTCTCCTTGAGGACAAGCATGTCCTACGGTGTGGCACTCGGGAACACACGAGTGCTATTCTACCTCCAGGGCCTAAGTGAACGACAGAATTCCCCGTTCTGCCGCCCTGACCCTGAACTACTACTAGGGAGGGATGAGATGCGCATAGCGCCTTCTCCTTCCCCCCGCTCTCCGCCGACGTATCGGGTCTGCACCCGTATCCGCCTCGCGGACCCTCTCGGCGATCTCCTTCAGTGACATGATGTCTTCACAGAAGGAGGTCACCGCCTCCCACTCTCTGTCACCTCTCAGCATGGCAGCTGCCACGCTGGGAAGCGAGAGGTCACCCCCTATCTCGTCCCTCAGCGCTTGCCGCTGGGTTGACCACGCGGGGCATTCTGTGAGGACATGCCGCGCGGTGTCCTCCGGTGCGCCGCAATCGTGGCACACCGGAGCAGCCTCTCGCTGAATCCGACACAGGTACCGACCGAAGCAGCCGTGCCCGGTCAGCACCTGTGTCAGTCTGAAAGTAAGGGACCCGTGCCCCCTTCTCCTCCAGTCTCTTAAAATTGGCCGAACAGCCTCTACGGTCCTTGTCCCCGCGACGGGAACCTCCAGTTGCCGCTCCCACTCCTCTAGGCACCTTTCCTCCGCGAGCCTTTGAATATTCGCGCGCTCCTCGGGGGGCGCGGTCGCAGCCTGAAATTTTTGGGGGGGTCACTAATAATAATAATTGCTTTTCTGTAAATTTTTAGAAGCTCCTACCTCGCTTCCTACCTACCACATAAAACAGTTTTTTAGGTACCTACTTATTCTTAACAAAAACAATAATAGGTACAGGTATATTTTTGTTTTTAAAATGCTCAAACTTTTTGCTCATAATATCATTAAAGTACAATTGCATAAATAACTATTATACTACATCTACTTGGGAAACACTGTAGGTATTACTTTTTCAAAAAAGAAGCAGATAGCCCTTCGATTTTTGTGTAAATTGGCCAATTTTGGCGTTCTGGATCTCAGAAACAAAAATACATTAACAATTTTGACTTATTGAATTGAATAGTGCAGAAGCGGCCTCGCTTTTTGTAAACTTTATACTTATAATTAAACCCAAAATTGCAGAGAAAGATTTTCATAAAATGCGCCAAAGCACTTTTTTGAACTCCTGGATTGAACTACTGTTCTAAATAAATGAAATAAAAAATTGAAATGTTTTACGATTTGTTATTTGAACAGAACATTAAAAAGTTAAATTAAAGTGTTCCCTGAAACAATATATTTAAATCACAAATTGTTTCTGCTTTTGTGTGCCTTCGCAGGCCACAAATTTCAGTAATTCTCGCGTAAATAAGCGATATTTAAAACCGGGCGGACAGTCAAACGGGAGCAACTGAATGGCAAACTACGGGATACAAATAGGTCATTGTTTTAGTCCGCTCCGTGTGACAACAAAGTTAATAGTGGAAACAAAACACGAACAATTGGACTGGATTGTTTGAAAATCGGAACAAACACGCCCGATTTTTATCAAAATTGTTTCATACCTAAATACAGCGTTTTCGCGTATTAGCCCAGGAAACGAAAAGTTGTAGAGAGAAATGATTGGAACACAATTTTTGACTTCGTAACTTTGTTTGGACCTGTTAGGAGGTGAACATATCAAAAGTCCCCGCCCGTAGCCCCTATGCCGGGGGGGAGGGGGGCGTTTGAAGGTCCCATTTTTCGGTTTTTCACATATATCTCGAAAACTATACATTCCAGCGACATGAGTTTTTTTACAAAACGAAAGCTGGTTAAATTTACTACATGAATAATTCAGTATTTTTTTATATTATGTGTAGTTTTCGAGATATTCACTATTAAAAGTCTGTAATTTTATCTTCTAAATATATAAAAGAAGACTCTGAGTGACTGACTGACTGACATATCAACGCACAGCCCAAACCGCTGGGTCTAGAGTCTCCAGCACATAGGTTCCTTATAAGGTTTAAGGGTGCATTAAGAAAGTATTTTTCAAAACTCACCCCCTAAAGGGGTGAAACGGTTTGTCATATATATTCCCATATGACAAACCCGCGTAATGTTATTGGCTGGTTTTTGTTTTTCTTCTATAAATAGGTAGTTCATAGTTTTGTGAGATAAACAGCAAAGTGCAATTTTATTATCGTGTTGTGAATATCTCGTTAGATTACTTAATCGTAATGTATTTTCGAGAATTTAGTTAATTTCGGTTTTGTTTTTAGGTATAGTTAGATAATAGAAAGAAGGAAGTATAATAGAAGAATAATAGGAAGAATAGAAGAATAATAAGAAGAAGTCTGTCAACAGACTGATCGTACTCGATTACGTTTGTTAAGCAACGCTCGGACCGGTCAGGTTTCGGATGGGTGACCGTTAAAGTGGCATTACAACTGAGCGTTTCCGTGCTTCTGAGGGCACGTTAAACCGTCGTTCCCAGCTGTTTATCATCTGATAACAGTCGTTAAGCCAAGTTAGAGGCCTTACAGGCAGCTTGATAAACTCTAACACCAAAAGTGGCCACTAATCCTTATTCGATAAAAAAAGGAAGTTAGTAGGTATAAACTCAACATATAAACTTGACAAATAGCGCTTTCTAAATATGTGGGAAACTTTATGAGAAAAAGTTTATGTCTACAAGATGTAAATTTTACGATTCGGTCTTACAAAATCATACAGACTGAGAATTCGTCCAAATAAAACGGCTGTAGAACCAATTTTCTGCTCTATATCCCTTTTATAAAACTTCTTGTATACACAGCGTGTCGTCAGATAGTTTCACAGTATTATCATTTTTCCTTAGGCTGTCATAAAAGTTTTTCTCATTTTCCGCTCGCACGTCATCCATCTGAATTCGGGTTTCGTCATTTATCATTCAACTTCAGAAAAATAGGGCCTATGTCAAGTTTATAGTATAGTTTATTATAGTTAGTTGAAGTGGAATTACCATTATTTTCTGTTTTTGGTACAAGGGTCGTAAAGCAATTATACGTAGGTACTATGGACCGAAAGTTATAATAATATAGTTATGTAGGTACCTACTTCTTTTTTTATATTTTGTTTTGACTATGTTTTCCTACTGCGACAAACAAATTCTGTAGATTTGATTGACATCTAATTTGTTTGTTTTAGCGAAATTACAACAGGAGAATAATGATGATAGTTCCGATTAGGGTTACCAGATGAAAAAATCAAAAATCCGGAGAAAAGGCCCGATTTCCATGATTTTAGAATAAGGGGGGGGGGGCTCCCACACATCTAGACAGCTGCTTGCTCAGTTCCACTTGCGCCATTGCAAAAATGGCTTCAAGTAGCAAGCGGCCACTGTACTGTACATAACAAGTTTTTTAAAAGAAAAATATCCAATTATGAATGAAGGTAGAGAACCTACCGAAGTGTTTTGTTTAAAATGTACTGTATTTTATTAAAAATTCTAAAATCCTGAGATTTCCTGAGATTTTCAAAATCCGGCCGCAATCCTGAGAAAAGTCCAAAAATCCTGAGATCTCAGGACAAATCCTGAAATATGGTAACCCTAGTTCTGATAGATAGGATCGTAGCATTCAATTCAAGGAGCCATTATTCTTTACGACCATATGAAATACTATCTCTATGTAATTCCCAGGTTTGACTTTCGAACTATAATAACCTTCGATCCGAGGGTCGTAATGGATATGTTTGATAACATAACATATTGGTTTAGGATTACTAAAGCCAGCCACTAACGGGACGTCAATTTGGCAGGCGTCTCAATGGAATTCTTCCAAATGGAAGTACGCCCACTATAACTTAGTTCCATTTGGATTTACCAACACCGTTACTTCCATAGTTGTATTCTGGACGTACGTTCATTTGGAAGTACTTATTCCATTTGGACGTCTGCTAAATGGACGTCTTGTCAGTGGCTAGCTTTGCGGGGTTCCCACTAGGGCCGCGCGGTTCCGTGAGGCCTAGCCGCGCGGCTGAGCCTTGCGAGTATGTACGTGAGCGAGACCTGCTCCTCTACTCAAATGCCCACTTTTTTATTCGTTCGCTAACTTAAAGCTTAAAAATAAGCAATTAGACGATCAAGTCACACGTCGCAAGTTTATGAAATTCACAGACATTGTTGTATTGTATGGAAATGACAAGCATACGATACGTAATTTTAGATTATATAACTTATTTTTAATTTTTAAGTAAGCGATCGAATAGATAAGTGGCCATTTGAGTAGCCCCCCTGAGCCGCGCGGCTTACCAAAGACGCATGGCTGGCCTCGCTCAACCCAACGATTGTCGGTCTACTTCAAAGGAAGCCGCGCGTCTCTGAATGGTGTGGACGGGCCGCGCGGCAGTCGCGCGTCAAAAACGCCGTCGCCGCGGGTGCTTTCTAATGTGTGGAGCGTTGCTTATTGTTGCGTTGATTATTGCTTAAGCCGCTAAAAGCAGGGGCCGTACCGGCTAACGAATCGATTATCGAAAAGTCTGCTGGGTTTCAAATTAAATCAGATAAATCGAGCCCCAATTGGGCCAAAATGGCGAACTCCTATTCATTATGTCACACGAACATCGTTATCTTCCAAATTACGTCAACAGAAAGTACAAGACGAAATTCCTTACTTTGATTTTTCTGTTTTAAGTTGAAACCCAGCAGAATTTTCGATAATCGATTCGTTAGCCGGTACGGCCCCTGGTCCTCCTCTTCGTACATTTCGAATGTGGCAAGTGCGAAGTGTACGTAAGGCCGGCCCGCCTTGCCGGCCGCGGCTGTTATATGGGGACGCGTAGGAAAAAACAAGTCTAGCGAGGCCGTGCCTCGTGGCTGCTGCGGTCGCGCGGCTGTCGCGCGGCTCGAAGTGAGGACGCTCCTTAAAGCGGCGTTTCCACTAGGGCCGCGTGGCTCCGTGAGGCCTAGCTGCGCGGCTGAGCCTTGGAAGTGGGTACTTGTAAAAACTCGCAAGGCTCAGCCGTGCGGCCCTAGTGGGGACGCCGCTTAATGTATTACGAAGAATGTCTAGAACAGGCACTGACATGAAAAATACGTCCTACAGCGCCAAAATGGCGGAAATCAAAAAGGCACAAAAACAGTTTGACATAAGCCTGTCCAGTGTAAATATAATCCAGGTCAGTGAGAACAGGGGACAGGGACTGATCATGCTTATTTTTGGCCATATAACTAAAACTAACGACGCCGTTTCGGTTATGTTTACGATAACGTCTTGAATCAATTATTTTCATTCCTAATAATAACAGTGGCACCCTTTTCCTATGATATTTATAATATTTTTGATAGCATAAATTTCTTTTTAAATCGTTTTAAATATCTTGGACACTATGTAACCGACGACCTTAAAGACGAGGTAGACATTGAAAGGGAGCGTAGGGCGCTGGCGGTTCGCTGTAACATGCTGGCACGGAGATTTGCACGTTGTAGTATCCCAGTTAAATTAACACTATTTCGAGCTTTCTGTCAAGTGTTCTACACGTGCAGCCTCTGGACCAGGCACACGCAGCGGGCCATCGACGCGCTACGTGTCCAATATAATAATGCTTTCAGAGTGTTGTTGGGGCTGCCCCGTTTCTGCAGTGCGTCGGGTATGTTTGCGCAGATGCATATAGACGATTTCTACGCTATCATGCGAAAGAAAACTGCCTCGTTGCTCTTCAGGGTGCGGGCCAGCTCCAACTCCATTCTGCAAGTAATAGGGAATCGATACGATTCTCCTATTATAGCTAATTGTGTCCAGAGATGTATTACGGGCACAAAACTAGTGTCTAAGTAACGAAGATACTAACATTAGGTAATAAGATATCAACAACTAACAAACTAAATATGGATGTATACTTGTCCGAAATAAAATTTATTTTATTTTTATTTTATTTATAAATGAATTGATAACAATTTCACATAAAACTTATCTATATTTTATTTCATAACATTCGTGTTTCAATAAATTTATTGATATAGGTACCTACCTCATAAGCAAATGCAGCATTGTTCTCTCAGAACAAATTAAATTGTTAAATATCTTTTAATATTAGGACATTTTTTTAAATTATTTTCAGGATTGTAGCAATTATTTAGTTTCATACATTTTCGGAGGCTTTGTAATAAAGCAATAATGGAACAATATTCTAAAGAAATGTTGTTACAATTCACGAGGCGAGATTCAACTGTACCTCCTGAGATACATCGCCGTCATGTTTCATACTTTGAGTTGTATTTCATAGCTATCTCCATGCTTTATTTTTAAGTGGAACTTAAGTGGTCGTTCCGTTGCATTTGATATGGCCATTTTTCAAGCGCGTGAAGCAATTCAGAACACTTACGTTGTTGGGTCGCTTGGTAAATTGTTTTCATGGAAGTTGTGACAGTACTTTCATAGTGTAAGAATATATTTTCCTATAGTGAGGTAAATCCTTTACCTCGACGACAGAATACAATAAGCTTTTAAAAAATGTATACTTAACTAGCTGCCGCCCGCGACTTCGTCTGCGCGGAAAGTATTTTGCTATCCCTCGGGAATAATACTTTTTTTCGGGATGAAAAGTATCCTATGTCCTTCTCTGTAACCCTGACAACGTGTATGTAAAATTTCATGATGATCGGTTTAGTAGTTAAGACGTGACGGCGTAACAAACAAACAAACAAACAAATAAACAAACAAACGGACTTTCGCATTTATAATATTAGTAAGGATATACAAGGTCATTTTGTATCCACCATCCAAATTTTGAGGATGTGTTCAGTCTATGAAACTGAACAACTTTCTCTAAGGAAGACATGATCAAATATCTTAATATATAAAATCGTAAACTGAATGACTGAATGACTGACTGACTGACTGACTGACTGACTGATCTATCAACGCACAGCCCAAACCGCTGGACCTAGAGACTTGAAATTTTGCACACAGATACCTTATACAGTGTAGGCATCCACTAAGGAAGGGTTTTTGAAAATTCTATCCCTAAGGGGATGAAATAAGGGATGAAAGTTTGTAAGAAAGTCCCTCAGTTTTGAAGCTAGGATCGTCAAATTTTGTGTTTAGGCTGACAATTGAAAATTAATAAATACAGGTCTCAGTATTTTTCAAAATTCTACCCCCGAAGGGGTCAAAAGGGGGATGAAGTTGTGTAATGAAGAAAATCCTTTATTTTCGAAGTTAAAATTGCTAAATATATGATTTAGGCTTATGGATGGAAATCTGACGCAACATTTATTGTTATTGTTAGTATTTCAACCCCTACGGTGATGAAATGGGGGTGAAAAGGGGTAAATAAACCTAAAAATAGATATGGATGTCGTTATTGGGGTTTTCTGGGACGACGTTTGCAAAAATGACATTTATTTTGAAGTCCAACACGGTGGACATGATTTGACCCCTCAAGGGGTGAAAATGGGGTTCAAATTTTGTATGGAAAAATAATATTAAATGGATATTACAACTTTAAACTTCGTAGGAGAACGTCTTAAAATAAATAAGCAAACATATATTTTGTGATTTTGAAAATAAACCCTTTAGGGGGTAAATGGGGTGAGTAAACCTAAAAATAGATACGGATGTCGTTATTGGGGTTTTCTGGGATGACGATTGCAAAAATGACATTTATTTTGAAGTCCAACACGGTGGACATGATTTAACCCTCAAGGGGTGAAAATGGGGTTCAAATTTTGTATGGAAAAAATATTAAATGGCCATTACAACTTTAAACTTCGTAGGAGCACATCTAAAAATAAATAAGCAAACATATATTTTGTGATTTTGAAAATCAACCCCTTAGGGGGTAAATGGGGTGAGTAAACATGAAAATCGATGTGGAGGTCGTTCTTGAGGTTTTATGGGATGGTGATTACGAAAATGACATTTATTTTGAAGTCCAACACGGTGGACATGATTTAACCCCTAAAGGGGTGAAAATGAGGTTCAAATGTATGGAAAAAGAATATAAAATAGACATTACAACTTTAAAATTCGTAAGAGCATGTCTAAAAATAAATAGGCAAACACATATTTTGTTATTTTGAAAATTATCCCTTAGGGTGTAAATGGGGTGAGTCTACCTTTTATGGCAGAACTTCTTATGTCATAATTTTATTATGCATAACAACTAATGGCATAAACTTCATGTCGCAGAAAATCGTTTGGCATACACTCATTTATCATACACTTAAAACGCATAATTTTGTAAGCCAGAATCATCTTTTGGCATACATTTCATATCCATAATAATCAAATAGTAGAACCATCATATCGCAGAAAGTTCACAGTCAGAACCATCATATCGCAGACAGTTTATAGTCAGAATCATCTTTTGGCATACATTTAATAGAAAATTCATATCTAGAATAATTTTGTATTACTTACACGCATGTTTCATGCTGCATGCATCCTTACATGCAGACAAATAAACATGCAGCAAGCAAGCAAGCATGCAGTATGCAAGCAAGCATGCAGCATCCAAGCAAGCATGCAGCATGCAAGCAAGCATGCAGCATGCAGCATGCATGCAAGCATTGTGGAGCTCCGCTCGCTTCGCTCGCTCCGCTGCGAGTGGTCAAAACACTAACCTAACCTAACCTACTGGTAGGTGCATTAAAAGTTTATCTTTATAGCGGGGGGCCTCAGGCCCCCCGACCCCCCCCGAGCAGGGGCCCCCCTGCACCCCCCGGCAAGCATGCAAGCAGCATAAACAATCATGCATGCATGCAAGCAAGCAGCATGCATATCGGTTTTGCAGCGATTCGTTCTGTTGTTGACTTTTGTAGCACAACATTTACAAAAATTCAACATAATATATTGACTTTTTAAGACAAATTTTTAATTCAATTTGAAGTTAAAATGCATTTTTTTAGAGATTACAATATGCTTGATGACATTATTCTTAATGAAATGCTGCCATATTCGTAGTATACCATGTGAAAATTATACCAAATAATTGTCGACTAAATAAACGTTATGCCAAACGAAATTCTGCGAATAAAAATTTTGCCAAAGGTATTTATGCCTAATGAAATTCTGCCATCTGAATAGTATGCCATTGTAAATTCGGACATGTAAACATTCTGCCAAACAATAGTTATATTAAACAATTTTTATGCCTTAAAAATAATCGTTTAAAGAAGATTCTGCCAAGTGTGTTCTGCCAAATAAATTTTGGAGCATCAAGTTTCTGCCAGATAGAGGTAACCCAAATGGGGTAAGTAAACATGAAAATCGATGTGGATGTCGTTCTTGAGGTTTCATGGGATGGTGATTGCGAAAATGACATTTATTTTGAAGTCCAACACGGTGGACATGACACATCATGGTCCTGTACCTGGACATGCACATCCAGGTAACGGGAACGAGAACAGGCACGGGCACGGGCACAGGA
The DNA here is from genome assembly GCA_943789525.1 of Agriphila geniculea. Lineage (NCBI taxonomy): Eukaryota > Metazoa > Arthropoda > Insecta > Lepidoptera > Crambidae > Agriphila > Agriphila geniculea. The sequence continues at coordinate 6,604,313 of OX038886.1, read as the reverse complement.
ACAGGAACGGGAACGGGAACAGAACGAGAACGGGACGGGAACGGAACGGGCTGGAACGGAAACGGAACGGGAAGGGAACGGGGATGAAACGGGAACGGAAAGGGAACGGAATGGGAACGGGAACGGAACGGGAACGAAACGGGAATGGATCGGGAAAGAGAAAGGGACAGGAACGGGACGGGAACGGTACCGGGAAAAGGAACGGAAGGAGTACGGGATGGGAACGGGACGTGAACGGGAACGAATTGGGAATGGAAAGGGATGGAACGGAATGGGAATGGAACGGGAACGAAACGGGAACGAAGCGGAAACGAAACGGGAACGATACAGGAACGGAACGGGAACGAAAACGGGACGCGAACTAAGGGGAAAGGACCGGGAACGGAACGGAACGGGAACGGAACCGGACGGGAACGGGAATGGGACGGGGCGGGAACGGGAATGGAAACCGGAAAGGGACCGGGAACGGGGACGGGACGGGGACGGGGACGGAACGGGACGGGACGGGAACGGGAACGGGAACAAGAACGGAATGGGAACGGAACGGGAATGAAACGGGAACGTATCGGGAATGAATCGGGAACGGAACGGGACGAGAACGGTACGGGAACGGGAACGAGAACGGAAGGGGTACGAGAACGGGACAGGAAAGGGACGGGAACGGACGGGAACAGAATGGGAACGGGAACCGGAACCGGAAACGTAAAAATGACTGGTCAGATCCTGGTTGAAGGTTCTCTAAGGATTTTCTCTAACATCCACGCGGACGAAGTCGCGGGCAGAAGCTAGTGTAAAATAAAAATCGACTTTCCATACAAATCAAAGAGATCACGTGATCAATTTAATATGGGATGACCAAATTTTTTTAGCGAAATTTGACACATGTTTCTTAGAGAAAGTTGTTTAGTTTCATGGATTGGACACATCCTTAAAATTTGGATGGTAAGTTCAAAATGACCCGATATGGCTACCGCACAATGTCTATCTGAAAAAATGAATACAGTATGCGACGGTGTTACCCAACATTTTCCATGGCAAGTATAAGTTGTTTTTTTTTAAACTTAGGTATAAGTATGTTTGTTATATTTTTTAAACTTTGGTATATTTTGTCGCTTATCTTACGTTCTTATAGTTTCTCTCAACTAATCTACTTCGATCTTTTTGTGGGAGTCATAACGACTATAGAAAAAAAAAAACCGGCCAAATGCGAGTCGGACTCGCGCATGAAGGGTTCCGTACCAAAAAACGGCAAAAAAAATCATGTTCGTTGTATGGGAGCCCCCTTAAATTTTATTTTATTCTGTTTTTAGTATTTGTTGTTATAGCGGCAACAAAAATACATCATCTGTGAAAATTTCAACTTTCTAGCTATCACGGTTCATGAGATACAACCTGGTGACAGACAGACAGACAGACAGACGGACAGCGGAGTCTTAGTAATAGGGTCCCGTTTTTACCCTTTGGGTACGGAACCCTAAAAAGAGACAAAGGAGCAAGTGACATGTGCCAACATTTCTTACAGTAAGAGCCCCTAGCGTTTCGCCTAGCAAATGAGCAATCACAGTCTGTTAAAAATATTTGTTAATCTTAATTAGAATTTAAAATAAAGGTATCGTGGAGCCATGGTGTCTTGTGCTCTAAGTAATAAAGTACAAGTGAGGTTTTTAAAATACTGTAGCTGCATCCGCCGCATCCTTCGTTGCGGTGGGGGTTGAATAGTTTTTTCGTTCTGGTGAAAGATGCTTCGGTGTAACGAAAAGAGATAGACGTACGTTATAATGTGGTGCCTGGCGGAGCAAACGTAGCTTAACCACAGAATTGATATTAGGCTTAATTCTATCTTGGGCACACCAATTCATACCAATTATTTAGGCTCCAATCACGCAAATATATATTAACAGGGCTCTGTCACTCCGCGCGCGAGTATGAAGCACTTGGCGTCCTCTGAAAGGACAAATTTCATACGTCAGAAAAGATAAGACCTACGCGATATAAAGAGAGGCAACTACTAAGTGAATGTTTTGGAGCGATGGGAGCGCTGTGCGACCTGAATTGCACTTTATTGTGTCAGAGCAAGAGTCGCAATTTATTTAAACGATTTTCCGGAATGCAACTTCTGTACGCTAGTACTATTATCTAGGTATTCTATGATATTAATTAATGGATCGTAATAATTACCTCTTTACTAACCACTAGACAAACTCGATGAGTACTATTTATAGAACCTAATTACCTACATACCATTAAAGCTAATTACCACAACAGTCTTTGTTGTGATTTGATTAATATCGAATTAATGTACAACGTACAACTGCGGGTTTAATTCAACATTATATATAATACATTGTTTCCATGAATTCGGTATCCTATAAGCCTATAAAGTAGACTTGACTGAGGACAATGAAGTTACACATAAGTGCTGGTATAAGTGATAAGCAGAGCAAAATTAACTTTTTATATAAAGAACTAATTATGATGGATGCTAGATATTGTTACAAGAAGCTAAGTTATTTCACACAGTAAAAAGTCAGACATGCAAAATGCACTGTTTGCTCGCAAATACATGCACATGCTGTGAATGAATGCAAAAATACACCTTTCACCTCTCCAGCACAAAAAGGGCGCTTTTGGCGCGTAAAAACTTACAGCAAAATCGATTTTTGCTGCGAGCGTGAGGCAAAGTGCTTTCTTAATTTCTAATACCAATTTTGAAAATAATAAAGTAAAATGAAATAAAGTGACAAGGATGAGTCTTGTAAAATTGATATATGAGAAAAGGATAGATAGAGTGCTTTATGGTGTCATACATGGATTAAAAAGTAAAACAATAATTTTTTAACAATCCTTATTTAAAACTCCTTGGTATATCCCCAAGGAGTTTTAAATAAGGATTGTCAAAAAAGAAGGTTGATAATTCGAAAAAAAGAGTATGGACGAAATGAGGTCGCATGTATGAAATAAATATAAAATAAGAAAGATTCATGAAATTTATTAACAAATTAGTGTTTATTAATAATAATAAATAAATAAATAAGATAGGATATTAATGAATAAGAGAAAAGCACAACGTAATAATGTAAAACAAAACGGCGGGAATCTACTTTATGAATAAAAATTTTCAGCATAGGTTTGATCGAACTATTTTTGTGATAAATTACAAAAAATGATGAAGATAGTTGTCTAACTCCAAAAGAATTGAGTGAACAAGTTTCTAATGCTGAAATTTAGCTTTTTACCAGGAAACTCACGTAAATTTTTTCTCGCTGGTAGAGGTGAAAAGTTGTATGTTTTACACGAGACCAAAATTTTGTTCTGCCTCGTGACTTTAAATCACTTACTGTGCTCGTAGTCTATATTAGAATAACTCGCTACGCTCGTGATTCAATTCTAGACTACTTCGCTAGTTCGTGATTTAAAGTCGGCACTCGCAGCACAAATTGATTTTGGTCACTTGTATAACAAATAACTATTCTACCAAATACTACGACACGTTTCTTCACGCCATTAATTGAAGAAGCCTTATTCTTCTGTTTATTTCAGTTCTGAATTATTCAAATCGTTTTATTCAGAAACTAACGGCCTCTCGCGACTTCGTCTGCGTGGAATATTTTTTGCTATCCCTCGGGAACAATACCTTTTTTCGGGATGAAAGGTACTCTATTTTGTCCTTCTCTGTACCCCTGGCAACGTGTATGTAAAATTTCATGATAATCGGTTAAGTAGTTAAGACGTGAAGGCGTAACAAACAAACAAACCAACAATTGTTTTTTTACAAACAAACAAGCGGACTTTCGCATTTATAATATTAGTAAGGACAGTAAGGATGAAAGCTTACAATTAACCATTTTTTATTCATTAATTAGATAATAAGCACAACTTAATAATAAATTACAATAATATTTATTGTGAAGTAATACTTACTATAAGTACAACTTGCAATGACCATGAATTGTATGGTACCAAATAATTATGAGTGTAAAAAAGCTTTTTTCTTCTGGCTTAGGCCAAAACGAGAACTGTCCGTGCAGCTTTTGTCTATTGGATTGTGAGCTGGGATGCGTGCTCTATTTACCTGAATGTCAAGAGAACGATCATCTGCCAGCTGTGTTTTCTCATTTCATCAAGTAGGTACACTTCAGTATTACGTAATAATTACATTGTAGTATATTATACATAAACTATTTTCAGGTTTGTTTACATAAGTACCAGACTTTATTTTAGTCAAGACCCTAAAAACGTCTGTGTGTGTTCACTAGTCCATAACTCTGAAAAACTTTGGTAGATTGATATGAGAGAAAAAAAAACCGGCCAAGTGCGAGTCGGACTCGCGCACGAAATGTTCCGTACCAAAAAACGGCAAAAAAACACGTTTGTTGTATGGGAGCCCCACTTAAATATTTATTTTATCCTGAATTTAGTATTTATTGTTATAGCGGCATCAGAAATACATCATCTATGAAAATTTCAACTGTCTACCTGTTGTCGTTATTAATATTGAGCAAAAAAAGCAAAAAAAAACACGTTTGTTGTATAGGAGCCCCCTTAAATATTTATTTTATTCTGTTTTTAATATTTGTTGTTGTAGCGGCAACAAAACTAAATCATTTGTGAAAATTTCAGTTGTCTAGCTATCATGGTTCATGAGATACAGCCTGGTGACAGACAGACAGACAGACAGACGGTCAGCGGAGGCTTAGTAATAGGGTCCCGTTTTTACCCTTTGGGTGCGGAACCCTAAAAATTGACTACCTATTCAATACAAATCAGAGAGATAACATGATCGATTTAGTTTGAGGTGACCAAAAATTCTTGGTTTACTTTGACCCATGTTTCTTAGAGAAAATTGTTAAGTGCCAAGTACTGAACACATCTTGTCGCGTAGCGGGTAACTAAATGAGAAACCTCAACTTACGTTCACAAATATTTATTAGTGGTTTGAGCATGGGGTCGTGAAATTATTTTAATTGTAATTATTAGTTTAGTGTTAACTTTAAGTTAGGAATAAGATTAGATTAATTTAGGTATATATAAAAAAAATATTTATTTTCATTTTTATTCTATTTTAATAAAATGTAGATATTAATTGTAATTTTAATTAAAAATTAACTTATAATGTAACAATCTTTAAAGTTTGGATCATGACTCAAAAATAATTCCGTAACTTATTAACAGTATAACAAAGTACTCAAAAGTCAACCAAATATTGGAATAGAACTTGCAACTATTGAAGAACCGGTTCTGCTTACACTGTTCTGACACTAGTACTTTACTTACTTCGTAGTTCAAATAGACCTAAATCGAGATTTAATAAGTTAGATCAACGTCTGCGATTCACTAGAAAGTTAAACATTCTCAAATGCCTTTTCAACTTAATAGCCGTGTAGCGTCTACTGAGTAGGCATAATAGCAACAACTTTTCACAGTTAGGGGTGTTGTAAAATTTTATTCATGACTCAGTCATGCGGTAGTATGTATGAGAGTCAATATGGCGGGTGTATCATGGCGAATCGAAATGTCTCAAATACCAAAAAATGTACCTAAAATGTACTATTTAGTACCTGGAATTAAAAAATTTGTACCTAAATAAGAAAAAAGTTATAACGAAATCAAAGGTACACCCGCCATATTGACGTCAATATGGCGGGTGTATCTTAATAAATCAATATTGAACCATTATACATAAAATATAACTACATCAAAAAAATGAACCTAAATTGTACCTCAAGGCAAAAAAAACACATGCTCGATTACTTAAGTAGTTTCTGAGAAATCAAACAACAGTTTTTTTTTGTGATCAACAAGATGGCGGGATCCCTTATGGTCTTAAAGTATATCACGGCTAGATTTTACCATTCATTAGTGCCATTCATATTTTGGTAACTACTATTTAGTACTATTCGTTTGGAACTATTTGGTACCATTCATGAGGTACTGTTTAGTACAAATAATTTAGTACCATTCATTTGTCACTATTTAGTACAAATTATTTGTTGCCATATAGTACAATTTATTTGGTACCATATAGTACCATTCGTTTGTTACTATTAAGTCCCATTCATTAGGTACTATTAAATAAAAATTATTTGGTACCATCTTGTACCATTCGTTTGTTACTATATGAATGGTACTATTTAGTATAAATTATTTGGTACCATATAGTACCATTCATTTGTTGCTATTAAGTACCATTCATTAGGTACTAATTTGTACAAATAATTTAGTACCATATAGTACCATTTATTTGTTTCTATTTAGTGCCATTCATTAGGTACTATTAGGTACAATTTATTTGATACCATATTGTCCATTTATTTGTCACTATTAAGTACCATTCATTCGATACTGGTTGGTACAAATTATTTTTCTACCATATAGTACCATTATTTGTTACTATTCATTAGGTACTAATTAGTACAAATTATTTGGTACAATATAGTACAATTCGTTTGTTACCATTAAGCACCATTCATTAGGTATTATTAAATAAAAATTATTTGGTACCATATTGTACCATTAATTTGTCACAATATAAGAATGATACTATTTATTACAAATTATTTGGTACCATACTGTAAAATTCGTTTGTTGCTATTTAGTACTATTCATTTTTTGCTACTATTTAGTACCATCCATTAGGTACTACTTAGTACAAATTATTTGGTGCCATATAGTACAATTTATTTGGTACCATATTGTACCATTCGTTTGCTACTATATGAATGGTACTATTTAGTACAAATTATTCGGTACCATATAGTACCATTATTTTGTTACTATTTAGCACAATTCATTGGGTACTATTGGGTACAAATCATTTGGTAACATATTGTACCATTAGTTTGTTTCTATTTAGTACCATTCATTAGGTACTATTAGGTACAAATTATTTGGTACCATATTTTACAATTACTTTGTTACTATTCAGTTCTCAAGCTTACGTGCTCACTAGACATGAAATAAAACAATTTTTAACGGATACTAGCGCGGTTTTATTAAAAGTACTTTGGTAATTAGTTGGTATTTGGTTTGATTTTTGGTTTTCCCGACGTTTCGGCAACTTTGCAGCTTTGCCGTGGTCACGGGGGACCGAAGCGGCCTGTGAGTCTACCCTCAAGCGAAGAATTTTTTAGACGTTCAGAAATTAAAATTTAACAATTTTTTTTTTATTAATTGTTTTATGTTGATTTATAATTTAATTTTATGAATTTTTAGTGCTAAAAAGAGAGAGAATCTACTGAAACTACCACCATTTCATAAAATTTGGGAGGCCCCTCCAAGAAAGAAATGGCGAAAGAAAAATTGGAGAGGAAAACCGACCTCCGTCTTTTATATTAATTTATTTATTTGCAAAAGGAACTAATCGTATCATTCATAATAAATCAATATTGAACCATTATACATAAAATATAACTACATCAAAAAAATGTACCTAAATTGTACCTCAAGGCAAAAAAAACACATGCTCGATTACTTAAGTAGTTTCTGAGAAATCAAACAACAGTTTTTTTTTGTGATCAACAAGATGGCGGGATCCCTTATGGTCTTAAAGTATATCACGGCTAGATTTTACCATTCATTAGTGCCATTCATATTTTGGTAACTACTATTTAGTACTATTCGTTTGGAACTATTTGGTACCATTCATGAGGTACTATTTAGTACAAATAATTTAGTACCATTAATTTGTCACTATTTAGTACAAATTATTTGTTGCCATATAGTACAATTTATTTGGTACCATATAGTACCATTCGTTTGTTACTATTAAGTCCCATTCATTAGGTACTATTAAATAAAAATTATTTGGTACCATCTTGTACCATTCGTTTGTTACTATATGAATGGTACTATTTAGTATAAATTATTTGGTACCATATAGTACCATTCATTTGTTGCTATTAAGTACCATTCATTAGGTACTATTTAGTACAAATAATTTAGTACCATATAGTACCATTTATTTGTTTCTATTTAGTGCCATTCATTAGGTACTATTAGGTACAAATTCTTTAGTACCATATTGTCCATTTATTTGTCACTATTAAGTAGCATTCATTCGATACTGGTTAGTACAAATTATTTTTCTACCATATAGTACCATTCATTTGTTGCTATTAAGTACCATTCATTAGGTACTAATTAGTACAAATAATTTAGTACCATATAGTACCATTTATTTGTTTCTATTTAGTGCCATTCATTAGGTACTATTAGGTACAAATTATTTGGTACCATATTGTACCATTTATTTGTCACTATTAAGTACCATTCATTAGATACTATTGGGTACAAATTATTTTTCTACCATATAGTACCATTCTTTGTTACTTTATGTAATTATTTTGTGCCATTCATTAGGTACTATTTAGTACAAATTATTTGGTACCATATAGTACCATTCATTTGTTTCTATTTAGTGCCATTCGTTAGGTACTATTAGGTACAATTTATTTGATACCATATTGTCCATTTATTTGTCACTATTAAGTACCATTCATTTGATACTGGTTGGTACAAATTATTTTTCTACCATATAGTACCATTATTTGTTACTATTTAGTGCTATTCATTAGGTACTAATTAGTACAAATTATTTGGTACAATACAGTACATTTCGTTTGTTACTATTAAGCACCATTCATTAGGTACTATTAAATAAAAATTATATGGTACCATATTGTACCATTAATTTGTCACAATATAAGAATGATACTATTTATTACAAATTATTTGGTACCATACTGTATAATTCGTTTGTTGCTATTTAGTACTATTCATTTTTTGCTACTATTTAATACCATCCATTAGGTACTACTAAGTACAAATTATTTGGTGCCATATAGTACAATTTATTTTTTACCATATTGTACCATTCGTTTGCTACTATATGAATGGTACTATTTAGTACAAATTATTCGGTACCATATAGTACCATTATTTTGTTACTATTTAGCACAATTCATTGGGTACTATTGGGTACAAATCATTCGGTAACATATTGTACCATTAGTTTGTTTCTATTTAGTACCATTCATTAGGTACTATTAGGTACAAATTATTTGGTACCATATTTTACAATTACTTTGTTACTATTCAGTTCTCAAGCTTACGCGCTCACTAGACATGAAATAAAACAATTTTTAACGGATACTAGCGCGGTTTTATTAAAAGCACTTTGGTAATTAGTTGGTATTTGGTTTGATTTTTGGTTTTCCCGACGTTTCGGCAACTTTGCAGCTGCCGTGGTCACGGGGGACTGAAGCTGCCTGTGAGTCTACCCTCAAGCGAAGAATTTTTTAGACGTTCAGAAATTAAAATTTAACTATTTTTTTTTATTAATTGTTTTAAGTTGATTTATAGTGTAATTTTATGAATTATTTAGTGCTAAAAAGAGAGAGAAGTTTTGATTGACGCTCGCTTCAGAATGTTTCCAATCTTGTCAGTGACACCTTTCACGTATGGTAGGACGGCAGGTTATAATAATTATTATAATAAAAAAATGTTTATTTCTCTCAAACAATCTTACATGATACAACTTATTTCTAAGAGACAATATTGTTATAGGTAACAATTATTAAGATTGAGAGAGACTGGTACTTAAACTAAGCTAAGGTTGACGCTCTACTGTGGCTGGTTTGGCGCGTTTTTTATGATGAAGGCGTGGTACTTGCCGTCCTACCATACGTGAAGGGTGTCACTGACAAGATTGGAAACATTCTGAAAGCGAGCGTCAATCAAAACTTACTTCAAGCCGCCGAAGAAGATCAACCAATTCTTACGACCTGTCAAGTGAAATATCCCCTTTCAAGCCGCAGGCGTCTACAAATTAGATTGTGACTGTGGGCTCTCCTACATAGGGCAAACAAAGAGAAGCATAGGGACCCGCGTCAAAGAGCATGTAGCTGACATGAAACATAGGCGCGATAACAAGTCTGCAGTGAGTGAACACGCCTTTGAGGGGCCTTTCTTTCTTTCTTTTCTTATATTAGATATGACAAACCCAAATTCTTGCTAGGGAACGTAGATTTATTCCTAGAATGCTCCGCGAGGTTATCGAAATAAATAAATACCCTTATTTCAATAGAGATGATGGTTGGAAAATTCCACCAGCTTGGGACCCCATCATTCACAAGCTTAAGCCCCTCACACACACTGTAAGATCTAATGATACGGTTAGTTCCTTTTGCAAATAAATAAATTAATATAAAAGACGGAGGTCGGTTTTCCTCTCCAAGTTTTCTTTCGCCATTTCTTTCTTGGAGGGGCCTCCCAAATTTTATGAAATGGTGGTAGTTTCAGTAGATTCTCTCTCTTTTTAGCACTAAATAATTCATAAAATTAAATTATAAATCAACATAAAACAATTAATAAAAAAAAATTGTTAAATTTTAATTTCTGAACGTCTGAAAAATTCTTCGCTTGAGGGTAGACTCACAGGCCGCTTCGGTCCCCCGTGACCACGGCAAAGCTGCAAAGTTGCCGAAACGTCGGGAAAACCAAAAATCAAACCAAATACCAACTAATTACCAAAGTACTTTTAATAAAACCGCGCTAGTATCCGTTAAAAATTGTTTTATTTCATGTCTAGTGAGCACGTAAGCTTGAGAACTGAATAGTAACAAAGTAATTGTAAAATATGGTACCAAATAATTTGTACCTAATAGTACCTAATGAATGGTACTAAATAGAAACAAACTAATGGTACAATATGTTACCAAATGATTTGTACCCAATAGTACCCAATGAATTGTGCTAAATAGTAACAAAATAATGGTACTATATGGTACCGAATAATTTGTACTAAATAGTACCATTCATATAGTAGCAAACGAATGGTACAATATGGTACCAAATAAATTGTACTATATGGCACCAAATAATTTGTACTAAGTAGTACCTAATGGATGGTACTAAATAGTAGCAAAAAATGAATAGTACTAAATAGCAACAAACGAATTTTACAGTATGGTACCAAATAATTTGTAATAAATAGTATCATTCTTATATTGTGACAAATTAATGGTACAATATGGTACCAAATAATTTTTATTTAATAATACCTAATGAATGGTGCTTAATGGTAACAAACGAATTGTACTATATTGTACCAAATAATTTGTACTAATTAGTACCTAATGAATAGTAACAAATAATGGTACTATATGGTAGAAAAATAATTTGTACCAACCAGTATCGAATGAATGGTACTTAATAGTGACAAATAAATGAACAATATGGTATCAAATAAATTGTACCTAATAGTACCTAATGAATGGCACTAAATAGAAACAAATAAATGGTACTATATGGTACTAAATTATTTGTACTAATTAGTACCTAATGAATGGTACTTAATAGCAACAAATGAATGGTACTATATGGTACCAAATAATTTATACTAAATAGTACCATTCATATAGTAACAAACGAATGGTACAAGATGGTACCAAATAATTTTTATTTAATAGTACCTAATGAATGGGACTTAATAGTAACACACGAATGGTACTATATGGTACCAAATAAATTGTACTATATGGCAACAAATAATTTGTACTAAATAGTGACAAATGAATGGTACTAAATTATTTGTACTAAACAGTACCTCATGAATGGTACCAAATAGTTCCAAACGAATAGTACTAAATAGTAGTTACCAAAATATGAATGGCACTAATGAATGGTAAAATCTAGCCGTGATATACTTTAAGACCATAAGGGATCCCGCCATCTTGTTGATCACAAAAAAAACTGTTGTTTGATTTCTCAGAAACTACTTAAGTAATCGAGCATGTGTTTTTTTTGCCTTGAGGTACAATTTAGGTACATTTTTTTGATGTAGTTATATTTTATGTATAATGGTTCAATATTGATTTATTAAGATACACCCGCCATATTGACGTCAATATGGCGGGTGTACCTTTGATTTCGTTATAACTTTTTTCTTATTTAGGTACAAATTTTTTAATTCCAGGTACTAAATAGTACATTTTAGGTACATTTTTTTGGTATTTGAGACATTTCGATTCGCCATGATACACCCGCCATATTTACTCTCATTAGTATGTACCTACCTATCACTTCCTTAGCTCAGATCTTCTTAAAAGCCTAATCATTGATCAATACCTATTGACCTGTACATGATTCACGCTTCACATCCAAATGTTCATACATTGGAACATTGCCAATGATTGCCAAACTAGACATTGGAAACAAATATGTGACGTTAATCTAAGCTGGCATTGTACCTAACGTAATAAGCTATAACAAATATTACATGGTTGAAATATCGCTATTTTTTAACTTAAGCTAAATGACGTAAGTGCGCAGTGTGCACACCAATATTCTCGATAATTATTATGATGAAATTGCGTCGTATATTTTGTGAGACATGTTCAACGCATTTATGTTAAGCAGTTTGTTTTTAAAAGTCATATTACAGTATTTAAACCCATTTAAAACTTTTTTATAACCACATGTATTGTACTACATTGCTATCGTAGGTGAATGTCGGGACCATATATGAACAAAACTTAACTCGTAAACGAGTTAAATTCACATTGGAATCACAATTAAAACTATTTGTTTGGGTACGATTTAATTGAATTCACTGGGTGCACCAACATAAAGTGATTTACAACTTGTGTAAAACCGAAGTAACTCCTTATTGTGCTAAATAAATCTGTTTGCAGTTTCTAATTCCATTAAGAGAGAGGGAGGGTCATGTGTTCTAATAAGTTTTTTACTACTAAATATGAACTTAATTGTGTAGGTAATTTTATAAGTATAGTCCGTTTATCCTTATATACTTGTCCTATTTAGTAAACAACTTTTGACAGTTTTCATATGTCTTATAAATTGAAATCGTTATTTAAAATATGTTGTCTTACTAATTAATCGAATTGCCACTAGTAAATTAGTAATTCATTTCGTAATCTATGTGTTTAAAATAATTTGTTGTATTTTATAATTGTTTTTTTTTTCAATAAAGAGTTGGACACAAACAAGGCAAGTAAGGATAAATAGATTATAAACGATTTCAGCCATCCGTACTTAAAATTTTTAATCAGTACACTATATTATGTATCTATAGTTAGTTTTATTTGATTATCAGTAACGGAATCTAATTTTTTTTCTAAAATAGTCGTTCTTCATTATGTCTACAACTGTAAACAACCAATTCAAACTGATAGCTGGTAGATTTAGTACATTAATTGTCAATAATTTAAACATTGTACGTTGTTTACCCTTAATTCAAGAAGTATCTATGGTTAATTTCGGGAGAGTTCATGCGAACCAACCCTTGCTCTAGTCAACTTTAATTAATCACCGAAGCGCTTCAGGACTTTCAATATATTCTATGTTTAAGGGCTGGTCCTATCCTACATGATTTTAAAATAAAGGACGTGGGTTTGAATGAATAAATGAATACAATACTTTATTGTTCTCACAAGAGCAATGTCAAGAATGAAACAATACACTTAGAAATAGTACAAGCAAAATTCTAAGCGAAAAAGTTAGAGATGAAGTTAAAACATGACGAGTTAAAGTTGAGAAAAAGAATTTGTAAACAAGAAAAATCAAAAATATTTGCAATTTCTGAGTTATACAGTTTGTTGAAAGTTCCTCATAATCACAGAATAGATTTGATATAAGTACTACGACCATACAGAAAGGAAACTCTCCGCCCCGCCCACAATGTGCGCTTTTATAATTCTCAACGGCCCGGCACGGCACCGCCCGGCAGCCGTCCAACGGCACAACAGGGAAGTGAAATGTATGGAATCATATGGAGACGCTTTTATATTTCCTCAACGGCACCGGCAAACCGTGCCGTGCCGGCCAAATCCTACGCTGCCGTCGAACTTTTACGATGTAGTACGTAGCTACAAGGATTCATATGTGTGAGTGTGAGTCCAGAGCAAAGAATATACAGCGTGTTTAAAGGGCACAACCAGTATATTAGCGTAATATCGTTAATGTGTTGTTGTTGGTATGCCATGTACCTATGTATGATTGTGGAAACAAACAACATCAAAATCAACAAATAGGTAATATTCCGACAAACAGTTATTTCGATACTGATCGGAAAGATATCTAGGTACAGCGGTGGAAACACCGTTAATAGGGGACTTACCAAAGTTAAATATTGTTACCTATCTCAACAAATAATTACCTGGATATTACTTAAGTAGGTAGTTAACTACTTAATTAAATAATGTGTTGTGTAGATCTACCTATCTTGGTAAGTAGGTACGTAATGAAAACCAGCTACATATAATATATTCTTTGATTTTTAAAAGATTTATTTATCATTTAAGTAAGTACCTACTACCTACCTACATTGTAATATAATCATTAAACAACGTGTAACAAAAAGGGGGTATCAACCCGAGAGGAGGTCAATGTACTCGTGAAACTTCCAACAGACAAAAAAATTTTTTGAATGTCCCTCCCTATATAAAATGTTGGCAGCAAATTCAAATTTTCTATGGAGAGTCCAAAATTGTATTTTCGATTTGAAATCTTTTTCTGTTGGAAGTGTTCAGATTCACGAGTACATTGACTTCCTTTCGAGTTGATACCTCCTTTATGTTACACGTTGTATAATTGGTAAACTATTATTTTATGAAATAATTATAAAGATAACAAATATCTAGAGAGAGAAGGTCAACTTTTATTCTTTATATTATTCTAAAGTAAAAAGTAGGTACCACGACACTACTGTACAATGTACAAATAGTGACTTCTTCGCTATGAGTGTTCTGTGTTGAACATCCAACGGCCGGCAACGGCAGCAATTATAAAAGCGTCTTTCGGTGTCGCCGCTGCCGTGCCGAGCCGTGCCGTGCCGGGCCGTGCCGTGCCGGGCCGTCGAGAATTATAAAAGCGCACCAATTGCCTCACCCCACCGGCGCCCACCGCGCGAGTTCGTAGGCCAGTTCGTAGGCTCATTCAATAGCTCGCACACAGTTGCGCGTGTGCAAAAACGTCACTGTGTAGGGTCTGTGTAATAGGAGTTAAACACGACGCTTGTATGGAGTGCCCGGGGTGTGTCATCATAACATAATAGGGAACATGCATAAGTCACCGATTTTGATAAATTTGAGCTTGATCGCTGCGGCCACGTATAAAAACATGATGGAACAGAAAAATAAAAAATAAAATGTATTACTTTAGTTCTATCACACAAGGGAAAATGACGAACTTTTTTTTATTTTCGGATATCATGCACTTAACAGTCGGATAGAACATCAAATAAGAAATAATATTTTGTATGACACACATGTACTTAAACGCAATATTTAGGGAGATATTTGAAAATTCTTGGCTAACTCCATACTAATGTCCTGAAACGTGACATAAGTGACGTCACAAATGTTGACCTTTTTGTATAGAGCGTTTTCGGCGGGTGCTGCTGCGTGCTAACTTCAAGTAACTATATCACGAGAAAAAAACACAAGAGAAAAGTTTTAATATTACAGTTGATTTTCTCACGCATTATACTTTTGATTTTGATACAAAAAAAAATTGATGCATGTTCCCTATACCACACCTAAGACGACCTGAGTGGTGCAGTGGTCAACATGCCGCCTACCACACAAGAGGTCCCGGGTTCGATCCCAACCGGGCAGAAATTGAAATGATCAATTTTAATTTCTGTGACGGGTCTGGGCTTAGAGTAAGACGCGCTTCTGTCCCAGAAAGAGAAGCCATACGAAGCTTTCCCCTCTGCCGAAGTACAAGCCCAAATGGGCATATGCAGTTGATAAAACCAGTTGCGCCCGGATTTCTTTCTAGACCGAGTCCAGTCGCGCATGTGAACGCTGCAGTGTTTAAAATGCCGAATTGATGAGTTTTTTACTGTTATAAGAGGTCTGGAACATCAAAGTTTACAAAAAGTCGGTGTTACATTTCACATGAAAGTAATTTTTTGTCGTATTATTGCTATTTGTTTACATTTAAACATTAAATTCGTATATTTTATTCTTGAATAGTTGTCAAATTTATTCAGTGACATCGGGTCTGCTCGTCCATGGCTCCTCCGTACAAATTTCAGATCTGTCGCTAGATAAATCCGAGTTCTCGCCGATGAGCAACTTAGTGATGTTACCGTATCACAATGTTTGTCGATAAAGGATATGGCCTGGTCCTGCTCCAGGCATTCTCATAAATGTGATATACCTAAAAATTCTTAAATATTTATTAATTCTTTTTAACTTCTGACAGACTCAATTTGGTCTTTGCAGTTTTGCACTGTTACATTCTGCGTCAAAGAGTAAAATAAAATCACAGCATAAATTAATTGGTTCTCTCACAGAATAAATAATCTTTTTGATACATCTTATATTATTATATAAAAATGAATGGAATAAGATCATTTATAATAGAAAAACGTCATAAAATGCTCTTAATACGTATATGAGACTTGACAATAAGACTGAGTGTTCTTGAGTCCGTACCGTATTAACTTTTTTTAAGACTATTTTAAGAACGATGACATGTCACAAAACAATTATAAGAGCCCTGTAAGCCTACCACTCTAATAACGTACGCATCCTGAGACTTTTTTGCTCCTTCCGGACCATCTGACCACCAAATCCTACCACCAGTGGTTGGTTGGAACTCCAATTTCTCAACTGACTATCCGTTATTAAATAACACCATCTTACTCCCATTTCACCGCTGGTGTGGTGACCAAACCAAAAATATGATATTTATAAAATATTCAAATCTGACTGCGATATGATTATTTCCCAACTTCTGCTGACAAGGAGTTTCAGTTTTTTTTATATATTTTTAATTACTTACGTTTCCAAAGTACCAGGATCATATAAATACGGAGAAGGTTAACTTCTATAATTTTCTGTGTCATTTTTATTCTATAATTAGATAGATAGATAGATAACATTTTTATTTGACAACTACAGACACACACATAAAACAGTGCATAAAAGCAATGAAATTTAAATGACTTAAAACTATCATGCATCTTACACTAAAATAAAGTATGTGTACTGTAGTAGTGCAAAAAGGTCACAGCTCAGCGTTTTATTTGCTTTTTTAGAGCAAATCACTGATTTTCAGCCGCAACCATAGAGGGCCCACTGAGGCAAAAAGTGCTCGGGATTTATAATTAACATGCATTTTATGATCATTAATATAATAATAATAAAACAAATTAAATTAAATTAGTAATTGGATTCAATGTGTTAAATTAAAAATGTATTCGTAATATTTTCATTTCATTTCATATAGATAGATAAATAAATAAATTGCTGCAAAATCGTGTAAAATATATTCCATAAAAAATTGAATAGTAAAAAAAAATAACCAAATTAAACAAATTAACTAGCAACGTGTCCTCGCTTCGCTTTGGTTCAAAATGAAATATTTTCAATCACTTGCATCTCCAAATTACCAGGATCACATAAATATGGAAAAGGTTAACTTATGGTGGTTAAATTATGATTTAATGAAATAGGCTTACATAGTTTTCAAAAGGTCATCCGTAGTCAGTTGAAACAAAAAAACCCCCCCCCACTTCTTCAGTTTCATCATTGGTGATGAATTAGGGATAAATTGCTCCCAATTCACCTCCAGTGGTCAGATGAGAAATTCATTTCTCAACTGACCACTGGTGATGAGATTTAGTGGTCAGTTGGTCCAAAAGGTTTTTGCTTGTTGGGCTCTTTGTTGTTATTCACCCCATGTAAAATGTTTGAGTTTGTTACCTTTATTCCTTTTTCCGTATCGATATTGCTGCAACGACAATTGAGCCCAGCCCTTTATGTCAAAAACGTGTCATATTTTGATGTGTGACTCATCCGTACACAAATTTTAGCTGTTTTGTTTTATTTTTTATGTGTTGGTGTCGTCTTTACAGTGTTGTTTTTGTATGTGAGTATGCGGCACTGCACTTGTGTGCACTTTCCCCCCCCGCAAAAAATGCCAGAAAAAATTTAATAGAGTAATAATCGCTAATGCTGCTCCCTTCCGCGATGCTCTAAGGGTCTGGGTGTTACTATGTATAATAAGTATATATTTAAAAAGTATATAAGTAGTTAGTAGCTTAGTTTGGGGCTAGATGGCGCGTGTGAAATTGTCCAAGCATTTATTATTTATTATTATATTACCTTTGCGTTATTGTATTAACAACTAGACACAATACTTTCAGCCGTCTTACGGCCCTTCCATAGCCAGCCGTCTTATACAATTTTATTTTATTTTACTCTCAATAAAGATTTGTACGGCTTCATTGCGTCATTCCGATACAGTTACACGCAAACGTTCTTAATTCACTCACACGTGACCAAAATCTTGGGTCAAGGTTCATCATGAAAAGTTAGGATATCGGCCTTACAGATTTAAAAAATGTATGAGGAATCGGCTTATTTTTGATATAAGGTACCTATTTATTTCAGAAGTCAGAGGCTTAACGCTATATTAAATAAAGCATCTTGTAAAATTTTAGCTTTAAATATTTTTTCCTCTAAAGTTATAAAACAAAAAAACATAAGTTATTTTTTTACAGCAATCGGGTATTGTTGGTACAGGTTACTTTTTAAATAATTCGTGATTTTGAGTGATGGGCATAATTTTGTTGGTTACCTACCTTTTTTCAATTATTGGTCACACGTAATTATTTTATACCTATGGACTTTTTGGGTGTGCCTTGAACCTTTAAACGTTTCATATTTTTAATACAACTTCAATATTCCCATGAATATTGAAGTTGTATCAAAAACATGAACGTTTAAAGTTTATTTCCACATGTAATTTCAAGTTTTCAAGCTTATTTCAAGTTAATTCCTACATTTGTCAATACAAATAATCAGATCACCTTATTTTATACAAAAAATCCACCAAGCTAAGTTTGAATCTAAACTATACGTAGATTCTTCAGAATAAATATTGGATGAAGTAACACAGTCAGTCTATTTTTGTCATATGTCATGGGAAGTTCCAGAAGTAAACACCGGTTGGTTTTGAAGTAATGATATGTACATATTGAATTTCCATAAACATCACTTTCTTTTATACGATAGAATTATGTTCTGCGGGCCTATTACATAAAAGAATCACGAGAAACGTACGTAATTCGTCGTTTAATTTACTTGATATTGAACCTTGTTCGTGTGTGGAGTGGGATAAACATCGTTCGCTTATAACGATTGTTTTATGTAATAGGCTTGCTAGGTATAAGTACTGTAAGGATGGTGTATTTATAGGTTGTATCAGCTAGTAGTAAGTGTTTACTCTGTGTGTACGTAAGCCTTTTGAGAACAGTTGGTTATTTCAAATCACTGAAACGAAAAGTAAATTTAAAAAGAAGGATTACAACGTAATGTCTTGACATAGTCTGTTACGAACCGGCTTAGAGCCGAGATCAATGGGGATGAAAACTGAGGAACTAATGGCGCCACAAGCGGTTGTACCAATACATTTGATTGGTTGTTTCAAATATCAAATGTCATTTGTGGCATATTTTAACCAATCGGAGTATTGATAGCGGTTAGATCGCCGCTAGCTTTGCGTTGCCAACCCCATTAATATAAAATTGTTGTAAACTACAAATTCTATTAAATAAATAACAGTTTTCCAGTCCAAAGAATCGTTTTCATTTATAGTAGCGCACAAGCGCATCAGTACACTTATAGCCTGATTCATACATATCACTGAAGTCACAGTTCCGTCACAGTTTCCGGCACAGTACCGCTACCTAGATAATTATTCTTTCATACATTCTCTATAAACACGCGTTCACTGACACTGAGAGGCATTAGTGTCTCGTCACTAATACTGACTGACAGGTGTGGACGCGATCATGGAGAATGTATGAAAGAATAATTATCACGGTGGTGGTACTGTGTCGGAACTGTGGCGGAACTGCGACTTCACTGATATGTGTGAATAAGGCTTAATAATTTAACTAATTAAGGGAAAACATATAACCGAAAACTTCTATAAATATAGTGAAATTTAATAGTAGCACGGATAATACTACTAGGTACCACTACCCACAAAATTTACTATATAATTATCTTTTTACTTTTATCGTTAATATTGTCAAATTATAAAAAATATTTTAGGAATTGAAATTGTTGTTTTCAAAATCAGTATTTTTTGCAGAAAGGTTTTTAAACCCAAAAGCTAAATCGACGTATTTCTGTATTATATAATAACATACATAATAACTATAGGTATCTTATTTTTTGTGTGTGCTTAAACACAAATGTATAATATAAACGTTCTAAAACATATAATTCTGACCAGCATCTGTGTTTGCGGTAACTTCGAAAGTAAAAGTAACTTTGGACATACGTACGTTTTCTAACTTATAACTTAAGCTACGCGTAGAAACTTATCAAAAACTATCCAGCACGTACTCGGAACTAGTAACGGAAAAATGGCGCAAAATCACTAAAATAAATCGAGGAAAATAGCACAAAAGAGGAAACTACTTTGGTTTCCGCATTCCAACATTTTTCTCGAATACTTCCATTCAAGGAGTTAAAAAGTATTAAACAAATTAAGGGCTGGCTGAAAAGAAAAATTAAAAGAAACAATAGAAAGAAGCTGTTCGAAATTTTAATAAGTAAAGAGAAAAATTGTTTCTTAAACTCAGTCAAAAGATAAGAAAGTGAGGGAATTTGCGCCCACACAGCATTATCTTTTTAGAGTAGTATTTATATTTCATTTTGGCAAACGAATGAGTTTTATATTACTTTTCTCATGCTACGGCTCCACCTGCGTCTTAACGCGTAACCCTTAACCAATGATTTAAAAAGAGTAATATAATAAGTCTATGCCTTTATCACTTTAATCTAGGCGTTAGGTACGCAGATGTGGCC
The DNA here is from genome assembly GCA_943789525.1 of Agriphila geniculea. Classification (NCBI taxonomy): domain Eukaryota; kingdom Metazoa; phylum Arthropoda; class Insecta; order Lepidoptera; family Crambidae; genus Agriphila; species Agriphila geniculea. The sequence continues at coordinate 6,583,458 of OX038886.1, read as the reverse complement.
AACACTTTAACGTGTTTATTTACAAACGACACAGTACTAGATATATTTAATTACCATTACCGTTAACGCAGGTGGAATAGTAGCATGAGAGAGTCAATGTAACAAGCCTTTGTATATTCTAGTTTGAGTTTATCACTTTAATTTGCAATATCTATAACATCATGTAATCGAGGCCTACAGAATTAATGATACATACTAGAGCCTAGGTAGACCATTATTGCAATGGTAGAGCATCACTCCCTTATTAATCAAATGGAACAATCCCTGGGGCGTTGGTAGTCGTTCTTATTAGGAATGATACGTGCCTCTCATAAGCTGTCTTGAAGAATGGGGATTGGGGGATAATCAACCATTTCATTCACAATTTTGCTGGGAAAATATTGAGCAAGCTGAAGAGATTGGATTTTTTACATGATTTTATACGATATGCAAAGAGGTTTTTGGCCGGATGTGTACATAATTTTTTTTCTGTTGTTCAATGTTTCGGAAAAGCTTTTGGATATCAGTTTTCAATCCGATGCCTTAATATAAGTATCTTAAGTATGTCATACTCTCTTTAAGAATTTCTGCGGTGGTGTCGTGTGAGGCGGATCGTTACGTTCCCTCAAATATGGTTTAGCGAAGCGTTATGGCTGGTTCAGGCGTCATGCTCGTGAACGGGTGCTGCTGGTGCGAATGGGTCTGCTTCTGACTTAACGTATATTAAATTTTGTGTATTGTATTATTTGTAACAGCCTAGACTGTAGCTGGACTCTGTTAATTGATGGGGCGTAGGCAAAGTTTTTTTTGCTCACTGTTCGGTATTTATTTCAAAAAGACCTGGCAACCCTGCCACACCCCGGACACTCCATACAAGTCACGTGTACGTGTACGTATACACAAGGTCAGTTGACGTTGTTGTACACGTACGCGCAACTGTGTGTGTAAGTCTAGGGCTACCGTGCAGTTTGTACTGTATGAGCGGCGTTCAATTCCTAATTCGAACTTTTTGGTAAATAAAGTTTTAAACGCATTGCTTTGAATATCAAAATAAGTTAACAGTTGACAAACACGACTAAACTAGCATACGAATTGGCAATTCGGCATACGAACTCGTGGGGTGGGGTGAGGTAATTGAATCTGGGGCGGGGCGGAGAGTGTCCTTTCTGTACGGTAGTAATTATATCTATTTTGAACAATATTCTGAATATTCTGAACTTATACTTAATAACTTTCTGCATGAAACATAAGTCGAAAAACGGAAAAAAAACTTTCATAATCCCGTACAAATTGTCTTGGTCAGCTGACCGACTTACTATAGAAAGGAGAAAACAAATTTTTTTTCGGCCTATATTCCTTGGAGAATGTTGTTCATTTTTAGGAACACTTTCACCTGTTTCAGTATTATCACATCATTTGATTCCACATTAATCTCCGCACTTGGCAGACGGTTGGAGATCGCAATGTAGAACCGTTTTCATCTAAAAACGGTAAGTACCGTAAAAATAGAATGTCAAAGAACAACAAAGTCAATAAACAGGTGATCCGAAAAACGAATGAATACATTTTATATGGGATACGTAAAATATGATTTAGATACATAAAATATGACTATATGTGGCAAAGGAAATTAATAAACTATGTTCCATACTGTTTTCTTTGTCGATAAACGAATAAATGTAGCGAAATTAGGTTTTAGAGAAATGTGTGGCAATATCTTATTTACCTGTGAAAAGTGTGATTACTTGGATTGTTTCTTTTCGTCACATCACAATTACTAAGAGAATAAGACACCATGGCTCCACGATACCTTTATTTTCAATTCTAATTAAGACTATCAAATATTTTAAGCAAATCGTGATTGCTCCTTTGCAAGGCGGGCCGCTAGGGCCTCTTACTGTAAAAAATATTGGCACATGTCACTTGCTCCTATTTGTTTCTTTTTTACATAGACCATGTCCGTATGATGTTAAATTTTCTTTTCCACGCTCTGTTGGTCTTCTTGAGCGCAGCGAAAATTTTTCTATGTCTATGGTAAGTACCGTTCTGCCTGGTACGGTTTTTTTTAGTCCACGGAGGTGTTAGTTGTAATACTACCTAGATGTATTCTTAAAAGGCAGACCTAAAAGTGATATCACCTTTTGCAATGTGATAGGTTTCACATGCTGAAAAACATAAACAATAATAATATGTCGGCATCTTCAAGAATATCCTATTTAATTTTGTCTTCGTGTAACACATGAAGAAACAATAGTTGAGCTCGTTCTTATTACATTTGCTCCGTGAAGCATGAAAGAGGAAAATCTTTAGTAGATAACGGACTCTTTTTGCATCTGCGGGTAGAAATGGCAGCTGGAAGTAATCGTTATTCGCTTACGCTTCTTTGCAAATCGATTTGAAACGAATAACCTTTTTGTTATGGACAATGTACACACGACGGCACTTCAGACTATACATGTTGACCTTGAGGCCATAATGCCCCGTTTAACTTTTCGTGTTGTCGTGTGTTTAACTTATATACAAATTGCATAGTTTTGTTTAATAAAAAAAATACTGTGCGATTTTGATCTTTAGATTAGGGTCCCGAATACAAAAACATTACTTATCGGATAGTATTTCTTGATTTCTAATAAAACATTTATTTTCCATTCTTAAATCTATTTCACAATAACAAAAGTTAAGTAAATCAAACTACACTCCTTTATGTATCAACGTATCATTTTTCAAATCAAAAATGTTAAAGATTTTTTAAAAGATAAACCTAATTATGATGTTGTCAATACTTATTTAATTATGTCTTCATTATAATGTGGAGTATTCTCGGAAACGGTAGTTAATCTAAGAAAGTAATTAACTGGTTAATAATACCTAATAACTGTTATTAGCTGTTTACACTTGTTGCATGTATTAACGTAATTTAATTAGATAATTAACGCTACGTTGACACATTATTCGATTTGTACGCACAGCTAGCTAAGCAATTTATTAATTAAATAATAACATGTGCGTGAATATTACAATCAAGATATATTACGCACAATATGCTTTATGAGAGTTACGGAAAATAGCTACGAATTGGATAGGCTCTCTTTTAAATAATTATTACCCATGATCCAAGAAAACTCTGGTATTCCGGATGACACTTACTGTGGTGGATTGTAGTAGCTTCATGTAGTTTGTATAGGTTTTATATTTCTACTCTATGTATTCTTCTCTTGTCTATTTTCTGCTTTACTTTGTTTCACTTCTTGTCAAGAGAAAAAATTGTGTGTCGAAATTTATATCTTTGCCGAACAGTCACCATGTTTTAGCTTATTACCTGATTACAGTCCCTTTCCTTTATACTTACACTTGCTTACGTTAACTAGTTCTACTATCTACAGGGTGACTTTTTGAACAGTCGACAAATTTTGGTCAGATCGTCAAACTGAACAAATTTCTTTATGAGACCAACATAATCAGAGCAAAAAAATAATCAGCTGTTCCATAGAAAACGTCAATACTCGACCAAAATGTATAAAAGAAGAAATTTACTTCTCACAAGGTTTTTAGAATTTTTACATTTCATAATAATTCAATACGTATTTTTCTTATCCTTGTGAGAGTCTGGAGTCCGAAAGAAGACGAACCTGTGCTACAAATCTCCAGGCTCTCCGGATATACATTATATTGCAACAGTCTACGTAGTTATTACAGTTTATTAACTGTGAGGTGATTAGAATATTAAAAGTTATAGGATATTCTAAAATAATATAGTTTTGTGGGTTAAGTGCACATACATGTATTTTACGTGTGTTATATAGTAGTAGTTATTTATTTTAAACTGTTATTTACTTATTTTAGTATAATGAACAGCTGATTATTCTTTTGCTCTGAATTAAGTTGGTCCCATAGTTAAAGTTGTTTAGTTTGACGGTCTAAACCAAGAAATTTGTCCACTGTTTTCGATTTCACGTCATATAGTTGTCACTAACAAACAAAGAATGAAGAATTTTTCTGTCATCAATAGTTACAGAATTATTATAATACACTTCAAATTGTGATTTGTTTCTTTTAGCAAACGAAACAGTTCAAGTTAAAAATATGAATGAACGTAATTTTCACTACAATAGGTAGGTACTCGTAGTTTTATAGAACCGTTACAGGTACGAGTAATATCGATTAGTAACTCGATTAAGTCTAACGCCGTCGGGTGCGATGATGTCAGTAGAACCATGATTGTTCTATTGCTTGACTGCCTCCTTCCCATTTTGACGTATATAGTTAATTACTCCCTCTCCTCTGGTACTTTTCCTACCTTATGGCGTAAAGCCCTAGCTATCCCACTACCCAAAAACCTTCACCCTAACTCCCTCAATCACTACAGACCAATCTCAATCCTACCGTTTCTTTCCAAGATCCTTGAGGCCGCTGCTCACAAACAGCTCTCAGATTTTGTCCTTTCCAACCGACTCCTAAGCGCTTTTCAGTCTGGATTTAGATCTGGACACAGTACAACAACAGTGCTTACTAAAGTAATTGAAGATATCCGTGACGGTTTCGAGGAGTCTCGACTGACTGTGTTAGTATTAATCGATTTCTCCAACGCCTTCAACGCAGTTGATCATGATATCCTTCTAGCCTTGCTTACTCTTTCTGGTTTATCTTCTTCTGCGCTGATGTGGTTCTCCTCTTATCTTCGCGGTCGCCAGCAGGCCGTACGTGTTGATCGGACTTTATCCGATTGGTGTGACCTGACGGCTGGCGTTCCGCAAGGCGGAATACTCTCTCCTCTTCTCTTCGCGTTATTTATTAACTCTTTAACAGTTAACTTATCTTCTTCTTACCATTTATACGCTGACGACCTGCAACTCTATGCTCAACAAGACATCCAAAATCTTAATGTTGCTACCGCTTTACTCAACAGAGATCTGGAAAAGATAGCGGAATGGTCAGCTAATTATGGCATATCAGTTAACGCGGGAAAATGCCAAGCTATTATTATTGGGAGCTCTCGACAACTGGCGCGTTTGAATCTGAACAGTGTTGATCCTCTTAAATATAACGGAGAATCTATAGCTTATACACAACATGTGAAGGACCTGGGCTTATTCGTTGATGATAGTCTCTCCTGGAAAAAGCACATTGATCACATCGCTCATAGAGTAACGAATGCACTTAGGTCTTTATATAGGCTTAAATATTTTCTCCCGTCCAGCACTAAAATTGCGCTGATACAGGCTCTAGTTTCACCTATTATTGACTATGCTGACATCTGTAGCACTAATCTCAATGAAAATATTCTAGATAAGTTGGATCGACTTCTCAATAACTGTATTCGCTTCATATATGGATTACGTAAATACGACCATATCTCACATTATCGCAAACAACTCAAAGGGCTTCCTATTCGTGAGCGTAGGAACCTGAGAGTTGTCTGTTCTCTTTTCAATATTTTGTTCGATCCTCTTACCCCAGTATACCTGAAATCTCGATTTCAATATCTGGGCTCCACACATCAACGAGATCTTCGCTCTAGTAGCAACCTTACTTTGAATATTCCTTTACATTCCTCCGGCTTCGTCTCCCAATCGTTCTCTCTTATGGCTATACGACTCTGGAATGCCCTGCCCTTTGCTATACGGAGTGCCCCTAATAAGTTTGCATTTAAGAGATTGGTCCGAGAACATTACCTTAGCTCTTTACGTTAGCCCCTTTGAATCTGACACACGGTAGTATATTTAATATTTTTATGTATATATGTATGTATAATACATATAAAGTTATTTATATATATATATATATATATATATATATATATATATATATATATATATATATATATATATATACAGGGTCACTGGAAATATGACGTATTCTGCCTGCTCTGACTGCTAAGGGGTTATAGATGAGGTCAAAACAAATATTTTTTGTCATATAATTTTTTCTCAAAAAATTACTAGTTTTTGAGTTGATTGAAATTAAGTATTTTTTTTACCAAAAGTACGTTTTCAGACACAAAAATTTAAAATAAAAAATAACTACTCATTCGATTCCGGATTTTTTATCATTTTGGGATAGAAAACAATCTGAGTGTTGATAATGAATAAAAAAAATTTCATAAAATACAGGTATTTATAAAAAATTCAATCCTTAAAAGCATACTTTATTTTTATTTTTTTCAGATTTTTTTGAAATAGCATCAAATATCTTTAAAAAAATCCTAGTAACTAAGCGTGCATAATATTTTAAAAACATCACCATCTATTCAGCTTTCAGTTAAGATATAAAACTTAATAATAACTTAAATAAAAAATGAGAAATTAAGACTTAACTAAATAGCAGTCCCATTTCATGTAGAAAAATTTCCTACTTCAAGCGCTTCGGAGGTGGCCGTATTATCCTACTTATTACATAAATTTTAAAGTTTGCTTGTTTGGATGATTGTTAATCAATCACGCAAAACGGCTGAACGGATTTGGATGAAATGTTATTTGTGATACAGTTTGTATAAAATTTTGACTCATCGGCGGAAAATAATCATGTCTTAAACTCACTTTGACGAAAGTATTTTTAGTAAGTACGACCATTTATGGCAAACTAGCTTCCGCCCGCGACTTTATCCGCATTTACATTCGAGAAAACCCTAGGGAACCTTTGACCAAGATAATAGTATCCTCCTATGTTTTAATCCGGCTTATAAAGTATATGTGTGCCAAATTTCATCCAAATCCGTTCAGCCGTTTTGCGTGATTGATTAACAATCATCCAAACAAGCAAACTTTCAAATTTATGTAATAAGTAGGATAATACCACCTCCGAAGCGCTTGAAGTAGGAAATTTTTCTACATGAAATGGTACTGCTATTTAGTTAAGTCTTAATTTCTCATTTTTTATTTAAGTTATTATTAATTTTTATTTCTTAAATGAAAGCTGAATAGATGGTGATGTTTTTAAAATATTATGCACGCTTAGTTACTAGGATTTTTTTTAAGATATTTGATGCTATTTCAAAAATATCTGAAAAAAATAAAAATAAAATATGCTTTTAAGGATTGAATTTTTTATAAATACCTGTATTTTATGATTTTTTTTTATTCATTATCAACACTCAGATTGTTTTCTATCCCAAAATGATAAAAAATCCGGAATCGAATGAGTAGTTATTTTTTATTTTAAATTTTTGTGTCTGAAAACGTACTTTTGGTAAAAAAAGACTTATTTCAATTAACTCAAAAACTAGTAATTTTTTGAGAAAAAATTATATGACAAAAAATATTTATTTTGACCTCATCTATAACCCCTTAGCAGGAATACGTCATATTTCCAGTGACCCTGTATATGTATATATATATTAATATTTGATATTTATCTTAAATTATATAAGTAATATAGGTATGTATTTGCATTTTTGAATATAGATTTTTGCTTTGTTGCCGACACATATAGGTTTAAAGACATTTATTCTCATACAAACATTAATGTTCATTTATAATGAGATACAAAAGATACTTAATACTATCATCGTGCCTCTGGCGCGTCGGCATCAAACAAAACATAAAATTCGTAATATAAGTAGCAATAAGTAGGTAGTCACAATGTGCACACGTATTCTTTTAGCTTGGATTTGAATGAGTTAATGTGATTACATTCTTTTATTTTGTTAGGTAATTTATTGTAGTATTGTACATATAGTTCTAACACCCTTACCGGTTGACTGTTAGAGAATGCCTTGCGGCATTAAGTCCGCCATTTGCTGTAATCTTAGCAATAAAGTTTAAATAAATAAATAAAAAAAATATCGGGTCATTTTGAACTTACCATCCAAATTTTAACGATGTGTCCAGTCCATGAAACTAAACAACTTTCTTTAAGAAACATGTGTATAATTTCGCCAGAAAATTTTGGTCATCCCATACTAAATTGATCACGTGATCTCTTTGATTTGTATGGAAAGTCGATTTTTATTTTACATATTTGACCATGTGTTCCTTAGAGAAAGTTGTTCAGTTTCATGGACTGAACACATCTTCAAAATGTGGATGGTAAGTTCAAAACGACCCTGTATATGAGTCAGGGAGTTTGATTTCACATGGTACTGCCCACATGTGCCCACATAACCCTTCTCTCGAAATCAGAATGCCTTAAGGTCAAGCCACACAGCGGGCGTGACGGGGCGCGGCGTGACGGGGCGCGGCGCGACGGGGCGCTCCAACTACTTAGTTAATTTAATTACTAACAGAAGGAACTAGGTAGTAAGACTGTCAGTTCTGAAGTCTTTGATAATTTGTAGCTTGCAACTTTGCGGAAAGAGCGATTTAACAAATTAGTCGGAATAACTTAAAGTGCAGCGGCTCTGTAAATTTAATCAAACGGACATTTCCACGAGACTTCTTCTAAAAATAAAATAAGAATATTTGCAATTTATTTAAGGCAAAAAGATAAAAGTTATAGAAATCTAGAGATTTGATTTATAATGCATTGCGAAATAAAAATCTATTGTTTTGTAATATAAGAATTCATATGATAATTTTGAGTAAATACACACATCATGTATCAAAAAAGGCCGTTTCCTTGTGGCCAAACTAAAATGCCAAACTAATTTGGCCACGAGGAAACTTAACTCCTTGTAGCCAAATAGTAGTCATAGTTTAAAAATAACACACACTGTACATGTTTATTTTTTTTCTAGTAGGGTAGGGACACAGAATTATACAATAGTATGGTGGGGATACTAATTTATAAGAGATACCCCTGCAGATAAAGAAAAAGTATCAGGATCACTTAAATCTAGAGAAGGTTAACTTTTATATATTTTATTAATAAGCCATAACGCGAATCTGTCGAACAACGCGTCAGGGATTTTTTAGGTATGTACTTTTAAGTAATTTACGCTCAGACTCGGTGGTACGTATATTGCCTACAGAGTTTTTCCTTCATACAGGCGGATGATAAATTAAACTATTACTACGGTTTGGCTACAAGGAATTAAGTTTCCTCGTGGCCAAATTAGTTTGGCATTTTAGTTTGGCCACAAGGAAACGGCGTCAAAAACTGTCTGATCCTGAAAAAGGAAATAGTGTTGCTAAAACTGAACAACATTTTCCACGGAACATAGTACATAATGTATTGGTCAGCTGACAGACCAAAAAAAAAAATTAGTTTTTCGACCTATGAACAGAGCAGTGTTTCAGGATCTGACAGGGTTTTTGATACTCGTACATGCTGTAGAGATCTTTTCTCGTCAATATTTTTTCTCCTGTAACAGGACGAGAAAGTAACAACAGTTAGCATTACCTTACTTAATAAATAATATTTAGTGTCATTTTTTGAAAACGAGACAATCCACATTTTTCTTTGTGAGGAAGCCAAAAGTTTTCAAAATATGATCGCTTGGTAGCTTTGCATGGTGTTTAGGGGTGAAACATGTGTAGAGTAGTTGGCATACGTGCAAGGTGTTTTGTGTTTTGCTGTCAGTGAGTCTGCAGGTACTATGGGCAACAGCGTCGCTTAACCAGTTTGCAACAAAATTCGTGTACGCGCGTATCACCTCTGCACGAACTAAACGTATGTGACAGCGGGCGCGGCGTGCAAGCGATTTTAACCTTAGCAGTGGTTAAGCGACGCTGTTGCCCATCCATGGTACTAACATATTTGTATTTTATTTACTGTTTGTGCAATTCCGCTGACGGGCGGGTTGTGCATAAGTAGTTACTATCTTGACATGGCATTTTACCATCTGGCGCGTAGAAGTTATTGAAAAATATTGTTTTTAGCATCCATTAAAAAGATTTCTCTGTTGCTAATCATGTCCTTAAAAATGTGAAAAAAAAGAATGGCTTAAAGCTTTCGTGTTTAAAATAGTAATTATATCAACTGAGTGAGAATGGCTACCGGAAGTAATTTCGCAGCTATTTTGCTATAATTACTCATAAACTGCGATTTTCATCAAACGGCGCGTTGTAGCATATTTTACAATGCGGCACGAAAATTTATTTTCCCTTTACTAATTAAGGTTTCTATTTGTATGTTTGTATTGTAGCCAGATTTCATGAAATAGGTAATTCAAAAATGTAAAATTTCGCGTATTCTTGTTTAAAACTCCAATTTCTTTCTATGTAAATAAAATCAGATTGAATTTCAAATACCTTTCAGAAATTAGCTCTTTTGTGTGGAAAATTTTTGGACCCTATTTGTTTTCTTTTGTAAACACTTGCCAAAAATTAGTTTCCTTGCCTGGAATTTGATATCTTCACATTATACGAGCACATTTCAACACCTCAATGGATCCAATACCGTAAGGGTATTAAGAGAGGTCCCAATTGATCCGAGCCCCCAATCAAACTGTAAATGGATGGATTTGGCCCCTCGGACCGTAAAATTGTTTGTCTTACTTAGACGGTCCAAATACAGCTTTTATTGCTTGGGAACTTAATTGTCTTGAGTGATTAGTTGTAAACCGAAGGGAAATGTTTACGAATGGTGAAAGTTAAGCAACTTTTGCAGAAGTTGATTTCTGGATTGGTTAACGAAAATATATTTAGTGTGTCTTCTAATCTAACGCGTTATATGATATTATTTCGAAAAGTGATTCTACTAGTGGGTTTGCGCAACCAATGATAATATTAACTACAGAAACGTCTACTTATTACTGGAGCGGATTCGTAGATCCGGCATACTAGCCAACTGACCACGAAGTTTGTATTCAAAAGCTTGATTTCAAAATATTTACTATTCAATTAAGCTCGCAAGCATTTTCAAATCGACATATTTTGTCCAACCCTACCAGTCCTTTAAGCATTTCCTTTTTATAATGCTGATGAGTTTCGTAAGCCTATACTTCACTTCTTGTCAGCTAAGGATTGTTAAGCAAACGGTCTCCATACAAACGGCGATAACATTTCCCACCCTCTAGATCTTAACCATGAAGCAATGAATGTTTGGTATGTTTTTGAAATGCCTAAAAACTAGGGCTGTACGTTTTGATTTTTTAAATACCTATAATAGATTTTAAAAATAAATATTTGCATTTTCGTGAATTCATACAAAACAATAAAGTGTCAATATTTTCAAATCAACAATAAATATTTAAAAAATCAAAACGTACAGCCCTAGTTTTTAGGCATTTCAAAAACATACCAAAAATTCATTGCTGTAGGTTAAGGTTGAGATGAATTAATCGACGTTTTAGCTAGTGGGAAACGTTATCGCCGTTTGTATGGAGACCGTTTGCTTGTCAATCCTTAGCTGACAAGAAGTGAAGTATAGGCTTAAGAAACTCATCAGCATTATAAAGAGGAAGATATTCACAAATTGTCGTAGCCATAATATTTACAAATCAATACATTTATTTTCTTTTTTTTTTTGAATTTTTTACAAAAGACATGAAGCTCGTCGTCGATGATCGATGTCGCGTGAATTAATGGTGCATAACGACATGCTCTTGAATCCATCGATCCATCACAATTTCTACATGTTTGACTTGTGAACTTAATAATTTAATAATGTCGAAATAGAAGCCCATTTTAGTATTTTTTTCATAATGTTATTAAATATGTTTTTTCGTAGAAAAGTCTACATTAAATAATTTGGTTCAGATAGAATTCCATAATACATAATGCCGTTATATCGTTTTCTTCCAATTTTTACGTCTTTTTTCCCATCAAGTTACAAGAAATCTTTTTAACTACAAATACCAGCATGTTCACTTCTATTCATCCAAACCCTACAAGCTGATAGTTTTTAGATGAACCATCTCTAACTACGATCTATGATACAACGTTTCCAAAAAATTGCCATCCAAAGTAGAAGTATAATTTTTAATAGAAATGGTCCAACGCTTCGATGTAGGTACAGACGACGGTTATTTTTAGGTCTTATGATGTGACTAGCTTCCGCCCGCAAATTCGTCCGCGTGGATATTCGAGAAAACCCTTAGACTCCCCTAGACCTCATAAGGAACCTATGTGCCAAATTTGGAGTCTCTAGCTAGACCCATCGGTTTGGGCTGTGCGTTGATACGTGAGTCACCAATCATTTTCTTTTTTTATATTTAGGTGATGTGGCGTCGTCTGTACTTCTCTAACGTGTTTCTCCATGGCACACATTACCGTGTCCGTGGTGTTTTTTCAAATAACAACGAAACACAACATATTACTTCGTCCTTTGATCTCGGAACAACTCCGCGCGAGGTTTTCCGAGACCAATGTAGCGGTAAGCCTTTTGGGCAACGTAAAAGGTCACATTAACACATTTTCCTTTGTGAGTAAAAGAGATGAAAGATGACTAGATATAATGACCCGCTTTTACACGGTAGAAAATTACTTTTGAGAGAATATTTGAGGCTCTAATGCTTTAATTACCTAGATGGAATTTAATTATAAAACTGTTAGTACTGTACTGTTAGTATGAAGACCCAAGTCAAGTAACTAATTAGTGAAGTTCGTCTCTATTTTTTATTATAACCACTAACTTACGTTCGTGACTTTGTCCGTGTGGAAATTTGGAAAATCCTTAGATATTCTATGTATATTTTAATTCTCATCAAGTTTTTTTTCGTTTCGCCGTTTTTGCGTGATTGACAAATTAACAAACATCGAAACTATTATAATATTAGTCAAAAAAATCAGCTGTTCCATACAAAAGTGCAGTACCTACTCGAACTTAATGTATGGATTTTTTTTTGCGAGCAGGAGAGTTGGCCCCATTGTAAAAGTTGCTTGTAATCATGAGTGGAACCACCCCAACGGCGGGAACCAAATGATTAAAATTTCAGCGTGTATAGTAGGACTAAATAGGATAGTAGGATGATCAAGCGCCGTATGTTTAAGGGCTAATATCTACCATCGTGACCGCGTACTGTAGTCAGGGGCTACCCCTGCGGTGCGGTTCCAAACAACCACAGGGGAATACTAGCGCCATCTACTATCTTACTATACACTTCGCAGTCTGTTCGGTTGCTCTGGTCCTAGCCACAGAATAGATATAAGTACTACCGAACAGAAAGGACACTCCGCCCCGCCCCTGGATCAATTAATTCACCCCACCCCGCGAGTTCATGTGCTGAATCGTGTGTCAACAGTTGTCAACTTTTGTGCATGGCGGCGTGAATTTAAATTGGAAACATTTCTTATCACCGGTAAATACATATAACTTTACACAGAGTTACGCGAGTACAAAACGTCATCTGTGTAGAGTCTATGTAAAGGCTGGCGTCCACTAGGCGCGCCGAGTCGAGTCGAAACATTCGCCTCCCTACATTTACTATGAAACTGCGTCCATTGACTGGCGTCGACTCGGCGCGCTTCGGCTCTTCTCCAATAGACGCAGTTTCATAAGAGGGCTCCACACTCGCGCCGCGAAAGCCCGCGAAGGCCGCGAACCGCGAGTGTGGAGGATTTCGCGGCTTCGCGTATGAGCTTCGCGGCATCGCGTTTGCGCTTCGCGGCGTTCCCCGTCCGGTGGCGGTTTTTTGGTCCGCGTCAAAGAACTTGTGTGCCGAACTAATGTTGCAATTTAGCTGTATATCGGTGATATAAAAAGTCGCATATGTGTTGCAGAAACGTTTCTATCATTGGAAAAAGGCCCCACTTTTATCACTATAAAGTGATACAGTATATCTATTGTAGCTCCACTTAGGACTAATCAGATACATATCAGTGACCTCGAATCAATTGCAACACAATATAGTGATATATTAGTGATTGTGATTCTACAATAACACTGTTTGAATAACGTGAATAATTGAACGTGTTACTGGTTATTTTATCAGAAAGAAAAATATTCATAGGTATATTTCATTAAGTAATATTTTTATGTCACCATCATGTGCTCCATTTTTATTATCCAATATATGTGTGTAAAAAAGATTAGTTTAAGTGCAATTTCACATGCGGTTGCAATTCTATTGTTAAATTAGTAGCATAATGTTATGGTTTTTTTAGTGCCCCCCTCGAATTCGTAGTATTTAATTAATAAAATTGATTTAATTTATCAAATTATTTGTGAAGATACCAATATATGATTAATTAGTGTTAGTGTTGCTGCTACTAAGACGATATACAACATCGGGCGGCCATTACAATAAATTTTATTTTGGTGAAATATGAGCGCGCACAAAGCTTCATTACAACTTATGAGTGCTATTAGGATCCCCTTATCATTTATTTTGCACAAGTGTTTTAATAGCATCTTAAATCTTACTATACAACATAGTTGCTCCATATTCAAGTTAAAGAGTATCAATTTGTAGCTGTGTTATATATATTGTATAAAGCAGCTGAGTAAACGTTTATGTAATAGGTTAATACGACAATTTAGCTGTATATCCTTATACAGCTAATAAGTGTTTCAAACACAGATATACAACTAGCAGTGATAAGCGTTACTTATATACGATATTAATATCACTACTTAGTGATAAAAGATGGCCTATTATCACATTTTTGCTAGCTGGGCGTGATCCGCGGCCGCGGTTCACGCGCGAGTCTGGAGGGGTGTATTTTTCGCACCGTTTTCATGCGCAAACCGCGCCCGTGATTCGCGGCCGCGGTTTGCGGCGCGAGTGTAGAGCCCTCTATAGTAAATGTATAGAGGCGAATTACTGCGATTCGATTCGACTCGACTCGGCGCGCCTAGTGGATGCCAGCCTTAATAGAGTTATAACGGAGCGGTTGTATGGAGTGTCCGTGGTGTGTCATAGCTCGTATGTTTGTGATAGAAAATATGATGACGGTAGTTTTTGTTGCAGGTAAGCAGCGGTAGGTGTGGGCAGCATGCCGCGCGCCGCGTTACTGCTGGCGCTTGCGGCCGTGCTCCTCGCAGCTGAGTGGGCGCACGCGTCCTATGTCGACCCTGGTAAATTTTTTATACTCAACGGGATAGAGCTTGGCCTTCACCTCACCTCGTGTTAAGTGAAGATAAGGCCGAAAGTGTAAGCGCACTACACCTGGAATCCTCGTTATTGAGGAACTGGCTATCTTACCTCTAAAGCTAGGGTTTTCTAGGATAGCGGTGTCGTCATATTATGGCCGTAATATAGCAGCGCGTTGAACGTTGTCTATGTAAACAATACGGCGACACAGTAACGTCAGAAACCGCGCCGTATTGTTTACATAGACAACGTTCTACGCCGTTAAATTACGGCCATAATATGACGGTACCGTTATCCTAGGAAACCCTAGCTTAATTGCCGGAACACAAGAATTTTTTAAATTGTTGTTTTGGCGTCAGACTTAGGTAAGATGGCGGTAATTAGCCAAGCTTGAAATAAACCCTTTCACCAACCAAACAAAGTACAAATTGTACTGTACTCTCCTTCTGGGAATCGATCTCGGGACACGCAAGGGGCGTGTGGGCGAACCACTAGAGTGTAGAGGCGGTGGAAAAGTACCTCTAACTAAATGAACATCATCTGATTCTCTTCCTACCCTTGACATGCTGATTGTAACAATTAGCGTGGGGTAAATTTCTGACATCAATGTTATGCAGAAGACCCCTTCAGTTTTTGGGCAATCAGACATCCGACCGCAAACTTATTGGAAACTTTAACAAACAATGAAACAAGATCTTCCTTGCAGTCTGTTAAACAAAGACGAGCAATTTAATACAATTGCTTAACGTCTTAGTGCGTCTCATTTTGGTGCAAAATTCGATTGGATAAGCAATGATTTAAATTTTTATCCTTAGTTCTATTCCGCAGTGTCATTATCACAGATTTCCAAGAGGGATCCTCTCCTATTAAGACAAATGTCTATCCAATTATAATGTATTTCTTTACAGGTGATGAAGACGTAGAGATCAATCTCCCAGATTACGGAGAGGACCCAGCTGATCTGCAGATGCTGCAGGACGTTGGCAAGTGAGTGTACCTAAAGCAAAGGATTTGATATGAATACTACTCGTAGATCAAGTTTATCTTTACAAATATTAACAGCTGTGAATATCGCATGACCACGGAAAATTTTATTGTATTTGCTACCATTTTGACCAACTGATTAACAATTTCCGAAACATCTTGACTTAGTATTTTTCGGATTTCGTACATTACTCTGTCAATCTTCTCAATATATAGAGTCTGTACTTTAATATAGCATGCGATATTCACAGATGAATTGAAATATAGTTGACTCCACTGATATAAATTCCCGCATGTTTTTTTTATTTTACTTTTATTATATAATATGATGTCAAAAGTACTTTAGTTGTTGATCTTTATTGTACATAATGTTTAAAAATCCAATTCGACTGGATCAAATACTTTTGCATATTAGATTAGACTAGAATTCGAATATGACAACAACAAAACCCAACCATAACCATCTTATCTTATCTTAATCAAGCATTGAACTGAATGTATAAGCCATAAAATGGTTATGTTTTGGTTATGTTGTTGTCATAATCGAATTCTAATCTAATCTAATATGCTAGAACTTGTCTTTGTTTTCTTATTCTTTTTTTAAAAATCTTGAAAATATATCTACCGTCTCACGATAGGCTTCAATCTATGAAATCCCACAATCCGTGCAAACACTCTACCAAATCAATTTTATTGTATCAGGCCCGCCGCAGTCTTACATAAACTTACTTTATCATATTCAAAAAGGGCGCGATATTCAAAGTTTGCTTAAATAATAGTTGATGCTATTGTAACATTTAAAAATATCAACTTTTCACAATACATAAGCTGAGTTAATATTGTTTATAATAGTAATAAAACCGCAAAAGAAAATATGGCAAAGATGCAAGCATTTCTACCCATATTTTAGCCCAAAATGGCCAACACGTTTTGTAAGACTTTAGTAAATATCTGGTAATCCAATTTCTATTGAATATGCAGTAGGTACCGATTAAGTAACCAAATGAATGCGAAATTTACCTAATATTATTGCGACAGCAATTTCTTAAAACGTTTAGTTTACATAATTATTATGTCTATAGAATTTGGTACCAGTTCTCAAAGCGTAAAATTTAGATATTTAAGAATAACCCCTGCATGCCCTTGCACCATGTGGTTAGAGCACGGACACAAACTTAGGTTAGTATTCGGTGATGTGGTTTCAGACGATCGTCGCTGATCTACGTTTTCAGGCGAGCGTGCATCCGGCGAGGAGGCAACTGCGACCATCGACCTGGCGACTGCTGCCACTCTTCGTCCTGCCGCTGCAACCTCTGGGGGTCCAACTGCCGCTGCCAGCGGATGGGCCTCTTCCAAAAGTGGGGATAAACACCCCCACCGGCTCCCTTGAAGCGGCGACCAACTCCAGCCAGCCGACTTGACCGCCGCTCCATCGGATGCGACAACTATTGCGTTTCAAAACGGACCCGTTGCGTTCTCATTAATTTCCACTATCCCTCCCTTTCTTCTATATCCTTTTAAGTCATTGAGCTATCGCTTAGAGAGATTCGAATCGAAAACAGGGACCTAGATTTTAGTTCGGAAATATTTTTGGACCTTTATACAAAATTTAGGGATGGTATTTATTTCGATTAGGCCTTCGCATGTTTTGTTTGCATTCTGGTTCATTTATCTGATCATGCCGAGTGTCCGCTTACGTGGTTGGGCAATCACCCAGCCTTATTGCCCAATCCGTACGCCTCGACGTTAAACTCGGCCGATCGGACCCTGCCAACTGCCCCTGGCGATCAGTTCTTGGTAACTCTTTTTAGTTCGAATCTTTTTTTAAATCCAACGAACCACTCGCCACGGCGGCAGTTCACGTTATTGCAATGTATGTATGTAGAGTAAGTAAGCTAAAGTAGACAAGTAGATGCTAAATTGATGGTAAACTTATGTCAATAGGAAGTAGCTGATACAAAATAGAAAAAAAATATAAATGTTACATTAAAAATAAATGTTCTAGCTATTTAAGAGACTATCGGTAAAAAAAACTTGGTGGAAGACGCTGTAATAAGCCTTTATATTAAAACAACGCCACTTGTATTTGCGATTGGCAACTTAGTTATAAAATATCTATTAACATGTCATAATGCATAATTCATAATAAATAAAACGAACCTTAAATGTACTCTGTAGCTCTCAGACAGGGGGTAAATGGTATTGCAGCCTAGTAGAATCTTCTATAATATGTAGCTTCTTATAATGTACGTTCCTGATAATGGAATATGATAATTGTAATATTACTGATATTGGAATATGGAAAAACTATAAATAATATTAATAAATGTTTATGGATGATATCCTGTTTTATTTTTACCTTGACCTGATTTTGTACATCAACACATTTAGAAATGAAAATTTTGACACATTTAGAAACGAAGATGAAAAGAAAAACAGAGAAATACCTAGATCTGTGTAAAAAAAACGGATGATAGGTATACATCATGTATCAAAAAACCCTCTCAGATCCTGAAAAAGGTGATAGCTAAAATTGAACAACATGCTCCATGGAACATAGGTCGAAAAACGAAAAAAAATTTTCATAGTCTCTTACAAAATGTATTGTTGGTCAGCTGACCGACCGACTTACTATGGAAAGGCGTAAAAAAATCGTTTTTCGATCTATGTTCCTTGGAGAATGTTGTTCAATTTTAGCAACACTTTCACCTGTTTCAGGATCTGACAGGGTTTTTGATACATGATGTATGTTCATGAAATGATAAAAAATGAAAAGATGCTAAATGGAGCACTGTATCTACAGTATAGGGTTACCGACACAATCTAGTCAGTCTTATCAAATAAACTACAACAAAGTATGAAAGTAATTTTAATAATGCCTCTGAATCAGTTAAGTAGTTTCGAAATCGAATTTCAAGAAACTATAAAATCATTTATATTCGCCCTTAGACAGACGTCCCGTCTTTTTGGACACTGTTCCTTATATTGAAAAAGGCCTAACATCGAGAACTAAAGATTGAGTAAGTGGCTAAAGCATTTATGGAAATCAGAGACAACGGTGGTAACACAGATACTCAGACCTGAGCCAATATAGAAAAGTTCGTTTTCTAAATTGACCCAGCTGAGGATCGTCATCGAACGCAGGACATAAAAACTGGTGTACAAACTACTAGATTATAGCCCTTACGCGTTGTTCGGCAGATTCGTGTTACGGCAGAAGCTAGTTTAGGCAGAATCCTGTTTGGGTGAAAATAGTTTTGATTCCGACTGTACTCTGTCCAAACACGATAAACGTAACGCGCCGTAACGCGAAACTACCGTAACGTAAATCTGACGACCAACGCGTAAGGGTGGGCACCCACTTAGTTTGCAAACCTCCGCGCTCCGCGAACCTGGAACAGTGCGCCATCGCAAAATTTTTATTATCACTTTGTTTATAGTGTGTACGTGTGTGTGAACCAGGGGGGCTACTCAAATGGCCACTTTCTATTCGTTCGCTAACTTAAAAAATAAAAATAAGCCATAAACTCCAAAATTACGTGTCGTTAGGCTGTCAATTCCATACAATACGACAATGTCTGTGATTTACATAAACTTGCGACGTGTGACTTGATCGTTTAATAGCTTATTTTTAAGCTTTAAGTTAGCGAACGAATAGAAAAGTGGCCATTTGAGTAGGGGGGCAGGTTCGCATACGTGTTCGCTCACGTACACACTATGGCAGACTGTTGCAGCACAGGATAAACATTTTTTTGTGTGTAGGTTCGCGGAGCGCAGAGGTTTGCGAACCTAAGTGAATACCCACCCTATAAGGGAATCTCAGAGTTCGTCATTTAAATTAGAAATCTCGTGCGGAAAACAATTTTTCTCTGGTGGATACCGATAAAGTATTTGATATAAGCAAGAAGACCTAAACTGCCGAAGTGAGTCAAGTCTGAACGAGGACATTCAAAAGGTGTAAGTATAAAACAAATGCGTGGTCAGTGTGACACAAAACTTTAACATAAATTATATGAACAACCCAAAAAATCCTTAGTTGATTGGTCCTTCTCTAAATGTCTATTCCACACCTCCATTATTTTAGCGGATTAATGCTATAACATTTAGTAATTAAACTTTGCCAGGACACGGGTCTAATCATGATGAAACTCCCGAATAGACCCTTTAATTTTCCTACCCAGATGCACTTTCGTTATTTGTTTTCTGCAAAAGGAGTTGGAAAAGTAAGTATAATCTAAGGATTAAAACAGTGCCTACACCTTCATTCAACAAGTATTTTGGTTTTTGGCTTAGAAATTAGGAAACTGGCTTTTAAATTGGAAATTAAGGCTTTTTGCTTAGTTAGATTAATTTAAAATGTAAAATACTTTTTTCAAATTAAAGCACCTACCTGTAGGGATTAAAGAAACGGTTCCCATTATGTAATTTAAAATCATATTATCGCATGAACGAGCAACCATTATCAGCTTAAACAGAACCTTTCGGCTTAACACCCTACAGTCTATACACCGGCCTTAAGCACTTTCGGGGACAAATATGAAAATGTAATTTTGCTTAATGTTGCGGGCCAAATTACTCCCACAGAGAAGTTTGTTTACCCTTTTAAAACGTACAATTAGGCAAAATAAGATTAAGTTCTTATTTAGTAAGTTGGTGTCCTGGCGGTGGATCGCGTATGCAGATTGAGTGGAGCGGAGCGGAGGAACACGCGGATGGCTCTTTTTAGTGCACGCTGGAGAGCAGCATCCTATCACAAAATAGAGAGATAAGAAAACAAGCCCCCTACTCAAATGGCCACTTAAATCTTAAAAATAAGCAATTAAACGATCAAGTCTCACGTCGCAAGTTTATGTAAATCACAGACATTGTTGTATTGTATGGAATTGACAAGCCTACGACACGTACCTAATTTTAGAGTTTCAGGCTTATTTTTAGTTTTTAAGTTAGCGAACGAATAGAAATGTGGCCATTTCAGTAGCCTCCAAGGTTAGTACATCTACATACCTACAAGCACGAGGCAAACATCTTGAAATTGGGTGGGGATTGCGCAGAACGCGTATTTTGGGTATGTGCAGCGGTGAGGTACGCGGGCGGCGGGAGAAGAGGGGCGCGCGCTATTGGTCGCTCACAAGTGCACATGCGCGAACTTATCCCCACTCCGTCGAAAAAGCATCAAGATATTTGCCTTGTACTGTACAATAAGACAGTGCGAGCGCAATTTTTTGCCGCATGCTGCTGCAGTCGCTCGCTTCGCGGGGCGCTAAGATAATCTTAATATCCCTCTTATTTGGACTTGAATTATTAGAACTCTGATTTTCTTTCTGAAAAAATACGCGGTTTTCATTTTTAGAATCTGCCTCCCAGTTTCATCCTTACTAATATTATAAATGCGAAAGTCCGTTTGTTTGTTACGATCATCATTTGCATACACGTTGTCAGGGGTACAGAGAAGGACATGGGTACCTTTCTTCCAAAAAAAGGTACTGATCCCGAGGGGTAGAGAAATAATTGTCCACGCAGACGAAGTCGCGGGCACCCCCGGGGTTTTGAAGAATTACCAACTAAAAATGCAGAGTGGAAAAACAGCGAAGTGAAAAAAGATTTAAATAAAAGATCAAGATATTACAAAGTCAATTCTAACCAATTGATAGA
Source organism: Agriphila geniculea (assembly GCA_943789525.1). Classification (NCBI taxonomy): domain Eukaryota; kingdom Metazoa; phylum Arthropoda; class Insecta; order Lepidoptera; family Crambidae; genus Agriphila; species Agriphila geniculea. Next base: position 6,561,992 of record OX038886.1, on the reverse strand, counting down.
ATAGCATTTTCAGCAGCAACTGCTTGGTGCTTGCTTGTGTCGATATAATTAAATGAAACTGCAGGCCTAGGTACCTATTTCCACTACTTCCACTTGACTCCGTGACACCACAGTTAAATAATATAAACTGTGGTGATACTATTAACTGACAAATAAGGTTCAATATCAAGTAAATTGACCGACGAATTGTGTCCGATTAAGATTATTGCGATTCTTTTTATGTAATAGGCCTACTGCTTACAAGCGTTGTGTGTGTGTGAACACAATATCTGTATGCGTTTATGTATAAAATGGATGTGAAACTTACTTTAAAACAAATGCTCTAGAAACAACATGGTGAACAAGTGTCTTAAACAAATGACTGTGTTGACCTTTTACAAAGTCTGTCTAATGAACAGACACTCCAGTAAATTAATGGTCTTGTTTACTCGCTAATTTTTCTGACGGTACATTAAGGCGGCGAAACGTTTTAGCTTTTCGGTTTTTGACTTGTTAAAATAATGTCTTGTTGTTGACACTTGTAATATTTCAGGTAAGAGAATTTTACGTCAAAATCTTTTATCTTTTAATTTTCTTTTACATTGAGAATATTACTTACGAAATAAGTGGTTCAATGTAATTCTGTCACCTTAGGATAATTTGCAGTACCCTCGGGAGTACTTGACTTAACCCAAACCGTTTTCCTTATGGGTATCTCTGACCATTAAGAAGAGCGATAAAGACTTTCAACGATTCACCATGAATTGTAATGTCACCCCTCACTTTACACACCCTTTACTGCTCCTTACTAACGGACAGAAACACAACACTACAGCATATTAATTTCAAAATTTTCATCTACACGTCACGAAATCCAGTGCTGGGCGTAGGAATCCCCTAAGATCGGTGCTGCGCTGCCCGCACCCAGCGGCTTCCCGTGACCTTCACCAGATCGTCTAGGTCCAATTCGTCTACTGACCGTCATCTGGTGCCCGTTTTTCCTTCTAGAACCTTTATTTATTTGCAATAGCAAAAATTCTTCTCCGGTTTGAGCGCTTTAAACGAAGCAATGTGAGAGGTAGGCTACCTGCTACGTTTCACGTACAATCGACCTCACTTCCACGTTACCAATCCGAAGGCTAAAATCGCTTGTATGCCGCGCTGTCACATAGGGTGCTTTTACACGGTGCATGTAGCTTGCGCACGTTGAGGCGCGAGTTACTTGCGCGGGGGCAGGGCTTTATAACGTTACCAATTAACAGAAAAAATAACGTTACGTAACGTTATTTTCAACATGATACCTTGATAACGTAATTTTTTTAACGATACTTAGTAACATAACATTAATATAACGTTATAATATGGTTATGTAACTAGATTTCGTTAAAAAATAACGTTATTTTTAATGGTAATTTTATAAGTATTGTGTATTGTAGGTAGGTACTTCTACTACTTAGTACCTACCGCAGAAACTGATCACGTCACGGCGGCGTCAACGTCAAATACACATTGCTTTAAATATTTTTATACAGTAACATAATAACGTTATCAAGGAACGAAAAAATTACGATAAATTCTGTTTTACTGTTATCAATTTTACCGCTATTAATTTCCAGTTCTAACGTTATTTTTTTTTATAACGTTACTAATTTTTAACGGTATTTGAAGCCCTGCGCGGGGGTACAATGCTATGGAGCTGGACCCGCTTACGTGTTTCCACGGATCATGTAACCTACGCAAGTGCTCAACCTCAACTTGCGTGGGCTACTTGCACCGTGTAGAAGCACCCTTATCGAGGCGGTGCGGGTACACGAACTTTTCTGCAAAGTGGTAAAGCACGTGAGCGGCCGATTGTACAAAATAAAAACAAAGAAATTATTTTAGCTCTCGATTTAATTAAAAAAGTTTATACCCTTCAGACGGACGTTTCATAAATGGCTGGCAAGCTCTTAATAAAATACAAAATATAATTGTTCGGTAAAAATCAGATGAAAACGAAGCCGGGCCGTTCAAATTGTGAGTCAATGGAAAATAAATGGATTCGGTGAGCATTCCGATATTAGAATTTCTTTTTAGGGTTCCGTACCCAAAGGGTAAAAACGGGACCCTATTACTGAGACTCCGCTGTCCGTCTGTCTGTCTGTCTGTCTGTCCCCAGGCTGTATCTAATGAACCGTGATAGCTAGATAGTTGAAATTTTCACAGATGGTGTATTTCTGTTGCCACTATAACAACAAATACTATAAACAGAATAGAATAAATATTTAAGGGGGGCTCCCATACAACAAACGTGATTTTTTTGCCGTTTTTTGGTACGAAGCCCTTCGTGCGCGAGTCCGACTCGCACTTGGCCGGTTTTTTTATTTTATTATAACTATGACTTTGAGGTTTCTCCTTGAGGTTTAATATTCCTTTTCAATTAATTAATTTGTGAGGTCATTGGGGATTCAGTTGACATGGTGATTATGTTGCCTTTAATATTATTCTTTAATATAATATCAAAAAAATATAATTTTAAATGCAACAATCTACTAGGTAGGTAAGTTCTCTTTACTTTTCTCTTTTTCATGTAGATAGAATACAATTAGAATATCAGGTAACAATTTTATAATGAAATATGGGACAATATTTTGCAAAATCTCTATGTTCATCGAGATATTTAACACATTTTTGACACAGATCGTTACTACAGGGCGAAATTGAAAACAGTCGAAATATTTTGTGGTGTGGCTTAGATTCAAATTGAAGAGAAACGCTATCATGCACATGCTGCTTTAAATCAAAACGTTTCTTCTTTTATCACTCAGTTAGCACACAATAAAAGTTCAATAACCCTAATTACAAAAATAGTAGCATGGATATTACGTTTTATTTCTGTCTTGCAAAACACGAACAGTTCGAATGAACGTAATACAATTCTAACATCAGCGGAAATGCAAAATGCCTACAATTTTATTATCAAATCTTTTCAATCAGTGGAATTTGAAAAGGAATTATCTGATTTGAGAAACAAGGGCCATGTACACCCAAGTAGTCGTGAACAACTTTGTCTATGGGACCATCAGAGCAAAGAAATCAGCTGTTCCATACATTTTGGTTGAGTAGATATTGACGTTTTCTATGGAACAGCTGATTATAATTATAAAATATAATTAATTATAAATATAATCCCGCCTATCAACTGTGTGCATGCAACGTCTCCTCCAGTACTTCGGACACGTAGCCAGACGGGAGCCGGACAACCTTGAGAAGCTCATCGTCGTAGGCCACGTAGAAGGAAGAAGGAGCCGTGGAAGATCACCGAACCGATGGACCGATGCAGTTAAGGAGGTCTGCCAAACTGACATGCAGACATTCATCCGGATGGCCGAAAACCGTACCGCATGGAGGGTCCTCATACACCGAGTGACCTCATGCTGTCGCGACCCTCAGTCATGAGGATACGAGGAAGAAGAAGAAGAAATATAATTATAAATATAATTATATTATAATATTTTTTGTTCTGATTAAATTGGTTCCATACACAAAGTTGTTCATTTTGACGGTCTAAACCAAACCACAATATTTGTCGACTGTTCAAAAAATTACCCTGTAGTAAGCTATCCACAAAACATTTTTTTAACCTACACAGCCACAGTGCAACTATTGTGATAAAATATGTGATAATAATAAAGTTTTATATACAAGCTCCGGAGACTTCTAATAACAACAATTGGACTTATATTTCACGTACACACATTTTTTGCTGGTATCCTCTCGGGAAATAATCTTCTTTCGTTACTCTTGCTCTAGTAAGAATCTAGTGAAGATATATTAAGTTGTGGTGATTGATTACTTTCTTGTTTTTTATGACAGTCATATTTTGAAGTTAATAATATCTGGTATACAAAATATACCTACTAATTTAGTGGCTCTGCAATTTTCGCCTTTAGATGCCGCCCCCCTATTTTCATGATAAGTCAAGAAAATCAGTAATTTCTTTAAAAAAAAATCATTATCTACCTTATTTATTTACTAAAAATTAACTCTTCGGATTTTTTCGGTGCATACTCTTTTAAGTAGCCGCGCGCTGCGGGCCACGGGCTACCACGATGTTGGTCAAAATCATTACTATCAATCCAATATATTATTTTACTTTTTTTTTGCAATCAATGACAGTGTAGCCTAGTCGCGGCGTGCGGAGCGTGCCGCACGCTCTGGGGCATACGTTGATGATGGTTTGGTCAAAATCATTACAATTAATCATAGTGTAGCCTAGTGGCGGCAAGCGCGCGCCGTGCGCTCCGGGCTGTACGGTGACGATGGTTAGGTCAAAATCGTTACAATCAATGATAGTGTAGTATAAAAAATAATTAAAAATAAAATACGTTTGTTGTATGGGATAAATATTAATTTTAATCTGCTTTTAGTATTTGTTGTTATAGCGGCAACAAAAATACATAATCTGTGAAAATTTCAACTGTCTACCTGTTGTCGTTATTGATATCGAGCAAGAAACGGCAAAAAAATCACGTTTGTTGTATGGGAGCCCCCCTTAAATTATAATTTTACTAGCGGCCGCCCGCGACTTCGTCCGCGTGGAAAGGTTTTTTGCTATCCCTCGGGAACAATACTTTTTTTCGGGATGAAAGGTACCCTATGTCCTTCTCTGTACCCCTGACAACGTGTATGCAAAATTTCATGACGATCGGTTCAGTAGTTAGGACGTGAAGGCGTAACAAACAAACAAACAAACAAACAAACAAACAAACAAACGGACTTTCGCATTTATTTATTTTATGTAGCGGGGGAGCAGCAAAAACAGTTATTTTGATGAGAAACTATTTATTTCCAAATAAATGGTTACAGAGCGTGCGTCGTTCGTCGTTGCAAGCAATATAAGATGGCGTCCCTCCTCTCATCCCTCTCTCTTCCACATTCATACGTCTCACTCGCACACTCCTTACGTTCCGTTTCCCACATTCGGCCGTCCTGATCCATATCTGTCCCCAGATATACTACTCTCGTACAAATTATACAATGATAAGTACTTAAGAAGTCTCACATCCATCGTTACATAGGTAGCCAAAATATGAAATATTAATTTTACCAAAATCACTACTCGTTACAAAACTACAAAATGTTACTTGAAAGGAATTTTACAATAATTACATACTAATTACACCAAACTCGTCAATGAACTCTACACCATTTCAAATGTACTACTGTTATAATTAAACACAAAAACATAACACAAGTAAATAGGTATTATGACCTCAAAGTTACTTATAAGTAAATACTACGACCACAAAGTTGCATCGCTAACACAACATTACAAATTATAGAGTAGGTATGCCTCAGAACTTGCGTCAAGTGGTATGCTAGACAACGGAAAGTATAAGGTATAACATGAATCCTGAAACATAAGAAAAAACAGAATTAAAAATTACCTGTGGATAAACAAAAGCTCAATCTTCCAGCCCTTCGCTGTCATACTCTGGCCACTTCTTCATTTGGTCTGCAGAGCTAGACGTCTTACTGGGACCTTCTGTAGATGAGTCTACCTTTTCCACGTCATAGCGGTCATTTCTCTTGCATTTCACTACCCTATATGGGCCAAGGTACTTGGGCTTCAGTTTAAGCCCGGGGCCAAACTGAGTTCTCTTTATAGCCACTAGATCACCTTCTCTATATTTTGAACTTTCCTTTCTCTTCCTATTATAAGTTTTCTTGTTTTCTTCTTGAATTTTTAATATTTGTTCTTTAGCTTGGATTCTTAACTTTTCCCTGTTTTCATCGTACTGTAACTGATTTTCTTCTTGCAATAAACTTAGAATTTCCACGTCTTCCTTATTCCTCATTTTCACACCCATTAGTAATTCGAATGGTGTAGTGTTCACACTCCTTTGGAACGTACTGTTCAACGCCCTTTGAACACTACTTACGTGCTTATACCATACCACAGGATTATCAATGCACAATTTTGTCAAAATTGGCAAGATAGTCCTGTGTATCCTCTCTACTTGTCCATTGCCGCGTGGTACACCAGTAGTAATCTTCACATGACAGATACTCTCTTCTTCACAGTAGCTCTCAAACTCTCTGCTCGTGAAAGCCGTTCCTCTATCCGTAATCACTCTGCAAGGATTTCCAAAAATCTGCTGGTGTATCCGCAACTTGCTTAACGTCTCCTGAGTTGTGGTCGACTTAGTCGGAAATAACCATACAAACTTGGTGAATGCGTCGATAACTGTAAGAATGTAGTTGTACTGTTTCTTCGTCTCGGTAAGCGGACCGACATGATCCAAATGCAGTGTGTCAAACGGAACATTTTCCTTTTCAATCGGGTTTAAGAATCCTTCCTGTTTTCCTTCTTTCTTCGTAGCTAACAAACATGGTATACAACTCACTAGATATTCATCTATCTTCTTATCTAAATCTCTAATGTAATAGTCCTTATTCAATAGTTCTTTCATCTTCTTCTTCCCAAAGTGTCCAATACTGTGTACTTTGTTAAGTATTTCTTTCTCTAAACACCTAGGTACTACTAACAATTTTTCTTCACCTTTGTATAACACTCCATTATCTAAACTGTAATTTTGAAAAGCTTTTTCCTTTAAAATTTCTTTAATTGCTCTCAAACCATCATCTTTATCTTGAGCCGACCTGATACTGTCATTCAATGATGAAATTACATTAACTGTAGGCATTCTGCTTAGAGCATCGGTGTGTCTCATCTGCGTACCAGATCTATGTTCTATCTCATAATCATACTCGTTCAGCATAAGTACCCATCTTGCAACTTTGGGCGTCAAATCCTTTTTCTTAAGTGTCATCTCAAACGCCTTGCAGTCGGTTACTATTTTAAAATGAATCCCATACAGATAATGTCGAAATTTCACCACACCCTCTACTATAGCAAGCGCCTCCAACTCATAACTCGCGTATCTACTCTGTGCTTCATTCGTCTTCCGACTCATGTAATGAACTGGATGTAGGCCGGAGTCCGGGTGATCCTGCATGAGTATGGCTGCAAATGCTATACTTGATGCGTCAGTGTGCAATTCAGTCCTTAACTTGGGATCAAATATCTTTAACACTGGTCCGCTGACCAACTTAGTTTTCAAAATTTCAAAAGCTATTTTCTGTTCTTCCTGAAATAAAAATTCTTTACTTTTCCTTAACAAATCTGTTAATGGTTTGGATATAATGGCAAAATCTTTAATATACTTCCTGAAGTAACTTGTTAATCCAACAAAACTATGCAACTGCTTTATATTCTTCGGTTCGGGGTACCGTGTTACCGCTTCAACTTTCTCCGTGCTTGGTCTCACTTCTCCATCCTTTATTACGTGTCCCAAATACTCAATTTCTCGTTGCAGTAAGTTCGCCTTCTTCCAATTGATTTGCAGTCCGTACTGTGAAGCTACCTCAAGCACTTGCTTTAATCTTTGTAATCCTTCACCTTCACTTGAAGCTGGAATTATTATATCATCGATGAAAATCATTAACACACCTTGAGATATATAGTAAGGATTCTGTTTTTAGTATTTGTTTTTATAGCAGCAACAGAAATACATCACCTGTGAAAATTTCAACTTTCTAGCTATCACGGTTCATGAGATACAGCCTGGTGACAGACAGACAGACAGACAGACGGACAGCGGAGTCTTAGTAATAGGGTCCCGTTTTTACCCTTTGGGTCCGGAACCCTAAAAACAATGGTTAACGAAATCTTTTGTCAATCTACATCTTTACATGGCGGAGTTCATTCGCTTTAGTAAATGTATATTTGCTAGAGAGCCATGACATGGCCGAATTTCTCTTAGCAACTATACTACACGTCAAATGTGAATTCAATTGTGGACAAACTGGATTCTGCAATAAATTGCCGCCAGTGATGGCAGTATCCCAGGGGACACGATGCTAATAAATCTCAACATTAATCTGTTACTCATTCGCTAGTGATGGCAACAAGTTTGGTATACTGGAATAACCTATACAAAACTTTGATGTAATGCTTTGGGCAGGAAGTATTTCTACAAGTTGGAATAACATAAAACTGACACACTAAATAGGTAAATTATATTCACCATTTTAATTTAACTAATTTATCTTTATTGTTTTAATTTTATTTTGGAATAATTGCAACTATATGCTCCATCGATTTTTTTAATAGTAGTAACCAGGGGCTGGTTACTACTTATAAAAAAATCGAATCGAATGATTCTTAACATTTCAAAGATAATTTGTCCGACAAAAAAATTAAAAAGATGTAGGTAGTGTTTGGAAAAACACAAAGACAGTTTAGCTGGCTTAGTAAATGCAGACAATATCGTCCTTTCAGAGCTAGAAGCTGATACAAGTTATTACCCCTTAGAAATACAAATTCATTATTTTCCACCTCACAATTAATCAGCTCCGTCGCTCAAATCAAACCTATCATCATCGGTCTCTAGTGTAACTTATTCCATTTATTTATATTGCCTCAGATATATTCTCTAACAGAAGTCTTTTATACAGCAGCTTTGAAATTCGAGCTCAATTTTATGTTCTCTGATATTCATAATACACGCATCAACTTTGTCTAGGGATAACAGGTGTTATTTTCATACAAACGAGGTAACTTTGAAGCCTTGGTTTCCTACCAGGGATGTACTGTGCTGTGATCTGATGACGGCTATCCAGGGAGTGAATGGAAGAGATTCAGATCGCTATACACACCCAACTGATCTGACCAGCATTCTAAAAACGTAATGTACATGTTTCAAAAAACCGCGAAAATAGCATGAAAATGTATGGAAATCCTCAAACTGAGAACTCTGACCCATTAATATTTTAGAATGCTGATCAGATCAGTTGGGTGTGTATAGCGATCTGAATCTACTCCATTCAGTCCCTGGATGGCCATCATCAAATTACAGCACGGTACATCCCTGGCAGAAAACCAAGGCTTCAAAGTTACCTCGTTTGTATGAAAATAACACCTGTATCCCTAGACAAAGTTGATGTGTATATAATACATATTTTTCTCGATAGAAAAGACACTGATATCCGTTGACAGTTACATCACATCACTAGTTCTAATGGATTCCCGGCTCGGTTACTCCAATAATATCGGCGTAATTGGCACGACTCTGTTTGGAGATAACGAACTATTATCTTTGTCTCCCCGCAAAACGGCTTTAAACCCGCCATCAATTATCTGTAACTGCAAAATAATTACTAAGTTTGGAATGTAAACTTTAAGCACTTTAAAATTGAGACGATAAATTATACACGAAGTAGGTATGCTGTTCAGTAATTAAGTTACTAACTAGCTTTTCGCCCGCAGCTTCGCCCGCGTGGACTACAGATTATATCGTGCGGGCGGAGACCAGTGTCCAGCAGTGGGATAAAAAAATAAAATAAAAAAATAAAAAACCCGCCTGCATAAAAAGACAAGTCAACTGAAAAGATGGAAACAAGATTAAATATTAAAGGCAACATTATAACATGCAGTCGGAGACATGCATAAATAAAGTGACATTATGAATGATTTAAGTTTTATGCCTCCGACTGCATGTTATAATGTTGCCTTTAATATTTAATCTTGTTTCCATCTTTTCAGTTGACTTGTCTTTTTATGCAGGCGGGTTTTTTTTTTTTTTAATTTTTTTTTTATTTATTTCTTTTTAGTTATTATTTATATGATATACCTTTTTGAAATCCTTATAATAAGCCCTTTAATTTGACACCCATATTGCAGTATTCTAAAAAAAAAATTTTTTTCCCCCTACGTATAATAGCACCGTACAGCCGCCATGTTGGTTTTTTTTATAACGCCACCTTCTTAAGAACACTTGGGCTGACGAGACAAATCTAACGATATGTTAATCATGGAAATCCGTTCAGCCGTTTGAAAGATATGAGGTAATAAAGAATATTACATACAAACTTACAAGATACGCGCGAAAAACATAATCCTCTTGCAGTCGGGCCCCAAGATCCCATCTATATCCGTACCAAATTTTCTCAAATTAGGTCCAGCGTTCTAGGCGTGAAAACATAACAAACAGAGTTTCGCTGCCGCCCGCGACTTCGTCTGCGTGGAAAGTTTTTTTGCTATCCCTCGGGAACAATACTTTTTTTGGGATGAATGGTACCCTATGTCCTTCTCTGTACCCCTGACAACGTGTATGAAAAATTTGGATTACATTTGCATGAAGATCGGTTCAGTAGTTGAGACGTAAATGCGTAACAAACAAACAAACAAACGGACTTTCGCATTTATAATATTAGTAAGGATGGCACAAACAAAATGCTCTGGCCGTATTAGAAAACGCTTTGGCAAGAACTTATTAGGTAACTATACAAATAATAATCAATTACACTTAAAAACACGAATTCTCCGCTGAGTTTTGTGTAATATGAAATCTTCTAACTTTTTTAGGCGTTATTTCCTATTTATAAAGTCGATAACTACCATTTTAATGTTTTTGCGTTTGCCAAAACTCACTAACCAGCAATAGTGATTTTGTGCGATATGAAAAAATGTGTTTTACTTTCTGGTACTTAAGGGACCGTGATAGGAAAGCGGGGGTCATATTTTTATATAGAAAACGTAAAGTTGTAGCCACAAAAAACATACGACAACCTAAAGAGATTCTCTCGTAGCTACAAGTATTAAATTGCGTATAAACCTCACAAATGATTGTAAAAAAAAACAGAATATCATCAAAAGCGCTTGCGTATGGTCATATTTGTGGCGTAAATAATAGCGGAAACTTATTAAATTCTACATCAAAATACACTTTAATGTACTGTGCAGTTGCTCCAATAATTTTTTTTTCAAGAAAGATAATTGTGCTAAAGATAATGATGAAGAAACAACGAAAAACATCGAAAAGTGCAGAAGTGAGGTTATTTTCCATACTCTTTACACGTAAGGAAAAAGACAGAGACAAATGTTTCCGAGCCTTAAATGAAAAGAGAATGTAAAGGCTAAAGACCCCAGAGTTAAGCTTACCCGACACTATAATACCCAAGATATCCCGGACGTCAGCCTGTACGAGATTAGTATGGCTCTCAAACAGCTGAAAAACAACAAGGCGGCGCGGCGGGTGACGACACGTACTATTATCTAATCTGTGACAATACCGGTTTGCTATGTGAAAATCAGTAGAAAAAAAAGAGCGCTTGACGCCAGCTGAAGGATTCAAAATAAGGGACGCCGACGCTTCTGCCTGTGATGTTGTGCCGTCGTGCCACAATCAAACTTGATTGAAGAGGTCCCAAAGCTCTGCAACTTTGATTAGCACACAAAACACCACTTAAGTGGTTCCTATTGAGTAAAAGTCAAATCTCGTTTCAACTTTAGTGCGATGGTGGGATGTTTGGGACACTTGAAATAATCTTTGGTAGGTTTGTTTTCCATGTAAATTAATAATATTCTGGCGCTGAATTTTTAGTCTACTCATCATAGGTGTGTCAAAACTCCTATTGTTGTTTGATCACGTTGTGTGAAAAAGCGGAATCTGTTTTTTAATTAGGGAAAATTGTTAAATATGAAATTCGCACAACACTATACAGCAATCTTGAATTTAAAATGTTACAAATTTGCTACGTTAAGTACGGCTAACAATGCCTGCTTTATAGGGTTCCGTAGCCTAAATGGCAAAAAACTAAACCCTTATAGATTCGTCATGTCTGTCTGTCTGTCCGTATGTCACAGCCACTTTTTTCCAAAAGTATTAAGATTACACAGTTGAAACTTAGTAGGTAGATGTATTCTGTTAACCGCTTAACGAATTTAACACAAAAATAAAAAAAAAGATTAAGGGGGGCTCCCCCTACATGTTACTGAAACTGAAAAAAAAAAATTCTTCAAACCAATACGTGTGGAGTGTCTATAGATAGGTCTTTAAAAATGACAATGAGATTTTTTCTCAAAGTCAACCGTTTGAAAGATATAAACCGCCAAATTGATAAAATGTGTGTCCCCCTATTTAACTTTTGAAATAAGAGCGTGAAAAATCTGAAAAAAATATATGCTGTAGATCTTAATAAACACTTTCAACAAAAATTAGTTTGAACGAGATATAGTAATCATTTTTTGAGATATAGCACATTTACCAAAACCGCAAATATAACTTTGTCATTCATACCAACACTGTGAAAAACAAAGTTATTTTTGCAGACGAAAATGATAGGTGGTATTAAATATGGTAACTACGGAACCCTACGGCGCGTGGCCCGACACGCACTTGGCCGATTTTTATACAAAGAATTAGCTTTATACTTTACTTAATAGCGGAGACTGCTCAGTTTCAGCAATTGACTTATCGCTAACTTGTATTTTTTTTTAAATTTAACAAGAAATCCTGATAAAAGAATTAAGTGTTACTTAAAGAGGAGCTCGATGGCGCAGTGGTTTTAGCGCGTGGCCCAGCGATTGCGGATGTTAAGCAACTTTCGCAAGGGTCGGTCATGGGATAGGTGACCAACAATTTATTATCTTGAGCTCCTCCTTGCTCCTTGGAAGGCATGTTATAAGCCGTTGGTCCCGGGTGCATTTGCAGTCGTTAACACCCACCAATCCGCATTGGGCCCCTCGTGATGGGTTATGGCCCATCCTCCTAACCCACCCATAGGAAAGGCCTGTGCCCCAGCTGTGGGGACATTAGAAATGATTGATGGTCAAAGTAAAGACTTTAAATTCACGAATATTTGGAAATAGGCATAACGATTTTTTTTTTATTTTCTGGTACATAAATTACCTCTCTAAAAAAGAAACATTGGTAAAAGAATTATTTCGCTAGCATGAAAACTGCCTGAGATATTATCACAGTTTGAAATGCTCAGAAATTGGACTTACCTAAAAACCCTCCATACTAACGGCTACCTAGTTATGACGTCACGCCTAGGTAGTTTGTATACAACGCGTAGGAAATTTGCTCGGCAGCTACATTAAATATTGTGTTTATCAAAATGGTTTCTTAGCTTTGCTATACATTTTACGGACTAATTAAAGGTATTATTTAAATAAATTTTGTACTTTTTAAATGGACTTGTCCACCCAACTTTGAAGGGTCATAAAACAAATAATAATACGCAATATATAAAACCAAGAGGTCTACAAATTACTCTAAAAGTTAAATATGTTTACGATTTTTATTAGTATTTCGTTATTTTATTCATCAGTCGTCATGTCATCCCTATTACCGAAGAGATAACCAAATATAATAATAAACACAAGGATTGGTATTGTGCTCATCCGAATCCTCTTGCTAAATCGCTGGTGAAGATGAATGCAATTGATGTCAAAAGAATAAAACGAAGAAATGTGTTTGATGACTAAGAGAGGCTGAAGCATTGGCTTTCTTCACTCTTTAACGTGAATAGCTCCCATCACAATTACTTAAAGTCTGGCGACTGATTGTATATTAATATTATAAAAAAACGTAAAGACTTCGAACTAAAGCAATCATAAGCTGAAAAGTTTGAATAATTAAGGCGAAGGACGGAGCTTGAAGTCGTTTGTAGCTGATGAAAGTTGAAGATGATTAGAGCTTTGCCAAACCAAGCGCAAAACTGCGTATTTAAGGGTAAAGCTACGTTGGCCCGCCCGGAATCACATTTGTCCCGTAGCTCTATCTCTTTTAGTCACTTAAAAACATCGTTCGCTAGTGCGAGAAAACTACTCGAAAGCTTATGGTGGCCATACACGCAATGGTATAGATTATAGATAGGTACCGTCCGATATATCTGACAGGTATATTTGACAGCGTTTTTGTTCGGAATACCTGACAGGTTTATCACATACAACGATTGAGCGGAAGAGGTGATCTTCACAAGACAGGTAAATCAATCAGGTATACCATTGCGTGTATGTATGGCCACTATTAGGTGCCGTTCAGCATCGGTGAGGTCGTCGCCGTGGTGTTCTCGCTCTTCTTCTTCTTATCGAATGAGGATTAGTGGCCACCTCTGGTGTTGGAGCTTATCAAGCCGCCTGAAAGGCCTCTAACTTGGCTTAACGACTGTTATCAGATGACAACAGACGGAACCGACGGTTTAACGTGCCCTCCGAACCACGGAAGTCCCAGTTGTAATGCCATTTTAACGGTCACCCATCCGACACCTAACCGGACCAAGCGTTGCTTAACAAACGTGATCGAGTACGATCAGTCTGTCAAGTTCCGCCAGGAGCGCTTCGTTTACGGTCTAACAAACGGTCTTCCTGAGCAGTGAAAGAGAGAAAGCTATTGAGGTGAAGACAGTGGATCCAATGTAGTATAACCCTAACAGTCAAACTTCGAACTTCCTAGCAATCTCTGTAGGGGCTAGTTAGAGCAACTTTAAATTGGCATTTACGGTTTGTCACTACATTGCAGCGGGACGTTTCAACTTTGCTGTCTTTTCACATACTACTGGTTAAACAGAAATGAATTAATTGCTGGCTGAAGAGATATATTAGAAAAGATATAACACATGAAACTTAAAAACCGATTTCGATTACCGATTAGTATGAGTGGTTTGATCGCCTACGACCAAGAATACCCTAGATGTCCGGTCAGTCTCAAAAACGGCACCTCGAAATAACGCCCCTCTTTTAAACTGGGAGTTTATTTTGTACAAAGTATTATCTTTTTTGTTTCTTTGTGAACCAAGATAAAAATATTCCTGTGGAGATTTGAATTACATAATTTCGAATAGCTTTTGTTTTCTCAGTCGGTAGGCTGATTATCTAAAAAGAAACTATTTAGCGACCGGTTGCATTTGACATACCTACATTGCCACTTTTCTTTGGTATGTTTTTTTTAAATCCAAAAAGAAGTAGCAATGGATCACGATCATCTGTGAACTGCAACCAGTCACTAGGTGGTTTTTAATTAGATAATCAGCCCGCGGGACACATTTGCTGTTTTAGATCTTGAATCAGATCACACACATGATTCGTTCATAGGTTCAATATTTACGTTAATTCCTTTTACATGTAGGTTAAATAGGTATAGATTTTTTTTTCATAATCAAGCTTAACCTCGTAACCCCTGGCTAGTTATGTTATTTCCGGGGTTTAGGAGGTTATTTCAGTCTTGAAATCACCACTGCAATTTTAGGTAGTCAAATTTCATTAAACGTCTCTCCTTGTTATTAAAGATCGTATCTCGTACATTTTCTACACAATAAATTTCACTTTTGTCCCTCTCAGGGGCCGTTTTATGGTAACATGATCTCAACCCTAAGAGGGTTGAGTCCGCAATGCTCCATATATTTGGAGTGGATGCGGTCATGCGGTTGTTATCTGAAGGAATACTGCGAAATAATAGCTAAGTACAGTAATGATAATGATACAAATGTCCACTCAGTCCAGAGAGGAATAATGCTATGCTATGCTATGTCACACTCGGCGGGCTGATTATCTAATTAGAAACCACATAGCGACCGGTTGCAGTTCATAGATGATAGTGATCCATTGCTACTTCTTTTTGGATTAAAAAAAAAACATACCAAAGAAAAGTAGCAATGTATGTGGAATGAAACCGGTCGCTAAATAGTTTCTTTTTAGATAATCAGGGTGCCGGGCACTTCATACAAGCACATGAGTAGATAAACGGAACAGAGTACAAGCTCTCACAACCTATACCGATTCTCAAAGGGTTGACACCTGTCGCAAGTTAAAAATAGGTAGTAGGGAGAAAAATAAAATAAGGCAAGTCCATAATAAAATGTGTATTTGAACGAAACGAACGAAAATGAATACTTACTGCACTTGGATTTTTCCGTACGAAAAAAAAGAAATATCCTTTTTTCCCCGAATTATTCATACACACACGATGCAGGAGTTGGGCATATTTAATTTATTAAACACTAATGTATTTAAATTTCTTTTTATTTTACCCACTGAAAAATGGTAGAATCTAATAATTAATTTTTCAATAAAATCGTTGACACGCACGACTCGTATTTTTTCTTCGAGTCAGTAATTTGACAAATCCAACTGTCATTGTTCACATTAGTGTATTCTCTAAGAAAAAATTGAACGTGGTACAGCACTTAGCGGCCCTGTCGGTTATACCGCAACTGAGCCGGTGCAAACTAGTTTTTACCCCGGCGGCGTGCCTGTTACACTGTCGGTGAGATGTCACGCACACATCGCCGCGCTATGTATGAGTGAAGCTACAGCGGACCGTTTGTAGGCAGCTTGGACTCTGTTCAGTTTACGTTTTTTTACTCATGTGATACAAGCGTCGCGTTTCAACTACCTTATTACACAGACGCTACACAGTGACGTTTTTGCACACGCGCAACTGAGTGCGAGGTTTTGAATGAGCACACGGATCGGCACATGGAACTCGCGCGGTGGGCGCGCCGGTGGGGTGAGGTAATTGATTGTGGGGCGGGGCGGAGAGTTTCCTTTCTGTATATACAGTAGTACTTATATCTATTCTGTGGTTATGTGCCTTTTTACAGATACGCGGGGCGTCGGACGTCGCGTGCAGTGTAGTGTGGCACGTTTTTTTTTTCGCTTAGAGAGAGGCGCGAGCAGCGTGCACTCGTAAAGGTCTCTACCCACTACACCGTAGCATACGACCCACGCTAGGAACGTGTCAGGCAAAAAAATATTCTTTGTATTGAAAGGTATGACACTATTCCCACTAGACCGTTCCGTCACCGGCCATGCACGTAGCGTGCCATGCACGGAGCGTCAACAATTGTTGGCGAGAATATTTTGCCAGTGCTGACACGCTCTGTGCATGACACGAAACGTTGCCGAGCCGGTGACTAACCGGGTATGATGACAGTTATAAAAGCGAAATAAAACGGATTCCTATCGGTTTTATGGATGTTGCAAATAGGCACCATACGAGTTACATACGGACACCATACGGGTTGCATGCGGGCATCATACGGGTTGTGTAGTTTCAGTGGGCATAGTAGAGCGTATCGTGATGCTTTTCGTGTCGGATACGTTCCTAGCACGGTCATGGTATGGCACGGTGTAGTGGGTAGAAACCTTTATGCAGACGCGGTGTGTGAAGAGTAGCGGACCACGCGGCGGTCATTGCCTTAAAACTGGTTGACAGTCATTGACTTCTATGATAACAGCACGCCACGGCAATTCCGCGTACGCTCGCGCGTCACCGCCGCATTTCAAGCAAATACACACATCAACTTTGTCTAGGGATACAGGGATACAGGTGCTATTTTCATACAAACGAGGTAACTTTGAAGCCTTGGTTTCCTGCCAGGGATGTACTGTGCTGTGATCTGATGATGGTTATCCAGGGAATGAATGGAGGAGATTCAGATCGCTATACACACCCAACTGATCTGACCAGCATTCTAAAAACGTAATGGACATGTTTACTAAAACCGCGAAAATAGCATGAAAATGTATGGAAATCCTCAAACTGAGAACTCTGACCCATTAATCTTTTAGAATGCTGATCAGATCAGTTGGGTGTGTATAGCGATCTGAATCTACTCCATTCAGTCCCTGGATGGCCATCATCAGATTACAGCACGGTACATCCCTGGCAGGAAACCAAGGCTTCAATGTTACCTCGTTTGTATGAAAATAACACCTGTATCCCTAGACAAAGTTGATGTGTATACGTGTAAAATCGCTTCTCCATAAACGCTCTCATACAACGCCATCTGTTTGAATACAGTGCGGGCCGCGCATCTCCGTGCACTGGTAGTCATATGCATTTTCGAATATCCACGCGGATGAAGTCGCGGACAGAAGCTAGTTACTAACTAACCTTAATTTAACTACTAACTTTATAACTTAGTCTTATGAGAGTGAGTGAGAGTGTGAATCATTAATATGTTTATTTACACCCATGCTTTAAATCCTCTGTAAAGGGTTCTGAAACAGTTAGCTTACTGCCATCCTTACAACATCTCGAGCGAGAGCTGGACTTGCTGCGCCGCGCGCCCACGTGCGAAGCGTTGCATTATGAAATTAAGTACAACATTATAACACTCTTTCGGAAGATATAATGACGAGGAGGGGGAGGAAAGTCAAAGACAAACTCAAAGTCAAAACCTTTATAGAGGATACATATCATGGGTGTAGATAAATATCATGGATGTTTTTAATCCAATATGTATGAAAAATTGTTAAATAAAAAAAATTGTGTAGATAAAGTCTTGTATGCAACTGTACATAATTAGATATTAAAACACTCATGTTGTACGGTTCATTCACCGCACACCGTTTTGCATACATCAGCGCGACTCGCGTTATAAATGTTATTGTTTGTTACTAACTTTGCGCACTCGTTATACAGATTTACCGCGAAACAAATCAGCATCCTAACTTACTACTATTTTTACTTATTTTATACTTATTACAAGTTTTACGGGAATCAGTGTTTTCATTCAACTACAACAACAACTCCGAGTGTGACACAACTACTACTTACAACAACTCTCATGTATGGGCTTACTAGAACACAAAACCTAGCTGCTCATACATAGTGGTCCTTCGAGCAACGACTACGAGAAGGACATAGTGCTCCAGCGCGGAACTACGCAACTGGAAATCGTAGTCCTTCGAGAAGAAAAATTTGTGCTTTTTGATTTCTCAGTGTGGTAGCGAATCGGCTTAACAGGCCTGCCACCAGCGGCAATCACCTGCTAAGTTGAGAAGGATTCTCGCACATACCGCAAGGGGAGTCTAGGGCATCAAGACAACTAGCGACTACTTCAATCCCTGGGTTACGTGACCACAACTAACTACAACTACTACGGTTACGGGGTCTAGGATTGGGAGGAGGGTATACTGCTACCCACTGCTAACTGAACTACGAAAATAACATTCCTGGGTTTTTTTCAACACAATTTACTTCAATCCCTGGGTTACGTGACCACAACTAACTACAACTACTACGGTTACGGGATCAAGGATTTGGAGGAGGGTATACTGCTACCCACTGCTAACTGAACTACGAAAATAACATTCCTGGGTTTTTTTTTCAACACAATTTACTTCAATCCCTGGGTTACGTGACCACAACTAACTACAACTACTACGGTTACGGGATCAAGGATTTGGAGGAGGGTATACTGCTACCCACTGCTAACTGAACTACGAAAATAACATTCCTGGGTTTTTTTCAACACAATTTACTTCAATCCCTGGGTTACGTGACCACAACTAACTAAAACTACTACGGTTACGAGATCAAGGAATTTGGAGGAGGGTATACTGCTACCCACTGCTAACTGAACTACGAAGATAACAAGAAAACATTTGTAACAATGACTACTGACTACCAAGATATTTTAACGCGCCAGGAGGCGACATTCGAAAACATTAAGCAAATATGCGCGAACTATCGTAAGGACAGCGCTTCGAGGAAGACTTTGGAGTACCTAGTGTCAAGACTTGGAGCTATGGAAGCCCACTGGCAGGAATTCCAAGAAAACCATCAAAAGCTCCTTGAGGTTGCTGACCCTGAAATAACATATTTCAAAGATGATGTTCACAGCAAACTAAAAGGTATCTACGAAGAAACTAGACAACATATGTTACAACTTAAGCTGAACTTAAAAGCGAAAAGCTCTGAAACATCAACATCGAAAAGTACCTTTAAAGAACAAAAACTGGAACAAACGACGAAGGAATCCGATACCTACATTCAAGAATTGCTTCGCCAACAAGATTGCAATTTTAAAGCTTTTCAGCGAGTTTGCCAGAAAATTAATTTAAACAACATGAACGAAAAGTGGGAGTTTGAAGAAAGCTTACACATTCTGAAGTCGAAATGGGAGCGTATCGATAAACTAAACTGGGACCTTGATTACGCACTTCAAAGCGCAAACATAGATTACGAAAACTTATATTTAGAAATGGAGATGAAATACGATACCTTAAGAAAAGATATTAACCAAAAAATGTGGAATAACGCTCACTATGAAAAATCTGCTCCCACAGTACAACTACCAGAATTTTCGGGCAACTACACTCAATGGACATCTTTCAAAGATCTGTTTGTTGAAACTATTCATTCAAACCCAATGATACCGAAAGCGCAGAAAATGCAACACTTAAAATCTAAACTAACAGGAGAGGCTGAAAGATTGATTCGTCATCTAAAAACTAGCGCCGATAACTATGACTCCTGCTGGGATATCCTGCAACATCGCTACGATAACAAACGGCTCATGTTTACATCATACATGAGCACATTACTTAATCTTCCTGTTTTACAACAAGCAAACGCTTTCAACATAAAGAAGCTCCATGACGTCACTTTAGAATGCCTGAATGGCCTGAACAACATTGGAATTAATACCCACACATGGGATCCGATGATTGTTTATTTACTTTGTCAGAAACTTGATTCGGAAACATACAACGACTACATTAGTAAATTGAAGTCACCGAGAGATCCACCTGAGCTGGAAGAATTTATTTTATTCCTGGAATCGAAATTCATTGGCTTTGAGGGGATGCGCGGCAATCAACAACAAAAACAAAATCAAACGCCAAACATCAACTTCAAGAAAAACAACAACCTAAATAACAAGTCACTCAACTTTAGCAAGCCAATGAACTCGGCTCGTACGTTTTACACAATAGCGAGAAACTGCCCAACATGCAAAACTGATCATGTGTTAATGCAGTGCGACAAATTCCTAAGTCTGCCGATTGTCGCTCGAAACGCTTTGATTGAAAAAATGAAACTTTGCAAGAATTGTTTATACAGTCACGGAGAAAAGAAATGTACTTCAACCAAAACTTGCAGAGTTTGCAATAAACCTCACCATACTTTATTGCATGATAACAACAGGGATATTAAGGACTCTCGGGACTACTCAGAAAAACAAACAGCAAATACCACTCAGTCAGGATCAAAACACGTTAACTCTGTAACAAATGAGGAAAAGGAAGATCTAGGACTGTGCAAGAAAAATCAAGCATCGAACTATATTTGTATCGCACCGCAAGCAGTGTACAACATGCATTACAAGAACGCTCCGTGCGAGGCGAAACTCTTTGGTCAGCAAAACTCCTTATCGTGTGGCATTGACGAAGTTGAATGCACCGATGACTGGGTCAAATTATATAAACCAAACATATGGTTGTTCAGCTGTTGCGAAAAACATATGATACGTATTATTTGTAATGAAAAAATATCAACAGAAACCATTTTTGAAACTGGACTTATCACATTGCGACCAGGATGCTTGATACAAAGAGAGGAAGCAACCATCTTTGCCAACAACCAATTTGGCAGTCAAACGAACCTGGAACCGGATATTGAAGATTTGGGGAACACCACAATGATCAACAATATGATAAATATTAACTGGAAGAGCGCTCAATATAACATTACTACCCTAGAAGAGTCACCGAGTAATGCTGCAATCGCGCGCCTTCAAAAACAAATCACACTTCAAAAGGAGCAAGAGGTTTTACCTGAAGCACCGATGTCCCATCACGATGCCTATCACTACGCCATCTCTTCTCTGCTAGTGGCAGGAGCATTCGCAGCCATTGTTTACATAGTCTGCAAAAAACTATACCGCCGCCACCAGCGACGACAACCCTCATCCCCAAACCAGACTGGAGTAGAAAAAGGGATAGAGATGACGACGACTGAGGAACCATTGATATCTCATCAAGCCAACACACAAGGAAGAAAAGCGTTCCAGTTGGATTGAATAACATTTCCTTGCTTTGTACGGGATGCTTATTTGTTAACTAGAAATTATTTCGTTTATATTTTAATTTTTACTACTTTAACTACTTTTCTATTTTTCCCTCGGGAGCATGTACGGTTCATTCACCGCACACCGTTTTGCATACATCAGCGCGACTCGCGTTATAAATGTTATTGTTTGTTACTAACTTTGCGCACTCGTTATACAGATTTACCGCGAAACAAATCAGCATCCTAACTTACTACTATTTTTACTTATTTTATACTTATTACAAGTTTTACGGGAATCAGTGTTTTCATTCAACTACAACAACAACTCCGAGTGTGACACAACTACTACTTACAACAACTCTCATGTATGGGCTTACTAGAACACAAAACCTAGCTGCTCATACACATGTGATACTTTTATATAAATAACTAATAAAGGTCAGCTCATAATTAAGTTCTGGGATAATATTACAAACTAACTAAAAGGAAAAACATCTAAGATTATTTTCAAAGTTATGTTAAAAATAAGCACGGAACTTATGAATTCAAAGGAGTTTTTGCAATTTTTTGTTTTATAAGGAAGATTAATTTATGCATTGTAATAAAACTTTGAAGGCTAGAGGTGGCTGGAATCTTAAGAAGTTTTTTTACTTCAAATGAACGGAATATTTCTTTTTGATGGTCTGTTGTGCTGTGAGTTGTGACTCGTTGGGGCTGGGAGCAAAATGGTTTATCCCAGCTATTCGGGTTCGTGGCTTATCCCCAGTTTCTGAGGTATTTTATCGGAGGTTTAACTTGATCGGAGGTCAACATTATATGGTTTAAAGTATAAAATTAATTACGAACCAGATAATGTAGACCCCTCTGATAAAGTTAAACGTCCGATAACATCCGATTAAGTACCTTAGAAACCGGAGGTTAGGCTCCCAGTGGTCGACGCTCTCGATTCGAATAAATTTAATTTCACGATCATATTAAAATAAAAAATAAAAAAGGCTTTATTTATCTCATACTAAGAGGTACCTAATTACATAATGTCCGTAATGCTTTATCTTAAGTTTAGTATGAGATCTGGCGCACCGAAGAAAGTTTGAAAAAACCTGTGGTACGGGTCACCAGGTCTCACCCCAGGGAAATTATAATCTACAACAATTACAGAGAAAGTATGAAATACCTAAAATTATAATATTATATAAAAAAAAATTTAAAAAACTTTTGTATAGTGTTAGTCCTCTCGGTGAGTAAGTATGTAGATGTATGTGTGTATGTTGAGAGGGTGTGAGTGAGTGTACAATTCGTATGAGTATTTTTAAAAGTAAAGAAAACAATATATATATATATATATATATATATATGATAAGATCTGGGAATTACTCGTCAATGGACAACAGTAATTCAGTCTGATCATAGTTAAGCGAAAGCAGCCAAGTGGTAACCTTCCGTTTACGTGCTGTTTTACACAAAGGATAGATATTGAGCAATTTGTTGACATTGTTATACAAAATTCCCCCCAAAAAGCAGAAAAATCGGTGTGTTGTCTTTTTATTGGCCCCAAAAGTTTGACAAACGTTGCGATTGCGTCTAGACTTCGAGGCACCGTACCTCAATGATGAGTGTTTTTTTAAGATGATATGTAACACAAACAGTTGGCGCACTGTGAGAACTTCACATGACTTATACAGCAGTTCAGTAGGATAACGAAAGGGTCGAAAAGTGCATACCTTCAGAACAGATCTTTGAACAATTTCGAGAGACTTTAATACTGTCTTAGAAGCCCCACCCCACGATACGATACAGTAACTAATGATGGACTGTACAAGAGCAAAATATAACTCTTTTAGAGCCTTACAATCAAGAACGTGTCTGAGCTTCTTAAATACGTAAAGTAGTTTTCAAATACGCCCACGCATGTACTCAATATGATTCTTAAAACAGAGTCTACTATCCACCAAAATACCCAGGTACTTAAAAGTGGGCACAAGTTCAATTTCTTGGCATAAGCAATTTGAGAGCTCCTGACAGGTATGTGCCGTTATTGGGGCAAGTACTATAGGATTATTACACCGGTAAAAGAAAGTCATTTATTTAGTTTTCTGTACATTGAGCGTTAAAATATTATTTTTAAGCCATTCGGACACTAAATTTAAGCCCTCCTGAGCAAACGATCTTGCATCTTCCCAATCATCTGCAGAGAATAGTAAAGCAGTGTCATCTGCATATGTGATGACTTTACCACTAGGGAGTGTCAAATCGCAGAGGTCATTGACATAGACAAGAAAGAGAGTTGGACCCAGGATACTTCCCTAGGGTACGCCATAAGAGACGACCCTCTCTTCACTTGTCAAGTCTTTAATTTTAGTACTCTGCGACCTATCACTTAAGTAGTCGGCAAAAAGTTGTAATTGGATATCTCTAATGCCCAGTCTTTCCAGCTTCGCCAGTAAAATTTGAGTCGAAACCGTGTCAAATGCTTTGGCAAGGTCAATAAAGATGCCAATAACCTTTCTGTCTCTATCAAGTTCTCCGACTATGTAATCGGTAAGTTCATGCACCGCATCATTGGTAGATCTTCCTCTTCTGAATCCAAATTGTGCGTTCGATAGAAGGCAATTTTTTTCCAGATAATCCACTAAACGATAATTGATTATTTTTTCTAAAATTTTTGATAGGGAAGGGAGTATCGATATTGGTCTATAATTATTGATTAGTCCTTTGGGTCCACCTTTATGAATTGGGACGATCAGTGATCTTTTAAATGCCTTTGGGAAAACACCCTTTTCTAAACAGAGATTGTAAATATACGTAAGTGGAGGAACAAGAAGATTTTTGTACTTTTTTAAAAACGTATTATGTATTTTATCTATGCCAACAGAAGAGTCATTTTTTAATTGCATTATAAGACATTCAACTTCATCCTCGTCCGTGCAAAGCAAAACAAAAGAATCCTTAGGACTTGGCTGAAGAGATGGAATACGATTGGTGGAACCGGAAAGAGTAATCCTGTCAGCCAAACTTTTTCCTATATTACTAAAATAATTATTGACCTCATTTATTGATGCTTGGGGAGAGTTTGAACAAGACAGTAATTCTTCTGATCCAATTTCAGGTTTTTTCATGTGTGCTATATCCTTGATAGCATCCCATCGCTTTTTGTTATTATTGCCAGCCTTGTTGATGCGATCCCTGTCGTACTGTCGTTTAACCTTTTTCAGAGTCTTATTACAGAAAACACGGTATCGCAAATATGTCGTCTTAAAGGTTTCATTATCAGGCGCCAATTTGTGTTTCTTGTAGAGTTTATTCCTATTACGAATGCAGCGCAGGAGCCCTGGAGTCATCCAGGCCTTACGGACTCTTTTTCAAACTGGAATGGAAATAGTGTTGGAAGCTGAAACTATCGTGCTTTGAATCAGGGACACCAGGCGATCAATAGCATTATTTGGGTCAGTAGTACAGTAAATAGTGCTAAAATCGAGCCGCAGCATTAAGTCGTCCAGCTTTTTTTATTCTATTAAAAATCATTAAGGCGCTTATTGCAGTAGTGGACTGCGCCGACAATACATTTTAAAGTCAAAATCAAAATGTCTTTATACAAATGAACTTAATAATTAAGCACTTTTGAATCGTCTATATTTCCCTACCACCCGTTCCAGATAGATAATATTAATTTTGTTCAGTCCTTCCGTAATACACGTGAGTACAACTAATATTTACTTGCTGTACTATTGTCAGCCACTTACGTTATCGTTTTTTTTTGGTAACGATAACACATTTTTCAGCCTGCTTATAAAAAGAACGCAACCACTTCACGCAAACAGACCGACATATTTAGCATCAGAGAGTGCCTCTCCATCCTGTGAACCCAGAGTTAGCCACTTACGCGATCATAACCAAATTTGTTATGACCCCCTAGTATAAGACTTTTTTAACTGACAAAAGAACGGGCGCAAGAATGTTATCAGCTTTAACAGAAATAAGTAACGATATTTACAATTTCAATAATATATCGTTACCAAATACAGTACAACAGATTATTGACAACAAAGTACTTAAACTAGAAAGTTACGTGTTACATCGTTTCCACGCATTTCAATCTTTCAGATAATCGTCAACTTTAAAATAACCTTGACCGTTTATTTTTATTACACGTATGCCAAGTCAATATAAAAAAGAAGAAACTACGACGACCTCTTAAATTGTCTCTAATATTTTTTGAATAACTCTTTAACATTTTATTTATTGTAAATACTACTTTTAAAATGCAATCAAAACGACGACGATGGTGGCCACTTTTGGTTTAAATGGATTTCAAAACTTACAGAAAGAATGAAAACTGCTGAAGAGTTAAAATATTAGAGACAATTTAAGAGGACATGGTTGTTTCCTTTTTTAGGGTTCCGTACCTCAAAAGGAAAAAACGGAACCCTTATAGGATCACTTTGTTGTCCGTCTGTCTGTCTGTCCGTCCGTCCGTCTGTCTGTCAAGACCCTTTATCTCGGAAACGCGTGGAGGTATCGAATTGAAATTTAAACCATATACTAAGGTCTACGGGCCCTTGAAGCTGTAAAAAAATCAAACTTCTAAATTAACGTAAAAAAAAAGATACTGCCGTTTAGGGCGCAAAAAACGCATTTTCGATACTCTCAAAGGAATCAAAATTCATAGGGTACTTCCCGTTGAACTAGAACTATGAAATTTGGCAGGTAATAGCGTCTTATACTACACTTACAGGAATAAATCTGAAAACTGTATATTTGTAATTAAATCATAATAAAATATGGTCATTAAAATACGTAATTATTAATCATCTTGGTGAAACAACGGTATGCGCGGCATTGCGCGGTCATAGTTTAACTTCTAATTACTTTTGGATTAATCGCGCCACTAATTCTTTTAAAAATATCAATATTTATTATTATTAATTATTCAGATCCTTTCAAATATTGTTATAGTTAATTACTTTTAAAAATAAAATTAAAAAGTAATAAATTTGGCTCTAAATATTTTCGCAACATGGCGGTGTGTCACGCTGTATGACAGGGGGTCTTCTTCTTCTTATTTTTGTTTTGGCAATCTACTTTCTTCTTGGAAGTAATTTTTGCCAGTGTCAAGTGTTGAATAGTTCAGTGGTAGATTGTTTCAGTTTACATTAAAATGCGGGTGCATCGCATTCCAATGTTGCTTGGAGCATTTGGCACCAAGTATAATCAAGACAGTTTACTCGGTAAGGTCAGCCGAGGTAGCCACCACTACAATAAAAGTCTCGGCTTCACACAACCAAAGGGTCCTGTTGGAATACACCCATTTTCTCTAATAACATTGCGATAGATAAAACCATTTCACAGAACATTATACAGTGTACTATTGATATACAGCGCCATCTGTTGACAATCAACAGTACTAGTATTTTATACAGGTGCGGTGGGTTTGTAATTATTTTATTTTTTCTCTAAAATGCTTGGAAATTCGAACATTATTTTGACAACCTTCTTCGTGCTAAATCAGAGTTTACGGACAGACCTAAACCGCGCCGTCAATATTTGTATGAGAATCCATTACTAACGTGTTATAATGGATTTTCATACAAAATTGCCGGCGTCTGTCCAGCAATGTTTCTATTAAAACTCATTACACACGTGTAATTCAGAAATGGAGCGAACTTTTCAATCAAACACAAATATAGGTATCAAATGTCGCCTTGATGAGCGAGCACATTCCAAATATTTTTTTTTAATATTCGGTATACTGGTATCACGTGAAAGGCCTTGATGAGCACATTCCAAAAAATTGAAAAAAAAAATAAAAACGAAAAAAAACTGTTTTGGTGCAAAATGGGTATCAAATGAAAGGCTTTGATGAGCGCATTCCAAAAAGATAAAAAAAAATAAAAACGAAAAAAAATTTTTTTTCAATACCTATATCAAATGAAAGTTTTTTGAAAAGTTTTTTGGAATATGCTCATCAAGGAGCATATTCCAAAAAACTAAAAAAAAAAATTAAAAAAGAAAGGTAATTTTTTTTTGCAATATGGGTATCAAATGAAAGGCCTTGATGAGCACATTCCAAAAAAACTGAAAAAAAAAATATTTTTTTTTGCATTATGGGTATCAAATGAAAGGCCTTGATGAGCACTTTCCAAAAAACTGGAAATAAATGAAAAAAACCGGATTTTTTTTTTCAATATGTGTATCAAATGAAAGGTCTTTATGTGCACATTCCACTTTCCATTTTCTTTTTTCAATTACTGTAAGTAATTTAAAATTAAAATAAAAAGCTTAAAACTTTTAAACCTAAAAAGTTAAAAGTTTAAAAGTACTACACAAGCCTTGGCCGCAACTAGGCATTGATGGACTAACGTATGTTCTTCAATGCCTGTCTTGAGTGCCGCTGCAGTAATGTACTATTCCATTTCAAACTTCGCCCGTGGTCAATTCTTTGTCGTAATCCCTGGAAGGGTTATTTTCTACGTGGCGACAAAGGATTTCAAATGGTTATCTATAAATAGCAGTCTGCTGAACGGATTTTGATGGTATTTTTTTACAGTTTGGTTGCTTGGAGTCCAACTTATAAACTAAGCAATTTTTCACATAATTCCGGTAGGTAGAACCTGGGATAAAGCTTGAACTCTCCGTAGTACAGTTTTCATATAAAAAACTAATAACTACCAACCACTTTTTTTCAAAATATTTCCTTTGTACCGACACAACTTTTCTGTAGCTTTATTTTATGTATAGATGTAGGTCTGTACGGAACCCTCGGTGGGCAAGCCCGACTCGCACTTGTCCGGTTTTTATTTTAATATTGACCTGCTTTACGTATAATAAAAATGAACGAATTGGCGGTGCTAGTGGTTGGCGCCTTAAAACAAATTAAAAATCAATGTATCTCATGCCATGAGCACGCACAAAAAAGCTGTCTTTCAACTCCTCGGCCACACGCAGCTGTGTAGCATACACTCGCAGGGGCAGTCTGTTGTACGCGTTACATTGCGTGGTAATGTATGCAATGCTTTTTTAACACTAAAAAATATAATCGTTTCCCAGCAATCCTTTTGAACAGAAATGGTCCTGATGATGGGCAGAATACGTAGACCTCGGCTTCGTTGAGGGTCTCGTTACACCCGGTATACTACGCTGTCGATCGGGTGAGTAATAAAACAAAAAGAGATATCGACTCATTTATGGAGTCGCGGATACAAAAATTAACGTGTTTAACAGTGAAGTTACAAAATAAAAAAAAAACCGGCCAAGTGCGAGTCGGACTCGCGCACTGTAATGGACCATAGGCCATACACGACAAGAAAAAAATCTATAGTTCTGAAAACATCGCCAAACATTTCAACATGTGGCTATCATCAAAAAAACGTCTTAGAAATTCGTTGCCAAAGTAATGTAACCCAAATCTCCTTTTTTTTGACACTTGAAAAACAATAAATTTTCTTCAAGTATGACATTTTAGTTCGTAAATATCGTTAAATAAATATTCCACATCGTTCAAATGAAAGAGAGGTTTTGTAAGTTTTTTGCCACACTCGGGTCGAAGCCAATAGTCGACCCAAACGTATATAAAAAAATGCTAAATACAAGAAATGGAATGTGATAACTGAACTTCGTTTGCTGAACAACCTGGACCTTAAGTTCTGATGGATAAAGACTAGGGAGATAATAACACATCTCTTTAGTTATTTTCAAATCTAAAAATGCAGTTTCTACGCAAATACCTTTTATTTTTCAGGTTTCATGAGACAGTGACTGAAAACAATTCAATAGTACCCGGATCATTGTTGCATACAATGATTTGATTTCAAGTCAAATGTGGAAACTCGACAAATATAATGTCATGTAACAGAAAGAGATGAAACCAAATCAAGGACAAGCCAATCAAACAGCGCGTCACAGCATTGAGGGCGTGGTTTTGTGAAAAGTGCGCAAGAGTAGTGATAAAGGAAATTTGAACTCTAACTTCATGACAGGAAGAGCGTATTAGGATAAAGTAGATGAATATACAATTGTTAACAACAATAGAATACTATTGTTGTTAACAATTGTATAAAGATATTTGAAAAGACAGAGGATTAACGTTGGGGACACGGTGAAATGTAGACGTTGTGTTGTAAAATTTTGCTTACCTAAAATTGGTGTCCCTTCCTTTGTTATAAATCATAAAGTATTATTTTTTTTATTTTTATTTTTATTTATTGGTTCACCAACAACTTATATACTAATACATGCTTAAAATTATTTTGTAAAGTAAAAAACTAAGTATTAAGTTAATTACAGGTAAACACCGCTTACGTAAGAAAAAAAAAACTAAATTAGGGACATTTGAGTTACAAAGTACGTACTAATATAAAATTATAAATTAAGGTTGAGCAAACAAAAAAGAAAACTGAGAACTAATTACTTAATTGACATCAGTTAACTCATCCAGAACAATTGTGCGAAACGTTCTAAGTGAGACATGGTTAACATCTGTGGCATGGCTGACTAGGTTGAATAGTTTGGACATTCTACAAATGGGCGACTTGGACCCGAGTACAGAGCGACGCAATGGAGGGCAGAGCGGCGTGATAGGATATCGTGGAAGACGAGCGGGAGCTCTGAACTGAATTTTTCCCAGCAACTCTGGGCAGTTTATACCGTTACGCAGAAGTTTAAATAGAAAAGTAAGATCTAACATATCTCTTCGTTTAGATAGTGTAACCATATTGAAATGGTTTAAATGTGTCTTGTAACTTACTCGTCTACCCCGTAAACCCGTAGAATATGCTAGGTGTCTAAGAAAGCGTTTCTGTATTCGTTCTATCTTGAGAGAGTGTGTTGCGTAATGTGGCCTCCAGATAATACTGCCATACTCTAACAAGCTTCTTACTAAGCTGTTGTAAAGTATTATCTTAGTCTTTGGCTTGCGGAACTCTTTGCCATTCCTTATCACAAAACCAAGCATTCTCGATGCCTTCCCAAATACCTGTTCTATGTGTGGTATAAAAGTAAGCTTACTATCTAGTAACACGCCTAAATCACGCACGACATCGATCTCGCGCAGGGTAACGCCCTCCACAGTGTATGAAGACGAGGTAATATTCAACTTTCTAGTGAACTTTATGTGTAAGCATTTTTTTATATTGAGTTGTAGACCGTTATGCCTACACCAACAACATAAAGTGTCCAGATCCTGTTGAAGCAGTTTGACGTCGTTCTCATTGTCAATGATTTTGGTAAGCTTTAGGTCGTCGGCAAACATGTATGGGGATGAATACAGAAAACAATCTGGTAGATCATTAATGAAGATATTGAACAATATGGGACCCAAATGTGAACCTTGCGGCACTCCAGAGGAGACGGGATACGATTCCGATTGAAAGCCGTTGATCACTACGTAAAAATTCCTGTCATTTAGATAGGAATTAAGCCATTTTAGAAGGGGCCCAGCAAAACCATACCCCGCCAATTTCCGAATAAGTACCGCATGGGGAACCCTATCAAATGCCTTGCTGAAGTCACTATAAATAACGTCTACCTGCTTATTAGCGTCGATTGCTTCTATGAGACCTTCAACAAGACATATAAGATTGGTTGTAGTGGATCTCGCAGTTACAAACCCATGCTGCTTGTCTGACAAAAACTTCGAAAAGTGATGCTGAATATATGGACAAAGAAGTAATTCTAGTAATTTAGCGAGAATGGGCAGAATGGAAATGGGCCTGTAGTTTCTTACGTCGTGGTCATCATCTGCCTTGTGAATTGGTACCACCTTTGCTAGTTTCCATCGTTTGGGAAATGTTCCCTTTTTCAAGGATTCGTTGAAGATGATCCAGATAGGGGTTGATAAACTATCAGCACAATTCTTGAAAAAACACGGCGAAATATTGTCGGAACCCGCGCCCTTAGATATATCTAGACCTTCCAGTGCCTTTGAAATCTTGTCACGACTTATTGCGACTTGGGTTAAGCAGTCTGAATTTAAGTGCCTGCTATTCGAGCAACTAATATTCGGGCAAGTTGGAGGTGCCGAGTTGGAGTAGATAGCTGAAAAAAATCCGGCAAACAAGTTGCAAATGTCCTCTCCTGCACTACATGTAACTTCTCCGTCGCTCATAGTATTCGGATAAGCGCTACAGCCAACTCGTTTAGATTTGACGTACGTGTAGAAAAACTTTGGATTGAAAGCAATCTTGTCTTCAGTGTAAGTGAGAAATTTTCTATAGCACTCTGAAGTAAGGTTATGGCAACGCTTAGATAACACACGAAACGAAATCGCATCAAGCGGGTTTTTGAATATTTTATATCTAATCCTATATTTATTCTTTTCGTGTAACCTTCCGATGAGTTCCCGACTGTACCACTGGGGATAGTATCTATTTTTTTGTGTTTGTACAGGTACGTATTTTTTTATAAAGAAATTAATTATATCGTAAAATTTGTCTACCATTTCGTCAACATCGTCAACGTTTTTGAGAATGTCATACCAATCAATATTACTTAGATCACGATTGATCGCGCCGTAGTCTGCCTTGAAAAAATTTAATCTTACATTACTAGGATTTGTGGTCAATTCATTTGGTCTGTGATCCAGTTGAAATTCTAAAGGTGGGTGAAGCGCGTCAATCTTAATCAAGGGATCGATTGCTACAGATAGGTTGGAAACCGGAAAATCCACGAACACCAAATCCAAGATTGCTCCATTCTTATTCTTTACATTGTTAATTTGCCTATAATTGTTTATGTTATAAAAATCAATTAATTGGTGACATGCAGTAGGGTTCCGGTAGAAGCCCGGATCATCGAGCTGTGCCCAGTCAATGCTGCTTAAGTTGAAATCACCTACGATGCAAGTATGTGAAAGTTGGCTCTCTGTGACACGATTACAATTATCTAGAAAGTGGCTCAGTTCAGACAATGACACAGGCGGTGGTAAATAGACGATACCAAATGCAACCTTTTGACATGTATTTGAAAGACAGACGTCAATAGTCACCCAGAGGTCCTCGCAATCACTCTCCCATGAGATCATTCTTGTTGAATTAAGTTTTGAGGAAACTGCCATCAGAACTCCCCCTCCCTCTTTTGTTTTATCAAAGCCAGATGTTTCCCGATCCCTCCTGTAGACTTTGTAGCGGCTATCGAATAATTCCGAACTAAATACACTACTATTCAACCATGTTTCAGTGAGTATAATGATGTCGTAGGAAGAATTTATTATGTTCTGATAAAATGCTTGTGTTTTGGTACGGAGGCCTCTAACATTTT
This sequence comes from Agriphila geniculea, assembly GCA_943789525.1. NCBI lineage: Eukaryota > Metazoa > Arthropoda > Insecta > Lepidoptera > Crambidae > Agriphila > Agriphila geniculea. The sequence continues at coordinate 6,529,131 of OX038886.1, read as the reverse complement.
GATAGTACACCGATAATGATTTGAATTTTAATTTTATTATACAAATGAACTCATGCAATAAAAAAATTGTATTAATTAAAACTAGAGTAATATTATTTAAGCTTATCTAAAGAGTCCATATCTTTAATCACTACGTAATCAGAGTTGTCCGTCTTCCTTGCAAAAATACGTCCCTGGCGAATCCACACATATTTGAAGCCTTTTTCTTTAGCAGCCAGTCTCGTAGCGGCGTGTAGTGCCTTATTGCGGGGTGAAAGGTGTTCTAATACAAACACTGGCTTTACATCTCCACTGTAGCCCAAATGTGACGTATTCAGTTTTTCCGCTATAGTTTTAGGCTTATTGAATTTAATAACTGCTGCTAAAAAGAAGTCACGGTCCTTCGGTGTAGTAAACTGGACAACGATAGAACGAGGACGATCATTGTTGCTCCGGTTTATCTTGGCAATTCTGGTACAGTTTATTATCTTATCTGTAGACACGGGGCAACCCATTACAGTATTTAGTTTCGATAAAACATTCATTAGGTTTTCCTCTTTTTTCTCCGGAACTCCCTGTATTTCCACATTGTTTGATCGTGCATTTTGTTCAAAATAGTTGAGTCTAGACGATAAGTCTTTTATTGTAGTTTTCATTGATTCATTTTCCGTGCGCAGCTCCTTTAACAACCCCCTAGTCTCTTTATTCTCTTTGATTACTTCCTCATATTGGTCGCTCATGAAGGTAATAGAATCCTTCAGATCCTTCATCTCATTCCTCATGCTACTAAGTTCCGAGGTCATGATCGAACGGAGGGAATTGGTTAATTGGACTAGTAGTGTCTCAGATCTTTTGTCAGTAATTTCTTCGACTATCGTCCTTAAATCGTTTTTTGTTATAGGAACATCGGTAGAAGCTTCTTCTGGTGGGGACTGAAGTGCCTGTCTTTTTGTTGCTCGCGATGTAACGTTTGGATTGAAACGCTCGGGGGTATTTTCATTATTATCACACGTAGGACATGTCCAATTACTTCTGCTTTTGTTTTTTTTGTTACGGTTGGGCCCAAGCCCAACGCATTCCAAGTGAAACAATTTTTCACAAATTATGCACTTATTGTAGTCGCTGTCATTATTTTCCGAAGAGCAGCATCCCCAAACCATAGTAGGAGTTGACATTTTTTTGTATAAATTGCACCAACTCTCTAATTATTGAGCGAGGAAGGAGCGAAGTAACAGAATAAGTAATCCAGTATTTGTATTAGGCCGCCGCCGCCGCTCGCGCCACACACTTCTATTCTGCTCCAAGCTTATGCCGCCTTCAGCCACAGTCACCGGCTTGTAGTGCGAGTCCGCGAGAAAAGGGACGTAAGCGCCGTGAGATTAGCGTTACTTACGCGTGTTTATGTTTCGCACTGTGATCACGGCGGTATTTAGTATTTTATAACTTAAGCACTGGAATTTAGGCGTTAATGCACACTTGTTAGCACTAGAGAGTTGAACAAATAACTTACTTCACATAATATTTTGATTTATGCAAAGAACACACTGCAACTTGTATTTTTACTTGTTGATTTTAATTTAACGTGATAAATTGTACGAGTACCCACGACGATTAATACTTATATTACCTATTTATGAATAGTAGAAATTTTAAGTGAAGGAGCTCCTTACTGCAGAAAGATAAGTTAAGTAAAGAGAAATAAGAATAATGTATAAAACACATATCTATTTTAGACTTCTCATTTATAACTTGTGTTAAGTAAATAAATTATTTAATTGATGTGCATCGATCTCACATAACTAAAAGGTCTAAAATAGATACGCTATGTTAAATTTCACTCTTTGTACTCATGTTTATTGTTTAAATTAGTAGTTTTATCAGCCGAATCGAGGTTTTTTGTGACTTCGCGCGCTTTCCTCGATTCAAAAGCTGTAGTGAGCAGGGCGAAGGTTTAATTACCTACTAGCGTGGGAATTTAACAAATTCAGTTTCGATAAAAGTTTTTATTAGAGCCATTTTATTAATTGTTCAAATAACTAAATCATTCCTTTTAAATTGATCAGACAATCAAAACAATTTCAAATTAAAACATATTTATAATAATCCATAATAATCAGATAATTTCAAAAAATAATCAAAACCTCTAAATTAAACCCTTTTATTAAATAATTAAAATAACTTAACAGTCAAATTAACTAAATCAAAGCTAATTAAAGTAATTTTCTTGAACAAACAAATAATCAAACAAATACCAAAACAAACATTGCAATAATAAATGACTCTAACAATTATTCTGTATTCATATTTATTTTCCCATTTATAGGCACCCCTTTTTCACTGAAGAATTATTTGCAATAACTATTTTCCAGAAATAGAGTTTAATATCTTTTATAAATATCATTTAATTAATGCTTGTGTCATCTTCAATGATGATACTTTATTTTGTCTGTTGGGTAATGGACAAAATTAGATTCCTTACTTTGAATTTGATTTACAGTGTCATGACACTTGGAAAATACTTGGTACATGTTTATAGATAGAGTAAAAGCTATCACAGTTCTTTCGAACAGAACTTAGAATTTTATTGGTTTTAAATTGATAGCAAATTCAGCTTAAATAAGACTTTCAGTTAGAGCGCATTATATATCTAGATGAAATGCCATTCATTCAATACGAATAATTATGACGTTGTCATAAATCTTTGTCCTTGTAAAAGAATTAAGCTAGAGGTAGTGATTCATTAAATAATAGTTAATATTCATTTGATTTTATTCTAAATCAGAAACACGCTGTTTGGATTTAACTTGAGGTTATATGAGGTAACATTCCTTCTTGTGTCCAACGTAGAATTAGCATAGGATATATATATTGAAAGCGCTAAAAGCTGATCTTACCCTAAAGATGGCCATCGATTATAAAGAAGGAGAGAAAATTTTCCTCTCCCATAAAATTTATAATAATAAAGGGTTAATAAGACAGCGATTAATTGACACACGTCTAACGTTGATGTCAAAACTAAATTAGGGAATTCAGGGATCACATAGAGGGGTTCCCACATATCAAGATTGAATCCAAACGTGTATTAAAATCATTGTAATCTTTTATTAATCGAAAAATTATTATCACACCTCAAGCTTTATTATCTAAAGGCATACAACATTAACAATCTCAGACGAGATTGTTAAAAGGTACACTTGGTTTAAGCTGAGTTATATTTTGGGATAATATAATCATATAAATCACTAGATGATCAAATCAGATACAGTAAGTATCACATACAGATTGGTCATTAGCAGCAGACAAACGACACGCAGCCGCGGGGACCATCACAGCACGAAGGGTTCCGTACCAAAAAACGGCAAAAAAATCACGTTTGTTGTATGGGAGCCCCCCTTAAATATTTATTTTATTCTGATTTAAGTTTTGTTAGTAATTAAGGTTTTGTCAGTCGATGGTTTTTCAACTTTGAATATTTGACATGGTTGTTTTCTTGTTGAGTGTCATATGTCAACTTGACAATACTTGAAATTGACATTAATGTTGCCATAGTTCGGCAATCACTGACAGACAAAACATCCTTCTGACGTTTAATGCTAGTCTGTGAATCGTGGAGCAAAGACTGACAGATTGATCAATGTGCCGTGGCGCGACACGGCACGGCACAATCGTGCGTTTCCGGCTTAAGTCTATGCTCCACGTGTGTTTATGCTTGACAGTTGCAAGTCTGTGGACGATTCTATGATAGTTATGGTAAAGCGTATAAAAGCGTTGGTTTTTGTAAATTGTACTCACTTTTGCTCGATCTGTCGTCTGAACTGGTCGTGAAATAAAATATTACTTCTGTCAACATGGTGTATGATTTATAATCAACTCTAACAATTCAGAAGTGCGCGTTTTTTTTTTACCACGTGTCACGTTGAACGATCGACGCACACGGCATCCTACTTCGAGAGACGATGACGAAGAACCGAAGAGAGAGCTCCGAGGCGACTGATAATAATACCGACCGAATTATGCGGCTGGACCCATTGCTGGAACAAATTATCAGACTACAGCCACAGCAACATCCAGCGCCCCAAGTCTCCAATGAGGAATGTATTATGCCAGGTACGTCCACTGATATTACCAATGTTACCAATCAATGTTTCCGCCTTAAAACCACAACCTTCTGTTGAAATTAAGGTGCATGCCGTGCAAAATCAGCAACTTTAAGCGAGTCTACCTCCTACCCACCTTATTCTATCACTGATCAATTTATCTCAACCAGTTAATACCAGTGCAAGTCACAACCCTGTTGTGAGACACGCGGATTTAAGGCTTAGTTATGCGGAAACATTTGTCTCTATCTTTTTCTTTACATATGAACAGTATGAAAAATAACCTCACTTCTACATTTTTTTTATTTTTCCTTTTTTTTTATCATTATTACAATTATCTTTCTTGAAGAAAAAAGTTATTTGAGCAAATTCACAGTACTTTAAAGTGTATTTTGATGTAGAGTTAAATACATTTACGCCAAAATATGACGCATTTTTTTTCTCATACAATCATCTGTTAGGTTTATATGCAATGTTATACTTGTAGCTACTAGATAAACGCTTTAGCTTGTCGCATTTGTTTTTTTGTAGCTACAACTGTACGTTTTCTATATGAAAAAAAAATGGCCCGCGCAAACCATATTTTCCTATCATGGACCTTTAAATACATCTTTGTTACATAATTTGAGAAATAATATAAGTAATTTATGATTTGTCGGAAAACCTGAACACGTGCCTGAATTCGTAGGAAATTCTAATGCTATTGTCTGTTCACGCATGTTTGCATCGATTGGAGTCATTGGCGAAGATCTACGGCTGGGATGAGAAAACACCCACCTACCACCACACGACCCGGGTTGCCTGGAAGGGAACGCGTTCGTTGTTTGGACACTAACAAGACATCAGACCTGACGTGGGACGAGTGGAAGAAACATCTTCAAGACTATTCTATTCGTGTCTCCTACAAAACTGCGTACCGTGCTGAGTGGGTAATAGACTTTTATTGTAAGAAGCTGGCGGCGGCGCTAGGTTAATCTTGTGTGCTTAATGATATTTGTGTTTTTATAATTTATACATTATCCATTGGTTGAGGCAGGGGTTCGTGGTCTCATGGTGCAGGTTGTAAAGATACACGTGTATTATTGAATTATCTTACTGACGCGGCAATCGATTCTTATTTACCCCCAAAAAAACTAGCGAACCCTGAAAATGTATAATATTTGATTGAAAATGAAATTGATTCATCGAAAATAGAGTACAGTCAACGGCACATCAACTTATGGTGCTGTCGTGTGTACAATTTTTTTTTTCAATATAGGTCATGTGAATCGAAAAAAAAAACAATTTAATAATTAGTGTTAATGTCAAAATTAATATAAGTTAATATTAGCTGTACAATTAGGAAACAACTTACACATCATTTCATTATCATTTGATTCTGTTAGGTTAATTATACAAGTAAAATATTTCTCAAATAAGTAAAAATATTTTGTTTTAGGCCATTCAAACAGTTTTTGTCTAGATATGGTCAGGTCATGTGTAAGTTCAGTAAGGAATGTGGCAATTTATTAATGATCCTAACACATCTTATGTAACAGTTCCTGTTGTAGAGGACAGTCCGCATTCTGGGTAATAATAGTTTTTTTTTAATGATGCCTAATATTTCTCATCATATGAAATGTATCCCTATGCACAATTAAATATGGATGGGTTTTGACGAATATGCAGCACTCGAAGATATATAATGAAGGAAGAGTTAATAGGTTTAGGTTTGCTTACACGACGTCATAGGTGGAACGTTACATAATTATAATTGGATATAAATGTTTTGTTTAAGTTATAAGACCCCAATATATTAAAGTAAACCGTGTTTAAGATTTGAAGCTTATTTGAAGCTACGTTGTCATGATATGCCATCAAAGAGGACTTTTGGTTTATTTGAGTTTTAGTATTTGAGTATTAGTCTTAAAACACATAAGCAAATCTATTTATTTTGGCGCATGTTTTCCTTGACACTTTCTTATTAATTTTTAATTACGATTCCAATACGAGCTCATTATTATGAAGTATTGTCAGAACATGGTCCATAGGATCTCTATTTTAAAAAGGTATATATTTTTTTAATGTTCATATTATGAAGAATTGGTATTACTACAAATTTTATCGTCAGAGAATAAATTACACTGATGAGTGAGTAGTCACATGAAGTAGGTCGTTAATTATAAATAATAGTGGCCTTAGTTAGTTTAGTTCCTTGTGGACCAACTACCTACATTGTTTTTAACAAGTGATATTTTACTGGAACTTATTTCTTATTTTAATTGATGTGGTTAATTTCAATACATTTAAAATGATTATGAAGGATTTTTGTGGCCGTTTTAGCGATTTATCACAATTTATCATGTGAGACAAAGCCAAAAGCTTTGTTAATGTCCAAAAATATACATTATTGTATCAATATTCTTGAAAGTGTTCTCAATAACATTTTTGTTAAATAAAAAGCTGCTAAGAAAGCTGACTTGCTTTCCCAAAAGCAATTTTGATCTTTAGACAGTAGATTAAATTTTTCTAGAAATTTATAAATAATGTTATGCGTTGCCTTTTCAAAAATAGCCAGTACTGAAATTATAGCAATAGGTCTGTAATAGTCCATCTTATCCATTTAATTTATTGATATTTAAGAGCTTCCGAGAATATAGCTTTAGTCATTGATAGGTTGACTAATGTCAGATTGAGTTAGTGAACAATACTTATTAAATATTTTTGTGGGTATTTTATCAACCCGACCGATGTTATGTTATTGAGTGATCTTATAATTTTAAGTATTTCGTCGGCCGAATCCTAAAAAAATACAAGCTTGCGTCCAACATGGTTTTATATTATTGTCAGATTTTAAATTATTTTGATATGACTGTCATGTTAGCATTAGATTAATTTGCAATATTAGACTAAAAAAAATTGCAAATGTCAATGGGATCTGTAATAATTTTATTGTCTATCTTTATTTTTATGCAGTTATTATTCCAATCTGGTTGCTCATATGATTTAATTCGATTCCCTGGATAAAATCGAATCGAATTTAATTCGATTCGATTCGATGCACTTCATTTACTTGAATAACGAGCCCAAGCCTAAAATAAGAAAGATACTAAAATATTTATAATAGGAAATAGACTACTGGAACTACCTCACGTTAGTTTTAATTTAATTGTCAATAAAATTAAAAAGATTATACTAGTGAGTAGATTCTAAAGGCATGTATTTTTTTTTAAATTAAATGCAAAACTACCATACTGTTTATTTACATAATTCTGGTAATTATCTCAATATTATCTTAACTCAATATTATGGTATTATACAATTATAAAAAAAAAATATAAATCATAGGAATATACTGATAATTAGTAATCTAATGATTATTAATAAAACTAAACACAATAGTTAATTATAAAAAAAAAATATATAGTTCTGTGTGATACTTAATTTTAACAATATAAAATAAAACCTGGATACTTAGTAATCACTTAGTTGAATTAGATTGATTTTAAAATATAATCATAAATTGTTTTTTTTTATTAAGAATATAATATTTTATTACAGGAATATAAGATTTATTCGCGGACTATCTATTTGATATAAATAAGAGTAATGCAATATCACAATATATACATGAATGCTCTGTACATTATACTAAACACTAATTAATAAAAACTTACACTTATTATAATATTAGAAACATTATTGCTGATTTTGCTTCTTATGAGTGCTACTTTGGTGTGTCCAGTAGTTTCAATCTACCCTGGTGAGTCCGGTGGTCAAATATGGTTATAAATGCGTTAACTTCCGCGGCATGCGGCCGCGCTTATGGCCTACCATGACTATGTGTCCTCAGTCCTGCAATATGGCAATATTATGGGGAAACTCAGTGGAAATGAATCGGGCTTTCATATTTCAAAAAAAAAGTGTCCGTACAATTTGTGATGCTGGCTATTTAGACAGTTGCAAACCTTTATTCAAGCTCTTAAATATTCTGCCCTTGCCATGCCTTTATATTTATGAGATTCAAAAAATCAAAAAATCAAAAATAATTTATTTGTGTCTAAAAATGTTAACAAAATCAGATAAAACGTTAATAACTAGTTTATTTGTGAAAAAAAAATAGTCATTTGTTCAAACAGAATCAAGACTTTTACTACAGAGGCAGAAAAGGAACAAATTTACGAATTCCTGGTCAAAGATTGGTATTACATTCAAAAAATTATTTTTGTATGGCAATACGTATTTACAATAAATTACCAAATAATGTTAAAGAACTACCTGTAACTAAATTTAAAAGTAAACTATTTAATATTTTATTAGAAAAGACATATTACTGTGTTAATGACTTCCTTAACGATAAAATTATTGACATTGCACTCTAATTATTTTTTGACATTTACTATTGCTGACATTCCAATATAATAATTTCATTTAATTCTTATTTTAATTTTGTTTTATATTTTGACATTTAGTATTGCTGATATTCTAATAATTTCATTTCATTCTTATTTTAATTTTGTTTAAATATTATTTGTTTACCTTAAATTGTATTAAGTATTTGCACGTCGAAACAATCGACAAAATATGCTGGAAAATGTATTTATAACAAATTGTATGTACCATATTTCGGAAATAAATAAAAATAATAACTGCTTTGGTGTGCCCAGCAGTATAAAAAGCTGCTTTGGTGTGTCCAGTAGCTTCTACCCTGGTGTGTCCGGTGGTTAAAGAGATCTGAGCGAGTTTCTCAGAGATTTAGAACTGACTTGGTGTGTCCAGCAGTATAATATATGATACAGATCTGAGCGAGCTTTTCAGTATTTAGAACTGCATTGGTGTGTGCAGAAGTATAAAGATAGAGGAATGAACGAGTTTCTCATTTAATCTGTAATGAATCACCTTGGTGTGTCCGGTGATAGTAAATACATCGTTATTAGTACCTTTAAAAAAACCACAGTAGATATTATTGGCCTATTATTAAAATTACACTAGCATATTTTCTTTTTTTTTTAGGTATAACCTATAAGTTCATTGTATTTTACTTGTTTTGTTCATGGGCTGTGGAATTACGGGGTCGTAATTGTTTATCAGGACGGCCGAATCTATGCCATACAATGACAAGAGAGTCAGATATTAGATTGTAATAAAAAAAAAACTAAAAAACTATCTTATTTCAGTGCTATTTAACTTTAAAATGAGATATTTTTGTTATTATTATGTTTTCATTATCAATTTATCACTTACTGCCCTTGATTATCTAAGATTAAGTAATGCATATAATTTAGAAACGTCGAATATTACGAGGCCGTAATAATTTGTTTGTCAGGAAAGGCCGAGTGTTAGTAATTAAGGTTTTGTCAGTCGATGGTTTTTCAACTTTGAATATTTGACATGGTTGTTTTCTTGTTGAGTGTCATATGTCAACTTGACAATACTTGAAATTGACATTAATGTTGCCATAGTTCGGCAATCACTGACAGACAAAACATCCTTCTGACGTTTAATGCTAGTCTGTGAATCGTGGAGCAAAGACTGACAGATTGATCAATGTGCCGTGGCGCGACACGGCACGGCACAATCGTGCGTTTCCGGCTTAAGTCTATGCTCCACGTGTGTTTATGCTTGACAGTTGCAAGTCTGTGGACGATTCTATGATAGTTATGGTAAAGCGTATAAAAGCGTTGGTTTTTGTAAATTGTACTCACTTTTGCTCGATCTGTCGTCTGAACTGGTCGTGAAATAAAATATTACTTCTGTCAACATGGTGTATGATTTATAATCAACTCTAACAGTATTTATTATTATAGCGGCATCAGAAATACATCATCTGTGAAAATTTCAACTGTCTACCTGTTGCCGTTATTAATATCGAGCGAAAAACGGCAAAAAAACACGTTTGTTGTATAGGAGTCCCCTTAAATATTTATTTTATTCTGTTTTTAGTACCTGTTGTTGTAGCGGCAACAGAAATACATCATCTGTGAAAATTTCAGCTGTCTAGCTATCACGGTTCATGAGATACAGCCTGGTGACAGACAGACTGACAAACGGACAGCGGAGGCTTAGTAATAGGGTCCCGTTTTTACCCTTTGGGTACGGAACCCTAAAAATACCAATATATATTTACAGTCGAATTGAGAGTAGGTACCCTCTTTTCCCTGAATTCAGTTCAGTTAAGATATTATAAATAATATTCCTTGGATTTGATGGAAGTAGGTATAGTATACACGACGGCATATTAGACTATACATGTTGACCATGAGTCCACCTTTATGCCTTACTTAATAAAAGCAGATTTCGCAGTTCAACTCTTTAATTTACTGTGCTGTCGTGTGTACTTATAGAAAAGCATTAGCAAGATGGACGTTAAAAGAGTTCGGAATAACTTTAGAGCGATCATCAATCATTTGTCAACCCTTTCGATAATGTTCTTTTGTGGTCGTGGTCGTAATATCGGCATTTATTAATTATTGAGCTTTTGTATTTTTTATCCAAAATTCCGGACAAAGATATGCATAATAAATTTTTTGATACTGATAAAAAACTGCTATTCTTGGGTAATAACGGGTTTTTCGCGTACCGAACGGAAATTATGTATTGGTTTACGATAACAGTTTTAAAAACTATTTGGGTTGGCTTTAGAAATGGGGCAACTGATTTTGGAATTGAAATATCGCATTTAGTAGAGTTTTGAAAGGCCTTTCAAATGATGCTATACTCTTGGCGAGGAAATTTTTATTTTTATTATTATTCTAGTGTTTGTAAAAAAGACAAAAGTTTTGTATGACGAAATTCCATTAGTTGACGTGAAGTTTTGAGTTCATATTTTTATGTGTAAAGAACTCATAATTTAGATCACGAATACGAAATATTAAGATGCGGAATCAAATAACTGACGTGAGAAATAAATTTCTAAAAATTAAGATTTACTAAGGTTAAAAATGTCTAATTTTAGAAGATATGTCATCATCTTTGACGTTTAATGTCGGCGCACTAGGTTGGTAGCACTGCTAAATTGTTGCGATGGTGACCAAAGACTGCAGGTCACGTGATAGGTGCGAGGGGCGTTGCGACGAGCATGTTAGGTTGACATGAACCCAGCGCGAGCGAAGCGAGCGTGCCGCGGCAGCGGCCGGCACCGCGTAGCGACAAACAACCTTTTTTTTCGTGCGAAATTTTGTACGTATGTCCCCTCCCCTTTCCCCCGGAGCCGTGACAGAATAAAACTTAGATGTAGGAAAAGTGGCGTTTTGAGGTTAGGATTTTCTAAAATCATATATCTCAGTAATTATTAATTTCCTCGCGGTGGGAGTGGCACTGGGGGGCTTCCCTCACCCCCCCTTACCCTCCTATCTATCTCAATCCTCATTTTAGTCGCCCCATTTCTAAAGATTACCCAACGATTTATTTTTGAAACTATTTATCGAGGATATTGTACGGTGCCAATACCGAAAACAGAAATAACTAGTCAAAACAATTGATTTCAAATATATCATCTGAATCTGCAACATCTGTTATCTATTTTATTAATTTTGAAAGGTTTGACAAATTTTAGAAAATCTCTAAAAGTTACCAACCGATTTTAGAAGTTCAAATTGCACTTTAAAGCCCTCCGGCAGACGCACATTTTGACATATATTTCATTTAGGTATCTTTCATATCTGCGAAACTACAGGCAAATTTCACAATTCCATAAACCGGGGCACTATACTCGATCACGAAAACGTAAACATTTTCAACGTTAAAACTATAATACCTATAACTGTGGAGTTCAAAAAAGATATATAACAAGATTATTATTAAGGAAATCGCGAGGAAACTTTCGTAGTTTGTACAAATCCTTCTTTGAATAAATAGCCTATTCTTTACTTCATACGATACCCAAAACTTTGTTTATCCGGTTGAATATAAATCTTCATACAACAACGCCCCATTTTCTTGTTTCCCATAAATAACTTTAATATCAAAACAAACCATGTATTTTGATCCAACGTCTATTTTCTTTTATATATCTAAAAACTACTTATGTTGTTTGTTATTTCAGCAATTCAGCCGCGCTTTTTTTTTAGTTATAGTTTGTTTGTAATTTCATAGTGTCATTTGATCGCTTTTGCGTAAATGAAACGCATTCAGTGGCAGTTGTCGTAGGTTCGCGAATTATTATCGAAATAATATTAGTGTGGGTTATTTGGTAATTTCCGTGATTGCCTCTCACTATTGTTGTCGTCAGGACGGCTTAGGTGGTAGGCTTGCTGAGCAACATATATCAGTTAAACCGCCCCGGCCGCCGCACGCCCAGCCGCCCAGCCGCCCACCGTCATAGAGGAAATAATCACTAAGTTTTCCCACCGTCTTGAGAAAATCGGTAATTTTTATAATTGGTTTGTCGTAGTGGTTTGTGCCTACGTGCACGAAGGACTAATTTTATTACAAATAAAACCGGTCAAGAGCGAGTCGGACTCGCGCACCGAGGGTTCCATACCATCATAATTGCACCATCAAACCACACTGCAGAATAGAATAATAAAATTGGTATTGCAGTTTTAGGTCAGCGCCATCTCTTGACCGATAGTGGAACTAATATTGACTATTTTAGAAATTTGATAATTTCTAAAAAAGTATGCTGTGTTGAGACATCGTTTTATTTTTCCTGTAATCTTTATATAAACTGCTATCACATAGAATTATTTCAGATTTTTCACTTTGCAAACTTCAGAGATAAGGGGGGGGGGGACGGTATTTTTTTTACACTTTTCATCATAAGTCGAAAACTATGCGGTCTAAAAAAAAATGATTAAAAACGTGTAAACGGCGCTCTTTCATATGATACCCCACATGCCCTAGTAGCCCCACTTAAAATTTTAAAGACCCCTTTTCAGTCCCTGTTGTAAAAAAGGTATTTATTTTTTTACTAATTCCTTTTTTGCAAAATAGTTGGGTAAATGACATCTTAAACTATTCCAAATTTCAAGTTGATACCATTAGTAGTTCTCGAAATATCCGGCTGTGACAGACAGACAGACAGACTGAGTCACATCATAAGGGTTCCTTTTTTACCATTTTGGTACGGAACCCTAAAAATGACAATGTCGCCATCGACAAGCGCAAATGTAGTAGCTGATCATATACCCTTCGTTTTGCTTTGCCGTAGTCGGTTAAAAAAATGAACACTGAGCAGGCTTTCGAGTGTGAATCTGAACTAAGAGCCCAAATTTTAAATCATTGCGAATCAAATTGAAACTTATAGGGAAACAATATTTCTCTTTTGAAATTTACTAAAGTGTTAGACTTTATGATTATAAAGTGATTTTATTTTATTTCTTCAGTTTTACTCATGTTTTGAAGATTCTACACGTTTGAACTGAGGGCCCAAGTTAAACAGCCATAAATCTGTTATGCCGTATCCTAGCGAGTTGAAAATTTCTAAAACGATGTTAGAAATTCCTTACTAAATTCTAAAATGAAAACTATTAACACAGAGATGGTACTTTCTGAGATCTATGCTATGCCTCTTATTGCAACCGTCTGGATTGAGGGCCCAACACATTTGGTTATAAAAGCTATAATTTACGTTTTAGAAATTTTTGAAACTGTGCTTCAGGTTTTTAGAATTTTTTATTAATTTCCCTATAAGTTTCAATTTGATTCGCAATGATTTAAAATTTGAGCTCTCAGTTCAGCTCCTCACGGCTTTCGATGTTTTGCTTGATTTCATACAACCATGAATCGTAATCGTATAAGAGTAGTATACAACATAAATCAAATAAAAAACCTTAGTCATAAACAATTTGTTAACTCTTCATTCTCGCGCACAATTTATAATGCGCACAGCCAAGGAATGGAATTCCCTGCCAGCGTCTGTGTTTCCGAGCACATACAACCTGACTCTTTTCAAGGCCAGAGTGAATAGGCACCTTTTGGGCAAGCTCGCTCCATCGTAGACCCCGTCTATACTTTCGGGCTAGACTAGGGTCAAGAGCAAACCCATTATAATTATAAAATAAAATTAAAAAAAATTCACAACAAAAAAAAAACGTTATCAATAAAATAATCTTCAAACAAAACTTTTCCAATAATGGAAACTTCAAAAATCCGCTGAAGCATTAACAGATAACGTCACTCCGTCTCATCTTTATCTCCCCACAAACTTTTAAAGAAAATACTTTACTACCTTTTCGAGTAAACAGGCAAATGGCTACATTTTAAAACAAATGATTCGGACAAACCAACCGAACCGACTGAGCTGGCTCGCAGCCAGGAAACAATGCCAAAAATAGTTTTATATCATCCCGGTAGGAAAGAGTGCAACTTCATAATGATATAAGTTATGTCAACATAAATCAATTTCATCTCATTTAGATAATATACAGGGTAAAATCGAAGTCTTTGGCAATCTTTTGAACTAAAAATCTAACCGCGATATTGGAAACTTTAGGACAAAATATTTATTTCACACTTTTGCGGCGATCTAAATAAAAAATAAGTACTTAATTCAACGCCAATTTTCTTTGATGTTATCCTCGATACACTAGCGTGATTGACCTAACATACCATGTTACCGAAAGATTTTTAATTAAAAACCTGTCATGGTATTACAACCTCTTAAAACTTGCCAGGTTTATGAATTGCTATAGTTACATCTCTTTCTCGCTGTATAGCAATTAAAAGAGATAGATTGATAGCCAGTCAGAAAACTAGAGCCAGGAAATAAGAGGTCATACGGCCCCTGCTCCTGGAACATGATGCGTTTGAAAGCGGTTTTGTCCATGATCCAAGAAAACAAGGTCTGGCATTCCGGGAGTAACACTTGCTTACGTCACTATTCAGTTGCACGACTTTATAGTAACAAGCAAATAATGAAGGATTTTATTCTGTCACACTCATTACAAAATTATTATAGTGCATTTTAATTGTGATTTGATTCACATAGAAAACGAAACAATTCAAGCTAAAGATGAATCACGTAATTTTCAGTGTCGATAGCGGAGATGACGTAAACAAATGTAGACACGTCACTTCCTCTGTCTCGGAATGAAATAGTAGACAGTATATTATTGTACCATTGTTATATCTACATTGAAATGTCCAAAAATGACAACCCGTTTGTCTACGGACAAACCTTTTGTTTATCTGTCGAAAATTACATTTATATGATAGTACAGTAGCCCGTAGAACATTAAAATCACAAAAAAGTTTACCGTTTGCCGTTGTGATATAGTTATTTATTACGAAATTATAGATACTTTAACCTAAGTTTTACATATCGCAACCCGCCGTAACCTATATTTGTATATCTCCAAAAATGTTTTATTTTTATTTTTCAAGGTTTACCACATGGTTTAGCTATTGTCGTGTTCTACAGCTTTGTTTGATTGCCATTGATAATAGTAAGACAATGGAAAGTGATCATACACAGATTTAAGACCAGATAAAGTCCAATCAATTTCATCAGGTCTTAAATCTGTGTATGGCTACTTTTTATAGTCTTACTTTTATCTGTGGCAATCAAACCAAGCTGTAGAACACGACAATAGCTAAACTATGTGGTAAACCTCGAAAAAGAAAAAAATATCAATTTTGGAGATATACAAATATAGGTTACGGCGGGTTGCGATCAGTAAAACTTGGGTTAAAGTATCTATAATTTCGTAATAAATAACTACATCACAACGGCAAACGGTAACCTTTTTGGTGATTTAAATGTTCTACGTGCTACTGTACTATGAAGAAAACTAAAACGTAGTGATTATTTCCTCTGTGAAGACAACGTATAAAATATACTTATTTGTATGTTGAGAAACACATCAGTGGTGATGGTGATACAATACACAATACATACAACGATAATGCTGTGTTTCTTTTCATACATACCTATTCTATCGAATCTAGGTGATCTGAAATTATCTGGGTATATTATAGGAATATAGTAACAGGTTTGTCACTTGGCCGCGTCGCGTTCTAAATTGGACAAGTTTAATTATATCTCGCATCAGCGCTCAGTGGACAAGCCATTTGAAACAAGTTCGCAATGGCGTCGAATACAGCGTTTATTATACTTCAGATTCGTCCTCGATATTAGTATATTAACACATGTAGTACCGCTTGCATGTATCACCACTTAGCACGTTATTTTAAAGCAATAACCTAAAAAACCTAAAAAGAGAAGGTTTTTGACTTAAAATTGACAGATATTTTGACATTTCCGGTCCAAGTTCGCCCTGTCACTGCTACACGCCAACCACTTCATTCGCTTTTCGTGCTTCGCCACTGACGCACGTATACAGTCTCAAAGTGAGACTTCTTTAGAATTATATTTTTACAGTGAAAATTAAATTATAGTTAAGCATTTACTTCGTGAAGAAAGAAAAAAGTTTTCAAGATGGAAGAGGACAAGAAGAAGAAGTCAAGACGGAGGAACACTTTTAAATACCGTTTACTTGGTTAAACAGCACAATTGCCTGCTATTTATCTGATGCGAACTTACCATACTGGGTACTTTCTGTCAGTTTTTTATTTATCTGATGCGAACTTACCATACTGGGTACTTTCTGTCAGTTTATTTATTTGTCTGATGCGAATTTACCATACTGGGTACTTTCTGTCAAAGCATTGTGTTTAAGACACAATTAAATATCTATTGCACTCGAGATAGTCATACTGGACTATTTCACCGCATAGATACGTCAAACAACGCTACTGCAGCAACTTAAAGTGCCGTTGACGACGCGCCATTGTAAAAAAGCAGACTACCCTCAAAGGTTGCCACGTTGTTGGAACCGCTGCCGAGCACCAATCGGGTGACTCCGTCGTCCGCTGAATCGCAGCCATCCACCTTCCAGGCAGGCGGCCGCTGTGCTGGAGCTGCAAGAGCAGCCCTGACATCAGCGTTGCTCATCAGGTATGAATTTTGACATCATGATATCCTTGGTGTTGAGTTAATCTCAACGGTATTATAGTGTACCATCGGTACTAAGATAAATTTATAGTTTACAAAACTGGCAGAGTTAGCTATAAATGCTAAAACTTAATAACTTCATGGAACCAGATATTGAGTTATACAGCAAATAGCTCATACCTGATACTTCACACACCTATTATGTGAAAATAGCTAGCTGCTGGCATGCTGATTGAAATTTCAACTAAAAATGGAATAATAGAATCCTTACATTTTATTATCTATAAATGAATCGTAATTTCAATGCAATTATCCTACTAATATTATAAATGTGAAAGTTTGTGGGTTTGGATGTTTTTTCCTCAATCACGCCAAAACTACTAAACGGATTTGGTTGAAATTTGGCACACATATGGTAAGTAGCCTAAATTAAAACATAGAATGCTTTTAATCCTGATATTCCCACGGGAACGGGAACCACACGGGTGAAAACCCGGGTGGCCGCTAGTAAATCATAAATGCAATTTATGTTTGTTGGAATACAGTAAAAAAAAAAAAATTTTTTAATCATTTGCCTAAACTAGGAAACCTTGTATTTCAGGCGGGTAGACCTAACATGTTGAACTTGTTCATTACTAACTATTTAGGATGTTTCTTTCTAAGCTATGGCCTCGTATAAATTATCTCTATTACTTTTCAAATTTAATTTGTGTGAGTGTGTACAAAATAATGTTTCTGATGTGGGAAAATTATTAGCTACAAGTGTCAGTGAAGTTTTAGGCAGCTTTCCAATACAAAACTATATACACCTTTTTGTGACAGTATTTCGAATTTTTTACATAATGTGGGGCATTACGACGTTCAATTATACCGTACACGATCAACTCTAGTGTAGCTGAGGCTGCTCACTTAAAAGGCCACCGACAGTTCAGTCGAATATGAATGATGCATTGGCCACAGGCCTGATGTGAACGATATCCATCAACAAAAAAAAAACTGTAATTAAATCGGGCGCAGTACTCAATAAAACAATTTTAAAACCGATTTATATATTTATTTGCCTTAAAACGACAACAAAAGACGTAGGCAGGTATGTCACATGCTTCATCTCCGACGGCAAGCAAACAGCGAGACGCGGCGAGGAAGCCCCATCAGCTGTTTGTTTCGTCAGTCACAGCAGACTCGCAGACGGGCATTACGGCCCATCCAAATAGTTGCCGATGGTGCATCATCAATTTTTGCCTTCAATCATCATACGTGAGGTAAGGACACCCGTTAAGATAATGTATTCGTGAGGGTGCGTGCTGGTGGCTGGTGTGACATTTGTCTGTATTCAGCGAATACAGGCAGTGGTCACCGACTACAGGCGCAAAGGTCCACTTAATCGTTTGCGCCGGTAATCGTCTGTGTGAATATACCATTTAGCCGTGCTACACAGGTCACCCAGATTATTATTATATTTTTCTTATATATATACTATAGTATATCATCTCCAGTCGAGCAGAATGCATAACAGTTATAATACATACAAATAATAGTTTTGTTACAATTTGTTGAAGGTTCAACAGAAGGTGACATGAGTAAAAAAAAAAAACAGGTTGTCATATCAGATTTAGTTAAGAACTGTTTAAAATTTAATTTAGCTTTTATAAAAAATTAAGTACTCTAAGTACATAAAAATAATTTTATCACGATTAAAAATGTAACTTATTGTTTTTAAAAAACACAGTCTAGACTTCCCATCCCATCACCTTTAAGGTTTTAATATTGATAAGGAAAGTGATAGTAATATACGAATCTAAAATCATAAATTTTGGGCATTTTAGTGCCCATATTTTTATTACAAAATTACCGCCGCCGGCTATAAAGTTTTTTAAATAGCATGATTTCCTTGTTATTGGACAATATTTACTATTTATAAGGGTCTCAGAACATTTTTTAAAGAAATGAAGTTCATCTTTTTATAAACAATGTTTTTTTTTATATACAGCTACCGTCGCAACTTTCCATTATATTACAGATGTATTAGCAATTATGATCTTTACAAGACAAACGTTCACAAAACTGCAGAAATCACTTAGTTGAATGTCATCGATACATACACAGAATTCCGCGTAAGTCTAATTAGAGACGACATATTTTCTTTTGGGCCTTTCAACAACGGGGTGGACTAGGAGACACTAGTGGTCACATCAGGAATCACAAATTGCAAAATATTTGCATATCAATTATCTAGAACATGCAGTTCAATATGTTTTCATTGCAATTTTTCTTATTGTATTCAGTGCGGGGTGTTAAGTATTCTAGATATTATTATTCTGATGCTAAATAGAAATTATTCAATTCATAAATTCAAAAACTAATCACCAGTTTTGTTTTTTTTTTTTCTAGATTGAGATTGAGTAAATTCCAATGCAATGCAAGTCGAATTAAGCAGTGGAGATAAAATGCAGTAGATTTTCTTTTTCTCTATTTCTAGCATTTGATTTCAAAAATATTTATTTTCTAATTTGAGATTATAGCATTCACAATGCTATTTTGGTTTAGTATTGTACAAAGACTATTCTGACACTAAGATACCAATTATTTTAATTCTTTTCCACCAGTTTTTTAAACACAGGTGTAACGATTGTGCTATCATAATCGTCACAATCTTGAGCCTCGGTTTGGCACCTCTTATTCACATGTAAGGTACTTCTTCGTATATCTTATTCTAATATAAAGTATTAACATTCTATAACTTTTAATTTCAAGGACGGAAATTAATCGCACAAATGAATTGGTTTTCATAACATTATCAAGGTGGTATTATTTAACAAGTATATTATTTATGTTATTATTGAAGCTGCTGTCTGTTAATACTATCAGGAAGTACAGAGTTTGGTAACAGAAACGGTTCGATTATTTAACAAATACTAATATAGACATAATAAACAATTTTTTTTTTACAGATGTGTATAACACAATTATCAGTATTAAATAATATTGCGTTCATTATTGAATGGACAAAATTGAGCTAATCTCAAGGTTTGGTAAAGAATTTAACTAAGTACGCCTTTGCGTAGACTTCATTGTACAAATACAATGGATATCTTAGATTACTTAAGACATTTTATTACATATTTTCCAATTTTATTCTTTTTTTTTTCATCGTTTTTAAGCTAAAAGTTTAACTTTGATTACCTTGCCTATTGCACAAATAATGCAAACAATACAAAAAAAAAATCAAGAATGGCTCATCATATTTATATTAAATAAACAGTTCATAATCACTTCTTATTTAGAAAGAAATTAAATTCTATATGTCATGTAAGTAATAGATTGCTGAAATGAAACATTTAATGAAATTAAGTAGACTTGTGTTGTGCCAACCAGTTTTAGTACTCGACGTATGCCGATACCTTTATAGCCTTAACAAAAAATGTTACTGTAAATGTTCCAGGTAACACGGCGAAATGGTCAATGACTCCGCTATATTTGCAAAATATTAAAACATATTATCACCGATAATCAAACTGAGTTTTCCAAACCAACCTTGTATATTTTATATGTATATATGTGCGTGTATATATATATGTATATACACGCACATATATATACAATATATATATATATTGTACCAGCCATCTATAGGTACCGTTTTTAGTATATGTGATCATGTAAAACGTTCAGAATGATGTGAAATGGTATTCTTTTCTTTTTTAAAAAGACTAATACGCAAGAAATGATATTTCCATTTTCTTATTATAATGCTTTTAACATCTACATGTGTTAATATACTAATATCGAGGACGAATCTGAAGTATAATTAATGATTAAACGAACTTACCTGTAAGTGAAGTTCTATCATAATTATACGAAGGATTCGTCCGAAGATATTAGTATAGAATCCCACCCTCCCTACTCATTATTGTAAATTACAATAACTGTTTACCCATTGAAGAAAATGAGGAAATATCATAGGATTTGGACTTTAAACTAAATGAAGTGGTTGGCGTGTAGCAGTGACAGGGCGAACTTGGACCGGAAATGTCAAAATATCTGTCAATTTTAAGTCAAAAACCTTCTCTTTTTAGGTTTTTTAGGTTATTGCTTTAAAATAACGTGCTAAGTGGTGATACATGCAAGCGGTACTACATGTGTTAATATACTAATATCGAGGACGAATCTGAAGTATAATTATGATAGAACTTCACTTACAGGTAAGTTCGTTTAATTAATGATTAAACGAACTTACCTGTAAGTGAAGTTCGTTTAATTAATGATTAAACGAACTTACCTGTAAGTGAAGTTCTATCATAATTATACGAAGGATTCGTCCGAAGATATTAGTATATTAACACATGTAGTACCGCTTGCATGTATCACCACTTAGCACGTTATTTTAAAGCAATAACCTAAAAAACCTAAAAAGAGAAGGTTTTTGACTTAAAATTGATAGATATTTTGACATTTCCGGTCCAAGTTCGGCCTGTCACTGCTACACGCCAACCACTTCATTTAGTTTAAAGTCCAAATCCTATGATATTTCCTCATTTTCTTCAGTGGGTAAACAGTTATTGTAATTTACAATAATGAGTAGGGAGGGTGGGATTCTATACTAATATCTTCGGACGAATCCTTCGTATAATTATGATAGAACTTCACTTACAGGTAAGTTCGTTTAATCATTAATTATACTTTAGATTCGTCCTCGATATTAGTATATTAACACATGTAGATGTTAAAAGCATTATAATAAGAAATTGGAAATATCATTTCTTGCGTATTAGTCTTTTTTAAAAAAAAGGAAAGAATACCATTTAACATCATTCTGAACGTTTTACATGATTACATATACTAAAAACGGTACCTATAGATGGCTGGTATAATATATATATATATATACACGCACATATATACATATAAATATACAAGGTTGGTTTCGAAAACTCAGTTTGATCATCGGTGATAATATGTTTTGATATTTTGCAAATATAGCGGAGTCATTGACCATTTCGCCGTGTTACCTGGAACATCTATAGTAACATTTTTTGTTAGGGCTATAAAGGAATCGGCATACGTCAAGTACTAAAACTGGTTGGACACAACACAAGTCTACTTCATTTCATTAAATGTTTCATTTCATCAATCTATTACTTACATTACTTATAGAATTTAATTTCTTTCTAAATAAGAAGTGATTATGAACTGTTTATTTAATATAAATATGTATGATCCATTCTTGTTTTTTTTTTTTGTATTGTTTGCATTATTTGTGCAATAGGCAAGGTAATCAAAGTTAAACTTTTAAGATAAAAATGATGAAAAAAGAATAAAATTGGAAAATATGTAATAAAATGTCTTAAGTAATCTAAGATATCCATTGTATTTGTACAATGAAGTCTACGCAAAGGCGTATTTAGTTAAATTCTTTACCAAACCTTGAGATTAGCTCAATTTTGTCCATTCAATAATGAACGAAGTATTATGTAATACGGATAATTGTGTTATCTGTATACACATCTGTAAAAAAAAAAAAAAAGTTTATTATGTCTATATTAGTATTTGTTAAATAATCGAACCGTTTCTGTTACCAAACTCTGTACTTCCTGATAATATTAACAGACAGCAGCTTCAATAATAACATAAATAATATACCTGTAAAATAATACCACCTTGATAATGTTATGAAAACCAATTTATTTGTGCGATTAATTTCCGTCCCTGAAATTAAAAGTTATAGAATGTTAATATTTTATATTAGAATAAGATATACGAAGAAGTACCTTTCATGTGAATAAGAGGTGCCAAACCGAGGCTCAAGATTGTGACGATTATGATGGCACAATCGTTACACATTCGTTTAAAAAACTGGTGGAAAAGAATTAAAATAATAGGTATCTTAGTGTCAGAATAGTCTTTGTACAATACTAAACCAAAATAGCATTGTGAATGCTATAATCTCAAATTAGAAAATAAATATTTTTGAAATCAAATGCTAGAAATAGAGAAAAAGAAAATCTACTGCATTTTATCTCCACTGCTTAATTCGACTTGCATTGCATTTGAATTTACTCAATATCAATCTGGAAAATAAAAACCAAAACTGGTGATTAGTTTTTGAATTTATGAATTGAATAATTTCTATTTGGCATCAGAATAATAATATCTAGAATACTTAACACCCCGCACTGAATACAATAAGAAAAATTGCAATGAAAGCATATTGAACTGCATGTTCTAGATAATTGATATGCAAATATTTAACAATTTGTGATTCCTGATGTGACCACTAGTGTCTCCTAGTCCACCCCGTTGTTGAAAGGCCCAAAAGAAAATATGTCGTCTCTAATTAGACTTACGCAATTCTGTGTAAGTATCGATGACATTCAACTAAGTGATTTCTGCAGTTTTGTGAACGTTTGTCTTGAAAAGATCATAATTGCTAATACATCTGTAATATAATGGAAAGTTGCGACGGTAGCTGTATATAAAAAAAAAAACATTGTATATAAAAAGAACTTCATTTCTTTAAAAAATGTTCTGAGACCCTTATAAATAGTAAATATTGTCCAATAACAGGGAAATCATGCTATTTAAAAAACTTTATAGCCGGCGGCGGTAGTTTTGTAATAAAAATATGGGCACTAAAATGCCCAAAATTTATGATTTTAAATTCGTATATTACTATCACTTTCCTTATCAATATTAAAACCTTAAAGGTGATGGGATGTCTAGACTGTGTTTTTTTTTAAAACAATAAGTTACATTTTTAGTCGTGATAAAAAAAATTAACTACTTAGAGTATGTAATTTTTTATAAAAGCTAAATTAAATTTTAAACAGTTCCTAACTAAATCTGATATGACAACCTGTATTTTTTTTTTCTTTTTACTCATGTCACCTTCTGTTGAACCTTCAACAAATTGTAACAAAACTATTATTTGTATGTATTATAACTGTTATGCATTTTGCTCGACTGGAGATGATATACTATATATATACATATATATAAACATATATATAATAATAATCTGGGTGACCTGTGTAGCGCGGCTAAATGGTATATTCACACAGACGATTACCGGCGCAAACGATTAAGTGGACCTTTGCGCCTGTAGTCGGTGACCACTGCCTGTATTCGCTGAATACAGACAGATGTCACACCAGCACGCACCCTCGCGAATACATTATCTTAACGGGTGTCCTTACCTCACGTATGATGATTGAAGGCAAAAATTGATGATGCATCATCGGCAACTATTTGGATGGGCCGTAATGCCCGTCTGCGAGTCTGCTGTGACTGACGAAACAAACACCTGATGGGGCTTCCTCGCCGCGTCTCGCTGTTCGCATGCCGTCGGAGATGAAGCATGTGACATACCCGCCTACGTCTTTTGTTGTCGTTTTTAAGGCAAATAAATATATAAATCAGTTTTAAAATTGTTTTATTGAGTACTGCGCCCGATTCACTTATAGTTTTTTTTGTTGATGGATATCGTTCACATCAGGCCTGTGGCCAATGCATCATTCATATTCGACTGAACTGTCGGTGGCCTTTTAAGTGAGCAGCCTCAGCTACACTAGAGTTGATCGTGTACGGTATAATTGAACGTCGTAATGCCCCACATTATGTAAAAAATTCGAAATACTGTCACAAAAAGGTGTATATAGTTTTGTATTGGAAAGCTGCCTAAAACTTCACTGACACTTGTAGCTAATAATTTTCCCACATCAAAAACATTATTCTGTACACACTCACACAAATTAAATTTGAAAAGTAATAGAGATAATTTGTACAAGGCCATAGCTTAGAAAGAAACAAACTAAATAGTTAGTAATGAACAAGTTCAACATGTTAGGTCTACCCGCCTGAAATACAAGGTTTCCTAGTTAAGGCAAATGATTAAATTTTTTACTGTATTCCAACAAACATAAATTGCATTTATGATTTACTAGCGGCCACCCGGGTTTTCACCCGTGTGGTTCCCGTTCCCGTGGGAATATCAGGATTAAAAGCATTCTATGTTTTAATCTAGGCTACTTACCACATGTGTGCCAAATTTCAACCAAATCCGTTCAGTAGTTTTTGGCGTGATTGAGGAAAAAACATCCAAACCCACAAACTTTCACATTTATAATATTAGTAGGATAATTGCATTGCAATTATGATTCATTTATAGATAATAAAATGTAAGGATTCTGTTATTCCATTTTTAGTTGAAATTTCAATCAGCATGCCAGCAGCTAACTATTTCAGCAGCTAGCTATTTCAGCAGCTAAGCTATTTCACATAATAGGTGTGTGAAGTATCAGGTATGAGCTATTTGCTGTATAACTCAATATCTGGTTCCATTAAGTTATTAAGTTTTAGCATTTATAGCTAACTCTGTCAGTTTTGTAAACTATAAATTTATCTTAGTACCGATGGTACACTATAATACCGTTGAGATTAACTCAACACCAAGGATATCATGATGTCAAAATTCATACCTGATGAGCAACGCTGTTGTCAGGGCTGCTCTTGCAGCTCCAACACAGCGGCCGCCTGCCTGGAAGGTGGATGGCGGCGATTCAGCGGACGACGGAGTCCCGATTGGTGCTCGGCAGCGGTTCCAACAAC
The DNA here is from genome assembly GCA_943789525.1 of Agriphila geniculea. Classification (NCBI taxonomy): domain Eukaryota; kingdom Metazoa; phylum Arthropoda; class Insecta; order Lepidoptera; family Crambidae; genus Agriphila; species Agriphila geniculea. Next base: position 6,503,577 of record OX038886.1, on the reverse strand, counting down.
GTGGCAACCTTTGAGGGTAGTCTGCTTTTTTACAATGTCGCGTCGTCAACGGCACTTTGAGTTGCTGCAGTAGCGTTTTTTGACGTATCTATGCGGTGAAATAGTCCAGTATGACTATCTCGAGTGCAATAGATATTTAATTGTGTCTTAAACACAATGCTTTGACAGAAAGTACCCAGTATGGTAAATTCGCATCAGACAAATAAATAAACTGACAGAAAGTACCCAGTATGGTAAGTTCGCATCAGATAAATAAAAAACTGACAGAAAATACCCAGTATGGTAAGTTCGCATCAGATAAATAGCAGACAATTATGCTGTTTAACCAAGTAAACGGCATTTAAAAGTGTTCCTCCGTCTTGACTTCTTCTTCTTGTCCTCTTCCGTCTTGAAAACTTTTTTCTTTCTTCACGAAGTAAATGCTTAACTATAATTAAAAGTAAAAATATAATTCTAAAGAAGTCTCACTTTGAGACTGTATACGTGCGTCCGTGGCGAAGCACGAAAAGCGAATGAAGTGGTTGGCGTGTAGCAGTGACAGGCCGAACTTGGACCGGAAATGTCAAAATATCTGTCAATTTTAAGTCAAAAACCTTCTCTTTTTAGGTTTTTTAGGTTATTGCTTTAAAATAACGTGCTAAGTGGTGATACATGCAAGCGGTACTACATGTGTTAATATACTAATATCGAGGACGAATCTAAAGTATAATCATTAATTATGGCGTTAATTACTTCAGAATTGCAACTAGTCATGTCCCCCTAGCTATACAGGGTTATTTGTAAAACACCAACAACCTCGCAGGAATAGATTACTATCAAATAACATTTGTTCTACGACTTTTCCGAAAACAGACAAAAAAACCGGCCAAGTGCGAGTTGGACTCGCGCACGAAGGGTTCCGTACCAAAAATTGGCAAAAAAAATTACGTTTGTTGTATGGGAGCCCCCTTAATTATTAATTTTATTCTGTTTATAGTATTTGTTGTTGTAGTGGCAACAAAAATACATCATCTGTGAAAATTTCAACTGTCTACCTGCTGTCGTTATTAATATCGAGCAAAAAACGGCAAAAAAATCACGTCTGTTGTATGGGAGCCCCCTTAAATATTTATTTTATTATGTTTTTAGTATTTGTTGTTATAGCGGCAACAGAAATACATCATCTGTGAAAATTTCAACTTTCTAGCTATCACGGTTCATGAGATACAGCCTGGTGACAGACAGACAGACGGACAGCGGAGTCTTAGTAATAGGGTCCCGTTTTTACCCTTTGGGAACGGAACCCTAAAAAACAACTCTCCATACAAATGTCCGAACAGCTGATCGAGTTTTAAATGAAAAGTCGATTTTTGTCGGTTTTTGGAAAATTCGTAGAACAATAATGTTGTATATGTTGTTACTACTCTACTCCTGTGAGGTTGTTGGTGTTTTACAAATAACACTGTATACTATATAGCGTGATACAGTGTTTTATCGACACTCAACTGTCATGTCAAAATCCAATGTGTTTTGACAGTTAAACGTGATAAATCCCTATATCATATTGCTTAGAGTAAGACGCGCTTCTGTTCGAGACGAAGCCGCGATCTTAGCGCTATCGCACACGTGCAACTTTTGTCTCCGCAACTATTTTGTCTCTCACATGGTTTGTATGAAAAGTTGCAGACGACCGCGTCGCTTCGTGTGCGCGCTTCCATATAAACCCGTGGACTTGAGACAGAGACAAAACAGTTGCAGGGCGACTAAGTTGCCCGTGTGCGATAGCGCTAAGACGCGTCGAAGCCGCGATGTTCGAGAGACAAAGCCACGATGCTCTAAGTCATATTGCGTTTCGGTGGTCGTCCTAGGGGGGGTAACTATGATATTTGTAAATAGGCCTAAATAATTAGATATAATAAAAATAATAATGTGTTACGAACTAACTATAACTAAGCTTATTTAAATCCTACGAAAATGCCTTACGACCTTTAGTTTTGGTTTAAGTTTGTCAAATATTTACTTACTAATGATTTTTTTTATACACAACGGGATAGTGCTTCGCCTTCATCTCACCCGATGTTAAATGACAATAAGGCCGAAGGTGGAAGCGCACTACACCCGGAATACTGGCTATCTTACCTCTAACTTCCGGAACACAACAATTTTTAAATTGTTGTTATGGCGTCAGACTTAGGTAAGATGGTGGTAGCTAGCCAGGCGGACTTGAAATAAGCCCTACCACCAACCAAACCGAGTACAAATTGTACCCCCCCTAGGAATCGAACCCGGGATCTCTGCGTCTTACACGGGTGGGCGAACCACTAGACCACAGAGGCGGTTGCCTCCTTTATTATGCCTCCTTTGCATACATTTTTACGTAAAGATTGAAGATAGAACATTTTTTCAGTTTTTTCATGGAGCAAAATACTACCACCTTATGTCTATAAGATTTTCAAATTAAAATAACCGAAGACACTCATAAATAAAAATGACTGTTCAATTTTGTCGAAGTATTTCCCTTTTTCATCCAAGTTGATTAATTTCTTAATTTAGCCACAAAATCTTTAATTAAAAAAAGGAATATTTATCACAACCGCGTAGGTAATTAAAATCCAGCATCAAGGGAATTGATTAATTATTTTTTTTTTTAATTGAGAACTTCCGTTCAGCATCTTTTTAGGGCAGGTGCTCACTAGCGAGCTGTAAAGAACTGTAACCGATACAATATAATGTCCTTCTTAAATAGTGCATGAAATTTTAAGGGTTCAATGTACTCATGCATACAAACAACTTTTACTATGGTACCAACATTGACATCGTGAAAAAAAAATCAGCTGTTCCATAGAAAATTTAAAATCGAATAGATCAAAATGTATGTGATAGAAGTTTTTTTTTTACGATTTCAATGTTGGTACTATAGTAAAAGTTGTTTGCATGAGTACATTGACCCCTTAAAATTTCGTGCACTATTTAAGAAGGACCTTATATTTTATCGGTTACAGTTCTTTACAGCTCGCTAGTGAGCACCTGCCCTAAAAAGATGCTGAACGGAAGTTCTACTATTATTTAATTTAAGAAGGACCCTATATATATGTGTGACAGTAAGAAACGATGGTCATGTTCGCAAGAAATTAGATGATTAATGTCACTTCGATGCGAACGCACTGCGTTCCGCTAGTATTAATACACAATTATTATTAAGACTTTTTAATACAGTTAATTTGAATTTATTTGCAAATTAAGTGTACATTTGGTCCTTAAAGATAATAAAGTACTTATGAATGTAACTGTACTCTATTAATGTACTCTGTTCATCATATCAGCCGCACGACACCCACTGCTGGGTATAGGCCTCCCCTAAGGATCTCCACGACGATCGGTCCTGCGCTGCCCACATCCAGTGGCTTCCCGCGACCTTCACCAGATCGTCGGTCCACCTTGTCGGGGGCCTACCCACGGAGCGTCGTCCGGTGCGCGCGAGCCATTCCAGAACCTTTCCGCCCCAACGGCCATCAGTTCTTCTCGCTATGTGTCCTGCCCATTGCCACTTCAGCTGAGCAATCCTTCGAGCGATGTCGGTTACTTTAGTATGTATGTAAATGTACTCTGTTCAAGTATAGCAAATGTAAATATAAATGACGTAGAGTTTATTCCAATCATTTTAATTTTTATTGGTTTGTTCAAGTATTCACAAATTTAATACCGAAATTGTGTTTTGCTTTTGTCCATTAATTAGATTAATTATCGAATACAATAGCCTATTAGCGTCTAGGGTTGTCATTTTGAATTTATCCATACAAATAAAAAAAAAACAAAATTTCTCAGCCATGTGGTGGTTTTCAGGGTTTATAAATAATTTTCCGGGGTTGTACGAGTATGTTTGGCCTACCCTAGTCACCATATTCGACTTTCTAATGCTATTATCAAACAGCCTTTATAAGGTTTTTTTTATTAATCTTATTTACTTACCTACTCCAATATTGTTCAGCTATTTCAGAAATGAATGGAAAGCTCTTTGTCCCTTTACATTGATCCCCATTCAAGTGCCGAACAATGAGCTTATGGGTATCTAAACAGTTTTATAGCTCTTATATTCTGCTTTCATTGAATATAAAACTTATTCGATTTGAATATAAGATGTGAGTAATTTTCTACTTATAAGCGAAAAGGACTACATAGTGTTAAAACTAGAGATGTTCAAAATTCCTGGTTTGAACCCGACTACTGGGTTTAATTAAACCCAGTCAAATCCCACGGACTATTTTGTTGAACTAAATAAAATCTTTATAAATAAGAGATGGTTTGCCCTTCAAATATTTTTAACCGACTTCAAAAATTTTAAAAGGTGGAGGTTATCTATTCCTCGCGTATATTTTTTTATATGTATGTACACCGATTACTTAAAGACGGCTGAACCGATTGAAATGATTCAAACGTTATAACATCAGGTTTCTTCCCAAATTGGTTTTATTTTTTTAAACTTTGAAATTGATTCAGTAGTTTTCAAGTAATCTTGAAAACGTTAAAGTATTGTTATTAAAAGATCTTGGGAAACAAAAATAATAGAATTAAACTGGAAAAACTGTCAATATTCTGCCTTGCGTTTTTCAATACAGTTTTTCCAGTTTAATTCTATTATTTTTTGTTTCTCAAGATCTTTTAATTACAATACTTTAACGTGGTAGCAGATCGTTAAGTTAACGGAAATAAAATTCAGATAGAATTTACGTCGAGAGTTTGCGATGGAAAAGTCTATCGTTGAAGCAGCGAAAATCCAAATAGGAGAGCTTCATGAGTCGAACTGGGCGACATGGAAATTCAAAGTTTTGATCGCGCTTCGTGGCTTAGGGATCCTAGATGTGGTTGAAGGCAACTTAGTACCGCCTAAGAAACTAGAAAAGGACGCAAAACCCGAAGAAGTACAGAAGTACAATAGCGAACAAAAGACGTACTTGACAGCAGACAGCGCAGCCTTACTGCTTATTACTACGAATTTGTCACAAGACAACTGTGAGAAAGTTTTGCGATATTCTACAGCGAGGGAAGTATGGCTAGAACTACACCGCCTGTATGATGGCACGCAGGAGAGTAAAGCCTACGACCTGTGCATGAAATTCTTTAGCTATACAATGCAATCCAGTGGTGAAGTGTCAGTACATATTAGCAAATTGAAGAACATCTGGTCTGAACTTACCAGGTGTCATATGATCTTTTCTTCCTTTCTGCCTTTTGGCTTCAGAAACAATAATTACTAGATAAACTCATGCAATTTTGAACTCACCTCGATGACATCCAGGGAAAATAAATACACAACTTAATGTACAGTCAATACCTAATACAATTTTATTTAAATAGGTTTGATTCTATACAATACTAACAATCAACGTGACAATTTAAGATCCTGAAATTTAAAAAAGTTAAAAAAATCTAATATTTCTCCCACAGAGGTTATTTTAAATGGTTAGGCTTAGAATGTACTCCCTAGCGGGAAGGGTGGGAATTGCCTGCTCGTTGGATATCAGAGAGTGTTTTCTATTTAGGTAACTTAAATGAAACTCGTAGATTTCCCTCAGAGGACTACGAACGGAGCGCTGGATACTTGAACTTCGGTTAGTTAAGGGTTAAATAGATTTGAAAGCTAACTGGTACCTATTTGCATAACGTGCCGCGAGTCAGGTTGACAAAACGCCACGATGGCTGCTGGCTTTATAGATTCCTAGGAGTCGGCCGTGAAGATTCGAGTGTGGTTCAGGTCGGCTTTTTCTCCGCTCACTTCGAAGCTCAATGGGTCAGAGTGGTTTGGCGGTTAATCGTGGCGTCTTCACCTACGACTCCCCTTGTTTCCCCAATTGATTTGGTGCAAATCCACAGTAATCGGTAGTATATTATCCCAAGACGACTTATTTCTCCGTTTTGCGGCGTTTATTAGCCAAAAATCCTCTGGAGAATTCTTTGATACTGTCGAAAAGAATTATATTCGTAGTATGGTGCAAATTTATATATTGTCTTGCAGGCACCAGCTGCAAAAATTTCAGCGAAAAATAGAATCAAAACAAATGACCAAGGTGAATTTGTGTTTCAAAAAGCCAACGACCTCCTCAGTACCTATCTATTTCACAGACAACTCGACCGCTTGACGTCAGACGCATTCCGTCAGGCTAAGCGCTGGCTCAGCGATGCGAGTATCGCATCGACTCCGTCCGTCCAACTTGACATACAGAGATTGTCAAACTGCAGCCAATTGATCCCGCTGTACGGCCCGCCGAAGCCGTGTCCGCGCACCCGACGAAATCACGACCCAAGAACGCACTTGAACGTCTCAAACAGGACTGCCCCAAAAAGGTCAGTTCTCCTACAACCTTTGAGGTCCGTAGTATGAAAAAATTGTTTAAAAAAACAAAAAACCGACTTCAAAAAACCTACCCCTAAAAAGCAAGAAATAATATTCGTAATAATAAAACACGTCTATTGAAGTCGGGTGGGGCTGGAGTACAAATCCCTTTTTTTTATTCTAAAAGCCCCACCCGACTTCAATAGACGTGTTTTATTATTACGAATATTATTTCTTGCTTTTTAGGGGTAGGTTTTTTGAAGTCGGTTTTTTGTTTTTTTAAACAATTTTTTATTTTTTGATTTTTAGTGTAGGTACCTTTTGTTTTAGGTAATGTAGGTATATTATTTAGGTAGAAAAATCGGCTCAGCCAAACGTGAGTTAATCGCGGAGAAACATATATACATGCGGGTCAAACTGAGAACCTCCTTTTTTAAGTCGGTTAAAGAACTACACTTAAGATATCCCTTTTCCAACAAAAAAATAATTATCTTATTCAGTTCATAAACAAAGAAGTTATACGACTGATCATCGAGGTAGTTCACACAAAATCATACTATTTTCGTGCTTTTTTTCAAGATTACTAGAAAAGTACTGAACCGATTTCAAAATTTTAAAAAATGGGACCAACTTGGGAGTTTACCTAATGTAATAACGTTTGAATCATTTCAATCAGTCCAGCCGTCTTCGAGTAATCGGTGTACATACAAAAAAAAAAAAAAAAAAAAAAAAAAAAAAAACGGGTCGAATTGAGTACCTCCCTCCTTTTGAAGTCGGTAAAAAGTAAAGCAAATTGGACGACAACCCTTGCGCTAAGAGCCCCCAGCAAAGGCCCTCGGAGTGGGGAAGAATACTACAACAAATAACGAATTTAATCTTTTTTTTTTTTTTTTTTTTTAACTAAATGACGCGAAATTTTGAATTGGACTTTTTACGGAAACAAGGAAAAAGACATCAGGCATACTGCCGAGAAATAAAATTTTATCATTAATGGGAACAAGCGTCTTATACTACAAAAAAGGTTTCCCTTTAAGAAAATAGACCAAAACAACGAAAAAAAAACAACGTTACAGTAGTCCCCCGCCACGCCAGAATTCACGCAGGGAATTCTTTGGACGCCCACGTCCAAACCACACTGCTCCATCGCCAAACAAATCTACTTTACAAAAAAAAACAATCTATAACAAGCCAACGTAATTGTTTGTCACCCCTGACATTACTTTTAAAATTGAAAATATAAAACCCGACTGTTGTGTTGTACAAAAGCCAAAGCATCACGAAATTTATACAAAATATAAACTTGACTCGACAGTTACCTACTAAAAAGTAATACAAAAAAATATATATATATTTAAGCAGAAAATGTATCTAAGTGAAAAAATATATGTGGGTGGTAAATGTATGTGAGCGGTGTTAAGGCTGCCCATATGCTATCTATATTCTATACTACTTCTCCTAAATCTCCCCCCCCCTTTAAATAAATCAAACCCGCATGTCCGTCTTTCACATTGCATCGGCTTGTCAGTCCTATAGTTTATTGTCCTGTCCAGAAATTATGCTTGATGAGCACCTGCTCCTTAAGCGAGCGATATTGGACAAGCCCATGATCTTATCGTGTGACACTTGACAAGCCATGCCTGACGAGAAACGCTCGCCCTTCCCTGTACTAATTTAAAATGATTATAAAAATTAGACTGTCAAACGATGGAATAGACGTTTTTAACTTGTCTATGCCAACATTATTATTCATGACTATAGTAAAATTGCCAAAAAAAAAACAAATCAACAACCCGACCCCAAAAATGAATCTGCACCCTCACGATACCGATAAAATAAGATAAATATGCCAACCGTTAATAATCAGTCTAAACCCCTTCAAGCCTCCAGGCAAGACTGACATAACACGCATCAAACTAGACAAGCCCCAACATAATCACCTGTCTCACATACATTATAAAGCAACCAAATTAGATATGCGTAGTACGTAGTAAGATAGTAGATGGCGCTAGTGCTGCCTTATAGTCGTTTGTGTCCGCACTACAAGGTAGACCGCGCAAGGCGTAAGTAAAATGGTATATCACGTAAGCGCCACCCTCGGACGTTTGTAATCCGCTCCGAATGATAGCACCCCGCAATGAAACCAGAACCTATTATACAAGAAATAAATAATTGCAGCAGAATACTGCCAAGTATGTATGTAAAATGGTAGTAATTTTTTATACGTAATACGCGAACCCGATGTTAAATGGCGCTTTACCTCCCGTAAGTCGGCTCTTACGACACGCAGGGAGTGTAGAACTGCGGTGTGGGTATTCTGCACCGCCCACACACAGTGGTGAAAAAAAATCGATACTGTAATTTGTAGCGCAGCGCTATAACGTTAAGAATATGTACGGTAAACAAAAAAAAAAAATATTTGTATGCGACCCGCACGACCCTCACAACCTGGCAACACTGTTCGTAAGAAACACTAATCACTCCTCGCGTCTATGGATTTGAAATCTTTCACGTGCCATTTGCCTATAAATTTACCCTTCTCGTCCTCTAATTCATATACCAGCGGAGACAGCTTCCTAACTACACGGCAACGCTCGTATTTAGGTGCCAGCTTGGCAGTGAAGTACTTATTCGCGGCGCTCTGTTTGTAAGTTCTTTTCCAGATGTAATCGCCAACGTCGAAGGACACGTCTCGACGTTTACGATTATAATACTTAATGTTACGACTGTGGGCCTTATTAAGTGATTCTTGGACGGTTTTATATATGTCTTTGAGGTAACCTAATTTTGAGACATAAGCATCTCTAGGCGCGCAAGCTAACTCATTGACATCTTTAAAATCATTATAAATTTTGCCGTCGGCTATAGCTTCGCGGCCGTAAACTAGCATAAATGGCGTATAAGACGTGGATTCGTTCACCGAGGTGTTCATTGCGAACTGTATTCTATGTATATTAACGTCCCACGTCCTATGATCGTTTTCCACAAACGATGCGATCGCCGTAATCACGGTACGATTATAACGTTCGACAGGGTTTACTTGTGGACAGTATACTGGCCCCAGATGTATCTGGGGTATGTTGTATTTTGTATAAAGCGCTTGCAACTCATGACTTACAAATTGTGAACCGTTATCCGAAATTACGGTTTGCGGAATGCCGTGAACTAAAAATACGTGATCCTCCAGACGCTGCGCAATAACCTTCCCTGTCGCTCTTCGCAACGGAAATAACATAACATATTTTGTAAAACAACAAACCACGACTAATAAATATGTATTCTGCTGCCTCGACAACGGATATGGCCCACACAAATCGATACTTAAACATTGGAAGGGACGACAGCAAATTCTGGGTTCCCCCATAAAACCTAGCGTTGCCTGCGAGCTATGTTTATAAGCGTTACAAGTAGAACACTTTTTTATGAATTCGGTTGTGTCCTGGTACATACCAGGCCAGAAATATCTCAGTTTTAAGCGTTGATAGGTTTTAGCGACGCCTAGGTGTGCCGCGGTAGGTTTAGAATGATTTTCCTGGATAATGGTCACCCTCAATTCCTTTGGTACCACCTCCTTCCATTGGAAATCTCCACTCAGTTTGTTGTTGGATTTAGTAAAACGATAAAGCCTCCCATCTACCATCTGAAAATTTGGACAAGCCCGCGGCTTTTCAGTACAACGTTTAATAATATTTAGATACCAAGGATCCTTTATTTGTGATATATCTATAGACCCCACCGGTATAGATCGCGAGAGGGCGTCGGGTACAATATTTTGAGAACCACTGCGGTGCTCGATAGTAAAATTATATGGAGATAACCTACAACCCCATCGCGCTAAACGACCCGCCGGACTTTTCAGATTTAAAAACCACTTCAAACTCGCGTGATCTGTAATTATGCGGAACGGCCTGTCACTTTCCAGGTAAGGACGGAAATGCTCAACAGTCAACACGACCGCCAATGCCTCACGTTCCGTCGCGGAGTAATTGCGTTCAGCGGGCGCCAGAGAACGGCTAAAATACGCAACCGGGTGCTCCTCGCCGTCGATCAACTGCGTCAGGGTACCGCCAATTCCGAAATTGGACGCGTCACAGTGAACGGTAAACTCTTTAGTAAAATCTGGGCATGCTAAAACCGGAGCATTAGTCAGTGCCAGCTTGAGATCCGCGAATGCTCGTTCCGCCTCCGGTGACCAGCTGAACGGAGGAGCCCCTTTACGTGTTGAAGTCAGAGCGTTTAACGGCCCCGCCCGGTTACTGAAATTTTTAATAAACCGCCTGTAGTAAGACGCCGTACCTAGGAAGCGTTTAACGTCCTTTCTGCAAGTTTGGGTGGGAAAATCTACTATAGCCCTAACTTTATCAGGATCGGTTCGCAACCCATGCTCGTCTACTACGTGTCCTAGATACTTTAACTGCTTCCTAAAAAATTGACACTTTCCCAAATTAACGGTTAAATTGGCATCTTTTAATTTATTATAAACTTTCCGCAATAACTCCAGATGTTCCGTCAAAGTTGAGCTAGTTAAAATAATGTCGTCCAAATAACAGCTTACATTATTCGCGAATTCCGGCCCCAAAATCCGGTCCATCAAACGCTGCTGAGTGGCCGGTGCTGAGGTCAACCCAAAGCACATGACTTTAAAATGATACAGGCCGCGTGCAGGCACTGTGAATGCGGTCTTTTCTCGGCTCTCGACACCATCTAGCGGAATTTGCCAATAAGCCGATTTTAGGTCTATTGTCGAGATGTATTTCGCGTTCTTTAGTTGGTCTAGTATATTAGTCACGTACGGTAGCGGATAAGCATCATGTTTAGAAACGGCATTGAGTTTTCGGCTATCTAAGCAAAAGCGAGTCGTTCCGTCCGCCTTCCGCACCAAAGTGACCGGATTATTCCAAGCACTGTTGCTAGGCTCCACTACATCGTCCGCTAGCATTTGATCTAGATGCTTGTTCAGTTCTGCCAGCCTATCCGGAGACATCGGGTAGTAGCGCTGTTTAATCGGCGGATGATCCCCCGTGTCTATTTTGTGCGTTACTAAGTGCGTCCTACCAAGCCCTTTTTTCTCATCTGAAATACTTTCAAACTCGCGAATAACCCCCTTTGCCTGCTCGCGTTCGAACTCCGACAGTGACTCGAAGTCGATTAAAAATTTGTCCGTCGTAGTTATTGCACTAACATGCTGATTACACGGTAAGAACTCACTATCTTTCAACAGTGACAAAACATCTGGCGCTATCTGAAATTCTTTCCAAAAATTTATACCCAACAACAATTCAGTGGAGACCCCCGGAATTATATAAAATTTTATAATAGCGGTCCGCCCGTGTACTGTGACCGGTAAAAACATATAACCAGTGACAGGGGAGGTGGAACCGTTAGCGGTTTTAATTATATCTAAGTCATTAGATTTATGGAGAGTGCCCCACTCAGAAAAGTATTTTATAGCGTTTCCGCCAATTATAGAAATTTCAGATCCTGAGTCCAACAAACCTCTAAAATTTATTTCGTAAATGGCAATCTTTAAGTAGGGTCTGGTATCCCTATTTTGACATACGTGAGTCGGCGACGAGTGACATTGACGTTTGACAATGACACCTGACATTGACGTTTTTCTATTTTCATAATAAAAATCTTTCACGAATTTCAGCCAATGTGACCATTCTTGGGCTGATGTCTTCGTCCCACGTCGTCGACTCACGCCTGCGTGTTTTTTGGCGCCGATACAGACTTATCGGTGGTCTTGCAACAATTTGGACAAGTCCTCGCCGTCACATCTTTTTCGCCACATCTATAGCAAACGACGCGGAAGGGTGCTTTGCAACTCTTCAGTGTATGCCCTGAAACCCTACAGCGCACGCAAAAGTCTGCATTCGGGGTCTGGACTGCTGCCACTTTTGGAGCGGGCCGGCTATATTTATAGCAGAGATCCGGCGCCAAAGAAGATGAACTGGATTTGGGAGGATCCGCAAAGTTAAGAGTCCTGTCTTTCGCCATCTCGACAAGCCTGCATTTGCGCTTTAGATCACTCCAAGAGTCTGCTGGATTCAGTGCCAATTGAGAAGTGAAACACGGCCTAATGTTATATAAGACAATGTTTAACTTTTCTTCATCGGACAATGGTTTGGATAAACGGATAAAATAATTTTGCATAATACTGAGATAATTCACAATACTTTCTTCGGATCCTTGGGTGCGGGCCCTTATTTCTTGCATTAACCTATGGTCATAATCAGTCGGTAGATATTCGTCGAGCAATAACCCCCTCAATTGCCCCCAATTATTCACCTCCATATAATTTCCACGAAACCAGCAAAGCGCTTCATCTGTAAACAGTTCCGCGGCCGAATTGAACAGTCTGCTCTCAGAAATATTACGGGAACGACATAATTCATCCAATCGTTGAAGGAAAGTCTTTACACAAGTCGTCCCATTAAAACTAATTCCAAGCTTATGGATCGCCGCAGCGGACTCGTTACTTTTGATCGTTTTGGTAGGGCTGCCAATATGCGTGTGATTCGCTGCGCCGACGGGCTCATCCAATCCCTGTATTGGTTGTATAGAGGACTGTCTCTGTGACAATCCACTCTTGAAGTTATACATTATATTATCAAGTTTATGCAAAATACGGTCTAAATTTTCCCGCATACTATGTAGTTCATCCAATGTGATCGTCGAGTCCGCCTTAGGATTCAAGCGACCCAGCCTATGAAATAGGTGATGCGCGACGGCTTCGACTCGGTTAAGGGATTTGAGTGAGCACCCCGGCTTGGCAGCCCCCAATATCAAATTGTCTAAGTAAGCTAATTTATCTCTTATCACTGCAAATTCTGATACAATATCTAGTTCCACTTCCGCTATTTCGTCCGAAGGCAACTCTTTGCCTAGCTTCCTTAATTGAGCCCGTAGATCTGTCACCTTACCCGCTGGTTCCGCACCACGAATCTTAGCCTCGTACTCTAACTCATCCTTATGCAACAAATGAAACTTAATCGGCCTTTCTTCTTCCATCTTGTAATCAGGAAGGAGAAAAGAATGTAAATATAGGTATATTTAATAAATTTACTTAACGTCCCCACTAACTATGTAAACTATCTATATGTTTAAAATTGAAATTGTCAAACTAAATTAGTGGAGAAACAAAAAAACAGCATGTATTTGCACTAGTAAGTACTTTACTTTCTAAATATGAAAAGTGTATTGTTAAGCCAATTCTGCTAAACCAATACCCCTTTTCTCTTTATTTAAGAAATTCTATATATTAACAAGTTGTTTTTACTTTACTACCAATATTATTCTGTTAACTAGTAAATAGGTACCAATACTTTATTCTCAATGTAAAAAGTGAACTAATAAAGCCTTGTTTTGAAATCAATGTATCAATTATTTCCACAACAGGATATCCTCTACCAACCCTAAAAAATAGCAGCTTTTTTAGTTAAAAAGAGGAGAAAATTTTATGTAAGTAAGTAAGTATAATATCTGATATCCCACAAGCTAACAAAATTACAATTTGGCAATCCTTATTGTAGATAATATGTTATACAGTCATGAGCCAATATAATGAATGAATCTCAGTATTTAAACTCAATATCACAAAAAATTAATAGTCATGCAACTAGATATCTTAACACTCCCTGATATCCCCGAGTTTTTGTTGAGCTTAATAAGGTTTACTCGACCAACAAAAAAAAAACAGAAAAAATTTAAAAAAACAATTTATTTCAGGCAATTCTTATGTCTACACTTGTTCGGGCGCCAATGTCATATGATCTTTTCTTCCTTTCTGCCTTTTGGCTTCAGAAACAATAATTACTAGATAAACTCATGCAATTTTGAACTCACCTCGATGACATCCAGGGAAAATAAATACACAACTTAATGTACAGTCAATACCTAATACAATTTTATTTAAATAGGTTTGATTCTATACAATACTAACAATCAACGTGACAATTTAAGATCCTGAAATTTAAAAAAGTTAAAAAAATCTAATATTTCTCCCACAGAGGTTATTTTAAATGGTTAGGCTTAGAATGTACTCCCTAGCGGGAAGGGTGGGAATTGCCTGCTCGTTGGATATCAGAGAGTGTTTTCTATTTAGGTAACTTAAATGAAACTCGTAGATTTCCCTCAGAGGACTACGAACGGAGCGCTGGATACTTGAACTTCGGTTAGTTAAGGGTTAAATAGATTTGAAAGCTAACTGGTACCTATTTGCATAACGTGCCGCGAGTCAGGTTGACAAAACGCCACGATGGCTGCTGGCTTTATAGATTCCTAGGAGTCGGCCGTGAAGATTCGAGTGTGGTTCAGGTCGGCCTTTTCTCCGCTCACTTCGAAGCTCAATGGGTCAGAGTGGTTTGGCGGTTAATCGTGGCGTCTTCACCTACGACTCCCCTTGTTTCCCCAATTGATTTGGTGCAAATCCACAGTAATCGGTAGTATATTATCCCAAGACGACTTATTTCTCCGTTTTGCGGCGTTTATTAGCCAAAAATCCTCTGGAGAATTCTTTGATACTGTCGAAAAGAATTATATTCGTAGTATGGTGCAAATTTATATATTGTCTTGCAGGCACCAGCTGCAAATAATTTCAGCGAAAAATAGAATCAAAACAAATGACCAAGGTGAATTTGTGTTTCAAAAAGCCAACGACCTCCTCAGTACCTATCTATTTCACAGACAACTCGACCGCTTGACGTCAGACGCATTCCGTCAGGCTAAGCGCTGGCTCAGCGATGCGAGTATCGCATCGACTCCGTCCGTCCAACTTGACATACAGAGATTGTCAAACTGCAGCCAATTGATCCCGCTGTACGGCCCGCCGAAGCCGTGTCCGCGCACCCGACGAAATCACGACCCAAGAACGCACTTGAACGTCTCAAACAGGACTGCCCCAAAAAGGTCAGTTCTCCTACAACCTTTGAGGTCCGTAGTATGAAAAAGTAAAGCAAATTGGACGACAACCCTTGCGCTAAGAGCCCCCAGCAAAGGCCCTCGGAGTGGGGAAGAATACTACAACAAATAACGAATTTAATCTTTTTTTTTTTTTTTTTTTTAACTAAATGACGCGAAATTTTGAATTGGACTTTTTACGGAAACAAGGAAAAAGACATCAGGCATACTGCCGAGAAATAAAATTTTATCATTAATGGGAACAAGCGTCTTATACTACAAAAAAGGTTTCCCTTTAAGAAAATAGACCAAAACAACGATAAAAAAACAACGTTACACAGGGAACTCCAGAAGGAACACCTGAAGGAAGAGCTGCCAGAACTATTTTTAATCTGCAAGATACTTGACTTATTACCAGAAGAGTACTTCTCATTCAAATCGAGCTGGATGATGATGTCAAAGGAAGACAGAACTGTAGAAAATCTGACTACTCAGTTGTGCAATCACGAAAGAGCTTTATCTACTAAGCACGAGGACAAGGTAGAAGCACTAGTAGTGAGAGGAAGTAGAGAAATGACAAATAAGAAGAATAAAGCGAATAAGTATTCCGAGAAGAGTAAGGTGGATGTGAGTTCAGATAAATGTCATTACTGTGGCGTAATTGGACATCGAGTCAAAGGGTGCTCAAAATGGATTTCCGACGGACGACCACCTAAACAAAAGCCATCAACATCAAAGCAAAAAGGACCTACTACGAGTGTGAACATGAACATTATGGCAGTGAATCCAAATGATTCTGCAGATAGAGACCATTGGTATGCTGATAATGGCGCGACTAGTCATGTATCGAACAGGGGGGATCTATTCCAGACATTTGACAGGTTTAGTACTGCACACACAGTGACTACAGCCAATGGAGATACGGTTGAGGCAGTCGGAAAAGGAACTGTATACGTAGAAGCTGAAGTAGAGGGTCACATAAAGCATATAACGCTTAATGATGTTTGGTACGTGCCTTTAATACAGAAGAACCTATTTTCAGTACTGTCAGCTCAAGACAAACTAACAAATAGCCTTTTTATGTCAACAACTACGGTATGCAAACTTTCACAGAATGGAAAAGTTTTACTCATTGGCGAAAGAGAGAAAGAAGGAGGGCTTTTCAAGTTAAAAGTTAAAAGTATCAGACCTGAAACTCCAAATGAGGTTAATAACATTTCACAAGAGGATAAGTTGCAACTATACCACGAGAGGTTGGCTCATCAGAGCAAAGCACATGTGAAAAAGGTGATTGAGAGAGAGCTTGGTATAAAGGTAAAGCTAGACAGGGAACTGTGTGAGGGTTGTGTATTTGGAAAAGCACACAAGTTGAAATTTGGTACAAGAGAAAAAGCTACTGAACCAGGAGAATTAATACATGCCGATGTATGTGGGCCATTCACGAACTCTTTATCCAAATTCAAGTATTTCGTACTCTTCAAGGATGATTTCAGCAAATTCCGCAATGTATATTTTCTGAGAGAAAAATCAGAAGTTCACAAGAAACTTGAACTAATGTTGGCTGAAGTGAGGACTGCAGACCATACGGTAAGAGAGTTATTAAGTGACAATGGAGGAGAATTTGATAACGGAAATGTCAGAAGAATACTAGAAAGGTCTGGCATAAAACAGAGATTGACGATGCCACACACACCGAATCAGAATGGATGCGTTGAGAGAGATAACCGGACCATTGTAGAAGCTATGAGAACGCTAATGCATACAAATAACTTACCTGAAAGTCTGTGGGCTGAGCTAGTGGCGACTGCAGTCTATGTACTGAACAGAACGGGTCCTACTACACTAGATAAGTCACCGTACGAGATCTGGTATAACAAGAAGCCCAGGATCAAGCATTTGAGAGTGATTGGTAGTACATGCTATGCACATGTTCCCAAAGTGACTAGGAAGAAGCTGGACAAGAAAGGTATTAAAGGAGTCCTGGTTGGCTATGATTGTGACGAGGGCTACAGAATTTGGGTTGAAGAGAAGAACAAGATAGTTCGCTCCAGAGACGTAATCTTTGAAGAAAAGCTTTTGAAGTCTAAGGAAAAGACGAAGGAAAGTATTCTAATCCCAAATGCCCAGAAAGGTCCAAATTTTGCCAGTAAAATAGTTATTCCAGAACTGATAGCTAAATTAGTAAATCCAGATTCAGTCAACAGTGAAAGAGATGATGCAGAACACAGTCAAGATGATAGCTGCAAGATTAGTTATTCTGACCATGACCAAGATGAGGTTCAAAATGAAGAAGTCTTACCAGAGCCAGATGTAGAGCAAGAGACAGGTCCTGATGAGAGAATAGAGTCACAAGGTATGATACTTAGAGACCGTTCAACGTTGAAAGCACCTGAAAAATTTGAGAATTTTGTGATGACAGCAGTTGCAGATTTAAACGAAATTAAGGAACCTCGAACATACAAAGAGGCTATAGAATCTGAAGATAAAGAAAAATGGATCATAGCCATGAATGATGAAATGAAATCATTGAAAGAAAATGAAACATGGAAAATGGTACCTCTACCGGAAGGAAGAAAAGCTATACCGTGTAAATGGATTTATAAAGTAAAAATGAATCCAGACGGAAGTGTAGATCGTTATAAAGCACGTCTGGTGATTAAAGGGTATTCTCAAAAGAAGGGAGTGGACTATTTCGAGACTTTCAGTCCAGTAGCAAGGATGAGCACGATTCGGACTATTTTAAGCATTGCTGCAAGAGAAGACATGCATCTTACGCAGTTCGATGTATCCACAGCTTTCCTTTATGGAAGTCTAGATGAAGAGATTTTCATGAGACCACCAGAGGGGTATGACAATCATACGAACTTAGTTTGCAAGTTGACAAGGAGCCTCTATGGACTAAAACAAGCTCCTAGATGCTGGAACAACTGCATGCAAGACTTTCTAGTAAAAGTTGGATTCAAACAGAGTGAAGCAGATCCATGCCTCTTCGTAAGGAGGAGAGAAGAGAAAAAGCTTATATTGGCACTTTATGTCGATGATGGACTCCTAGCATCCACTCATGTAGATGAATCAGAAAAGTTTATGAGTGAATTAAAAGACAGATTCAAAGTCAAATCGAAGCCTGCAAACTACTATCTTGGTATAGAGATATCAAGAAGAGAAGATGGCTCAATTGTTGTGAATCAGACTGCTTATACAAAGAAGATTCTAGAGAGATTCGGAATGGACGAGTGTAAGTCAGTTGGGACACCAATTATTAAAGATGATACGAAGTCGGAAAAAAGAGAAGATAGTGAGAGTACGTCTACTAAGTTTCCGTATAGACAAGTTGTTGGTGCTCTGGCTTATCTAATGGTTGGAACAAGGCCCGATATCGCCTATGCCATTGGAGTTGCTTCTAGAAAGCTAGATAACCCGTCAAATGAAGATATAGTGAAGGTGAAACGAATCCTTAGATATCTGAAAGGCACAGTAGATTGGGGGTTAACTTATAGAAAGAATTCAAATTCAAAGTTAGTATGCTATAGCGACTCAGACCACGGTGGAGACTTAGAAACAGGGAGGTCTACATCTGGAATGGTCTGCATGTACGCCGGGGGGATCGTTTCGTGGAAGAGCAACAGGCAGACATCCGTAGCCATTTCAAGCACAGAAGCGGAAGTTGTTGCTGCGAGTGAGACTACTCGAGAAATAATCTGGCTTAAGACACTGCTTCAGGACATTGAACAAACGAAGGATGTTCCTGAGCTATATGTTGACAACGAGTCAGCTATCAAGTTGGCGAGCAACCCACCTTACGAGTTTCATAGCCGAACGAAACATATAAGGATCCGTCAGTTCTTCATAAGAGAAGCTGTAACGGACGGTGCTTCAAGTGAAGAAAATTTCATCAGAGATGCAGTTGGCTGACATGATGACTAAGCCACTGTTTAGGCCCAGACTGACGATGCTGTGCAAGTGTATAGGAATGTGCAGTGGAAGAGAAGACACTGACTAAACTAAACAAAGAGAGAAGATGTTAAGAAACCTGCTTTGTATAGTTACCTATATCAAATACTCTTTTTGTATAGAATAGAATGTCAATGTCTCTACTGTCAATATTCTGCCTTGCGTTTTTCAATACAGTTTTTCCAGTTTAATTCTATTATTTTTTGTTTCCCAAGATCTTTTAATTACAATACTTTAACGGAAAATACTGTCGTTTTCGTTACCATTTTATACGAATTCAGACAGATGTTCAACCATTACTTTTTTGTTTATGAACCGGTTTAGTTGATTCTTTTTTTGTTTGAAAGAAAACACTATAAGGATGATATCATATCAATTTCATTGGTTTTAGACTTTGGATTATGAAGAATTACACAAGGGAACTTCTCAAAATCAAATAGGAGCTGTACAGTAATTGAAATATTGGTAGGTTTATGACAATCAAAAACAAGTTAAGTACCTATCTATTGTCAAAGACGTTCTGGACTAGAGTTGAACTGCGAAGGCCCAACGGAACTCCTGTGGAAATTGAGTTACGAGTTACTCCTTTTATACCATTGAAAAATGTGAAACATTAAAACGTTTTACTTCATAAAATCATCGTTTACATACCTACCACAAAATAGTTTAAAATAAAAAAGATTTTTAAAAAAAAGCAAGACCTTTTTCAAAAACCTTAAAAAACAGCTCTATAAACAGCAAGAAATAATGTTCAAATCGATGAATTAAAACACGTCTATTGAAGTCGGGTGCGGCTTTTAGAATTTAAACAATACAATAGGTAAAAAAAATACTTCCAGCTCTTCAATAGACGTGTTTTAATTAATCGATTTGAACATTAATTTTTGCTTTTTATAGAGCTGTTTTTTAAGGTTTTTGAAGGAAGTCTTGCTTTTTTTAAAATATTTTTTTCTGCATTGATTTAACCAGAAATTGTTTCCATAGTCACATTTGACAAAACAAAATAAAAAAACCTGTAAAAGTTTCTGTAAAATACAATAATGGGTTTCAATTTTACTGGGTTTAAACCCAGTAGTCAGATTTAAACTGGGTCTTTTGTGCATCTCTAGTTAAAACCATTACTAAGTACTACTACATATTTCATCCGGTGTTAACTAAAATGGCCACCACCTTTGAGAACCACCTTTAGTGGGTAGGGATAAATAAATAAATGTTAATTTCAAGGTAAGCATTAATTTAATGAAATCAGAAACAACGATGTGCTCAGACCTCAGACGGAGTAGCAAAAATAGTTTTCCATATTTACCCAGCCGGGGATTGAAGCTAGAACCTCAGAAACGGGGTTGGCAGATACGAATTAAAAAAATTCCTCAGTTCTCATTTTATTTTTCCCCAAAATGATAAGTTTTATGAAGAGAAGATATAAAATTTTCTCTAACACGATTTCTTTGTTCCCAAAATGATACGTTTTGTTTGAAAATAAGATTTTTTTTTCCCAATCCTTAAAATTTTCCCCAAAATTGCGAAAAATCCTCAATTTATCAACCCTGCTCAGAAATGGTATCAGATAGGTACCTACATTTTATTTTGACTGTCGTATTTTTTTACTATGAAAACGTTATCTTGTCCTTATTTATTTGATTTCTCTTACCACTACCTACTCAACGCAACTGAAACTTAAAGCAGATTTGAAATCCAATTAATTAATATTTAGTCTCGCTCGTCTGGATACAATACGGTTAGTGCTTTCGCTTCCAAGAGTTGTTTCTGTAAACAAATTAATTTCAAATTCGGTTTAATTCAAGGTAACAAGTTTGTGCTTTGTTTCAGATTGGTAATTAATAATACAAACAGAATGACAGATATGATAAAGATGTGCTTGAACTGTCTTGTGGAACACTGTGCTCGAACGCACACGACTGTGCTATGCTGTGCTTTGCTCTATTTACCGAATTTATATACAGAACATAGCCCCCACGGGCCTTTTCTGCAGGCTTTTAGTGGAGGCCAAATATACCTTTCGACATAATAAATTTAAAAAATATTAAAAACACGACTGCCCTGCCAAAAACGAACTAAAAAGTTAAATAACAAGTGTCATTGCAGTCAGGGGACTGTTTTGTGGAACAATTTTTAATCAAAGAGGTCCCCCGACTGCAATGACACTTATTATTTAACTTTTTAGTCCGTTTTTTGGCAGGGCAGTCGTGTTTTTAATATTTTTTAAATTTATTATTTTTATTTCACACATTTTAGTGACATTATATAGTTTTTAAATGTACTCATTAGGGCCTTTCATTTGATGCCCATATTATAATAATTGAAGACAAAAAAAATTATTTCACATTTAAAAGTGGCGCCGTATAGTCGCCATATTGATATTTCTCAAAAAAATTATAGCCAGTGTCACTTGGAACGATGTAAGGATTTTAACGATACCCCATACATCCAAATCCGTTAAGTCATTTAGAAGTTATGGTGGAATAAAGAAACTCACATATCCACAAACATACATGAATCCTGAACACTTATACACTCCTTTTTGAGCAGTCGTGTAATCCCAAGTGTCTAGCATAAGGCTGAGATTTTTGCTATACACGTGAGATTGACCGGAAGAATTAGGCCTTCAGTCCAAGCCAGCCGGTCCTGCGGGTCTATCGGCTAAAAACATTGAAGTTCATGTTAACTGTAATTTGACAGATGGATGACATCGCTACTTCATTTTGGCACAAATAAAAATTTACCTACTAAAGAAAAGTAGAAAGAATTTGGGAGAGGCCTAAGTATGTCCAGCAATGGACCCAAAGAGGCTCATGTTGATGATGATGATGAAGAAAGCACAGCTACACAAAACAAGCGGCCGTACCAAACTAAACATTTAAATACTGCGATTGTGGTAATGTAGTAGGTACTAGTCGTTAATTTGCATTTATAAACGATATAAAAGAATTACATCACTTTAGGAAAATATACTTCTTATTACACTATGGTGATAGTGATAGCACGTGATAGTTAGGACATAATTGTGGTGGCCAGATAATTAAGGACACCAGTCAAATTTCATACATTCAAGGTAACTTTGAAGCGTTGGTTACAGAATAGAAAGTAAAGCCCGCGGTAACGATCAATTGCGATTGTCAATTTTTCCGCAATTGACGCCCATTGACGGAAAAATTGATCGTTTACGCGTGCAATTGAAGCGATTGTCAATTGCTCCAACAATGGAATTGACTAGACATGGGTTATAACAGGGTAAATTGCCTACCTGTTACAACTGTTCCTGTTACACTAAAATAACAATTCCAACACCCTGTTACAAAAATAACAGTCGTAACAATTTGCTTCCATTGTTCCTCCTGTTCCGTCCGTGGAACAAGCGCCTCTTTACTCTAACCTTAGGACTACTTACATAAAGAAAAGAGACGAAGCTTGTTATTTTTATCTACTACTAGCTTCCGCCCGCGACTTCGTCTGCGTGGAAAGGTTTTTTTGCTATCCCTCGGGAACATAACTTTTTTTCGGGATGAAAGGTACCCTATGTCCTTCTCTGTACCCCTAACAACGTATATGCAAAATTTCATGATGATCGGTTCAGTAGTTAAGACGTGAAGACGTAACAAACAAACAAACAAACAAACAAACGGACTTTCGCATTTATAATATTAGTAAGGATGATCAGAAACTGTTATTTTTTTCTATTAAGCAAGACTAAACTTTATTACAATTAAGTAAAATTTAATATTATAAAATATGTTTTCCATTACGGCAGTTACGGCACACATGCGACATCTTGTTTGTATCGGGTGAACCATCATGTCACCTAATGAAGTTGCTTGCAGTATTACTTTCATTAAGCTTTTTACTTAAATTGCGATAGATGGCAGTTATTATCATAAATTTACTAAATAAGTTCATTTAATAAAAATAAAAATAGATTGTTGTTAAAAATAGGTGCAAGCGATTTTCGAGCATATTGAAAAAAGTTTGAAAGTCAGTAAGGTCGAAAATTGTTTACACCCGTTTTTTAACTACTGATCACTAGTCAAATGTTTTCCTACCTTCTCTACATCATTTTGTTCTTTCGGTCATTGCCTGTGCCACAGCAATGGAGACATAAATGGTGATGATGAAATACCAGGTGAATTAAGTCTACTGAAAGAAAATTTTCAAGGAAATTTTACTACAAAAAACCCCCAATCTGGGAACCATGAACTCCCTGGCAGCACTAGATATCCCATTTCTTACCCGCATATCCTAATTTGCTTATAAATGCATCCATTCCACATCCCTTAGAAGCTCAATAAAATTAAAATAGTTTTATTTAATTCAGCCTGTTTACCTACCTTATAACATAACATTGGCAAAACAGCCAAATTCTATTGTCACAAAAAACAAAAAAGGCCATAAACAAACACAGGAACAGATAACACGACTAATTTACAAAGTCAAATGTATTTTTGATATGGTCGGTTTATATAACAGATAAAAATAACAAGCTTTGTCTCTTTTCTTTTCATATGTTAGAGTAAGAAAGCGCTTGTTCCACGTAACAGGCGGAACAATGGCAACAAGTTGTTACTCTGATAACAGCTCGGTACAGGGAACAGCGAAGACGGCGAGAACAGTCTGTTTCGCCTGTTCCTTTGAACAACAGTTATTTCATAGCGCTCGTAACAGGGCGAAACAGTTACATTTAATTATCTGTTATTTTTAACTGTGACAATAAATACGCCTCACGTCTAGAATTGACGGAAAAATTGACAATCGCAATTGATCGTTACGAAGAATAATAGTGCTCCTTGGTTCTCCGCCAAGGATTGACCTAGCTGTGATCTGATGATGACCATCCAGGGAGTGAATGAAGGTTATTCAGATCGCTTTACACACCTAATCTGATCAACATTCTAAACTAGGTCAATTCTGGAGAATCATGACTTCAAAGTTACCTCGTTTGTATGAAAATAAACTGGTGTCCTTAATTATCTGGCCACCACTGTATATTAAGTCATTAGTGCAGATTTACTTCACCAAAGAATTCAAAATTCTGTATAATAGATTCCAGTGGCTTTTTTCGTTGGGACAGGATGAGGGTAAAGTATCGTATTTTTCTGAAGACTTGTTCTCTTGGAATTTATGGAGGACCATAATAAGAATTTGCGAGAAATTCCATCTCTTTACGTAACACGCGTGGAAACCCATGGACATTTTTCCTCGTTCGAGAAACGACAGAAAGCCGCAACATTTATCTTAAAAAAAGAAACGAAGTTATTTTTAAACATTAATATCTCATCAAATAACAAATGAGTGAGTCCCGGCCAACTTTCTATTCGTTCGCTAACGTAGAGTTTAGTAATTTTCAAAGATAAAACCAAAGCTAAATTATTATTGTTATCGATTCAGTTCCGTTTACAAAAAAATGCTAGCTTTAGTTTTGTTAAAATTGTTGAAAGTTCAGCCTAGGAAACTTAGGATGCTAATCTTGTATAATTTAAATGAGAATTTTAAAGCTAAACCAAAGATTTTTTTGTATATATGTCACCGGCAATGTATGAAATGCAGGCACTGTATACAATGCCTGGCCCTTTTAGGCAATGTATGAAATAGAATGAATATTGATATCTATTTCACACATTACCTAGGCAGTGTATACAATGACTAGGCATTGTATAGAATGCCTGCTGGTCCACCGGCAATGTGTAAAATAAAAAGATTTTCGAGAATAGGTTCGAGGAAGGCTCGAGGGGGGCTCGGGGAAAGCTCGAGGGGGGCGCGGGAGGAGGGTTTGAGGGGGGGGGGGGGGCTCGAGGGGTGTTTGAGGGGGCTCGAGAGGGGTTTGAGGGGACTCGAGGGGGGCTTGAGGGGGCTCGAGGGGGGCTCGAGGGGGGCTCGAGGGGACTCATTGAGTTTGGAATCAAACCTGCTATACTCCTGTAGGTCCCGCGTATAGGTTAGAAATTTAAGGTGAGCGCGAAGCGCAGCGGAGCGTGAGCCTTAAATTTCGAGGTTATTTTTTTTATTACAGACGACAGAAATATACTTATTTTATACATTGCCGGTGGACCAGCAGGCATTGTATATAATACCTAGGCAATGTATTAAATGAATGGTATTTCATACATTGCCTGATTGTTTCAGGCATTGTATACAATACCGGATTATACACATTGCCGGTAACATATATAACTTAAATAACAACGTAACGGTTTTAGTTTTATCGTTCAAAATTAGGGCGATTAGGAAATAATTATATTACCTTGGTACGACTCGTGCACAAAATATCATCCCAGTTGACAGTAGATCTGTCATTTTGTTGTTTGTTGTTGTGTTTGCTACCTTCCTGATCACGCTGCCTAAAAAGCAAAAAGTCTATGAGGCCAAAATGAAGAAAACGCAGAATGACTAAAATGCAAAATAACTTAAACGTAGAATGACTAGAATGAAAAATTACTAAAATGCAGAATGACTACAATGCAAAATGACTAAGCCCACCGGTAACGATCAATTGCGATTGTCAATTTTTCCGCAATGGACGCCCATTGACGGAAAAATTTATCGTTTACGCGTGCAATTGAAGCGATTGTCAATTGCTCCAACAATGGAATTGACGGAAAAATTGACAATCGCAATTGATCGTTACCGGCGGGGTTAATAGGACAACAACTTCCTAGCACTTTTCGTAAATATTTTTTTTCTTTCAACACATTTTGGTTTTCTACTTTTCAATTTGATTCTTAATTCCTTTACCGCCCACTTCCATAATATATTATTATTATTTGTTATCAATATTTTTTATATAAATACGACTTCTACTTACGACGTGTGATTTATAATGCATCTTTTTTAAGATTTCAGTAAGCGAACGAATAGATAGAATAATAAATCAGGGAAAGGCTGAACTAAATGTTTATTGGTGAGTAAAAGTATGAAGTAACCGCCTTATTCATCAAAACATACAAAGTTATGTATTTTCTTTGTTTTACTCTTTTGACAAATGATTGTTTATTTGTGTTTGTTTATTTATTTTTCAACACACTCGTAAAGTGAGCCCTAATACATTGCTTTTAGGACCATAAACCGAGCTATAACAAACGCGTGCAATAATATATAAAACACTAGTTTGTTATAGAATTATCCCTACAAAGTTAAATTACTACCTTACTGCAAGTTCTATGCGAGTAAACAGAGCATTCCCAATTTAATCGGGTAATACAGTTATTTTTTTTAGTAACAACAAAGAGGTTTTATGCCGCTGAAAATTCATATTCATTTTTGGAATAAATAAATGTGTAAGTCCTTAATTTAAGTCAAACAAATATTAATTATTATCAAATTATTCATAATTCACAATATTTTGTTATAAAATACTAAAATATTTGCATTTTATCACTTAAAATTATAATTTTGAAGTAGGCTGTATGCTCACTCACCTTGGATGAATTAACCACTTCGTCCAAGTCACTCACCCTTTGTTCACAAAATATTCTTGCATTGGGCGTGTGAAAAAAAAAACCTGCGCGCCTCTTCCCATAATTTTCATATTTTGTTTTTGTCGTATTTGTTGCTGTGTGGTAAATTATTTTAGTTTTTCCCTCGCAAATGTGTTGAAAAACGTCGTATGAAACTCGTGAGCTTTTGCTTATTGCACACTCAGCTGAGTTACGCCCTCGCCTACGGCTCGGGCTGCAACCCACAGCCTCGTGTGCAATGAGCAACCTAAGCTAACTTGTCTCATAATGTACTATAATAAGGTAAGCTTACAGCCACATACACATGGTAACATTTTTACAGGATACTTATCTTATTTTCTAGATTGCATATATACAACTTTCGTTAAACAGAGTTTGAACAAATGTTTAATTATAAACTAAATAAAGCTACTTACTAGGTACATACAAATAAGTTGAATGCAAGTATAGGCACATTTAATATTAACGTTAGAACTAAAGGTTTAATTAGTAATATCCTACAAAATAACTCTAAAAGGGAAAAGAAAGAGAATCAGCGCAAGTGAATTTAAAACAGTTTCAGGGGCCTTATTTTGAAAGCGCTCTTTTTTACTGATTTTCGTTCGACATATGGCTCAAAACAACGAGATGTCGAACGAAAATCAGTCGAAAAGAGCGCTCGACGCCAGGCGAACGATTCAAAAACAGGTCCCCAGCAGCATACTCTTAAAAACTGACTGCGATACCCCAAAAATATCCAAGCTGGGAGACCTCTTGATAGTGTCATTATACGCTGCGCATATGCGAGCTATGGAATGACGGAGGCCTAGATTGGTTCGGTGACGTGGCAATGCAAATGTTTGTGTAATGATAAAGATATAACATTTTTATTTTAAAGTTGCAATAGCTAAAATAGAATTATTAGGCGTTTATAAATATTTTAGACTTTACTAAACCTATTTAAAATGTATTTACCTTTAATGTCCCCAGTTTAAAGTCCCGTTTTATAATTACCTAGTACTTTAATACCTTAGCTGCCTACGTCAATCTGATCCTTTAATTTGCATAAGCACCTGTCATCGTAAAGCTTTGCATAAGTTATGACTTAAACCACACTTTAATCCGTCATCGGGGGCTATTTAGTAACGCTCTGCGTTATCGCTTAAACAGGGCACGCCGCAGAGATTTGGAAGTTACAAACAAATAACAATGTGATTTCTAGATGAGACATCAAATGTAGGTATATGTCGTAGGTTAATCATACAAATAGGATTTTTACAAAAATCCTAGTATGATTGTAAAATTCCGGATAGTTAGAATCTAAGACATTTTTGAAATCGTTCGAGTAATGTTTAAGATTTTTACAAAAATCCAGTGTATCTTAGGTAAATCGCGAATGACCATCATTTTGCGCGCGCTGATTGGCTTATGGTCTGACGGATGTTCTGATTGGCTAACGGCAACATTACTGCGTCCATTGTTATTGTTGTGATCATTGTCAAATTTTTCTCCTATGTTTTGTTCGAATTTTACGTTTTTTATTAAAAAAAAAGAAAACTGAGTGCTCACATCAATCAAAAGACATTATGTACAAGTGCCGGGCTCGATCAATGCAGACAATAATTCAGAGGTTATAATTGAAAAATAACTTTTCTACACAGAGCTAAAAAGTTCTATTAGTTGAAGGGCACTCTTCAACATGGTTGTACAAAAGCTGAAAGGACTTACGAGCGAATTAATGTTGTTAAAACTGTAATTGAAGAATTTAATTAGGAAAAATTGCGGATTAACCCCAAAACCCATCAGAAATATATTCTGACCAATCAGACCAAAGATATTATACATCGTCTCCTAGATCATCCAATCAGCATTCAAGTTTACAATTGCCCGAAACATACTGAGATTTTTACAAAGATGCTAAAAATTGCTCGGACGATTACGAAATCTATCTTAGACTTCAATTATCCGGTTCTTTACAATATACCTAGGATTTTTGTTAAGATCCGGCTTATATGATTATCCTACGACATAATATAGGTAGAAGTACTTAAAAAAACTGGGATGGAATAATAATAATAATGTTTTATTGAACTGCAAAAATTACACAATAAAGTCAGATAAAAACATAAATAAAAATAAAATATGAGGTGTAGGTAGAATTCAAAAATTGCACAGTATAAACAGCAGTGTTATAGATAAGTTCGACTACTAAGGCTTGTATTATAGAATCATACTCATACTCAAATCTCTGCTTGAGTACATTCTGTACAGTTAGAAAGGTATGGCGCTATTCGCGATGTTTGAGTTCAAACTCAAATTCAAATCTCTGATTGAGTACATAACGTAAACGTACTGTGATGCCCGAATGCATCGATTACAAACTTTTTAGTCGTTGCCCAAGTTTTAGTTCAAATAAAGAACATTTGTTTCATTATTATCTTTAAAAGCTCATTCTGTCTTTAGTCCGTAAAAATATGTCGGTTTAGCAAAAGTGTAATTGTGAAAAGAGTGATAAAATATACAAGACCACGCAAAAACTGTGTTTCCTTTAATGTAGCTACGCCTCCATGCGTGACAGTACAGTTAGAAAGGGATGGCGCTATACGCGATGTTTAGCATCATCCCTTTCTTACTGTACTCATACTCAAGCAGAGATTTGAGTTTGATTCTATAATACGAGACTAAAACTGGGACATTTTACCAGCAATACAAAATGTACGTAGAGATTATGTGCACATAATTTGCAAATGATTGATATCTAAACTAGGCCAAGTCTGTATTTAAGATACCAATTTATCCCGATTTATCAATTGGACATTAAAATATTCAAAGTATGGAGTATCTACTAAATGAAATTAATATGGGCCAATTATCCTTGGTCCATGATAAGGATTAGAGAAAATTTTACAACCTGGCTTACAAATTTATAAATACCCAAGAGCCATTATTTAAAAAAAACTCAAGTGAAAACCTAGCTACGGGTAGTCCGCAGAGCAAAACTAGGTACCCATAGTTAAATTAACTAGGGGATGGTTTATTAAGTATATCGAAAAATAGAAAGGGGAATACAAACCACGTAACTTTGACTATGAGGCCAACCACGAAATCGTGAAAAAAAAATCTGATGTTCCATTATAGTCGAATCGATGTTGTACTTTTCTATGGAACAGCTGATTTTTTATTCGCGATTTGGTCGTTGGCCCCATAGTAAAAGTTGTTCATTTACGTGGTCTGAAATCTCCATTTCATTTTTAGATATACTTAAAAATTAACCGTGTATAAAATGCTTTTTTGAAGCTTTTGTTGAGAAAGCTCATGATATTTTTTATTTTTTACTTTATTGTTATTATCCAAGGCAAAATTAAATATAGCACGCTAGCTAAATCTTCAATAAAATAAATTAAAGTCTCTTCTAGTAGAATTTTCTTTACTACACCACAAAAATAGTTATATCTTATTATCGACTATATCCGTGCCCAAACGCTTTGTCGGGGGATAAAAAGGTCCCGGTTATAAAACAGGTTTAGTCCCACTGTGGGCCGTGACAGGAATGGGGGATGTTATCTTTCATCAGCTAGCCAGACCCTTAGGGGCTTAGGACAGATTTATTTGACCACTATCGCGACAGGTGTCACAGACTAAGAGTATGTTAGTTTTTGATAGTGTTTATTTTCATCATTATAAACTTAGGCAAGATAATTCCAAAGCTACGAAATAAGTTTGATTACTTAAGAGGCATATTACGTTTCCGACTGTGATTTTTGCGTAAAATGGCCAATTTTGGGGTTCTCGATCTCAGAAACAAAAACACATTAATAGTTTTGACTTATTGAATAGTGTAGAATAGCTATTGGAATAGTTTATAGCGGCCTCGCTTTTTTGAAAATTTGCTTAACTTCATAATTAAACCCGAAATTGCAGAGAAAGATTTTCATAAAATGCGCGAAGGCACTTTTTTGGGGTCATGGATTGAACTACTGTGCTAAACAAATGAAATTAAAAAAATTGAATATTATCTCTTATATAGTAGAATAGTTCATAGCGGCCTTGGAATTTTGAAATTATCTATGGAATATGTGAAAAAAAATCCTAAACAGAAAACAATAAAACTACTAAAACCGCTCAGAATTAACTGTGAATTTCTCTTAGATACATAATTATTATTACGTAAAATTTATATCAGAATAATCTTTATTTCATAAGAAAATCAAATTTCATACTTTTATTTGTTGTTTGTACTTGTTTTTCTTTCTGTGTATGTTCAAAGTTGACTCTAAGAAATCGTTCTCCAACTTTAATTTTCCTTTTTAACCCTTTAACTTTGCAGTGTATCATCATATTACTTTTTGTCGCGAACACATATAAATGTATTTAGCAGACCCAAAGGTTTCTCTAGGTTGTAGCGCTAAAATCCGTCAAAATCGAAATTTCGACGAAACAATGTGATAGGGCCCTTAACAAATTTAAAAATGGTTAGTCCCAGGGTTTGATTGAATTTCGAGGTTTATTTATAATTTTTGATTTTGTGAAAACATAGAAAAATAATGATGAATGGACATTAAGATAGTGTGGACATTTCGATCCCGTGGACGGTTTGAGACAGTGGACATTTTCATGTATACTTAGGGTGACTTGAACCATAAATTAATTATATTGTTTAAATATCACTTAATCACAACATTTAATTTATGGTGCTAGTCGGGGTTAGTGGATTTTATGTGACTAAAGGTTGTTTAAGTATTTTGGGATAATAAAACAAATGTAGTTTTTAATCATTACTTATGTATATAAGAATCAACTCTTGCATAACTTACAGAAGCATTACGCAATAATAATGTACACATCAGAAACAGTATATTTATCGCAAAAAAAAATCGTAAGCAAACTGCCGTCAGTAACACATGCCTGTGTTTTATGGAAAAAACACAGCTAATTGTTTGCAGCGCCCTCTAGGCATGTTATTACTATACGACCACAGAGATTATCGATATCGATTCAGCAAGGCCACAGACCGTAAATTTGTAAATCGATAAAAGATTTGTCATACATTTTAAAACAACTGATCTGACTTTGCAATATTTTTTCATCCACGTCGATAATTTTGCTCATCAATTAAAGTGTTTTTGTCTTACAGGATTATATGTTTCATACATATGATCATTATTCAGCATAGCTTCAGATTGGATAACTTTCTGTGTGTTAAATGTTTAACCGCCTCTGTGGTCTAGTGGTTCGCCCACCCGTGCAAGACGGTTAATCACAGTAGGGGTCCCGGGTTCGATTCCCAGGGGGGTAAAAATTTGTACTCGGTTTGGTTGGTGATACGGCTTATTTCAAGTCCGCCTGGCTAGCTACCACCATCTTACCTAAGTCTGACGCCATAACAACAAATTAAAAATTGTTGTGTTCCGGCAGTTAGACGTAAGATAGCCAGTTCCTCAGTGATGAGGATTCCGGGTTTAGTGCGCTTCCACCTTCGGCCTTATCGTCACTTAACATCAGGTGAGGTGAAGGTCAAGCGCTACCCCGTTGTGCATATAAAAAGACTCGCCATCATTCTACTCTGCCAATTTTTGCAAATCATATAAATATAGCATTCACAGTGCTATTTTTATAAAATCCTTACTAATCCTACTAATATTATAAATGTGAAAGTTTGTGGGTTTGGATGTTTGAAAGAAAGAAAGAAAGAAAAATAATTTATTTGAGACAGACGAATTTATACAGCAAAACTTAAAACCACTATTTGCCCCAAAACGGTCCCAACTCAGCATAAAGCATGGTCTGCGACCAGCGCTGGTCTTCCGTCGGGGCCGGTTTGTTTGGATGTTTGTTCCTTAATCACGCAAAAACTACTGAACGGGTTTGGTTGAAATTTGGCACACAGATAGTAGGTAGCCTAGATTAAAACATAGAATACTTTTTATCCCGATATTGCCACGGGAACGGGAACCACGCGGGTGAAACCGCGAGCGGCCGCTAGTATTATAAATGCGAAAGTCCATTTGTTTGTTTGTTACGCCTTCACGGCCTAACTACTGAACCGATCATCATGAAATTTTGCATACACGTTGTCAGAGGTACAGAGAAAGACATAGGGTACCTTTCATCCAGAAAAAAGTATTGTTCCCGAGGGATAGCAAAAACCCTTTCCACGCAGACGAAGTCGCGGGCGGCCGCTAGTACTAAATAATATACTAGAAAAATTTGACTCGCACCAGATCGTTATATACCTATTATTTAGTAAATATTTCTCTGCCAATGTTTTATAAAGTGAATTTTGAAAGCTAAACAGATCACTACTATAAAGCATTCACCAATTCATCAGCTGTTAACTTTCGGAAATGTAAATCGATAAGTGCTGCAAAAATCGATGTGTTATCGCATCCTTACAACGCCCTAACTGCGAGGGCGGCGGGCGGTACAGGGGACGGGCACATCTATTGTATTGCGGCTGCTCTTGATTGTGACTGACGGGCCCACAATATGTGTCAAGGACTTTTCTGACGTTACAACAGTCACAATGTGACCAAAATATCTGTGGTGTACATCATACTTTGCAAAGATTTATCTTGTACGGTCAACGGCACGCTGGGCTTCCAGGTCAGGGTAATGATATTCAATCAATTTTATACGTAAATGCAAAGCTTCTAAGTTTTAAAATAAATTACAGATTTTTGAAAGTTTGTATAACCTCATGTGCTGCTCCCTGTACTATAAAAATTAATGTTGTAATTAAATAATAATAGTATCAACTTAAAATTGTTGTGTTCCGGCAGTTAGAGGTAAAATAGCCAGGACCTCAGTGTTGAGGATTCCGGGTGTATTATCCCCGTCAATTGGTAATGCGCTGGAACCTTGTCACATTAACATCCACGTCGACGTGATCCGCAACAAAAAATGTCATGAAACAAGAAAATTCTAATAGTTAATCTAATATATTAATTATTGAATTATTATTTTCAATAAGATAGGGTCTAGGTATATAAAAAAATTACAATTGTTTTTCGTTTTTGAGGTTAAAATCATGGCCGCCACGCCAATTGACGGGGATAGTATTGCGCTTCCACCGCCTTATCATCACTTGACATCAGATGAGATGAAGGCCAAGCACTATCCCGTTGTGCATTAAAAAAACCGGCTAAGTGCGAGTCGGACTCGCGCACGAAGGGTTCCGTACCAGAAAACGGCAAAAAAATACGTTTGTTGTATGGGAGCCCCCCTTAAATATTTATTTTATTCTGATTTTAGTATTTATTATTATAGCGGCATCAAAAATACATCATCTGTGAAAATTTCAACTGCCTACCTGTTGTCATTATTAATATCGAGCAAAAAACGGCAAAAAAAACACGTTTGTTGTATGGGAGCCCCCATTAAATATTAATTTTATTCTGTTTTCAGTATTTGTTGTTGTAGCGGCAACAGAAATACATCATCTGTGAAAATTTCAGCTGTCTAGCTATCACGGTTCATGAGATACAGCCTGGTGACAGACAGACAGACAGACGGACAGCGGAGGCTTAGTAATAGGGTCCCGTTTTTACCCTTTGGGTACGGAACCCTAAAAATGGCGTCATTTGTGGTTATCTATAGGTGCTTATTGTATAGTCGCATTACTAATTTCCCAGCAAAAATGTAAACAAAGAAACGTCACTGTCAAATTGACAAACTGACCCTGATAGTGACATTTTCAGATATTGAAACCCTTTGGTCACTTTTACAACTTTTTAATTTGTTTATTATATTTTGATTGAGTCATAATAAATATAACGTCATCCAGGGTAATTTTAAAGTAGGATGGTAATTAGAAATTATATCTTCATAACCTATCATAATTTCTGATGTTAAAAGTTCTTGAAAGAACTGATAAGAAAACTTTACTTAGATATTGACTGTATGTAAACTATCAAAAATACATAACATCACCGCTTGTTCCCCCCCAATACCAAAAGAGAAATGTTACTACTACAGCTACTATTCGTAATACTAATTTATATGAAATTTTATAAAAAGACCAAAGGTTGATGTGTACTGTTTACAGTTGATGTGTGCACAGCGTCATAAAATGTTTTCTACAGTAAAACTGTTATTATGAAATATTAAATTATATTTCTGTTTTTGACGTCAGAATATTTATCTAA
Source organism: Agriphila geniculea (assembly GCA_943789525.1). NCBI lineage: Eukaryota > Metazoa > Arthropoda > Insecta > Lepidoptera > Crambidae > Agriphila > Agriphila geniculea. The sequence continues at coordinate 6,468,829 of OX038886.1, read as the reverse complement.
TCTATTTTTATTATGTTTGTGATAAAAAACCATGTAAGTGTGTTTATTTCTTGACTTAGCAATTTACTATTTCTTTTTGTATTGCTTTGTTCTGGCAACACCTTTGTTTACATTTTTGCTGGGAAATTATTAATGCAACTTTAGTAATTGTATTCATACCTAGTCGTTCTATCCAATCCAATCCAATTTTATACTTTGTTTGACCTTTATATAATAGTCCCTTGTTAAAATAATAATAAATAAATGAACACTAAAACATTGCTCTGAACCTAACGCCAAAAGAATACTTATAGAACTATTACTCACGCACACACTAGAAAAGTTCGTTTTCTAAATCGAGATTTAAACCCGGGACCACAGAAATGGCGGCGCTGTGAAAAACGGATGTACTAATAAGATTCTATGAAATAAAATGCTCTCATAAATAAAAACCTTTTTATCATTAAATTCTTAAGGACATTTCATTGGAGCGAATATCATATAACAGAATATGTCGTAATCCCACCGTCAAAGGACATTACTTACGGAAAAGTGAGTGACGATATTTATTTCGACACTACTCAATCATGTCGCGTAGCGGAAAAGGAGAAAAATAAAAATGTTTGGTGAACACTCACGAACACTGGCGAACACACAGCAATTTGTCGAACAGAAAGTAAACAGAATCGTAGACACTTCCGGATAATCGGTCGATTTGAAGGGTGCTTGATGTCAAGACTTTTTTAAGGGCGACAGACTTCTTTCAATGAGCAGTCGATTATATGACTTTGATACCTTATATTTGTTTAAGTCCAGTGGCCCTATATTTGAATCGCTCGACGCTAGTCGAGCGCTCGTTTCTACTGATTTTCGTTCGATATCCCATTGTTTTGAGTCATATGTCGAACGAAAATCAGTCGAAAAGAGCACTCGACGCCTGCCGAGCGATTCAAAAATAAAGTCCCTGCCCTTGTAGTATGATGGGGTAGTATGTAGCATGAAAGGGACCAACTCTGAAATCGCGAAAAAAAATCTGCTGTTTCAAATATTTTGATATATTATCGTAATTATTTTTTGTATGAAACAGCTGATATTTTTTTCGCAATTTCAGAGTGGGTCGCATGGTAAAAGTTGTTCATTTTGATGGTCCCTATCTACCATATTCGGCATACGGGTTTTTTGTAACACGTTGTATAGAATCAAGATAAAAAACTATGTATTTTTAAATAATCAATCGTTATGAATGCCTCTGAGAAATGACATCTCACTATCGCGAATTAAAGAAAATATTTAGCTATGGAACTCTGTATTTGATCAAATCAATATCATGCCAAAGTATACTCAAGTAATCCTTCTTGCAGTATCTGGGACACGTAGGCAATATTTATACAGTTTAGCGAATTTTCCTGGGGGCTTCGTTTTTAGTTAGTCTTTGATTGAGAAACTAAGGTCACGATCTTAAATCCCCCGTTAGAATAATATTTATGAGATAGTATTTTACAAGCGTGAACTTTTATATACTTTAAATATAAAGTACCACTTTATCGAACCTTATCTTATAATTAACTAAAAAGTGTTTTCTTTAAAAACAAAATGGCAAATTTTGTAAAACAAAAGTCTGCTTTCTCAGATGAATACACAACGGGGAATGTCAAAAAAAAATCAAATTGGCTGAATATTTTTTATAGGTAGGAATAAGCTTCCTTAGTATTAGAAATAAGTTTCAGAATTTTCGGCTGCGTGAAAAATTTATAAAAATTAATAGTCTCTTTGACTTAACAAAAGTACGAAAGTAACAGCAGAATGGAGATTATACCTTTGCCACCACTTGCCTCAACCACAGCAAGTATTTAAAAAAAGTTTTGACATTTTTTTTTATATCATGTTGTGGTTGTGGCAGGTGATGGCAAAGGTATAATCTCCATTCTGCTGTTACTTTCGTATATTTGTGAAGTCGAAGATACTTTAATTTTTTTTTATTTTATTACGCAACCAAAAATTCTGAAACTTTTTTCTATTACAAAGGGAGCTTATTCCTACCTATAAAAAAATATTCAACCAATTAGATTTTTTTCGGACATTCCCCATTATTCATTTCTCAATATACGTTTTATAGGTAGGTAATTATGTGATATTTCTTTCTAGAAACATAAACATAGATACCCAACCTTCACGCATCCGAATATTATCAAAACTGATTGCTCCCTTTGAAAACTAATGACCTCTGAATATCGATATCAAAGACTAAAGAAAGAAAATGATTAATTATTAACAAACAAAGCGTTGATGTTTGACATCCATATCGAATAGCTATTGTGAGAAAACGTTCCAAGAACCAAAATTAATTAGCCGCGAATGTTGTTTTTGTTATTCTGATTGATAATATTTTGAGAAGCTTATATGTATTTGCTAAAGGACATGTCCCATCGCGCCTATGTCATTTGCCTCACCATTCTCAAAAAATGAAAGTCTATCGCGTCTTAATCAAAGTAGTATGTCAGAGTATATTTTAATCTAGAATCAGATTAGTAATTATTTTCTGCATAAAAAAGTGAGATTTTTAAGTTAAAATTAAAACGCTTTTAAAACACAAATTTTTATCATGATAGTACTATTTACTTACATTTTTTTTCACAAAATACTTCAGAAAACAACTTAATGTTTTTGTAATTGTTTTTCTAAATATAAAACAATACTTGACTGATACTATACCTAAATAAAATGTAATTAGGATATTTTAATTATGAAAGTAATAAAATAAAATGAAACTGGGGCAACACTGGGACATCTCCTTTAGATGACTTATTTGATTTTAAAAATATTGATTTTTAACGTTATAAAATACATAAAATTCAAACTTTACAAAATAGAAAGTATCTTGTAATTGTAATTGATTAATACACATGTAATAAAATTTTATTTCCTAAAACTAAGGATCACCTATTTTTTTAAACACTAGCTTTAAAAATTTGAATGGTAACAAAATGCGCCAATATACTACCTTACCTACCTACCTAATTTTAATAATGTTACTTAATCACTTTTTCATAAATCTTCTGCGTTTCTTTCTCATTATTTAAAACACTAAAATTTCTCATAACCTATATTATTTATTATACCTAAACTTTTAGTAAGATAGCAATATCTACTACTATTACTAAGTGTCCCCGCAAACTACAGACCAAACTGTCGGCCGATAGTTGGATCGGGCCTTTAATCAGTATGAACAAGTATGCAAGTGCGCACATTACAACGATTTGGTGTCGGCCTATTCCTTATATAAAATCAACTATCGACCGATAGAAAGACTGTAGTCTGCGAGGACTCTTACAATTTGATGCTTAAATTAAATTAAATGCTTATTATGTGAGCTCATTTAAATAAAGATATTTTAATTTCGATGTCCAAGCCATCAATTTGAATGAGTGTTATATCATAAATATGTTAATGAAAATTAGACAAACTAGAAATATAAAGAAAAGTTCTTAAACCTAAAAAACATAATCTAATGAACCTTTTCTGTCCAGTGCGTGCCACATTTGTTGCTTCATTCATGGGAACAATAAAAGTGACCCTTTCCCTAATGTATTTTTAAAATAACCTACGTAAGCTTGTTTTGTTCTTAAATGTCCCGCGACCGTAATAAAATAGGATAAGCTTAAAAGAAAAAAATAACGTCACGCATTATTTTTATAGCATCTAACTGGAGCTTGGCACTATAAATAAAATCTCAGTTACGCTAATATACTTATCAGGCGATTGAAGTTACAAGAGAAAAGCCACTTTCAAAAATATCTTGATCGGAATTTTTGAGTGGTCAGCGCGTGTGTAATAAAATTGCGACACTGGCATAATATTTTTTTATATTTTTATGATTTTTCGTCATTTTTTTTATTTGTGTTATGGTTGCTACATAAAATTTTAATGTATTTTATCTACACTCACAACGTAATGTTCCAAATATGAATTCAAAAAAGATTTCATAAACATGTACTTAATAAGTAATAATCAACATCATACTTACCAAACTGTAACATAATTTTATAACATATTTGCTCGTAAAGGGTCTCTTATTACACCAATTTCAATATCGTATTGTATCTCATTACGAACTTGTGCGGTAATGTAAAGTAAAACGCACGGTTTCCTTTATAAACCGTGCGTTTTACTTTACATTACCGCACGGTTTATCAAGATGCTTCGTCTAAAACGAACGGTACTTTTTTAAATCTTAGCAAAGAGTTTTTATATCAGAAAAGAGGTCAACATTTTATGAATAAAATTAACTTTGGAAAATATAATAATTAAACATTTAATTATTTAATTAATTTAATGTTGACAATAAATTACAACCATTTATCTGTAACAAAAACACAAAAATATTAATTTACTTTATTAGTAATACTGGCTGTTTTTTATGCCTTTGCCTTAAAAAAAGCGCTGATGCGCGCACATTGCTAATTTTTTTTACTGTATTGTTTTTATTTGAAAATGTCGTCAAGTAGTGATGAATTTATGAATTCAACACCGCTAGAAGTCTGAGAGGCAGCGAAAAAGGCTATTCTAAGCCTCTTGTCCGAAAAATTGACCGATAAGATACTTACAAGCGTATCAAAATTTAATCATATGGAAAACAAGCAAAGGTGCAAAGTCCGAGTTTTATTTATTTCCTCGCAAATATGTTATAAAACGTCGTATGACATACGTGCGCTTTGATAATTACAGCCTCTGCTTTCTTGTAACCCTCGCCTACGGCTCGGGCTAGCAATATCGCCTCGGCTGTAATTTTCAACTTACCGCACTTATATCATAATGTACTATTAAGTTCCAAGTTTTAGTGGTTCATGTTACGATGCAATTATTAGCGCTCACTTTTCTGCGTACGCCGCGCTGGCCGCTGTTAGTGGCCACCAACAGCGTTGTGTGAACTTGTGTGAGTGTGCCCGAGGCGTGTTGTAGTAACAAGTTTGCGGCAGCGAGCGACCGATATTATTGTAAAAATTGTCAGATTACCCCCTGTTCCACATTATTTTGCTGATAATTTAATGAGTTTGTTCTATGGTATGCAAATTGTATTTTCATTATTTATATTCAATAAACTATTTGATTTTGATGTACTTTATTTTCTTAGATAGGTAAAATTAAAAATTAAAACCATTAGGTACAGTGTAGTCAACTGCATCATAAAATAACTTTTTCACTTCTCATGCTCGTAAAGTTCGTGTTTATGTTGGGTATAAACAGAACACTTTTTATGCTCTAGTGCATAAAGTAAAATCTTCGTCTAAGTCTCAGACTCTAAGACAAAGGTCGTCAGGTAAACAGCCACACACGCAATTAAACTTCGTTAAATAAACTTGTTATTTCATTCTGTTTCTACCAACAACAGAAGGCTGCATAAAATCGCTTTTTATGCTCTAGTGCATAAAGTAAAATCTTCGTCTAAGTCTCAGACTCTAAGACAAAGGTCGTCAGGTAAACAGCCACACACGCAATTAAACTTCGTTAAATAAACTTGTTATTTCATTCTGTTTCTTGATTTTTATAATACTTTTTTGTTTTTTTTTTAATAGGGTATCAATAGAAAGGCCTCGATGAAAAGATTTTTTTCATTTCTCATATTCGGAAAGTGATGTATATTTAAACTGAGCAGCGGGTCCAAAACTCTTCGTTCCACCCTAGGGAGTAAAAGAAATTTAAAAATAGAACTGAATTTGGTTACATAGTCAACCAAAGAGTTATCTCATCGGTAATGGTTTAAAAAAAATAGATAGGGCGCATTCACGAACAACAATGAGACATGGTATAAACAGCCAGTGCAAAATTAAAAATATTGGGCGGAGCGGCCGGCGATGCAGCGTGTTCCAAATTTAAATTAAGAAAAACTATAAATTAATATTAGCGCGATACCTAGCTCTGTGACTTTGAGCTGTGTGTGCCGTATTAAAGTTTTGTGTTGATTTTGTATGTACTAAAAATGAGTTTAAAAATAAAACAAAAAGTTCAAACTAAATAAAAGAAACAATAAACCTACGTTCTAATTCGCCTCAAACAACTACTGCAGGAGAGTCTCTACCATGGACTTCAACGTCTAATCAAAGACCAAAGAATATCTCTAACTTCTACAGTTATCCAACAAAGTCAAATCTGCATGTCATCATAATATATCAAGCTGTGTAAATATTAAAAGCATGAATAAAACTTTAAGTTTTACTAATTGTCCTAATTTTTTAATTAAATTTAAAAAGGTAAGTTAGTAAAATAAATATAAGGTCTACCTATGTAGTTAATTAGTACCTACATCTTTTTATTAATAAACATGTTGGAAAATCTAAGACTTTTTTACTTTCCTTATATTCGAAATGAAAAGTAGCGTGTTAAACACGGGTAAAAGTCATCAATTCCATCCTCGAACTATAGCCGCCTTCGCTATGCTCGGGCGTCTAAATATCTCGTTTGGTTATTACTTCCTTTTGACCCTAATATAACTATCTACTATTTTTTTTAATATGGGTATCAAATGAAAGGCCTTGCTGAGCAAATTCCAAAATTATATAATTTATGACTAAAATTTAAGAATATTTTTTTTTCAATATATATATGGGTATCAAATGAAAAGTCTTGATGAGCACATTCAAAAATTATATAATTTGTCACTAAAATTTAAGGATTTTTTTTTTCAATTTTTACATTAATTTTTTCAATCTTGTTGTTTAATTTCCTCACAATCGAAGTGGAAAAGGAGTATAACTCGTACAAAAAACCCATTTTACCCTCGACTTGACTATCCACCCTCGCCGTTTTATGCACTTGTTGTACAATCTACTATTTAATTTTTATAGCACACTTTTACTTTTTAATATTTCTATGGGCTCATTGTAGTATCTATGGTCTGTGGTGCGGAGCGTAACACAAAAAAGGTTATGATTTCAATTTTCGCTTTTTGTTGCAAATACTGAATTTCGTAGGTTTTTTTTATTCTTGCTTAAAAATGTCTGATAGCAGTCAATGTGGAAAAAAATTGCAGCGACGGAAATGACTCTTAATCAAGTTAAAACGGTAATAGGTACTAACAAAGTCTTTGTCCTCGCAGACAAACTTAGTAATAAGTAAGTAAAAGTAAGTATTAGTAGGTTCAATCCCAAATTGTATGAGTGTAGATAAAGTAGTGCATGAAACTGCACATAACCAGGTATTAAAACACTCGTGTGATACTATTAAAAGCCTCATCTACGGCTCGATTTTTAAACACACACTCGTGTTTGAATACCCCTCATTATGCATCAGTTTCATAAACTACTATTATTACAAAGTTCAAATTGCGCTATCGGCGTAGAAGTGAGTAAAATTGTACAGTGCACGTGCACATAAATTTACTCATTTTGATTAGGTATTATTTTAAAATCTGAAATAACTACATGGTAGAGTAGTTATTTATTTCAATCTGCGATATCTATTTGTGGGATGGATGACACTCGTTTGTAATTTAAAAATAATATATTAATCATAATTCGAGGATGACTATCAGCCATTTTTTAATGTCCCCACTGCTGGGGCACAGGCCTTCCTCATGGGTAGATAAGGAGGATAGGCCATAGCCCACGCCACAGGCCCAATGCGGATTTTCGCACACACACTTTGAGGATACCGTACTTAAGTAAGTTTTAGATTACAGCAACACAAACAATATTAACAACTTGACAAGAATTTTCTTTCAAGATTCAAACAATAGTTAACAGTTTGCGAAAATCACTTTGCTTGTTATGGCTTTCATAACTTGTGCCATAGCAGCAAGCGAAGCTTCCTAAGGGTGCTATAAATCGGCCGCAAAAGTAACCAGAGCCTTTGACTCTAATTTATTCCCACTTCATTCTCATACCGCTCATTTTTTAACGAACCCCTTTTTCATATTTAAAAAGAAACTCGATATGAGGTCGCCGATATACAAATAGTAGATATGCTCCTAAGTAGCATGCTATGCTTAAGTTAATTTTTAATTACGACCTGCAGTAAGTATTCGTAGAAACATCTATGTATTATTCTATGAGAATGCTGTGTTTCTTCCCTTTGTGTAGGGTTTTCTCGTAGTAATAACTCTCCGGGCGCCCTTAAAAACCAAACTACGTTTGGGGGAAACGTGCTCTGACCAAATTAGTTTGTTAGAAGCCTTTGTTAGAAGAATACGACACAAGACAAAGCAGAAGGTCTATTACAAAAAAGCATCGCGCTAAGCGTACGATGTTCGTCCCATTCCGTGGCACTATTGACCCACAAATAAGGTTCAATATCAAGTAAATTTGCGTCCGACTATCGTGATTCTTTTTGTAATAGACCCTCAGTAGGTAATCCATTCGAGAAATAGACGAGATTATCTATCTTTTTTAGCATTTGTGCTGATAACTTTACTTTTAAACAAAATATCAAACAATTGGTTAAAAAGTTTTATTATTAGCGAAATTAAGTACAGCCCCCCTACTCAAATGGCCAATTTCCTCTGGTCGTAGGCTTGTCTATTCCATACAATACAACAATATCTGTGATTTACATAAGCTTGCGACATGTGACTGCTTTATTTTTAAGCTTTAAGTAAGCGAACGAATATATAATTGGCCATTTGAGTAGGGGGGCAGTTGTATTTTTTTTTGCGATTTAAACTGCAGACCTTTGTTTGTTAAAAAAGTATAGTATAGTATTTGGTCTGCAATATCTGAAGGTTTCAAAAAATGTGGATCATCGCATAAATGTCATCTGTGACTAAAGGTATCAAATGAGAATAGTGACAAATAAGACACCGACTTTAAGGACCCTAGTTAGATTCCCAGACGAATTAAAAAGGAAAACCGCTTATATTTTAATATAACTGCCTCTGTGGTTTAGTGGTTCGCCAACCCGTGTAAGACGCAGGGGTCCCGGGTTCGATTCCCAGGGGGGAACACACACTTTGTACTCGGTTTGGTTGGTGGTAGGGCTTATTTCAAGTCCGTCTGGCTAGCTACCAACATCTTACCTAAGTCTGACATAACAACAATTAAAAAAAATTGTGTTCCGGCAGTTAGAGGTAAGATAGCCAGTTCCTCATTGATAAGGATTCCGGGTGTAGTCCGCTTCCATCTTCGGCCTTACCGTCATTTAACATCAGGTGAGATGAAGTCCAAGGAGCATTCCGTTGAGCATAAAAAAAACTTTTAGTATGGTTCAGTTAGCTGTTGATGTCTAAAATATTAGATTTTACTGCTTTTCTATTTAATTTGGGATCAAACGCATGACGCCCAATATTTACTTCATGCACCACCGATTTTTCACGACACTCCACATCAAAACGGTCCTACCTACATGAAGCGGAGGCGTAAATAAGATAAATTGACTAGGGACCGTCCTCCATATGTATACAGTTAATGTAAGAAAAATACGTTTCATCCCCACATAAGGAAAGCCTTCTGTTTACTCAGTTTTGGGTCAGTGAACATCGTAAACGCGTTCGGCGAACAAGAATTAATTACTTTATTAAAGTACGATTAACCGGAAACGAAATATAAACAAGGGACTTCCACTACCACTAATGGAAAAGAGACTTATTAAAAAGTAGGTAATATTTATATAAATTAAATATATTTTTATTGACGGACCACGGAATATTAGCGTAAGATCACTTAGACTTTTTGTGTCCCACGTTTAAAATTTAATTAGTAATTTATGTAAAAATTTGCTATGTAACCGAATTATTATTTTATTGGTCTCAAAATACATTATTTTTATTCATCTTTTATTTTCTAAGTAAGTATTGCAATTTAGCTAAAAGAAATCATATGAATTTCTTGTTGGTTCTTTTTGGTTGATTTGCGAACCGATGGCGTAGCTTCTTTGACATTCACAAGTGCAGTTTGCCGCCTAGACTGAGTAAATGATTTTGATTTGATTAGTGATATCCAACCCCAACCAAATACCAAAAATATGTATTTATCCTACTAATATTATAAATGTGAAAGTTTGTGGGCTTGGATGTTTGGATGTTTGTTCCTTAATCACGCAAAAACTACTAAACGGATTTGGTTGAAATTTGGCACACTGATAGTAGATAGCCTAGATTAAAACATAGGACTTTTTGTCCCGATATTCCCACGCGAACGAGAACACGCGGGTGAAACCGCGGGCGGCCGCTAGTAATCCATAGATATGCATTTTTAAGATTATTTACGCAGTATAAAGGTGTATAATATTATAATCTGCAAGGAATCTGGCTAAGTCCCTGAGAGGTCGAGCCGCCGAGCGTGCACAGAATTGAAATCATCTGTTTACTTGCCTTGAAGCAAACAGCGGGAGATAATGGTGCCCTTCTTGGCATAACGCTTTTTTATTCCCTTGCCTCTCGGAAAATAATACTCAATTATCTGTTTTATGGTATTTTTATTATTATTTCATTCTTTGCATTTATAAGTACATTTTGGTGGAAATTAATACATTTACTAATGAATGAATTTTCTAAAATAAACTTAACAATTGTAACCCCGCGACTACGACATCTGCAAAAGTGCCGAAACGTCGGGAATATAAAAAGTCAAACCAAATACCAACTAATTACCAAAGTATTTCAATAAAACCGCGCTACTCTCCGTTAAAAAGTGTTTTATTTCATGTCTAGTGAGCGCGTAAGCTTGAGAAGTGAGATATTTAAAAATTGTGGTTATAATTATTTATTTACTTTCTATATTTTATCAGTTAAATATTCTTGTACTGTACAGTTAGAATTTTTCAATAAGTAGATGCTTAATTTTATGCATTGACTTTTTTTTTTAATCATTGTCAAGTTGCTTAAAATGTATTGGGTAATCTTTGATCATAAGTTAAAAATCATGAGTTATTAGTCATGAACACGTTTACTGCCAACCTACGGAGTATACTCGTAGTATTTATTTGCCCCATAAATAGTTACGAGTATACTCGTATGGCAGCCAACGTGTAAAGATCTATGTGAACTTCAATAATATAAGTACCTTAGTTAGTTAACATGATATACAATGATATTATAATTTATTTTTATTAATATTTTTATTTATTAATATTGGAAAAATTAAAAAGAAAAATTTTGCAAAAACCAATGATCTTTGCCAAGTATACGAGTATATTCTCAAAGTCATATCCCATTGAATTATATCAAAAAACAAAATTCTTCTTCGGAGTCAACTGATTTGAATTGAAACCTCTTAGCGAAATTCGAAGTTACGTGAATGTCGTGGCCTCGCCTAAAGCGACTCAAAGTAAGTAACTAATGTTTTGGCAAAGTTGTTGTACTTTGCAACAACATCCGGTAAAGTTCTGAAGAGAATTTATGTAATGTGTTACAATTTTCAAAACATATCAATATGATTTGATAATTTTGAAGGTAATTTTTATTTGGAACCATTAAACATAAAATGGCGTTGAGAAAATTAAACAATTGCAAGTGGAACTCGTCTTTCAGATGTCTGAAATACTTGAAACTCGTAAAGCCAAGAAGTAATTTATTTTAACAGCTTTAAACGTGATTATTTAAATAATGATACCTACATAGAATTTACCCAAGATTTAATTTTCCTCACAAATCAATTAACATAGCTTTAATACTTATTTTTGTAGTTTTTAAAAAAACTTTGTTAATTTTACATGTATATTATTAAAAATTTGGTTTTTTAATAACTACAATCTGCTTAAACCCAAAATATGTTAAAAGCAAAAGCTTTAAAGCTTTACCCATTTCATTTAATATAAGTATCAAAAGAAATGCGTATAAATTTGCTGAGTGGAGGCCTTTTCGGTTGCATAGCAATAAGATTAAAATGTACTTTTATATAAATGTGTATGACTGTGTGTATGCTCCGAATAAACATATTTTCTTTCTTTCTAAATAATTACTTTAGAACAAAATACACTTACACAAAATACACAAGTAACGATGTATGTTAAAAAGATAAAACTTTGAGGTAAGTACGATAACAAAATATAAAAAAAAACAATAAAAGCTAAAAGTATGTTACATAATACCAACTATTGGCACTTACATACAGTTATTTTCCTGTAAAAAAAAAGTCGTGTGACCAACACGCGCCGTACATTTTCTCGGCCATAAAACTAAAAGCCTACTTTTGCTCGCGTAGAGACGTAAAAGGCTAATAACGCTTGCCACCTATAGCCTTATGTGTAAAAATGAATCCGTTTAAGGCCTTTATCACAGGGACGTAAATTCGAACAGAGAGAGATGTATAAAAAAATATTCTAAAATATTACGGCAAATCTTACATCATGGTCAATAAGGCTTCTTGCAGTCGGGCTACGTCAGCTCTAGCCAACATTCTATTCGTTTGAATGCTACGCATACAATTAAAACTTTAAAATAAGCAGTAAACATAAAATTACGTGCCGTAAGCTTGACAATTCCATACAACGCATCAAAGTCTGTGATTTAAATAAGTTTGCGGCAATTGTGATTTAATCATCTTTTGCTTATATTTAAGCTTTAAAAGTAAGCGTAGCGTTCAAACGAATAGAAAGTTGGGCATTTGAAGAGGGGGCAAGACTGCCAACTGAAAAATGTAATTCTACCTAAAAAAAATATTCTATAAACTTATGCATCAGATGTTAATAGCAAATGCTAAAATAATGATAATAATATTATTTATCTATTTTTATTATCTATTTATTTAAATAAAATAAAAAATAAAATAAATTTTCATTTAAACTTTATTGCGTAAAACAGAGCAAATGGCGGACTTTTTAAAACAAAGTGATTAAAGGCAATTTGATCGGCATATATTTTTTTTCTTAACATAAAGACCACGGACGCACCGACAGGTGGCTTGCTTAGCGCCTAGCGCCTACAGCCCTAGATTTCAGTCATCTAGCGTGTAGCAATGTAAAAAAACGTTCATGAATTATTCGGAACCAGATAGGCGACTAGCGAAGGCCGGCCCCATTGCGCGCTTAGCGCCTTCGCTAGTCCCTACAGGCTAGGTTCTGGGCGCTAGGTACTAAGCAAGCCACCTATCGGTGCGTACGTGGCGTAACATAAGGAAAAATAAGAAACTCTGGCATTTAACTCTGCCATTCACAATATTTATTCACATTACTATAAATGTTTGAGCTGGCGCAAAAAGACATCACCTTTTAAGTAACATAATTAAAGTCAGATTCCTGCATATTTATCTCTGTTCGGTTATAATCTCCTGTACACGTACATTGAGTTATGGGTGCGTCAAAAAGCCATAAAGTAGGTAATACCGCTTAACTTTATGTTTTGTTTACACCGAATTAATAGAATAGTCAATAAAATTGTTTTTATTTTTTTCGCTTACATAAACTTTATTCGACAAAAAGCTCTCTTTAGTCCCCAGTGCTTATAGCTTGTGTCTTTTAGATCTGTACATGTATTAAGTAATAACATTATAGGGTCAAATCAGGAACGCTCTATTGAAATATCCGTCATTTCAGTCATTTCTATCTAACACCGACTTTGATAAAACATAGTATTGAAGACGTCGATTACTTAAGCGTCACTTCTGAAATGCCGAATGCACAAATTCTGCTTATTTTGAAATTAAGTGATCGTTCCGAGTTTTTTGCGTTGAGTATTTTTGCATGTTAATTTTATGATCAATTGGAACTATTGGAAGTATGAAACTATACCTAGAAGCCGTGTCCTCGTATGCAAAGTGAGGCAACTAATACTGAGCCAAAATGGCTTAGTTTTCAGATTTACATCCTTCATAGCTTACCTAATAGTAACTAAAATCCAATAATTGTAGTAACTAATATCTTAAATGTAGGAAAATTGAAACTTTTTTCTACTTATTCGGTATGATTAGGTAATAATGGAGAATAAAAGTCTGAAAACGGAGCCATTTTGGCTGTTTTAGTTGCCTCACTATTGACAGTGCGCTTTGTAGAGAACTATATCGTTCTACTAGGTGTTATAGGACGCTACATGCAAATGTATGGCAGAAAACTCTTTCGAAAGCAAACGAAAATTAATTCATGATTTCGCTAACTGTGCTTCAAAAATATTGCCAGCTCCGTTATCCCCGAACTCCAAATAAATAAATAAAAAAGTTCCAAAGACCTCTTAAATAAAATTAGGAGGCGTCCGATCCTGTTTATGAGGTCAACTTTGCCCACCAAAGACAACACAAACTTGCCACAAAATTAAATTAAGCATTTTCAGCGGGAAAGTTCCTTAAGTACCGCTAAAGATTTATTATTATTTTCAGCTAATAGCATCGTTTTTTTGGAACGGCCTTTAACTTTTATTGCGGTCCTTTTTTGCATAAACACCTTTTTATACAGATTAAATATTCTCCAGCGCTTAACCTTCAGAGCAAACAAATGGCAGTTTTATAGGATCGTTTTGATTGAACTAATTATTTTTAGGTTTTGGACAAACAATTCCATCTTAAAAAGCTACTTTTAGAGTTCCGTACACAAAGGCTAAAATAAATTAAAAAAAAATTAAAAACACCCAAACGGGGGACCTCTTCGATTAAAAAATTGTTCCAGAAAACGGTCCCCGACTGCAATGACACTTGTTATTTAACTTTTTAGTTTGTTTTTAGCAGGGCAGTCGTGTTATTATTATTTTTTAAATTTATTTATTTTATTTTACACATTTTTGTGACAAATTATATATTTTTGAAATGTGCTCATTAAGGCCTTTCATTTGATGCCCACATCGTAATAATTGACAAAAAAAATTTTTTTCAGTTTTGAAAATGGCGTCATGTCGCCATATTAACTTTTTTCAAAAAAAATATAGCCAGTTTCACTCGGAATGATGTAAAGATTCTAACAATATCCCATACATCCAAATCCGTTGAGCCATTTGGAAGTTATAGTGGAATAAAGAAACTCACATACCCACAAACATACATGAACCCTGAACACATAATAATATACACTCTTTTTGCTTTGGGCAGTCGTGTAAAAAACGGGACTTTAAAGACTTTGTAGCGGCAACTACCTACGCCGCACATTACCAACACACGGTTGCAACAAGTTTCATCAACCGTGTTACTAGATGGCGTTGGTGTCGAATAAACACAACGATTAGTAAGGAATAAACACCTCGTAGTATGGAGAATATATGGAGAAACTTACATCTCGCTGACGAAGTTTACTCAGCGACGCAGCATATATAGCTACAACCGCTAATCATCATCGGTTGGACCGCGGTCCCCGGGCTAATACCACCCAGCCCGGAGGAACATCTTCCACTTGGGCCTTGCTACTAGTGGCTATCTCCATCCATACCCTACTGCATTTCCTACAACTTCACTGTCCGTCTGTCTGTCTGTCACCAGGCTGTACCTCATGAACCATGATAGCCTAGACAGTTGAAAATGTCACAGATGATGTATTTCTGTTGCCGCTATAACAACAAATACTAAAAACAAAAGTAACGAAGGGGCTCCCATACAACAAACGTGATTCTTTTGCCGTGCTTTGATACGGAACCCTCCGTGCGCGAGTTCGACTCGCACGTGGCCGGTTTTCTTATGAATATTGTACCACTTTAAAACAAGTTCAGTTAAGTTACCATTGACTATTTTTGTAATTGACCGTGTTTAGTTTTATTATTGTAATATATCAATATTGCAGCATTTTAGCGTTTTACCTATACAGTTTTACTTTTATGATAAAAAAATAACATTCTCCTATTTTTTTCAACCCGTTTTGTTTACGAAAAATGTAAATACAAAATCTGTGCCGTGTCATCCCTGTACGACACTATTTCTTATTCAGGGGATATTAGCATATTTACTTGCAGTGTTGAAACTGAGACTATTTGGCATGTTGACTTAAGTATCTTCATGTTCAGATTTTTACTAGAAGACACATTAATGTCATAATATAATATCTTATAGTCACATTAGTGTTTAATCACAACAGTGTTAATATTATTTACAAATAAATAAAAGGTGAAAGTAAGTTTGGATGAAAGGCGTATATGTAAAGATTACAGGAAAAATAAATCATGTCTCAATATATTGAGATTATATAATAGCTATATATAGCACACTTTTTTAGAAATTATTAACCAAAAATACATTAGTTCCACTATCGGTCAAGAGATGGCGCTGACCCAAAACTACAATTATAATTTTATTATTCTACTTTGCAGTGTATTTATTATGATGGTACGGCAACCCTCGGTGCGCGAGTCTGACTCACTGTTGACGGTTTTTTTTATGAAAGAAATTACTAATTATTAGTGATAATTTGATTTAATAAAACAACGTATTTTTAAACCATGTCATACGTCTTTGACATCTTTTACTGTCAAAGACTGTTTTCTAAATAGGACAAGTAAGGATAAACAGATTGTAGGTACTTACTGCCAACCACTGCCAACATTGCTAGCTTTTAAAATAGTGGTTAAAATCCAGGGGTATTCGTGCACTTACATTTTACGTCAAAGGGATTCCAAAGTGGCAGGCTGTGACATTTTAAGTAATGCTATCTCCTGGAACGTGGCACATTCTAAAGAGGCTTACTTGAGAGAGGGCGGAGTTCAGTACTTAGGGACCCTATAGTCTGTTCACCGAGAGTTCGTAAGGGAGCGTTCTAAAATGCCAGAATGTTCATTGTAAAAAATTTCGAAATTATTGAAAACATTCTCGTTTTTCATTAATTATTTTCATTTTCTTTTGATAAAACTGTCGATCACTAAACTAGGTGGCTATTAGCCAAAGTCTTTTTATTATAGTTTCAAGATTATAGGTTTATTATTGGCAAAGCGATGAAAAACTACAAAAATTGGATTTCACTTTACAATTTTTTCTATAGAAAAAATTTTTAGCTCTCAATTTTCTGTCAATCACGTAACTGAGTTATTTAATCTACTATCTACAATATTTTTTGGACTAATTATTCATATAATACTGTGTGAAATTGTTGCTTAATTATGTGTATCTAACGTTGTACCTACGGGGCCTCTTAATAAAAATATTAAAAACGAAATCTACTTTCAGTATTTCCTACCTTCAATAATAAAGATACTTTCCTTTCATGTGGCAAAGTTTTGGGACACCCTGTATACTTAAACACCTTAGACGATCGAAGTTAAACTCTAATGACGAAATTACCAAGCAAAAGAGGTTTATTCTGTAGAGTTAAATTAAGGAGTGTTAAAGTGTTTCCTATAAAAGTTAATTCTAATCCTTAGAAAAATAGGATGTAGTTTTACTTTCTAGTTAGAATTAGAATTCAAATTTGATTGCGTCTTAGAAGACGCAACACAGCGGGCGCGACAGCGACACGCTCCCGCTCGCTGCGTGACCATACCTTTATAACGTGGGCCACTTCACATAAGTAAGGACAAGTTTGAAGTTGTTTTTACATTAAAATGTTTCAGCGCTTTTAATGTTCAATGGACAGCATTCAACAAATAATCAAGCTACATAGCAAGTTTTTAGACATTGAAAGAAAGCTTAATATTACATAGAACATTTTACAGTACCGACCAACTAGTAATAGGTAGGTTGTTCTAACATTTCCTGAAGTTGTTTTAATTCTTCACAGAAAAACCAATACATAGGTATTTTAGCTACATACAGCTAACTAGTTCGCTGGCTACAATTATATGAAAATCGTAAGCAAAGATTTAAAACGTTCTTTGAGTTGAGTATAGGTACTTGTTATTTAAATCATATTATTATATTATAAACATCAAACTTACCGAAATTGTCAGGAAAATTGAATTTCCACGCGACGACGACGTCGCGGGCAAAAACTAGTGTGACTTATTAACTGATTTTACGTTGGGACTTCCCTTGGAAAGCAATCGTTTCCTGGACAGTCACTTCAAGGCCGATGTATCAAAGTGAATTTAATGAACAGAAAAACTTAGATCTATATATATATATAAAAGAGTAAATCACTCACTGACTCATCACGAAATCTCAGAAACTATAAGTGCTAGGAGTCTCAAATTTTGCATGGGGGTTCCTTTTAGGGTGAAGGTGCTCACTAAGACGAGATTTTGCGAAATTCAACCCCTAAGGGGGTAAAACAGGGTGGCAAAGTTTGTATGGGAGAAAGCGATTCCTTGGCCCGATTGACTTGAAATTTGGCATAGACATTCTTTCACAAAATTAATTGAATAGGTGTTTCGTATTTTCTTGAAATGTATGTAACAGGGTTGAAAAGGGGTAGAAAGCTATTTTTAGGGTGGTTGACTTCGATATCGGAATCAAAACTTCTTAGTGCATTTGTACGATTAAGAAAATAAATGTCAGTTGTCAGCGCTGACGTCCACTGAATTTTCCAAAAGACTAACATCATAAAATAATACACTATGTAATTCTTTAACATAATTGCACCCGGCATGCGTTGCAATATTACGATTTTTTAGCCAGGAGCCTTTTCAGTCGTAAGTAGAACATTATTAATCGGATGTGGAATGTGGATGAATAGGAGTGCATACTGCATAGGAAACAAATAAACATACACAAAGACTTCTATGTTGTTGAACATTACATTAGATTTTTATTTATAAATAAGAAAACATTAAGTATTAAATCCTTACTTAATATTATAAATGCGAAAGTCCGTTTGTTTGTTTATTTGTTTGTTTGTTTGTTACGCCTTCACGTCTTAACTACTCAACCGATCATCATGAAATTTTGTATACACGTTGTCAAGGGTAAAGGGAAGGACACAGGGTACCTTTCATCCAGAAAAAACGCACAGTTCTCGAGGGATAGCAAAAAACTGTCCACGCAGACGAAGTCGCGGGCGGCCGCTAGTTATTTATATGTCTGTGTTGCGCTTTTGGCGTGCATTTTTAGCGTCATCGCATCCAAAGAGTATTGTAAGAAAAACTATGGCCGGGTCACACTACTTGGAATGTGTGCGTGTTTTGGTCATCCAACTGTTGGGTGATTTTTTCGACGCTGTCGTAGCTTCGACTGTCTATCTATACATATAAATAACCAAAGCAAAAAAATAAGGCACTGTTAAAGGGTTAAAAAGCAAAATATTAGTATCAGTAGTTGTATTTGTAGAGTCGTTGAGTTGTCGCGATCCAAGTTAAAGTCAACACTGGCATTAAGAAGCGCGAAGCGTGAAATGGAAGAGAGTTGCATCACTTTTTGTGATCGTAGGGTTGTCAATAAAAACAGGTACCTACTTTATTCTAAAATGTGGACTTTGACCTGTCTTAAATTTATGCTGTCTAAGCTGTCTTTGTCTTTCAATGTACAAAAGTTAGAGGATTAATTCTATTCCATATATGTTATGGATTTTATGGATTGGATGCATATTAAATAACAATAAATTACTTTTTTATTGCTTTTAGCCTCTAGCAGAAATCAGCAGAACAATATTGTGGATAAACACTTTCAGCAGTCAGACTTGAAGAAAAGTGACTTTACCATACCTATCTGAATTGGCCATCGGCCCAAGCTAGCATGTGTACGTTAAAAGTACATACTAACACTACATTATCCAACACATTTTATCTCTGAGTAAATAAGCTGGTAACGTCTGGGGCTATGGGATTAACTCCTTATTTAATTTATTTTATATTTTTTGATATTTGACAACCCTCGGATTCGTCCATCCGGATACTTCGTTGCACTTCAATAAGACTCGAAAGACAGTTGTTGTTTTTCTCAATGTTGTTGCTTTTAGCCTTAAAATAATTAGCTAAATTATGTACAATGAAAACTTGTAATTTTCATTTTAGAAATAATTTTTGGCCTTTATTTCAGGAAAAGGTCAGTAAAGAAAATTTAATTGCAATTTACTTATGTATTTTACTGTTGAAAGAAATGGAGAGACAAGGAGGACTAACCATAATCCACTACACTGGCCCAATGTGGATTAATGGGTGCTAACGACTGCCCTCCCATCTCTTGACTGACCCGCGCTACTGCGCTATCGAGTTTCTCCTTATTATTATTAATTAATTAATAATTTTTTTTTTACAAAACATTGGTTTACAATACAGCAGGTTGGGACCGTCTAGTGAGTATTACAATACTTGTGACAGACAGCCCCGCCGCTCAATCAGCACTTACATATACCAATTATACATGAACAAACTTAGGTAAGTAAGTTGTATTTTTTTTATTGTATGTGTGTGTGTGTGTGTTATGTATGCGTTGCTCGAGCGCACGAAGTTATCTGTCCCAAAGAGAATGTAAAAAAACAAGCGTTTTAATCTGTCCTCTCTCTATTTTGTGCTACAGAGCTTGCTACGCTTGTTTACTACAGTTCGTGGTGCTACGTGCTACGGAATCCGTAGCACGGATGCTACGTTGACTCGTAGAGTGCTAACACTGGGCGTATTACAGTATCACTTTTTAGCTTAAAATCTAAAATTAAGATCATATAAAGCGGCTGTTTTTTTTTTCTAAATACCAAAAGTTGACATCAACTTCTTAATCTTTGTAATAATTAAAAATCTTTTTTGCAAATCATTGACAGTAATTTGTAAAAACTAATTATTTTTTATTGTTTAAAAATATAACCTTCATGAAACAATGTTTAGCTGAAGCTTGTGGTTGGCTATATATCAAAGTCTATAAACTTGCAACTTGTTGACGCAACTCCAGACAACTGCACTCTGTTACGTATGCTATTGTACTGTCGCCCTTGGAAGTAGATGAACATTGTGGAACTATGTCACGCTAACTATTATGTTCATACAGTTGGATTTTCTTAATGAACAAGAGTTATAGTTGGTGTGATAAAGTACTAACATGTTCGAATACTTCTGACGCCAGCTGTACCAACATTTACACAACTTCATGACGTAAACTCATAACATAATAGTTAAAGGTTGACTACAATTGTACGCTGCCCACGCACGGAATAATAGAATAGGTCTTTACCTATGAAATTGCCAATTTCTATAGAGAATTTTCAAGAAGTTGCATTTTTCATATTAGCATTTTCTTTGTTCATTTAACAACCGCGAAGACTCAAGTAACAAAACTTTTATGTACTAATGTTTAAATACTATGCTAATTTATTCCATTTATGAAAAGCGAAAAACTTAAGTTTTGGCTAAGTTACAATCCCTCCGGTCTCCCTTTTTTTGTTCACAAAAAAGAGCCACTTTCAAGATTTTTTTTGGTTCCGTAGCCTAAATGGCAAAAAACGGAACCCTTATAGATTCGTCATGTCCGTCTGTCTGTCCGTATGTCACAGCCACTTTATTCCGAAAGTATCAAGATTACTCAGTTGAAACTTGGTATGTAGATGTATTCTGTTAACCGCTTAACGAATTTAATACAAAAATAAAAAAATAAAAGATTAAAGGGGGGACTACCTATACATGGACGTGAATCTGAAAAAAAAAATTTTCTTCAAACCAATTCGAGTGGGGTGTCTATAGACAGGGGACCTATTTTTAAATCGCTCGAAGCCAGTCAAGCGTTTCTACTGATTTTCGTTCAACATCTCATTGTTTTGAGTCATATGTCGAACGAAAATCAGTAGAAACGAGCGCTCGACGCCAGTCGAGTGATTCAAAAATAGGGCCCCAGATCTTTAAAAATAACATTGAGGTTTATAAGACAATTTTTTCTCAAAGTCAACCGTTTGAAAGATATACACCGCCAAAGTGGTAAAATGTGTGTCCCTCCCTTTAATTTTTGAAATAAGAGAGTGAAAAATCTAAAAAAAATATGTACTGTAGATCTTAATAAACACATTCAAGGAAAATTAATTTGAACGAGATATAGTAATTAGTTTTTGAGATATTGCACATTTTCCAAAACCGCAAATATAACTTTGTCATTCATACCAACACTGTGAAAAACAAAGTTATTTTTGCAGACGAAAAATGATAGGTGGTATTAAATATGCTATGGTATAAGGTAACTACGGAACCCTACGGCGCGTGGCCCGACACGCACTTGGCCGGTTTTTATTTTTTATTAGAAAGCTAAAATCAGGGCTTTATTTTTACTGATAGTTGACTATCATGGACATAATTCGATACAATATCAAGATATTGTTTAATATTTTAAATCAAGGAAGTACTATTTTCTCTGTATGTGTCGAAATATTGTCAATTTATAGGTAAATACCTAAAATGAAGTCTGTGTTATAGATAGAATCGCTCTGGCTGAATTCGAGAATACCTCTGCAGTAACAGACCTGATACCATACCTGAATTTAGCAGTTAACACGGTTTGGCCACATTTTGTCTAAACGTATTGTATTGTACGCACAGGGCATGAAAGACCAAGACATGATTGCCATGAACCACAAAGTTTAAAGTAGACTTTCTGTCTGCTTGTTTTGCAAGTAGACAGAAATATATAATTTGTGGCTCATGGATGGACAGAATTTTTATGCCTTTTATTCTATAGTCGCGCTATATATTTGCTCGACGCTTCAATAGCTCGTATCTCTGTTGACAAACTGATAATTTTTGCAAAAAAGGACGAACGATTATCTTATCATTTATTTTTTTACTTTTTCGTACGGCTTTTTGTTTTCTATTAAAGCAAAAAACTATTGGTCTTCCTTCGTACATGAATTGTAAAAAAACATAAATGACGATGATTATATTTTACGTACATATTCTAAATTTTTTTTCTTCAGTCGTATATTTAGCTGAATTATTTAAAACAGTCATGTAAAAATAAGAAACTTACACTTATTTTCACTATTCAACCTGGGCCTGAAAACTAAGTAGCTAATTGATTTAAAATTTCACAACAATAGTAAACCATTACAGTTCAATTGTAAATCCTATAGAAATAATAACAATAGAATTGCTTTTAGTTAATCTTCAACAATACGTCTATTTTCTATGAACTTAATAAATAAGATTTATTTTCCTTCATTTGTAAAATGAAAGGGCAAATGAAAAACTTTGTTGTGGCATAATAGAAAATAAATAGGGTAGTCACGTTCTTTGATAATCACATTAACATGAAATGTAATAAAATTTAGTTACCTGACAGGGTTTGCCTTGTCCAAATACAATAATTTGTTTGTGATCGTTTTGTAGATTAGGTACTTTTTAGGGTTCCGTACCAAAATGGTAAAAAATGATTCTGGATATCTCGAGAACAACTAATGGTATCAACTTGAAATTTGGAACAGTTTAAGATGACATTTGCCCAACTATATTGCAAATAAGAAATAAATAAAAAAATAAATATTTTTTACAACAGGGACTGAAAAGGGGTCTTAAACATTTGAAGTGGGGCTACTAGGGCATGTGGGGTATCATATGAAAGAGCGCCGTTTACACGTTTTCAATCCTTATTTATTTTTGTTTTAGGCCGCATATTTTTTTACTTTTGGTGAAAAATGAAAAAAATACCGTCCCCACCCCCCCCCCCCCCCTTATCTCCGAAGTTTGCAAAGAGAAAAATCTGAAATAATTCTATGTGATAGCAATAAGTTAACATTAGTTCCAATATCGGTCAAGAGATGGCGCTGACCTAAAAATGCAATACTAATTTTATTATTCTACTCTGCAGTGTGGTTTGATGGTGCAATTATGATGGTACGGAACCCTCGGTGCGCAAGACCGGCTCGCTCTTGACCGGTTTTTTTAAATCTGCTTAACTTTTCCATCACGTGTCTCGGTCGCCGGCAACCGTTTGGGTGTTGATGATTAAAAAAAAAAAGAATTAAGATTCTTCATAGGATTAATTCTTTGAATCGTAAGAAATGGTCTTGCTTTTCAAGTAAGTTCGTAGAAGTTCGCGAGAACGTGGGCTCATACAAAAGTTTCGTAGAAAAATGTTTTTACCTGATTAGAAATATTTCCTGGAAAAATCGAAATTATCTTTCCTCAAAACGCAATTCGTACTATTACAACATTACAACCAACAGCGTTATCTATCATGTTAGAAGTAATGACATTGAGAAATATAATTATCGTTTAAAAATACAAAAATACAACATTATGAATGGTTTTTGGAACTTAAAACAAATTGTTTTACATACAAACACAAATAGGATTAAGTTTTTAGATTTTTTAATTTCCCGACTTTTCCTGCTGGGGTTGTGGGCAGGAATTGTTTTTAACTAAAATAACAGGGTTTTTATAACATTCGAACGAAATAAAAAACCAAGACCAATAAAATCGATGGTTATTTCAAGACGGCTTGCCATCAACAAGTAACGGTCCATTAAAATGGCAATAATGGAGAGCTTTTACTAACAATTTATAGTGATGGGATCCGTGTTGCAGCATTATTAAAAAGTTAAAAACCTCATCAAGGTTTTGTGGTTTATATTAAAAATAAGAAAAATACCGACAAAGAAAAATGCCAAGTAAACGGGAACCACATCTTTAAATTTTAAATACTGAACATTCCCAATGCAGACTTCATGAGACTATTTGGAGTTAATTTTCAATTTAATATGTTTCTAGAGAAGACTAGAAATCATGATTTATTATTGACATTATCATGAAACAAAACGCCATTTGGTAGTTTGGTGTCATTATATTGGCCCCTCTGTGAAAATTGTCCAGCAAACCAATCATGAAAATTGTTTTTTCAAGGGTGGCTTTGGCTTCCTTGAAAAAAAAAACACGTAACAGAATAGGATCATAGACATAGAAAAATTTCGCTACGCTCAAGTAGACGGATAATGGTGCGAGTGAGAAACCGATTCTTACGGCTTATTCGATGTGCGAGAAAGAGTTAAAAGAAAATGACAGCAGAACCTAGTTTGACTTCATTTATCGTCTGTTATCATCTTGGTGAAAAGCGTCCACACGATTATTTTGTAATTTTGACTGCGATCTGATCGGTTTGGCTCATAAAGCTATATAAATCAATAATGGTGTCGTGTTCTGTACTGAATTGTAATGTTACTTACGACAACAACCCAAATAAACACTCATTTCTCAGGTAAATAAGATTGTACAAGTACCATTTTCATATTTCATATTTTAGTTGAATATATTCCTAAACACACTAAGTAATACACTAATATCATGCTATTAACCGCCTATTTTCTAAATAAAGGCTGATTTCTAAACATTATGTGTTAGATAAAAAGATATTATATCCGTGAATTTAAGAAAATAAGGCGTAGAGATTGATCAAAAATTATTATATTATCGATACTCATGTCTTAGATTATTTATATGTCAAGATAGACAGTCGTAGCTACGACAGCGTCGAAAAAAATATCACCCAACAGTTGGGTGACCAAAACACGCACACATTGTCAGTAGTGTGAGCCTTCCATAGTTTTTATTACAATACTCTTTGGACGCGATGATGCTAAAAATGCACACCACCTTAAAAAAGTTGGCCTGTTTTGTTTAATACGTCAAAAACCTAAGACTCTATCTAGACATATAAATAATCTAAGACTCATGTCGATGATTTCCAATATAACCTTATTTGTCTTTGTGAACACTGATAGCTTTATCTAAAGCTGCTTTTAACCGACAGTTTTCAAATGGTAAATTATACCTACTTAAGTACTAATTTAACAATATTTCCAGGTTTCCTGTAAATCCAGTGATTAAGTTACTGGATAAATGTCATAAATAGAATAGGCTGGGAGCCTCAAGGAGACTTGTAAGAAATTATTTAAATAAAATTGTTCAAAATCTTGTTTGTGTTTTATTTATTAGAGCAATAATACATTATGGTTATCGACAATCTAAAATGGACTTCAGGGCATCCCTAAAGTTCACGCACACGTTTACAAATTTTCACACACTGGCTCATGTCACTTTTGGTGTCGCAGCCAAGCGAACTCTGTTCCTCTATTCCAGTGGAATATTAACTTTATGAATAGGATCGGCATAAATGTCAATTGTCAATGTCAGATTGATTTAATTATGTGACAATACTGCCAATTCCCTTTTTTATTATTACCCGGATTTAACGGCACTGGGTTCTTGCCCTTTTGTGCCAAACATGACAGTTAACAATTTTCATTCAGTCTGCGTTGACATTGGGTCGTTAGGTTACGTTTTAAAATCAACTTTTTATCCCTAGCATAATATTAAAACTTACTTAACATCACATATTTTATTAAGCTATTTAGAAGAAGTATTAAGTATTTAGAGTATTAAAATTCTAATATTCAGTTCATGGCACGCAAAGCTTTAATGTGGTTCTAAAATATAGGGGTTTCTGCCATTCTTCATTATCCTATGACTCATTACGAGTTATTATTCTCTTATGAATAAGAGCAATGGCAACCCTATTTACTAAAACAAATAGAACTTCTAGCATTGAATCATTAACTTTCCGCCCTGTGCTTTGAATTGATGACAAAAATGGCCATTGGTCACTTTCAAAAGTAAATTCGCACCAACTCTGCTTCTATTTTCGTTATGAAAATTGAAATTGGAACTGCACCGGAACAATTTTAAAATTTAAATTCAGAACGCCTTTGAAAGTGAAGGCAACAAAGCGCGTGGCATGTTACTGCGACGGAAGAGGTCGAACGAAACCCCTTCCTTCTGTGTTAGGTAGGGTTGCTACTACTGCACATGCTACTTGTACTATCTTGTATTAGTTTTTATTCGGTAACTAATTACTAACTTATACATATAAATAGGGGGCTAATTGTCTAATGTCTAAATCACTTTCATTTGACAGTTGGATGTGACATTTCTTCATTTCTTTGGTAAGTTTTTATTTGTGCCAAAAATAAGTATTAAAAGAAAGTGATTGCAATAGATTTTGAAATTAAACAATTAGTGGGCAGGAAACGTATTTTGTATTATTTTAAGACACATTTTTACGCATTTAGCGAATTAAGTTGACATTTGTGATTTTTGCCAGTCATAATTTATGTGTATGTCATGTGTATACTTTACAGCGGTGGAATGTATGTGCGCGAAGTGGCGTGACGTCATCTGCGGAACATCTCGAGCAGCCCGGCCGCGCCACCGCCATACCAAGGAATAGGTGGGGTGACATCACGCCTTTACAATCGGGTAATTCATATCGTGCAAAAATTCGTCAACTTAAATTATTTCCTGATGGATTAAAAAAAATTCAATGTCGTATTAGTTTTGGCCTCTTTTTAATCCCATTTTGTTAAATTAAGGTTTTCAAAATCACGTAACTTCTCCATTATTTCACATGTTAGTCCTAAGTGTGGCAACCCTGTACTCTTCAATTTTATCAACAGCGACTCACAATGAGCTATTATGCCAGGCAGAATCCGCGTCGCTTTAAAAATGTCGCGAGCGTATGAGAGCCCTTTGTGATTTTACGCCTGTCTTCAAGATCGAGTAAATTTTTTAAGTAGATAATGTACTAGTGGCTCTATTATTAGCTTTAGACCTCGCGTTTGTGATATTTTTGAGTTTTTTTTGTCGAGGCTAGCTTTTTATGATTTTGCTAAGTATATCTTTATTTTGGTTTGAGCCCACCAATTTAGTCGTCCCTGGAAAGGTGTCGAAACGTCGGGAAACAAAAAAAATCGGGTTGCACTCCGGGAGTGCCGGCAGAAGTGAAAACTTGAATATTAACGTTGTGCATTTTTGATATTTTGAAATTAGCGTCAAAGGATTAAAATTATTTCTTTCCTATTACTATACAGTCATACAATTCAATCAGTTTGTAATTAAAGAAAAATTCTAAAGATTTCACGCCAGTGGCCTTTTTAATTTCTACATGCACGCATTCTACGATTTAAATTTATAGTCACAGAGTATAAATAAGTCTATGATTTCACCGAAGTGATCGCTGCTATTAGTTCCATTTTCAAAATTGGCGCGTTGCTGGTGACACAAGTGTTTACGTCTTTAAATGACGCGCCGCCATTTTTACCGCACCCCGTAGAAAGAGAGGGGGATACTTCCGCCGCCAGCTGTCTACTCTCCATCCGTCACATCCGTCTTACGCATTTTCGATCAGCCACGTGATTCTTACTGACGCGAGTTTAGCATTTTTTCCCCATTACAAAAAAGCGTACAACGCCGCTAAAGAAGTTTTCACTTCAAAAAAACAACAAATCAAAACTAAATAATTCTAAAATAACATCTGAATTAACCAATATACGCGCTGTAATCCGTAAAAAGTGTTTTATTTCAAATGAACTGTACGCGCGGAAGCCTTAAAAAAAAGTGTATAACTAAGAATGTACATGAGAAAACACAAAAGAGGCGTTCAAGCTCGGTAATTTGAGAAACTTTTTGGTCGTTTTAGTCTACTATTGTTAAAGGTTAAATAAGAAGATCACCCAATTTGAATAGCGAATTTGTAGGTTAAAGTATTCTAGCTGGCAAAGCCTTAAAATAAAAGGTTGTAGATGTAATATTTTTAATGAAACATTTACTGATCTGAAGCAGGGGGTCTATTACGAAAAGTTTAATGCGATACACGCAGCTGCGTCCGTGCTTCGTTTTGTTTGTTTCCTATTACAAATCACTTTCGTATACGATATTGCGAAGAGATTGCGTGAGTTTGACAGTTTCTCTCTAGCGTATCCGACATCGTTCGTTTAGTAGTCCATAAACTACGATAGCCAAATTCAAAATGTCTGTTATAACTACAACCAACGAACTGCGGACGATTATCGTGGCCAAGTGACTGCTTACGCAATTGCGTACGTTATTTTCGTAATAGGCCCCCTGAACTTAATGGTTTATGAAACGTCTGCAATTCATATCATATTGTAACCTAATGACTGAATTAGTTCTAATTGATTAAACAAGGATTGAGTTGAAATAAGAAGGCGGAATCTGAGAGATACACCGAAACTAGAATAATTATATTGCAGTAGGAAGTTTTATTAAAGTGACAGATGTCATTGATTAGAAATGCATTAAATGACAATTAAGAAACTATAGCTGTGTTCATATTTCAACATAATCATTAATTATAATGAACGTTTCAGACTTCTTTCATTTAACCAAAACATTAAATTCATAAAAAAGCAGAATCTGTAAAATAACACAACACTGACAAAACAGCGAATCGTCTGTTAAACATTGTCAGAACAGTTTTAAATTGTGAAGTTGGCAACCCAGTTCGTGGCCGGTGCCGAAGCGGTTAACACTGTTAAACTTTTGCTTAACTACGACCCTGTCAAAGAAATTTCGACAATTTATGTTTAACTAAATACCTGATGTTAATTGCATTTTATGATGTAACATTGCAAAGTGTAGTAGGTATATAAGATTGTTTTATTATGTATGTATGTTAGTCTATAAGGCATTTATTGTATGGGCTATAAATGGCTTTATCTACACCCATGCTTTAAATCCTCTGTAACAGGTTCTGAAACAGCTTACTGCCATCATTACAATATCCCGAGCGAGAGCTGGTCCTGCAGCGCCGCGCGCCCACGCGCGAGCAACGCATTATGAAAATCAGTACAACATTATAACACTCTTGCGGAAGACATAATGACGAGGAGGGAGAGGAAAGTCAAAGTCAAAGACAAAGTCAAAGTCAAAACCTTTATAGAGGATACATATCATGGGTTAAGATAAATATCATGGGTGTTTTTAATCCATGTGTATTAAAATATTGTTTGTTTCCCTAATAAAAATAAGAAAAAATAAAAAAATGGGTGTAGATAAAGTCTTGTATGCAACTGTACATAATTAGGTATTAAAACACTCATGTGATAAACCCACATTCGTGTTTTAATACCCCTCGTTATAGTACAGTTGCATAAATAAATAACTATTAGATTAATACCAACGGCAACTTTTATTCTAAAACGTATTTAAGTACACAATTTTTTATTCAAAGTGTAAGTATTAAAAAAACCTGGTACACAAAAACTTTTACTTAGCCAAACACAAATATTTTTAACACTTTTATAATTTTTCTATGCCTTGCTGCGTGCGTGCTGCATATAGACGACAATGTAAATTAGCAAGGAAGGAAACTTAATTTAAAATATTCTTTACAGAACCGTTATTTTTAATCAGAAAATATTTACATAAAAACAACACTTGAAATTCAAACAATTGTGGTCCAGTCCCTCACGAAATCGAGCCAGTATAAATTAAATTTGAAAAGCTGTTTTCGGTGAGGCCTAACATAATATTGACGGTAACTCTTTGTTACCAAACAATAGACTCTTGAGCACCGTAAATAAAATACGAAATTAATGAACACCCTCAGACTCAGACGAACAAACTGTTTGTTACCCTTGAATGGAAGTGACGACGTTGTTTCTGCGAAGTGACTTATACGGGCAGTGGTAGAAGTTGTGCGAACAAATCTCGAACTTTTCAACAAGTTGCGGAGAAACATTACAACTAATAATGGTGTCACCTTGGCTTTTTCAGAGAAGTTTCGATGGGCTTTTTGGTAGAATGTACGAGTAGGTATGTAGGTAATAATAAGAAAGGAAATTGTGGGTTTTCGCTCTTTCTTTTGCCTCTACAAATAAGTATCTAGGTACCTACTACAAATAGATACGTTATAGCAAAAAACGTGCTTTCTCTCTTTGATTTTAAAAAGGTTTTGAAAGTGTTAAAGCGA
The DNA here is from genome assembly GCA_943789525.1 of Agriphila geniculea. Classification (NCBI taxonomy): domain Eukaryota; kingdom Metazoa; phylum Arthropoda; class Insecta; order Lepidoptera; family Crambidae; genus Agriphila; species Agriphila geniculea. The sequence continues at coordinate 6,438,419 of OX038886.1, read as the reverse complement.
CTTTACGATGTGAGGTTATAAATATTTTTATTATGTTTATGGTAGGAGTAGGTAACTTACTTAAAATCAACCGTCTTCATTTTTTTTTCGTTTAATTTTTAGAAAAAAAAATATAGAGCTGGATAGGGTTACATCTATTTTACATAGAACTAAAAAAAAAACTTTCCCGCTGTAGACAAAGTCTGTCAAAAATTATATTCCGACGTAGGACACCTCGAGATTCATTAAGCTGGTGTAACGTTAAACAGATAGAAATAACAAAAAGATACATTACTGATAGCGTTTTTTATCATGTTTCTGGTAGACATGAAGAAAATCTATCGGAATTTTTAAACAATTGAATTTCAACTCTACTACTTCAGACATAAAGCACCTTTTAGTACCCATTGCAAGGATCTCTGACAATAGATCATACTTAAGCGTCGTCGCGCGCAGAAACTCTCTCTTGTTTGCGTGTTTACTTTGTCAAAAAGTATAAACAGAGACTGAAAATACATTTTTAAACGTGCCGAGCAACGGAACGTTTTGTAATTCTGTTTTGAATATTTCATAAACTTAAGAATTTAAATCTTCTGTTTTCATTTGATTTTTGTTTTAGTAAGTTCAACTTTTGTCTGTTTATCCTTGCTTGTGTTATTTGGTAATAATCTTTACCCAACTCTTTAACGAAATAATCATTTATAAAATATAACAAAAGGTTTTCCACACATATAAAAAATTGTTAATAATTAATAGCGTGCGAGCGAGCTCTCCTGCCCCGCGAGGCGGGCTCGCCGCCCGCGCCGCCGCGCGCTGCTGCAATCCGCCACACGCAGCGCTGCTCTATGAATATACAGGAAACAGCCCTGGAGCGGACGCCCGCGCCGGGATCCCGCTCAACGCAGCGGAGGGCCTTAGAAGTGAATAAGCTTAACTAGTTTTAGCATGCAATGCACTATTTTGCACTATGGCTCTTCACGCATGCCTGCACATAGACGAAAATGCAAGATGAACATGAAAGCGCACTGGTGTGTGCATATACGTATACGCATAGCTTCTTTCAGACTCGTTATTATATAGACTTTATCTGTCAAATGTTTATTTGAAATAATTTAACTACTTAGTTCTTTTTTAGCAAAAACTTTGACATCAAACAAACAAGAACATTTTTTTTTGTATAATCCAACCAAGAAGGGTTTAAAATAAGGTTAACAATCCCTAAGTAAAAATCCCTTTTAAATTACTTTCAACGAAACCGCCATGAAGGCAAAGTTAATTTTAAGGTGCCATTGTGTTTTTTAATTAAGACTGCAAATTAACAATCGCGAAACAATGGGTAATGGTCCATTGTAATTCTTGATGAGATAGCATGGCATGAAATTTATCTTGGACACCAAAGAAGCCGAATTAAATCTGGTCGACTTTGTGGTAATAAAATGTACTAATACCTATTGTTTATTGTTTAACAGTATGAGAAGTGGAATATAGGGTAGGTACGTACTAGGTAGGTATACCAGATATAGGTCGGTTACAAAAAAAGGTGTAATAAATAACTTAGTAAGTTATTTATTACACTAAGTAAGTGTAATACAGAATAATTATGCAATTTCGTACTTGTTTTCTTAGAAATCAATCCTTATGTCAGACTATCGTGGTCTTTGACTCAAAATAATGCCTTAAATTTTAGGAAAATAAATTAAGGGTACACGGGAAGAAGGGGCTAATCGACATTTAGCTGAAAAAATGGCTGTTTAAAGTTGAATGGTTTATTTTTACAAAGACGATTAACAAGAAATGGGCCTCTTTTAAATAGTTTGTGTTTTGAGTATGCCAATGCCATCGAATGCAATTGTTAGTTTGAACTGGACAATTAGCAAAATAATAATAATAATAATATAAATAATAATATACCTACTCTAATTTTACTGAGAAGATATAACGAGAAATGGGCCCCTTTTAGTTTGTTTTGAATATGTCATTTGAAAGACCCATTCAAAGGCTATATTGAATGCGATTGTTAGTTCAAATTGATCAAAAATGTCGATGAGCCCCTTCTTCCCGTATGCCCTTAAAATTTCTAGAACTGGAGTTATTATATTTTATACTGGTACAATTACTATTACAATTAAGAATAAGTATACTTTAAATATTCGACTCCAAATATCAAAATATCAGAGGCGGATGTAAGAGGGAGGAGGGTTTGGGGATTAAACCGAAAGTATTTTTAACTTCAAAAACAGAGGTGGTTCTCATGTCCATAGTTTCTTTATTTATGTTGCGCCAGACATTCGCCAATCCGATTTATCGGTTTGAAAACTAGTAATGACTGTTTGAATAACCAACATTTAATTGGCATTTTACTTCGTAACATTTAATATTGATTTCCTATCTGGCAACACTGTTCTTCTACGGAAATATATATGTTATGGCTAAAACTCGAAGTGCAGCTACACCTAGTTTTATCCAGCTAAAATTAGGTGAGGTGTAGCCTGTAGCTTTTGGTTAAACCTAGGTGTTACCGATCTGCTTTACTCCTGTAGGTCCTGAATATAGGTTAGTAAGAATTAATTTCGTGGTTATTTTTTTAACAGACAACAGAAATAACTTTCTTTATACCCCATAAATTACTTCCCCTTTGTAGAAGCACAAAAAAGGCTAGACCTAGTTTTAACCGGCTACACCTTGTATTAGCCACGAGCAAATCGGTTACACCTAGGTTTGACCTACTTTTAGCCAGCTAAAACTAGCACCGCACTTCGGGTATTAGCCGTATTATTATAGTGCGTATGTCCCAAGAACCTTCCTTTTATTATACCGGCCAATAGTGATTACAGTCTACTAAGTACTATTTTTATTCAATGACAAGATCAAGCCTCGCCTAAACCTTGTATTGTCAACGGCACCACTGGGGTGTCGTTAACAGTTTTTATTTGTAACCACACCACTGCCGACTAGTGATGTGCATTTAGGTACATCGTTTTTCTAGAGGCAAATAATATTTACATAAAGAGATCATTCATGTTATATCGTGATCTTACGAATTATAAATAATTGATATCGATAAACGCATAAGTTATTAGAACTTCATTACGGTGGTGTGGTTGCCAAAAATATTGTTGACGTCACCCCAGGGGCCAGTCTACCTATACTATTGTTAACATCATAATCGTGTCCCGATTGTGTTTCGGTTTTGGGTTTAAGAAACAAGAACTGTGTCAAAGAGCATACACAACTCAAACACGATTGAAACATGAAATATTAACAATAGCAGACTTGGGCCCCTGTAGGTTCGCCCTTTGGTGTCGTTGACAACACATGGCCAATATCGAAATCTCGGATCCGTCCATTTTCACATTATAATTTCTCCCAGCCTCCTCAACCCCGCAGCAATCTCTTCGCCAGAACGTACTATCTCAGAACCCGCCGATATGTAGCTGGCGCCTCTGAAATTGTTTCTTTTTAATAAATAAGTAGGACAACATCAAATTTTAGTCTGTTTACGCATACTTAGTTGATAAAAAACCGGGTTTTCCAAACCCACTTCAAACTAATACAAATTGTAACCCGCTAATTATTTCCACTCTTAGTGATTGATTTAATACAATATTGTTTTTTGAGCAGTCATAAAATTTTGTGGTGTGGCTTAGACCAGGGGTCTCCAAACTACGGCCCGCGGGCCAGTACCGGCCCACGAGCACCAACAATCAGGCCCGCGAAAGCAGGCCGGATTGTATCAACAATACTGCAATTTACAGTATGTTGGTAAGATAAGCTAGCTATATCCCTAGCTGGCCCTTGTGATTTCGTAGAGGAGTTAGTCTGGCCCTTATGCTAAAAAGTTTAGAGACCCATGGCTTAGACCATCAAACTGAACAACTTTGTCTATGGGACCAACTTTATCAGAGCGAAAAAATAATCAGCTGTTTCATACATTTTGGACGAATAAATATTGATGTTTTCTATGGAACAGCTGAAGACAAAGCTATATACAAAGTTGTTCAGTTTGATGGTCTTTAAGGCCAAGCCACACAGCGGGCGTGGCGTGACGGGACGGGACGGCGACGCGACGCTGAGCAGTTGTAATGTACTAGATACTATGGACGACGTCACACAGACCGGCGTGGCGCGACGTGTCGCGTCCCGTCGCGCCACGCCGCCGTCGCGCCGAGCGTGAATACAGATCGAAAGCGCAGCGGGGCGGAACGTAGGCGAGATCACGCCCGCAGTGTGAACTCTACCGTCGCGCCGGCCGTCCCGTCACGCCGCGCCCCATCGCGACCCGTTGCTCCACGCCCGCTGTGTGGCTTGAGCTTTAGCCATACCACAAGATTTTTACTGCTCAAAAAAACACACTGTTTAAAAAAGTGCCATTTTCAAATCTACAATTAAAAAAATCAAAACGTAGTTCATAAGCATTACAACATAAGTAAATACTAAATACTTTAAAGTCTAAGTGGCCCGTTTGGAGACAGGCTGCCTGGCGCGGCGTGTGCGGAGTGTTCCCACGGCCCGGTCCGGCCCGGTCGCCATTCCAACATGGAAAGTATCCCAAAAATATTCATATTGGTACAGTTTAAAAAAAATCTAATGTTAATTGATTCGTCCACTCCATTATGACTTGTGCATCAAACGCAACGAACTGAATGAAATGAGTAGCGAAGCGAGCGACGGATCAGCACACGCGCCCGGGCGGCGGCAGGCCCCAATAGGCGCGACGATTCCCACGGCCTGTGGGCCTGCCGAGGCGCCCTGTATTCCCGTTGTCCCCATTGACCGTGTCCCCATTAATGGGGACAGCGGGAATTCAATAAAATAATTAAAATTACTTCCCGTTGTCTCCATACGCTGTCCCCATAATTTTTATGTAATATTATATTTTATAAATTATTCCCGTTGTGCCCATTGCGTTCAAATTAAAGGAAGAGTGCCTCAATAGTGAGATTATTATATAGGTTTAGGTTTATTTAGCGGGTTTGATCCCCACACAAGACAAATTTTTGTATGCATGAACATATTCAAATGGTATAATAAGGCCCCATAATGGAGACAAAATCATGGGGACAGCGGGAATAAATGCGAGTCGCGATCTAGCCTGTGAAAAATCAGGCCGTGGGACCGCACCTGAGAAACCGTATTGCCAATTGTATGGAGACCACGTGGTTTATGTTTTAATACCGCCACTCGCACACGGGTCGTGATTACGGACAATGCGAGTGTGAACATGTGGTTAAAATAGACATATGTCTGAAAAAATCAAATTGGCTGAATATTTTTATAGGTAGGAATAAGCTCCCTTATTAATAGAAAAAAGATTCAGAATTATCGGATTTGTTAAATAAAAAAAATTCGCTAATGTATCCATTTTGCTATTATTTCCGTACATTTGTGGAGACGAAGTGACTTTAATTTTTTTTATTTTCACGATAATTCTAAATCTTTTCTCTATTGATAAGGAAGCTAATAAAAAATATTCAGCCAATTTGATTTTTTTCGGACATTCCCCATTACATAAAAAATATTTCCCTCTTACCTAGTCTCTATCAGGTAGGAGTGCGTTATTCCCTGTTCGTAGGCCCAGTCAATCGGAGTGCCTGAAGTTCTCGACGAGCCCAGCGGTCCTACTGTGCCTCTAGTGAATCGCGTCCTATGCACTTTGTTCATAGCCTGGTGAAAAGCAAATTACTATTATATCGTGAGACTTAATGTTATTGACTTGTTTTAACGGATATAAAAAAAATAACGTTATTTAACGACTTGTACTATTTATGTTTTCTGTGTAGGGTTGCCAACCCTACTATATAATTTAGTATCCTACTATATTGGGGGCTCGCCTAGTATAGTTTTTGAAAAAAAAAAATATCGGGTCATTTTGAACTTACCATCCAAATATTAAGGATGTGTCCAGTCCAAGAAACTAAACAACTTTCTCTAAGAAACATGTGTCAAATTTCGCCAAAAAATTTTGGTCATCCCATACTAAATTGATCACGTGATCTCTTTGATTTGTATGGAAAGTCGATTTTTATTTTACATATTTGACCATAGGTTCCTTAGAGAAAGTTGTTCAGTTTCATGGACTTAACCTATCCTCAAAATTTGGATGGTGGATACAAAATGACCTTGTATATAGTAGGCAAACGCAAAACTATATATTTTTTCAAGTGAAAAAAATAAACAAAAGCAACAAAAAAAAATTACTTATATGCACATTATGTAATTGCATAATCATTTTTGTGTTTAAACTCCTGTGTTTATGGTTGTTGAATAAATTATGAAAATGTTTAGTAAGTATGCAAAATACAACTACTTAAAATCCTTCATACAAAACGGCAACCTACTATATTTTTTGGATTTTTTCGCCATCTAGTACACTTAATAATTTTGAAAATACTATATTAGGTGCAAAAAAAATTGGCAACCCTAATTCTGTGGTTCCGCGGGCCCCGCGTTCTGGTAGTGAGAAACAAAACATGGAAAAAAATCTTTCAACGCTGATCAAGGGAAATAGATTCACAAAAAGAATGTTACTTTTGATTCACTTCGATGTTTATGCCTTTAACAATTTTATATTCATTTGTAAGCTAGAAGAGTTACCACTAAAATACATCTGTGTGAGTCTTTATAAAGTGCACAACTGCAAATGAGTGAAACTATGATTAATTTTAACGTTTTTTTTTTAATTTTACTACACATTAATGACAATTCAACACGTATTGAGTGAGGCATTTGTGTAGTACATTTAAAGTAAGGTTTTTCAGTTATTATTATTTATATTACTGTGTTTCAGACTGTCTTTAGTGTATTCTTTAATCAATCAATAGTGCGTTTGTGTTATTTATTGGAACGCTGTCTCTGTTATTACTGGAGACGGGCGTTAGTGCTGCGACACAGTTTTGTAACTTTTGCGGTTATTAACGTACAATAGGTAACAATGTAACTTGTTCCAAATAAACTATTATTATAACACTTGGAATATTTGCAAACCTTTATTACTTCGTTGCCAATATGTTGATGTGTTTTCCAATCTTTTGTTTCTTTCCCGGTACCAATCCAGGGTACAATGAATTTGGACCCGTAAGAATGAATAGACACATACACTGTAAAGTGCACTCCTTTTATCAAGTCCTGAAAAATTAAATGTTCCGTACCCTTAGCACCAACAACCATTGGAAAAAATAACGCGCGTAACAACATAAGGCGGGACGCTAGGGGCTCTTACTGTAAAAAATGTTGGCACATTGTCACTTGATCCTTGGTCTCTTTTTTTCATAGACCGTGTCCGTATAATGATAAGTTCTCTTTTCCATGCTCTATTTGTCTTCTTGATCGAGGTGAAAATGTTTCTAATTCTATGGTCGCAAATAATAGGGCCCAAGATAGGGCCTCATCCACTAGCGTTCATTCCTGTCGGAATGTACAACCCAAAACGTGGAAACATACTATTATGTCGTGTTGTGTTGTGTCGTGACAGAAACGTATCGCATTTAATACATTTAGTATGGCTAGAAACACATTTTACAGTGTGTCGTGTCGACACAAGATGATTCCGGCTTGATGAATGAACGCTAGTGGAGGAGGCCCCAACATCATTTTACCAGTGCCCGTTTATCAAAACTTCCAAATCTACAAGTATACTTTACCGGAAAAAAAATTCAAGGCAATGTAAATTGTCTTTTTCCAAAAAAAATATGCAAAACACTTGTAAAAATTGTCTGACGGAATGGAGAGTCGCCACAATACTCAGGAATTTCTATTGAGTTTTTTTACAAGTTGTAAGTTTTTTTACAAGATTAGATTTTTTTGATTAACGAAATCACTAATACAAAGGTAAAACGTATTAGTTAAATAAACAAAAACATTTGTAGCGTTTAATTTAACGTGTTATGATAAACGGATTTGTGAAATATTATTTTCATAAGGAAAATCCTTGTTAATCTCATGAACCGTGATAGCTAGAAAGTTGAAATTTTCACAGATGATGTATTTCTGTTGCCGCTATAACGACAAATACTAAAAATAGAATAAAATTAATATTTAAGGGGGGCTCCCATACAACAAACGTGATTTTTTTGCCGTTTTTTGCTCGATATTAATATAGACAACAGGTAGATAGTTGAAATTTTCACAAATGATGTATTTTTGTTGTCGCTACAACAACAAATACTAAAAACAGAATAAAATTTTTATTTAAGGGGGGCTCCCATACAACAAACTTAATTTTTTTGCCGTTTTTTGGTACGGAAGTGTAGACTAAAGACCCCTTAGTGCGCGGGTCCGACTCGCACTTTGGTTTTTAAGAATTACAAGACTTGTAAGTTTTGATAAACAGGGCACACTCAAGATTTTGTTTTAACTCACCCATTGAGCTATTATTACAAAGCTCAATGAACTCACCCTTATAGCTATAGATTCTTGTTCTGAAAATGCATACGGTCCGCAGTATTCACGGGAGCATATGTCATAATTTGATTCTTCATGGAGAAAATACTTTCTTGAAAAATAGCTATAAAACTTACTGGAAAAAAATAGATCAGTTTTTAATCTTCGGTTATTTAGCGCTGCGCCGACGCGTGCTCATTCATTTTTATTCCAAGATCCTACTAATATTACTGCCTTACTAATAAACATTTACCCGCGTTGTGTACGGGTGATACAGCGAAATCTTGACTAATAAACAAATTTTGACAGTTCCGTGACATACGCCTGTTGTAACGAGTGGGTAATTACTATGGAAACTTAAACTGTCACTATACACTCACGGGACCTAGTTTAACTGATGTGTAAATACGTAAAATGGATAAAAATAAAGTTTTATCATTATTTCGATGTTGTTTCTAGAACAATTCGATATGAGAAGTCTTTACTAGCATACAAAGCAATGAAACTGGTCAATCAGCCTACAATTTATATAAGAAACCGTACATTACTGAAGTCCTGTCAAAGTTCCTTTTTATAAATTAAGCAAAATAGATTGATTCTATAATCCCATTATCATTTTAATAAGATTATTAACAAACCAACCGTTGCAATGCTAGATCATAATTATCTAATATTGAATAAAAATGCACTAGTTTTTCACTCGATATATTTTATTTTATAGACATACATAACCTTTAAAAGAAAATAGTTCTTCGTTGTTCTTAAGTTTTTAATCGATGCAGCTTTCTTCAGGTTAGGATAGCGCAAAGATTGAAATCTTTGCGATAGGGTAGGTAGGTAGGTATATAAGTTTCCTTCATGTGCTCGATTCCTCGATCTTATTTCCATGATCTTGACTTAGGTATGATCTGGTGCTTGTTAGATTGTTTCGAGTACAAGTCAATAATTATAAATAATAAACATTATTTATAAAATTGGCAAGAATTACATCTCTCCAGCGTTGATTCCATTGGGATGACATTATTATGCAACTCGTGAGCGTAAATCACAAACTGTGAAAATGAGGTGGGTATTCCAAAGCTTGCAAATCTTGGCTATTACTGAGAAAAACACAAAACAACCGAAAATAATAAAATAAACGCATAAAATGTTGTGTATTTACATTTTGAACATTTGAAAATATTTGTTTATTATTGTCATGGCAACGTATGACATTTCCTGTGATCGTTTAAAAACACGATAGACAGTTGACGAAAAAAATAAGTAAATTAAAACCAAAAAATTAAAAAACCCATTACAATTTAAAGATTTTAACCAAATATGCCTCAATATAAGATTTAAATTATTTATTTATTTATATTTCACTAGAAAATAATTAAAGATAATGTTGTTTTAGAACGTGAGCACCAGTGTTGCAAGTGATATTCGTATTAACCTTTGTGTAACTACCCAATACAATAAAAGTCTTTATTAGTAACCGACTGTATACGCGATCTATAACTCATCTATCACTGTCATAGTTACACACTTGTAAAACGGGTGGGTTGCAGTTCTTTATTAGTAAAATGTGAAAGTTTGTGGGTTTGGATGTTTGTTCCTCAATCACGCAAAAACTACTGAACGGATTTGGTTGAAATTTGGCACACAGATAGTAGATAGCCTGAATAAAAACAAAAGACACTTTTTATCCCGATATTCCCACGGGAACAGGAACCATGCGGGTGACACCGCGGGCGGCCGCTAGTCTTCAATAATTCTAATAAATTTCAGCTCTCTATCCCACACTATACAATAGTCCGTTCACATAGCTCATAGTTAATTGAGAACATGCCATAATTTGTGGTTTTGCGGATTTGCTATATAATTATGTTATACCAAATCATAATATAATTGTTGTGTAGGTACATTTAATAGTAAGTAATTATCTCGCTCACTTTAATTATATATTACCTAATGATAGGCTATTCACGATTGTTAGTATAACTATGACTAGTAAATCTAGCTTTCGCACGCGATTTTATTTACAAAGACATTTTAGAAAATATTTAAAATACGTAAAATGCCATAGAAGGCATTTCCGTTCCCGTTTCACGTTATCCTTTTCACTTTTAACTTTTCACTTCACATATGCGCTTCCGCTTCCGCTTTTGCTTACACTTAAACTTACACTTACCATCACCGTAACCGTCGCCATACACACCCGTCCCCCCCCCCACCCCCCTTCCCCTTGCCGTTCTCCTTCCCCTTATAATTATTAATCGTCATCGTCAGGCTGTACACAAAATTTTAACATCCTAGCTTTGAAACTAAGGGACTTCCATGCAAATTTTCAACCCCTATTTCATCCCCTTAGGGATGAATTTTCCAAAATCATTTCTTAGTGCTCACATAAACCAAAAATGGTCACCCTCCAAAAATGGTGTCTCTACTTTCAGCTGTTAGGACTCTAGCCGTATCCCAATAATCAATCAATCAAACAATCAGTCAATTAAGAGTTTTTTTTTACTATACCGGGTGTAACAAGACACTCAACGAAGTCGAAGTCTACGTACTCTGCCCATCATCAGGACCATTTCTGTTCAAAATTATTGTCGGGAAACGATTTTAATTTATGATGTTAAAAAAGCATTACATGCATTACCACGCAATGTAACGCGTTCAAAAGACCGCGCCTGCGAGTGAGTGCTACACAGCTGCGTGCGGCAGAGTTGAAAGGCAACGTTTATGTGCGTGCTCATGAAATACATTGAGTGATGACGTTTTGAAGCCATTATTTGTTATGCAATACATACAATTTTGATAATGTTTCTGTAGACAAAAATTAGGAAATAACGAATAAAATAAGATTTCATAAAAAAAAAAAGAAAATTTTTTTTGACTTTGACTTTCAATAACTTCGTAGCTATTGGTTTCCCAGGTATAGTCTAAAAGACAAAAATAATCCTGGTGATGGGCGGAATGCGTGGACTTCGGCTTTGTTGAGTGTCTAGTTACACCCGTTATAAACTAGTTTCCACCCGCGATTTTGTCCGCGTACCATTCCACTTCCCATGGAAAATTTTGAAAAATGTTTTCATAGCGAATGCCTACGTCATGATAACTATTTAACTTCCTTTCGGCCCAATCCAATATTATTCCTGTGTTGGTTAATACTAATAATTAGATCATTGATACCTCATATTTACATTTGACAGTGGGTTATCACAGAATAGATATTAGTGCATGACGATTGGTTGAAAAGTTAAGACGTGAAATCGTAACAAACAAACTACAACTTTCGTATTTATAATATTATTAGTAATAAGCATGAGTAAGAATACTAATATTATTAATGTATTAGTATTAGTGCTAGTATTAGTATTAGTAAATTAGAAAATATATTAGTTATTAGTAATAAATAAAGTACCTAACTAGTAAAGTAAGGATATCTTATATTGTTGTCGCATACATACTCGAAATTACTCATAATATCGACTCCATCACAAGGGCCACTAAATCTTCTTCTATTTTTTGCCCACAGCCTATCAGTTTTCATTGTGTACTCGTATCCATCTGGGTTCACCACAGGAATTATATACCTGAAAAATATATTTACACAAAACAATCACAATCTCTTAACCACGTGGGTTACTCCCCCGACATGCTAAAAATCTCGATTAAAATTAACGAAATGTGGCAGTTTTAGATGCTAACAGATTACTCTTTTAACAACTAAAACCGACTCATTAATTTCAAACGGTTACAATTAATTTCATTCAATCGAGAATTGTTAGCAAGAGAGTTACATAATAAGCCCCCTGTTATTTGTTAACAATTCTGGATTGAAATCGATTGAAATCTTAGTTACATTACTGCTTTAAGTAAGATATTTTCCACATTGGTTCTTGCAATTAGCAATGTAACTGCGAGTTCTGACAGAGTTGATTGCAACAAAGTTACAAAATCAGGGGGCACGGGCTGGTGGAGAAAGTTGGCCTTATCGTCACTTAACATCAGTTGAGGTAACGCCCAAGCACTATCCCATTATGCATAAAAAAATCTATGTAGTGGTTTCTTTCTATTGGTAAAATTTTGTGAGTTCATACCAATCTTTATGCCGTAGAGGACCAGGTAAAGCAGAAAAATTCGCTGTTAATGTGTCCAAAAAATAAAGTAGGGATGAAATGGCCAACCACTCCCGACCATGTATTCCTGCTTCTATCAGTATGGCTGTATTGCCCGGCTTCCCGTTGGTTACCTTCATCATCTGGAAGTGATTAAACATTAGTTTATGTATTACATATGTATTTAATACAATTAACATATCTTATCTATCTTTCTATAATGGCTCCTACACTACATCTCCTGTAATTTAGCAACTTTTTAGCCCCCTCTTCACCTTGGTGATATATATGTAGTGAGGTTTTAGACTAAGATCCAAAAAGCACAAGCCAAGAACCGGCTAGGCACCCAGCTACCCAGTCACCCGCTATGCTCGGTATATCGCTTCGAGACAGGATCCGAAACGAAGTGATTCGGAAACGGACCAAAGTGGTAGACATTGGGTACCGCGTCGCAAAGCTAAAATGGGCTTGGGCTGGCTTTATGTGGCGCCGAAGCGATGACAGGTGGAGCAAGTGCGTTTTCATCTGGATACCTCGCACTAGAAGAAACGTAGGCAGACCACCCGCCAGATGGTCTCACGACATATCAACAGTCGCAGGCCCACTCTGGCTTAGACAAACAGAAAACAGGGCTGCTTGGAGGACAACTGGAGAGGCGTATACTCAACGGTGGGCGGATATGCGCTGAAGAAGAAGAGAAGAAGAGAGTCACCCAGCGACCGGGCGACCAAGTGCGTACGCGTCCAAAACTAGTAGAAATTACCGAAATGACCGGTCGACAGTGCCCTTTGGCTCCAAACGCTTTGCTTGAACATTTTCAGAATTTTCGGTTTAGAAATCGCACGTTCAATGAAAAAATTAATACACGTGATGTCTCGTAACATGGACGATAATAATGTTACGGCACGGAGGGCAGATGTAGAATACAATAAAATAAAACATAATAATTGCAATGCGTTCGACAATACAAAACTTTTTGTTTAGGGTCATTTAAATATGAGAAACGAATGTTTTCGCAACAGAATGCTAGAGATATTTCATTGCGAGCAATCTCCTCAGCATTTTCGTACCAGTACTATAACTACTGCCTGGTAACGTCATTCCGAAACAAAATCCAATCCAATGCGGCGCTTTCCTACAAATGCATTTTTCGACTGTCTGTACAGAAAGGCTATGTGAATAATTCACAGTGGCTTTACTTATGCCACCATAGTTTGTAATAATTGTAAACTATTAAAATTTTACTGAAAATGTTCCACTCTGTACAGTACATAGTAAGTATTTAAAAAAAATGTAACAACAAAAATACAAAAAATAGTTACTCTAGTTTACAAATTTTAATTTTGTTTAAAAGTTGTAAATTAACAAAATTGATAATTGTAAACTATATCAGGTTTTCTAAAAAATCTTTAAATTTTCAGACCGTCATTTTTAGGGTTCCGTAGCCTAAATGGCAAAAAACGGAACCCTTATAGATTCGTCATGTCTGTCTGTCTGTCTGTCTGTCTATCTGTCCGTATGTCACAGCCACTTTATTCCGAAAGTATTAAAACTACACATTTGAAACTTGGTAGGTAGATGTATTCTGTTAACCGCTTAACGAATTTAATACAAAAATAAGAAAAATAAAAGATTAAGGGGGGCTCCCCATACATGGAACTGAAACTGAAAAAAATTTTTTTCTTCAAACCAACACGTGTTGGGTGTCTATAGATAGGATTAAAAATTACATTGAGGTTCCTAAGACAACTTTTTCTCAAAGTCAACCGTTTGAAAGATATTCACCGCCAAAGTGGTAAAATGTGTGTCCCCCCCCTTTAACTTTTGAAATAAGAGAGTGAAAAATCTTAAAAAAATATATGCTGTAGATCTTAATAAACACTTTCAACCAAAATTGGTTTGAACAAGATATAGTAATTAGTTTTTGAGATATAGCACATTTTCCAAAACCGCAAATATAACTTTGTCATTCATACCAACACTGTGAAAAACAAAGTTATTTTTGCAAACGAAAAATAATAGGTGGTATTAAATATGGTATGGTATAAGGTAACTACGGAATTCTATGGCGCGTGGCCCGACACGCACTTGGCCAGTTTTTTCATATTTTTTTAGTCAAACATATTTTGCAAATAAATGAATTTATAATAATGAATATGAATTGTAAATATGAATTACTAGCGGCCGCCCGCGATTTCGTCTGCGTGGGTAGTTATTTCTCTATCCCTCGGGAACAGTACCTTTTTCGGGATGAAAGGTACTCTGTCCTTTGTATCCCTGATAACGTGTATGCAATACTTCATGATGATCAGTTTAATATTTAAGACGTGAAGTCATAACAAACAAACAAACGGACTTTCGCATTTATAATATTGATATTAGTAAAGATAAATTATGGATTTGTAGTCAGAACTTGTTTAGTGTTAATAAGTATCTACATATTTAACTAATTTTAAGCAATCGACTGACAATGTGTTTGTGTCGATTTCTAAGTTTTTGATTCACACATTTTGGACTTTCTCCTTTAGATAGAATTATGTTACGGAATTTTGTGATGATAAAATTTGGAATTACGATTTTGTATTTATGAAGAGGTACACTTTAACAGAGTTAGTAAAATGATCTAATAAAGGATGTATAAAACATTTATCGAAGAACTCTTCAGCAAATGAAATGTAAACTTGAACAAGTCCTCCTATTTTTCTGGAAGCGTAAAAACGTGAATGCAAATCGTATTTGGCTGATGTCCCGATTCGATTATCCACATTTTCAATTTATTCGGCTGATCATATAAGCGTCCAATCTAGATTTCGTCAATAAAAAACCTTTTTTGTACATTATCTTAATGAAAATCTAGTTTATATCCTTCCGTGCGTTAAAGAAAAGTGTTATGTTGTAGTTGTAAAAAATAAGAAACGAAAAAGCAATACTCATCATAATCATCATCATATCAGCCGCACGACACCCACTGCTGGATATAGGCCTCCCCCACGACGATCGGTCCTGCGCTGCCCGCATCCAGTGGCTTCCCGCAAACTTCACCAGATTGTCGGTCCACCTTGTCGGGGACCCACGGAGCGTCGTCCGGTGCGCGGTCGCCATTTCAGAACCTTTCCGCCCCAACGGCCATCAGTTCTTCTCGCTATGTGTCCTTCCCATTGCCACTTCAGCTGAGCAATCCTTTGAGCGATGTCGGTTTCTTTAATTCTCCTGCGGATCTCCTCGTTTCTGATTCGATCACGCAGGGAGCAATACTACTGCTAAGCAGTTATACTCATTATTACCACAGAATAGATATAAGTACTACCGTACAGAAAGGAAACTCTCCGCCCCGCCCCACAATCAATTACCTCACCCCACCGGCGCCCACCGCGCGAATTCCGTCTCCGTGTGCCGATCCGTGTGCTCATTCAATAGCTCGCACACGGTTGCGCGTGTGCACAAACGTCACTGTGTAGCGTCTGTGTAATAGGTAGTTGAAACGCGACGCTTGTATGGAGTGCCCGGGGTGTGCTACTATTAACTAACTCACTAAGAAGCTATAACATCTACCCCCTGATTTTGTAACTTTGTTGCAATCAACTCTGACAGAAATCGGAGTTACATTGCTGCTTTAGAAGAACCAATGTGACAACTATCTTATTTAAAGCAGTAATGTAACTGCGATTTCAATCGATTTCAACCGAGAAATTGGTAACAACAGAATTATGTAATCAGGGGGCTGGTCAATTATGTTAAGTCACAATTTCTCGATCATTCGAATCCACAGAACATAAAAGTAGATTTTTCTTTGTTCTGTACTCGAAATTATCCAGTATTCGATGAAATCTCAATAAAATAGAAATAATGATCTCATTTTTTTGTACTAGCTACTATTCAGTATAATGTTATATTAACCTACGAACAAAGATATGTTAACCTATTTTCCTAAATCTACTGCACTAAAAATGTTGTGTATTTTTGTATGAATTACAATTATTAGTACCTAGCTCAAATTATTAAAAGTTAATAATAATTAAACAATAAAAAGTACCTTTATTTCCTTTTTGTGGATAGTTTTTCCAATAGTCTTGAGAATGCAATTCTTTGGATATGCTCTGGCCTTACTTTTAAGAAAACTGTCGATAGCATTTAGATCTGGATACGACTGCCAGTCAACTGAAAATAAGTCATCACCCATCAAGATAAATAATTTAAATAGAAAAAAGACTAGAAAAAAACCGGCCAAGTGCGAGTCGGACTCGCGCACGAAGGGTTCCGTATCAAAAAACGGCAAAAAAAATTACGTTTGTTGTATGGGAGCCCCCCTTAAATATTAATTTTATTCTGTTTCTAGTATTTGGTGTTAAAGCGGCAATAAAAATACATCATCTGTGAAAATTTCAACTTTCTAGCTATCACGGTTCATGAGATACAGCCTGGTGACAGACAGACAGACAGACGGACAGCAGAGTCTTAGTAATAGGGTCCCGTTTTTACCCTTTGGGTACGGAACCCTAAAAATGGACTCACCCGCAGCAGCTCAGACGAGATTCGAACCCGAACCCTTGGGATTCTGGCCCAATGCACTAACCAATTATGTTACCAAGTCGCTAGTGGGAGCGGCGAAATTATCCCTTTCGACGCATAGTCCCAGAATCGCAAATTACCGTACACGCAAACGACTTGAAATTGTCAATACCGCTTATTACCATTCATGCTAGCCTGGTAATTTTCAATAAACTTATTGGCCTTGTTACACCAAGTCTCCAGCAGTTAGGACTCCAGCAGTTAGGACTCCTGCGTTGAGAGCTGTGGGGAAAATGCTGATCGGATCTGATAAATAATAAAAATATACTTTATTTTCTCCACAATTACAATTCATACATTTAAGGTTAGATTGTTTAAAAGTAAGTGTTCAAAAAGTAATGTGGAGACTGGCGCCCGAACTTAGGTTAGAAACCTGTTTTACAGGTCACCAGGTCTCCAATACCCGGAATAATGAATAATGTAGTATGATACAATGCAAAACCTATTTTTAAGTATATTGTTTAGATGTGGTTCTAGGAGAAAGAAAAAGTACTAGCATTTTGTTTAAACACGTTGTTTTTTCATCACAATGATGAACAGGTACTGTGATTAGTTCCTTTACTTACATTCATACTAGCATGGTACTTTTCGTTTTAATCATAGTCCAAGGTTCACTATTATCAATACCGCATATGGCTTCATAGGTACATTCATTCTTTATTGTACTGATGATAAAGTGAACGCAGCTCAGACTGAGGAAAGTTAGTGAAATAGTTTATTTGGCCACTTCACTTCAGTAACAAAATAATTATAAGTCCCAGGTGGTACTTTGCGTATCTGGCACTATGCGTATAAATTAAATACTGGTCGTTTGCGGAAAAAAATCTGGTCATTTGCATATCTGGTAGTTTGCTGTTAAAAACATGATCGTTAGCGTGTACGGTTATTTGCGTTTCTGGCACTATGCGTCGAAAGGGAAAATTTCGCCGCTCCCACTAGCGACTCGGTAGCATAATCGGTTAGTGCATTGGGCCGGAATCCCAAGGGTGCGGGTTCGAATCCCGTCTGGAGTTACGGGTGAGTCGATTTATTCTAGTATTTTTTCTATTAAATTATTTATCTTAATATAAAATAGCATTGTAAATGCCTAAAAATAAAACATAAATCATCTTCCATCAATTTCATTGCTTACAGAAAAAAAATACATCTGGAACACGTACGTTTGATCGAGGACTTTGACACAAACCCGGAAGATTTTAAGCCTTCCGCCGTGAGGCCGTGAGTAAGCCGCTTTGGTAAAATGTTCTGTTTGATCTTTTACGAAACATATGTATAAACACTTAACTGAAGTAATATTATTTAGGTACGCTGATGAAACAAAATATTGACTCTGACTCGTGGAGGTGACGAAGGTTTTTTAAGTCATCCCAAGTTTTGTCAGTCAATACTTATAAACAGTAGGGTTGACTGTCCGCTCCTTGTATCTAAAATAATATTTCGTGCTCCTAGACGTCGGTAACACACCTCTTTTACAAGTCGTACAATGCCACACTAACCATTTTCGGAATTCGGTTATCTTGCGACTTATCCGTACGTATAACGCAAATTTTCGTAGCATCGACCTTTTTTTAAAAATTAAACGTAAATTAAAAAAAGCGGTTGAAAAGGCACTGTTTAGGTTTTCTTATTTTCTTTCATATAATAATGTTTGCAAAATAGGCAAAAGGCAAGAACAATATGTTGATTAACTGTTTCATTTAAATTTTATTTAAGTGTTTTAATTTTATGGTAACTAAACTGCTATATTACTTACCAACGACATAATGTATTAACTTAAGGGAATCCTATTATTGGAAATACTAACATGTACCTAATGTTAAGTAATTTTGTTAAAACGTTGGTTATCTTAATAAAGTAAAAAAATATATAACGGCTTGTTTCAACAACTTAGGTACCAAAAAGTTGTCTACTTGTCTCCATCTAAATGCGCCATTTTCGACAGATAAACAAAAATGTTTTCTTATTATATCTAAGTTGGAGGGCTTAGATGGAATTAAAAGGTTCAAGGGTCGTTTCGTTTACTAACAGCATAATGGCTAAATCTTTTATCTAACGATATGTTTAATACGATTTATTAAACATCTAGTTTTACCAATGGACATTATGATATAGCCTAAAATATATTCCCTTAAATAAACTGTCCTATTATATATGAATCTAATAATGCACATAAGATTCATTATTATTCTAGTCAGAAACGTAAGGAATGAGAACGATCAATTCATCTACAGAACAAATAAAGTTGTATAAGGATGAAATAAACTCTATCCTAAGTAAATAAGATCTATGTAATGTTTGAGAAAGAAATGGCCCAAAAATTACGAATTGCTTGCTTGATAATAACGCATTTTGATTACCTATAGCACTTAGTTACATACACAATGTTTGCTGCGAAAAGGCACTCGTAATATACTATTTCTATGCACTCGTAGCGAGAACTCGCTGTGTGTGACAGCGCAGCGAATAGTGTCTGCGTGTGACTTAACTTTTATTGTCTTTTCAAATGTCAAAATACGCCTGGCACCGCATTTTTCCATTTATTCGAAAGTTCTATCTCTTTTCTGCTTATACAGGGTTATTTGTAAGTTATTTGTAAATCAACAACCTCGCAGGAGTAGATTAGTAACATCATATACTACAACATTTGTTCTACTACTTTTCCAACAACTGACAAAAAAAAGACTTTTCATACAAAACTCGATTAGCTGTTCGGATATTTTATAGGGAGAGTTGAATTTTTTTTGTCTGTTTTCGGAAAAGTCATAGAACAAATGTTGTTGTTTATGATGATAGTAATCCACTCCTACGAGGTTGTTGGTGTTTTACAAATAACCCTGTATACGTACACATATTTTGGTTTTAACTGGAAAAACGTGTTAAGGGCCAATTTAGGAAAAAATGGTTTGCGGGGGTCATATTTTTATATAGAAAACGTAAAGTTGTAGCCACAAAAAAAACATACGACAAGTTAAAGAGATTCAGTAGCTACAAGTATTACATTGCGTATTAACCTCACAAAATAATGATTGTTAAAAAAATCTGATTATCATCAAACGTGCTTACATAGGTTCATACTTTTGGCGTAAGTAATAGCGGAAACGTATTGAATTCTACATCAAAATACACTTTAACGCACTGTGAAGTAGCTCCAATAACTTTTATTCAAAAAAGATAATTGTGATAAGGATAATGATGAAAAAACAACGAGAAACATCGAAAAAGTGCAGACTGAATTAGTGAGATTATTTTCCATACACTTTACTCGCCAAAAAAGGACAGAGAAAATGTTTCCGCGTGACCGAGCCTTCAATGTTAAGGAATTGAAGCAAAGCCTGAATTGTATGCGTATTTGTCAGTTAACACCGTTTTCGATTTAACATCTCTTAAACCCTATGTTCATGCAAAAAAGTCGGTTTTTTCAGTTTTGTCAGATAACACCTTTGTCCAGTCAGCGTCAAATTGAAATGAGCGTCCAAAGTACCTAGTCAAAATGATCTGAAAAACAAAAAATCAATTTGATCTATGCAGTTAGAATCATCATCATATTGTTGTAAGCAGAAAAGGACGTGTTCAAAATATCTTACTAAGTACTCAATGTTTCATATTTATATGAGCAATCAGAATTAAAATTATCTTAGCAAACAAAGCTGTCAAAGTTATCTGTGCACAATGTAATAATGCATTATGCACAGATAACTTTGAGAGCTTTGTTTGCTAAGATAATTTTAATTCTGATTGCTCATATAAATGTGAAACAATGAGAAGTAAGATATTTTGAACACCTCGTGTGCTTACAACAATATGCTGATTCTAACTGCGTAGATCAAATTGATTTTTTGTTTTTCAGATCATTTTGACTACTCTAGACGCTCATATCAATTTGACGCTGACTGTCCATCCACTCCTTAATTGTTTATGCTTCTGATTTCCTTTTTTTATTGCCATTTTTGCTCTTGTATAATGTATTGTGTGTCCTACCCAGTCAAATAAAAACAATATTATCACACAACGAATTAAAATCTATGGGAGCGTAATTACAAACAAATATTGCTTAAAAAATGGCACCACGGGGCCGAAAAAGTACAACCCGCTCAGCTTTAGTCGGGCTAGCCACGCACCCGGTGATTGACGTTAATGTTTTTTTCAATAAATTGCAGATTGTAATGTAGAGAAAAGATAGAAAGAGAGAGTTTATTAGAAATGACGTCTTTGATAGTCAAATGGTGTAATAGATGCAAAGAAGGCAGTAAAAAGATGCAGAAAAAACGTATCTTATTTTTTAAGTATAGAAAATATCTATGAGTATACAAATTATGGTCGCTAATAAGCAACCAGTGTTCAAACGCTTTGTGCTGCATAGTTAAATGCCAGCATTTTGAGCTCTATCTACTTAGTTGTACTTTTCATGTGGTGCCATTTTTTGAGCAGAATGCTTATTCCATAGTTTTAGTTCGCTGTTATCACCTCTTCGAGTGCCTTGTTGTTTCAAAGTATCTTCCTTTTCAATAGAACCCTGGACGTTATCCAATAAGACAGTGTAACTGATATTGTGGGAATCAAGGAATCTTTTCCAGTATTCTGTTTCGGTACCATTCAACAGGAAATCAATACCGTTATCATCTGTTCGCCAAACATCTGTACTGAAACATACAATTTAGTTGTAAAAATGTTTTTTTTAGTCATCTTTGATTTGATTACAACATAAAAAACTACAAAATGCATATCCAAGCAATGTTTGTTATTGTTAAAACGAGAGACGTTTAAACAATATTTATCTTTAAAAGTAATATAAAAAATAAGAATAATATTTTTCAAATAATTTTATGTAATTTCGAAGTTTATTTAGTTTGATATAATATTATCATATTTTAAATCAATATTTTGTATTACTTACAAGATATTTCAAGATTGGTTATGTTGAGTACTAATAAAATAATACAAACGTTTTATTTATGTAAAAAATAGCATCATGAATGCCTAAAATCTTAAGATTCTATAATTATATAGTTATTTCATCTTAGTCGATTGTCTGGCATCTGTAAATATGTCGCATTCGAATGTTGAAGGTAATTCTTCACATTGATGAAATAACGCTGGCTTACATCAAAAACGTAAAAAGTACTAGAAAATTTCGCCGCTTCTACTAACGACTTGGTAGCATAATTGGTTAGTGCATTGGGCCGGAATCCCAAGTGTGCGGGTTCGCATCCCGTCTGAGCTGCTACGGTGAGTCGATTCTTTCTAGTATTTTTCTATTAAATTAATTATCTTAATATAAAAAATAGCAAGCATGTGAATGCTTAAAATCTAAAAATTCTATAATACAAACGTTTAAATTTCACACCATAAACCAAAATACATAAAATCAGTATAGATAAGCTAATAACAAAAAAAAACCGGTCAAGAGCGAGTCGGACTCGCGCACCGAGGGTTCCGTACAATCATAAATATATTTGGATATGTTATTTTAGTACAGTCTTTAAAAAAGTAGGATAAACGGCAGACAGGTGGAAGGGCGAACAGGCGGACAGTTAATTTACAAATGCTGCTTATGGTGACTGAAAAACGTTTCAGCCACTCCACATTGCAAAATGTTTATATTACTAGTCCATCAGCCATTTTAATGTCCCCACTGCTGGGGCAAAGGCCTTCCTTATGGGTGGATAAGGAGGACGGGCCATAACCCACCACGCGGGCCCAATGCGGATTGGTGGGTGTTAACGACTGCAAATACAGCCGGGACCAACGGCTTAACGTGCCTTCCGAAGCACGGAGGAGCTCGAGATAATAATTTTTTGGTCACCCATCCCATGACCGAACCTTGCGAACGTTGCTTAACCTCCGCAATCGCTGGTCCAGGCGCTAAACCACTACGCCACCGAGCTCCTCGTTATTATTATATTATTATATTACTAAGTAGGAACTTATTCTTCGTTTATTCGTACGGCAAATAGTAGGTAATTATATTAGAACCAGCCACCAATTTATTATTGTAGTGTTAGGTTGCGCCATCTCTTGACCGATAGTGGAACTATTTTTGTCCCTTAGATTAGCATGCTTAGAACAGCGCCATCTGTTGACTGGTAATGAAACTAAAAAAAATTTGTTTGTTTTTTTAATTTCTAAAAAAGTGTGTTATATTGAGACATCGTTTTATTTTTCCTGTAATCTTTACATAAACTTCTATCACATAGAATTATTTCAGATTTTTCTCTTTGCAAACTTCGGAGATATGGGGGGGGGAAGGGTATTTATTTTACATTTTTCATTATAAGTCGAAAACTATGCGGCCTAAGAAAAAAGGAAAAATTGTTTCAAAATGTGCAAACAGCGCTCTTTCATATGATACCCCACATGCCCTAGTCACCTCACTTAAAATTTTTAAGACCCCTTTTCAGTCCCTGTTGTAAAAAAATATTAATTTTATTATTTCTTTCTTATTTGCAAAATAGTTGGGCAAATGTCATCTTAAAGTTGATACCATTAGTAGTTCTCGAGATATCCAGCTGTGACAGACAGACAGACAGACTGAGTCACACCATAAGGGTTCCTTTTTCACCATTTTGGTACGGAACCCTAAAAACGTGTTAATATGTTTTGTTATGTATGTAATAACAAGATATGTTTGGTTGTGGTTGTGGATCACGGTGCCTGTCTCCATATACCGAAGAAAATGCATTTACGCAATCGGGGGGAGTACAGTTTTAATTGCTTTATAATATATCGTTGACTCTCACATTAAAAAGAATACCGTAGATCCACAGACCATACAACAAATCTAATATCATAGCGTAATGATTACACGAAAAGACAATATTGTTACGCTTTGCTACTACACTACTATTTTTTTTTCGCTTTTAACTTTCTTTTAACACGGGAATACAATACCTACCTCACTCATTGCCCCCGGTACACCTATCCCTACCAAGGCATCCCCACTGGTAGGGTATAAGTGAAAAAAAACCACTTAGATCTACTAAGGATCTACTAATATGAAAGTGGAAACTCTAACTAATTCACTTCTCCCTACTAAATTATTATTAATCATTAATGTAGATTTTTATGGCAGATATGCATTCTTTAATTCGTTATTGCTATTCTATATTATTTGTTTTACGGCAAATTCATTTTTTAGTTCATTATTATCAAACTATTTCCTTTTTTTGATGGCAGATGAATTTGTTTAGTTCACTATTATTTATGGCAGACATAAAAAGTTGTTTAAAACATGTTTTGCAAACACATTAGCACAAGAAAAAAAAATGCCCGATCATAAAGTGTATTTTATTGAGTTTCCACTTATCCCTACCAGTAGGAATACCTTGGTAGGGATAGGTGTACCAGGAGACTCATTGTAATAGTTACTAGAGTCAAGAATGGTCAAACTATCTATTATTTTCATAATTCGAAAAAAAAAATACTAAATCTGTTTATTACCTTTTTTAAATATTTCATCGGTAATATCAGAGGATAAATTTCTACCTCGAACATTAGCGGTCCATACTTGCCAACCTCCATAATTTAATTTGTTATATTCACTATCAGAAACAACACATCCTATAAAATAAAAGATTTTCGTTAAAATATGTATTAAATTTCGATTAAAATAAGTGTTATAACGAATACCTTTTAATGTAAAAAGTATAGCAAAAACAAACAAACGCATCACAAGATTTAATCAAAGTTAAATGTTAAACATTTTTGCCGGGAAAATTGAATGCATAATTTTATGATGCCGTTGTATGATAAGAAAATATTAATGGTTCATGGAATTGTATGATAAGTTTGTTTGGCTGCAAACTTTGAGTTTTATTGAGTCAGTGTCGCAAGGTCATTAAGTTTTTTAATATTACTTAAATATATCATAGTTTAGTAAAATTACGGGAGCTAGGTAGTATTATGATTATCCCCGTCAATTGGTAATGCGCTGGAACCTTGTCACATTAACATCCACATTGACGTGATCCGCAACTAAAAATGTCATGAAACAAGAAAATTCTAATAGGTAATCTAATATATTAATTATTGAATTATTTTTTTCAATAAGATAGGGTCTAGGTATATAATAAAATTACAAATGTTTTTCATTTTTGAGGTTAAAATCATGGCCGCCTGGCGCATTACCAATTGACGGGGATAGTATGACAAAATTTAAATAATTTGCAATAGCGGTCTTTCTTTTTTTATCGGTAGATTAAGTATCTTGTTGTCATTTTATAAAAGAATCGAACTAATTTACACTTATTAGGAAAATTATTTTAATAGAGAAAAATTCGGGTTGCACTCCGGGAGTGCCGGCAGAAGTGAAAACTTGAATATTAACGTTGTGCATTTTTGATATTTTGGAATGGTTAGGGAATCATTTATACGAATTGCTTTAATTTATCAGTATAAAAGTACTATCATTTATGAGGTAGAATACAATATTTATTTATTGCGCTATCGTACACAAACATGACAATTTATATTACATTAAAAAGTTTATCTCTGAGAAAAATCAACCCACCGAACGCCAAAATGACGCGCCGCCATTTTCGCCGCGCCGTAGAAAGAGAGGGGGATACTTCCGCCGCCGGCTATCTACGCTACATCCGTCTTACGAATTTTCGATCAGGGTCACGCGACCCTGACTGACGCGAGTTTAACATTTTTTACCCATTACAAAAAAAAGTGTACAACGCCGCTAAAGAAGTTTTCACTTCAAAAATACTAGAAAAAATCGACTCGCCCGTAGCACCTCAGACGGGACTCGAACCCGCACCCTTGGGATTCCGGCCCAATGCACTGACCAATTATGCTACCGAGTCGCCAGTGGGTGCGGCGAAATTTTCTAATACTTTTTACGTTCACGCTTTAAGCCAACATTATTTCATCAATTACCTTCAACATTCGAATGCAACACCTTTACAGATGTCAGACAATCGATTAAGATGAAATAGCTTTATAATTTTGAATTTTTAGATTTTAGGCATTCACAATGATATTTTTATATTAGGATAATTATTTTAATAGAAAAAATCGATTCACCCGTATCATCTCAGACGGGACTCGAACCCGCACCCTTGGGGTTCCGGCCTAATGTACTGACTCCGACTTCCGGCACAATTTACACTTATTTATTTATTTGCTTTACTGACCAAAATATTAATATATTTGGTTGTTTTAGCAAAATTGCTAATTAGGTACATACTTTCTTTACTTTTTGCTTGATATACAACTATAAATTGATTGTGAATGTAAATGTAACAAACAAAAGTAACAACTACGGTGTATTTTTTGTATTCGTAAATATAGTTGGATTCGTAAATATAGTGTTTTATAATCACATCAGAGTCAGATACCTGTACAAAAATACACGTTATGTTTACTGAACTAAAAAGGATTTTCTAGAGCCTTGGACGAAAGAGCTCTTCAAAATTGTGGTTAACTTTCGGCATAATTTTTCACTCACAACATTTATTTAACTCAAAGATTTGTTATGTGGCCGTGCGACCTCCTTCCCCAGAATAAAAACTTATTTTGCAATTTCAAATTACCTATGTCAAATTATTATTTTTTTTGTACCGAAAGACAGACTTCAAAATTTGACTGTTCGTTTTTCGGATTGCTTGCTTGATTTTACTCTTCAATACTTGATTTTGGTGTTGTGAACAAAATCAGTTTGTTACGTGTAACTTTTGATAACATTGTTAAAATCCTATAAGTGTCGATAGACATTATTGATGTGATAAGTGGAAATCTTGGTGTACTCTTCGGACGGGCTGGAATTATATATTGTGTGGAGCCTGGTGTTTAATTTACTGCGCACGTAACAGATTTTTAAACTTCACTTTCAATCTACACTATAAAACCTCTAACTCTAACTACATAACAATGTTATAATTGAAGCGCTCATGGCGGGGCTTGACAGATTGATCGTACTCAATCACGTTTTTTAAGCAACGCTCGGTCCGGCCATGTGTCGGATGGGTGACCGTTAAGTGGCATTACAACTGAGCGCTTCCGTGCTTCGGAGGGCACGTTAAACCGTCTCGGTCCCGGCTATTGTCATCTGATAACAGTCGTTAAGCCAAGTCAGAGGCCTTACAGGCGGCTTGATAAATACTAACACCATCCTGCCTAGCATGACCGATATATATCGCGTGATATAGCATTTTATCGAAACTCAACTGTCAAACTCCTTTGTCTTTTTGACAGTTAAACGTGATAAAACGCTATATCACGCGATATAAATCGTGTTATGCTGGTCATGCTAGGGGGGCAGAGATGCTCCGGTGTGCCACGACTGCGGCGCACCGGTTGACACCACGGAGCACACTCTCGCGGAGTGTCCGACGTGGTCGTCACAGCGGAGAGAATTAGTGGCAGTCATTGGAGGAGACGCGTGGCAGGTGCCATGCTGAGTGGTGACAGGTCGTGGCAGGCGATGGTCTCCTTCTGTGAGGACGTGATGTCACAGAAGGAGGCCGCAGAGAGGGACCGAGAGGTGGATGCGGACGCAGACCCGCTCCGAAGGAGACGGCCAGGAGGAAGGAGGAGACGCTACGCGCACCTCGTTCCTCCCTAGTCCTCGACAGGGGACGAGTGCCACTCGGTGGTCCTCCAAGTGCGGGGCTCATTGGGGCATCAACACCAGGGCCACACGGTGCGTGATTTCACGGTCCCGTAGGTCTTGCGTGTTAGGTGGTGCGGGAAGCAGTAGGGAGTTTAGTGGGTAGGGCCTTGGCGAGTCTCACATACCTTCGGGATGCATAAAAGCATTCCCCCTACTATAAAAAAAAAAAAAAAAAAAAGGGGGGCAGAGATGACCATTAATCCTCATACGATAAGAAAGAAAAGATTGTTGTGACGTCATCAGACATAAACATAAGTATTCATACTCGTAACTATAATATTTATTCATTACATAATTTGAGCGAAACAGAAAACAAATATGAAAATTTCATATCATATATTTACCAGAAATAAACCTGTCAAGTCTGATAAATCGATAGGTTTCGGTATTGGCAATTTTAAATGCCAATGTCCATCCAAGCCAAATGGCAGAAAGTAAATTGAAAACGTCTTTATAACATTTCGATTTATTTTCGGAGTACAAAATATTCTTTACTTATTGTTTGCTTCCCTTAAAAATCGTAAATACAGAGCTTTACTCAAATACCTCGAAAAAATACACTCTGTTTTTTGGGCAGTCGTGTAATTATAGTATTATTAAACATTTCAAGTATTTCTTGTAGCAATTAATTTATAATAAATGAACTAAACATTTTTTTAATACTAAAATTAATAGCATTTGCAGTTTTAGGTAATTATTTTAAAGGTGTTTTATCTAAACATTTAGAAAAAAATATTCCTAAAGGATTGCTTATGATTAAAATATTACTTAAATATTAGTAAACGTAAAAAAATCTTATTTGTAACGTTATTTTTAACAGATAAAAGTAAGTAATAATAAATTATAAGATTAGGGTAAATATCAGTTATGTTGATTGCTTGAGTATTTAATATTAAAGACGAAAATAAAGAATGTGATTTTCGTTTACATAATTATTGCTAAGTTTCACAAGCGAAAAGTCTCGCAACTTCCAAACTTTATACGACTGATGCCAAGTAAGTAGTTTACTTACCTTGTACATAGTACTTAACAACTTTTCCTTGCGTGATTGCGTAACGAACATCCAAACTCACAAACTTTTACATTTATAATATTAGTAGGGATATTCTTATTGTAAACACAAAATCCGAAAACCATTTGTGGAGTTTTTTTAATGTACAAGGGGATAGTGTTTTTTTTTTACATTAAATGGGCTTACTCTTGGCCACATTCGAGAACCATAAGGCTAAGAAGAGGCCGACGATGGAGCGAGCTTGCCCAGAAGAAGCCTATTCACTCGGGCTTTAAATATCGCTGGGTTATATGCTTGCGGGAATACAGACGCAGGCAGGGAATTAAGATGAAAAACGCTTCATGCGCATGCATGGAATGTCAACCAAATAGGGTTGAAACCCTGCCGTGCGTCTGGACGACCGATGGTAGAACGGGGATGGCGGAATGAGCTAATGCAGCTCAAGAGCACACTCTCTGAAATATAATCTGTAGAACACCGCCAGACAAGATACTCCACGGCGGTGGGAAAGACTGAAGATTGGTTTTTAATAGCTTACTATCCCTTATTAGTTTTCTGACTCTGCGTTTAACCGAGTCAAGTGCGGCCAGCTGTATTTTGTGGACCCAACCCACAGGTGGCAGCAATATTCCATGCACGACCGGACTTGCGCTTTGTAAAGAGTTAGAAGCTGTCCCGGCGTGAAATATCGCTTAACCTTGTTCAAGATGCCTAGTTTTTTGGCCGCATCTGATGTTAAATAACGATAAGGCCGAAGGTGGAAGCGCACTACACCTAGAATCCTCGTCATTGAGGAACTGGCTATCTTACCTCTAAATGCCGGAACACAACAATTTTTAAATTGTTGTTATGGCGTCAGACTTAGGTAAGATGGTGGTAGCTAGCCAGGCGGACTTGAAGTAAGCCTTACCACCAACCAAACCGAATACCCTCCCTGGGAATCTTCCTGCGTCTTACACGTGAGGGCGAACCACTAGACCACAGAGGCAGGCCTCCTTCACTCGTTCAAGGGCGCGCGATAAGCACCTACCGCTAGACGTTCGTTCGAACGAACAAGTGAGCAGAGAGAGAGCCGCCACACGCCCGCCTGTGTAATCGCGGGGCATCTTACTGCCTGCGTAGGTATTGTCTCTTTATAACAGTAACAATGTCGAATCGACATTACTGAGCAGTGTACGGATGTCAAAATCAAAAAACCAATAAACAATTGTCGTTTTTCACATTATGATATATGCTACGCAGTTCATTTAAAAGAAGACAACCCTAATGTTGCGTCGTCAGAAAAGGTAAGAGCACGCGATAGAAAGAGAGGCAACTACTAGGTGAATATAACTGCAGGTCGCACAGCGCTAAGGCTGGTTTACATTATCTTAGTCTTTAGTAGAGTGCTTTAGGAGAGTAGAAGTTCATTACGTGGTGTGTTTGACGTTCTTTTAAAATCGACGAACATGCCAAGCAATGTATTTCTACTCGCTACTCGACTCGGTCGTCTACTTGACTAATGTAAACCAGGCCTTAATGACCTGAATTACACTTTATTGTGCCAGAGCTAAAGTTGTTATTTATTTAGATGACTTTGCGGAGTGCTGCTTCTGTACTTGTACTATTAGTTATTCTGTGACAGAGGCGGTTAAAATTTGATTTATGAACAACTTTTTGTATCGAAAATTGTTTTCCAAAGAACTTCCCCTCGCTTTTAGGAAACAATTGTCGTATAAAACTTCATCTGCGCGAGGGTGATTCTACGACGAAACAACATTGGCTTTTCATTTTTATTTTTTCCGTAAGATTTCTTTTGTAGCCTCGATAATATATCATAGCTGTCGCCGCGGACGCTGATCGCGATGGCCCCTATAAAGATAGAACCTTTACGAAGCCTTGACGATTTCCCTTTGAGATAGCGTATGAGATACAGCAAGTTTATTTGCCATGAGGAAAAACTATTTTTATAATTGGGAGATTTTATTTAGTGGTTCTGTAAAAACATTGACGAGTATTTGGTAAATCAGTACATGTTTATCTTAACTCGGAGAAAATAAATTAATAGGTAACAACTTAATTTATCCTACTAATTATAAATGTAAAAGCTTGTGAGTTTGGATGTTTGTTCCTCAAACACGCAAAAATTACTGAACGGATTTGGTTAAAATTTGGCACACAGATATTAGATAGCTTATATTAAAACATAGAATACTTTTTATCCCGATATTCCTACGGGAACGGTAACCACGTGGGTGAAACCGCGGGCGGCCGCTAGTTTAATATAAATTACCAATGACCATGAAGATAGAATGCTAAAATGTGGTCATAATTATTGCCTTGGTTTTTCACTATAGATCTGTGTAAACTGAAAGAAAATAAATCAGTCACAACTTTATATATTTTATATATAAATTAACAATGATTGTGGAGATACAATGCTAAATGCGATCAGAATTATTGCCTTCGCGAACGCAACTTCAACCCAACGCGAATTCGAAAAGAGTTAAGAAAATAGGCTGATTATTTTATATAGATAGTAGAGTAGCTAGGTTTCATTCAAATAAAACACACTTACTTTTAATTACATGATTATTGAAAGTCAATAAAAACAAAACAAAGTAAATACATTCAACTAAACAATCTTAAAACATCACGTAAAATAATTAGTCTTATTTCAATGGAATAGTACGCGCGGAAATGTAATAACTTTAGCTTAATGTAATAATTAACAACTTGAATTCATTCAAATATGAGTAATTAATTAAATTATTGGAGATAAAATAAAACAATTTTAGACGGATACTAGCGTAAAAAGTGTTTTTCAACACACTTGCTCGTAAAGTGAGCCCTAATACATCGCTTTTAGGGCCATAAACCGAACTATAACAAACGCGTGCAATAATATATAAAACACTAGTTGGTTATAGAATTATCCCTACGAAGTTAAATAGGTACCTTACTGCAAGTTCTATGCGAGTAAACAGAGCATTTTCAATTTAACCGGGTAATACAGTTATTTTTTTAGTAACAACAAAGAGGTTTTATGCCGCTGAAAATTCATTTGCATTTTTGGAATAAATAAATGTGTAGGTCCTTAATTAAGTCAAACAAATATTTATTATTATCAAATTATTCCTAATTTATAATATTTTGTTATAAAATATTAGCATTTTATCACCTAAATTTATAATTTTGAAGTAGGCTGTATGCTCACTAACCCCTTTGTTCGCAAAATATTCTTGCATTGGTCGTGTGAAAAAAACAAAAAAAAACCTGCGCGCCTTTTCTCATCATGATTATCATTTTGTTTTTGTCGTATTTGTTGCTGTGTGGTAAATTACTTTGTTTTTTCCTCGCAAATGTGTTGAAAAACGTCGTATGAAACTCGTGAGCTTTTACTCATTGCACACTCGGCTGAGTTACGCCCTCGCCTGCGGCTCGGGCTGCAACCCACAGCCTTGTGTGCAATGACCAACCTAAGCTAACTTGTATCATAATGTACTATTATTTCATGTCTAGTGAGCACGTAAGCACAAAATAGAGAGAGTATATTGTGGCGTAAGCTTAAGAGGTGAATAATTATTGTTATACAGACCTATTACCTAACATCTTCTACATGCATAATCCTTCCTAGGTCTTCCCATATTGAGTCACAACCTCATCTAAATCCGGTGGTAATCTTAGGGGCTAACATGGCGTCCCAGCCAATAATTGGATCGAGAATGCTCTTCGAACCATCTTCAAAGGGCTTCCTTGATGAGCCTTCTGTACCATGCGTGTAAATCGAATTGATCTACATAATAATTGGTATTGTGGATAAAATTGGTAACCAATTATAAACTATTATGACCCTAGTCAATTATAGACTATTGGAGCAGTGGTTTAGCGCCCGGCCCTGCGATTGCAGAGGTTAAGTAACTTTCGCAAGGGTCGGTCATGGGATGGGTGACCAAAAATGTATTATCTCGAGCTCCTCCGTGCTTCGGAAGGCACGTTAAGTCGTTGGTCCTGGCTGCATTTGCAGTCGTTAATACCCACCAATCCGTATTGGGCCCGCGTGGTGGGTTATGGCCTATCCTCCTTATCCACTCATAAGGACAGCCTGTGCCCCAGTGGGGACATTAAAATGGCTGATGGACAAGTACTACCGTACAGAAAGGACACTCTCCGCCCGCTCCATATTCAATTACCTCACCCCACCCCGCGAGTTCATGTGCCAAATCGTGTGCTCATTTAGTCGTGTTTGTCAACGTCAACTTTTGATATTCAAAGCAATGTGTCGTAACTTTATTTACTAAAAAGTTCGAATTATGAATTGCACGCCGCTCATACAGTACAAACTGCACGGTAGCCCTAGACTTACACCACAAAACAGAGAGACTAACAGAAGGTTAGCTTAGTACTACGGGCGCTCGAGCATCGCACACACACAAAGACAGCTCTCGCCGCTGCGTTACGTACTCAAACTGTTTTGAGAGTGGTATGAGATCAGGGGCGTGCATTGGTTTTCAAGCTAGGTAGGCACTCTAGATCTAAACAGTTGTAATTGCTCTTATCATTTAGAAATCGATACTATTAGTAGGTAATAAGGATATTAAATAGCTTACCTACCACTTTTATATTGCGTTTTCTTCACGTTGTAAACTTATGTTATGTGAAGTTGCTTTCTAGGTATAAATTACCCATTAGCGACCAAAAGCGGCCATCACTTTTTTTATGAACGAAAACTGTGCGAAAGGATACGTATTTTTTGTAAACAAATCGAATTCTCACCACAATCGGCACACTCTAATTTCTACATTATTTAATTAGGTAATATTTTAATCACAAAACTGAGCAATTTCTTTTTGTTTTCCCAGAAAAAACACTAAATAGTTAAGTACACAAAAACAAAATTTACAAAACAATAAAAATATCTCTCATTAACTCGCGCGTGGTGTCAATTTAAGAAGACAAAAAAAACAGAGAAGTTATTGCTTTTTCTGCTGAAACTAACGGAACTAAAAACAAATATTGCAAATGCATTGCTGGCATCTTTATATCCGAAAACAAGCATTCTATTAAGCGCGGGTATCAATACTCTTAGGACAACGTAACAAGGTTGAAACTTGTTAAATTCACCCGCACTCGTGAGATAATAAAACTCGGACTAGGAGCGAGCGGTTTGTGCATAGGAGCGAGTGAGACAAATAATGTCGTCAGCTTCTCGACAAAATTCGTTCGACCGCGGCCGCCCGACGTGGCCCGAGGTAGCCCGAGTAGGCTTGAATACCTAGCGCTGTTTTTTGCGAAGGTCATGCTTTAGAACGTTAGATGTGCAAATAGCGCACTTTTTTCCGTGGTCGTATAACTTTTACCGAAAATTTTTAAATGAGTTTTGTATGAAACGCTCCTTGCTTCGAATATGCATTCTGGAGACTGCTTACCGCATCGTAGGTAGGAATGATGCGCAAGAAAAATTTGCTAACTAACTGAGTGTTCAATAGAAGTTTGGTTATTATGGAATATTAACGCAACCAAATTATTATTTTTTACTTTAACACTAGTGACTAGTGGTACCTATATTTATTAGGTTCGTGATGAGGTAAGCACTGCCTAACTGCCTATATGGTATGCACGCCCCTGTATGAGATTGCAGTTATACAGTGTCGGTGAGAGATGTCTATGTATGCGTTGCTCGAGCGCGCAAATGCTAAGCTCAACTACTGTACTCTCTCTCTATATTGTGCTAACACACACAGTTGCGCGTGTACAAATCTGTCATCTGACGTATTCTGTTTATAATGACGCGGTTGTATGGAGTGTCCGGGGTGTGCTATAACTTCACTAGATTATCATAATAAAGCAGTGATGTAAGTATGGTTTAAAAGGGAGGTAAATAAGTTGAAATAAAGTACTAAAAGGAAATTCACTTGTTTGGTAATAATAGCCAGATACATAACGTTTGCATAAATTATAGACACCGATACTGACATAAAAAAGAGAAAACTATAACTAACGAGTCGTTATCTCCAATTATCAGTAAAGATAATAGCTATACGTATAAAGGCATCTTAAAACGAGTGGTATAATAAAACCTGGCTCTCAGAAATCATGGTAAAGTCAGCTCCGGTGAAAGATTCATTGTTGGACATCAGTTACCTTTAGGGACCTCGCACAATACACGACCGCGTCTCCGGCCAGTTGCGCCCGTGACAACCCTAGACGCAAATAAACTATTATTTTCGATATAATCAATCCCATTGATGAGGAAAAGCAAAACACAATTTAGTTTTAGGGTTGCCACTATGAAATTTCCTGAAAAGAAAAAACAATTTCAAAAAAGTTACGGTTTTCAGGGTTTATAATAATTTTGTGGGGTTGTATTAATTGTATCATATTCGCATTGTACCCTACCATATTCGGCTTTAGGAGTTTTTTGTATCACGTTATATACCGTGTTATGGGGCTTTATGGACACTCAACTGTCTAAATCCATTGTCTTTTGACAGTTAAAAGCTATAAATGGGTAATTGGATATAACGGGTGTAAAAAGACCCTCAACGAAGCCGAAGTCCACGCATTCATTTTTGTCTTTTAGAATCATTTTTGTCTTTTAGACTATACCTGGGAAACCAATAACTACGAAGTTATTGAAGGTCAAAGTAAAAAAAAATCAAAATTTTTATGAAATCTTATTTTTGTAAAACTAAAAAACCTAATTTTTGTCCAAAGAAACATTCTTAAAATTTTAATTGTTTCGTAACAAACAATGGCTTCTAAACATCATCACTCAATGTATCTCATGAGCACGCACATAAACGCTGCCTTTCAACTCGGCCGCACGTATGGTTGCCAAATGTCCTTTATTTTAAAGGACATCCTCTATTTCAAACCCAAAAAATAATAATAAAAAAATAAAAATAAAAATTGTTTTATTGACCAATTAGTGACAGGTGTTTAAATAATACCAACTTAGGACTAGATAACAGACTCTTAATATTATAAGCCTCTGCTGCCGAACTAGGCAAAAAAACTTGTATTTCGGCATTCAGCGCCATAACCCTCCACAGACATAGCAATCTAAACTAGTCAAAGTCTTACAAAAATGAGCACAAAATACTTACTTTGGCTTTGTAAAAGAATCCTGGTAATACTTATTAACATTATAATGTAGTCAGCAAGTTTTCAGTTTCATCATAAGATAGTGATTGAAGCCATTTGTAAAATATTCGCTTGCAAGCCGATCTAGGCAGTGGGTAGATATTTAGCTTTTTATTGAAAAGGTTATATAAGTATGGACCTAAAAATAAGAAGAAGCGGTGGCTGAATTTAGTGCGAGTACTGTGCATGCAAACTGTGAATTTTCGCCGCGTTGTTTGAGTGGAACTATCAAATGAAATCAATGAATGTTGTCTTAGCACAACATTGAGCAAAAACAATTGGCGAACTGTAAGCACATCGCAAAGTTGAAACAAGTCAAAAGTAGGATAAAGGATTAGTTTAAACATGCAGATTTTGAGTATAGCTCTTTGAGCTACTTCTATCTTTTTCATTTTAGTTTTAGCTGCACCCCCCCAGCTAGAAATACAATAACATAGGATAGATTGACAGAGTGCATAATATATTTGCTTAAGACGATATGGTTCCAAGACAGGTCGTAATGTTTTGAAGATGGGCATAAGTTTCCGAACTCTTGACGTTAGTTGTTCGATATGTTCATAGAAGTTAAGGTTTTTGTCTATTATAACACCAAGGTATTTGATAGACTCAACACATTCCATAGCTAAACAAGAACACTGATTTGATACGTTAGGTTCTTTGATTTGATAGGTAGTAAATGATCTTGTCCCCTTATTTGAAATCTTGAATAGAGGACACTGTAAATCCAGAACTACAAATAAATTCGAACTTATGCAAACTATTATTGTAGCGGTTTTACATAACAATAAAACCGATATTATGTGCCGAGAAGGAAAACATACAGCATTGTTTATGAAGAAGCAGTGTGTACTTAGCTTTATGTTAGTAGTCTGTGGCGCAAACCATAGACAAACTCGTACTTCCGGTTGCTGTCCGCTAGATGTCACCACTGTCACCGGCAAGGGCGGGGAGGTGCTCGCCGCCATGTTCGTAGCTCATAGTCTTCACCAGGAAGGACTTCCTGCAATGCTGTATGTTTTCCTTCTCGGCACATAATATCGGTTTTATTGTTATGTAAAACCGCTACATTGATGTGCCTCCGGAAAACATACAGCATTGTTTATGAAGACGTGTTTGCTATCTGCTGGTGAGAGTGATTAACACAACGCTATGATGATTATTTGTATATATGTATTACATACTTTGATAGTGTAAAATATAACATATTGGGTAGTAAGATTAATTTTGTTTATAGTATTTTCTATAAAAATATATCATGATGTAATACTATTGGTGTTAACTAGGAAGTTAACAAAAAGGCAAAATTAATGGACATCTATCAAATTAATCGCGATAAAGAATAATTTCAACTAATATAATTATTAAGAATAAGTTCCACTTATCACTGAGAAGATCGATCAAAATCAATCGTGGGTTGGATTACCACCTGAGTGCATAGGTACAAAAAGAATGCTCTTCCCTAGTGTGAAATATAGCATTGAAAAATAAATATTTCATGCAAATGTCTTAATTTGCGACCAATCAATATACTTACTGCTTTATACTGTAGTTATTAAAAAGTATAAGTAAGTATTTTATTTTTTCAATGCTTTGTTTTAATGTAACTGAAGTAATGTAAAAATAGAAAAACTCGGTTGGTTTCCTAAGAAAACAAATAAATGCTTTCCAACAGTTTGGTCCTCGTACCAGCCTAAAACGGCCACAGCACAGCACATTTGCATCTTCGGAGTTGCTTAGACTCCGCTATCTATAAAGGTGATACTTACCTAATTTCCTATTACGATAGGATAGGTGATGCATATACTGTGATAAAATTATTTATTAATTTACCTGATTAATTTAGATCTTCTTTCGTACATACTATTCATCGAAATAATGCAGGTCTCCTAGAGAGAAAAAAAATGAGTAAGTAACTTTTAAGCAGTGTTGGTACCAGGAAATATTTACCTATGTATTGGAACACAGCATCCAAGTTGACTGTCTGTGGGAATGTGTCAGTTTTCAACTGAAAGGTAAATATAAAAATTTAATATTTGGTCACAATCAATACTGTTGTTAGAAACTTTAATAGAGTGATTTGTGGACTTTTCACCCAGACGCTAGCGGTAACATTATTTGTTGTTTTACAAGCGAGGTTTATAAGTGTTTCTTTGACTTAATTGGATTAAATTGGCTTAGAGCCGTACAAGGAACATGTTGTTTTATTGAATTAATAAAAAGATTTATTGATTTAATATGAGGTACACAAAAAAAAAACTTGTGATTGCTTTTTTTGTAAGTACTACAATAGTACTGTAGGTAAGTTTACCTTTACCTTAACACTTTTACTAAATAGATAAGAAACGTTTTACGACATTGGCAAGTTGAGCGTGTTTCAAGGCACATGTCATGTGGTCAAAGTGGCCAATCACGGGGTACAACCAAAGTTGTCTTTTTAACTCTGGTCAGTTATTTATTTGACAGTATTTGTGCCAAATTCCTCGTACCCTTACTCACCCGACGCCTCTTCTTCTGAGCTTTGTTTTATTAGACTGCCCCCTCCCCCAACTTTCAAAACGTCCAGGATGTATGCTTTCACCTGTGCATATGTCGTGTGGGTCATCCAGCAATGCAGATACTAAGTCCCCTAAATCTAAACGGTCCGAGGTGATCCAGGTTAATCTGGTGCGACTAACGGGTACGTTCTCGATACAGTTAGGTCAATGTTCAAATATTACACAATATCATGAGGAATATGCTGGTTGATGGAGCTACTTAGGGTAAGTGGTATCTCCAAGATCTGCCAAGAAGCTGAAGGCTTATAGTTATAATTGTACAAGAATTTAATTCGCTGATGGAACTCGGCAATCTATGAAAACATGTTCTGAATAACATTGCCTTTGGTTGTATGTGCAATCTCTTATTATGCAAAAAAGTCCTCCGAAGACTTGTAGTTGCTCCAAACTAGAGATGCCTTTTCGCTGGTAGTAGTCCTGCTGGCAAGCGCTAGGCGGTATGTTATTTTCGTTTCTGTCGCCTTCATATCATGTCGGAGAAAGCTAGTATTTGACGAGTCTGCCTTCAGTTTACTGAGAAATAGTTCTTTATTGTCCACATGCCTGGAATAGACGTTCTATCTACATAGAGCACCACATCTTGAATCCAAAGCATCTGTAGTGATAAAGTATAATTTTCGGAATGATATGTGGCTCCGCGTCACCTTATCATGTAATGATGTAGGTACTGTTAGAGTTGATTATAAATCATACACCATGTTGACAGAAGTAATATTTTATTTCACGACCAGTTCAGACGACAGATCGAGCAAAAGTGAGTACAATTTACAAAAACCAACGCTTTTATACGCTTTACCATAACTATCATCAAATTGTCCATAGACTTGCAACTGTCAAGCATAAACGCACGTGGAGCATAGACTTAAACCGGAAACACACCACTGTGCCGTGCCGCGTCGCTCCACGGCACGTCAATCAATCTGTCAGTCTTTGCTCCACGATTCACAGACTAGCATTAAACGTCAGAAGGATGTTTTGTCTGTGAGTGATTGCCGACAACTGCATGGACTATGGCAACACTTATACACTGTCAAGTTGACATGTGACACTCAAGAAGAAAACAGCCGACAAATATTAGGATTGAAAAACAATTGATTTACAAAACCTTAATTACTAACAGTCGGCCTTTCCTGACAAATTATTATTACGTCCTCGTAATATCAGACGTTTATAAATTCCATGCATTAATGATATTGAAATTATAAAAAACAAAAATAAACTCATTTAAGTTAAAGGTAAGACATTTTTCTTTTCATCACAATTATTATTCACGATCGAATCTCTGTCATTGTATGTCATAGATTCGGCCGTCCTGATAAACAATTACGTCCTCGTAATTTTCACAGCATCTATCTATCTATGTAGAAAAACTAAAATACAATATTACAAGAACGAAGTATTGATCTATTGTAGGGAATTAATTTATCATGTATTTTTAATAATTACTAGCTGACCCGACAGACGTTGTCCTGTCTCAGTTATGATTTATGAATATTTAATTCGAATTTTAAACGACATTCAGTTTTTTTTTTGCAGCCCGCAGTCTGTCAATTCTATGTCAAACGTCATAAGGTTACATTAAAAAAAAGTTTATAGTCCAAATTAAATTTTATATGGTGGTTCAGTATTCTTAAATTTTCTTATTTTTCACGCAATTTTCTTTATTTATTTTTTTCATAAGAACCTTCTCCTGATAATAACAAACAACAAAAAAAAAAAAAAGAATTATCGAAATCGGTTCAGCTGATCTCGAGATTTATGCTTAGCAAGACATTCAGAGATTCATTTTTATATTATAGATTAGTTATAGTCTTATTAAGTAAGATAGCGTTCAACTTTTTTTTTTTTTACCGAATATGGGTACCAAAGTGATTACAAATATGTGAAAAACTCTCTCAGATCTCTTTAACCACCGGACACACCAGGGTAGAAGCTACTGGACACACCAAAGCAGCTTTTTATACTGCTGGACACACCAAAGCAGTTATTATTTTTATTTATTTCCGAAATACGGTACATACAATTTGTTATAAATACATTTTCCAGCATATTTTGTCGATTGTTTCGACGTGCAAATACTTAATACAATTTAAGGTAAACAAATAATATTTAAAACAAAATTAAAATAAAAATGAAATGAAATTATTAGAATATCAGCAATAGCAAATGTCAAAAATATAAAACAAAATTAAAATAAGAATAAAATGAAATTATTATATTGGAATGTCAGCAATAGTAAATGTCAAAAAATAATTAGAGTGCAATGTCAATAATTTTATCGTTAAGGAAGTCATTAACACAGTAATATATCTTTTCTAATAAAATATTAAATAGTTTACTTTTAAATTTAGTTACAGGTAGTTCTTTAACATTATTTGGTAATTTATTGTAAATACGTATTGCCATACAAAAATAATTTTTTGAATGTAATACCAATCTTTGACCAGGAATTCGTAAATTTGTTCCTTTTCTACCTCTGTAGTAAAAGTCTTGATTCTGTTTGAACAAAGGACTATTTTTTTTTCACAAATAAACTAATCTCATTAATATAAAGGCATGGCAAGGGCAGAATATTTAAGAGCTTGAATAAAGGTTTGCAACTGTCTAAATAGCCAGCACCACAAATTGTACGGACACTTTTTTTTTGAAATTTGAAAGCCCGATTCATTTCCAATGAGTTTCCCCATAATATAATGCCATATCGCAGGACTGAGGACACATAGTCATGGTAGGCCATAAGCGCGGCCGCATGCCGCGGAAGTTAACGCATTTATAACCATATTTGACCACCGGACACACCAGGGTAGATTGAAGCTACTGGACACACCAAAGCAGTTAACACGTTTATAACCATATTTAACTACCGGACACACCAGGGTGGATAGAAACTACTGGACACACCAAAGTAGCACTCATAAGAAGCAAAATCAGCAATAATGTTTCTAATATTATAATAAGTGTAAGTTTTTATTAATTACTGTTTAGTATAATGTACAGAGCATTCATGTATATATTGTGATATTGCATTACTCTTATTTATATCAAATAGATAATCCGCGAATAAATCTTATATTCCTGTAATAAAATATTATATTCTTAATAAAAAAAGAACAATTTATGATTATATTTTAAAATCAATCTAATTCAACTAAGTGATTACTAAGTATCCAGGTTTTATTTTATATTGTTAAAATTAAGTATCACACAGAACTATAATATTTTTTTTATAATTAACTATTGTGTTTAGTTTTATTAATAATCATTAGATTACTAATTATCAGTATATTCCTATGATTTCTATTTTTTTTTATAATTGAATAATACCATAATATTGAGTAAGATAATATTGAGATAATTACCAGAATTATGTAAATATACAGTATGGTAGTTTTGGTTTTAATTTAAAAAAAAAAATACATGCCTTTAGAATCTACTCACTAGTATAATCTTTTTAATTTTATTGGCAATTAAATTAAAACTAACGTGAGGTAGTTCCA
Organism: Agriphila geniculea; assembly: GCA_943789525.1. Taxonomy (NCBI): domain Eukaryota; kingdom Metazoa; phylum Arthropoda; class Insecta; order Lepidoptera; family Crambidae; genus Agriphila; species Agriphila geniculea. The sequence goes on along the minus strand of OX038886.1, from coordinate 6,396,585 downwards.
GTAGACTATTTCCTATTATAAATATTTTAGTATCTTTCTTATTTAAGGCTTGGGCTCGTTATTCAAGTAAATGAAGTGCATTTGTTGGTTACTGGATTAATGTCAAAATCTAGATTTAAATCTATAAACTAGTCTGAAGCTTAGTTTTTGTGTAGTACTTTTTAATGTGGTGTTGATATAATCTTAGTAACTCTGCAGCTAGCTGACTTTGGAATGTCAAATTATCAACTTTTTACGAATATTATAACTATTATCGTCAAATCAGTCCAGTAAAAACTAAATATCGTAAGTATTCTTCCGTTCTTAAAGGATGCATCTTGATAATCATCTTAATTAATCTTGACAATGAAGCACGTTTACAATAGAGTAAAAATGTTTGTAAAACGCCAGGGAATCGAATTAAATCATATGAGCAACCAGATTGGAATAATAATTGCATTAAAATAAAGATAGAAAATAAAATTATTACATATCCCATTGACATTTGCAATTTTTTTTAGTCTAATATTGCAAATTAATCTAATGCTAACATGACAGTCATATCAAAATAATTTAAAATCTGACAATAATATAAAACCATGTTGGACGCAAGCTTGTATTTTTTTGGATCCGGCCGACGAAATACTTAAAATTATTATAAGATCACTCAATAACATAACATCGGTCGGGTTGATAAAATACCCACAAAAAATATTTAATAAGTATTGTTCACTAACTCAATCTGACATTAGTCAACATATCAATGACTAAAGCTATATTCTCGGAAGCCCTTAAATATCAATAAATTAAATGGATGAGATGGACTATTACAGACCCATTGCTATAATTTCAGTACTGGCTGTTTTTGAAAAGGCAACGCATAACATTATTTATAAATTTCTAGAAAAATTTAATCTACTGTCTAAAGATCAAAATTGCTTTTGGGAAAGCAAGTCAGCTTTTTTAGCAGCTTTTTATTTAACAAAAATGTTATTGAGAATACTTTCAAGAATATTGATACAATAATGTATATTTTTGGACATTAACAAAGCTTTTGGCTTTGTCTCACATGATAAATTGTGATAAATCGCTAAAGCGGGCACAAAAATTCTTCATAATCATTTTAAATGTATTGAAATTAATCACATCAATTAAAATAAGAAATAAGTTCCAGTAAAATATCACTTGTTAAAAACAATATAGGTAGTTGGTCCACAAGGAACTAAACTAACTAAGGCCACTATTATTTATAATTAACGACCTACTTCATGTGACTACTCACTCATCAGTGTAATTTATTCTCTGACGATAAAATTTGTAGAAATACCAATTCTTTATAATATAAACATTAAAAAATATATATACCTTTTTAAAATAGAGATCCTATGGACCATGTTCTGACAATACTTCATAATAATGAGCTCGTATTGGAATCGTAATTAAAAATTAATAAGAAAGTGAAAACATGCGCCAAAATAATTAGATTTGCTTATGTGTTTTAAGACTAATACTCAAATACTAAAACTCAAATAAACCAAAAGTCCTCTTTGATGGCATATCATGACAACGTAGCTTCAAATAAGCTTCAAATCTTAAATACGGTTTACTTTAATATATTGGGGTCTTATAACTTAAACAAAACATTTATATCCAATTATAATCAGTTCGGTCTCGAGATCGAAGCGAGACGTACGCTTCCACTACCACCGTCGTATTGTCATAACAACTAACCAGGGTTACTCAAGTCTGTGGCCCGCACGAAAATTTTCTCACCAAGATGTTGCAATGTAAAAGATGTGATTCAGCGATGACTGAAGGAGCTACGTGCTGCAGCTGTAAAAGTCATTTTGACTTTGCGTGCGCTGGTATTTCCGAAACGAACTACCGGAAACTAGGCAAGAACAAGTCTGCATGGCGTTGCCCAGAGTGCAAAAGTGGTCTGCCGTCGCCATGTCCAGCAATAGCTAAAACGAGCACTCCTGATGTCACTCAAGGTTCCGTCCTTGAAGAACTGAGTAAGATAACCTCAAGGCTGCTGGTACTGGATACCCTCTCTGAAGACATCAAACTAATCAAATCGGAAGTGCAGCATTTGAAGAATTCACTCGAGATGGCACACGAATCCATCAAGAATTTCACGGATAAATTAAATGAGTTAGAGGCCAAGGCTAAAAAGATGGAATCTCTTACTGCTGAAATACCTGTTTTACGTACAGAAATTAATAAACTACAGCAGGACATACATCAACAAGAACAGTGGCATCGTACTAGCAATATCGAAATTAAGGGTATTCCACACAAAACGAATGAGAATTTATATAAAATAGTGGAGGATATTGGGCGAGGACTAGAATGCCCAATTGAGAAAAATGATATAAATTTTATAACACGCGTTCCAACTCGGCAAAAGGAAATGGGAAAACCAATTGTTGTATCGTTTATGAGAAAATACCTCAAGGAAGATTTTATGGTGGCCGCCCGTAAGCGGAAAGAACTTGTCGCTGGCACATTCGGCCTGGGTGGTAATAGCAGGGTCTACATAAATGATCACTTAACGGTGTATTTCAAGAACTTGCTACTTAAGGCAAAGGAGTTGAAGAAAACTAAAGAATTTCAATTTATATGGGTGAAAAACAGCAAAATCTACGCTCGAAAATCACCGTCATCACCAATTTTTACCATAAATTCCGAAAGCGATCTCCTCAAAATCAAGTGAAATTGTTATTTAATAAATTTCTGTTATCCCTGTATTACTCATCTCCAGTAATAAAATATAAGCAGCCCTTTTTCTGCCGCGCGTTGGTCACACCTGGCGTTCTGGACTCAATACGTAGCTTGCGCGCGGTGTTGGTGCACTCAGTGAATGTTGCTTTGATTGCCAATGAAATAATGTTTAGCGTGTTTAGCACACGGAATCGTAAGTACTTAGGTTATAATTATTATAGTATCTCGTCTTTAATAATTCATTCAATACAATTGCAATTCATACTCGTCATAAAATGTCGTATAAATAATGATTTGAAGAACTTCTTGAGAATACTCATTGATAGTCGTATTCCCTTAACTTTAATTTTAATTATTCAAATATTGAAATTCTATTCGCCGATTTATGTATTACCCATTAGTTATTTAGTTTTTAGTTTCGATATTCTCTTTGATTACAATAATGCATAATCTCAATATCTATTATCAGAATACCCGCGGATTACGTACAAAAACAATGTTTAAAAGAAATGTTATGCTAGCCACTTACGACATTATTTGTTTAACCGAAACATGGTTATTAGATAGTATTTGCGATCAGGAATTATTCAGTGCCAACTATATTGTATGGAGAAGGGATAGGGACTATGAGAATCGTGGTCAAGAGTTGGGCGGCGGAGTCCTAATAGGAATAAATCGTAATTTTGTAGCTAATGAGCGTTTTGAATGGAGGTCATCCGCTGAGGACCTCTGGCTCACAGTTAACTGGAAGTCACGCTGCACTAGTGAAACTTTAAACCTACATATAGGTATTATTTACCTGTGTTCACAACACGGCGGACACAGCTTTAACTCGCAACTAACGTATTTTACTGAGCGTCTATCTGAAATTTATGCACTTTGCCCTAATGATAATTATTTATTATTAGGTGATTTTAACCTCAGTAACTTACTTTGGTCAGCTGAGCCTAATAGTAACTATCTTAACCCTACAAATGTGCAAGGTAGCGCACAAACAGATTTTTTGGATACCATTAGCCAATGCGACTTTAACCAATATAATCATGTGTTAAATACTAACAGTCGTCTGCTCGACCTAATTTTTTCTAATAATACCGTATTCGTGGAAGCCTGTGATAACCCGTTGGTCCCTGAAGACCCTCACCATAGGGCTTTGGAAATTAATTTACGATTTATAAATGAACAAATATTGGAACGTAGTGGTAGGCAGAAGTACTTTTATAAGCATGGTAATTATCTGGCGATATCCAAAGAATTGGATGAAACTAACTGGAGTGACTTGTTCAATGGTAAAAATATTGACCATAGTCTTAATTCTTTTTATGATATTATTAATAAGTTGAGGGACAAATATATACCTAGCAAATATATAGCACAGCAGTCATACCCGCCTTGGTACAGTAGTACATTAAAAAAGGTACTTAAAACAAAACACAAGTATCACTGTAAATACAAGATTTATGGCAGAAGCACCGACTATGAGTCCTTCGCATATAATAGAAATTTAGCTAATGAACTCGAAGAAAAATGTTATAATGAGTACATATCCCATATGGAAGACTCCATAACGAATAACCCGAAAATGTTCTGGAACTATGTAAATTCCTCAAAAAATGATAAGGGTTCGTATCCTGCCACCATGCACTATGGCGATACTAGGGCCGATACCGGTGTGGACATATGCGAGTTGTTTGCTGCATATTTCCAAACTACTTTTCAGCAATCACCTGCTTCCAATCCAGGTAACCACGCAGTATCAATGAATCACACGACGCTCATAAATAGAATATGCATTGACCCAGATCAAGTAAAGCGTTTATTGGAAAGCCTCGATGTGAATAAGGGGGCCGGCCCCGATCATGTTCACCCAATTTTTATAGTGAATTGTGCTTCTAGCTTAATTGAGCCATTATGTATGCTTTTTAACAAATCATTACATGAAGGAGTAATGCCTAATGTGTGGAAGTGTGCCTTCGTAACCCCAGTTCATAAGAAAGGCGACAAAAGTGATGTGTGCAACTACCGCCCAATTTCAAAATTGTGTATATTCTCAAAGATACTTGAGAGAATAGTCCACCAGCAACTATATTCGGCCTTTAAATCATTACTAACCCACTCTCAGCACGGGTTTGTGTCGAATCGCTCCACCACTTCCAACCTGCTTCTATTTAATGACTTTGTAACCTCTAAGATGGACGCAGGTGAGGAAGTTCATACAATCTTAACAGATTACTCCAAGTGCTTTGATCGAATAGACCATGCACTCCTGCTGCAAAAGCTTCTTTTTGCAGGAGTGCACGGTGACTTATTCAGATGGTTCACTTCCTACATAGAAAACCGTTCCCAATCAGTGGCCATAAATGGTTTTTCCTCGTCGTGGAATGTGGTGCCCTCAGGAGTCCCTCAGGGTTCCATATTGGGACCACTTCTATTTGTAATTTTTATTAATGACGTGTCTAATTCCTTTAAACATTCTAAAATTCTATTATTCGCAGACGATATGAAAATTTTTAAAGAAATTAAAAGTGAAACTGATTGCCTTTTACTGCAGGATGATCTAATAAGATTTGAAAACTACTGTGACTCGAACAGACTTGATCTAAACATAAGTAAATGTTATTCGATGGTTTTCTCAAGAAAACGTAACCAAATTAATTTTAACTACAAACTGAAAAATAATATTCTATCTAGTGTCAACCAAACGCGAGATCTTTGAATTATCCAAGACTCACAGTTAATCTTTGATGAACAAATAGAAAACATTGCAAAAAAAGCCTCAAAAGCACTAGGGTTTCTAATGAGAACCTGCTCGCAGTTTAAAAAAGCTAAAACAATAAAAGTTTTATATTGTTCTCTTGTGCGCAGTATTCTCGAATATAACTCGCAAGTATGGAATCCGCGTTATTCCATATACATAAATCGGTTGGAATCAGTACAGAAGAAGTTCTTGAAATATTTAGAATTTAAAACACGGTCTTACGACACGAGCTACAAGGAAAGATGTGTAAGACATCACTTGCTCCCTCTAAAAGTCCGCAGAGATATTACAGATCTGGTTTATCTATCTAAACTGTTAAAAGGCAAAATAGACTCGACTGAATTACTTGATCGTATAAAGCTTACTGTGCCTTGTAGCTCTAATACCCGTAGGAAGTTGAGACTGCATGTTCCATGGGTGCGAACCAACTACCGACGTAACAGTTACCTGATTCGCTCGTGTCGCTTGTTCAATTCTATTAGCGATGATACGGATATTGACTTATTCTTTGACGGCATTGTTTTACTGAAGCGAGCACTCGCTACTAAATTCCTCACACATTATTGAGATGATGGGTAGTACTGGGGTATATTGCTGTTTTGTTTTTTCTTTTATATTTTTATCTGTGTGTTGTATAACTTGTTTACAAATACTGAAAATAGCGTCACGTTTATTCTTCTCGAATTATGATTAAGTTACATTTTTAACTATCTGTGGAAACTTGTTATTAGCTCGTGATTATTCGTGTATGTTTCTGTGTAATATGTATTAGCAGTAAGTTTTCCTAATGAATAAAATAAAAATAAAATAAAATAAAATAATTATGTAACGTTCCACCTATGACGTCGTGTAAGCAAACCTAAACCTATTAACTCTTCCTTCATTATATATCTTCGAGTGCTGCATATTCGTCAAAACCCATCCATATTTAATTGTGCATAGGGATACATTTCATATGATGAGAAATATTAGGCATCATTAAAAAAAACTATTATTACCCAGAATGCGGGCTGTCCTCTACAACAGGAACTGTTACATAAGATGTGTTAGGATCATTAATAAATTGCCACATTCCTTACTGAACTTACACATGACCTGACCATATCTAGACAAAAACTGTTTGAATGGCCTAAAACCATAATTTTTACTTATTTGAGAAATATTTTACTTGTAAAATTAACCTAACAGAATCAAATGATAATGAAATGATGTGTAAGTTGTTTCTCTAATTGTACAGCTAATATTAACTTATATTAATTTTGACATAAACACTAATTATTAAATTGTTTTTTTTCAATTCACATGACTTATATTGACAAAATAGATGGACTACGAATGTAACAACTGAATTGTACACACGACAGCACCATAAGTTGATGTGCCGTTGACTGTACTCTATTTTCGATGAATCGATTTCATTTTCAATCAAATATTATACATTTTCAGGGTTCACTAGTTTTTTTGGGGGTAAATAAGAATCGATTGCCGCGTCAGTAAGATAATTCAATAATACACGTGTATCTTTACAACCTGCACCATGAGACCACGAACCCCTGCCTCAACCAATGGATAATGTATAAATTACAAAAACACAAATATCATTAAGCACACAAGATTAACCTAGCGCCGCCGCCAGCTTCTTACAATAAAAGTCTATTACCCACTCAGCACGGTACGCAGTTATGTAGGAGACACGAATAGAATAGTCTTGAAGACGTTTCTTCCACTCGTCCCACGTCAGGTCTGATGTCTTGTTGGTGTCCAAACCACGAACGCGTTCCCTTCCAGGCAACCCGGGTCGTGTGGTGGTAGGTGGGTGTTTTCTCATCCCAGCCGTAGATCTTTGCCAATGACTCCAATCGATGCAAACATGCGTGAACAGACAATAGCATTAGAATTTCCTACGAATTCAGGCACGTGTTCAGGTTTTCCGATAAATCGTAAATTACTTATATTATTTCTCAAATTATGTAACAAAGATGTATTTAAAGGTCCATGATAGGAAAATATGGTTTGCGCGGGCCATTTTTTTTATATATAGAAAACGTACAGTTGTAGCTACAAAAAAAAACAAATGCGACAAGCTAAAGCGTTTATCTAGTAGCTACAAGTATAACATTGCATATAAACCTAACAGATGATTGTATGAGAAAAAAAAAATCAGAACATCATGAAAAACGCGTCATATTTTTGGCGTAAATGTATTTAACTCTACATCAAAATACACTTTAAAGTACTGTGAATTTGCTCAAATAACTTTTTTCTTCAAGAAAGATAATTGTAATAATGATAAAAAAAGGAAAAAATAAAAAAAGTGTAGAAGTGAGGTTATTTTTCATACTGTTCATATGTAAATAAAAAGATAGAGACAAATGTTTCCGCATAACTGAGCCATAAATCTGCGTGTCTCACAACAGGGTTGTGACTTGCACTGGTATTAACTGGTTGAGATAAATTGATCAGTGATAGAATAAGGTGGGTAGGAGGTAGACTCGCTTAAAGTTGCTGATTTTGCACGGCAGGCACCTTAATTTCAACAGAAGGTTGTGGTTTTAAGGCGGAAACATTGATTGGTAACATTGGTAATATCAGTGGACGTACCTGGCATAATACATTCCTCATTGGAGACTTGGGGCGCTGGATGTTGCTGTGGCTGTAGTGTGATAATTTGTTCCAGCAATGGGTCCAGCCGCATAATTCGGTCGGTATTATTATCAGTCGCCTCGGAGCTCTCTCTTCGGTTCTTCGTCATCGTCTCTCGAAGTAGGATGCCGTGTGCGTCGATCGTTCAACGTGACACGTGGTAAAAAAAAACGCGCACTTCTGAATTGTTAGAGTTGATTATAAATCATACACCATGTTGACAGAAGTAATATTTTATTTCACGACCAGTTCAGACGACAGATCGAGCAAAAGTGAGTACAATTTACAAAAACCAACGCTTTTATACGCTTTACCATAACTATCATCAAATTGTCCATAGACTTGCAACTGTCAAGCATAAACGCACGTGGAGCATAGACTTAAACCGGAAACACACCACTGTGCCGTGCCGCGTCGCTCCACGGCACGTCAATCAATCTGTCAGTCTTTGCTCCACGATTCACAGACTAGCATTAAACGTCAGAAGGATGTTTTGTCTGTGAGTGATTGCCGACAACTGCATGGACTATGGCAACACTTATACACTGTCAAGTTGACATGTGACACTCAAGAAGAAAACAGCCAAGAACCTTATATTCATATTCTATGACACTGGACATTCTACTACTGAAGGATGGTTGGGGATGAGGTCATTCACCTTTGCAGATTTCTTTTATCCCTCTCACACTGTGACTGAAATTGCCATGCTAAGTACAAAATATCCCAATCCATAGTCAATTTACCCAGGTCATGTAAGACAATTAATTAGATTTTCTAAATAAATGTAAATATCGGCACACTTTAAATTAGTTACATGATGTTAAAATTTATTAGTACATGCCAAAGTAATTATTTAGAGGACAGATGAGTCCATTTTGTTATTACAATATTTTACGTTTAACAGTAATTTCTCCATATTTCATAAGTTACCAAATAAAAATAAGGTGGCATCACTGATGGAATTGTCTTTGATTTGACATGTCACTAATGTCAATGATTTTCCACCGCATCTCACGTTTATGTACAAAAATATAAAATTATTTAAATAAAATTCGCGTTACAAAGCATGTGTTGCATTGTGCAAAATTGCAAAAGTGTTTCAAAATCAAATTCTAACATTATATTTCACAAGTAAGTGTTTTTTAAAGTATTTTCAGCATTCAATTTTTCCTTCTCAGAAATCTGAATTTTAGCAGATTTCAAAGATTGTTTCCGATCTAATTCGGAAATATTATAGAAGTTAATTATAATTCCACCTTAATTACGTATTTTTTATTTCAATTTAATAAATATAATATGTACAAATCTGTATTCATTTTAGACACATAAGAAGCTTTAGAAATATTATCTGCATATCGCAGGGTGACCATAATCACAGCAGAACTTTTGAATAAGAAAGAAAGATTTGGATGAAAAATTTACTTTTATCCTACCTAACATTACATTTTATGTTTTTATGCCACATTTAACTTTGAGAGCGGAATTATTTTGTATTCTTAACAGAGAGAAAAAATGTAATGTAAACTAAAACATTATCTTACGTAGTTGAGTTAAACAATTTAGATCAGTTTCAGCTAGGAATCGGACCTACCTAATTTACTACCTTACTACTACACTAGTTATTATGGTCTTTGACACCCATTGTTTATTCGTAGAAACAAAATAAAAATTAATCTTATTTTATTTTTCAGATTCCGAAACGATGAGGAAAAGACGGCCAAAATAATGCAGTTTTGACATTTTATATTGCAACTTTTTTTAATACAATGACTAATAATGAGACTGATTTTTTTTTCACACAACCGAAAATTCTAAAACTTTTTTCTATTACTAAGGGCGCTTATTCCTGCCTATAAAAATATTCAGCCAATTTGTTTTTTTGGACATTTCTCATTGTACAAAATAAAAATACACGTGACTTTAGGGTGGAAGGGCAGGTGTGTATAAAAAAAAAAACTGCCCGGCATATATATTGGCAAGAGAAAGAAAGGGACAAAAGATACGCAGTAGCCTTAAACACTAAGTTTATGGCTACTGCGCATCTTTTGTCTCTTTCATTTTCTTGCCAATATATATGCCGGCATCTGTACCTAAGTCTTAAACCTCACCACGTATCTCCAAGTTTTGACTTTTAACCAGCCGGACCGTACAGGACCAAGGGTTGACCCCTTGGTCCTGTACGGCTATGGTTGCTAGTATCCTGTATGGTATGGTTTGCTATTATCGTGACTAACGCCGTAATCGTGTTTCAATGGTGTTTGGATAGTAATGCTTTTTGACACAGTTCTTGTTTTTGTAAACCCAAAATTGAAACACATTGTTTTTCCTAAAAATCCAAACCCGTTAGACACTGTGTCTCAGTTTTAGGTTTAAGAATCAAGAACTGTGTTAAAAAGCATTACCGTTCAAACACCATTGAATCACGATTATATGATGTTAACAATAGCAGACTTGACCCCCAGTGTGACCACCATTCCAAAACAGTATCGTCCATCCGGAGAGGAGCCAACCGAAAATAATCATTAAGTAAATATTTTGTGTTGCGCGCCGCCGCTGGCCAAAAGGGGGGTTTGAATGAATGTATAGAAAGGTTATAATATGGTTGGTCAAGAGTAGTAATAATCCTATAAATGCAGTAATATTCTAAATGCGAATGTTTGTACGTTTAGAGATACCCAAACATACAAACTTTGGCACTAACTAACATCTAAACTATTCTAAACATTCAAATGTTTAGAATCTAAACACTTTTGAATGTTTGGATTGGTCGTCCAAAAAACTTACGCCGTAGGCATAAGTTGATAGTCTGTAGTAAGTACCTATTTGTAGTGACTGTCCTACGAATGGAAAACATTGTTGTCACCCTAATGAAAGAGATGGAAAATATCGTTGACGTCATTCAAGGTTATTTTTTCGTTCTTCAAGCCCAAAAAGGTGACGCAATGTCCAGAGTCATATATAAGGTTCTTGAAAACAGCCGACAAATATTAGGATTGAAAAACAATTGATTTACAAAACCTTAATTACTAACATTACTTAGTACCTATCTGCCAACAACAACCGATTGAGGTGTATTTCGTGGTCATTGCGTGTCGAGCCACCTTAAGTGCGTAGTAATGCGACTAGCGGTTGTCAGGTCTGCGTTGCGCTATGGCTAACCCAAAGTTGGAAAAGTTCAGTTTACCCGGGCGATTTAGGAGCCGTTAAAGGGTTTGATTCATCTTTGTTGCAAGGTCGAGGTCTTGTAACTTGATAAGGTTAACTTGTTTGTGAGTAAGCAAGGTCATTGTTTTTTCTATAGTTAATACAATGTATATTTTAAATCTTTTAAAATCGATACTGAGGTAGTTTCCAGCCCCAAATTTTCCTCACATCTCATGGATTCCGTAGCCTGGAAGAATAACCTGTACTGGTCTAGGTGAGTCCCCTGGCTTCCGCAGCCTGAAGTCATAAGCTACATTTGATTCAAAAGTCTCACTTGGTGCATAAATCAATAAATAAAATGTCTTACTGGTCTAGGTTAGTCCTGGCTTCCGCAACCTAAAGTCATAAGCTATATTTGGTTCAGTAGACTCACTTGGTGCATAAATCAATAAATAAAGTGTCTTATAGCTTCCGCAGCCTCCAGACAGCATGTCTCACGGCTTCCGCAGCCTCAAGACATAGCTTGTATTGGACCAAGTGCCTCACAGCTTCCGCAGCCTGAGACATAACTTGGTTAGGTCCTGAAGGACCAAAAAGGAAGTCGTCTAGGCAGACTAGCACTCGACAACCTTTTGCATGCAAGGTCTCCGCAACCTAGCATGTTCCTGATGAAAAGAAGTGAAATGTTGATGACCCAAGGGATACATGTCATTTCGAGTAACTGACCTTGACAACTGACCTTGATAACTGACCTTGACAACTGACCTTGATAACTGATCTTGACAATTGACCTTGATAACTGATCTTGACAATTGACTTTGAAAAGTGTCCAACTCTGTTATTCAATACTAAGATTGGAGGAACTCAACTGAATTTGAAATTGTTCAAAACGACTAGGTTTTAATGAATTTCGTTCAGGTCCGGAAGTCAAAAATTGATCGCTTATGCTTTTCTTCCGCAGAAAAAGCTTGCAAATAAACCACGGGCGTCTGTAACGCCGCGCCGGTTAAAGGTCGAAACGTTGTTAGTTCCTTATGGTGCTCGATAATTTCCAACATTATTAGCGATTGTTTTTGACTTTGAAAAATACTAAGTAACTTTTAGTAAATTCTTTTCGAAAAACAACTGAACTATCGTACTGATCACAACGCAATTTGAGCGACGATAATTTCAAAAAACAATCCACTCTACAGTAAAGTATAATCTCCAAAACGAAAATAAGGAGCAGCGGAAATTTCACGAAAGAAATCATTTCGCTGCCATCATTATATAAAACTATCTCACTAAAAAACTGAGCATCTGAATTTTAATGTTGTTGTTATTCAGTGCCGTCAGGCCTTCGTGAGCCAAATCAAGAATGCCTTGTGAGTTTGATTATTATAATTCTCTCAAACCGGATAAGTATTCATTAGAGCAGTTATGACTGTTTGATAGGTACCAAAATGCCATACTTTTATTGAGCCGACATAACGCATCCTTCAATTTTAGATTTTAGAACCCGACCGGGCTATCATATGATGCAAATTAAACAATGTTGCCTTGTAGGCGAGTAAAAGGCACTTATCTTTTTACGTCAGCAGGTCTAGAGAATTTAAAGAAATTGTAAGCAAAGTGGTGCAACCGTCGACGGTCTTTTGCTGATTGAACAGCGTTAAACGGTTTATATACAATAAACACCATTTGTTTTAAGCAAACAAAGATCGAAACTCAGTATTGGCATTATTGGCTTGCTCTGAAAACTCCATAAGAATTCATTGGTGCATGAAAATAACACAATTATATTTGAGGGTAGACTGACCTGATTGATTACTAACGTGTCGATCCGATGATCGTCCGTTACCTGTGGATTTGCTGCTGCTGCTGCTGCTTGCTGCTGTCCCTGCTTGATGCTGCTGCTTAAATCTCGTACGCTGGATCCTTCTCTGGTTTCGAGGTGCGTCAGTCGTGTGCCGATGACGCCATTTTTTTTTCACAAAAACCGTATAAAAAGGTGTTAATTAAAAATAAACGTATTTTTTAATTTTGAGCAATCATTTATACGAACAACCGAGCTCAAAACGCGTTCATTTTATACGATTGAGTAGATATAAGCGGATTTACGTCCGCTCGTGGCAAAAGTACACAACGCTATGAACTACGAACATGGCGGCGAGCACCTCCCCGCCCTTGCCGGTGACAGTGGTGACATCTAGCGGACAGCAACCGGAAGTACGAGTTTGTCTATGGTTTGCGCCACAGACTACTAACATAAAACTAAGTACACACTGCTTCTTCATAAACAATGCTGTATGTTTTCCGGAGGCACATCAATTAGGAAGCTCTTAGAGCAGCCAAAAGTAAGTAATACCAAGTAGGTATACTTAAAACACAAAAACATTAACTATGTCGTGTACTTACTCGGCTTCGATTGGCGAACAAAGTATGATACATTGCGTATAACTAACATTGTTTTTTATTAATAAATGTCGCTACTGATACCATAACAGCATTTTATTAAAAATCATATAATATCCTTTATTTTCATCCTATGTCTTTTATTTGATTTTATCAAATCCTATAAAATATAAAATGGGACCTGGCAACCCTAGCTGCACGCAACTGTGTTGTAGCATACACTCGCAGCGCAGGCGCGGTCTGTTGTACGCTATTATTATTATCATATCGCGTTATACCTAGTACCTACCACTTGCTTGCTTTTGTGTTTTAGGAACGAGCGCTGCCATTGAAACACCGTCGAAACACGACTGCTACAACAGAATCAGGGCCCGTTTTAAGTCGTGGCCGTGTAATGCACGAGGCCAAAGATTTCTCAAGCAGACTGTCCACTACTACACGGCCAGAAATACGCCAGTTTACGCATGCTTCTTGGATCTTTCCAGGGCATTCGATCTGGTCAATTACGATGTTCTGTGGAGAAAACTTGGGTCTATTTCGGGGTTCCCCTCTGAAATGATTAGACTGTTGAAGTTCTGGCACAGTAACCAGCTGAACAGCGTTAGATGGGCTGGCACTCAGTCGCAGGTGTATGGGTTGCAGTGCGGGGTGAGGCAAGGGGGGTTGACCTCGCCGCGTCTCTTCAACCTCTACATTAACGGCTTGATTGAGGGGCTGAGTAGTGCCGGTATCGGTTGTTCCATTGACGGCATATGTATGAACAATATAAGTTACGCCGATGATATGGTGCTGCTGAGTCCTTCAATCGGTGCGTTGAGACGCTTAATCCAGATATGTGAGGAGTATGCAGTGACACATGGGCTCATATATAATGCCAAAAAAAGTGAACTTATCGTTTTCAAGTCAGGCAAAAAACAATATTCGGCTCCTGCAATCACTCTTGGTGGTACCCTGATAAAACAGGTGAAACATTTTAAATATCTGGGCCACTGGGTCACTGAGGACTTATTAGATGATATGGACATAGAGAGGGAGCGGAGGGCGCTGTCTGTGCGGTGTAACATGCTCGCTCGTAGATTCGCACGTTGTACAATAGATGTAAAAGTGACATTATTCAAGTCATACTGTCAATCGATGTACACTTGCAGTTTATGGGTGGGGTATTCGCGGCGGGCATATAGCGCCCTTCGCGTGCAATACAACAACGCGTTCAGGGCGATGATGGGGCTGCCGCGCTGGTGCAGTGCGTCTGCGATGTTCGCGGAGGCGGGGGTACAAGATTTTTATGCTGTGATGCGCTTACGCAGCGCTTCGTTATTAAGACGCGTGCGTTGCAGCTCCAATATCCTCCTGGCGACGCTGTCTGAAAGGTGGGATTCACCCATGCTGCGAACCTGGGTGGGCTATCACTCTCTCGCTAACGACGGGAGGGCCAGGCCCTAATATTAATGTCTTTTGTTTTTAGATATAAGATACTAACATTAGCTTAAAAGTTTCATATGTACCTACTAATAAAAATGGAACCAGTTTTCTGAAATAAATGTAATTATTATTATTATTATTATATTATAAAAAGACAAGTCAACTGAAAAGATGGAAACAAGATTAAATATTAAAGGCAACATTATAACATGCAGTCGGAGGCATGCATAAAAAAAGTGACATTATGAATGATTTGAGTGCCTCCGACTGCATGTTATAATGTTGCCTTTAATATTTAATCTTGTTTCCATCTTTCTTTTCAGTTGACTTGTCTTTTTATGCAGGCAGGTTTTTAATTTTTTATTTTTATTTATTTATTTTTAGTTATTATTTATATGATATACCTTTTTGAAATCCTTATAATAAGCCCTTTAATTTGAAAAACAAAGTTATTTTTTGAGACGAAAAATGATAGTGGTATTAAAATATAATATGGTATAATGTACCTACGGAACCCTACTGCGCGTGGCCCGACACGCACTTGGCCGGTTTTTTTTATAACGCCACCTTCTTAAGAACACTTGGGCTGACGAGACAAATCTAACGATATGTTAATCATGGAAATCCGTTCAGCCGTTTGAAAGATATGAGGTAATAAATAATATTACATACAAACAAACAAACTTACAAGATACGCGAGAACAACATAACCCTCTTGCAGTCGGGTAATAACAAATAAGTAGTACAAGTAGTTTCAAGGTTATATCAGTGCCAATTTTTGTACGTTATTTTCAAAGTAGCTGCTCATTGTAACTTAAAAGGCTGTAATTTAGCATGAATGTGTATTTTAATTATGGCGAAAAAGTCAAAGAATAAATCCCAAAAAACATTTTATTTAGAGTACCTCCCCTAATACAATAATTAGAGGAGGTACACTAAAAAAAGTCTCAACAATGTACTTATCAATATGGTACCATTAGTATATTATACTATATATAGCTCGATTACCACTCACTGACTCATTGACATGATTGTTCTCCCAGAAGGAGATGGAAAAGGGTATAACAATGTTTGGGGAAAATGTTCAGTACCCCAATCGAACTGGGGAAAAATTATGACATTTGGGAAAAACAAGATGGCGGCTGTGGCGAAGTTTGTAACTTTTTTGTTTTCCAACCGATTTTGTTCAAACTTACAAGAGTGGTAGATTTTGACATTTAAAATTGAGAAAAATGAGAAAAAAAATAAAAAACAAAATGGCGGCCACGCTGAGCAGTTTTGAAAAATTTGATTTTTGGACCCCAAACCGCGGGGCCACAACACTGAAGTATTGTTTGATTTAAGAAAAAAAAACTTTACTGTTTCACCACAATTACCCTTAAATTTTACTAATCGGGGAAACTTTTTAAAAATTCAAGATGGCGCCTGTTCTGGAGGCCATTTTGTTTGGGGTACGAAAACACGCCATTTTTAAAGTCGATTTTCTTCCAGATGGCAACACCGGAACGTTTTGAGGTTTATAGAACGGCTGTAGGTATAGATACAATGTATTGATAAATAGAATATTTTTACCCCATTTCGGGGTAACTTTTGAGATTTACCCAAAAATGCAAAAAAGTGAAATAACCACTTTTTTTAAATTTTGAGCATGAGGTCTTGTGTATGGTTTGTATATAAATGACTTTTTGGTATTTTGGTTGACAACGTCTGGCAACCCTGAAACCTGTTGAAGAAAAAGGCATTTTCGAGATACCCTTTTTTCAAATCCTATTGCGGCGGCTGGGTGCAAGTGAGAAAGCAAATCAAAACGTCATTGCACGCAGTATATGCTGCAAAATATAGGAAAAATATGAACTAAAGAAAAATCAACATGGCGGACGCGGTGGCGGCCATTTTGTAAATTTTATACCTTTTTTAAATATTGTAAGGCTATTTTGAGGCAGTTTGCGATGCTTGAGAAAGTTGACATGTATTGACGAATTATGCAACGTATTAAGGAGTAATGCCCTGTAAAAAAAAATACCCAATTTCAGGGTACTTTTCGAGATTTACCCCAAAAATGTGAAAAATAGAAATAGTGGCATTTTTAAATATTTTTTATCAAAAACCATTACATTTTGCCAATATTAATGACATTTGACTATTTTTGTATCAAAAAAATGGCAACACTGAAATTGAAAGTAGGTTTATTTTCCAAGAAACTTACATTTTTATTACAAAAAAGGAGCATTTGTAGAGGGGTACAATGTATGGAAAAAGTATTTAGAATTTAGAATACCATCAGAAAAAAAATTTAAAGTGGAAGTCCAGGTCAAGATCCTCATGACGGGGTACTTCCTGCTAAAATGGTACTACATAGGTAGATGGTGCTCAAACTAAAATTGTAGCGGATTTTAAGCAGATCCTGAAGCGAGAAAAAAAAATTCAAAATGGTGAAAAACAAAATGGCCGCCATACAAATTTACAGAAAACCTGCTGGCTGGTTACTTATATACCTCGATAATAACCACTCACTCACTGACTGATGGAAAAGAGTATAATGATGTTTGATGGAAATGTGCAAAATCTTAATCGAACTAGGTAAAAATTATGACATTTGGGAAAAACAAAATGGTAGCTGTGGCAAGGATTGCAACTTTTTTGTTTTCCAACCGATTTTGCTCAAACCAAGCTCAAACTTACAAGACTGGTAGTTTTGACATTTAAAATTAAAAAAAAATATAGAAAAGACGATAAAAACGAAATGGAGGCCGCGCTGGAGAATTGTGAATACTTTAACCAATTTTTTAATCCCGAACCGTGGGGCTACAGCTCTGAAGCGTTGTTTGGTTTGAGAAAAATAATTTTTACTGTTTCACCACAATAAACCTCAATTTTTGACAAACTGGTTTTTGCAACTGCACTGTTGTAGTGGCCAAATAGCGGGAAAAAATTTTTCTTCAAAGACTATTATTTTCAATTAAACAATAATTATCTTAAAAACCATTAGATATTGCCAATACGAATGACATTTGACTATTTTTATATCGAACAGATGGCACTGGAATTGAAAGTATTTATTTTCCAAGTACCGCCACATTGTTATTACCAAAAAGGAGCATTTGAAGAGGGGTACAATGTTTGAAAAAAGTATTCAGAATTTAGAAAACTATCAGAAAAACATATTAAAAGTGGAAAACCAGGTTAAGATACTCATGACGGGAAACTGTCCGCCAAAATGATACTACTCAAACGAAAGCTGTAGAGGACTCTAAAATATTCAAAATAGCGGATAAACAACATGGCCGCCATACAAAATTACTGAAAACCACGAAGCCTTCCGCAGGAAAATAAACGCTAAAACGTTATACCCCTCTTGCTAAAAATAAAACAAATCGTTTCATCCCGCCTGCAATAATGTATCAATGAGCACCGCTTGCGGACTCGGAAGGGTGGCATAGAACCACCACCACCGAAGTCCTTTAAATCAGTTACATACAAACGACCGATCTCGCCCAATAAGGTAGATTTGACGAACAACACGAAGAAAAAACCCAAGCAACAAGCTAAGTGCATTTTTGTGATGACACGGGCCATCAGATTACATACTGCCTGTGACAAGTTCAAAAGTGAAGACATTAACCAAATGTTCGATACCCCAATCGAACTGGGGAAAAATTATGACATTTGGGAAAAACAAGATGGCGGCTGTGGCGAAGTTTGTAACTTTTTTGTTTTCCAACCGATTTTGTTCAAACTTACAAAAGTGGTAGATTTTGACATTTAAAATTGAGAAGAATGAGAAAAAAAATAAAAAACAAAATGGCGGCCACGCTGGGCAGTTTTGAAAAATTTGATTTTTGGACCCCAAACCGCGGGGCCACAACTCTGAAGTGTTGTTTGATTTAAGAAAAAAAAACTTTACTGTTTCACCACAATTACCCTTAAATTTTACTAATCGGGAAAAAATTTTCAAAATTCAAGATGGCGCCTGTTGTAGAGGCCATTTTGTTTGGGGACGAAAACACGCCATTTTAAAGTCGATTTTCTTCCAGATGGCAACACCGGAACGTTTTGAGGTTTATAGAACGGCTGTAGGTATAGATGCTATGTATTGATAAATAGAATATTTTTACCCCATTTCGGGGTAACTTTTGAGATTTACCCAAAAATGCAGAAAAGTGAAATAACCACTTTTTTTAAATTTTGAGTATAAGGACTTGTGTATAGTCTGTATATAAATGACTATTTGGTATTTTGGTTGACAACGTCTGGCAACCCTGAAACCTGTTGAAGAAAAAGGCATTTTCGAGATACCCTTTTTTCAAATCCTATTGCGGCGGCTGGGTGCAAGTGAAAAAGCAAATCAAAACGTCATTGCACGCAGTATATGCTGCAAAATATAGGAAAAATATGAACTAAAGAAAAATCAATATGGCGGACGCGGTGGCGGCCATTTTGTAAATTTTATACCTTTTTTAAATATTGTAAGGCTATTTTGAGGCAGTTTGCGATGCTTGAGACAGTTGACATGTATTGACGAATTATGCAACGTATTAAGGAGTAAGGCCCTGTAAAAAAAAATTACCCAATTTCAGGGTACTTTTCGAGATTTACCCCAAAAATATGAAAAATAGAAATAGTGGCATTTTTAAATATTTTTTATCAAAAACCATTACATTTGGCAATATTAATGACATTTGACTATTTTTATATCGAAAAGATGACAACACTGAAATTGAAAGTAGGTTTATTTTCCAAGTACCGCCACATTTTTACTACCAAAAAGGAGCATTTGTAGTGGAGTACAATGTATGGAAAAAGTATTTAGAATTTAGAAAACCATCAGAAAAAAAAATTAAAAGTGGAAGTCCAGGTCAAGATCCTCATGACGGGGTACTGCCCGCCAAAATGGTACTACATAGGTAGATGGTGCTCAAACTAAAGTTGTACAAGACTTTAAGCAGATCCTGAAGCGAGGAAGAAAAAATAAAAATGGCGGAAAATCAAAATGGCCGCCATACAAAATTACAGAAAACCCAGAATTAAATAGTTCGACTACCACTCACATACTGACTGACTCACTCACTGATTGAATTAAATGTTCTCCTAGAAGGTGGTGGAAAAGGGTATAATGATATTTGGGGAAAATGTGCAAAACCCCAATCAAACTGGGGAAAAATTAAAAACCACTTACTCACTGACTGATAGACAAAATTGTTCTCCTAGAAGGAGGTGGAAAAAGTAAGAATGAAGTTTGGGGAAAATGTGCAAAACCCCAATCGAACTGGGGAAAAATTATGACATTTGGGAAAAACAATAGACAAAATTGTTCTCCCAGAAGGAGGTGGAAAAAGTAAGAATGAATTTTGGGGAAAATGTCCAAAACCCCAATCGAACTGGGAAAAATTATGACATTTGGGAAAAACAAAATGGCGGCTGTGGCGAAGACTGTAACTATTTGTTTTCCAATTGGTTTTGTTCAAACTTACTAGAGTGGGAGATTTTGACATTTAAAATGAACAAAATATAGAAAAAACGACAAAAACCAAATGTTGGCCGCGCTGGAGCTAATCTCGGCGCATCTTTTGTCTCATCTTTCTCTTGCCAATTTATATGCCGCTATCTATAACTGTCGCGACCAGCACGTTGCGTATGCATTAAACTACCCGTCAGGATCACGTTCTATCCCCGCCCCTTGCCCGTCCCGTCCGGGGTTTTTCCCGTAACGTATACAGCGACCTTTAGGATAAAAATAATGATTTGAATAATAGAAATAGCGGCGTTTTTAAATATTTTTTTATCAAAAACCATCTGATTTTGCCAATACTAATGACATTTGACTATTTTTATATCGAATAGTTGGCAACACTGAAATTGAAAATAGGTTTATTTTCCAAGTACCGCTACATTTTTATTACCAAAAAGCAGCATTTGTAGAGGGTATAATGTATGGAAAAAGTATTCAGAATTTAGAAAACTATCAGAAAAAATATTAAAAGTGGAAGTCCAGGTCAAGATCCTAAAGACGGGGTACTGCTCGCCAAAATGGTACTTCATAGGTAGATGGTGCTCCAACCAAAGTTGTACAAGATTCTAAGCAGAGCCTGAAGCAAGGAAAAAAATTCATAACGGCGAAAAAGCAAAATGGCCGCCATACAAAATTACAGAAAACCCAGAATTATATAGTTTGATTACCACTCACATACTGACTGACTCACTCACTAATTGAATTAATTGTTCTCCCAGAAGGTGGTGAAAAAGGGTATTATTATATTTGGAGAAAATGTGCAAAACCCCAATCGAAATGGGGAAAAATTAAATACCACTTACTCATTGACTGATAGACATAATTGTTCTCCCAGAAGGAGGTGGAAAAAGGTAGAATGAAGTTTGGGGAAAATGTGCAAAACCCCAATCAAACTGGGGAAAAATTATGAAATTTAGGAAAAACAAAATGGCGGTTGTGGCGAGGACTTTAACTATTTGTTTTCCAACTGATCTTATTCAAACTTACTAGAGTGGTAGATTTTGTCATTTAAGATTTAGAAAAATGGGAAAAAAAAACAAGAACAAAATGGCGGCCGCGCCGAAATTTTTTGAAGAAAATCTATTTTTGGACCGCAAACCGCGGGGGCACAGCCACAGCTCTAAAGTGTTGTTTGGTTTGTGATAATTTTTACCGTTTCGATACAACAACTCTCAATTTTTACCAAACTGGAAATTTAAAAAAATCAGGATGGCGCCTGTTGTAGTGGCCATTTTGTTTGAGGTACGAAAATATGCCATTTTTAGGGTTCCGTACCCAAAGGGTAAAAACGGGACCCTATTACTAAGACTCCACTGTCCGTCTGTCTGTCTGTCTGTCGGTCTGTCTGTCTGTCACCAGGCTGTATTTCATGAACCGTGATAGCTAGAAAGTTGAAATTTTCACATATGATGTATTTTTGTTGCCGCTATAACAATAAATACTTAAAAACAGAATAAAATAAATATTTAAGAGTTGCTCCCATACAACAAACGTATCTTTTTTGCCGTTTTTTGGTACGGAACCCTTCGTGCGCGAGTCCGACTCGCACTTGGCCGGTTTTTAAAGTCGATATTCTTCCAGATGGCAACACTGGAGCGTATTGAAGTTCATAGGCCAGTGGCCCTACCGCCCAAGTGTCGTCGACTTCGCCGTCGGCTTCATTTGACAGATGGATGAGATACATTGCTACTTCTTTTTGGTACAAATAAAAACTTACCAAAGGTAAGTAGCAATCTATTACAACCATCTGTCAAATGAAGCCAACGGCGAAGTCGACGACACTTGGGCGGTAGGGCCTCAGTTATAGGTATTGATATAATATCTATGATTGGTAGAATATTTTAACCCCAATTCAAAAATGCAAAAAAGTGAAATAACGTCTTTTTTGGAATTTCGGGTATGAGGGTTCATTTACTGTCTATATACAAATGACTTTTTGGTATTTTGGTTGACAACGTCTGGCAACCCTGGAAACTGCTAAGGTAAAAGACATTTTAGAGATACCCTTTTTTTCAAGTCCTATTGCGGCGGCTGGGTGCAAGTGAGAAAGAAAATCAAAACGTAATCGCACGCTATACTGCTTAATATAGAAAAAATATAAACAATAGAAAAATCTTTATGGCGGACGCGGTGGCGGCCATTTTGTAAATTTTATACATTTTTCAAATATTCTAAGGCTATTTTGAAGCAGTTTACGACACTTGAAAAAAATTGGCGAATTAGGCAACATATCAAGGAGTTGTGCTCAGTAAAAAAATTACCATTTTTAGGGTTGATTTTTTTTAATATACCCCAAAAAGTATTTAAAATTTAGAAAACTATTTAAAAAAATTAAAAGTGGATGCAAGGGGATGGGTGCAAGGGGTTCCAAATAACATCATTCAGAGCCAAAGCCAAATTCTGCTCGCGGTGCACCCTGCTAGCACGAGTACGAACGAGGCTCTGGCGGTCGACCGGTGGTGGGATAACCATCACAAACATTGCGAGCTAATGAAATACACAGACACAGACCGGTGTCAGGCAGCAGTGACACTGGTGCGATTAGCTACGCTCTATTATTGCCAACCCGCATGCCCAGCGTGGAAATTATGGGCAAACCCTCCTAATGGCAACACAAAATAGACCAAGGCCCCCAGTTCCCAGCCGCCCTGCTATTCCTGATCACGGTGGTCACGGTAACGGCAAAACAGGGGGTGCGAAGAATCCCCGGGTTACGGAAGGCCACCATAAACAACTGACCCTGGCGACGTACGACGTATACACGTTAAGGCTCGACGAACACCTGGCGCAACTCGAGGAAGAACTCAGAAGGATAAAGTGGCTCATTCTTGGGCTCAGCGAAGACCGAAGAGAGGGGGAGGATACTGTGACCCTTGAATCGGGCCACCTTTTGTATTTCCGAGAGGGAGACCAGCTATCCCAGGGTGGCGTAGGGTTCCTGGTACATAAAGCCCTCTGTGACAACATTGTAGAAGTGTCGAGTGTGTCCAATAGGGTTGCGTACATTGTGTTCAAGCTAACCGGGAGGTATGCTCTCAAGGTTGTGCAGGTTTACGCACCGACCTCAGCACACTCGGACGATAAAATGGAAGATATGTTTGGAGACATATCCAAGGCCTTACACTTCACTACCAACTCTATCAAGACATACTTCAACGTTGTTATGGGAGACTTCAACGCTAAAGTGGGAGTACAGAATCACGACGAATCTGTAGTAGAATCCCCTGTTTTTGGGTTCTTGAGAAAGAGGGGCTTTTCGTGAAGAATTCTTTCTTCAAGAAACAGCTCCAAAGAAAGTGGACATGGCGAAGCCCCGATGGTAGGTCAAAAAATGAGATCGACTTCATCATGGCGGATAAAAAGCATATATTCCGAGACGTCTCAGTGATCAACAAGTTTAATACTGGCAGCGATCACCGACTCATCCGAGGCTCTCTGAATATCGAGGTTAAGCTTGAACGCGCTCGCTTGATGAAGTACAGGCTCCGTCCTAACTTGCTCCAAACCATCATAGGGTCTGAAACGTTCCATTCGAACCTGGAAAACCGATTCGTTGCCGTGGAAACCACAAATACTGTCGACGTCAACCGGGCCCTCGAAAATGTGGTTGGAATACTCAGGGAAGAGGGCTCGAAATTTTGCGAAAATCAGCGCAAAGGCTGAAGAAGAACTTTTCTGAAGATACCTTTAGGCTCATGTAAAAGCGACGTGAAGACTCACCTGTCACTTCGTCCAAACAACAGGCTCTCAGCAAGAAGATTGGTAAACTGGTGTGCTACGATCACCGATGCTCCAATTCACACTCGATTGAACGAGCAATGGAGCGAAATCGGGGATCGAAAGTATTTGTTCAGTCTCTTGGGAGAAGTCACTTGACGAAGTTGACTACGGCCAGTGGAGTCGTCGTAGCTTCGAAGCCGGAGGTTCTTTTGGAAATTGAAAACTTCTATAGCCAGTTGTACGCTTCGCATCTCGATCTTCAACCCCCGGAGCAGAGCAGGTTTCGAGCAAGATACGGCACCAGCACCATAGATCACATCTTCACAGTGCGGCAGCTTATACAGAAGTCCAAATAGTATAACCAGCCTTTGTGCTTAGCATTTGTGGACTATGAGAAGGCATTTGATGCTGTCGAAACCTGGGCTGTTTTAGAAGCCCTGCAACGATGCCAAGTCAATGGGGAATGTCCAAAAAAAATCAAATAGGCTGAATATTTTTTTATAGATAGGAATAAGCTCCCTTAGCAATAGAAAAAAAATTCAGAATTTTCGGTTGCGTGAAAAAATTAATAAAAATTAAAGTCTCTTCGTCTTCACAAATGTAGGAATTATACATTTGCCAACACCTGCCAGTATGACAACAAGAATTAAGAACAAAAAGTTTTGACATTCTGTGTTGAATTTTTTTTTTAATACCATGTAGTGGTTGTGGCAGGTGATGGCAAAGGTACAATCTCCATTCTGCTGTTACTTTCCTATATTTGTGAAGACGAAGAGACTTTAATTTATTTAAATTTTTTCACGCAACCGAAAATTCTGATTTTTTTTTTCTATTACTAAGAGAGCTTATTCCTACCTATAAAAAAATATTCAGCCAGTTTGATTTTTTTCGGACATTCCCCATTGGCGATATATCCAAGAGTTGAGATGTCTCTACAATGCCGCAACCATGGCGGTCCAACTGCAGAACCAGCAGTCTAAGCATATCCCCTTGTATGGAGGTGTGAGATAAGAGGATGTTATCATATCCCCACTATCTCCCCCAAATTGTTCACAAATGCATTGGAAGATATGTTAAGAACGCTGGACTGGAAAGGACGCGGTATTAACATTAACGGCAAATACATATCACACTTGCGATTTGCGGATGACATCGTCATTGTGGCCGAAACGTTGCAGGATCTACAATACATGCTGAACAGCCTAGCTGATTCCTCTCTACGCATAGGTCTTCGGATGAACTTGGACAAAACCAAGGTTATGTTCAACGAACATGTAATTCCAGGACCGATTGCAGTACAAGGAAGTCCTCTCGAGTTTGTTACGAAATATTATGTCTACCTCGGGCAAACATTGCAATTGGGTAGAAACAACTTCGAGACAGAGGCCAACAGAAGGATACAGCTGGGCTGGGCAGCATATGAGAAACTTCGTCGTGTCTTAGAGTCGCCTATTCCACAGAGTCTAAAGACGAAAGTCTTCAACCAGTGCGTCCTGCCTGTCATGACATTACGGAGCCGAAACGTGGACACTCACTGTAGGGCTGGTTCATAAATTTAAAGTCGCGCAGCGAACTATGGAATGGGCTATTGCTCGGAGTTTCTCTAAGAAATCGGGTCCAAAATGAGGTGATATATAAGAACTTCAACACCTCGATATACCTGTAGTGGTCCAATTGGAAACTTTAGAGAGATTGCAGCACCGCCCAGGTTTCTACCGAATTCTACCTACCTTTGTAGCCTTAATTCCGCTCGATAGCCTCTTTAATAAACCAATGATGTCCCAGTGTAACTTGATAATAACTTCTTCCAACTCGGTTAACTTCGTATCGGTTCTCAGTGTGCGCGTTTTGTAGGTTGCCAGGTGCAGTTTTCGTGGTTGATGGTAGCCGAGCCGCACCCAGGGATTCTTAGCACCCACTGATTTGATTTTTCACATAGTAACTACACCGTTAATTTTAAAGTATATCCTAAATGAAATAGAGATATCAGACCACGTGTCTGAATATAAACGTGCAGTTAAAAGTAAAAAATTAAAAAAAATCGAAAATATCGAAAAAATCTTGATTAATCGGCAAACTCACAAAAATAGCACACATTCATTCTTTTCATGATTTACGTAGGTAAACAAGATAGTCTCATTTGATTACACGCGTGTAATTCTATGAATGAGCTCTAAATCCATAAATTAGTAAAATTTTGAGACATAAACAAACCTCAATATATTATTGACCAATTATTAACTATAGAAACTTTTAACTGTACATACTCGATTAGAATAGGAATGAGATACACTCATGAAATTTTTGATATACTTAAAAATAAACCGTGTATATTAGTTTCTCTATGATTTTAATATCAGCCAGCAGCTTTTAGAAAAAAATATAGAGCATTCATTTTCACTACGCATCACCACACACCGCCCTGCAACTTGCAGATAAAATGCAATGTGATTTGATCGGATGGCAATATGGCTATTCCACAATTTGCAGTCCAACTACCCAAAATCCGCCACTTACAACCCAAAAGGGCGATGCCCGCGGGCTGCTTCAGCAGCCCGCGCACCAGGGCGAAAAACTAGTTGTTATAGTATAATTAAATCTCTTATCAATAAAATGAGAAGCTTTTTAATGGTACACTTTAAAAGTTGATAAATGCTAAGGTATGCTATCACACTACTGGCAATCACACAAGGTACCTTTGAACACAACATACTAAAATACATTTATTCTCTTTACTATCTTATAATAACAGATGTACACATACACAAGGAATTCAGTTAACTCCTAAAGGCTGTGCAGGCAATGTGCGCAAAATGAGCGAGACATTTTGCGACAGACGCCCTACACCACTCTCTAGTTATATTTTATTGGAATTTGGGCTCTTATGTAGTAACTAAGAGAATTAACATTGCGCATGTTTTTAAACTTTTAGATTTTTTATGCATTCACAATGCTATTTTTATATCAAGATTATTAATACAATTGAAAAGTATTAGAAAAATCGACTCACCCATAGCAGCTCAGACGGGACTCGAACCCGCACCCTTAGGATTCCGGCCCAATGCACTAACCAATTATGTCGAAGTAATTCACTTCACATTGATGAGATGGCGCTGGCCTACAGCGGAGACGTGGAAAGTATTAGAAAATTTCGTCAATCCTGCTAGCGACTCGTTAGCATAATTGGTTAGTGCATTGGGCCGGAATCCTAAGGGTGCGGGTTCGAGTCCCGTCTGAGCTGCTACGGGTGAGTCGATTTTTTCTAATACTTTTCAATTGTATTAATAATCTTGATTGCGCAAGTTAAAAAAAATGCGGAGGCCAAGATCCACTTCGGGTCGCTGAACCAGCGTAGTAAGTAAGTCTAAGTAAGTAAGATAAAATCAGCTAGGTATATTTGCTCAAATCCAAAATTAAATAAACAAAACATATTGAGAAATAGGGAAAGCAATGTAAATCGAAATACTCGATTGCCTTCGCTAAGGCTGCCTACGCACTGGCGACCATGGTCGCCGCGACCTGGCCGCGGCGGCCAGTGAATTCTGGACTTTATATGGCAATCGCTATAGCCCCTACGCACTTAGCGGCCAGCGACCAGCGGCCACCGTTGGCCGCGGCGTCCAATTTGATGCCACGCGACCAGCGACCAATCGTGGCCGTCGAGAACATCACTTCTGTATTAAAATTCATCAGTGCTACCGCATCGGCCGCGGCGACCAGACGTGTAGCTAGCTACAGAGTGATTATTTTACAATGGCCAATTTCGACACGGAAAGGTTCATAATTGAAGTTGAAAATAGAAGAGGCTTATGGGATTTAGCATCAAATGATTACTCCAATAAAGATGTTAAGCGGCAGTTGTGGCTTGAAGTGGTCGATATATTTGGCGGTGAATCGATGGAAGATAAAGAAAAGGCAGAACTTGGTTAGTATTTTATTTTATTATGCCTAAGTAAGTAATAATGCGATGAACTACAATAAACGCAGCAGGTGCTGTAGTAGCATTCGACACGTATATGTGACATGAGTGATTTTTTTTTAAAGTTGTTCCGTTCATTCAAAATCTAAGAAATTTTAGCAAATAGGTAATTGTCAAAAGTATAACTATTTTATTTCTACTATTTTTCGCTTTGCACATGAGTTTTGACAATTATTTGCTAAAATTTCCCAGGTTTTCGTAATGATTGGAATAACTTTTTAAAAAGATTACTCATACCGCATGTGCGTTCGACGCCATTTTGTTTACGGCGCGCAATGGCGGCTCGCGACGAGCAAGTGCCTCAACGCACAAACTAAGCAGCCGTCGTAGGTACGCACCCATATATTTACAAATTGTGCCAGGGCAAGCGACCATCGGTATTCGGTACTGAAGTAGTTTGCGAATATATCTCGATATTCGGTTGATGTTCTATTTGCTCTATTAGGTAAAGATGCAGGTATTTCTAATAAAGCCTCTGGTACAGTTAACGTGTCCTTGAAATCATATCCGTCTCTTTCTCGCACAAAATTATGAAGCACACATAGAGCTTTTATAATCACAACTGCAAATTATTTCTTGACGTTTAGGGGTCGGTGAAGAATCTGCCATTTATTGGCTAATATTCCAAATGTACATTCAATATAGCGGCGGGCACGGGATAGTCGATAATTAAAATTAGTCTTTACATTATTCAAGTTTCTCCCAGCATACGGTCGCATCATATGTTCCGATAGTGAAAACGCCTCATCACCCACTAAAACGAACGGCATTAATTGGCCATTTTCTTTGATGGGGTTATTGCTCGGAATATCGAGATCATTATTTAAAAGCCTATGATAAAATACAGAGTCTTTGTAAATTGACGAATCACTGCATTTGCCGTATGCTCCAATATCTACGTAAAGAAATTTATAATTTACATCACATATTGCAAGTAACACGATTGAAAAATAATTCTTGTAATTGTAATAAAGAGATCCCGAATGTTGTGGTTTGATAACTCTAATGTGCTTGCCGTCGATGGCTCCGATGCAATTAGGAAATTGGGCGTATTTTTGAAAACCTTCAGCCGTTTGAATCCACTTATCTCTGGTCAATTGTGGCATCACAATTGGTTTTAATATCTCCCATATTGCTTCACAAACATCAAATACTATTTCCGATACTGTAGGAAGCCCTATACGGTATTCATGACTTATATGAGATAAAGAACACCCAGTAGCCAAATACCTGAAAATAAAATTCACATTAATAAACATAATATTAGTTTTGTAATATGTACCACATTTATTTATTGATTTACAGGCATTACTCTCCAAAAAAGATGGAAAAACCTTAGAGACTGTTTCACAAGAGAGCTGCGCCGTCTTAAAGATGTCAAAAGTGGTTCTGCTGCAAAACGTAAATCACAATACACCTATTTCAACCAATTACTGTTTTTGAAATCAGTGCTGGACACAAACGCAACAGAAAATAGTCTCGAAGAGGCAAGTCAAGAAAATGAAAGTGCAAGATCAGAAGATCTTGAGACTCAACAGTCTGCATCAAAGTCGCTTAGAACAAAAAGGAAGAAAAAAATACCAAACGAAGAATCCGATACAGACCCTCTAATTTCAGTTCTGCATAAGACCATAGCGACTACACAGAATGATTCAAATTGTGACAGACTGTTTCTTTTATCCCTCCTCGAAAGATTTCAAACAATCCCTGCTGCAATGAAGACCAAAGCGAAAATGGAAATCATGGAAATTATAGAAAAATACCAACCGAACTGTACACCTACAACAGCGCGCATAAACTATTCAAGTAATTTCAATACTCTTAACGACCAAGAATATGACCCGCATCGACCGAGTTATTCAGGTTATTCTACTACCAACAGGATATCAGATGATTCAAATTACAGCGATACTCATACTCATTATTCTGATATTTCTCAAAATTCAGAAATGATAGACCTATTTCCCAATTTGAATGATTAATTGTTCACAATTGCAATTTTTTAAGTTATGAAAATACAAATAATTTGATTATCTACTTCAGTTTTTTAATATTTAAAAACATGTTATAAGCAAGCCCTTTTCCTCTCCTTTTCAAAGTCGTAAAGTAGAATACTACTGAACAATAGTTCATAAATTTTTTAAAGTGGCAAAACCTTGGTCAATGAATTATACAGGTTGTTGTGAAAAACACAACAGTGGTGGTTTAGGGTGATTCAGAATCGAGTCTTGTATAATTCAAATTTACAAAAAAATCCATTTAGCAGTTTAAGTAAAAAAAAGGCCCTATCACATTATTTTTATTTTTCCTGTACACAATACTCCATTCCGAAACACCCTTTAAAATATATCACGTATTTTTTAAACATTCTGTATTTAAAAAAGAAAAAGCTTACCTTATTGTTATTACTAATTTTTCTTCTGCTGGAATGCATTTCCGATAGTTGTTACCAGTTCCAGTAATTTTTGGTTTTATTGTATCCAGTAACAGGTTAAAAGTATTCGTTGACATTCTCATGTAATTAAAGAATCTCTTCTCATACATTTTTAAATCCAAAAAATAAGTATAATATAATCCTTTAGTCTTTCTCTCGCAAAGTAATGGATGCACCCAAAACTGTATTTTACGTGAAATCTTCCGTTTTCGTTTTCGTAGTAAATACACAAGCACAGTTAGCGTGATTATCTTCTGCACGTCCATCTTGACACACCCTTGGAAGTCGACTGCAAATTTTTCGGCCGTCCACATGTCGCGCTTGCCTACGCACCGGCGACCATGGCCGCGGCGGCCTGGCCGCGTCTATGGTCGCCACATGTCGCGCTTGCCTACGCACCGGCGACCATGGCCGCGGCGGCCTGGCCGCGTCTATGGTCGCCAGTGCGTAGGCAGCCTAAATCTCCTCACCGAATAAATAGGTACACAAAAATATTGATAAATATTTGTAAAAAAATAACTGAAAATCCGATGAGCATGTTCAAAAGCAATGTACACTTAAAAATCTACAGATCTCACGCATAACTATCAAAGGCATTGAAAATGTAATTTAGAAATAAAGCACACGATACATAGGAATTCATTCTTTATCTTAGTTAAAATGACAGGAATTAAACGTGTGCAACTACGATAGGTATTTTCACACCTACCTATTTTCCCGACGTTTCATTCTTAATCGACCTGACGATAAAGTGATTCTTGTTCTGTAAAGTGAAGGGAGCACAGACTGACCGTTAAGCTAGGGTTTCCTAAGATGACGGTGCCGTCAAATTACGGGCGTAATTTAACGGCGTAGTACGTTGTCTATGTAAACAATACGGGCGTGCCGCTGTTCTACGCCCGCGCGTCGTATTGTTTACATAGAAAACGTTCTACGCCTCTAAATTACGGCCGTAAGACGGCACCGTCATCTTATGAAACCATAGCTTTACACAGTAGCTGGAGCGGCTACAGCTTACAGTTTTTGTCCGCCCGGGTCCTAAAATGCTTCAAACTGTAGCAATTCAATCCCGAGATTCAATTTTTTCCGTATCTTGAATAGCCAGCTCAAAAAAAGTAATTAGGGTAATCTCGATCCAAGTGGGTGACAAAAGTAACAAATTTTCGAAAATCTCAAAAAGTTACCGAGCTATTTTGAGTATTCTGGCCTATCTGTGTACCTCTCATATTTACGAAACTACAGGTAAATTAATGTCACAATTTCATAAATCGGGGCACTGTAACTATACTCCTCGATCACGAAATCATTTTTCAATGTTAAAATATATAAACCTGACTTTCTTTAACCCGTTTAACAATTTGTTCGAATAAAAATAAAACCTGTCTGAATATACAGATTACACAGACTTTTGCTTTTTTAGTCTGTTTTCTGAAAAGTCGTAGAAAAAATGTTGTTGTTTATGATATTAGTAATCTACTCCTGCAAGTTTTTTTGGTGTTTTACAAATAACCCTGTTTAGGTATTGTTTATCAAAATTGTTACTATATGTACAAATATTGCAATAATTTCTCGTTCGGTGCAAAAATAAACTCGCCTTGTTCTGTGCAATTCGCTCCATAAGGATATCTTGGTAAAATATGGTTTGCCTTCAAGAATGGAAATCTTTCTGAGGCATCATAAACGCGACCCTTTTCGTGTCTTGCAACACACTTACTATCTTTAATCAGACCTCTTAAAATTGCGTTACTACCAAATATAACATTTCTTTAACAATAATTCATCATCATCATCATATCAGCCGCACGACACCCACTGCTGGCCTCCCCCAAGGAATTCCACGACGATCGGTCCTGCGCTTCCCACATCCAGTGGCTTCCGGCAACCTTTACCAGATCGTCGGTCCACCTTGTCCCGACAACCTACCCCGGCCTACCCACGGAGCGTCAACAATAATTAAAAACATATTATTATTCTCTACAGTAACTTAATATAAAGAAAGGGAGAGAGAGTATCATGCTACCGCTGGCGGCCACTTAAAAAATTAAAAAAATCGTACATGAAATGAAATGATAAGAAAAAAAATAAAAATCACACCAGCAGAGAGCCTGGGGCCGTGCTCTCATAATATTAGGGGTTTAAATATGAAATTGCCGTTTTGTATGGACAACTTTTAAGTTGCATTTTCCATACTAACATTTTCTTAATTTATTTAACAACCATGAACGCTAGTGTTCTAAATTTTTATGCACAAATGTTTTAATCGGCTAACTTTCAACGATTTAAGTGCTCATCTCTGCTAACAAAAAAAGTAGGTACTTTTTTGAACATTGAGAAAAGAAAATCAGAAATGTTTTTATTGCTGATAATTGACCGTCATTAATCATCATAATTCGAAATAATAACAAGCAGCTAAAGCATCTTTAACATCATAGAAGATATGAAAGTGCGAAAAATTTGTGCGTGTTAAAAAATCGGCAATTTCATACTTAAACCCCTATTATTATATTCTACCATCAATAAAACACAATGAATGAATTTTCACATATTTTATATTGAGAGAAAGCCGTGTTTTTCGTATTACTTATTTTTGATTACATATTTTCTGATCAGTATTGAATCTAGTAACACCATGGATTTCTTTAAAAATATTTACAAATCATAACACCACTGAAAAAATAATCTAGAAAAGTTTGATGAACTTTTTAAAATCTCGTGCATATCCACAATAGGTACTTATATTGAAAATGTATTTAAAAAGGTTTGATAACTAACTGCTCAGCAACTGTGATATAACAAACATGGCGATCTTCTGTATCCAACACCAAATAGAACATCCTTTCTTCTGCGGTTCCTCTTCTTCTTCTTCTGCCTTTGTCGTTGGAGCGGCTGAAGTTGAACTGCCATCTTCTTGACAGGTAGAGTATGCAGCCATTATAGTTATCAAGAAAAAAACAAATAGAACCTTCAGGATTGTTAATCTCATCATTTCTTTGCCTTTTGTTTCTTTTTTTTTGTTACCGAACTCTTTGCTATTTTACCTTTTTTATTTTTAAAGCGACTGTCGTTTGTTTAAAAACAACTAAGCGAATGAAAGAGTATGGGTAATTTAAATATTTCAATGTTGTACAAACTATTATCTGTACCTACATATCATGACAATTTGTTCCGCCAAAACTTAATGTCGGATAATGCATTCGGTATCATACTTTTGATATTTTGTTTATCATTTTGTTTAAATTACTATGATTTTCTAAAGGAAATTAATGGGTAGGTATATATTGTTATACTAATGATAATATGTTTTATATTAAAGTATTTTACAAAAGACTAATTATTATGACCAAATTTTTCTAAGTCTATTAATTATGACCATCAGCCATCTTTAATGTCCGCACTGCTGAGGCACAGGCCTTCCTTATGAGTGGATAAGGAGGACGGGCCATAACCTACCACGCGGGCTCAATGCGGATTGGTGGGCGTTAACGACTGCAAATGCACCCGGGACCAGCGCAACCGCAGCACGGAGGAGCTCGAGATAATAAATTTTTGGTCACCCATCCCATGACCGACCCTTGTGAAAGTTGCTTAACCTCCGCAATCGCTGGGCCACCCGCTAAACCACTGCGCCATCGAGCTCCAAACAATAATTATACATGGCGACAAACGTATTTCAAAAAAAACCGGCCAAGTGCGAGTCGGACTCGCGCACGAAGGGTTCCGTACCAAAAAACGGCAAAAAAAAAAATTACGTTTGTTGTATGGGAGCCCCCCTAAAATATTTATTTTATTCTGTTTTTAGTATGTGTTGTTATAGTGGCAACAGATATACATCATCTGTGAGACTTTCAACTATCTACCTGTTGTCGTTATTAATATCGAGCAAAAAACGGCAAAAAAACTCACGTTTGTTGTATGGGAGCCCCCCTTAAATATTTATTTTATTCTGTTTTTAGTACCTATTTGTTGTTATAGCGGGAACAGAAATACATCATCTGTGAAAATTTCAACTGCCTGGTGACAGACAGACAGACGGACAGCGGAGTCTTAGTAATAGGGTCCCGTTTTTACCCTTTGGGTACGGAACCCTAAAAATGAATATACTTAATCAGAACAATGTTAGTTTTATTAGGGTATCTTACCTAAGTTATTTGCATAATTTGGAGTCTTACCATTATTTTTTAAATACCGCTGTTATAGCTTTTAGATTACGTTCTGGCCATTTTCCTTCAAAAAAGTTTGGCTATCTCATGAAAAAGGTTGAGTCAGTGGTACTGTGGACGACGTTCAGCATATTCTGTTGAAGCACATGAGTAAAAAACGTGTGGTTGGAGTGCGAAAAGTATCGCATCGAAAGACAGAATGCGATGAATGCGATCCAGCTTATTATGTTGAATGTCGGTGTAGCACAAAGCATCCTTGCGGAACCGAATTCGGAGTCCGCCATGATGGTTTATAACCTAGCCAGTAAGTACAAACAATAAGGATACTTATAATTATGCACCGACTCTGTACTGTTTGCATTATTCTGGTTCGATGGAACTGACATGTTTCTCAAAAACAAAGTTTCTAAATGAAATAAAGAAAAAAAAAATTTCATAACAAACCGTGACTATATTTTACCCATCCATTTCTCTGTGCCACATGAGGCCGAGAATATTCCTTTCTTTGTATTCATTTCGTCGCAAATGTTCCGTATCGGTCGATCTAAATGGTGCACATATTTCTGCTTGATATCGTAGGTAGTTCAAACATTTGTCTGGAACTCTGGACTAAAATAGACAGTACGAATATAGGCTCGATTTTAGTGTTGTAAGGACTTGAGTCTTTTGAGACTCTTTAAACGGAGTCTCATTAAACGACTCGACTTGAAACTCTTAGAGTTCGACGACTCCTCTTTATTAGAGATAGCGAGTCTCAACGACTAGACTTGAAACTCTTAAGAGTTCTATGACTTCCGAGCTTAGAAGTTTTTTGAGTCTTAAATTAAATCTAGAGTAGTTTTTTTCAGCTGTAGAACACGTGGCCTTATTTTTAATTCACGAGTCTTTTAAGTTTTTTTTACACATGTCTTCAAAGTATATTGAATTACTTAATTGATAATTGTGTATATTATATTGATCTGTTAAATAAAGTAAAAACTGTATTTATTTTTCAAATACTTACATAATATATGTTTTTCATCGCACATAATAAAAATAAAATAAATACTTACTATAAACTACCCACTCAAGTTCTAGAGAGTTTAGACTCCTATCCGGACTCAACTGCTTTTTAAATTTAAGACTTGAATCCCTTACAACACTATACTTGATGCAGTCTTTATTGAGGTCTATTCTTACACAACTTTGTTTCGACATAATACTTGATAATACTGTATTAAGGTTGACCTTTACTTCGAATAGGTCTATTTAGGGACTTCTCAGACTACTGGCTGATGTATAAAACACATTATATAGTCTAGGCACATAATAGATATTGTCAATATAGGCATAAGATATGTCTTTTGTCAGTCTAGCTAGATACATAAAAATAAGGTTTTACGTTATTTGTTCTAAAAATAGAACACCTTACGTACAGACGAATGAAATTCATTGAAAATTATAATCCGTGAATAAGAATTAAGTACCTACTTATTTGCCTTTTTAATAGCTAATTTTTTATGCCATTGCGGATGAAGTCGCAGGCGCAAACTAGTATCCAATAAATCTTTTTCTCAAACATGCTTGGAAATTCAAACATTTATTTTGACAACTTTCTTCGTGCTAAATCGGAGTAGCTGGACAGCCCAAACCGCTCCAGCAATTATGTATGAGAATCCATTACTGTCGTGTGGTAATGGATTCTCATACAAAATTGACGTGTGTCCATAAATGTTATAGTACTTTAAACTCATTCATTATTCACGTGTAATTCAGAACAGAAATGGGACGAACTTTTCAATGAATGAAACACTAGTCGTTCCAAAAAAATAAAACTTATTTTGTGTTGTGATTCTTAGATTCCATTTTTACTTCCATTGTACTTTTGTCTATGAAGGTATAATTTGTCCTACTAGTAATACTACGAGGAATAAGGTTTCCTCGTGGTCCCACTAGTAGGACAAATTAGTAGGACCATGAGGAAATGGGTAACACACAAGGGACAGCCAAGGAGGTCTGTGACCATCATCAATATTTAAAATAGAACTGGCTTTGCAAATGGAAAGTTAAAAGTTACTACTTGGTCTGAATTTCCGCGCATTATTTGAGAAAAGTACTATACAAGCTATAGCCGCAACTAGGCATTGATGGACTCACATACGTGTGCCTCGGCTTTGCCTCGGCCCACATTTTCACGTTCTTCCTCCAATGCCTGTATTGCCTGCCTCTGCAGTGATGTACTA
This sequence comes from Agriphila geniculea, assembly GCA_943789525.1. Classification (NCBI taxonomy): domain Eukaryota; kingdom Metazoa; phylum Arthropoda; class Insecta; order Lepidoptera; family Crambidae; genus Agriphila; species Agriphila geniculea. The sequence goes on along the minus strand of OX038886.1, from coordinate 6,359,497 downwards.
AACGCAGCCAGAGGTGACCGGATAAAAATGAAATATCTATTTTGTCTCATTTTCCTGTACTTAAGAGGTTAACTGTTAATAATCTCAGATCTTTACGCTGAAATTGATTCAGACTTCACAAAATGAACACGTCTGTAATTGCACAAAGAAACCTGAAAAGGCGTCTTTAGACAAAGCGGTAAGATTAATGGGAATTCGTATAAAAAGGATGATATTGATTGAGACCCTTTTAAAAGAAATGTTTCTCAAGTCTTCGAGCACATGTATTTTAAGCTGCAACAGGAATCGTATTTTTCGTAATCTCGCCTTTATGCAACATAAATTTTTCATAAAAAGGTGGGAAAACAAACATGCCGGCTCCCTAGAATAGAGGTGTTGTAGACAGCAACTACTGATATAAAACAATTTTGTCCACAACGGGATAGTGCATTGCCTTCACCTCACCTGATTTTAAAAGTGACGATAAAACCGAAAGTGTAAACGTACTATAACCGGAACCAGAAATCTTACCACTGAGGAACTGTCTATCATACCTTTAACTACCGGAACACAACAATTTTTAAATTGTTGTTATGGCGTCAGACTTAGGTAAGATGGTGGTAGCTAGCCAGGCGGACTTGAAAGAAGCCCTACCACCAAAAAAATCGAGTACGAATTGTACCCCCTTCTGGGAACCCGGGACCCCTGCGTCTTACACGTATGGGCGAATCACTAGTCCAGGAGGCGGTTGATCTAACAACTGGGTGGATCTGAAAATAGACAAGGTCAATAACAGAGCGTTTTCTGATGAAATTGGTCCTACACTGCGATCTCCATTACAGCTGCCAAGCTTGAAAATTATGGCGATATCGTCGGTCCAATACTAAACCTGCCAATCTGCAAATGTCAAACTTTTCAGTAGAGCGAAACAAAAACAAAAATTGGTCCTGTAAATCAGATTTTATAAGTAGGTATCTTCCAAGTTTTTAAATTTAGAAGTAAAAATTAATATACTTTAGGTATATATTGATAAAATTATAAATTTAACATAATTTACAAAGTTAAAGCAGATTAGCCTTTTCACAATGCTCAGAATAAGACAAGTAAAATCATTTTAATGTGTTCAAGTAGCCAAAGTGGTAGATAGCTAAATTAATAGCGGTGGCGCATACTATACGATATACATATTTTTGAATGTCAACTCGCGAGCCATTTAATGTTAAGACTAGTAGCGCCATTTAATGTACAGTTGATCACTGTAAAATTAAGTAAGCATAGTACTCTTTAAACCAAGGTAACATACTCAATCTGCCATATAGGTCAGTAGAACACGGCGATATTTTTGTAAGTAACAGTTTTTTGTTTCGGTAAACTGAACTATAAATCACATAGATTAGTTTACTTTTGCACTGACTGTAGATTTGGCAGATAAGCATTAGTGAAAAGCCATTTATCTCGTCAATTATTAAACCTACAGATACATGATTTACCACATTGTAAATAAATCAGATTTATTAATAAGTTAAAACTGCCAAAATTGCAGATTGGCTAGTTTATTATTGGACTGACGATATTCTCCTATGGAAGAGGACTACGTCTTGCAGTGGCTTATTATGTGATGGTGTAAGATATACCCACCTTTTTTTTTTTGACGGAGAATATGCATTTACGCATCCCCCCCGCAGGTGAACAGGGGTTCGAAATGTGGGACTCTCCAGGAGGGGACCGCAACATTCAGCGTTGCGGCTCCCTCCATGACCGCTTCCCGTGATCCCACCCAGCCAAAAGGCTCGGCGGGATCCCGGGAGGGGGGAACACCCACTAAAAACTCCGGCACTTGCCCTCTCGCCGCCGGTTGGCCCTGAGGGACCCTTGTAAGAATCTGCCTCATTAGACCCGGCGGCCGGCCCGGCTGTCCGGGCCTCTTCGCGGTTGGGAGATGGCCGGGCAAGTTTAGCCATCTCCCTAGACGGTTGGGACCGTGCAAGGCAGGCGATGGGTCACCCCCCACCGCCGGCTTGGCCCCGTTTAGGTGGCAATGAGATGCGCGTAGCGACGCCTCCTTACCCCCGTCCGTCTGCGGCGGAGAAGAGCCGCATGAGCATCCTCTTCGCGGACTCTCTCCGCCATCTCCTTCTGGAGGATGATATCCTCACAAAAGGAGACTACCGCCTGCCATGCTCTCTCACTGCTCAGCATCGCAAGGATGACGCTGGGCAGCGAGAGATCCCATCCCACCACCCCCACGAGATCCCGACGCTGCTCTGACCACGCAGAACACGCCTCTAGCGTGTGTTGCGCAGTGTCCAGCACAGCGTGGCACTTTGGAGACTCCTCCCTCTGTATCCGGCACAGGTACTTACCAAAGCATTATATATGCAATACGTTAGTGCTATTCTCCAAAAATTTGCAAGTAACCAAAAATAGACATCGAAATAACAAAGTAAAGACGGCAGGAAAATTGTATTACATAACGTAAAACATTTATCAGAATCACTCCCGAGCGCCTTTAATCACGACATTCACGACGGTGCGGCGGAATAGGAATATAACTGAAGTGAACAAAAACCACAACATAAAAATGTTATCGGTGTAGAATGTCCGTATAAATAAATGTAAATAAAAAGGCATTTACATACACCTTCCTAAAACTTGCGACGTTTGGGTCAAAAAAGTTGTGTTTTAGTTAGGAGTGTAGTCTATGTAAATGTAATATTATTACGTTACATTATATTACATTTTTAGGGTTCCGTACCCAAAGGGTAAAAACGGGACCCTATTACTAAGACTCCGCTGTCTGTCTGTCTGTCTATCTGTCTGTCACCAGGCTGTATCTCATGGACGTGATAGCTAGAAAAATGAAATTTTCACAGATGATGTACCTATTTCTGTTGCCGCTATAACAACAAATACTAAAAACAGAATAAAATTAATATTTAAGAGGGGCTCCCATACAACTAACGTGATTTATTTGACGTTTTTTGCTCGATATTAATAACGACAAAAGGTAGACAGTCCAAGCTGGTAGACAGTTGAAATTTTCACAGATGATGTATTTTTACAGCCGCTATAACAACAAATACTCAAAACAGAATAAAATAAACATCCCTAAGGGGGCTCCCATACAACAAACGTAATTTTTTGCCGTTTTTTGGTACGGAACCCTTCGTGCGCGAGTCCGACTCGCACTTGGCCGGTTTTTTAGACACCAGCACTTACCTTTATTACCTAAATGTTCAAATTAAGAAGTAGCTAAAGCACTTATTATTATGGAAATCATAGACAACGGTGGTAATACTGACCTGCCTATCTATTGTCTAATTTCAAAATCTATCGCAATCGCTTTCAGGATGTAGATAACACATTGATGCTCTTTTTGGCACAAATAAAAACTTTCCAACGAAATGCTGATCATATCCATCTGTCAAATGAAAGCGATTGCGATAGATTTTGAAATTAGACAATTAGCCCGAGTAATTGTCTAATTTCAAAATCTAAGAGACAGTATAGAAAAATTCGTTTTTCTAAAACGCAGCCAGGGACGCACCCAGAACCTCAGAGATGGTGACACCACGTAAACAGGAAGCAAGCTACCACGAAGGTCGTACTATTTTCTAACGGATTTTTCGGACATTAAAACCAACAGGTTTTAACCATCTTTTGGAGGCAAGAATCTTATCATTACATTCTTATACTGTCGCTGTTTTAAAATATAAACATTTATTACTTGTTCTTCGTGAACTATGAACAGCAAAGCAGTCTTAAATTCTTAATTAAACCCGGCAGGTACATTTAGTAATGTATATGGCTCATTCTCATAAAGCCACGTTTTTTTTTTCAGAAACATGGTCATTTTGAATTTTATGAATTTTGAAGAATAAACAACATGGTTTATTAAAATACTCAATTTGTAACGTAACGGTGCATGAGGCCCAGTTTTTGATCCAGTAATTTCGTATTTATTTTAGTCCCACTATTGGCAGCCATGTTTCTATGAGAACAAGTTTTTAAAAAACATGGAACTTTTAATTTGTTAAAAAAATATGTCTTTTATATTATTTATTAATTATTATTATTAATAATTCATATCATGAAAAACTTTAACATACATATATAGATATGAAAGTAACAATTAAAATACCAATGAAAATATTCTTTATATTTGAAACTTGAATAAAAATACAAAGCCCACTCTTTTTTGCCATGTTTCTTTCACATATCTTCACGGGTGATGAGGTGATGAAGCCTGTGTGTGACTGACAGCCGGGCGCGGTAGGTAGTGTAGGCACAGTTAATTAAAAAACCGGCTAAGTGCGAGTCGGACTCGCGCACGAAGGGTTCCGTACCAAAAAACGGCAAAAAAATATGTTTGTTGTATAGGAGCCCCCCTTTAATATTAATTTTATTCTGTTTTTAGTATTTGTTATGATAGCGGTAACAAAAATACATCATCTGTGAAAATTTCAACTGTCTACTTGTTGTCGTTATTAATATCGAGCAAAAAAAAACGGCAAAAAAATCACGTTTGTTGTATGGGAGCCCCCCTTAAATATTAATTTTATTCCTTTTTTTAGTATTTGTTGTTATAGCGGCAACAGAAATACATCATCTGTGAAAATTTCAACTTTCTAGCTATCACGGTTCAAGAGATACAGCCTGGTGACAGACAGACAGCGGAGTCTTAGTAATAAGGTCTCGTATTTACCCTTTGGGTACTTCTTCTTCTTCTTCTTTACGTGTCGACTCGGTATTATAATTATATTTGTGAGGACCAGAACTCAGCCACTGACACATTATCAGTGGCCTTGTAAAGATCCTCGCGTGTGCAGGTGTTGGGATTGGGACACGCAGGGCATGACAGAAGATGTGCCATTGTCTGGGGGGAAATACCACACAGACATGCGCTCTCCGAGCTGTAGTGAAACCCTAAAAATGTCTCGTTTGCACTCTTTGAGTAATGGAACCCTAAATTTAACTGAAATATGCATATTATAACATGACAGTTTAAGTGTTATAGATCCACAAAAGTATAATGCAATCGCACGGTTCATATCTCTAAATACTTATTTTACTATATAAAATATTTCAAATCCTAGCCCAACAATGGGATCCCACGATTAACAATTTCTCCAAGAAACGTGGATAACTTATTAAAAACGTGGCCCGTGGAAGCCACGGCAACCATGTTTTTGAGGCCACGTTTTAGCCCTCGTACGCACTGCCCGGTTAGCCGCGTTGCGGCTGTCCGTCCGGCTGGCCGCAGGATGCGATTGCAGTTGCATTTCGAGGTTTGTCCCATAATAAAAGTTGTTCAGTTTGATGGTCTGATCAACCTCACGAGAGGTTTTGTATTAACTAAAAATAACCTTGTATAAGTAGTCGAGGAGCTCGGTGGCGCAGTGGTTTAGCGCCTGGCCTAGCGATTGCGTAAGTTAAGCAACGTTCGCAAGGGTCGGTCATGGGATGGGTGACCAAAAATTTACTATCGCGAACTCCTCCGTGCTTCGGAAGGCACGTTAAGCCGTTGGTCCCGGCTGCATTTGCAGTCGTTAATACCCACCAATCCGCATTGGGCCCGCGTGGTGGGTTATGGCCCGTCGTCCTTATCCACCCATAAGGAAGGCCTGTGCCCCAGCAGTGGGGACATCAAAAATGGCTGATGGACAAGTAATCGTTAAAATTTATATGCTGATTGAAACACAATCCTCTTATAATAAAATAACCGCCTCTGTGGTCTAGTGGTTCACCCACCCGTGTAAGACGCAGGGGTCCCGGGTTCGATTCCTAGAGGGGTTTAATTTGTACTTGGTTTGGTTGGTGGTACGGCTTATTTTCAACTTCAAGTCCGCTTGGCTAGCTACCAGCATCTTACCTAAGTCTGACGCCATAACCGTCCCGGCAGTTATAGGTAAGGTAGCCAGTTCCTCAGTGATAGGATTCCGGGTGTAGTGCGCTTCCACCTTCGGCCTTATCGTCACTTAACATCAGATGAGATGACGGCCAAGCACTATACCCCGTTGTGCATAAAATAAAAACCGGTCAAGAGCGAGTCGGACTCGCGCACCGAGGGTTCCGTACCATCATAATTACACCATCAAACCACACTGCAGAATAGAATAATAAAATTAATATTGCGGTTTTAGATCAGCGCCATCTCTTGACCGATAGTGGAACTAATGTTAACTTTTTTAGAAATTTGATAATTTCTAAAAAAGTGTGCTATATTGAGACATCGTTTTATTTTTTCTGTAATCTTTATATAAACTGCTATCACATAAAATTATTTCAGATTTTTCTCTTTGCAAACTTCGAAGATAAGGGGGGGGGGGACGGTATTTTTTTACATTTTTCATTATAAATCGAAAACTATGAGGCCTAAAACAAAAAAAAATGATTGAAAACGTGCAAACGGCGCTCTTTCATATGATACCCCACATGCCCTAGCTAGCAGCTCCACTTCAAATTTTTAAGACCCCTTTTCAGTCGCTGTTGTAAAAAAGATATTTATTTTTTTATTTATTTCTTATTTGCAAAATAGTTGGGCAAATGTCACCTTAAACTATTCCAAATTTTAAGTTGATACCATTAGTAGTTCTCGAGATATCCAGCTGTGACAGACAGACAGACAGACTGAGTCACACCATAAGGGTTCCTTTTTTACCATTTTGGTACGGAACCCTAAAAACTATCATAGAATTTTAAGAAAAGTACGTTCCATATCGAAAAGTGTCTGCATACCCTATTTCCCTAGAACTGCACTTAACAAGATATCCATATTCTTCCCTTTGAGATTGAAAACGGGTTTTCATGTCGTTTGCTTGTAAAATATGAACTCGCTTTATCGAGCTCTTGAGATGGAATAACCTTGATGCAGTGTACGAGCTTATTCCTGCTATGATCATAAATGTGAAGTGATGTCGGTCGGGTGAAAGGTACCTATAGGTTTTACCGTTAGGTAGGTATAGTACCTATAGGTAAAATCCTTGACCAACTTTTGGGAAAGTAAAATATTATAAAACAGAACAGTGTCAGTATCATTCTTGAATGGTGCTCTGTCTGTCAACTGATTCCTTTTTTTAGTTGCATTGATTAGCTTTAGACCAAATTCCAGCATAATCCTTACTAATATTATAAATACGAAAGTCCGTTTGTTTGTTTATTTGTTACGCCTTCACGTCTTAACTACTGAACCGATCATCCTGAAATTCTACATACACGTTGCCAGGGGTACATAGAAGGACATAGGGTTTTCACACCTTTAATGCAGAACAAAAGAAATGTTCCGGAGAGATAGCAAAAAACTTTCCACGCAGACGAAGTCGCGGGTGGCCGCTAGTTATTATCTAAAGGAAAACATACTAAATAATCATAGAAAACATATCTAATTTTGATTGCTGTCACAACAACATCCGTGGTGGTCTATTTCTGATTTTCATAACACAAATGCTTAACTAAAGTAAGATTCGAAATGACCATAGTAAACATTACACACAGAACGAAATGTAAACCTCGGCGGTATTTGAAAATACTTTCGTCATTTGTTCTGTTGCGCCAGGAAGTTGGGGTTCCAGCTAGAGGATTCGATCCTGCTGGGATCCCGACCGTTTTTCAATCCCGAAATTTTCGTGATTAAGTTTTCATAATCCCGGGATTTTCGGGATTGGTATAATTTTAAAAAAAGTTGCAAAATATACAGAGTGAAGCGACTCTCAGTGCCAGTACTCTCGATAAAATTGCTTGCCTATCATTTTTAATATAAAATACAAGAAAACCTTCTGTTTTCATTCAAGCTGCATTCCAAGCAAGCAACAAAAATTAACCCAGGCGGGTTTGCGATGGTTTCTTGGAATAAAACTTCTTTTTACCGACTTCCAAAAAAGGAGGAGGTTCTCTGTTCGTCTGTATATTTGTTTTTTTTTTGTGTATGTCCACCGATTACTCAAAGACGGCTGGACCGATTGAAATGATTCAAACTTTATACATTAGGTAAACTCACAAGTTGGTTTCATTTTTTAAAATTTGGAAATCGGTTCAGTACTTTTCAAGTAATCTTGAAAAAGCACGAAAATAGTATGATTTTGTGTGAACTATCTCGATGATCAGTCGTATAACTTCTTTGTTTATGAACTGAATAAGATAATTATTTTTTTGTTGGAAAAGGGATATCTTAAGTGTAGTTCTTAAACCGACCTAAAAAAAGGAGGTTCTCAGTTTGACCCGTATGTATGTATGTTTCCCCGCGATTAACTCAAGTTAGGCTGAGCCGATTTTTCTACCTAAATAATATACCTACACTACCTAATACAGAAGGTACCTACACTAAAAATTAAAAATAAAAACACGTCTATTGAAGTCGGGTGGGGCTTTTAGAATAAAAAAAAGGAATTTGTAGTCCAGCCCCACCCGACTTCAATAGACGTGTTTTTATTATTACGAATATTATTTCTTGCTTTTTAGAGGTAGGTTTTTTTATTGTGAACTAAAATCATAGTTAAGCAACTCTCACTGGGTTATGTGGTGATATACTTCAGTTTTACTGCTACTCAACAAGAATGTATGAACATTCTTCAAGATCAGTTTTCTTCATATTTAAGAGAATGGAGACATTAAGTGTCTGATGAATATTATTTTCAAACAGTTTTTCGTAAGAAACTTACTCTATTACCTAAATAATTATTAATTAGGTTTTTACATGAAAGCCATCTATTTGGTTTATGCAGTGGCGTAGCGTGTGTTTGTGCCGCCCGGGGCGGACCCGAATTTTGCCGCCCCCCTATTTTCGTTATAAGTCAAGAAAATCTGTAATTTCTTAAAAAAAAATCATTACCTAATACCTTATGTATTTACTAAAAATTAACTCTTCGGGTTTTTTTCGGTGCATAATGTTTTATGTAGCCGCGCGCTCCGGGCCATACGGTGATGATAATTTGGTCAAAATCATTACTATCAACGATAGTGGCCTAGTCGCGGCGTGCGTAGCGCGCCGCGCGCTCCCGGCCATACGGTGATGATGATTTGGTTAAAATCATTACAATCAACTATTTCGTAGCCCAGTCGCGCTCCGGGTTGTACGGTGATGATGGTTTCGTCAAAATCGTTACAATCAATGATAGTGTAGTACTTATACTTTTCTTTCGTGAAATTTTGCCGCCCCCAAAAAGTGCCGCCCGGGGCGGGCACAACATTTTGATACTTAAAATAGCAATTTTTACAAAAATATATAAAAAAGATTAATTTCATTCTTGAGTTTTTATAAATCCATACTTACTAATATTATAAATGTGAATGTAACCCTGTCTGTCTGTCAGTGGCGAAGAGTTCATACAAGATGATTCCCATCGGCTTACCTTTTAAAATCCTACCCCACCGATCCACTAAGCAGATCATAAATTTTCTGTACAACAGCTTACCTTCGCCATAATTTCACCCCTCGCCACTGCTGTCTGTCTATATGTCTGTCTGTCTGTTACGCTTCCACGCCTAAACTACTGAACCAATTTTGATGAATTTTGGTACAGAACTAGAATAGACCTTGAGAAAGGACCAGGAAAGGCTTCCTTTTATCGCGAAATAAGGGATGAAGGGGTTGAAGTAGATAGGGGATGAAAGTTTGTATGAAAGTCCCTCGGTTTTGAAGCTAGGATCTTTAAAATTTTGTTTCGGCTGACGATTTTTTTTTATACACAACGGGATAGTGCTTGGCCTTCATCTCACCTGATGTTAAGTGACGATAAGGCTGAAGGTGGAAGCGCACTACTCCCGGAATCCTCATCACTGAGGAACTAGCTATCGTACCTCTAGATTAGAAATTGATTACTTAGGCTATGTTGGAAACTAACGCAACGTATATCGGTATTTTTGGAATTTCAATCCTTAAGCAGGAGGGGGGGGGGGGGGGGGGTTAGGTATGGAGAAGTACGGGAGAAGGGAAGGTAGACCACATAAACCTTAAATCTTTAAAAGGTGTAGGTTAGGTAAGGTTTAGGTGGTCTAACTTGAAAAAAGGACGATTCTATTGGAATCACAAAAATTCCTACTAAATGATCTCGGTTGTTTTTTAGAAAAACTTCTTCGTATTTAATGACTTTCATCCATCTTTTCTTGAATTCGGTTTCCACATAAGAAAACATTTGCCACAAACATTTTTTTTCATTTTCTGTATCTCCGTAACGTGTCAAAAGAAAATCTTCATAATAATCGAGATTTTCACTTAAACTCGGTAAATTTTGCTTTTGTATCTGGTCAAACATTTATTTCCAAGTCACTATTTTAGTACCCAAGGCACCAGACAGACCTAAAACTAAAATTATAAATAATAAATTATTTTAATATTAAAATATATAAATTGATTTAATACAAAGTAGCACTAATATATTGCTCAATTTCGACTCAAAATCTTCAAATGCTGTTTATTTTTAAAAGCGCGAGTTTCCGCGGCTAATTTTTTTTGTAGTTTTATAGAACAATATGTAAAGTATTAAAAAATAAAGAAATTATTGCTCGGACGGACCCTGAAGATTGTTAAACGACATTTTTTAAATAAAAAATACAAAAAAAAACACATTTGAGATACAGCTATCTTTGGAAAATCAAAAGTATATTAAGGGAAACGTAAACTAAGTAAATAACTATTGAAAACCTGAGGTTCTTATCTGAATTATTGCAATATACATATCACTATCACACGAAAACCATTATCTTGAAAACAAATATGCATTTTACAAAAGTTATAAGTTTAGGAGCGCTCGAAAACAGAAACGTACACGTTCAGCGACTATCGCATTCAAATTACTTAAGAGGCTAACTTGTGCATCGTTGAACGTTGAAGAGGGTATCATTGTATTCCTGGAGCTGTGTACTACCTGAGTAAATGGTTTATTTATCATTCGATTGTTTTTCGGAAATCGGACTTTTGGCCGCCTAAATGATTGAAATCTACGTATGTGTGGTTGGTTCTCCCGTTATGACGTCATCAAAATTGCCGCTGCCGCTTTTATAATATGGCTTTTACAAACAACATAAAGTATGTAACTTATAAGCTTGTGTGGGGTGTCATAAAAAACAAAATTAAATGCGCTACACTATTGTTTTTACATTTGACCGTGTAAATACCACAGTTTGCAAGAAATTTTAAGTTTTATTTAAGTTTTTCCCAAAAAACTAAACTTTAAGTCACCATAAATATTAAACTGATGTTCTTATTAATATGCTAACAAAGCTCATCTGATGCAGATTTGGAAAAATATAAATTTTAAGTACCTTTCTTAACAATAAATAGCGAAAAAAAATTTTGAATGTCGTGCGCCGTAATTTTCTTCTATAGGTGGAAAATGGCGGAATAAAAAAATTTTTTTTAGGTATAGCAATATAGGCATCAGGTGAAAGCTAATAAAAACCCAATTTCAAATATATATACATTATGATACTTTTATGTTATTAATATTAGTCAACTAAGTCACGACAGCCTTAACATTGATCGGTAAGGTTATTACACCGCATCGCGAAATTGTATGTATACGTATTGCGTGACATCATGTGATCGCAGCATTTGATTGGTAGTGGTCGTGACGCATTCATGGGCCCAGCTGTCTTTATTCTACCATGCGAGGAGGCGTAACATATACACACATCAACTTTGTCTAGGGATACAGGTGCTATTTTCATACAAACGAGGTAACTTTGAAGCCTTGGTTTCCTGCCAGGGATGTACTGTGCTGTGATCTGATGACGGCTATCCAGGGAGTGAATGGAGGAGATTCAGATCGCTATACACAACCAACTGATCTGACCAGCATTCTAAAAGATTAATGGGTCAGAGTTCTCAATGCTGATCAGATCAGTTGGGTGTGTATAGCGATCTGAATCTCCTCCATTCACTCCCTGGATAGCCGTCATCAGATCACAGCACAGTACATCCCTGGCAGGAAACCAAGGCTTCAAAGTTACCTCGTTTGTATGAAAATAGCACCTGTATCCCTAGACAAAGTTGATGTGTATATGTCGCAGGCGTATTGTATATTTAGCCGTATTACATAGCAACTAGCTGTTTTAGAAAACGGCGCCGTATTGTAATGCGGCGTGTCAACGATACGCCAGATTGACAATGTGATACGTTGTTCAATACGGCGGAGCACGTTTAGCCGTTTTGTATCAAAGTTCTATTGTAGAGTGACCACACTAACAAAATGAAACAGTGCTTAATTGAAAATAAATTTAATTTTAATAATTATGAAAAAAGGTAGGCTTAAGTAACTTCTAAAGCACCTAGTAAGTAGTAGGAAACATGTGTTCTTTTTATTAGTTTTAAAGAATGTATGGGTTTTTCCCAAAGCTCCATGAATGTATGGGTAAGTACTACTTCTATCAAATAAGTAGGTACGGTACAAAACGGTTTGGTTCTTGTTTGTAAAATTGTAATATTTTAAACTTACTAGATCATTAAGCATTTTTTTGGTTTAAATAATTTTAAATCCTTTTAAAAGGTTTTTTTTTGTATATGTAATGGATCAAAATATTGTTCTTTGGGCACTGCCCAAAAAGTAGGGTCTTCTGAAATATGTTTACTTAATCTTCACTGACTACCCTCATTACGTTGTATTTTTTACACCAATAATGTTACGTAGGATTCCGCACAACACCAGAAACCATTGCCACGTTAGCAGTTTTAATTTCGTTCTTTGATCCACGGCTTTTTCACACTTCCGCATTGAGCTGCGTAGAAACTATTTAACTGCACATTAAAAATTGTCCTTAAAATAATTATCTGTACACATTTGGCACGTTTTCTTCATTTAATTCATATGGATGAATATGGATTCTTACTTATTTTCGATGCGATATCCGCACTTGACGCCATTTTTATTGTTATGGTAGGCAGCGCCGCGAGTGTTGATAATTAGTACTAAAAACTTACGGAAAAGCGGCTTATGAACCGCCCAATTACATTACAGCTAGCCGTATTGAAAATCGCAAAGCACTCTATTCAATGCGGCGTACTTTTGATCAGCCGTTTTGAATACGGCGTATCTTTATTTCGCCGCATTACAATACGGCGCCGTTTTCTAAAACAGCTAGTTGCTATGTAATACGGCTAAATATACAATACGCCTGCGACATATATATAAGCAATTTGTTCCGACCAGCTCCTCTTTTAACTTTATAATTTGTGCCAGGAATAGAGATGGGAAAGTGTTTCTGCCCGGGCGGGAAAATTGGGAAAAAACCCAGGCACATTGGGCATAAATCTTTTATGCCCAAATAAATGCCCAATCTGTGGGCAGAAAAAAAACTTTTGTTCAACGACGAATAAATGAAAAAGTTTTAAAGAAATAAATCGATATATTAGTTATTTAACAAATATTTATTATAATTTGTCTTTTGGCTAAATATTTTACTGATTAGTCTAAGCAAACAAAGGTAAATAGAATCATCATTTTTAAAAACTCGCTTATATTCGCCTTCTATCTATTCCGTGTCGGTAGGGCTGCCATCCGTCCGGGTTTTCTCGGATTTCTCCTAGTTTAGAGGGCGTCCGGGGAGCGGAGGAGGAGGTTCTCAGTTCGTCGGAATGTTTGTTTTTTTATGTATGTTACTCGATTACTCGAAGATGGCTGGACCGATTTGAAAAATTCTTTTTTTTGTTTGAAAGTATATACTTTCAAGTTGGTTCCAGTGTCATGAAGTCAGGATCTAATGATGGGATCCTGGAGAAATCAAGGGAACTCTTCAAATATAATAGGCACACCTATAGCGATTTTGGTATTTTCTTAAGTAATTTATGCATTTGCTTTTAAAAAGTATCATTTTGGTGAAGTGGAACTGATGATGAAGACCATAGATGACCATCGGAATTATTCAATACTATTTCACTGGTGCGATATGGTTACTTTTACATGATTGCTAGGCTATTTATGCTCATCATAATGCATATGGTAAAGTGGAGCTGATAGTGAAGTACCAAAAGAACTCCTCAACAATTAACGCCCCTGCGTCGGGAAAAGCAGTATGTTGTAAAAGGTGATGAGACGTTGACATGAGGCTGTTGTAACTTATATAAATCGTCACTAAATATACCTACCACAAAAAAGTTTAAAATATTTTTTTTTTTTAAAAACAAAACCTCTTTAAAAAATAACTTAATAAAAATAGCTTTAAAAATAAATGGCTCTAAAAAGCTAGAAATCAAATATTCAAATCTGCATAATTACTAATTTGAAAGTTTGTACGCATAATATCTAATATTAAACAACGTCTTATGAAGTTGGGTTTGGTTTAAAACCTATGATTGATGAAGTTTAGATAAATAAAATCTTTCCTCCCCCCACCCGACTTCGAAAGGTGTTGTTTAATATTAGATATGCGTACAAACTTCCGAATTAGTAATTCATCATAGCAGCCGCATGACACTCACTGCTAGGTATAGGCCTCCCCCAAGAATTTCCACGACGATCGGTCCTGCGCTTCCCACATCCAGTGGCTTCCGGCAATCTTCACCAGATCGTCGGTCCACCTTGTCGGGGGCCTACCCACGGAGCGTCGTCCGGTGCGCGGTCGCCATTCAAGAACCTTTCCGCCCCAACGGCCATCGGTTCTTCTCGTTATGTGTCCAGCCCACTGCCACTTTAGCTGAGCAATCCTTCGAGCGATGTCGGTTACTTTAGTTCGCCTGCGGATCTCCTTATTTCTGATTCGATCACGCAGGGAAACCCCGAGCATGGCTCTCTCCATTGCAATGAATTAGTAATTATGCAGATTTTTTTATTAAGCTTTTAAAAACATTTATTTTTGAAGCTATTTTTTTAGGTTATTTTTTTTAAGGTTTTGTTTTTTTGGGAAACAAGGCTTAAAATTGTAAAAGTTAACTAAACTTTTAAACTTGACCAAGCTAAAAGTGAATATAAAAAATTAAATGTCCGGGGTCAAGGCTCCAAAGTCCGGGGTTTTTACGCATCCGGTCCTGAGCGGCAGGTTTTAGAGATGGCAACCCTATGTGTATCGTAGAATGGAACACAATATTTACCCAATGTTGACATACAAATGCAAAAAACTTCTGAAGGAGTGGCTAAAGACCCTTGCATATTATTATGCAGAAACTGAAATAATTTTGGAAAGCATAAGTTAAAAAATATCATTTTAAATTAAATTTAAATCATTAATCAACCCAGTTGGCCGACATTTACCGTAGTAAGCCTAATAAAAGCTTTTAAAAATGTCGGTAAATTGGACACTCGAACTATTATTGTATTTATTAGGAACTAATATTATTTTATTTCGAACCATTGTTATAATATTATTATAAATTATTAATATGCTATTAATATTATTATTTTGAACCATTATTATATTCATTAGTTATTTATATGCAATGTAAAATTTTATGCCTAGTACCTACTCAGCATTAAGAATTTTATTGCGATTATACCCTACCTTTTTTTCTACCTACCTAATAAGAATAGTAGTAAGGTAGAAGAATAGTAGTATCTTGCATTACGGATGTCGGCAAAATGTCAGATAAATAATCTATACTTCTATAGGTGTACCTAGTATCCCCGTAAATTGCAAAAAAACCTGGCGACCATTTTTTAAATTAAAAAAACTAAAAACAATTGTATTGCTTATATTTTTGATTTCCTAGACCCTATTATATTGAAAATAAAAAATAAATAATTAAGCGGATGACGTTAACGTGGATGTTAATGTAACAATGTTTTCGTATTTCCAATTTCGGGTATAGTTCCCACAATGAATGAAAATGATTAGTTTACTTCTTCGATTAATAAACCATTTGTACCAACTCGTTTATTGGACGACTTATGATAAGATTTGATCGCCGATGCCGTTGTTTGACAAAAGTTGTGCCTCTCAGCAAAAACGATGAATGGCAACCTACTAGTATTAACCTCAGTGAGTGGTGCGGGGTGGCCAAGAGAGTTTAAATCGGGAGTGTCCTTCTCTACTAGTATTTTCATATAATTATTTTCCTTTAGTAAAATTTTTACTACTTTCGAAGATTTTGTGACAAATATATATACTTACGTCTACGATTCACAGACAATATTTTAATTAGGACATCCAAATTCATGAAAATATAAGCTTATGAACAATAATCTTAACTAATTTAATTAAAATTAACTATATTTTACGCTTAAATAAATTTTGTAGGTCAATTTTGTCAACAAAGAATAAATGCCCAGATAAATGCCCAGTGGGAGGGAATTTATGGGCGTTTATTAGGAATATTCCCAATCTGCCCAAAATACCCGGCATTTTCCCCATCAGTAGCCAGGAATATATTCCAGAGTTATCAAAAAAACTATCAACGTCTTGAAGCTTGTCATGATACCTCGATAGAAAGTTTTATTGACTTTTCAATGACTCTTCTACGAGTAATGAATATTAAATTTAATATTCTTTATGCAAATCAATGAAAAGATCTGAGACGGAAAATATTGGCTCACCCACGCATTTTATTTTATAGACTTTTTATTTTTAGACCTATTCTGCGTCGTAGCTTAAAAACAATTTTACAGCAAAACACATTCTGAAACACGTGCAGTGTTCGGCTATTTTTACTCGACTGCGGGAAAATTAATTAATTTTTATTTGCTTCGACGACGAAGCACTTTAACGATAAAGCTGATTTTTTTATAATTTCGTTTATCTTTTGCGGAGTTTACTACTTATAATATAACAACACGATCGAAATCTATATAGTCAATTGTGATTTCAAGCAGCTTGTATACCCGTCATATAAATCTTTAGGACAGGAAAAGAAAAAAGTATAAAAAAGAAAGCGTTGGGGCCCTATAAAATATATTGTATATTTTTGAATGGTACTACTGACGTAATGATGTGTCAGTAGTACCATCTATGATACTAGTGACGGTAAGGGACTTTATCAATAATATAAGAGACAAATTGCTTTTTAAGCGTTGCGTTGTTTTGGTAATAAGCATTCGGCTATTTGGGTCAATTGCTTTTAGACGTTCTGCATCTTAGGGAATTTAAATTTAGGTATTTTGCTTTTAAAACAAATTGCTTTTTAAACATTGATTTCAGGCATTTTGCTACTAGACACAAAAGCGTTTTGGACGTCGCGCTCATAAAGGTATTTTACTCATTTGAAAGTCCTCGTTAAAAAGTTATTGAAAAGCTCGCGTTTTACGAAAAGAGCCATTCGTTCCAATATTAATACTCCCAAGTCGGTGCTCTCAAGTTAATAGAAACCGAACACCGTACACCGTAAACTTGTCTCACTGCGTTATGGCTCGTTCAACATTTACGTCCGGGACAGTTGAGGGATCACTAGCCGTATAAAGGTATTTTACTACCTTCGTTATGGAGACACTTGCTTAGGAGACAGCGTTTTGCTATCGATGTATAATTTTCTCTTTTTAACCGACTTCAAAAAAAGGAGGAGGTTCTCAAGTCGACGGTATTTTACTGTTGAAAATATTTTATAAAGTTATTTTACTATTGAGAATATTTTAAAAATATTTACATGCTTACATACCTACCACTAAAAAAAAATTTTTTTTTTATTAAATAAAAACCTCCTTCAAAAAACCTGAAACAAAAACAGCTTTAAAATTAAATACCTCTAAAAAAAGCGAGAAATAATATCATTAGTTACGCATAACATTATTAATAAAATACGTCTAATGAAGTCGAGTGGGGCTTTTAGAAATATTTAAAAAAATAAGTTGTCTTCCAGCCCCACCCGACTTCAATAGACGTGTTTTATTAATAATATTATGCGTAACTAATGATTTGAATATTATTTCTCGCTTTTTTAGAGGTATTTAATTTAGAAGTTATTTTTGTTTCAGGTTTTTACATCAAATCTTAAATACCTAAGGTTGTTAAATCTTGACTAGGTATAGTCAGCTATGAAATTCGTAACACATTTCTTTGTTATAGCAACTTTTAGCATAATTTATGTATTACTTTGAAAAATTAGTCAAAAAATTAATATGACAAATTAGTAAGTATATTACAAATTCGCTGTACAATATTACAGCAAAGGTTATTAAGCATATTTGACCTACTTAATGAAGTTCGCGTACAAGAACCAAACCAGTTTTAAATTGAAGAATTCAATCCTACTTTTCAAAATATGTATTATTTTTTTATGTACTGACCGGAAGAAAAAAGTTATTTTACAGTATGTGTGAGTATATGTTTGATGTTATTAAACTTTTGTAAATAAAACAGAAGTTTTTACTTTCAGCATTGTGAAAATGTGTGGTACAAGCATAATAAACGTTTTAATTGTCTTTATTTATTTACTTTGTTTTATTTATATTTTTTTTATTTTTTTTTTTATTTTATTTATTGGGCAGTCAACAAAAACATGTACTAACTAATACAATAAAAGGCTTAAAATATGGATCTTAAATTTAAGTACAGTTTTTAATTAAAGACAGCCACGGCATGCGATGTGGACAATTAAAGATATAGTTAAATTATAAAACTAAAAATTACTGTTAGGGTAACTAAAATTGTAAAATTATGCAAATCTTTAGATAAGCGGGGGTTTACGTTGCTTTCTTACTACCAATGAGTTTAACCATAGCTTTATATTTTCTGGCACTCTGGTGAAAAATGTCCAAATCACCTGATTCATTAGGTCGGGAAAGAGTGTTATAACGTTTCTGAGTCCTGTTTAATGTAGAATGGCGACCCAGATTACTCTTAACTGATTTAGGAACGAAGATGTTAAATCTGCTAACGCGAGATAGTTTTTTGGGTGTATTGATTCTAATTTGTTCGAGCAAATTAGGGCAATACAGCTCGCCATTTAACAGTTTGTATAAAAACATACTATCTGAAAGAAGCCTTCTCTCTCCAACACTTTCAACCTTAAAGTATTTGAGACGACTCTCATAAGATCTTAAAGTCTTAGCTAGGAATTTCCGAAAAGACAGGTGCCAAAGAAACCTTTTTTGAACGCTTTCGAGGCGTTTAGCGTGAACGTCGTACTGAGAAGACCATACTACACTGCAATACTCGAGTACAGACCTGACTAAACTATTGTAAATTTTTATTACAGTTGATGACTTTTTAAAATCTTTGGTATTCCTTAGAACGAAACCCAAGAGCTTAAACGCTTTGGTGACTATCTTGTCAATATGCACGTTGAATTGGAGTTTTTTGTCCAAATAAACTCCAAGGTCCTTAATGACATCGACCTGCTCAAGAGTGGTGTTGTTTACAGTATAGGAGATATCGGATTCTGACTTTTTCCTCGAGAACCTAATATCGGAACATTTGCTGATGTTAAGCGTCATATGATTTTTCATACACCACTCGGAGAATCTATCTAAATCCCCTTGTAGCAAAACTGCGTCTTCGGTATTTTTAATAGGTTTCATTATTTTTAGATCGTCAGCATAAAGAAATATTTTTGAATGCTTGAAAGAAGATACGATGTCGTTAATGAAAATATTAAAAAATAATGGACCAATATGGGATCCTTGTGGTACCCCTGACTTAGCAAAAAACGGTTCAGATCTAAACCCATTAAGTACTACCCTTGAGAAACGACCTTTGAGGTAAGATTCACACCACGACAAAAGATTGGTGGCAATACCATACCGGGAGAGTTTATGCAATAGCACACGATGGTCTACCTTGTCGAAAGCCTTGCTAAAATCTGTGTATATCACGTCGACACAGGTGCGAGAGTCTACGGCATCTATAACTTCCGTCAAGTATGATACCAAGTTTGTAGCTGTGGAACGGCCAGATACAAAACCATGCTGGGCGTGAGATATTACGTTCCGCATATGCCAACTTAGTATGCGGCAGAACAGTGACTCAAAAAGTTTCCCGAATACTGGTAAAATGGAAATTGGTCTGTAGTTTGAGACCACAGATTTATCGCCCGATTTGTGGATGGGAAAAATACGAGCTTCCTTCCACAATTTAGGAAAGACACCACTTGAAAAAGACTTATTAAAAATCAAGGTGAGAGGGTACGAAAGACTCTTAGCACATCACACAGCAAACTTAGGTGGTATTCCATCGGCACCTGCTCCCTTTTTTTGTGCCAAGCTTTTTAATTTTACAAAAATTTCTTTCGGCGTGAAAAGAGGGGAGGGAATGATATTGGATGAAATTTCGTCAGAGGGGTCAGGAACGAAAGTAGTGTTATGATCATCGTATACTGATGAGAAGTAATCTGCAAATAAGTTAGACACATCGGTACCATTATCGGCTGACTTCGTTAAGTGCGTCATTGTGGAGGGGTAACTATTACTACTTTGCCTTTTTTGTTTGATAAAAGTCCAAAAGAGCTTGGGGTTCGATGTTATAGACTGCTCTAAGAGTGTAATATAAATCTTATAGCACGCGTTTATTTGAGATTCACATCTGTGCTTTAACCTGTTAAGGTTATACCATCTAAGGGGTTTTTATATTTCTTAAAACGTATCCTAACATTAAGTTTTTCCCGTAAAAGACGCTTCAGCTCATTACTGTACCACGGAGGGTAATGATTTGGCTTATGTAAGGTATAAGGGACGTACTTATTAATTAAAGATTTTAAAATTTCGTAAAATACCTCAACCATTTCATCTACTGAATGGCATGATTTAAATTTGTCATCCCAGCAAACTAAGTTTAGTTCATTGTTAATGGAGTCATAATCCGCTTTGAAAAAGTTAAGTTTAGTGATGGGGTTCTCAGATAGCATTTTGCAGTTACTGGGTACCGCTACTGAAAATTCCAATGGTGGGTGATGACCATCCATGTTGCACATAGGTGAAGGGCTACCAGTTAGATCGCTGACAGTCAAATCCGAGGTAAGGATGAGATCCAACATTTTGTTGTTCTTGTTTAAGACAGTGTTCCATTGGCACAAGTTGGTCAACGTCGTAAAATCCAGAAAACTATTTCCCAAAGGATTAGGTACTTCAGCATGGTTGTGAAGCAACATTTGTATTCCAATCTATACAACTTAGATTAAAATCTCCCGTGATCACTGTATGTTTTTGCGAAAGCATTACATGGCTAGCATTATTAGTAAAGTGCTCTATAAGGTTTTTTTGTAGAGGCGGCGGTAGATATACTGCGCAAAAGTAGATTTTTTCTTTTTTATTGTTTAGCACGATGTCGACAGCTATCCACAGATTTATAATTGAAATTCTATGATATAATGATAAAAAAGTCTGCGAGAATGCGACCCATACCACTGAGTAGCAGATACATTTATCTACACACCTAGCCCTACTTCGTTTGTGTACGCCGTAGGTCAAATGTCCGAACAAAATGGCCAAGGACCTTTTATTGTTAGTCAATACGTGTGTATGGTCGTACACACTTACTCTTAGGTCTTACTCTTAGATTAAAGACACTCCCCTTCGTAGCATAATGTAGGTACATGTACAATACGCAAAATGAACATTCGCAAAATGTACAATACGCAAAATGTACCTACATACGCAAAATGCACATACACAAAATGTACATTCGCAAATTGTACAATATGCAAAATGTACATACACACTGATAGATAGGTACACGTGTTTTCATTGAGATGATGAATTTTGTTTTGCTTTTTGAGGTCTTCATCACTTTGTATGCTGTGCCTAAATACAGGCTGTTTGGTAATAGCCTTATAAAGTCGAATATACCGGAAAATATTTTGTATATACCCTGAGTATATACGATAGCCGAGAAATTTTGTTCCTCTATTTGTATTGAAATAAGCAAAATGCTTACCCTAGACGCAAATAGAAATTGTATTCGAAAAAAAAAACCATTACTGGGCAAAAGTAAAACAATTTTATTTTAGGGTTGCCAGTTTGCCAATATGCAGTTTTTTTTTTTTAATTATTTATTTAACTTTACAAAAACAATAACTTTTCATCTTAACGAACCAAAAACCACGGGGGTTTGTCCGGAATGCAAGATTTGAATTTATACTTAACTAAAATATATTACTACTAGCGGCCGCCCGCGACTTCGTCTGCGTGGAAACGTTTTTTGTTATCCCTCGAGAAAAATACTTTTTTTCGGGATGAAAGGTACCCTATGTCCTTTTCTGTACCCCTGACAACGTGTATGCAAAATTTCATGACGATCTGTTCAGTAGTTAAGACGTGAAGGCGTAACAAACAAACAAACAAACAAACGGACTTTCGCATCCTTACTAATATTATAAACTAGCGGCCGCCCGCGACTTCGTCTGCGTGGAAAGGTTTTTTTGCTATCCCTCGGGAACAATACTTTTTTTCGGGATAAAAGGTACCCTATGTTCTTTTCTGTACCCCTGACAACGTGTATGCAAAATTTCATGATGATCGGTTCAGTAGTTGAGACGTGAAGGCGTAACAAACAAACAAACAAACAAATAAACAAACAAACGGACTTTCACATTTATAATATTAGTAAGGATGCGAAAGTCCGTTTGTTTGTTTGCTTGTTTGTTACGCCTTCACGTCTTAACTACAGAACCGATCATCATGAAATTTTGCACACACGTAGTCAGAGGTACAGAGATGGACATAGGGTATCTTTCATCCCGAAAAAAAGTGTTGTTCCCGAGGGATAGCAAAAAAAACCTTTCCACGCAGACGAAGTCGCGGGCGGCCGCTAGTTTATAATATTAGTAAGGATACATCAGTGGCGAAGGGTCCATACAAGCCGATTCCCATCAGCTTACCTTTGGAAATCCCACCTCACTGATCCACTATGCAGATCATAACATTTTTCATCATTTTTGTAGAACGGCTTACCTTCGCCATAAATTTACCCCTCGTCACTGCTATATATAAGGTGGTACCAAATTATCTAATGATACTTAAACAGGTGATAGTATTGCTTAAACTGAACAACTTTCTCCATAGAACATAGGTCGAAAAACGAATTTTTTTTCGCCTTTCCATAGTAAGTTGGTCAGCTGACCAGTACATTTTGTATGGGAGTATGAAATTTTTTTTTCGTTTTTCGACCTATGTTCCTTGGAAAAAAGTTATTCAGTTTAAGCAACACTATCACCTGTTTAAGTATCATCAGATCATTTGGTACCACCTTATATAGTTAATGATATACCTACTTATTTTTTAATTGGTGATTTTCTGATTATAATATTTTTCCTTGCTTGGTACCATATGAACCATAGTCCCCCGTGACCACGGCAGCTGCAAAGGTGCCGAAACGTCGGGAAAACCAAAAATCAAACCAAATACCAACTAAATACCAAAGTACATTCAATAAAACCGCGCTAGTATCCGTTAAAAAGTGTTTTATTTCATGAACCATATCTATCATATTGTACTTTATAAGGTTATATCAAATACCCTGTAAGTATACAAGTAAACAAGCTGTGTCTGTGTGTGTGTAGTAAGTTTATAAGAAACAAGATGGTTTGTGGTAAAACACAAAACACATTAGTGGCTGTCAAAATGTACCCGCTGCCGCCTTCACTTAGTCAACCTCCATGGTATTTATGGTGTTTGAGTAGGCTCTCCCATAGCAAATAAGATTTATTACGAGCAAACCGGATGATTTTACTACGCAAAGTTCGCGCACCCCTTTAAGGGCGCGGTCCCATCAAAAGCTACCTAGTAATCCTAGTATCCATATCAACTAGTAGCTAGCTAGGAGCTATTTTGTAGTTCAGGAAGAGATCAACAATTGTAAGACAGAAAGAAAATACATTTATTTGACACAGACATGAGAAATAAATAGATAATGCTATGACACATTAATGAAAAAAAAAATTAGATTTTTGACAAACAAAAAACTTAACTAAGATAAATAAAACCGGTCGAGAGCGAGTCGGACTCGCGCACTGAGGGTTCCGTACCATCATAATTGCACCATCAAACCACACTGCAGAGTAGAATAATAAAATAAGTATTGCAGTTTTAGGTCAGCGCCATCTCTTGACCGATAGTGGAACTAATGTAACTTTTTTAGAAATTTGATAATTTCTAAAAAAGTGTGCTAAATTGAGACATCGTTTTATTTTTCCTGTAATCTTTATATAAACTGCTATCACATAGAATTATTTAAGATTTTTCTCTTTGCAAACTTAGGAGATAAGGGGGGGAACGGTTTTTTTTACATTTTTCATTATAAATCTAAAACTATGCGGCCTAAAACAAAAAGAAAAAATGATTGAAAACGTGCAAACGGCGTTCTTTCATATGATACCCCACATGCCCTAGTAGCTCCACTTCAAATTTTTAAGACCCCTTTTCAGTCCCTGTTGTAAAAAAGATATTGATTTTTTTATTTTTTTCTTATTTGCAAAATAGTTGAGCAAATGTCATCTTAAACTATTCCAAATTTCAAGTTGATACCATTAGTAGTTCTCAAGATATCCAGCTGTGACAGACAGACAGACAGAGTTACACCATAAGGGTTCCTTTTTTACCATTTTGGTACGGAACCCTAAAAAAACAGATTTGCGTCAAAGTAGGAACCAATTCAGCATGTGTCAGGTTTGTGAGACCTGACGCTGATTTTCAATTGGCACCTTTATTTGTTTTCTAATTTTAGATCACATTGACATTGATACCTACTAAAACTCCAGCTCAGCTACAGCTGACACGGAGGGAAATAACCTTTACTCACTCATGCTCTGAAAGATGATCATTACATTTGAAAAAGGAATGCCGGGTATTCCACATCAGTCTGGTGAATCACGTGGAATTAATTACAATATCTACTTCCTTCCCGCACAATTACGGATAGTAAGTACAGTGCGAAGTTGGCGCAAGTAAAATTCGATAGAGTAATTTTGTATCGGAAATTTTCCCAATTTCCAATATTTGTACAAACCATTTAGTTAAAATAAATAATATTAAATAAATTTCATTTTTTTTTATTTACTCACATTTCTTGAGAAAAGCGCTATACAAGCCTTATACAGGAAGAAATTTACATTGCCTCGAACGATTCAAACCATCCTCGACAATGTAATCGCTCCGAGACTAATAATCTAATAATAATATCTTTTCTGTGCTATAAGTCATGCGAAAGCGCGAACTACTTACTAGCATAGAAAATTCGTAGTAACTAGGCAGGCGCGGTCACAGCCTGAAATTTCGGGGGGGGTCACTAATAATAATAATTGCTTTTCTGAAAATTTTTAGAAGCTTTTTCTATGTGACGTGTACGATTTTGGGGGGGGGGGGTCATGTCCCTTGTGACCCCCCCCCCTCGGACCGCGCCTGTAACTAGGTAGTTCAAATGAATAAATAGCTAGTAAGTTTTTTAGATCATGGCTTGCCAATGTGACCGCGTTAGCTCATTACTTTATAGTTAAATTTCCTTTCCTATTCTTTCTCTGTGCATGCGGTACGCCTGTGGAATTTACTCCCGGAGGGTATCAGGAATGCTCGTTCTTTGATTTCCTTTCGCAATCAAGTCAAAAGACATTTCCTTTCCTTTATATAATTTATTTCCTCACCTTATTATCACTGTAATCTAGAAAACTTAATATCTTTCTTAATATTATTTTATATATCTATTTTCCTCCTCATATTTTCACCCACTTCTTTCACTTTATAACTCAACTTAACTCAAGGTTGGCTGGAAGAAATTGCTACTAAGCAATAAGGCCGCCTTTTGTGTGCTTTCTCTGTTTTTGTATTTCCTTCTAATATGTCCTGGTTTTAGTGTGCAATAAAGTGTTTAATTATTATTATTATTGAATAATGAATGTCATTGGCTCAATGGTTTATATCTCACCGTCGATTGCCCACTATTTCATAGCTGTTAAATTTGTCTATGGGACCTCGCCCTCAAAGGAATATAAAAAAAACCGGCCAAGTACGTGTCGGGCCACGCGCCGTAGGGTTCCGTAGTTACCTTATACCATACCATATTTAATGCCATTATCATTTTTCGTCTGCAAAAATAACTTTGTTTCTCACAGTGTTGGTATGAATGACAAAGTTATATTTGGAGTTATGGAAAATGTGCTATATCTCGAAAACTGATTACTATATCTCGTTCAAATTAATTTTTTTTGAAAGTGTTTATTAAGATCTACAGCATATATATTTTTTAGATTTTTTACTCTCTTATTTCAAAAGTTAAAGGGGGGGGACACACATTTTACCACTTTGGCGGTGTATATCTTTCAAACGGTTGACTTTGGAAAAAAAATGTCTTACGAACCTCAAGGTAATTTTTGAAGACCTATCTATAGACATCCCGCACGTATTGGTTTAAAGAAAAAAAAATTTAGTTTCAGTTCCATGTATGGGGAGCCCTCCCTTAATCTTTTATTTTTTTTATTTTATGTTAAAATCGTCAAGCGGTTAACAGAATACATCTACCTACCAAGTTTAAATTGTGTAATATTAATACTTTCGGAATAAAGTGGCTGTGACATACGGACGGACAGACGAACAGACGGACAGACAGATAGACAGACATGACGAATCTATAAGGGTTCCGTTTTTTGCCATTTAGGCTACGGAACCCTAAAAATACCTGACGTTAGGTACTTATTCATTGCTTTTTCATTTCTGCGGTGGTGGCGTGTGGGGCGGGTCGTTACGTTCCCTCAAGTATGGTTGAGCGAAGCGATGGCTGGTTCACGCGTCATGCTCGTGAACGGGTGCTGCCAGTGGGAATGGGTCTACTTCTGAGTACCTATCTTAATGCATATTGAATTTTATTGTAATTGCGTTTTTTATTTTTATTTTTTATATCAAATGTTTTTGGTAAATATTGCATACTGAGGTGCACTTTCGAGTAGCAGACAGAAGTGATTTCTCAACTAGTTGAAAATTATTTACTCTCACAATTACCTATTCGATATGTAGTAGGTAATTAATTTCAACCTACCCATTGCGTGTAAACTTTTGTTAATTATTGTGATGGAAAATGACCTCACTTTAAATGTGGAGGTCATTTTTCAATGTTGACGACTGTATGAAATATACAGAGAGAAAAAAGCAGCCCTTGACGAGTTTCTTGCCGGTTCTTCTCGTTACAAGGTCTCCCGCTTAGGGTTTGCGAACCGATGGCGTAGCTTCTATGACATTCACAAGTGCCTGTAACAGCCTAGACTTAATAAATTAATATGAATTTTGAATTTTGTCTCTTGTTAGAAATCTTAGTAAAAATATGTAGTCGTAAAAATTGTTGATGATGACTTTTTTACATTTTTTTTGGGTTAGTTAAAAGTTTTTCAAAATAAGAAAAAAACAGTAAAGAGGAATAACTATCGAACTCATGATATTAACGTAAGGCTGATACAGTATAGTAAACTAGTGCTTACGCATCACATAATTACAAAGTGTCCACATACTAAATAACGAACACATAAACTTTACTTTTTATTCGAAAGCGTATAACGTTCAGTTTATGGCGCTAAATTGAATTGCTTCGAGCTACTGCAATACTTTTAAAAGTTCGTACATTCGGCCTCGAAAGTATCGGAACACTTTAGAACCATGTCATACTAGCTTTTGTTAGTTCCTTGTTATAACCCTTCTATATCGACTGAATTATATGTGTGAAATGGTTCTAAAAAGTTCAGACACTTAAGGCCGACCGTAGGACGGACGCCCACACCAAATTGTTTGATCGATTTGAAAACAAAGACGCAAAAAAAAAGCATGTTAAAGGAATTTATTGGAAATATTTTTGCCAACTCTTCAATCGAGCAACGATAAAAAAACTTAGGTATGTCTGTCTGATGCGTGAATAAATAAAATTATGATGTTAATACGTCTCTTGAGACAATAATTATTCAACTAACACCCGTTTGCACTAAACTTGATTCTAAAGTAGCTGTTATGCTCCATCTTAGTCGAGTTGTTGACACAGACAGACAGACAGACGGACAGCGGAGTCTTAGTAATAGGGTCCCGTTTTTACCCTTTGGGTACGGAACCCAAAAAAAAGCCAAGAGGAACACCCGTTTCCACTAAATTTAAATAAGAATCGCCTAAATCTTTTTCTAACTAGATACAACGTTGACATAAATTTAGCTGTCATGCGCTTAATTATCTTAGTCACAGACATGATCTTAGTCGAGTTGTAGTTAGGCAAAGACTTACAGTCTGTCTTTAAAGTCATGACATTAAAAAGTAGCAACACTGTAGTGTTGTCCATTTCAAACCAACATAATGGTTGAAACGAGACGATACTACAGTGTTGCTACTTTTCAATGTCATAACTTTATAGACAGATGTAGGCGATTCTTAAGTTAAGTTAAAATGACCGCCTTATTCACAAAAACAAACTTATAAGAGGCTTCGAAAGTGTTTTGATCCTTTTTTACTCTTTTGACAAATGATAAAGATAAAAAATATTTTAAGGGTGCAAGAGATAAAAAGAATTATTAAACGTTTAGAATAAGGCCGTTAGGAAATTCTTAAGTTTGGTGCAAACGGGTGTTAGACTCTTTTAAAACCAACTTTTCCTAACTTTAATGTTTGGTGTTAATTGATAGATTCCAAGCTTTTCATATAAGTTAGTTTATCGCAAACAAAAAAACATATCTCTCAATTCTCAATATACCTATTTAGGAAAAAAAAGTTTGCAGCCTTTTTAATCTGTAACCCCGAGGCGACTGGTTGTATCCTCATAAATTTCACTCAGGGCCAGGTAAGCACATAACTTGGAAGGATTAATGATTGGCGACAGTCACACAATAGCAATTTCCTGGTATTATTTATGTTCTACCATATTTCTAAAAGCTGCTATAAATATATTGCACGTTATTAGTGTTCCGTCGGTTCTGAGAAAACGGAACCCTTATTTGGCGTCAATGGTGGCGTCACTTTTTCTTTTTTACACGACTGCCCAAAAAGGAGTGTATAATTGTGTTTAGGGTTCATGTATGTTTGTGGGTATGTGAGTTTCTTTATTCCACCATAACTTCTAAATGCCTGAACTGATTTGGATGTATAGGGTATCGTTAGAATCCTTGCAGTATCCCGAGTGACACTTGCTATATTTTTTTGAAAAAATTCAATATGGCGACTGTACGACGCCACTTTCAAATGTGAAAAAAGAATGTTTTTCTTCAATTATTACAATATGGGCATCAAATGAAAGGCCTTGATGAGCACATTCTAAAACTATATAATTTGTCACTAAAATGTGTGAAATAAAATAAATAAAAATAAAAAAATATTAAAAACACGACTGCCCTGCCAAAAACGAACTAAAAAGTTAAATAACAAGTGTAATTTGCAGTCGGCGGACCTCATTGACCAAAAATTGTTCCATAAAACGGTCCCCCGACTGCAAATTACGCTTGTTATTTAACTTTTTAGTTCGTTTTTGGCAGGGCAGTCGTGTTTTTAATATTTTTTTAATTTTATTTATTTTAACTTTTACATTACGCCGACAAGCTGTTATGCAGTTTGGCGAAAATTAAGTTTGTATTTTTTTGTATCTTTTACAGTGATAATTAAATAAAAAAAACTTTGTCTTTTAAATAATTAATTAAGTTTTTGAAATTTTTCTAAAATTATTTTATGAATCATAAAAGTAACTTTGTCGATCTCAAAATATGATTCCAATATGAAATGAATTGCAGACGTGTCATAATTTATATTTAGGGTTATATACAAATCAGTAAAGGTTTCATTTACAAAATTGTTTCATCTAAAATTTTGCCTTTTCCGCGTAACTTCTGTACCAGCGTACAGAATGTCACGCGCACATTTGCATAAATAATTCCCCGCCTCTTGTCAGTGATCCGACGGTGACGTCAAAACTCATGAGATTATGCAGAGGAGTTGGAAAGTTGAAGATTTTCACCCATAAAAAGAAAATGTCTTGTTTTCGACTCCAACATTTCCTTAAAATAGACGAATTTCTTAAATTTTATTGCTGAAATAGTCTTTTGTATGTGAAATATTGATTTCACTTACAGATAATCTGTTTCATTTTATAGAAGAAAAAGATAAAATAAATAGAAAGTAAGTAAGTAAATTATTTATTTGCAAAAATATGGTTACAAAATGTTCTTAAGTTATGTCCAACATATTCAATCGATAAACAATCGATGTGCAAATATTTTTATTTTATTAAGCATATTTTCGTTATAGAAATTTCCATACTCTAGCTACATAGACGAACCTGTTATAGAACTAATTGTGATAAAGTTTTGTATAAATTTTATACTCGAATTCGCAGATCTTGTTGGTAGAGCCATAGATATTATTTTTATGTATTGATTGACATCATACATGCTGAAATTTTAAATCATTTGGTTCCCGCAATGGGGTGGTTCCACTTATAATTACAAGCAACTTTTATTAAGGGGCCAACTCTGATATCGCGAAAAAAAAATCGGCTGTTCCATACATTAATGTCAAGAAGGTATTGCGCTTTTGTATGGAACAGCAGGTTTTTGTTCGCAATTCAGGGTTGGCCCCATAGTAAAAGTTGCTTGTAATCATGAGTGGAACTACCCCACTGCGGGAACCAAATTATTAAAATTTCAGCGTGTATGGGCCATGTTCTATACTTCAATACTTAATGCATTCATTTATTTAGTAACACACACACTCTTTTTGTGTCGGGGGTTAAAAAGGCAATTTAGTATGACTATGACTCATTATGACTACACCCACACTGCAATTTGAACAATGATGCCTGCCCCCCCCCCCCCCCCCCCCCCTTCAATGCTACACCAACTACAAATCTAGTTACTTGCCCAGGTTTCTAGTATAGCCGTCACTAGCGCTATCCGCATCGCTTCGTGGAACTCGGTCAGGACGATATACACATCAACTTTGTCTAGGGATACAGGTGTTATTTTCATACAAACGAGGTAACTTTGAAGCCTTGGTTTTCTGCCAGGGATATACCGTGCTGTAATCTGATGATGGCCATCCAGGGACTGAATGGAGTAGATTCAGATCGCTATACACACCCCAACTAATCTGATCAGCATTCTAAAAGATTAATGGGTCAGAGTTCTCAGTTTGAGGATTTCCATACATTTTCATGCTATTTTCGCGGTTTTTTTTAGGCCGGCTACACACAGACGGAATCTCGTTACGGAATTCCGTACATACGTGATTCCGAACGCAGCAACTGCATACAAAATCTATGGGTTGCCACACACATGCGTGATTTTTCCGTACGGAATCTTCATACATTGTCTAAATTACGTTCGGAATTCCGTTACGTGATTCCGTCTGTGTGTGGCCGGCCTTAAACATGTCCATTACGTTTTTAGAATGCTGGTCAGATCAGATGGGTGAGTATAGCGATCTGAATCTCCTCCATTCACTCCCTGGATAGCCGTCATCAGATCACAGCACAGTACATCCCTGGCAGGAAACCAAGGCTTCAAAGTTTCCTCGTTTGTAAGAAAATAACACCTGGTATCCATAATAAGCGGAACATGAACTTAAGGCTGCAGTGGATCCCCTCGCACATAGGAATTAGAGGAAACGAAGAGGTAGATATGTTGGCTAGGGCGGCAACAACTAGTGGTGTTTTAGTAAGTATAAGACCAATTTTTTCTGAGGCGCTCCCGCGGTTCAAAAGTTTAAATTACAGGCAATGGAAGGTATATTTTGACTGTAGATCCAAAGAAAAGGGCATTTGGTATAAAACCATACAAAGCGAGCCACCTCGAATTCCTTGGTTTATTAACTCTAAAGTCAACAGAAATACCGCTGTTATAGCTTTTAGATTACGTACTGGCCATTTTCCTTCAAAAAAGTTTGCCTATCTTATGAAAAAGGTGGAGTCACCTAATTGTGATATATGTGGTACTGTGGACGACGTTCAGCATATTTTGTTGGAGTGCGAAAAGTATCGCATCGAAAGACAGAATGCGATAGACGCGATCCAGCTTAATATGTTGAATGTCGGTGTAGCACAAAGCATCCTCGCGGAACCGAATTCGGAGTCCGCCATGATGCTTTTTAACCTAGCCAGTAAGTACAAGCAATAAGGATACAATTATTATTATGCACTGACTCTGTAATGTTTGTATTGTTCTGGTTCGATGGAACTGACATGTTTTTAAAAAACAAAGTTCCTAAATAAAATAAAGAAAAAAAAAAAAAAAACACCTGGTATCCCTAGACAAAGTTGATATGTGTACTTAATTCCTTCACCGGATTAATAATAAAAAGTTGTTATGTCATTATTATTATCAAAGAAGAATGAATACCATAATGGTCTCTCCGAGTCCTAATCGAATTAGTTGTACTTTGATCCCCGCGCCTTCTGTGTGGGCGGTTCCTATCCTAAGTCCTCTAATCGAACACTGATTGTAAGGACCCAACTTTTACTACTTAATTAAGAACCTACCTATTTACTACATTCATTAAATAATGGCCTGGTAAATTCTGATGAAATTATAATGCTTTAAACATACAATATTATAGTACATTATGTAAAAAAACGCGCAGAGCGGAGCGGTCATCATTCATTTTTAGGGTTCCGTACCCAAAGGGTAAAAACGGGACCCTATTACTAAGACTCCGCTGTCCGTCTGTCTGTCTGTCTGTCTGTCTGTCACCAGGCTGTATCTCATAAACCGTTATAGCTAGACAGTTGAAATTTTCACAGATGATGTATTTCTATTGCCGCTATAACAACAAATACTAAAAATAAAATAAAATAAATATTTAAGGGGGTTCCCATACAACAAACGTGATTTTTTTTTACTATTTACTTTACCAATGTCAGCAAAACATTTTAATAGAAGCTTAACATTCAATAGTAACTATTTAAGAACTTTTGGCTCAGTTCCAGTGGGTCACGCTATAAATCTTGTTATAGCCTAGCAGTTGTGCTGATGCCCCATTCTAAATGTAATAATGAAATTTATCTGCTATTTCATCTATATTAAACAAAAGTTATGACCTATTCCGCTACAATTTGTTACTCGTATCTTTTTTTAATGCTTTAACTTTGTCTGTAAAGAAAAGTTGCTATAATAAATAAAACTCCTATCTCAGGCAATATTCATCCGTCATCGTCATCGCAGGATCATCCGTTAATAAATCGTTGGAAGAGATTCAATTTTTAAAAAATATTCGTTATACACGCTGAAATTTTAATGTTAAAGTTAAGTTTAAAGTTGACAGGTGTAAACGAGCACTCAATTCGGCACATGAACTCGCGGGGTGGGGTGAGGTAATTGATTCTGGGGCGGGGCGGAGAGTGTTCTTTCTGTAAGGTAGTACTTATATCTATTCTGTGGTTAAACGTTACTTTATAGTTTAGTTTGCTGCCTAACTGTTAGAGCATCAGGAAGCTCATCTTGACAATGAAGAATAACAGCGATTTTTGTATAATGACTTATCCTATAGCTTATGGGATCCCATGAACAACAGTGAATAAATTTTCATCTTGTCTCTCTATCTCTTGATACAGACAAGTTATATGGTCTAGAACGAGACTGGTCATGCAGGTGAACCTCACGTCGTTCGTAATAAAGCACATATTTCAGTGCGCTTGGCATTTCCATCAAACCCTTATAAGTTCCAAACTACTGGCCCGATTGAAATGAAACAAAAATATGTGTATTGCTAGACATTTGGCTACATGGTCATAAAGTTTCAAGTGATTTAACAGACCCAGTGACATTCTCCATTATCTAGTCAAAGGCAAAATAACTCCGTAGGACTTTGCGTAGCTATCGCGAACTCTATTTGCCTTCATTCAAAATTTCCCAGGTTTTATAATATTATTTTACTTTTTTCTGTTTCTGCTATTGTCAGCAAACACAACATGTTCAAATCTAAAGAGGCGAAGGTGTCTCGCCTTGTTTGTTTCGAGTGCAAACTTTGCCCACAAAAGCTAAATAATGTGAGGGTCACTTTCCAACTCGTATAGGGAGCTACAGCTGTTTTAAAAGTTCGGGACATAAAGGAAAATGTAGGACACGGCCGGAGTTTTAAGTAATATAGAACCAATAAGGGTAGAGAGTAATAAATGGACAAAGGCCACTACAGTTTGGAATGGACCAACAGGTAAAAGAAGTAGAGGTAGACCACCGGAAAAATGGGAAGATGAGATAAAAAGAATAGCTGGAAAGGATTGGCAAATTATGGCTATAAACAGAGAGAATTGGAACACCATGGAGGAGGCCTTTACTCAGTAATGAGAACCGTGAATTAAAATACTACACGTTACAATTTTGATTAGATTTTAAAATAAATGATGTGTTTTAATTTTAGTTTATTTAAAAAAGCATGTAACTATTCATTGGTTGGCTATAATAATAAAAAACCGGCCTAGTGCGAGTCGGACTCGCGTACGTAGGGTTCCGTACCAAAATCCGGAAAAAAAATATGTTTGTTGTATGGGAGCCCCCCTTAAATATTAATTTTATTCTGTTTTTAGTATTTGTTGTTATAGCGGCAACAGAAATACATCATCTGTAAAAAATTCAACTTTCTAGCTATCACGGTTCATGAGATACAGCCTGGTGACAGACCGACAGACAGACAGACAGACGGACGGACAGCGAAGTCTTAGTAATAGGGTCCCGTTTTTGCCCTTTGGGTACGGAACCCTAAAAAGGGTAGAGAGCATGTGAAATTGACACTACCTATACCTATATTTTTTTTAAAATTTGCAGGGTTAATAAGTCTAACATAAGTAGGTACAGTATACATTAGTACACACATCAACTTTGGCTAGGGATACCAGGTGTTATTTTCATACAAACGAGGTAACTTTAAAGCCTTGGTTTCCTGCTAAGGATGTACTGTGCTGTGATCTAAAAACGGCTATGCAGGGAGTGAATAGAGGAGATTCAGATCGCTATACACACCCAACTGATCTGACCAGCATTCTAAAAACGTACTGGACATGTTTAAAAAAACCGCGAAAATAGCATGAAAACGTATGGAAATCCTCAAACTGAGAACTCTAACCCTTTAATCTTTTAGAATGGTGATCAGATCAGTTGGGTGTGTATAGCGATCTGAATCTACTCCATTCAGTCCCTGGATGGCCATCATCAGATTACAGCACGGTACATCCCTGGTAGAAAACCAAGGCTTCAAAGTTACCTCGTTTGTATGAAAAAAACACCTGTATCCCTAGACAAAGTTGATGTGTATATAATTACCTATGTACGAACAAATACAAATATTTACTATCAGCACCACAACTCCAACAGTAGGTACTACAGATAAACAAATTAAAGACTGTGTTTGATTTATAATTTAACAGACAGTCTCGATCAAATAAATTAGAGCGTTTTTGATTTACAACTCACTCAATTTGTGCTTGAGCACTCAGAAGGTGATTTGATGAACTGATTTTAATACACTTCTAAAGGCTCCGCGCGTACAGTTTATTAGGAAGAAAAAAATTCTTCATAGATAACCAGTTATCTGGTCATGATCAGCGTTGCCAGAAGGTTACTTTAGTAACCTTTTAGGTGATTTTAGAATCTGTCTGGTTACTTCTAGGTTACACTACTCAAAAGGTAACTTTTAGGTAATTTTTCGGAAGTTCAATATTAATTCTTATTTTTAACCGACTTCAAAAAACAAAAAAAAACCGGCCAAGTGCGTGTCGGGCCACGCGCCATAGGGTTCCGTAGTTACCTTATACCATACCATATTTAATACCACCTATCATTTTTCGTCTGCAAAAATAACTTTGTTTTTCTTTGTTTTTCACAGTGTTGGTATGAATGACAAAGTTATATTTGCGGTTTTGGAAAATGTGCTATATCTCAAAAACTAATTACTATATCTCGTTCAAACCAATTTTGGTTGAAAGTGTTTATTAAGATCTACAGCATATATTTTTTTTAGATTTTTCACTCTCTTATTTCAAAAGTTAAAGGGGGGGGGACACACATTTTACCACTTTGGCGGTGAATATCTTTCAAACGGTCGACTTTGAGAAAAAGTTGTCTTAAGAACCTCGATGTCATTTTTAAAGACCTATCTATAGACACCCAACACGTGTTGGGACAGACAGACAGACAGACAGACAGACAGACAGACAGACAGACAGACAGACAGACAGACAGACAGACAGACAGACAGACAGACAGACAGACAGACAGACAGACAGACAGACAGACAGACAGACAGACAGACAGACAGACAGACAGACAGACAGACAGACAGACAGACAGACAGACAGACAGACAGACAGACAGACAGACAGACAGACAGACAGACAGACAGACAGACAGACAGACAGACAGACAGACAGACAGACAGACAGACAGACAGACAGACAGACAGACAGACAGACAGACAGACAGACAGACAGACAGACAGACAGACAGACAGACAGACAGACAGACAGACAGACAGACAGACAGACAGACAGACAGACAGACAGACAGACAGACAGACAGACAGACAGACAGACAGACAGACAGACAGACAGACAGACAGACAGACAGACAGACAGACAGACAGACAGACAGACAGACAGACAGACAGACAGACAGACAGACAGACAGACAGACAGACAGACAGACAGACAGACAGACAGACAGACAGACAGACAGACAGACAGACAGACAGACAGACAGACAGACAGACAGACAGACAGACAGACAGACAGACAGACAGACAGACAGACAGACAGACAGACAGACAGACAGACAGACAGACAGACAGACAGACAGACAGACAGACAGACAGACAGACAGACAGACAGACAGACAGACAGACAGACAGACAGACAGACAGACAGACAGACAGACAGACAGACAGACAGACAGACAGACAGACAGACAGACAGACAGACAGACAGACAGACAGACAGACAGACAGACAGACAGACAGACAGACAGACAGACAGACAGACAGACAGACAGACAGACAGACAGACAGACAGACAGACAGACAGACAGACAGACAGACAGACAGACAGACAGACAGACAGACAGACAGACAGACAGACAGACAGACAGACAGACAGACAGACAGACAGACAGACAGACAGACAGACAGACAGACAGACAGACAGACAGACAGACAGACAGACAGACAGACAGACAGACAGACAGACAGACAGACAGACAGACAGACAGACAGACAGACAGACAGACAGACAGACAGACAGACAGACAGACAGACAGACAGACAGACAGACAGACAGACAGACAGACAGACAGACAGACAGACAGACAGACAGACAGACAGACAGACAGACAGACAGACAGACAGACAGACAGACAGACAGACAGACAGACAGACAGACAGACAGACAGACAGACAGACAGACAGACAGACAGACAGACAGACAGACAGACAGACAGACAGACAGACAGACAGACAGACAGACAGACAGACAGACAGACAGACAGACAGACAGACAGACAGACAGACAGACAGACAGACAGACAGACAGACAGACAGACAGACAGACAGACAGACAGACAGACAGACAGACAGACAGACAGACAGACAGACAGACAGACAGACAGACAGACAGACAGACAGACAGACAGACAGACAGACAGACAGACAGACAGACAGACAGACAGACAGACAGACAGACAGACAGACAGACAGACAGACAGACAGACAGACAGACAGACAGACAGACAGACAGACAGACAGACAGACAGACAGACAGACAGACAGACAGACAGACAGACAGACAGACAGACAGACAGACAGACAGACAGACAGACAGACAGACAGACAGACAGACAGACAGACAGACAGACAGACAGACAGACAGACAGACAGACAGACAGACAGACAGACAGACAGACAGACAGACAGACAGACAGACAGACAGACAGACAGACAGACAGACAGACAGACAGACAGACAGACAGACAGACAGACAGACAGACAGACAGACAGACAGACAGACAGACAGACAGACAGACAGACAGACAGACAGACAGACAGACAGACAGACAGACAGACAGACAGACAGACAGACAGACAGACAGACAGACAGACAGACAGACAGACAGACAGACAGACAGACAGACAGACAGACAGACAGACAGACAGACAGACAGACAGACAGACAGACAGACAGACAGACAGACAGACAGACAGACAGACAGACAGACAGACAGACAGACAGACAGACAGACAGACAGACAGACAGACAGACAGACAGACAGACAGACAGACAGACAGACAGACAGACAGACAGACAGACAGACAGACAGACAGACAGACAGACAGACAGACAGACAGACAGACAGACAGACAGACAGACAGACAGACAGACAGACAGACAGACAGACAGACAGACAGACAGACAGACAGACAGACAGACAGACAGACAGACAGACAGACAGACAGACAGACAGACAGACAGACAGACAGACAGACAGACAGACAGACAGACAGACAGACAGACAGACAGACAGACAGACAGACAGACAGACAGACAGACAGACAGACAGACAGACAGACAGACAGACAGACAGACAGACAGACAGACAGACAGACAGACAGACAGACAGACAGACAGACAGACAGACAGACAGACAGACAGACAGACAGACAGACAGACAGACAGACAGACAGACAGACAGACAGACAGACAGACAGACAGACAGACAGACAGACAGACAGACAGACAGACAGACAGACAGACAGACAGACAGACAGACAGACAGACAGACAGACAGACAGACAGACAGACAGACAGACAGACAGACAGACAGACAGACAGACAGACAGACAGACAGACAGACAGACAGACAGACAGACAGACAGACAGACAGTTTTTTGCCATTTTGGCTACGGAACCCTAAAAAGGAAGTTCTCAGTTTGACCTGTATGTATGTATGTATGTTTGTCCGCGATTATCTCGCGTTTGACTAAACCGATTTTGTTGCGGTTTTCAGAAAAGTATTTGTTATACTTAGGAGAAGGTTTTAGTGTTTTAACCAACTTCAAAAAAAGAAGGTTCTGAGTTTGACTCGTGTGTATGTATGTTTGTCCGCGATTATCTTGCGTTTAGCTGAACCAATTTTGATGCGGTTTTCAGAAAAGTATTTGTTACACTTAGGACAAGATTTTGGTATTTAAACTGACTTCAAAAAAGAGGTTCTCTTCTAAATTTGACCCGTATGCATGGTTGTCCGCGATTATATCACGTTTGGCCAAACCTATTTTTCTATCTATCTAGATAAAATATCTTATACAGAAGTACTTACACTAAAAAGAGGAAAATAAAAAATGTTTTAAAAAACATTTTTTAAAAACTAACTTGAAATGGAGTGCTCTTTATGTTTTTTTTCATGCCGTGTCGCCCGCCCCCCGCCCGCCGCCATCACTTGTCATTGTCAATGTCAGTTTGTTTGTCAGTTCAATGAGTCGCAGACATATTTTACATAGGAAGTAATTTTGTTTGAATCGTTTGGTAGTTACCTATCCTGTTGTAATTCTATTTTATAGTATTTTGTTTTGTGTGAAAAGAAAGAGCTATAAAAGAAAATGACCAATTGGTATGGGCGAGAGGTGCATTTGTTTTTTTTTGCGGCAGTCGATAATATTCTTGTATATTGTAGAAAGTATAACAAGCAAAATATATAATGATACCAAATCTGTCACTTCAGTCCGAACCGAATTATATCATTTCAAAGATCACAAAAAATTTTTTTTTGCAAATTCTGAAAATGTTTTTTTTTTTATTTTTTGTTTTTGTAAGTTAATACAATTAACATCTAATCAACTTTAAATACATTTTCCCAAAAAAAATATGA
Source organism: Agriphila geniculea (assembly GCA_943789525.1). NCBI lineage: Eukaryota > Metazoa > Arthropoda > Insecta > Lepidoptera > Crambidae > Agriphila > Agriphila geniculea. The sequence continues at coordinate 6,319,890 of OX038886.1, read as the reverse complement.
AAGGTAATTTTTTTCACTAAAAGGTTACTTTTTTATATATTTTAGGTAATTTTCGACAATACCCTGCTGGCAACACTGGTCATGATGGTTATCACCGAGGAACAAGGGAGAAATAAAACATTTTTACGGATTACAGCACGTACATTCTGTGTACTAAGTATCGGGAATTTGTCAATAAAACAAAAAATACAAATTATTCATCTAAATTTATTTTATCGCCTTCAAAGTAGGCCCCATCGCTTGCAATGCAATACAACATCTCCACCGCTTCACCCAGTCTTCCATACATTTTTCATAGGCTATTTGCGGTATGGCCTTCAGCTCATTCAGCGAATTTTCTTTTATGGCTTCTATCGACTCAAAACGTTTTCCTCGAAGTGGTAATTTTAACTTGGGAAATAAAAAAAAGTCAGACGGTGCCATATCAGGTGAATACGGTGCTTGGTCGAGAACTTTTGTTGAATTTTTCGCTAAAAACTCTTTCACTATAATGGCTGTGTGTGATGGTGCATTATCATTTTCCATTGTAAAAATCGCCGAGGACTCAAAACTATCACCAACAAAAAGTGTAGTTTAAAACAAATTAAATGACAGATCCCGCTCAAATTTTGCGGGCTTAATCAGTACAGTGCTAACAACATGCAGTAAAAAAATTAGAACGACCTCTTTTACGCGGGTCTTTTTATTGACATATTCCCGATACTTTTTACACAGAGTATTATATTGGTTAATTCAAATGTTATTCTAAAGTTATTTAGTTTTGATTTGTTGGTTTTTTGGGTTTCTCGATGTTTCGACACCTTTCCAGGGGCCATGGTCACGTGACGACTGTCCCGACAGGGACCACGTGACGACTGTCCCGACAGTGACCACGGCCCCTGGAAAGGTGTCAAAACGTCGGAAAACCCAAAAGACCAACAAATCAAAACAAAATAATTCTAAAATAACATGTGCCGTGTTTCCCGGGAGGTACAGATTAACAAATATACGCGCTGTATTCCGTAAAAAGTGTTTTATTTCTAACAAATACTTATTTTCCAACGCTCAATATTTGGCTTTTAAAAATCAATAGCACGGTGAAGTCAATTTCTTTTTGACATCTAAAAGGCATGTTAACAATAATTTATTAACAAAAAATAATTCCTTTACACACGAGGCTTTCTTTATGGTATTGCCTATCATTTGAAAGATTTTGTGCGCCAATTACCAGGCTCCTTCCGCTCGCGTCACTTTAACCCCGGATATATCCCATAGCTGAAGGTGACACCGGCTCACTTTGTGATTCAAATTGTGACCCTCATAACTGAAGGTAACATTTTCAATATCCCCTTTACTAGATCGATGTCCTTAGACATAGGGGTAGCGACGGTCAAACGATATTCCGATATTTTTATTTTACTACCTTCAGCCCATGACTTCAACCGCGTGGACATTTGAATCCCTAAGGAACCTTAGACCGAGATAAAAAAAAAGTATTTTTGTTTTTATCTAGACTATAAAACTATCTGTGTGCCAAATTTCATCCAAATCCGTTCATTTTTGCGTGATTGAGTAACAAACATCCAAACTTTCACATTTATAATAAGTATTAGTAAGAACATAAAAATGCATCATTATTACATTTTGTAGAAATGACTCCTTTAAGCTGCTTAGGTGGTCAATCACTCAGCGCGGCACGTATGCCTCAGCCGTGTTTCCCGGGAGGTACAGATTTGAAACCCGCTTAAGGTATCATTTGATTTTACTTAATTTCAGACCTCTTTTCTGAGTTATTAGGTAGATATCTGAAAATTAGAAGTGGATCGAAAATCGTCCGGTTATTAAAATGATGTAATTATCAGAGTAGGCTCTTCAAAATCATTTTTTCAACTCATTTTCGAGTTTCTGTTATCGTGAATGAATCGTTTAACTCTCAAACAGTCCAGCCAAGTTGGAATTATGTTTTGTTTGAAGTTGGTTTTACAACAACGCCCGGGACCGATTTCGAGTTTTGTTTTAGTTTGCTTTGGTTTTGCAACTTTTCTACGTTCTCATTACAGCCCGCCAAGTCAGGGGAATGTTTGAATAAAGTCTCGGAAATGTTGCGTCGGAATAAATGAATAAGTAATTCTCACCACAAAAGATAGAGCATTTACTTAAATTATATAAGATAGGTACCTACTGTTGGCCTCAGAAGTACCTTTAAACATCTTCTATGATAATAGGGTCACATGCTCTGCCGCTGTGAGACAGGTAGATAGTACTGTAACTTGGCCGACCTCCTTCTTAGAGAATAAATCGTAACTAAAATCCAATAATATGGTAAATAATCTCCTAAATGTAGGAAAATTGAAACTGTTTTGTACTTATTCGATATGATTAGGTTATTACCTAATCATAATCTGAAAACGGAGCCATTTTGGCTGTTTGAGTTGCCTCACTTTTGGCAGTGCGCTTTGTACTAGTTGTTAAATTATTATTCTAAGTTTGCACGTCAGTCCAGGAAATGTTATTTCTTTTTAAATTATTTATGTAATGTGATTAGAAATGGTGATAAAAATACCATGTACCTAAAGATATATGTACGTAAGGCGATAGCCGTAGGCAGTTCAGAACTTGCTCCAATCTTCAAGCAGGTAATGCATAGTAGACTTGTCGCTAGTAATTAATTCTAATGCATATAAACGGAATGTTTGTAACCATATTTATATTTAAGGTTCTTTATTTGCAATATACGAGGTGTGTGCGCTGCCACCTTCGGCCTTATCGTCATTTAACATTAGATGAGATGAAGGCCAAGCACTATTCCGTTGTGTATAAAAAAAAATACGATTTACTGTGGATTTCTTCCGATCCCGTAACAGTACTAATCATAACATGCCATATCCACTGCATAACTGCAGGACCAAGGGCCAAGTCTGCTATTGTTAACATCATAATCGTGTTTCAATGGTGTTTCGGTTTAAGGTTTAAGAAACGGGTAGTATTTAATCGGGTAACAATAAATTAAAATTTTGGGTATAAAAATACTGAATATAGCGTACTGAAATACTAAGTGGGCGACGGACTTATGGCGACTACTTACAAATAATATTAAAAATAGGTGACTTCAAAATACCAATTGAGTGACTAGTTATTCAGAACGGCCGACCGAATTTTTGTTTGGGCGACAACCTTAGGGCATACAAAACATGGCATACTTATATTTTACTAGCGGCCCGCCCCGGCTTCGCACGGGCGCAATGTAGTTACTAAATGTAAAACTGTGCTAATGTGGTGTCAGTGTAAAGTTATTAGATTATTATACTACAGGATACATATACCTAGGAGGACGACATGTACCTATACCACGTACATGTATACGCAAGGGGTGTTATAATATAATTGACATGTGTGTGTCTGTCTATCTGAGGCAACCTAGTGTCGCGTTACGGAAGGTAACGGAGCAAAATTTGGAAGAAAGCTAAATAAAAAAAATAAAGTTGAAGTTCAAGAGTTTATTTTATAATGACACGTCCTAGCACAGAAATTTGGATAATTTAAAAACTAGGTAGGACTAACAAAGTATGACTAGGGTGGGACGTAGACGGGAACAGGACAGGCACGCAGAGACGTGGATCCAGGTAGCAGAGGTAACAGGAAGCAGGCACGAAGCAGGCAGGCAGATATGGAGTCCCGGCGGAGCACAGGAGGGCACGTGGTTCAGTACGGACGTGGTTCAGCGTGACGGCGCAGGGGTGGCACGCAGTCAGACCCCCGACGTAGCGCCGTAGCGTAGTACCAGCGGGACGCGCTGATGGGCCCGGGCGCGTGTCCGTGTAGACCGACGTCGATGGTGGCGCGGATAGTGCAAGGGCCCAGGGGAGAGCTCTCTCTGCAGGTCAGGCGGAAAGGTGCACGACGTCCAGGTGGGTCGAGGACACGTCCGGGATTTGCTGAGGTGGTTCGTGCCGAAGGTCGAAGGTCGAGGACCGTGCCCCGAAGAAGCCGCTATTTACTTATTATATTTTTCTTTACAGTTGTAGAACGTAGAGTAGAAATATGGCGGCAGCTATAATATAGCCGGACAAGCTCGTGGGAAGACTGACTCACCTGAGCTGCCGACCGCGCTTTTATACCGTCGGTATTTATTTTTTAGAATTCTACTCTACATTCAAATATAAGAACACAGAACAGTATTGTACAAAGGTTTTTATCTATAGCTAGGCTGAAGACAAGCTGGAAATCTATGGCTTTGACATTGAATTAAAAAATTAGCGCGTTGCTATGGCAATTATAGTGACAGACATATGTTTACAAATAAATAATTTTCTCAGCAAAGAATAAAAATGGTGTTAAATAAGATTCAAACCGACATAAGAATACAAAATGCAAAATACAAAATGCATGGGAAAAATCTCACGGCCCTATAATGGGCCGTTCCTATGGTACAAGCCCTTTAAGGTACATATTCTTCCTCACACCGTTTCTTAGCTTTATTTACACTAGATTACCTGTTTATCCTATTTATACGTATGGTTTTATAGTTTCCTTCAGTTTACGTTCTTGGGAACGTTTGCAAAGGACCTCCTAAAAGTAATAACATTACACTAGCTCCCAAACTTATGGATCGATTTTAATGCGGTTTTTATGCATAGTTTAAGAGAAGCGTACAGACGGCGGGAAGCGACTTTGTTTTATACTATGTAGGTAGGTATAGCTTTTGCCCGTGGCTCCGCCCGCATGGGAGTCGGTAATCGTTGTAAGTCTTCCCTTGGAAACCAATTATCGGGATGAAAAGAAACCTGTGTTAAGTATTCCAGACTTTAATCTAAATCTGTGCCAAATTTCTCCTAAATCCGTTCAGACGTGATTGAGTATTATCATACTCAATCATGTCTGAACGGATTTAGGTAAATTGAGTAGGTAACTAATCATGAACAACATCCAAACATCAAAAATTTCACATTTATACAATTTTGTGATTATATAGGTAATAGCTGCACCCCGCGGTTTTACCCGCGCAGTCTGTCGATTCTGTAACCAAACTCGCATCTCACTTTACTTCGCGTGAATTTGTTATTAGACATTTGTTTACTAAATGAGCTATTTTACTGATTGCAAAAATAATTGGTAGCCTGCGTAGCTATCTAAAATCTTTTGTGATAGAAAAAAAATATTATCATTATCTTATTTATGATTTGAAATTCCCGTGCAGTGAGATTGGAAGTGGGGTTCGAGTTTGGTTACAGAATCGACGCCCTGTTAACGATTCTGTATTAGGTAGGTAGGTACTTAATAAAATTTCTTAGCGGTAAGTAATTTAACAAAATAAGTATAATAATATTGTTACATTTAATACCTTATAGTTATAAAATTCTAATAACTTCGCTTATAGTTATCTTCTTTATAAATAAAAATGGATGTATGTTTATTTGTTTCCTTTGCACTCCTAAACCATTCATCCACATCTGATTATGATGTCTGCTTACTACTAAAAAGATTCCTGGCTAAAAAAACGTGACATTGCAACGCATGTCGGGCAAAGATTTATGCCGGGTGCAACTCGGTGCAACTAATGTTGTGCATTATTATCAGGCTCTCCATCGAAACACTTCTCTATATACCACATTCCTTGTCAGATATTTGCCAGATTTTGCCACGTTTTATTTGACTAATATTTCGTAAAGTAGTGAAAATAAGGATAAAATCTTATACAACATAAAACGTCAGCTCGTGCGATGACAACTTTTTGCTTTCTCCGTGGTGAACCAACGAACATAATAATTATACTCTCAGAGGAGGTGACAACCTGACAACTGACATTTATTTTTCTTATGGCTGATTTTTTAATGCCCAGATAAAGCTTTATTCATTTGATAACGTATTATGCCGCCAAATTGAAAATGATTGTCATATGTTTGTTTGTCAAATTTTTTGAATGACTTTTATGTTATTCGGATTATAATTTAACTGACTGATATCTGTTATCTGAGGATTGAAAAATCAGCCCTTATGCAACAAATGCACTAAGAAGTTATGATTCCGATATCGAAGTCAACCACCCTAAAAATAGCTTTCTACCCCTTTTCAACCCTGTTAGGGAATACATTTCAAGAAAATACGAAACACGTATTCAATTAATATTGTGAAAGAATGTCTATGCCAAATTTCAAGTCAATCGGGCCAAGGAATCGCTTTCTCCCATACTAACTTTGCCACCCTGTTTTACCCCCTTAGGGGTTGAATTAAGCAAAATCCCGTATTAGTGAGCACCTACACCCTAAAAGGAACCCCCATGCAAAATTTGAGACTTCTAGCACTTGTAGTTTCTGAGATTTCGTGATGAGTCAGTGAGTGATTTACTCTTATAGATACAGGGTCACTGGAAATATGACGTATTCCTGCTAAGGGGTTATAGATGAGGTCAAAACAAATATTTTTTGTCATATAACTTTTTCTCAAAAAATTAATAGTTTTTGAGTTAATTGAAATTAAGTATTCGAGAGTAATTCTCGAATACTTACTTAAGTAAGTAAGTATTCGAGAAAATCCCTAGGGAACCTTTAACCAAGATAATAGTATCCTCGTATGTTTAAATCCTGTTTATAAACTGTCTGTGTGCCAAATTTCATCCAAATCCATTCAGTCGTTTTACGTGATTGATTAACAATCATCCAAACAAGCAAACTTTCACATTTATGATATAAGTAGGATAATACGGCCACCTTCGAAGCGCTTGAAGTAGGAAATTTTTGCTTCATAAAATGGGACTGCTATTTAGTTAAGTCTTAATTTCTCATTTTTTATTTAAATTATTATTAAGTTTTATACCTCAACTGAAAGCTGAATAGATGGTGATGTTTTTAAAATATTATGCACGCTTAGTTACTAGGATTTTTTTAAAGATATTTGATGCTATTTCTAAAAAATCTGAAAAAAATAAAAAAATAAATGCATTTAAGGATTGATTTTTTTATAAACACCTGTACTTTTTGTAATTTTTTTTATTCATTATCAACACATAGATTGTTTTCTATCCCAAAATAATGAAAAAACCGGAATCGAATGAGTAGTTATCTTTTATTTAAAATTTTTGTGTCTGAAAACGTACTTTTGGTAAAAAAAAGACTTAATTTCAATTAACTCAAAAACTATTATTTTTTTGAGAAAAAGTTATATGACAAAAAATATTTGTTTTGACCTCATCTATAACCCCTTAGCAGGAATACGTCATATTTCCAGTGACCCTGTATATAGATTTAAAAAAGGCGACTATTAAAATACCATGTTGGACAGCTTAAATCAGTTATATAGTTACGTTACGTACTTGGTATAATAGTTAGCCACTCAGTATTTTTGTCAGTCATTAAGAATTTTCACTGTTAACATAAATTCAGTTTGCCGCCCGTTTAGTTATTTTGTCACAAACAAAATAAACCGCTGCCGGGTTAAAATACCCGATTAAATACTACCCTTTAAGTATCCCATTAACAGTCACCTTTATTATTTCCAGTCACCCAATTAAAAATATCCCTTAAGAAACAAGAACTGTGTCAAAAACCATTTCAACTCAAACACGATTGAAATACGATTATGATGTTAACAATTCCAGACTTAGGCCCCAGGGCGTCTCTCGTGGGAGGACGTTACGCGGTGTTGAACCGTTACTATCAGAAAGCCTGGTGCGTATATTCTGATCCACAGAGATTTCAGATGCATACCTTATAGTCCTATGATGCCTTTTACAATGCCTAAGTATATTTTGTGAATCTTCACATGCCTAAGGACATCATCCATTTTGGTCCAATTGTGAAAGTGCCGGCAAAAAGGCAAAAGTGCTTTATTCTGATAGATATTGTCCACCTAAGCATTTCTTATTATGGCACCGAAGCTGTAGCACCGCTCGCTATACTTGATTTTAAATAAGTTTAAAACTCTGTCTTTTCATAAATTTTTGCACAAATGTAAAAAAAGTCAGCCAAAAAGCAAGTTCTGATGGATTTGGCCGCCTAAGCATTTCTTAACACTGAAGCTCTAGCACCGTAGTACTTGATTTTAATTGAGTTCAAAAAGTTTGTCTTTTCATACATTTTGACACAAATGTGAAGTGATGCTACAGCTTCAGTGCCATAATAAAAAATGCTTAGATGGGCAAAATCTATCAGAATAAAGCACTTTTGTCTTTTGGCCGGCACTTTCATAATTGGACCAGAAATGTATGAAACATGGGTGATGTGATGTCCTTTCCTAAATCTACTTACATCGAAACCTGAATAACCGGTCACCGTTTTAACCTATTTTTATACGAAGGCCAAAAACAATATTCGCTATTAAGCCGGTCGTTTGGTCGCGACGCCGACCTTTCCATAAGGGTTCTAGCCGTTTTTGATGCCGAGTTCCCGAATATTTCCGCCTTACCGAAAAGGCGTGAAATTGCCAAATCCACAATAATGGCCTGGTAAAGGGAAGAGGGTGTTTTGTAGACCTTTATGTACTGTTGGTTAGTTTTTAGTCGGTAATAAGATTTGATATAAACGTTAAGTCAGCTTTTGGATTAAGCTTTATTCGAGTAAGTAACTTAGATAACTTACAAATTTTTGGTAGACAACATTTTACGACATTTGAAATTAAATAAGCAGATTGTAAAGAGAGTAATGTGTTAATCTTTCTATCTAATTCTATTCAGAATCTAATATTATTTATTATTACATAGAAACTAATTCTTTACTAATTTGTTTATGCATACTAACCTAGTTTTAAAGCTGATATTGTCCATTGTTATAAATGTGAACAAAATGAATTTGTGAATAAATGATTTATGATTTTCTGTTCTCAAAAATGATGGGTTGATTTTTCAATGCCTAGATATCCGTTTGATAGCATGTTATACTGCCAAATTGAAAATGCTTTTCATTCGTCTGTCATATTTTTGAATGACTTTTATTATATTTGGTTAATCTTAGAGCATCGCGGCTTCGTCGCGGCTTCGTCTCTCGCGGCGCATCGCGGCTTCGTCTCTCGCGGCTTCTGGTACAGAAGCGCGTCTTACTCTAAGTGGTTAATATTTAAACTGACTGATGTCTGTTATCTGAGGATTGAAAAGCAGTAGGAGGTAGGAAGGAGCATAGGTACTGTAGTCCTGAATTAAATCGCTTTTTAACGGATACTAGCGCCGTTTTATTGAAAGTACTTTGGTAATTAGTTGGTACCTATTTGGTTTGATTTTTGATTTTCCCGACGTTTCGATAAAACCTATTTTATTTCATGTCTAGTGAGCGTGTAAGCTTGAGAAGTGAATAAGTATACTCTAACTTAATCAAGTTTTCACGTCCTAAATCCAGCAATCAAACTATACATTTATCAATTTGGAGCTTCAAAGAGGTATTTGGCGGCCATCAATACCCTGCTAAGAGTGCTAAGTGAACAAGAATAAGGGTAAACTGCTAAGGTAAAAGGTCATAATGTCAACCTTCATGTTTCTGGTAAATATTTATCGACTCATTATCGCAAATTGTTGCCTCAAATGTTGAATGACGCAAGGTAATCTATTAAATTTCGACGTCGACAGTCCTGAAAGGTTTCCCCGCTGAAAGACATTTTGTTCATTTCAACCTTTAAGGCTGTTAGTTGTTTGCACATTGGAGTATTGAAAGCAACCTGCTTAGTGCTTAAGTTATTAGGGAATATTCGAACTTTGAGTGCCGTGAAAATGAACGAAGGATAAGTTTATACACTTTATACCTAGTTTAACCAAAAATACTTAATAATTTAATTGCACGCAACAAAAAACCGAGTTCTGGCAACTAGAATTCTAGTAATACGACTTTGTTCTTGGGACCCTACTTAAAAAAACCGGCCAAGTGCGTGTCGGGCCACGCGCAGTAGGGTTCCGTAGGTACATTATACCATACCATATTTTAATACCGCTATCATTTTTCGTCTGAAAAAATAACTTTGTTTTTCACAGTGTTTGTATGAATGACAAAGTTATATTTGCGGTTTTGGAAAATGTACTATATCTCAAAAACTAATTACTGTATCTCATTCAAACCAATTTTCGTTGAAAGTGTTTATTAAGATCTATAGCTTATATTTTTTTTAGATTTTTCACCCTCTTACTTTAAAAGTTAAAGGGGGGGGGACACACATTTTACCACTTTGGCGACATATATCTTTCAAACGGTTGACTTTGAAAAAAATTGGTCTTAAAAACCTCAATGTTATTTTTAAAGACCTATCTATAGACACCCCACAAGTATTGGTTTGATGAAAAAAAATATTTTCAGTTTCAGTTCCATGTATGGGGAGCCCCCCCTTAATCTTTCATTTTTTATATTTTTATGTTTAAATCGTAAAGCGGTTCACAGAATACACCTACCTACTAAGTTTTAACTATGTAGTCCTAATACTTTTGGAATAAAGTGGCTGTGACATACGGACGGACAGACAGACAGACAGACAGACAGACAGACAGACATGACGAATCTATAAGGGTTCCGTTTTTTGCCATTTTGGCTACGGAACCCTAAAAAACGTGTTAAAATAAAAATAGTTCTCCCTATCCTAAACCACCAAGTGATTTGGTGATCATTTAATATTTAAATGATTAATAATTGCCATGATAATTCTGGTGGTTTGGTTAGTGGTTAGTGATCATTGACCGAGCGAGCGTGAAGCGCGAGCGAAGCGTCTCTACGCTTGGGGAAAAATGCTTTCGTATGTCCGTTTCTCCTTTACAGGTCGCATTTTCCAAACGATTTCCAGTTGATAGTATTATATATAGATTTTTTTGTCGACTAACGTTTTCGAAAGTTTCCAAAAAAAAATCACCCATTTAGAAAAAAGTCTTGGGATGTGGCTTAAGGTTTAAGCCTTAAACCGTCAAACTGAACAACTTTGTCTAAGGAACCAATTTAATCAGAGCATAAAAATAATCAACTTTTCCATAGAAAACGTCAATAATTCTACTCGACCAAAATGTATGGAGCAGCTAATTAATTTCTTTGTCAGATTAAGTTGGTCCCATAAACAAGGTTGTTCAGTTTGACGGTCTAATGGTCTAAGTCACACCACAAAATTTGTCAACTGTTCAAAAAAATCAAAAGTTTAAGTTAAAGATTCTAGAGTCTTTAACGATCTTTGCTACGAAAATGTTACAATGTAGCACAGCGTAGCAAATCTCGTTGAAGGTTAGTTATTAGTACAGAATAGACCTAGCAGAGATTAGCATAGTTTTTAGTTACATATCTCCTTCAGTTTATAACAAAGGTAATCAATTACTTAACATATTTCCCCTTAACTCTTGGCAATGCAAAATAAAAATTACTGAATGGCTCCTTAACATGTCTTTTTTCTGAAACAGAGGGCTTATCAGCTCTTTCGTGGGCTCGAACTAAAAAACAATCATGTAACTACAGGACAATATGGGACCTTATTAGAATATATCGATTATAATTTAATTACCTACTACGATTTAAATTAAGCAAAACCTGTGCTCTGGAGGTAGGTGCTAGTATCTGCGACACAGTTTTTCAACTAACAATAACTACTGTTTTTGTCATGCTATGTTTTAGTTGCAAATAAAAAAAAACATTTCATTTCAAAATTTCATTCCATTTCAGTTCCTTAACGGCTCAGATCGGCTTTTAGTATAACCGATTAACCCTTGACTTTTTGTAAGACGTTGCTATAAGTGCTATATTGGATTTCATAAAAAAATCTATTCTACGACCCTATAATCAGTCCTACAACTTAGAATAATAACACCTAGAAACCGTGTCCTCGTATGCAAAGCGGGGCAACTAATACCAAGCCAGAATGGCTTAGTATTCAGATTTATATTCTTCATACGTTACCTAATCGTAATTAAAACCCAATAATATAGTAACTAATCTAATAAATATAGGAAAATTGAAACTGTTTTGTACTTATTCGGTATGATTAGGTAATAATGGCGAATAAAAATCTGAAAACGGGGCCATTTAGGCTGTTTTAGTTGCCTCAATTTTGACAGTGCGCTTTGTAGAGAACTATCGTTCTAGGTGTTATTATTCTAAGTCCTACCACAGAATACATAATAGTACAAGTACAGAAGATCCACTCCGCAAAGTCATTTAAATAAATAGCGACTCTATCCCATACACAATAAAGTGCAATTCAGGTCGCACATCGCTCCCACCCTACAGTTATATTCACCTAGAAGTTGCCTCTCTTTCTATCGCGTAGCTCTTATCTCTTCTAACGACTTTAAGGTTTGTTCTTTTAAATAATAATTAAATAATAGGTACCATGTACTTAAATACGTTTCAAAAAAACCTAGGCTAGGTACAATCGACGCCCCATCAGACTATATATGCTGACTTTGAGGAAATTTGCTTTCTTACGAAATAACATTGTCATTAATAATTAACTTTATTTCGAAAGTAGGTAAGTAAGTACCTACCTAATCTATAAATTATTATTTCAATAAATACCTAGTGGGGTGAAGATTGTTTAGCAAATAATACAAGTAAGTACCTAGGAATAAACGGATACTAAATATTATCTAGGTAGTAGACAAGCACTTTTTACGTTTCGATGTCATTTTGAACTTTTGGAAGTGTGAAAAACGTGAGGTTCGGATCCTGTATATTAGTATTAACAGGCATCCGTCACTCGCCCATACCTACCGCGATAAGTACCTACAGCGCGCGACAACTCGGAGTTGCAAAATCAGTCAGGGTTGCCGCCGCACACGCGTGCGTTATTCTGTGCCTCTATGACGGTCAATCGATCATTATTTATTATTGCTCCCAGCACTGTACCGTACACTATTATAATTTATAAATAACTAGCGGCCGCCCGCGACTTTGTCTGCGTGGAAATATTTTTTGCTATCCCTCGGGAATTTTGTTTTTCGGGATGAAAGGTATCCTGTGTCCTTTTCTGTACCCCTAAGAACGTGTATGCAAAATTTCATGATGATCGGTTCAGTAGTTAAGACGTGAAGGCGTAACAAACAAACAAACAAATAAACAAACAAACAGACTTTCGCATTTATAATATTAATAGTAAGGATGGAGAATCGTAATACTAATAATTGTTGCGTGGACGGCTGTCGCAATAAACAGAAGGATTCAAAGTTTTCATTTTTAGGGTTCCGTACCAAAATGGTAAAAAAGGAACCCTTATGGTGTGACTCGGTCTGTCTGTCACAGCTGGATATCTCGAGAACTACTAATGGTATCAACTTGAAATTCGGAATAGTTTTAGATGACATTCGCCCAACTATTTTCTAAATAAGAAATTAATAAAAAAATAAATATCTTTTTTACAACAGGGACTGAAAAAGGGTCTGAAAAATTGGGTGTTACTGGGCATGTGGAATATCATATGATAGAACGCCGTTTGCACCTTGTTAATCATTTTTTCTTTTTGTTTTAGGCCACATAGTTTTCAACTTATGATGAAAAATATAAAAAAAATTACCCCCCCCCCCCCCCCTTATCTCCGAAATTTGCAAAGAGAAAAATTAGAAATCATTCTATGTGATAGCAGTTTATATAAAGATTACAGGAAATGTCTCAATATAGATAGCACACTTTTTTAGAAATTATCAAATTTCTAAAAAAGTTAACATTAGTTCCACTATCGGTCAAGAGATGGCGCTGACCTAAAGCTGCAATACTAATTTGATTATTCTACTCTGCAGTGTGGTTTGATGGTGCAATTATGATGGTACGGAACCCTCGGTGCGCGAGTCCGACTCGATCTTGACCGGTTTATTCACTTTACCGAAAGATTCTAAAATGTATAAGAAAAATTTATATTTTGTTTATTTTTCTCGTAATTTTTATGAGTAGGTACATACCTATTTTTGATAAGTAGGTGTAACCTACTATAGGTAGGAAAGCGTGTAGTTATAGGTACTTATATTCAGAGGCGGGTCGTGACTATTTTTTCTCGATCAAATTTCCTAAGGTACCCACCTACCTAATTCTTTTTTTTTTGAGCGAATTATACCTACTTAACTAAATACCTACATTTTTGGATTTAAGGATTCCGTAACCGGCAACAGTATGGTGGCGGTGGCATAAAGACTGCCTCAAATTTAACACATAGTCTAATGTGGCGTTAACTGTACATCTAGCCTAGGTTTATTTGAAACGTAATTTTTTCACATTTAAGTAGGTAGGTACACATTATAAACACAAAACTTGTAATAAAGTATTTAATCCTTCAAGCACAGAAAATGAGACAATAGATTTTCCATTGTTGTGTTGTGCGGCCTGATGGGGCCGCTCGAGCGTTGAAGGATTAGAAGAAGACAACCCTAAAGTTGTTAGAAGAGCTAAGAGCTACGCGATAGAAAGAGAGGCAACCTGTAGGTGAATATAACTGTAGGCAAGGAAGCGGTGTGCGACCTGAATTGCACTTTATTGTGTCTGGGCAAGAGTCGCTATTTATTTAAATGACCATACGGAGTGAATTTTCTGTACTTTGTACTATTATGTATTCTGTGGTATTAAGATGAACGCGGCGAGTGAGTGACTATCGAAATCGAACTTCTAACAGCCAGCCAACGGCGGTAGCCCTCTGAAATTAGTCCGTCCGGACGGACCCGCTGCCTACTTGTAGCTTCGTACCTAAAGCGCGGAGTGCGCCTAGCCTGGTCCTACAAACAAAAAGTCGGTCGTGTGAACACCCACGCTCATTTTTTGTGATCACAACCCTAAACATAGTGTTGTTGGAATAGCGACATTGTGTACCAGTAGATAAGTTAATTATCCCCTACACCTGGGTTAATCCTAGTACATTATTTATTGTTATGCATTCGACGTACTGAACCCGTGGCGGCCGTTACTGAATAGGGAAGAGTGGTAAAATTATAACGACATAAAAATCAACTGTATCGAAACTTTGTTTTAATGTAGATTTTTTTTTTCTTTTCTAGTAACACAATCACAGTTACGGAAATAAGCCAATATCCTTACTAATATTATAAATGCGAAAGTCCGTTTGTTTGTTTGTTTGTTTGTTTGTTACGCCTTCACGTCCTAACTACTGAACCGATCATCATGAAATTTTGCATACACGTTGTCAGGGGTACAGAGAAGGACATAGGGTACCTTTTGTCCCGAGAAAAAGTATAGTTCCCGAGGGATAGCAAAAAACCTTTCCACGCAGACGAAGTCGCGGGCGGAAGCTAGTGAATAATAATAAACTTATTGAAATTCTTGATTTTAGGCATTCACAATGCTATTTTTATATTAAGATGATTAATTTAATAGAAAAAATCCTTACTAATATTATAAATGCGAAAGTCCGTTTGTTTGTTTATTTGTTTGTTTGTTTGTTACGCCTTCACGTCTCAACTACTGAACCGATTATCATGAAATTTTGCATACACGTTGTCAGGGGTACAGAGAAGGACATAGGGTACCTTTCATCCCGAAAAAAAGTATTGTTCCCGAGGGATAGCAAAAAACCTTTCTACGCAGACGAAGTCGCGGGCGGCCGCTAGTACTAGATAAAATCGACTTACCCGTAGCAGCTCAGACGGGATCCCATCGATTTTTTCTAGTATTTTTCTATTAATTTAATCATCTTAATAATAAACTTGCCAGTCAAGCAAAAATGATATTGTACCTAGTTATTTATAAAAAGCTGATACCTGTTTAATACAAAGCCTTTAACTGTAGACCACTGGGGTTAAATAGACGACTTTGGCAACGAAACGACCGAACAATAAACGCGCTTTCATATTGTAATTGCGGTCAAACAACTACGAGTTACGATATTGTGAAATGGTATTGATTGACCATTTAGTATCTAGTAACTATTCATGTTGCGGATTTAAGTATTTAGAAACCATTGAACAACAACGTTTAGTATTTTGTAAAATTAAAATCTGCTGAATTACCCTGATTATTTCAGTTTTGTAGTTTGTCGGTTGTGATTTCCACTTATGTAATTTTCTTATGTCCTTATAGAAGAGGTCATTGCACCTAAATTGCACAGAACTTGTATAAAGTTTTAGTGGAGTTTTTTGTATTTTATTATTGTTTATAACCACCATAAATAGTCGTATATTTTGAACGCACTTACTTAATCTTCTTTAGAAAATTCTCACAATAGATGTGAGAAAACGCCTTGAGCCCGGAATCCTTCGCACACAAATTAATTTGTCTTGTGTCGCCGCCATACGTGCTGTGAAGTTTTCTCGACATTAAAGCTTACAATGTCTTGCCAAATTAGGAACACTGAAGCCGACTGTACATACACTCACATTACATTCATTGTCACGTCCAACGTTTGATAATTAGGAATATAATACTTAAGGCCCTTTATTCCCATCTGCCCCCTTCAAGCTCCGCTACCGGGGGTGGTGGTTGGCACTAATAGGTGGTGTTTACCACCCTGGTGGTCGATGGCACCTATTTATTCCCATCTGCCACCTTCGAGGCTGCCATGGGGGTGGTGGTTGGCACTAATAGGTGGTGTTTACCACCCCGGTGGTTGATGGCACCTATTTATTCCCATCTGCCAACTTCGAACTTGCCACTGGGGTACTATAACTACGAAGGGAGCAGATGAGAATAAAAAGGTGGCATCGACCACCGGGGTGGTAAACGCCACCTATTAGTGCCAACCACCACCCCATGGCATCCTCGAAGGTGGCGGATGGGAATAAATAGATGCCATTGACCATCGGGGTGGTGAACGCCACCTATTAGTGCCAACCACCACCCCGGTGGAGCTTGAAAGGGGCAGATGGGATAAAAGGCTGAAGGCGACGCGACGGACGCATTGGTAAACTTTTTCCGTTACGATTGTCTTGCTCAAATTCTCTTAAATTACACTTAACTATCCCACGCATGGCAATTAAAGCAGTTTTACGATAATGAACTGGTCTTTTCGTTAAAATAAATATCGACAATATATTTTGAATCGTGTTTCTGCAACTGACAAATTGAAGTCAATAAAATAAATAATGGTTATCAAATATCACTTATGTGTTTTGTAATTGACGAGAAAAATCGAGATCCCTGCCACCAAAATGTCCAAATGCGTCATCTTAATAATAAATTGATTGATCAACCACAAAAGTGTAGACACAGAAATAATGTATAACTTTTTACTCTGCCTTCTTGTTTAAGAAAACTGGTATTCTAAAAAGCAGACATTATTAACAATTAAGGCTTTTTATCGTAATATCCGAGCATTTTTTATGTGATGCATATTTCAATACATATTTAATGTGATATATTTAAATCTTTAGTGATAAGAAAAAAGCCAGCAAAAGTTCCCATGAAAGAATTACAAATTTTACTAGAAAATCTGCCGCTAAAATTTTATGATAAAACAAGTAAAAGTAACAATGAACAAATAGTACATTATGAGACAAGTTAGCTTAGGTTGCTTATTGCACAGGCTGTGGGTTGCATCCCGAGCCGTAGGCGAGGGCGTAACTCAGCCGAGTGTGCAATAAGCAAGAGCTCACGAGTTTCATACGACGTTTTTCAACACATTTACTAGGGAAAATCAAAGTAATTTACCACACAGCAACAAATAAGACAAAAACAAAATATGAAAAATAAATAAATATAAAAAAAATAAAAACACGACTGCCCTGCTAAAAACAATAATGCAGGCGGGGGACCGTTTTGTGGAACAATTTTTAATCTAAGAGGTCCCCCGACTGCAATGACACTGTTATTAGGGTTCCGTAGCCTAATTAGGGTTCCGTGGCCTAAATGGCAAAAAACGGAACCCTTATAGATTCGTCATGTCTGTCTGTCTGTCTGTCCGTCCGTATGTCACAGCCACTTTATTCCGAAAGTATTAAGATTACATAGTTGAAACTTGGTAGGTAGATGTATTCTGTTAACCGCTTAACGAATTTAACACAAAAATAAAAATAATATTTTTTTAGGGGGGGCTCCCCATACATGGAACGGAAACTGAAAAAAAATTTTTTCTTCAAACCAACATGTGTTGGATGTCTATAGATAGGTCTTTAAAAATGACATTGAGGTTCCTAAGTCAATTTTTTAGGGTTCCGTAGCCAAAATGGCAAAAAACGGAACCCTTATTAGGGTTCCGTAGCCAAAATGGCAAAAAACGGAACCCTTATAGATTCGTCATGTCTGTCTGTCTGTCTGTCTGTCTGTCTGTCTGTCTGTCTGTCTGTCTGTCTGTCTGTCTGTCTGTCCGTCCGTATGTCACAGCCACTTTATTCCAAAAGTATTAAGACTACATAGTTGAAACTTGGTAAGTAGGTGTATTCTGTGAACCGCTTTACGATTTTTACACAAAAATAAATAAAATAAAAGAATAAGGGGGGGCTCCCCATACATGGAACTGAAACTGAAAATATTTTTTTTCATCAAACCAATACTTGTGGGGTGTCTATAGATAGGTCTTTAAAAATGACATTGAGGTTTCTAAGACTATTTTTTTTCAAAGTCAACCGTTTGAAAGATATCTGCCGCCAAAGTGGTAAAATGTGTGTCCCCCCCCCCTTTAACTTTTAAAGTAAGAGGGTGAAAAATCTAAAAAAAATATATGCTATAGATCTTAATAAACACTTTCAACGAAAATTGGTTTGAACGAGATACAGTAATTAGTTTTTGAGATATAGTACATTTTCCAAAACCGCAAATATAACTTTGTCATTCATACAAACACTGTGAAAAACAAAGTTATTTTTTCAGACGAAAAATGATAGCGGTATTAAAATATTTTCAAAGTCAACCGTTTGAAAGATATACACCGCCAAAGTGGTTAAATGTGTGTCCCCCCCCCTTTAACTTTTGAAATAAGAAAGTGATAAATCTAAAAAAAATATATGCTGTAGATCTTAATAAAAACTTTCAATGAAAATTGGTTTGAACGAGATATAGTAATAAGTTTTTGAGATATAGCACATTTTCCAAAACCGCTAATATAACTTTGTCATTCATACCAACACTGTGAAAAACAAAGTTATTTTTGCAGACTAAAAATGATAGGTGGTATTAAATATGGTATGGTATAAGGTAACTACGGAACCCTACGGCGCGTGGCCCGACACGCACTTGGCCGATTTTTTTAACCTTTTAGTTTGTTTTTAGCAGGGCAGCCGTGTTTTTAATTTTTTTTAATTTATTTATTTTTATTTCACATATTTTAGTGACTTATTGTATATTTTTGAAATGTGCTCATTAAGGCTTTTCATTTGATGCCCATATTGTAATCATCATCATCATATCAGCCGCACGACACCCACTGCTGGGTATAGGCCTCCCCTAAGGATCTCCACGACGATCGGTCCTGCGCTGTCCGCATCCAGTGGCTTCCCGCGACCTTCACCAGATCTTCGGTCCACCTTGTGGGGGCCTACCCACGGAGCGTCGTCCGGTGCGCGGTCGCCATTCCAGAACCTTTCCGCCCCAACGGCCATCAGTTCTTCTCGCTATGTGTCCTGCCCATTGCCACTTCAGCTGAGCAATCCTTCGAGCGATGTCGGTTATTTTTTTTTTTATTTATATATTAATTAACAAGGTATACAACATTCCGGTACAACATCAGTCCCACAAAACTATTTAGGATAGTTTGACTGAGGGATCGAGTCTCGAAAGTATCTTATGTCAAATTATATACTTAGGTAATCTAGATTTAAACAATAATAGTTTGGTTATGCTAATATTTTAGTTAAAGTATTGTGTCTAATAAATGTTTTTTTAAAAGATTACAAAATTTGTTTTTATTACATTCCGATCTTAAGTTCTGTGGCAGATTATTTAACAAATATGGGATTCTCTTATTGAGTGTTCTATCACCGTAATAGTTAGTGACTTTCGGTATAACATATTTACCAGTCGACACCGATCTGGTGTTATATCTATGTGCTACAAGTGAGTGGCGCTCTCGACCCCCATGATGGTTGACAGCCAGTAAATATTTGTGTTTAAGATCTATCGGTAGTATTTTACACACTTTAAATAACATTCTGTAATTTCCTTGGTACTTATGCTTAATTTTTTTGTTAACGAGTAGTTTTAAAAATCGTATTTGCAGTGATTCAATCTTTTGTAGGTATGTTTTTTGTGTGTCAACCCATAGGACTCGAGACCGTAACTAACTATAGATTCTACTAATGACAGATAAAGCATTTTTAGAGTGCTAGAGGGCACTTTGAAACTTAAATGATAAAATTTGGCTAATAAAGTTCTGAGCTTTGTACATACAAATTCAACATGCGCTGCCCATGAAAAGTTTTCATCTACTTTCATTCCCAGGTAAGTAACACAATTAACCTTTTCTATCGGATGGCAAGTGCATCCGGTATTATTATTATTATGAAAACATGAAAAACTATGTGCTACGACTGTCAAAGGTGTGTCGGGAGGTCGCAAATAGGGTGAATGAATGACCAACAGCTTCGTTTTATCGGAGTTCAGCACTATGCCGTTATCATGTGACCATTTTATTACGGTGTTGACGTCATCTTGCAGCAGACGATAGGTTTCCGCTAGATCGGTGCCCGCGCGTAACGCACACAGGTCATCCGCGTACATGTATGGTTACTTTAGTTCTCCTGCGGATCTCCTCGTTTCTGATTCGATCACGCAGGGAAACGCCGAGCATGGCTCTCTCCATTGCACGCTGGCTGACCTTGAGCCTCCTTATGAGACCCATAGTTAGCGACCACGTTTCACTGCCATAAGTCATCACTGGCAACACACACTGTTCATAGACTTTCGTCTTGAGACACTGAGGTAAGTCGGACGCGAAGATTTTTCGAAGCTTCCCGAATGCTGCCCACCCGAGTTGGATTCGACGAGAGATCTCTTTCTCAAAGTTGGACTTACCTAACTGGACTGCCTGTCCTAGGTATACGTAGTGGTCAACAACTTCAAGTGTAGTGTTCCCAACATGAACTGGAGAGGGTACAACATGGCCATTTGACATAATTATCGTCTTATCCATGTTCATCTTGAGACCCACTCTTTTGGAAGCACTACGGAGATCTTCGAGCATTGTGTTCAGGTCTTCCATGGTCTCAGCCATAAGGACTATATCGTCGGCAAAACGAAGGTGTGTTAGGTACTGGCCATTAATGTTGATGCCGAGTCCTTTCCAGTCCAAGAGCTTAAAGATGTCCTCCAACGCAGCTGTGAACAGTTTCGGAGAAATAACGTCTCCCTGTCTCACACCACGCTGCAGTTGGATAGGATTTGTACTCTGGTTCTGTACTCGGATCGACATGGTGGCATTTTTGTATAAGTACCTCAACACCTCGATATACCTATAGTCCACTTGGCACCTTTGGAGAGACTGCAACACCGCCGAGGTTTCAATCGAATCAAAGGCTTTCTCATAATCCACGAACGCCAAGCATAGTGGCAGATTATACTCTTCGGTCTTCTGTATAACCTGCCGCAGCGTATGGATGTGGTCTATGGTGCTAAAGCCTTTTCGAAATCCGGCTTGTTCGGAAGGTTGGAAGTCGTCGAACTTGCGAGCGAGACGATTCGTAAGGACTCTCGAAAACAACTTATAGACATGGCTCAGAAGTGAGATGGGTCTGTAGTTCTTTAAGAGGGACTTATCACCCTTTTTAAAGAACAAAATCACCTCACTTATGTTCCATGCCTTCGGCGTTCTGCCCTCGACGATGACGGAATTGAAAAGCTTCTGGAGGACTTTAAGTATCGGCTTACCGCCCGCTCTCAGAAGTTCTGTAGTGATTCCGTCGTCACCCGCCGCCTTGTTGTTTTTTAGCTGTTTGAGAGCCATACTAATCTCGTACATGCTGACGTCCGGGATATCTTGGGTATAGTGTCGGGTAAGCTTGGCTCTGGGGTCTTTAGCCTTGTTTTCAACAGGTGTCTGCGTGGAATATAACTGCCCATAGAAACTCTCGATCTCCCTCAGGATTTCAGGTTTCGATGAGATGATGCGTCCGTCGTCAGTTTTCAGCTTCGTCATCTGGCTTTGCCCAATAGACAGATCTCTCGCGAACACTTTGGAGCCTTTATTCCGCTCGATGGCCTCTTTAATACGATTCGTATTAAATTGGCGAAGGTCGCTCGTCAAAGACTTAGATATCTGTCTATTAAGCTGCCGATAACGATGAGCATCCGCTGAACTCTGGAGCCTCATTTCTCGTCTCTGATCCATGAGTAGGAGTGTGTGGTCGGAGAGTTTCTTTAGCTTGGGACGGCGGGTCTTAAAGAGCTTGGACCCTACCGTACGGACAGTATCCACCACCATGTTGTTTAGATCGTCCACATCTATGCTGTTCTCAAGGGCTTCGAAGCGGTTTTGGAGTTCGAGTTGAAAGCTTTCGGGGTTTTGAGTATGGGCCGGTAATGGTCGGAGCGTAGATTTTATCAGTCGACTTCTTTCCAGCTTTGGGTTGATATTCAATGTGCCACGTACCAATCGATGATCGCTCCCCGTCTTGACGGCGTTGATCACAGTGACATCATTGAATATTTGCTTTTTCGTCGACATGATAAAATCTATCTCATTTCTGACTTTACCGTCTGGGCTCATCCAGGTCCACTTCCGGCTTTCCGGCTTCCTGAAGAAGGAGTTCATCATAAAGAGGTTCTCCTTCTCCATAAAGTCGGCCAGCATCTGGCCTCTGGCATTCCGTTGCCCAACTCCAAATTGCCCCACTCTCAGCTCATCACCGCATCGTTTCCCCAACTTTGCGTTGAAGTCCCCCATCACAACAGTGTAGTGGGTTTTGTAGCTATGCATGGCTTTAGAGATCTCCTCATACATAGCCTCCACTTCGTCATCTTGGTGCATCGAGGTCGGTGCGTAAACCTGTATGACATTCAACGAATACCGTTTGGATATTCTGAGTATAAGGTACGCCACCCTGGTCGACACACTTCTGATGGTAATCACGTTGTTGACAAGGGACTTGTGGACGATGAACCCGACACCACCTAGGGACTGTTGGTCGCCCTCCCGGTAGTACAGCAAGTTACCGGAGTTAAGGATTATCGAGTCCTCTCCCTCTCTTCGGACTTCAGATAACCCGATAATGTCCCAGTGTAACTTGCTGATAACTTCTTCCAACTCGGTTAGCTTCGCGTCGGTCCTCAGTGTGCGCGTGTTATAAGTTGCCAGGTGCAGTTGTCGTCGTTGTTGGTAGCCGAGCCGTACCCGGGGATTCTTAGCACCCCCTGCCCCGCCGTTACCGTAGCCGCTACCGTAGCTAGGAATAGCGGGGCTGCCGGGGACTGGGGGCCGAGTTTTCAATCCATTGTGCATGAGGGGGGGTTTGCCATAATCGCCACGCTTGGCAGGCGGGTTGGCGATCGCAGTAGGCCAAGGTTTTTTGGAGACGCTGCTGCCCGTCTCTTGAAGGCTATGCTCCCTTAGTCGCCTTTTACGACACCCACGGGATGATAGGGGGTAGTGCTATTCTAGGCCAGCACATACACGGCATATTGTAATAATTGAAGAAAAACATTTTTATTTTCACTTTTGAAAATGGCGTCATACTGTCTTCATATTTTAATTTTTTTCAAAAAAAATATAGCCAGAGTCCCTCGGAATGATGTAAGGATTCTAACAATACCCCATACATCCAAATCCGTTGAGCCATTTGGAAGTTATGGTGGAATAAAGAAACTCACATACCCACAAACATACATGAACTTACTTACGTACTTTTTCTTTTTGTTTGTTTAATTTAATCATTATTTTAAAATCTTTATTTTGAATTTTTTACATTTTCAACTATTTGTAATTTTCTACGCCATGTTTATGGTAGAATGTATCGTGAACTTTTAAAATAACTCTTTATCACAATTTATATTGTAACACTACATTCTGACAAATAAATGATTTGTATTTGTATGAATTTTCAGCGGCATAAAACCTCTTTCTTGCAGAAAGGTACTAATTTAACGTTGTAGAGATAAAACTTTAACGTACTAGTGTTTTTTATATTATTGCACGGTGTTTGTTATAGCTCGGTTTATGACCCTAAAACTTGGACGAATCAACCACCTAAAAGCGATGTAGGTAGGGCTCACTTTAAAAGCAAGTGTGTTGAAAAATAAATTACTTACCTACATAATTTTTATCTATATATTCTATATATGTATATAAAAGCGGAAATCACTCACTGACTCATCACGAAATCTCAGAAACTACAAGTGCTAGGAGTCTCAAATTTTGCATGAGGGTCCCTTTTAGGGTGTAGGTGCTCACAAAGACGGGATTTTGCGAAATTCAATCCCTAAGAGGGTGAAACAGGGTGGCAAAGTTTGTATGGGAGAACGCGATTCCTTGGCCCGATTGACTTGAAATTTGGCATAGACATTCTTTTACAAAATTAATTGAACACGTGTTTCGTATTTTTTTGAAATGTATCCCTTAAAAGCGTTGAAAAGGGGTAGAAAGCTATTTTTAGGGTGGTTGACTTCGATATCGGAATTAAAACTTCTTAGTGCATTTGAATGATTAAGAAAAATAAATGTCAGTTGTCACTGCACGGGCTGACGTTTAATCTCTAATTTTCCCGATTTTCAAGACAAGCTTTGATTCTTATAACGTTGTATAAGATTTTATCCCTATTTTCACTACTTTATGAAATATTAGTCAAATAAAACGGCAACAACTGGCAAACATCAGATAACGTGACAAGGAATGTGGTATTTAGAGAAGTGTTTCGATGGAGAGCCTGATAATAATGCACAACATTAGTTGCACCCGGCATAAATCTTTGCCCGGCATGCGTTGCAATGTCACGTTTTTTTTTAGCCAGAAACCTTTTCAGTAGTAAGCAGAACAATTCACCAAACATTCACCAAAGTTTCATCATAATCGGATGTGGATGAATGGTTTAGGAGTGCAAAGGAAACAAATACACATACATCGATTTTTATTTATAAAGAAGATAACTATTAAGCAAAGATATTAGAATTTTTAACTATAAGGTAAGTATTAAATATGTAACATGATATTATTATACTTATTTTGTTAAATGACCGCTAATAAATTTTATTAAGTACCTTACCTAACTAATACAGAATCATTAACAGGGCGTCGATTCTGTAACCAAACTCGAACCCTACTTCGAATCTCACTTCACTGCACGGGAATTATGAATCACAAATAAGATAATGATAAGAATTTTTTTTTAACACAAAAGATTTTAGATAGCTACGCAGGCTACCTAATTTTTTTGCAATCAGTTAAATAGCTCATTTAGTAAACAAATGTCTAATAACAAATTCACGCGAAGTAAAGTGAGATGCGAGTTTGGTTACAGAATCGACAGACTGCGCGGGTAAAACATATATAATATGTTTTACCCGCGCAGTCCTATATAATCACAAAATTGTATAAATGTGAAAGTTTTGATGTTTGGATGTTGTTCTGTTAGGTACCTACCTACTCAATCATATCATACTCAATCACGTCTGAACGGGTGAACGGATTTAGGAGAAATTTGGCACAGAAATAGATTAAGTCTGGAATACTTAACACAGGCTTCTTTTCATCCCGATCATTGGTTTCCAAGGGAAGACTTACAACGATTACCGACTGCCACGCGGGCGGAGCCACGGGCAAAAGCTATACATAGTATAAAACAAAGTCGCTTCCCGCCGTCTATAAACTATGCATAAAAACCTCATTAAAATCGATCCATAAGTTTGGGAGCTAGGTTGGTTGCCTCAGACAGACACACACACACGTCAATTATATTATAACACCCCTTGCGTACGTCGTATAGGTATATGTCGTCCTCCTAGGTATATGTGTCCTGTAGTATAATCTAATAACTTTACACTGACACCACATTAGCACAGTTTTACATTTAGTAACTACATTGCACCCGTGCGAAGCCGGGGCGGGCCGCTAGTATATTTAATATAAAGGCTTAATGATCACAGCGTAGCACCAATTTTTCTTTTCTCATACGGCATCATTAGATAATATTTTATTAGTTCATGACTTTTAAGTCCTCTAGTCTAGAGGGCGCCATGTTCAATTTAATGTGACGTCACATAGCCTATAACCAGCGGACTATTAAGACGCTTCTAACGATGCCTCATTTGTCAATATAAGATACCTACTCGTAAGCAGTTTAGAAGTTATGAGGGAGGGAAAGGGAATAGATGAACATACATAATAGGGGAATCATTGACCGAGAGCACGAAGTGCGAGCGAAGCGTCTCTGCTTCAGCTTGGGCAAAAATTATTTCGTATGTCTGTCTGTTCCCACCTACAGGTTGCATTTCTCAACCGATTCTCGTGAAATTTTGTAAGCAGGTTTGAAAATAATATACCTACAATTTTTCTGTCGAGCCAGTTTTTTAAAATTTTTCAAAATGGCGGAGATATGTTAAAAAAACAAATTCCAGTGCGGCTTTCCAGCGCTGTCTGTTCTCCTCTATAGGTCGCATTTCTCAATCGATTCTCGTGAAATTTTGCGAGCAGGTTTGAAAATAATATAGAATTTTTTTGTCACGCCAGTTTTTTGAAATTTTTCATAATGGCGGAGATATGTTAAAAAACGTATTTTAGTCCGGCTTCCCGGCGCTGTCTATTCTCCTCTACATGTCGCATTTCTCAACCGATACTCGTGAAATTTTGTGGGCAGTTTCCAAAATTATATAGATTTTTTAAGTTGAGCCAGTTTTTCGATATTATTCAAAATGGCGAAGATATGTAAAAAAATATATTTCAGTCCGGCTTTCTGGCGCTGGATGTTCTCCTCTACAGGTACACTCTCAATCGATTCTCGTGAAATTTTGTGAGCAGGTTCGAAAAAAATATAGATTTTTTTGTCGAGCCATTTTTTTGAAATTTTTCATAATGGCGGAGATATGTAAAAGAAACATATTTCAGTCCGACTTTCCAGCAGCTGTCCGTTGTTCTCTACAGGTCGCATTTCTCAACCTATTCTCGTGAAATTTTGTGAGAAGGTTCGAAAAAAAAAAATTTTTTTACTTTAAAATTGTCCAGACAAAACGGCCATTTCATACTTTTAACCCCTAATACATACAGGCCAAAATATATACCCTCCGTTTTGCTGTGCCGTAGTCGGATAAAAAGTATAGGTACCACAGTAGACATCCCTGCACGAAACTAATTAGAGAAAACCAAAAGAGTTGCCAAGAGCCAAGAGCGAACAATGCAGCCTCTACACTTGCGAGGAAACAAAGGTTTTATTCAGTTTTTATGTCCTGCTGTGTAACCTCCTTTTTTTAAGATTCCGTTCGTTTTACAATCAGTACCCTTAGCACGAACAGATATCGAGTAAAAAAACGCGCGTAAAAACATTCGATACAGTAATTTTGTATGGTAAATTTGCACAACGCCATCTACCGCCGAAAATCGAAATAAAATGTTCCATAGATAATTTACTCTATCGAGTACTTGCCGTTTGCCGTACGAATAAACGAAGAATAAGTTTCTACTTAGTAATATAAACAGTTTGCAATGTGGAGTGGCTGAAACGTTTTTCAATCACCATAAGCAGCTGTGGTTAAGATTTGTAAATTAACTGTCCTCCTGTTCGCCCTTCCACCTGTCCGCCGTTTATCCTACTTTTTTAAAAAGACTGTACTAAACTTAGAGCATTCAACGGTTAAATGCTCTAAGGTACTAAAGTAACATATCCAAATATAATTATGATTGTACGGAACCCTCAGTGCGCGAGTCAGACTCGCTCTTGACCGGTTTTTTTTAAGCATCAATGAATCTAAGGAGTAGATTGAAAAAAAAAATTATTTTACGTACTTAATCGTAAAAATGCATTGCTTCGTACAAAATTAATGAAAAACTTGTGCTTTTTATTAAAGTTTTCAGCAATGATGAAGATATTGATAATATCTTTTTAAGCATTCATCAATCCAAGGATTAGATTGAAATAAAACACGCTATCGTGAAAACGCGTAGCTTCGTACAAAATTCATAAAAAACTTTTGATTTTTATCGATTTCAGCAATGTATGAGAGCTCTTAATGATAATGTGTCAGAATAGCAAGTGATGACAAGACAGAAAACTTTACCTATCTTTTTTAAGCATCAATGAATCCAAGTATATAATGAAAAAAAAAACGTAATCTTGATAATGTTTTCCTTCGTACAAAATTCATAAAAAACTTATACTTTTTATCAATTTCTTCAGCAACAATGAGGGCTTTTGACGATTGTGTATGAGACGAGCGAGCGACGACGAGACAGAAAATTTACTTATCTTTTAAGCATCCATTAATCCAAGGATTAGATTGAAAAAAAAATACGTAATCGTGAAAATGCATTGCTTCGTACAAAATTCATAAAAAAGCTTTTGCTTTTTATCGATGACTTCAGCAATATTGAGGGCTCTTAATGATGGTGTGTCAGACGAGCGAGTGATGACAAGACAGAAAACTTATACTTATTATTATTTACTTACATACCTGTCTTTTTTAAAGATCAATGAATCCAAGGATTAGATTGAAAAAAAAATACTTCCTTAATCGTGAAAATGCATTGCTTTGTACAAAATTCATAAAAAATCTTCTGCTTTTTATCAATGACTTCAGCAATGATGAAGGCTCAACGATCGTGTGTCATGTGCTGTTTACACGGCTACTAGATAGTCCAAAAAATAGAACCCGATCCTATCTTGCGAAAAATCGCTACTTACTTACTTGGCAGCCGGTGTCCACACGTGGTTTTTACTTACTTACTTATGGATGTGTAAATCGGCCTTCAGACAATCAAGCGTCTCTGTGATCCAGTGGTTCGCCCACCCGTATAAGACGCAGGGTCCCGGGTTCGATTCCCAAGGGGGGTACAATTTGTACTCAGTTTGGTTGATGGTAGGGCTTATTCCAAGTCCGCCTGGCTAGTTACCACCATCTTACTTAAGTCTGACGCCATAACAACAATTTAAAAATGTTGTGTTCCGGCAGTTAGAGCCAGTTCCTCAGTGATATGATTACGGGTGTAGTGCGCTTCCACCTTCGGCCTTATCGTCACTTAACATCAGGTGAGGCGAAGGCCAAGCACTAACCCGTTTGTGCATAAAAAGAATAAAAAAACCGGCCAAGTGCGTGTCGGGCCACGCGCAGTAGGGTTCCGTAGTTACATTATACCATACCATATTTTAATACTGCTATCATTTTTCACCTGAAAAAATAACTTTGTTTTTCACAGTGTTTGTATGAACGACAAAGTTATATTTGCGGTTTTAGAAAATGTACTATATTTCGAAAACTTTTAACTGTATCTCGTTCAAACTAATTTTCGTTGAAAGTGTTCACTAAGATCTACAGCATATATTTTTTTTAGATTTTTCACTCTCTTACTTTAAAAGTTAAAGGGGGGTGACACACATTTTACCAATTTGGCAGTACATATCTTTCAAACGGTTGACTTTGTGAAAAAATTGTCTTTGGAACCTCAATGTCATTTTTAAAGACCTATCTATAGACACCCCGCAAGTATTAGTTTGATGAAAAAAAAAAACTTTTCTGTTTCAGTTCCATGTATGGGGAGCCCCCCCCTTAATCTTTTATTTTTTTTATTTTTGTGAAGAAATCGTAAAGCGGTTCACAGAATACATCTACCTACCAAGTTTCAACTATGTAGTTCTAATACTTTCGGAATAAAGTGGCTGTGACATACGGACGGACAGACAGACAGACAGACAGACAGACATGACGAATCTATAAGGGTTCCGTTTTTTGCCATTTTGGCTACGGAACCCTAAAAAGGACGACGCGATACAAAGGTTTTCTTCTATCTATTCTATGTCATCTGCAAGCTTTACCGCATATCAACCGTGTTGAATCCAATTTTGCCCACGTTTTAATTCGCTCTTTATTCCTGCCCGTGCCAATTCGTAACAGGAATTATTTTATGGCATTCTTTTTCATGGACGGTCGAATCGGTAACCAATACAACTGTAAAAACCGCATCTAATTTCGTGCAGTAGTTTTTGCGTAATGCGTACAGACAGATAAAAAATCTAAAAATTATTTTGGCTTCTATTACCACAGAACAAATAATCCTATACTCTTTTGGAGACCCCCTATTTTATTTTTCTTAAATATCTTCAATGTACAGACATGATCCAGTTACAATATTATGTACAGTTGCATGTTAAACGTTGTCTCAACTGCTATAGGACTTTATTTTGCTAGTTGGGTAGTGACTAAGTGACTAGTGATGATGTGTACCAAGGGTTGCCAACCTTCCCGGAAATCCCGGGAGACTCCGGTAATAATGATTAATCTCCCGAGCTCCCGGGACACAATAATATCTCCGGTTTTGTTCTAAAAGTACAGACCTAACTTACTATCATAAATTAACAAAATCAAATCTTCCGCCTCCACTCTTCGCTGTTGCATTGATAGTTGTCACATTGGTTCTTAATAAACAGCAATGTAACAAACTTACAAAGTCAGGGGCAGTTCGTCTCGATTCTAAAATCCTCCCGGGTTGGTTCTTTCAAGAGTTGGCAACCCTTGTACCCCTAGCATGAACATCTATCGAGAAAAAAAACGCGCGTAAAAGTACTCGATAGAGTAATTATCTATGGAAAATTTCAGGCGGTAGATGGCGCAGTACAAATTTCCCATACAAAAATACTCTATCGGATATTTTTAGGAGCGTGATTTTTTTCGATAGCTGTTCGTGCTAAGGGGGTAGGTAGTCTATTTATTACATTTCGTCATACTACGTAATTTCTTGTAGATACAATACAGTACACTTCGATCTTAGAGTACCTATAGAATATAACGGGTGTAACAAGAACCTCAACGAAGCCGAAGTCCACGTATTCCCCCCATCATCAGGATCATTTTTGTCCTTAAAACCAATAGCTACGAAGTTATTGAAGGTCAAAGTCAATTTTTTTTTTCAAATTTTTTATGAAATCTTATTTTATTCGTTATTGCCTACTATTTGTCCAATAAAATATTATCAAAATTTTAAGTATTTCTTAACAAACAATGGCTTCAAAACGTCGTCACTCGATGTATCTCATGAGCACGCACATAAACGCTGCCTTTCAACTCGGCCGCACGCAGCTGTGTAGGATACACTTGCAGGCGCGGTCTGTTGTACGCGTTACATTGCGTGGTAAAGTATGCAATGCTTTTTTAACACCAAAAATCAAAATCGTTTCCCAGCAATAATTTTGAACAGAAATGGTCCTGATGATGGGCAGAATAGACCTCGGCTTCGTTGAAGGTCTTGTTACACCCGGTAGATAGATGATCGAAGACAATAAATCATAACGTACGTTCTGAGTTCTGACATCCTAGTTTGATTAAAAAGTCACACATCGACGAAATGGGCTGTAATCCGTCACCGAACTAATCATAGAATAGTGTCATCGAATATCACTGAAATTGGCGGCAGTATTTGTCCCAAACATTCCTTAAGCACAGTGTAGGGTCACTTCAGTATATCTACACTTTTTGGCTCGAGGTGGTCAAGACGAGAACACTTCAATAATGTGGGGCTGATTTTGTAACTATATTACAATCAACTCTGACGGAAATCGCAGTTACATTGCTGCTTTAGTAAGAAACAATGTGACAACAGCAATGTAACTTCGATTTCAATCGAGAATTGTTAGCAACATAGTAACTTAATCAGCCGCCAGCCCCCCAACCCCTAGATTACGTAAACTGCTAACAGTTCTCGACTGAAATCGATTGAAACCGCAGTTACATTGCTGCTTTAATTAAGATAGTTGTCATTGTCACATTGGTTCTTACTAAAGCAGCAATGTAACGGCGATTGCTTGCTGTCAGTTGATTGCAACAAAGTTACAAAATCAGGGGGCAGGTCTATTTTGGCCAATCCCAAAAAAAGTTTTGTTGGTCACATCAAACACAGAGACAACGGTGGAACTACAAACACCCAGATCTGAGCCAATATAGAAAAAGTTCGTTTTCTAAATTGGCCCAGCCGGGGATTGAACCCGGACCTCAGAGATGGCGACACATTGATAACCAGCGTACAAACCACTCGACCACGGAGGTCGTCTAATTATGTTTCGAAGCGAAGCGATAACGAAGCTAAAGGAAATGTTACTTTTATAGGGGCTTGTCCAAGCTTTCTAAAAATGTGACTTCGAATTTCATTAACAGGTTGTATAGGCAGTTAGAAAAATTGCCTTAGTAAGTAGGTACAGCGTCGAAGCTAGGGTCATAAGCACCCCTGGCAAGATATAAATTTTGCTCCCCAAGATATATTTCTAGGATAATGAGCGCCCCTGGCAAGATTTGGATTTTGCGCCCCAAGATTTATAGATTTAATAGCGACCGCCCGCGGTTTCACCCGCGAGGTTCCCGTTCCCGTGGGAATATCAGAATAAAAAGTATCCTATGTTTTAATCTAGGCTATCTACCAGTGGCGAGGGGTGAAATTATGGTGAAGGTAAGCCATACTACAAATATGTTATGATCTGCATAGTGGATTGGTGACGTAGAATTTCTAAAAGGTAAGCCGATGGGAATCAGCTTGTTTGGACCCTTCGCCACTGCTATCTACTACCTGTGTGCCAAATTCCAATCAAATTCGTTTAGTACTTTTACTTGATTGAGGAACAAACATCCAAACATCTAAACCCACAAACTTTCACATTTATAATATTAGTAGGATATAGTATAGTATAAAGTATAATAGTATTAGTAGGATTTTTTAGCTATGGCTTAGCAAAGTGCGCCCCCTGAGAGTTGCGCCCCTGGCAGCCGCCTGCCTTGCCAGCCAGCCCCTAGCTACGACGCTGGGTAGATATGTGAATGTGGTTGCTAGTTCCATACAAAATCCACCCACACACAACAAAACCCACTTTACTGATAGCAGATTTTATGACTTTTTTATTATAGCCACTGTGCCACGTAGGAGGTATCTGAAAACCTGAAACACATTGCCCTATCACGAACGAGCGATTTATTGCTATTTGAAATTGGGATTCCTTCGTGACGTCACTTTACTCTGTATGTGCAACTTTATACCCACATTACTTAATAAGCTTTTTGTACTAAAGGTTTACAACGTATTACAAAATATAATAACTCCTAATACCGAATATGGTACATAGGGACCATCAAACTGAACAACTTTTACTATGGGACCAACTCTGAAATCGCGAAAAAAAATCTGCTGTTTTATACATTTTGATATTTTCGTTACCTATAAGAAGTATTAAATATGACGCTATTGATTACGAAAAACTCTATACTACCTATGAAAACATGGACAAGAAAGGCTGTGAATACAATACTATAGAACTAAATCTGGCATGCAGTATCAATGTGAGTAAAACTAAGAAAACTAAAAAATTGAATCCCCCAAGACAAGAATGGATACAGAAAGACATTTTAGAAGCAATAAATATAAGAAATGAACACTACAAAGACCATAAAAGAAATCCAAAAGACAAAAATAAAGAAGAAATATTTAAAGCAAAGAGAAACAGTGTTATCAATTTAATAAAAAACTTGAAATCAAAATATTATTATAAGGCCTTTGAAGCAATCCATCCAAAATGTGGTCACTTATAAATGAACTCACTCGAAATAAAGTGAAGGAATCAGCTGCCCCAGTTAAGTTGCAGAGAGGGTCGGAAATAATTACTGATGAGAAAGAAATCTGTGAATATTTCAATGACTACTTTTCAAATGTAGGAGAGGTTCTAGCAAATGAAATACCTAAGAAGTATCATCCGAGTAAGAACATGGAAACTACAACTCACTCGCAGGAACTATCACAGCTATTCCCAGCCACTACCGAAGAAGTCATAAAAATTTGTGATCAGTTAGGTAGCAACACGTCCTCAGGTATCGATAGTATTAGCACTAAATGTATAAAATGTTTAAAAAATTTGCTTGCTGAAGACCTAACAAACTGTATAAATAAGTGCCTAGAAATAGGATTTTTTCCCGATAGCCTAAAGATTGCAAAGGTCACTCTTATTTTCAAGTCGGGTATAAGAACGAATCCGGGAAACTACCGACCAATATCAGTACTTTCTGTTATATCCAAAATTTTTGAAAGAATAATGTATAATAGAATAGAGAAGAACCTAAATTCAATTATTTTTTTCTATAGCCAACAGTATGGTTTCAGACCAAAATCAAACACTCTCTCAGCAACGGTAGATCTTATTACTAAACTAAAAACTAATCTGGATGAGAAAAATATAGCATTAGGCATATTTATAGACCTTAAAAAGGCTTTTGATACCGTTAGTCACGTCATATTGTTACAAAAATTAAATAATATTGGCATTACTGGAGCAGCTTTTAATATCTTAAAATCATACTTATCAGAACGTAAGCAAGTCGTAAAAATAGGGAACCATCAAAGTCAACCTAAACCTGTAACCTACGGAATTCCTCAAGGATCAATTTTGGGTCCTTTGTTATTTCTAATTTATATTAATAATATCAATGAAATTGGTCTTAAGGGTGACGTAACTCTTTATGCTGATGACACATCCTTGTTTTATTTTGGTCCTTTGATTGAAACAATAATTAAAGAGGCGCAAAGTGACCTGAACTTACTAAATGAGTGGTTTCAATATAATTTGCTAACTATTAATGTTGCCAAAACAAACTACATAATTTTTAAAACTAAAAACAAAAAGATTTCAGATTATGAATGTTTAATGTTAAATAACAGTAAAATAAACCAAATTGATAGTGAAAAATATTAAGGGCTCATTATTGACAGTAAATTGACGTGGAAACCTCATATTATCATCTCTGACCGGAGCTTTGAGAGGTATCAGTAGCTGTCTCCCACGGGAAGTGCGTAACACTATATACAATTCTCTTATTAAGCCCCACATTGACTACTTGATCGAGATATGGGGTACAGCCGCAAAATCACATATAAACTTAATACAAAGAGCACAAAACAAATTAATTAAAATCCTTTTTAACTATAATGATTTTACATCTACAGAAAAAATATATAAAGAAACAAAAATATTCAATATTACACAAACATATACATATTACACTTGTTTACTGATCCGTAAAATAATAACAAAAAATATACACACACAAATTAGTTTCACAAAAAAGAGGCAAATACAAAAAATTCAACTGAGAAATGCAAATTATTTAGTGTTACGGCCCCCTAGAACAAATTATGGCAAAAGAAATATTTTATTTGAAGGTGCACAAATTTATAACAAGCTTCCGAAAGACATTAAAGAAACCCAATCAATCATCACATTCAAAAAACTTCTAAAACATTACATTAGTTCAAATAAATAAACTAACAATAATAAGTAGGTACAACATCTTTCTTTTTTTTCTTTATTCTGAAGTTGGTTAAAAAGTTTCAATATAAATAAATCATAATCTGTATTAAACTATGCGTTTTTGTTTTCAATTTAAAATAATAAAAAAAAATATAATAAGTAAACTAAAACAAAATAATACTAAAACAAAATCGAATATCTAATTTTGTAAGGAAAGAAAGAAAAATAAATAGTCCTAAGGTCCTAATAAATTATTCTAACAAGCCACATCTAGCGTTGCGCTGAGCGTAGTTTGTTTATACATCAATGTTTTGCTATCATTGCGCCCGATGCCTGAGGCTCGTGTATTTATTGTGACAATGTTTTAGAACTACCGTCCATTAGTACGTATCTCTATATATTTTTGTTTGTTAATTGTGTTGTTCTCAGGTAAGTGAATTAATGTGTAATTCTTAATGAGAATAAATGTCTTAAACCTTAAACCTTAAACCTATTAATTTTTGTATGAAGCTGATTTTTTTTCGCGATTTCAGAGTTGGTCTCATAGTAAAAGTTGTTTAGTTTGATGGTCTCTATCTACCATATTCGGCATTAGAGGTTTTTCTGTAACACGTTGTATAAATCGTCAGTAGGTACATTATGTCGCAGGGAAATTATAAAAATGGAAATTTGATCAAATGCCTTAGTGATATAACCAAATCCATGTCGATGTTAAAATAACGATAAAATTTTAACTTTTCCCTTATGAAATAGAGTGATTTGATCAAATCCCTAAACCGCTTTAGTGAAATGTTAAAAATAATCAAAATTATAAAAGATTGGCTTTCTAGGACTATTTCAGCCACATTTATCTAAGCAGTACACACCAAATCGCGTTCATCATCGTTATTTTGGATAATCCAAAATCCACAGTGCAATGCAAAACAAATAGAAGTGTCTGAAAAAAATAACCTTGTTTGCAACTTCAGGTGCCACAAATCCACGACTTGCTAGAACCAAAATAAATAAAAATCAACTTCGAAAAATTGTTGGTTACTATTAAATTTATTTAATATAGGTAAATTTACCTACCTACTAACTTTTCTATTAAAATAATTACCCAGCTGACATAATATCTATTATGACTAGGCACCTATAACCTTTTTTATACATTTCTGCATATCAATGTCTGACTTAAGGTAGGTACCTACTTAAAACTCGTCTAATTAATTTAGAATTTTTATTTTTTTCATTTCGCTAAAGCAGTTCAGGAATTTCATCAAATCACTTTATTTCAAAAGGGATACAATGCGATTTTAAATATGTACAGCTGAAATAATTCACTTCACAGCGCTTGTGGTACAAAACGACATATTTTAATCTGTTACATTTTCTCTTTGCCATACATTCTTGATTGAAGTTGCAGCTGATCACTGTCTATTGACAATTTGCATTGCATTGTATGTTAAAATCTAATTTGTCATTTTAACGTCGGCAGGGATTTGATCATGTCACATCCCTGAGATTTGATCAAATCCCCATTTTTATAATTTTCTTGCGATATACATACCAACATTGATTCAATAATTAAATTGCTATTTATTTCTCATCCCATCTTACCTCAATCTGACGCCATAACATAATTAACATTATTTAAGTTTAACTTGATCTAGCATTACAATTTCAGTCATTTTCAGACTCTGTAGAGTGAAACAAATTATAAATCCATTATTCTTTCGATGATGGATGATATTAAATAATGTTACCTACATGAGTTATGTAGGTATATCAAAACGATGAAGTAGGTATGTAGGTACTTACTATTATTTCCTACCAATTTACATTATAGTTTCATCAGTAATTCCAGTCACATAGGAAGATATTAATTTATCTGTGCCCGCTGGCAGTTGATTGGGAGACCAATGAAAACGTAGAGGCGGCGGAAATTGGAAATCTCACGGCGTAATAGAAAACTGGCTAGGTATCTATTCTCTGCAAAACCTATACACGGTTAATTTTTAACTATAGGTATCTAAAAATGAAATGGGGATTTCAGACCACGTAAATGAACAACTTTTACTATGGGGCCAACCACGAAATCGCGAAAAAAAATCTGCTGTTCCATAGAAAAGTAAAATATCGACTCGACTATAATGTATGGAACACCTTTTAATTTCATCTAAGGGAACAGCAGATTTTTTTTTGCGATTTCGTGTAAAAGTTGTTCATTTACGTGGTCTGAACACCCCATTTCATTTTTAGATATACTTAAAAATTAACCATGTATAAACCAATGTTACCTATCTTTTGGTAAAGCGCCATGAACGTCAACAGAGGGATGGGAGGTGGTGCACTGAATCTCGGGATCAACATTATTGCTATGCGCGCCAAATAAGAATACAGGACTACCTACTATCAAACGGCCATCTAGCGGGCTGATTATCTAATTAGAAACCACCTAGCGACCGGTCTCATTTGACAGATGAATGTGATACATTGCTACTTTTTTTTGGGGTGAAAAAAAACATACCAAATAAAAGTAGCAATGTATATCAAATGAAACCAGTCGCTAAATAGTTTCTATTTAGATAATCAGGGTGCAGGTCGCGGGTTCGATTCCCACCCGAGAATTGATCAGGTGCGATCTCTAAGGGTGCGAGTCGTATTTTTTCTAGTGTATTATTTAGTATTGTATAAAAATAGCATTGTGAATGCAGAAATCTCAAAATTAAAAGGCCATCTTGGTTCTTGGTAACTTCATAATGTTATAGGATGTGCAAAAAAAGAACTATTCTATTTCGGCGCGCATAGTACCTACTTAGAGCTATTTAAATGAAAACCCTGTGAAAACAATAATGTAGTACCTACGGTAAGTGTATTGAAGAATAGTTTATTTTGTGGGATGGCACTAATCCACATGAAGAATTAAAAGCTGTCCCCCTGGAAATTATTTCTGCCAGCGCCCTTGTAAAAGCGCAATCTCTTCACTCGATATGTCGCTGAAATCTTACCTACATCTAAGTATTCCTATCTCCGTGAGCCTGAAAATGGGCAGCAGTGTTTTCCAATGAAACGGTGCAACACTGCGATCTCCCGCCAGCATAAGCAAGGAGATCATTGTTTTACAGCCACCCACGAGAGAGGTTTACTTACGTCTTGCACTGGACTAGGTATAATGGGTGGGTGTGGGTGCCCACACCGTAGTGTATAGTCACAGAATATATAATCAGTATACCTAGTAGAGGGCGAAAGTCCTCTATTCTTGGTTGCCACCACCTCGATCGCCACCAGTGGTGGCAATACTATTTTTTTTACTGATTGCCACCCGGTGATGGCTAAGAGTAAAATTATAAATGCTTCTAGATATTTCACGCCGAAGGCGGCTTTTGGCATGGGAATTGCAACTTTCGCTAGGATTGGTCATCCTAACCAATAGGTAATTATTATATCAAGCTCCTCCGTGTTTCAAAAACACTGCGGTCGCGGTTGCTGTCGTTAACACGTAAGTTCACCAGACCGCATCAGGCCCAATATTAATCTGCTTGGTAGGTTTTTTATTAGTAGCAGGCATTTGTCCCACGTTGCTTCATAAACAGAATGGATCTAAGGTGTAGCATATGCTTGCCCAGGAAATGCCTATTCACTCTTGCCTTGAAGAGACGAAGGTTGTAACTATCTAGAAGCACTTAGGCATTCCATTCTTTAGCAGTTCGCGTAAGAAATGTATTGGCAAAGCACTTGGTACGGACCCTTGGATGGAATATCTACTATGTAAGGGTGATATGCTAACCTGCATCTGGTACCTCGATGGTGGAAAGGGGCTGGAGGTAATAGCCCATCCTTTTTCTATAATGAAGGCCTGTGCTCCTGAGGTCATTATACCTACAAGGTGTTTGGTAATAACCTTATAAAGCCGAATATGGTGGATAGGGACCATCAAACTGAACAACTTTTACCATGGGACCAACTCTTAAATCGCAAATACATACAAAAATTAATACCGAAACTATCAAAATGTATGAAACATCTGATTTTTTTTCGCGATTTCAGAGTTGGTCCCATAGTAAAAGTTGTTCAGTTTGATGGTCCCTATCTACCATATTCGGCTTTATAAGGCTTTTACCAAACACCTTATATACGGCTGCACTGAAGGACCAAAATCTCCTTGCCTTTATTGTTCCGAGAATATTTTTCGTTATAATATTGGTTGGTGTATTCTTAAACTAACGTAAAAGGCATATCTGACAGGAATTTTGTAGAGCTTAGACAAGGGCCCTGTTTTTGAAAGGCGTCGAGCACTCTTTACTCATTTTCATTCGACAGCCATGGCACTCATGGCAGTCCAATGAAAATTAGTAGTAAAGACGACGATTTT
Source organism: Agriphila geniculea (assembly GCA_943789525.1). Taxonomy (NCBI): domain Eukaryota; kingdom Metazoa; phylum Arthropoda; class Insecta; order Lepidoptera; family Crambidae; genus Agriphila; species Agriphila geniculea. The sequence continues at coordinate 6,280,348 of OX038886.1, read as the reverse complement.
CAACAATAGGGCCCAAGGTCACTAAATAAGGTTTTATTTAGTGACCTTGAGCCCTATGATTGTGTGTGAAGCTTCGATCAACAATAGCAGTACCTAACCGACCCCAGATGATGCCTTAGGAACTAAAACAGCATGCATATATGGCACAGGATAGGTATCATAACTTTGCTCGCCCAAGTTGGTCGCGCAACATGTTAATCGAGACAACCTGGGACAGGTCCCGTCGAAGTTATAGGATATAATGTACCTAACTGTGTAGTGATTTATAATATTCAAAGAATGAAGATACAAAAATAAAACAATAGCATTGTAATTATAGAGATAAATTTATTTCGAGTAGATACTTAATACATATTACAATAAGTTACTAGTCCATCAGTCACACATTTGCAATTGGCAGTCATTAAAACTACCCTCTTAAAGATACCAACATTTTTGTTAGGGAGGGAAAGAGATGACTGAACTCCACCTGATGTTATAATGGTCTAGTCACACCTACCACAACACAGCCAAAAATGCCTTTATTAGCAACGAGTCACACTGAATCGTGTCACACTGTGACTGGTTGAGAAAAAAAATCGCAACGAGTAACAGTGTGACTCGATGCAAACTTCCGAACGTGTCACACTATACACGAACCAGTGTTACTGGATGAGAATAAAAATTCGCAATGTGTCACACTGTTACCCGTTGCGATTTTTTTTCCGAACGTGTCACACTACACACGAACCAATGTTACTGGATGGGAATAAAAATTCGCATCGAATGAGGGCTTTTCATAATGACAAAAACTGTAGGCTTGATAGATGGCGTTGATAAAAATGGGTGTCAATGTGATTTTTAGGGTTCCGTACCCAAAGGGTAAAAACGGGACCCTATTACTAAGACTCCGCTGTCCGTCTGTCTGTCTGTCTGTCTGTCTGTCACCAGGCTGTATCTCATGAACCATGATAGCTAGAAAGTTGAAATTTTCACCGATGATGTATTTCTGTTGCCGCTATAACAACAAATACTAAAAAAAAGAATAAAATTAATATTTAAGGGGGGCTCCCATACAACAAACGTGATTTTATTGCTGTTTTTTGCTCGATATTAATAACGACAACAGGTAGACAGTTGAAATTTTCACAGATGATGTATTTTTGTTGCCGCAATAACAACAAATACTAAAAACAGAATAAAATTAATATTAAAGGGGCGCTCCCATACAACAAACGTTATTTTTTTGCCGTTTTTTGGTACGGAACCCTTCGTGCGCGAGTCCAACTCGCACTTGGCCGGTTTTTTTTTTCTAAGCTTCGAAGCAAGAAGCTTATATCTCCAATGGAGATTGCACGGCCAGTGTCATAGTGAAGATTGAAAAAAGGTCCTTTAGTGACGTGACGGCTTATTGCTACCTCTTTCTTTAGTGTTACAATACGTTTTCGTTTCTCACGAACGAACGACGAACAACGAACACGTATTGTAATACTAAAGAAAGAGGTAGCAATAAGCCGTCACGTCACTTAAGGACCTTTATTCAATCTTTGCTATGACACTGGCCGTGCAATCTCCATTGGGGGTATAAGCTTCTTGCTTCGAAGAGAATCAACACCATCTAGTGAATCAAATAGTTACTATTTTTAGGCTTCTAAGAGTATCAATGAACACCATCTAGTGAGGCGAATAGTTACTATTTTTATTTTTTAAATGTCACTTTGAAAAGCCCTCCTTACACTGTTACTCGTTGCGAATTTTTTTCTCAACCAGTCGCAGTATGCTACGAATCAGTGTGACTCGTTGCCAATAAAGCCATAAATGCGAGCAGTGGCTCGGTTGGTGTGTACACCGTCGAAGTGTCTTCAGGCGCGGTCGCAGCCTGAAATTTTGGGGGGGGTCACTAATAATAATAATTGCTTTTCTGTAAATTTTTAGAAGATTTTTCTATGTGATGTGTACGATTTTGGGGGGGGTCATGTACCCTGTGACCCCCCCCCCTCGGACCGCGCCTGAGTGTCTTGCAGTTGCATTGCTTTACAATTACCTACACACATTTGCATACAAATTAGCGCTCTTACACTGTTGTCGTTGTAATGTGATTATTGGATTCTAATTGTGGTACGTGTGTAATCTTATCACCCTCATGAAGTGGAGTCCAGATTCGAAGGCAACTAGTGAGGGGTTTTATTACGAGAATGGAGAATCTCTAAAAAAATATAAATAGCTGAATATTTTTATAGGTAGGAATAAGCTCCCTTAGTATTAGAAAAGTTTCAGAATTTTCGGTTGCGTGATAAAAAGAAAAATTCACTTCGACTTCACAATGTACAAAAGTAACAGCAGAATGGACCTGCCACAACCACAACACGTATTAAAAAAAGTTTTGCAGTTTGTATCGAAACTTATTTTTTAATACCATGTTGGTTGTGGCAGGTGGCAGCTAAGGTATAATCTCCCTTTTTTCCCCACTGCTCAACTGATTATATTCCCCACTGCCCAACTACAAACTGCTCTACTGGAGAAGTTGCATAGTGTTAAAAAAACTTTATTTAATCTCCATTCTGCTGTTACTTTCGTACATTTGTGAAGACGAAGTGACTTTAATTTAAAAAAAAACACGCAATCGTAAATTCCGCAACTTTTTACTATTAATAAGGGAGCTTATTCCTACCTATAAAAAATATTCAGGCAATATGGTCTTTTTCAGGCATTCCCCATTCAATAATATTAATTTGATTTTATAGCAACGACCTGTAATGCTGGGGCCACACTTCCTTACCGTTTACCGCATTAATTATAGCATTAAATTACTGCCAAATTACCGCGTGAAGTGGTGTGGTTACACTAGAGTTTACCGAGATACGACAATGAACTAGGCAATAAATTGACATTTTTCAAGATGGAGACTGAAGATGCGGATGTGTTGTACTAAATGGATATCAAATTACTATTACATTAATCTTTTCATTATGGCAAAGCTAATGGTGGTTGATAAAAATGCGCAGAAAGCGCATTGGTTCCGATTGGAATTCTTGCAAAAAATTCGAGCACACTTTCATTAAAATTTCACCACTCCATGTTAGTCAGCACGTGCTTTTCCGTTGAGCCCATGTCGCACACTGAACAAACTGTAGTGTGGCCACTTCACGCAAAAATTACCGCGGTAATTGTTTTTGATATACGAAAAACACCACCACTCGAGCTATTGCCTACCGTCATAATGCCATATTGATTGAAATTGTACAGTTATGGCAAGAAATCGTGGCTACACCTAGGCGTTGTTTCAATTATGGTCATAATTATTGCCATTAACAGTAGTGTGGCCGTAACATGACAGGCTCAGGACGAAAAATTCAAAAACACCAACTAGTATAAAATATTAGGTTTATATTGAAGTAAAACATAACTACCACAAAGCGCGGCACCCGCTTTAACTACCTTTCAAGAAAATCATGAGATTGAAATTAATGGGAGAGCCACTTTGTCATTAGTGTTGGGGGCGGGGGGGGTTGCACAGAAAATTCTAAATTATATTGTTTTGTTAGGTTAGGTTAGACGCTTATAAGAAGCGTCGCAAGCTATGATACTCGTCAGAATTACAGTTTACCAGCGAACGATCGCTCTTCTAAGGGCACCTGCCCCCCCTTGCCCGTACCTCGCTACGCCCATGTTTATATGCAACACAGTGCCACGTGTTGCTAGCAAAAATAATTTTAGTTCTATTTCATGAGTTCCTTGATAGACTACCTACTGCGAACTTACTTCTAATTATCAGTTTAAAGATATACAAATTATTTTCTATATTTATCGCAAAATATTTGAAAGTTACGTTCAATCTAGTAAAAACTATATTTTATTGTTGGACTTTTAGGCAAGTTTATATATTCTATAATAAAGCATGGCTAGAGGCGCTAGTTTCATATTAATATTTAAATAGTAAATATCAGTACATAGGTACATAATAGACTATCTAATTGCTAAACTGAGTATGCAGGAACTACAATAGGTATAAATTATAATTACACAAATGCACATTTACATCTCTACAGTCGCGAAATTCCAATAATTATATACTTACTTACATTACAAAAGTGTAATTATAAATAAATCATCACAAATATTTAAAACTATATGTGTTATTTTATTATAAAATCTGTATCTTTCAAACTATATTGCCAAAAAGTGACAACATCACATTTAAATAGTGACTTAGTTAAACAGGTTTTAATAATCTTTTGTATTAATTATCTCTAAAATATTCCAAATATTCCAATAGGACATTACATCATACAAAGTTTTAACTGACAAAATATCAAAATTCAAAGAAATGGGGAAGGCAACTGTCAAAATGGCGCAGCGTACGCTTGTTCCACGAGAGCTATGAAAACAAAGGACTTTTACTTAAAAAAAAAAACGTATTTTTTTCGCTTTAAAATGATTAAATTCTGTGTAAATAGACTATAAAAATTTCCGATTGAATTTTTAATTTAATTAAATTTTCCGATTCAAATAGAAAAAATGGATAAATTCTGTATGAATAAAAACGTCTTAATTTGGCTTTCAATTAAGGCATTTGCATTGTAGAATAGTCTTTTATATCCATTTTGGGTCAATAGATCTTTTTCGGTAAAAAAATACCACAAAATACCTATTTTCCCATACATTTTGTTCTGAAGGTCTACAGTCTTAGGAACAAGCGTACGCAGCGACATCTACAATTAGTTTTGCGTTGCCAACCCCATTGTCAAATTCGACTATAAAGATATGAGATTAATTTATAAAAAGTATTTTTATGTATTTAATTTTAATAATATTTAAACAAAATTATTATACCTACTTGAAACAAAATAAACTTTTTCTCCATTACCAGTATGTATTACAGTTTAACTAATATCCATTCAAATATATATAACATTTTGAAAAGAAAGATAATTGTATTGCAAAATAATAAGCACGTTAGATTTTTTCAATCGACTTTGGGCTTAATAAACTTTACTTTAAGGTTTGAAATAAGTTTTCGGATACCTTTGTGCTGTTGACCGTACCTACTTTTCACTGATGAACTTAAACACACCTTAATAATTATCTTAATTATAATGAATACAAGAAAACAACAACTACTAATTAATATTAATCATTCCTTTATCAGACTTTCGTTTAAATATTTGACATTTTAGACACTTTGACAGTCCTAGCAGCTAGTGCGTTCACAGTTATTAAAATAACTGTAACAATAGGTAAATCTATGAAAATTACATTTCTTCTATAAAGAATAACTGTGAACGCTCTATACAGGGTGTTTCAAAACAACCCGCAATGCCAAAATGGTAGACAGCATAGGGACCATCAAACTGAACAACTTTTACAATGGATCAAACTCTAAAAAATCAGCTGTTTCATACAAAAACTCGTAACGAAATTATTATCAAAATATATGAAACAGCTGATTTTATTTTCGCGATTTCAGAGTTGGTCCCTTAGGCAGCCATTACACGCTCATGCAAGCGTCAGTCAAATTCCATTAGTCATGAATTACGTTTGACTGATTGACTGGTGGAAAGAAGAAATCAACTTCATGCAACCATCAGTCACCCCATTACACGGTAGGTTAATCGTCAGTCACAGCCGTGACTGTGGTTAAACTGACAGCAAAACCTACCGTGTAATAATAATAATAATAATAATACATCTTTATTTCAGAAAAAATTGTTTTCCATAGAGTGGGTTAGTGTTTACAAAAAAATACTTATAAGCTAGGGTTAGTGAATTGAATTGGTGGGGTGCGTGGTCGGATAACCTCCTCGTGTGCCCGACTACTGTTTGTCCCAGTGCATCCGTGGACTGGGAAAGACAGTGGGAGGGCCGGTGCACCCTGCATGGGCGTCCCTGTAAAAGACTCTTTTGAGCTTCTTTTACAGCTGGCGGCTAATAATCCGACACCGAGGGACCAGGGATGAGCGCAGGTGGCGCTTACCCTGAACCTCGTTCGAACGACTGCGGAGGTCTAAGAGAGACTACGTGTCTATGTTTAACATGGAGACGGAAATCTTTCAGATAGTACGCGCGAGACGAGAGCGAACGTCTCTTCGGAGATGATTGCTCGCAGACCGTGGGCCTTACAGGCTGGCGTGTCGGAGACGAAAGCCTATTTTGGTTGTACGTCTTGGGGACTAGGGAAGCGCGGGTGGCGCATTCCCCTAGAACCCTTTTGAACGATTGCGGAGGTCTAAGAGGGACTATGCTTCTATGTTTACACGGAGGCGGAAACCATTTAGACAGTACGCGCGAGGGGAGCGAAAGTCTCTTCGGAGGTGGCCGCTCGAAGTCGGGGCCAAGCGGGCAGTGGGAGGTGAACCACTGCCCGCCTTGCACGGTCCTGATGAGATGGGGGAAATGGCCAAACTTGCCCGGCCATTTCCCAACGGAGGAGGCCCGGATGCGGGCAGGCCGTCTGTCGTTGAGGAGATTGTCCCCACGGACCCTCATACAGCCCTACGGCTGTCGACATTTGGCGGCGAGTGGGCAGGTGCCGGGGTTTTTTAGTGGGTATTCCCTACTCCTGGGATTCCACCGAGCTTTGACTTGGTGGAATTACGGGAGGCAGTCGTGGAGGGAGCTGCAACGCCGAAGTTGCGGTCCCCTCCTGGCGAGTCCCACATACCCCCCTCTCGCTCACCTGCGGTAGGGTAAGCGCGTAAATGCGTTTTTCCTCGGCATATAAAAAAAAAAAAAAAAAGGGTTGGTGAATTGGTAAGTGATGGATGCAATAGTAAAAGTTGTTCAGTTTGATGGTCCCTACATACCATATTCGGGATTAGGGATTTTTCGTAACACGTTGTATACATACAAGCGACCAATGGGGATGAATATTGAATTATTGAGGAACTACTGGCACCACAAGTGACCGTACTAAAATCATTTGATTGGTTGTTTTAAATGTGATTTCTGACGTATTTTAACCATAGAGGTCGGGTCGCCGCTGGCGCCAGCTGCGATTAGCTTTGCGTGAAGATCCCCATTATCCATAATATAGCACGTGAAGCAACTATGTAGACAAATACTTCACAATACATTAAAAAGAGATAAGACTAATATTATCTTTATACTTAGTGACATATTTTTAGAAGCCAGTGGCCTAATTGCGCTAATTTTCAACGATAAACTATAGTCCATGGGAACGCTCGTGGCACGCCGGGTCGTAAAACGCGTCAGTGACGTCAGACATTAGGGTTGCGCGTGCCATTAGCCGCGTACTAACTGGGATAAGTCGAATAATTAGTATAAAGGCACTGGTGATGATAGCTTTCCGAATGTACGGTCTTATGATACGCGCGATCTCTGTGTGACTTCATATTTAACTGAGCGCTCGATGCTGGCTCAGCCTCTCAGTGGCTCGGCCTTGCCGCGCACGGCACCCTCTATCAACTATCTACACAGCGAGGCTGCCTCGCGCGGAAAATGTTACGCGGCAAAGGCTGCCTCGCGAGGCTGCTCGCTCAGTCAGTACGCGGCTATTGAAATGAGTCCGAGCCCGCCCATAAGACCCATAAGTCAAGGGAGCGCGCAATATAGCTACTCCGTTTGCACATTTTATGACCTCGCATGCCACGTACGTTCTCATAGACTATAAGCAATAAGAAAATCGTTACCGTTTTAATTACTTTCACAGAAAAATACATGCTTTAGTTTTGTTAAAATAGTTCAAAGTTAGGCCTAGGCAGTCTAGGATGCCTATGCCTAGAAGATTGGCAAATCTTGGTCAATTTAAATGAGAATTCTAAAGCTGAACCAAGGATTTTTATGTAAATATAACCTGAATGACAACGTAACGGTTTTGATTTTATCGTTCAGCATTGGATTGGGCCCTAAGTCTACATATCAGGCTTAATAATAATTACAAGTGGACTACAAATCTACTTTTATGCATCCATAGACTTTATAATAAATGAAAATTACGCACGCAGATAGCTAGCTACTCTGTAACTTAGAAACACTATTATCGCTGAATACACATTAATTTAATGGTAAATACTATAGTTATCTCTATATTTAAAATGGTCTAATATTTTGTGCACGAATTACAAGCTACAATTAAGGTATAATTAGTTACAAAAAGAGAAAGGACATAGGGACTATTAATTTCTAAGGTTATTCTACTGGTTGTAAAGATAATGATTAAATAAACAAAAAAAAGATGTTAGCGGTCAAATAATCAAACGATCCTTAAAGTTAAAGCCATTTTAAAAGAAAAAACTTTTTTTTTAAAGTTATCAGATTTGACAGAAACTCTTTGAAACTGGTCGTTTTCTTAGGAGACCTGTTCCAAAGATTTTAACTAAAACTATAAGCCTTTCAGTATTCGGTCGCCCCTATTCCGTATACATAACTATTTTTCATAACTCCTACGAAAAAAGATGATATTTTTCTTGTTTCATAACTAGTTATCAGATAATAAACTAATTCAACTTTCATAACTGTAATAACAATTTTTCATAACTCCTACGAAAAAAGATGATTTTTTTCTCGTTTCATAACTAGTTATCAAATAATAAACTTTAATACAATTTTCATAACTGTAAATAATTTACTGTTTCATAACTAGATAGATTTTCATAACTCCTACGAAAAAGGAAGTTTTGTTAATAAATAATAAACTTCAATTCAGCTTATACTTATGTTTATTGAACTTAACAGAACTTTATAATTCAATTAACTCAAACCTGACTTCTGAATCGGTGAACAGTGACAAACTCAGATTTAAACTGAGGCACAAGACAACAGCCAGGCCTAATTGTATCAGTATGTTAATGGCTTTTATGTAAAAAGCAATAGTCTATTCTTAATTAATACCCAGTTACGAAATACGGAAAAATCATTTTTGTAATCAGTTACGAAAAGTTACCAAGGCGGAAACATAATTCTTCTTTGGTAACCAGTAGACGTGTGCGCCGATCGGCGTGGCGCACGCCGCCGGTCATTTTAGCCACGCCGCCGCCGCCGAAATTTTCGTCGGCGTCATCGGCGTCAAAATCTAAGTGTAATATGTGTAAGAAACAGGTACAAAAAGCTGAAATAACTTGCATCTAGGTACATAATTATCTCATATTTTTTTATTCTTTTCCTCTCTTTTTTGAATTAGTTTGATTGTTGCCATTGAGGTTTTTTTTATAGTGATTTTACAATTTAATCTTATCATATCATCCGCACAACACTGGGTATAGGCCTCCCCCAAGGATCTCTACAACGATTTGTCCTGCGCTGCCCGCATCCAGCGGCTTCCCGCGACCTTCACCAGATCGTCAATTCACCTTGTGGGGGGCCTACCCTAGGAGCGTCGTCCAGTGTGCGGTCGTCATTCCTACCTTTTCGCCCCAACCTCCAGTATTTCTTCTCGCTAATATGTCTCGCCCACTGCCACATCAGCTGAACAATCCTCCGAGCGATGTCGGTTACTTTAGTTCTCCTACGCATCTCCTCATTTCTGGTTCGATCACGCAGGGAATGCCGACCATGGCTCCCTCCATTGCATACTGGGTGACCTTGCCTTCTTATGAGACCCGTAGTTAGCGACCACGTTTTATCGCGGTAACTCAACACTGACAACACACACTGGTCATAGACTTATGTCTTGAGACACTGAGGTAAGTTGGACGCGAAGATTTGTCGAAGCTTCCCGAATGCTGCCCATCCGAGCTGGATTCCATGAGATCTCTTTTTCGAAGTCGAACTTACCTAACTGCACTGTCTGTCCTAGATATACGTAATGGTCAACAACTTCGAGTGTAGTGTTCCCAACATGAGCTGGAGTGGGTACAACATGAGCAGTCGACATGATTTTCGTCTTATCCATCTTCATTCTAAGACCCACTTTTTGGGAGGCACTACGGATATCTTCGAGCATTGTGTTCAAGCCTTCCATGGTCTCAGCTATAAGAACTATATTATCATCGGCAAAACGAAGGTGTGTTAGGTACTGGCCATTAGTGTTGATACCGAGTCCTTTCCAGTCCAAGAGCTTAAAGATGCACTCCATCGCAGCTGTGAACAGTTTCGGAGAAATTACATCTCCCTGTCTTACACCTCGCTGTAGTTGGATGGGATCTGTGCTCTGATTCTGTACTCGGGCCGACACGACATGGTGGCATTTTCTTATAAGTGCCTCAACACCTCGATATACCTAGTCTACTTGGTGCACCTCTGGAGACTGCAGCACTGCCCAGGTCTCAATCAAATCAAAGACTTCAACATAGACCACGAACGCCAAGCAAAGTGGCAGATTATACTCCCCGGTCTTCTGTATAACCTGCCGCACCGTATGGATGTGGTCTGTGGTGCAAAAGCCTTTTCAGAACGTGGCTTGTTCGGGAGGTTGGAAGTCGTCGAACTTGCGAGCGCGATGATTCGCAAGATTCGTATTCTTCAAGAGGGTCTTGTCACCCTTTTTAAAGAACAGAATCACCTCACTTTAACTTCACTTATGTTCCATGTCTTCGGCATTCTGCCCTCGACGATGACGAAATTGAAAAGCTTCTGGAAGTCTTCTATTCTACTTATTTTGACCATCCTCGCCGATTACGCCGATGACGCCGCCGCCGCCGACAATTTAGACGCCAGACGCCGCCGCCGGTCAAATGACCATCGGCGCACATGTCTAGTAACCAGTTATTAAACGAGAAAAGACACATCCTTTTTCGTTGTCGGTTACAAAAAGTTACAAAGGCGGACAACATAATTCTTCTTTGGTAACCAGTTATTAAACGAGAAAATAAACATCCCTTTTCGTAGGAGTTATGAAAAATAGTTATGTATACGGAATAAGGGTTCGGTCGTAAGTCTAACATAATTTGGCTTAAAACTTAAATTTAACGAAATATTGGGATCCTCCTTATTAGGAGAAAAAGTTTAATACTGGGATTCAGTAGGTACTATTGTATTGAATTTCAGTATTTCGATTGTTGTAAAAAAAAAGAACCATTGAGTTAAAAAAAATACTGAAGCTGATTTTCAACTTCATGCTTGATGCTGAGCTTGATTTTTAATAAACCTACTTATTCTATCTTCCTTATTAATATTTAAAAGTGTTGAATAGAGATCATAATAGTAGGTGTACCATATTAATGTGTCAATTTAGATACATTTCATACAAGTTGAATGGCACAAGTCTCACTATCAGGCTCAGCGAACTAAACTCTATGGAACAAGCATTTCGCTCAAAAAATGGCACCACACGAAAAGTAAAAATGCTGGCATTTAATTATGCAGCACGTCTGAGCACTGGTTGCTTATTAGCGACCATAATTTGTATACTCATAGATATTTTCTATACTTAAGGCTCCGTTACGCGAAATCATTTGTCTCTGTCTTTTTCTTTACGTGTAAAGGGTATGGAAAATAACCTCACTTCTGCACTTTTTCGATGTTTTTCGTTGTTTTTTCATCATTATCTTTAGCACAATTATCTTTCTTGAAAAAAAGTTATTGGAGCAACTGCACAGTACGTTAAAGTGTATTTTGATGTAGAATTCAATACGTTTACGCTATTATTTATGCCAAAAATATGGCCCGCGACAAGGGCTTTTGATGATATTCTGATTTATTTTTACAATCATCTGTGAGGTTTATACGCAATTTAATGTTTGTAGCAACTAGGTAAACTCTTTAGCTTGTCGTATGATTTTTTTGGTGGCTACAAGTTTACGTTTTCTATATAAAGATATGGCCCGCGCAAACCATGTTTTCCTATTACCGCCCCTTAACGAAAAATTATGATTGTTATTTCAGCACACTTTTACTGCCTTCTCTGCGTCTTTTACACCATTTGACTACACAGGACGTCATTTCTAATAAACTTTCTCTTTCTCTCTTTTCTCTACAATACAAACTGCAATTATTGTAAAGAACTCTAACGTCAGTCACCGGGTGCGTGGCTGGCCCGACTAAAGCTGTACTTTGTTGGTTGTACTTTTTCGGCCCCGTGTTGCCATTTTTTAACTAATATTTGTTTGCAATTACACTTCCATAGATTTTAGTTCGCTGATCAGGCTTAATAATAAATACACTTTTTTTTAGTTTTAAAATTTTTAAGAAATATTTTTATTGTTTTATAATTTATAAGAAATATTTGTATGCTAAGAAATTTTTACAAATAGGACATAAATCACTATATTATATTTTAAAGAATAATGTAGATTCATCAAGGCAGTATTATTATTTTTCTAAGACACTTAATTTTTTCCCTAAAAGATGATGAGAAGGGTATAGGGACCTTTAAGGGCAGAACAAGAAATGTCACAAAAATAGAGTTTTGAGTGATCAGCATTTTAAAGTTTTAAAGTACCTACCTAAGAATACAAGTTTTTCTAAGGAAAATATTTCTAAGAAATTGCTAAGTACAGTACGAGACAAACATCTTGACACTTTTTAGACGGAGTGGTGATAAGTTCGCGCATGCCACATGTGCACTTGTGAGCGACCAATAGCGCATGCCCAAAATACGCGATAAAAAAAAAGAAATGTACTTAGTTCTTGCTTCCGCAGGAAAACAGCGATTGTATGTAATGACATGACATTGAGGACCTTGCTACTTTTGCACCTGAACAGGGTTTTAAAAAAAATTACGATTTGAAGCACGGCTATTGTTTTTTGAATACACCTAAAATAAAAATACAGGCGAAAATTGACGTGCTTACAAATTACTTATCTATTTTTGAATCGCTCGGCAGGCGTCGAGCGCTCTTTTCGACTGATTTTCGTTCGACATATGACTCAAAACAATGAGATGTCGAACGAAAATCAGTAGAAACGAGCGCTCGACGCCAGCCGAGTCATTCAAAAATAGGGCCCCTGGATTTAATGTGACATTCCTCGTTTTGCCCCCCTGTACCCTTCTAAGCAAATACAGATAGTGTAGAAAAGGAAAACCCCCATAGTAAATCCTCAGTAGACGAAACTTTACAATGTGATAAAGTATCATAAATGAAACATATTTTTTAAATTATTTAATTAGGTTTTTTTTGTTTTTGGATATTTGTACATAGGTTTGGTTCATACTATATTACATTCCTGCAAAGTTTCATCGCCTGAGGATTTAATATTGGGGTCTCCATACAAAAGATTACTTCATTTCCTACACTAAAAAGATATTTCTTAAATTGTCCTACTATGTAAATAGTTTTATAAAATTTCAACAAAAGAATTTGGTAGAAATAATTTTGTAGAAATAATACATACTTACTTCATTAAGTTAAAAGTGATTGCCTTTCAGTATCATCAGTTTCATATTTCAAAATAGTATCAAAAGTTGCATAAATTAGAGAAATTAGACATAAATCTAATACCAGACATTTAATTAACAACTAGGACCTATTTCACATACATTACCGTAGTAAATTACAACAATCATTTGGTGTTCATAGCGTCACTAATTTGAAACAAGACAATAAACTACTTACAGACACCGTAATGTACGCAAATCACAATAGTAAATTACAAAACTGTAATGTTTATGAAATAGGCCCCTGTAAATTATTTTCTCAACACTGCATTGAGGAATAAGATTTTTAAGACAAAGGAACAATGTAACCAATACTGCAAATATTTGATGCATTTGTTAATTTGTACAACTCTTAAGCAATTAAAAATGAACAAGCATGATTTCTGAATAAATAATTTCACAAAAATTTTTTTTAGTGTAAACAATCACAGGTGAACTTAAATAAAAAATAAAATAAAAATAACTGAGATTCCATAACTTATTCATAGTTTCAATAGAAACCATTCACAAAAACAATACTTATCTTTCACAGATTCTTTGGACTTTTCTTTGGCAAGTAATAATTTTCTAAGTCGGGGTGAGCAGACTTAAAAATTGGCGATCTTCGACAACAAAATTAGAAGACAAGCGATCTATGTACACTTTTAGGTAGGTTTTAGTAAGTATACACATGAAAGACCCTAAAACGCTTATGATTGACCGGTCAATCAACTGTTTTGCCCACCTCTGTTGTAAGTGCATCACTAAAGTATAATACCGACATCTGGTATCATAATAGTGCAGTTTTCATTTGCGTGTGGCGATTGACAGCTATTTTTGGGTTCTAATTCATCCAAATCCACTTTTATACCTTTTCTTTTCGCCAGGTCCATAAGGTAACACTTCAACTTCAAGTCACTGAAAGGTTTAATTTAGGACATTATTTTCGGGGATTAAGTTGTTAAGTTCAACAGGACCTCTTTAATCTGAACTCCGAAAATTTATCCCATATTTGGATTCGTGGAGCGTTCGGATTATAGTACCATGGCCAACAGCATTGCTTAACCACTGTTAAGGTTAAAATCGCTTGCATGCCGCGCCCGCTGTAACATACGTTTAGTTCGTGCAGGGGTGATAGGCGCGCACACGAATTTTGTTGCAAACTGGTTAAGCGACGCTGTTGCCCATAGTACATACAGAGAATTTATAGGGTATTTTTGTGAAATAAAACTAATAGTACCTATTTATGTAATAATAGTAATAATAATAAGTGATAATTTATGTAACAGCAAGCTGGCAAAGTAGTAGGAGTAGGACATTCAGATTACAGAGGTGTTCGGATTAGAAGGGGTTCAGATTATAGAGGTCCTGCTGTATTGAGTTTGATTTTGTCAGATAAATATTTGGACGGGTCCCAAGAACAAAGTCGTATTTCTAGAATTCTAGTTTCTTAGCTTTTTTGTTGCGTGCAATTAAAATCATCAGCTACTTAGTTAAAATAAACGATTTAGGACATACTATTAGGTGTAGCTAATGTGATAACAAATACATTAATTAGTAAAATGTATGACTTATATTTCTATAAGATTTTGTTCTTCGGACCCGTCGATTTAGTCTTCTGAATTTCTATCACAAAACTAATATGGTTGAGGAGTGAAATTTGAAACTAATAGGAGTTACATTTAGTGGAGTAAAAACGCAATATTTTATTCCATATAGAATAAACTATTCAATCAAAGTTCAGTTCCATGTAACTAAACTACTCAACCCAGAAACTACATCAGGGGTTCCCAACCTTTTGCCCTGTGAACCCCACCCAACAGCATGCTAAAATACATACCCTCCCCCCCACTCCCCCATACACAAACAAACAAAACTATAAGTATTTAAGATGTGTTTATTTCTAGTAAAATTCAAGTAGATTATCAACAATCAAACACAAGAGGTGCACTACGCATCGGTGGCAACATTCCCGCCGTGAGAAAATGTGATTTTTAGGGTTTTTATAAGTACTATCTTGAGCATCTTGTCGCACCCCCTTTGGATATTTTTACACTACCCTTGGGGCGCTCCTTACTGGTTGGGAACTCATGATGTACATGGCACCATGGGCAGCGTCAATTAACCACTCCCTAAGATTAAAATTGCTTGTATGCCGTGCCGTCTATTTCATACAAGGGCGATACGTGTGCCAAGGGATTTTGTTGCTAACTGGTTAAGCAACTTTATAGTACTGTCTTACCTGTACTTCATACACACACAGCAGAGACAAAACAGTAACGCCATAGTTACTATTACAGCAGTTGTTGCTATCACGAGATCCATCATTTTCGTATTTTTCCCAGTAATACTTCTGGTCAGAGTGTCTGTCTAGCACTGCATCAGTATTCACTGGACGTTGTCTGTAAATTGTTACGACCTCAGTTCAAGTGTCAGAATAAATTGATTTGATTATACAGTGCAGATGCAGCTAAAATTGACCAATAACAACAAATTGCCAGTCAAGTAATAAAACTACAAAGAGGGGACAGAGCAAACTCGTGGATCTCAATAGACGGAACCAGCAGCATCGAATCTACACAAACATTTTATATAAGACATATAAACCAAAGATATTAGAATATAAACGACATAAATTGTACAATAAATTACAAGTACAACATGTAATGCATTTTGTATACGAACATTGTTAGTATACTTACAACACTACGATATCTAAGCACAATATAATATCAAATAGTCAATTGTCACACTAATTTTCACTTAATAAATTGGTAGTGCTTTATTATATCGAACAACAAAATGTAAACAAACAAATCAGCCGTCATTTCCCGCAACGCAACGCAAACAAAAATCGTTGCGGAAAATGTGGAATGATGACATTGGTTGCATTTCAACAGACCAATCGCTAAGCCATCGATCACCACAGTACAGTACCAAAAGCGCGCGCGCGTCCTTCTTCCGTCGCCGCCCGCGTACCTCTATACAGGGTTATTTGTAAAACACCAACAACCTCGCAGGAGTAGATTACCAACATTATAAACAAAAACATTTTGTTCTAAGACTTTTGATAATTTGTTAGATTATACTTTCATACAAAAATAAATATCATTTTAATTTACCGTTCGTATGTTCATAACGCTACGCGCGTCGCGCGGAGCGCCTGATGCGCGCGACCCACCCGCCCCACCGCCATCCATAGACGTAAAAAGTGTCGAAGAGTACAACAAAAACTTGATAATTCAGTTTTGGTCAATGCATTGAGTTTTGATAAAAGTCGTAGAACAAACACTGACATGAAAAATATTTATTTTAGTTAACTGGACTGGTCTGTATGATTTGACAGCTAAGTTTTTGTGCCTATTTGAAACGCCACTAGCGTGCGTCTAAAGAACTAATTTTGACGTACAATATGAAAATGGTGGCCGTGATGGTCTCTCCAGACTTCAAACTTTAGTACCATGTCCCTCACGCTATGCTCACGCTACGTCCTACAGCGCCAAAATGGCGGAAAGCAAATAGGCACAAAAAAAGTTAGACATAAGCCTGTCCAGTGTAAATATATGCAGGTCAGTGAGAACAAATGTTGTTGTTTATGATGTTGGTAATCTACTCCAGTGGGGTTGTTGGTGTTTTACAAATAACCCTGTATATTACTACACTTACGTGAATATTGCGTCGTGGTCATCATACCAAACGACCACAACGCGTTGTGGTTGTGGAAATGAAGAAAAGCCACGGTGCGTTCTGAGTTCTGTTCTGAGCACTAGTTGGTGCAACCATAACGCGACGGAAAGGTATTTGTAGTTTCCACTGACTAGTATTTTTCTGTTCACCACGACGTAGCCTTATTATGTTGATTTAAAAAAAAAAACATTGTCATAAGATAACTTGAATTCTACAATTTACTTAAAATAAATAACAATATGAAAATAAAGATTCTTCAAACTACTTATTACTTTATTAAAAAAACAACTTATAACAAATTATGAGTCATCATTGGAAACTACAATACAATTAACATAAAAAAGTTTTTAAAGACAATAGATTATTCCTCAAATCATAATAATAACGTTCCGGATTGTTAAACACAAGCATCATGGCTTTTCTTTATTACCCCAACGCGTTGTGGTCGTTTGGTATGATGACCACGATACGTGAATTCCGCTATTTGGTCTCTCTGTAATTACCACAACGCGTTATGGGCGTTTTTAGGGTTCCGTAGCCTAAATGGCAAAAAACGGAACCCTTATAGATTCGTCATGTCTGTCTGTCTGTCTGTCTATCCATATGTCACAGCCACTTTATTCCGAAAGTATTAAGACTACGCAGTTGAAACTTGATAGGTAGATGTATTCTGTTAACCGCTTAACGAATTTAATACAAAAATAAGAAAAATAAAAGATTAAGGGGGGGCTCCCCATACATGAAACGGAAACTGAAAAAATTTTTTTTCTTCAAACCAACACGTGTTGGGTGTCTATAGATAGGTCTTTAAAAATGACATTAAGGTTCCTAAGACAACTTTTTTTCAAAGTCAACCGTTTGAAAGATATACACCGCCAAACTGGTAAAATGTGTGTCCCCCACCCTTTAACTTTTGAAATAAGAAAGTGAAAAATCTAAAAAAAATATATGCTGTAGATCTTAATAAAAACTTTCAACCAAAATTGGTTTGAACGAGATATAGTAATTAGTTTTCAAGATATAGCACATTTTCCAAAACCGCAAATATAACTTTGTCATTCATACCAACACTGCGAAAAACAAAGTTATTTTTGCAGACGAAAAATGATAGGTGGTATTAAATATGGTATAGTATAAGTATAGGTAAGTATAAGTATAGGTTTTTTGGTTCTATTAACGATTTCGGACTTTGAGCCTAACTTATACAAAATCATGCATATAATCTCGGAAAATTTTTACTACCTTACCCTGAAAACCATCACATTTCTGAGAAAATATCTAAACAAAGTGGTTCTTGAATCTTATTTATTTGAGGAAAAGGGTTTATCATGTTGATCACTTTAGCCATTTTTTTTTCAAATAGCATTAGTTTAGTTAGTCATTCATAATGTTAAAATAACCAAACAAAACTATAAATGTTTCTAAAAACCTTTTTTTAATCAAAAAGGCACATTTTAATATTTATAAACAATGACAGTTGATTTTAACAATAACAAAATGTTTTTAAACTACGAATACACCAGCGTCTTCACAAACAATATTGCAACTTTCCTCTGCTGGTGCTGTGCGCTTCTTTGGGCCCTTTTTGATGGTGCGATTGCTATTCAACTTTTTGGATAAAGCTTTTACGTCGCATTTCAATCGATAGTCACTGAAACATTAAAAAGATATTTTAAATGTGGACACCTAAGTAACAATAAAACCCCGGAAATTAGGTAAATTTTGTATGTAATACAGTCAGCAGCACATCAGCCTATACAAAAAAAACCCCTAATTAACTCACTAAGGTCAAAATCGATTGAAGTTACTAATGAATGGAACAGTTGATATTTTTATACAATACTAAATAATATACTAGAAACTGATATTTTACCGCGATATCCGAGTTGGCCACATAGTAAAAGTTGCTTGCAAATCTTGCAATTATGAATGGAACCAGCCCAATGCGGGAACCAGATGAACAAAATTTCAGCGTGTATGTAATATTCTGGCAACTCAAAAATCCTCCTGAGTGTGCAAACCAGCCAAAGCAGTAGTTAAAAGTGAGACAATAACAAAGACACTAATTTTAATCGAAATTAAACACTTTTAACGAATACTATAGCACGGTTTTATTGAAAGTATCACAATAAAGCCGCGCGAGTATTCAATAAAAGTGTTTTATTTGAGTGAGGCGAACAAAATGTTTATGTATGTATGTCTCGCATTTAAAGCTCATGGTAAACATTATTATTGTTTATTATAGGTACATTAATTAAAAAGATATAAAACTTACGTGTAATTCATACGGCAGCAATATAAACAGGCTAAAACGACGCACACACCGCAACACGAAATGAAAAACACCACAGATATAAGTATTGCCTTGAATATTTTATCAGCCTCAACCCGGATTCCTCCTGAAAAAACATATTTCTTACATTTTAACATTAAATAATGCACTCCTACTTTTTAAACAAGTCTAAATACATACTGGATAATACATGTTCATTTTCGTCTTCTGTAAAAAAATGTCACTAAGATTAGAATAACTTTTTCAAAATTTGTATTAAATACTTATCTAATGCAAATGCCAAATGTTGTTTTTTACCAAATGGCTCGTATTCCACATATATGTTAACTTTTGGTATCATTAAATGTTTATAACTCAAAACACACTTCCCAGTGGTTTCATTGTAGTAATAAACACTGTGAACAAAATATTATAGATCATTCTACATTATCCACAAAAATACATAAAAGATTTTATTTACATAGCTACGAAGCTTTTATAGATATGTGGGGCTTCTACACGCTGGAGACCACACGTTGCTTTTGTTTTGACATTATAAGTACGTACGTACCTACGTCCAATGGATTGGATTTGATAGTTCGATGAATGATGGTCCTATGTAGATCTTAAGCCCTACTCAAACCTGACCGGTATCCGCTACCGCAGTGGGTAACGGTAATCCCAACCGGTATTCTGTATGGCATTGTCGCAGCTGTTGCGAAACACTTTTGAACAGCACGTAATCCGCATACCCATCGGGATATCATTACCGCCACCGGTACAGGATAGCGGTCAGATTTGAGTAGGCCTTTACACAGCAGCGAACTTACAAAGAGTTAGAAAGAAGAGAAAAAGAGTTGCAAAGCAATACATACGCGAACCTGTCACAGCCACATTTCTCATGGCAATTCAATGGACTTGATGGACAATCGCCGAACTCTCCGCAGTTAGTCTCCTCATGGGATTCGTCAATAGTCTCCTGGAAGTAATGACAGTAGGTACTTAGAGAGGTATATTAGCTAAATTTCCTGAAATAATTACTTTTCAGTTTCTTGTTGGCATTGGCAATTTAGGCAGGGTATGCATTGTCCGCCAGGTTTATCGCTTCACACTAGTGCATAAGTAGGTATTATACAGCGTGAAATTATGATCATTTGGTTTCCGCAGTGGGGTGGTTCCACTCAAGATTACAAGCAATTTTTACTATGGGGCCAACTCTGTTCCATACATTAAGGTCGAGTAGGTATTGCGTTTTTGTATGGAACAGCTGACTTTTTTTTCGCGATGTCGGAGTTGGCCCCTTAGTTAAAATTGCTTGTAATCATGAGTGGAACCACCTCACTGCGGGAACCAAATGATTAAAATTTCCCTGTGTATATGTTGGCTGGCTGGCACGAATCGTGAGCGGTGAGAGAAATTGTAAGGGGTTACTGCATATTTCTGCAGTCGGCCCGCACCACGTGAACCGCGCCTCCCGCCAATGAAACTCAAGATACGTACCGTGCCGAGGCCTTTACAAGAGCCCACGCTCACAACGCGTTGTTGTGGTTACTGCCAGAAATCCATAACGCAAAATTCGTGTTGTGGCTCCTATAAAAACGTCCATGGCGCGTTGTGGTAATCATAGAAATACCACATGGTGAAATTCGCGTCGTGGTCATCATACCAAACGACCACAACGCGTTGTGTGTGGCAATGAAGAAAAGCCATGACGTGTTCTAAGCACGCACACGGTGCAATGCAACCTAAACACAACGAACATCCAATGATTGATTTGTGTTAAAAAATTCGGAGTCTTATTGAACATAAGACTTAGTAATAAATTATATTGAATTAAAATTTTAAAATCAGCCGCGCGTGACATAGCTGCAACACGTAGTGTTTTCTTGCTCAGTGGCTGCAACTACCAGTCTTGGTTGATCGAAAGTTGGTACAGTCACGTCTAAAAATATGCATGTACACAGCTAAGAATTATGTCAATCTTTTGTACTTGTCAATAATAATTGACATTTGTCAATTATTTCTGGTCAAAAAAGGAGTTGCTTTTAGAGTGACAAAGTTCTGTATACCATATTGAATGAAATAGGGCATATTAACTATAGTAGTAGTATACTGGGGTAGAATTATGTTTGTTAATAAATAAAAAAGGTAATTCTACCCCAATTATTATAGTAAACAAATTTTTTTTATGAAATAGGCCCCTGATTAAATACTGATGAAATATTATGACATAAAGCCTATTCACCATAATATTAGTATATTAGGATAGAATTTTACTCCCTAAGGGGATGAAATAGGGGATGAAAGTTTGTATGGAAGTCTCTAAGTTTCAAAGCTAGGATGTTCAAATTTTGTGTTTAGGCTGACGATGACGATTAAAATTATAAGGGGTGGGGAAGGGGGACGGCGATGGATAGATAAATAAAAAGATTGACGTTTACGGTGACGGTACGTGTAAGTGGACGAGGAAGCGGAAGCTGAAGCGAAAGCGAATGTCAAATATATCAATGAATATAAACAGTTTGCAATGTGGAGTGTCAGCCACTCGTTTTTCAGCCACTATAAGCAGCTGTGGTTAAGATTTGTAAATTAACTGTCCTGTCCGCCTATTCGTCCTTCCACCTGTCCGCCTGTTCGCCCATTCACCTTTACGCCCGTCCGCGGTCTATCCTACTTTTGAAAGACTGTACTAAAGTAACATATCCAAATATTTATATTTATGATGGTACGGAACCCTCGGTGCGCGAGTCCGACTCACTCTTGATCGGTTTTTTTTTAACTACAATAACGCATGCTGTGATGGGTTACCTAATTGTAAGTGCAGTTAGCTTTAAGAAATTTGTTGTTTTGTTTTTATATATATTTTATTACTGTTACTTATGTTGGTGACCCTTTAAATAAATAAATAAATTCTGTTCCATAATAAATAAAAAACATAATTCTACCTAGACTGGTTACAACCATGTTGGTATCGTATTGTGAGAAGATACAATGGGGCTGGCGTATCAGAATCTTCTACAGAATTAAAACTATGAGGATTTTCTCCAGAAAAAAATAATAGTAAATAGATCAATTAACCCACTATATAGATTAATAAACTTATCAAACATTTTGGTCTAGTAACTGTGTTAAAAATTGTTTTGTGTCACATAACACGGTGGACCTGCAAAGTTATGTTTAAATGAGTTTGCACGGCACAAAATATTTTTTAACACAGTTACTAGACAAAAATATTTGACAAGTTTATTATTATATATAGTGAAATAACTGGGCTATTCACTATTATTTTTTTTCTGGGGCAAATCATTATAGTTTTAATTCTGTAGAGGATTTTCGAACAAATGGTAGAAAAAATTTCACCTCGTGAAAAAATAATCATTTTTTTAACATAGTTACTAGACAAAAATGTTAAACATTATTACTATTTTCTATATAGTGGAATAACTGGGCTATTCACTAGTATTTTTTTTCCGAGGATAATCTTTATAGTTTTAATTCTGTAGAGGATTTTCGAAAAAAATGGTAGAAAACATTTCGCCACGCGACCCAAAAAATTTTTTAAGCATAGTTGCTAGATAAAAACATTTAACAAGTTTATTACTCCATATAGTGGAACAACTGTGCTATGTACAAATATTTTTTTTCTGGGGCAAATCCTCATAGTTTTAATTTCATAGTACTTTCTTTCAATTTACTGCTTCAATTCTACAAAACTAAAAAAGCCTTTGTTTGAAATTGATCTTTTTTCTATTTTTGTAATAAACTTTAGTATTTACAAAAACAATTTTCAGGTAAAATTTGTTGTTACGGGTATTATCTACCATATGACACCTTATTTGTTTTAATCGGACAAGCGGTTACTGAGAAATTATCCAAACCCTGATACCCGATTTCCGCATCTTTTCCCTCCCCTCCCTCCCCCCTCAACCACTTTATAATGCGACAACCGCTATATTCTTGTTCAAGAATCATGTTGAAGACAATGATACCAGTTGTCGGTAGAGAACTCTCCGGTTCGACGGGAATCGTCATTAGACGACTTTCGTTAAAGCGATTTCCATATTATTCGGACAGTGACCTCCCGCACTATATCGATGATAATTTTGTTGTCTTCCAGCCAAATTTCAAAACTAAAAAACAAACAGCAAGCCAATGACTGTGGCAATTTTTCGTAGTACTTTATACTATATGTACTTCTGTACTTTATTTTAATTTACTGCTTCAAATCTACAAAACTAAAAATGATTTTGTTTGAAATTCGACTTTTTTCTAATTATTTAATAAACTATAGTATTTACAAAAACCATTGCAAAATAAAATATGTTGTCAAGGATATTACCTACCCTAAGACACCTTATTTGTTTAAATCGGACAAGTGGTTGTTGAGAAAATTAACCAATTTCCGATACTCGACTTCCGCATCTTTTCTCTCTCCCCCTCCCCCCTCCACCACTTTATAATGCGACGACCGCTGTATTCTGGTTCAGGAGATCATGCTGAAGACAATGATACCGGTTGTCGGTGGAGCACTCTCTTGTCCAGCCGGAATCGTAATTAGACGACTTTCGTAAATGTGGCATCTTCTCTATTATGACCTATCTACATTTATTTATCTTATAGTAGTACTTACTACCTATTATAATAAATATTTTGTGATACAGTGTCATACCCACTAAGACCTAGCTTTAAGTAATTAAGCATTTTTCTTTTTCTTTTCGCAACTTTTAGCATTTTAAGTTCAGCATCGTATTTAGTTTACCTATGGCAATCGGAAGAGTAGGTATAGGTACTTATACTTACAGTCTTAGGGCTCTCATTTGGTGCTCCCACTGTAAAAAATAACATTAGGTAGCATGAAATCTAGAATTTACCATTCTCGAAACAGATATCATGGTAATTATTGGACCACGAGTAAAAATTATAATTTTTTATCCATTTTTGCCATTGCCTTTGATAGGTATTTAACCAGATAAGTCAGAACATTTAACTAAGCTAAGATTAATATCGCTTACTTACGTGTTCTCGAAGTCAGATATAAAAGAAAACATAACAATGTTAGTGATTTCTTCATAATTCTTGTTGGTGAATGTACATAAGTACCAAAATCAACAGTGGAGATTCAATAAAGCAGATCACGTAACAAAAAGCTCACATCATCTTAAAAGCTTAAAACTTATTTCCTTTGTAACTTATTAAACTTGAAACTGAAAAGCTTAATTATGAAATAAACTTCAGACAAAATAATGATTTGTGTGGTTCAAAAATACTACGAAAGCTACTAGGTACAGTAAAGACGTCGGAAACTAAAATAGAACGACCTCGTCGCGTTGGCTGTATGGATGATATTTCGCCAATGTTGATGAACGCTCTTCGAATGCGTTCTGAAAACCAAAGTGTTATCTCATTACTTAAAATGTTACATACAAAATCAAAACATTATCTTACAAATGATCTTGAATTACTACGGTTAAGTCTGACACAAAAATTACTCGTATAAGTAGGTACCATGTAGGTACATACTTAATGTAAGTAAGTACATTAGTGTAGCCAGTTTTTAACCGAGCGAGAGCGAAGCGTCTTTCAGCTCGGACAAAAATTCTTTCGTATGTCTGTCTTTCCGGTTGTCCGGTCTTTCTTCTCTACAGGTCGCATTTCTCAACCGATCCTCGTAAAATTTTGTGAGCAGGTTCGATATTAACTATACATATTTTTTGTCGACCCCGTTCTTCGAAATTTTGCAACAAAAAAATCACCCATTCGAAAAATGTTCAAAATTAGAAGCGCCATGATTTGAATAAAAAAATACCAAACAGCACATAGTACTGCTTTTCAAAAGCAATCTCAACCTTGTGGCGGGCGACATCTAATTCTATTAGAATAAGTTTTAAACAACATACAATTTGACCGAGGTCTACAGCTCACTAGGCCACTAGTTTTATTATTTAACTAATTATTTAGGCATCAATGATCAATATATAAAATAAATTGGGTGAGGTCATTTTTTGCTAATTTCGCAAACTTTTTTCTCCGCGGTCGGTATTTTGAAAAGTGATATTTATAATATACTACATAATTAGTGCAAAAATATGTCAGTAACATTAAATTTTAGTCAAAAGTATAATTCCTGTCAATAAATCCGTTAGCTGTCAAGATATATTTTCTCCCGTTAGTGCCTGACCGTAATCCGTTGAATCTCCGTGAAAGAAATCCTTAACGGATTTCCCTTCACAGTGAATTCTCAAAGCGAAACCTACACGTATGATAAATATCGTGAACCGACAGTATTTATCAGGTATAACCTATTTCTTAAAACCATGGTAATTTTTTTAAATTTGAGATTTTTGCATTCAAATTCTATTTTTATACAATACTAAATAATATACGAGAAAAAATACGACTCTCACCAGATCAATTCTCGGACGGGAATCGAACCTGCGACCTTTGGATATCCGGTCCAATGCTCTGACTGACCACTAAGCTACTGATTCATTTGTGAAATAGGCCCCTGATAAAATATTGTTGGATCACGGTATTTACCATGCGTGTAGAGTTCAAATGCGCGGCGTGGCGCGACGGCGCCTGTCGGGGCCTGCCACTTGCCCGGGCGCATGCCATAATGGAGTGGACGAATCAATTAACATTAGATTTTTAAACTTAGCTTTGGAATAGTTTTTGGAATACTTACCATGTTGGAATGGCTACTGGGCCGTGGGAACACTCCGCACAGGCCGCGCCAGGCATTGACGATGACGCGCCGGCGCGTCTTGGCGCGCGCCGCCTGTCTCCAAACGGGCCGTGGGACCCCACTTTATTTTCCCACATAAGTATTCTAAAAATTTAAAGTCGATTCTTATTAATCCGTCGAGTTTGACAAAGGAATAACTATCGATTCAGTTCTTAAGATCGGTTTTGCACCTTTGAATCGGTTCTGCGCGGTTTTGATTTCCCATCACTAAATCTCGCTCGTGACGTCATCGTAGGTACAAAAAATTAGACACGCTAGGTTCTCATACATTTTGAAAGCGCTCTTTTCTTCTATCTCGATATATTTCTGTGACCAGCGACCAATTATTATTGTAGTATTAGGTGCGCCATCTCTTGAGCGATAGTGGTACTATGTTTTTCTTAGGTCAGCATTCTTAGGACAGCGCCATCTGTTGACTGGTAGTGAAACTAAAGAATTTTTGATTATTTTTTAATTTCTAAAAAAGTGTGTTATATTCAGACATCGTTTTATTTTTCCTGTAATCTTTACATAAACTACTATCACATAGAATTATTTCAGATTTTTCTCTTTGCAAACTTCGGAGATAAGGGGAGGGGGGAACGGTATTTTTTTACATTTTTAGGGTTCCGTAGCCTAAATGGCAAAAAACGGAACCCTTATAGATTCGTCATGTCTGTCTGTCTGTCTGTCTGTCCGTATGTCACAGCTACTTTATTCCGAAAGTATTAAGACTACACAGTTGAAACTTGGTAGGTAGATGTATTCTGTTAACCGCTTACCGAATTTAATACAAAAATAAGAAAAATAAAAGATTAAGGGGGGGCTCCCCATACATGGAACTGAAACTGAAAAAAAATTTTTTCTTCAAACCAACACGTGTTGGGTGTCTATAGATAAGTCTTTAAAAATGATATTAAGGTTCTTAAGACAACTTTTTCTCAAAGTTAACCGTTTCAAAGATATACATCGCCAAAGTGGTAAAATGTGTGTCCCCCCCTTTAACTTTTGAAATAAGAGAGTGAAAAATCTAAAAAAAATATATGCTGAAGATCTTAATAAACACTTTCAACCAAAATTAGTTTGAATGAGATATAGTAATTAGTTTTTGAGATATAGCACATTTTCCAAAACCGCAAATATAACTTTGTTATTCATACCAACACTGTGAAAAACAAAGTTATTTTTGCATACGAAAAATGATAGGTGGTATTAAATATGGTATGGTATAAGGTAACTACGGAACCCTATGGCGCGGGGCCCGACACGCACTTGGCCGGTTTTTCATCATAAGTCGAAAGCTATGCGTCGAAAGAAAAAAGAAAAAATGTTTTAAAATGTACAAACAGCGCTCTTTCATATGATACCCCACATGCCCTAGTCACCTCACTTCAAATTTTTAAGACCCCTTTTCAGTCCCTGTTGTAAAAATTTTTTTTTTATTTCTTTCTTAATTGCAAAATAGTTGGGCAAATGTCATCTTAAACTATTCCAAATTTCAAGTTGATACCATTAGTAGTTCTCGAGATATCCAGCTGTGACAGACAGACAGACAGACAGACTGAGTCACACCATAAGGGTTCCTTTTTTACCATTTTGGTACGGAACCCTAAAAATGAGGAGGTTCTCTCTTTTAGTTCGGTTAATTATTATTTTTTAATTTTTTTTTCGTTTGTTGCCTCATTATGCTCATATCTTTGAAGTCTTTGGTAAGTTATTATTTGTGCCAAAAAGAAGTAGACATATCAATTTGTATCTCATCTTTCTGTCAAATGAAGCCGACGGCGAAGTCGACGCCACTTGCGCGGTAGGCGGTAGGGCCCCTCCCCTGCTGAGCTATCGGCTAAAAACAATGAAGTTTGTAACTTGTCAGATCTGATGTACTTATGTCATACATTGCTACTTTATTTTAGCACAAATAAAAACTTACCAAAGAAAAGTAGCAATCTATGAGTGAGATACACGATCAGTCCGGATTGCAATTTTACCATTAGTCTGGATCACTCTGACTGACGCCA
Source organism: Agriphila geniculea (assembly GCA_943789525.1). Taxonomy (NCBI): domain Eukaryota; kingdom Metazoa; phylum Arthropoda; class Insecta; order Lepidoptera; family Crambidae; genus Agriphila; species Agriphila geniculea. The sequence goes on along the minus strand of OX038886.1, from coordinate 6,252,416 downwards.
GAATTACACCAGACTTATACAGGGCTGCCAAAGATCTCGATATCATAAAGTAAAAAAATGTTTTAAGATAAACATTAATTTTATTTACCTCAAATATTATGTGGATTATATGGATTTTGAAATGTAAATTTCTTAATTTGATCATCATTATAAAGTTGTGGATTTTTCTTGATTTAAACTTAAATTAGAAACAGCATCTAGCTTCAAATAGATTTAATAAAAGAGTATCTAACCTATAATACCAAACAGCACCACCATAGTACTACTGCTTTTGAAAACCTCGTGGCGACATCTATTAGATTAATTTGTAAACAACATACAATTTGAGTGAGGTCTACAGCTCACTGAGCTACTAGTTAGTATTGATTTACTCTCATTTTATTTTTTGCCTAGGTACATAATTTATTATCTAAAAAATATAGTTAATATGCCTAATTTCGAGAGTCTTTTAGCGTAGGTAGGTACCTAACCTAGTACCTCTATTGCTGTCGTTGATTTTAAAGGACACCTTCATAAAATAGAGTAACCTGAGTAACTACAATACTATACAATTTTATTTAGAGTAGAGGTGGCAGCCCTACTATACAGTGACTGTCGCGACTGTAGGGTGACAAGATCAGGGGCCCTATTTTTAAATCGCTCGGCTGGCGTCGAGCGACATCTCATTGTTTTGAGTCATATGTCGAACGAAAATCAGTAGAAACTAGCGTTCGACTGGCTTCGAGCGATTCAAAAATAGGGCCCCAGACCGTTTAAAATACGGGATTTAGGATTAAAATATGGGACAATCCACTATGTATGTTTTTTTTGGAAATTGTTTTTATCGGGCTTAACAAAATGACTTATTTTCTATAATCATCTTTTTTATTAATATACCTATTGCATTAAAATAAACCGCACTCCCCGCCAAGGGCGGATCCAGGATTCCAATTTGGGGGGGGCCCTCGGAGCGTCGGGCCGAGGGTTACCATCTATGTAAGAGCGAATGCCTGTTTAAGATGCAAAAAACGCCAGATTTTTCTGAAAAATGCCTGTCCATACTAAAAAACGGCCGCGCAGCGGGATTTCTTGTCAATTTCATCCACTGAATTTGTACTCTTGCCTGTCTGTGGTAAAAAAACGGCCGTGCAGCGCAATTCTTAGTCGGTTTCATTTCATCCATTAATCTTGTCTGTCTATAGTTAAAAAGGCCGCGCAGCGCTATTTTTAGTCAGTTTCATCCACTAATCTTGTCTGTCTTCGGTAAAAAAGCGGACGCGCAGCGCCATTTTTAATTAGTTTCATCCGTTATACTTGTACTCTTGTCTGTCTATAGTAAAAAAAACGGCCGCGCAGCGCGATTTTTAGTTAGTTTCATCCGTTATACTTGTACTCTTGTCTGTCTATAGTAAAAAAAACGGCCGCGCAGCGCGATTTTTAGTTAGTTTCATCTGTTAGGGTGTGTCCCCACTTAGGTTCGCGAACCTCGCGCTCCGCGAACATCTGTTGCAGGTTCGCAGAGCGCAATGTGGACGCGCGGAGCGCGGAGCAGACGTCCGCGCTCCGCGCTCCGCGAACCGCGCTCCGCGAACCGCGCTCCGCGAACCACGCTCCGCGAACCACCCTCCGCGCTCCGTTCCCATGATCAAATAAGCTTTATTCATATAAACTTAATTATAAAGTACCTTTGTCTCCACAGTACTATTATTGTGTAATTAATAATGAGTGGCTAAGAAGGAGTAAAACTTTGAATAGACAATCATGCTTATGTACAGTCAGTAGCACGTCAGGTTGTACAAAGTGTCAAAAATTTTCAATTTATTTTGAACCTTGTCTTCGCAATGAGGGCTTTTCAAAATGACAAAAAACTGTAGGCTCGATAGATGGCGTTGATAAAAATGTGTGTCAATGTTTTTTTTTTACTAAGCTTCTATTTCCATTAACGCCATCTGGTGTGGCAAATCGGGACCCTTTTACTAAGACTCCGCTGTCCGTCTGTCTGTTTGTCGGTCTGTCTGTCTGTCTGTCACCAGGCTATATCTCATGAACCATGATAGCTAGACAGTTGAAATTTTCACAGATGATGTATTTCTGTTGCCGCCATAACAAACATCATATCAAAAAAAAAACATGTTTGTTCTATGGGGGGCTCCCATACAACAAACATGTTTTTTTGCCGCTTTTTGGTACGGAACACTTCGTGCGCGAGTCCCACTCGCACTTGGCCGGTTTATTAACTCACTCTAATGTTCGCAACGACCAAGAACTTCAAATGTCACTAATAGTAAAGTCTTCGTTTTCCATTTGGAATACGAATAATTGAAACTTTCCTTTATTTTGAATCAAATAAAATCCGTTTTTTTGAGGATCTACTATAATAATTTAAAAAATTAAAATTACGCTCTAATGTTTGGAACGCCGCCGTTAGAGCGTTTGGTTGCACCCGGAGCGTAGGTTCGGAACGCAACCCTGCCGCGCTCCGCGCTCCGCGAACCACGCTCCGCGCTCCGCGGGCTGATTATCTAATTAGAAACCACCTAGCGACCGGTTGCAGTTTATAGATGATAGTGATCCATTGCTACTTCTTTTTGGATTAAAAAAAACATACCAAAGAAAAGTAGCAATGTATGTGGAATGAAACCGGTCGCTAAATAGTTTCTTTTTAGATAATCAGGCACCCTGATTATCTAAAAAGAAACTATTTAGCGACCGGTTGCAGTTCACAGATGATAGTGATCCATTGCTACTTCTTTTTGGATTAAAAAAAAACATACCAAAGAAAAGTAGCAATGTATGTGGAATGAAACCGGTCGCTAAATAGTTTCTTTTTAGATAATCAGGGTGAGGGTGCCGCGCTCCGCGAACCACGCTCCGCGAACCGCGCTCCGCAGTGTGGCCAGATTAAAGTTTACGAAAATAACGAAGCACCTCAAAAAAATACTGAAACATACCAAGTTGCACATGGAAAATAAACCGATAAAAATACTGATTTTCAAAACAGGTTTTATTCATTTATCATCACAATGAATGTTTAAATTATATTTTAGCATTCTATTCGGAGGCAAAACTAAACATATTTTCCGGATAGATGCGCCAAGTACAATAAAAACGAAAAAAAAACACGTTCTACTAATATAACGATCCAAAGGTACTACTTTAGGGAAATTCCCGAATTAGCGAAAGAAAAACCTCAAAGATTAAGTGAAGTGCATAACAGAAAATAATTTTATTTAAACGTATTAGATGACTTGATATTATTTATAATTCTACTATGGCGGCTGCCTGTCATTTCTTATCTGTAACTTAGAGTCTGTTCGGAACTTTTTTGTTTGTGGGCCGATTTCGATAAAACTCGGTTTTGGGTACTATTTCGACAACAAAACAGCAACGCAATGTTAAAAATATGAAAAAATCCAAGATGGCGGCCAACTTTTTTGTTTGTGGGCCGATTTAGATGAAACTCGGTTTTGGGTAGTATTTCGACAACAAAACAGCAACGCAATGTAAAAAATATAAAAAAACCAAGATGGCGGCCAACTTTTTGTTGGTGGGCCGATTTAGAAGAAATTCGGTTTTGGGTACTATTTCGACAACAAAACAGCAACGCAATGTTAAAAATATAAAAAAATTCAAGATGGCGGCCAACTTTTTTGTTTGTGGGTCGATTTAGATGAAACTCGGTTTTGGATACTATTTCGGCAACAAAACAGCAACGCAATGTTAAAAATATAAAAATCCAAGATGACGGCCAACTTTTTGTTTGTGGGCCGATTTAGATGAAACTCGGTTTTTGATACTATTGCGACAACAAAACAGCATCGCAATGTTAAAAATATGAAAAATCCAAGATGGCGGCCAACTTTTTTGTTTGTGGGCCGATTTAGAAGAAATTCGGTTTTAGGTACTATTTCGACAACAAAACAGCAACGCAATGTTAAAAATATAAAAAATTTAAGATGGTGGCCAACTTTTTTGTTTGTGAGCCGATTTAGATAAAACTAGGTTTTAGGTACTATTTCGACAACAAAACAGCAACGCAATGTTAAAAATATAAAAAATCCAAGATGGCGGCCAACTTTTTTGTTTGTGGGCCGATTTAGATGAAACTCGGTTTTGGGTACTATTTCGACAACAAAACAGCAACGCAATGTTAAAAATAACAAAAATCCATGATGGCGGCCAACTTTTTTGTTTGTGGGCCGATTTAGATAAAACTCGGTTTTAAGTACTATTTCGACAACAAAACAGCAACACAATGTTAAAAATATAAAAATCCAAGATGGCGGCCAACTTTTTGTTTGTGGGCCAACTTAGATAAAACTCGATTTCGGATACTATTTCGACAACAAAACAGCAACACAAAGTTAAAAATATAAAAATCCAAGATGGCGGCCAACTTTTTGTTTGTGGGCCAACTTTGATAAAACTCGATTTCGGATACTATTTCGACAACAAAACAACAACACAATGTTAAAAATATGAAAAATCCAAGATGGCGGCCAACTTTTCTGTTTGTGGGCCGATTTAGATGAAACTCGGTTTTGTGTACTATTTTGACAACAAAACAGCAATGCAATGTTAAAAATATAAAAAATCCAAGATGGCGGCCAACTTTTTTGTTTGTGGGCCGATTTAGATGAAACTCGGTTTTGGGTACTATTTTGACAACAAAACAGCAACGCAACTTTAAAAATATAAAAAAATTCAAGATGGCGGCCAACTTTTTTGTTTGTGGGCCGATTCAGATGAAACTCGGTTTTGGGTACTATTTCGACAATAAAACAGCAACGCAATGTTAAAAATATATAAAAATCCAAGATGGCGGCCAACTTTTTGTTTGTGGGCCGATTTAGAAGAGACTCGGTTTTGGGTACTATTTCGACAACAAAACAGCAACGCAATGTTAAAAATATTAAAAATCCAAGATGGCGGCCTACTTTTTTGTTTGTGGGCGCCAATTTAAATGAGACTCGGTTTTGGGTACTATTTCGACAACAAAACAGCAACGCAATGTTAAAAATATAAAAAAATCCAAGATAGTGGCCAACTTTTTTTTTGTGGGCCGATTTATTTTATTCATTTATTAACATCAACAAGATTAACATTCAATCATTCACAGCAAAAAGAAAATGAATAACACTTTAAATGCAATCCCAATGATAGATGTTAGACATAAACAAATCAAAATTATGAATATTATACTTATATATAAAGCATGCAATACAATTCCAATTGATCAAACATTTTTAAATCAAAATAAATCATTCAGAGAAGAGCACGGTTACAGTTGTCTATAAAGTGTGATAAAATATGCTTTTTTAAAGGAGGAGGCAGGTAAACACCGCAAATGTACAACTTCTCAGAATTAACTCCGTCACTTCCGACACGCACCCACAAGTCCTCGCAGTCATCTACTCAGTGCGCCTTTACTCTTGTGAATCTTCACAAGAGTAAAGGCGCACTGAGTTCAATCTTTTGGAGACAGCAATTAACACCCCTCCACCATCCTTTGAAGGATGAAACCCACTACTCTGACGGTCTCGCCTCGCCTATATACGTTGTATCTGTCATCACAGATTTCCGAATCAAAAACGCCATCGTTTAACCACGTTTCTGTCAAGATTATTACATCATAAGAATTACAAACTATATTATTGAAAATGTCGACAGTATTCCTCCGCAATCCTCTTACATTCTGGTAGAATACAATTATATCATTAAAAGAGCCCGTTAGTAAAACAAAATATAACAAGGCAACTTTAGCGTTCTTTATGATAAACCTCTGAGAGTCTCATGATTCCGTATGTATACGTAGTTAGCCTCCTCGTTCTTCCGTACAAAGATTTTTCCATCGCGTACCCAGATGAATTTATATTTCAGCTCCCTGATAATGCAACGAGTCGCTGCATGCAGTTGTTTTGCTTCTGGTGTCAGATGTTCTGTCACGTAAACTGGTGATTTTTTGTTGCCGCCGATACCCAGATGACTGGTGTTAAGTTTTTCGCTAGAATTGTTTTTGTTAAACGTTATTGTAGCCGCCAGAAACTGGTCTCGAAGGCGAGGACTGTTGAACTTTACGAGTATGGAGCGTGGGCGGGGACTTTTATTGTCCATTTTAGCAAGTCTAGCGCTAAAATGAGTATTGACTTCGTTGATAGGACACTCTATAACCTTAGAAAGCTGCAGAACTGTATTAACCAAATTTTCCTGCTTGTTTTCTGGGACGCATTGTATTTCAATATTTGTTGCACGTGTCTGTAACTCAAGCTGTGCCAGTCTAGAAGAAAGGTTTTGATTAGCTGAACGTAGCGACTCATTTTTCTTGCAGACATCATTCAAAGTGGCCAACTGGGCGGTGTGTTGCGTTTTTATGCTATCCAGATCCTGGCTGAATGCCGAGAGAGATGATTCAAAGCCAACTATCATATTTTGCAAGGCATAAATTTTTGGATTTAATAACATCCTCAAAAGCATTGTAAATCTCCTCTCTAATAATGTCCTTAAATTATTGGCCGAAGGGCAGGAACAACTCGTTGGCGCAGGAAAACTTGACTTCAAGCGCTGGGTAACGAAGCTATCATTGGAGGCAGTGGTAATTTAGCTCTCGTTGGTGTAATTGTGTTATTACCCTTTTTGGCTCGCGAATGCGGGCAGAAATCACAAATCCAGGCGTTTTTTAGTTTCAGCTGTCATCGCATTGTACTCTGCGGTGCACTGTAAATGATAATTGTCTTTGCAACGTTTATAACCCGGCCGAGATAACTCGGCATCTGAAGCTCGATAGACCCCTCTCGTTTTTTCCTTTCCTCACGCCACCGTCGTCAATTTTTTGAAAGTTTTCGATAGATTATCGATAAATTATCAATAACAAATGTACTAACGCTACTGGCATGACGACAGTGGCGTGAGGAAAGGAGAAAACGAAGGGGGGTCTATCGCGCTTCAGGTGCCGAGTTAACTCGACCGGATTATACATTGCATGAATATTGCTCCATCCATGATATTAGGACATCCCGCGCACTCAGATGATCCTTTAGTCGACATTTTTTATTCTTATACAATTACTCTCAATAATCTTATACCTTACTACGGCTTTGGTGGATGAAGATATTTTAGTAAATCAAAAGTAATTGAAAAGTAATGTCCAAAAATATCTTCAATACAAATAAAAAAAAATATCTTTAAAAATAAATAAAATGTCTCTAAAAAAATTTGGGAGAAAAAGTCTTTATTAGCGAGGATCGATCTTCGGGCCACTCACAGCTGAATTCATTATGCAGCACTCACACCCAATTGCACTAAACTTAAGAATCGCCTAAGTATTTTCTTAACTACAACTCGACCAATTTAAGTAGGCGAATGACAGCTACATGACCGCTAAGTTTGACACCGTTTTAATTTGGTCGTGTTGTAGTTAGGAACAGACTTAGGCGATCCTTAATTTTAGTGCAATCGGGTGTCAGTGTGCTAACGTATGCGCCAAAGCAACTTAAAGCGTTCAAAGTATTGATCAGTTAAGTAGGGTTTGAAACTTGATGCATGAGTTGGTTTGAGTATGAGGTCAAGACGAAAATAATTATTATAGTACTACCTCAACACCGATAATATCACTGATGATAATATTTAGTTTTAACACTGGAGATGAGATTTATTACGCAAATTAAAGCGCAGTTTTATCACTTTTCTGAGGATAATGCTCAGACTATATTCCACAGTTTTTAATAATCCGCAGATTAAAAAAGGCACTGAATATTTTTTGAGCACAAATAGACACTTTTAAACTATAGGTATAGTTCTGCAAACGATATCACTGGTGAATCACTAGAGAAATTATTGATTTAACTTGATTTCAAATGTTAGAATTGTGATTTAAAATTATTCGGCAATATTTAAAGTAGAGACTATGTTTACTTCAAAGCGCCATCTAGCGGATTTAGATGAAACTCGGTACTATTTCTAACATTGCGTTGCTGTTTTGCTGTCAAAATAGTACCGAAAACCGAGTTTCATCTAAATCGGCCCACAAACAAAAAAGTTGGCCGCCATTTTGGATTTTTTATATTTTTAACATTGCGTTGCTGTTTTGTTGTCAAAATAGTACCCAAAAACGAGTTTCATCTAAATCGGCCCACAAACAAAAAAGTTGGCCGCCATCTTGGATTTTTTATATTTTAAACATTGTGTTGCTGTTTTATTGTCAAAATAGTACCGAAAACCGAGTTTTATCTAAATCGGCCCATAAACAAAAAATATGGCCGCCATTTTGGATTTTTTATATTTTTAACATTGCGTTGCTGTTTTGTTGTTGAAATAGTACCCAAAACCGAGTTTCATCTAAATCGGCCCACAAACAAAAAAGTTGGCCACCATCTTGGATTTTTTTATATTTTTAACATTGCGTTGCTGTTTTGTTGTCAAAATAGTACCCAAAACCGAATTTCACTTAAATTGGTCCACAAACAAAAAGTTGGCCGCCATCTTGGATTTTTTTATATTTTTAACATTGCGTTGCTGTTTTGTTGCCAAAATAGTACCCAAAACCGAGTTTCATCTAAATCGGCCCACAAACAAAAAAGTTGGTCGCCATCTTGGATTTTTTATATTTTTAACATTGCGTTGCTGTTTTGTTGTCAAAATAGTACCAAAAACCGAGTTTCATCTAAATAGGCCCACAAACAAAAAAGTTGGCCGCTATCTTGGATTTTTTATATTTTTAACTTTGCGTTGCTGTTTTGTTGTCGAAATAGTACCCAAAACCGAGTGTCATCGAAATCGGCCCCCAAACATAAAATTTGGCTGCTATCTTTTAGAAAATAGTACCTACTAAAATCGTAATAAAAGGCACGATCTGGCAACATTACCATGTGGTAAATACTGAGCGTGTAGGTGTGCGTTTTCATTCCATCGTTGGAATTTGAATTATCAGTATTTACCACACAGTTGGACCACAGTAAATACTTTGTGTGTAGCCGTCGCCTTATACGTAATTATAGTGCGACTATCTTGAATTAATATTTATCTTGTTAATACAGTCGCACTAAAACGTAACAGTACCGTCAACATTTCAAAAACGGTAATCAAGCATAAATCCCAAGTTGGTTCTTTTCCAGAACAGACTATACTGATCTTTGCTTCTGAATTAAATATAGACATAATCCGGGAAATTCCTTGAACATCAATGTTCGCGGGGACTTAGCACCGTAGATAACTTCATAGCCAAAATATACCGAAAATACTTACTTCCGCTAATATACCTACAAAAATACTGATGTTCGGAAAAGTCGATAAAATATACCGAAAAAGTATTAAAATACTGAATCTGGCCACACTGGCGCTCCGCGCTCCGTGTTCGCGTGTTCGCATCGGATCCCAAATATGGAGCGCGCTCCGAGGTTCGCGGAGCGCGGAGCGCGGAGCGCGGTGGTTCGCGAACCTAAGTGGGGACACACCATAATATGCTTGTCAAATGCGGCAAATGCCTGTCAGATGGTAACCCTACTTGGGTTACGTTTTATGGTTAAAAATTAAATAAAGTTAGAGACACTGACACTACCTACATAAAATATGAAAACATAAAGAATAAAAAAAATCAACTATAATTTTCAATGCAAGTTCAATGTTATCCGCAAAAATAATCGGCCTTGTGGGGGGGGCCATGGCCCCCTTGGCCCCCCCCCCTGGATCCGCCAATGCTCCCCGCCGAGTGCCACCGCATCGCGTGAGAGGATAATATGCTCAAATACGGGACATTTTATTTTCCCGTATTGGTTTTACTAGATAAAGGGACACGGTCTAATTCATTGATGAAAAACGTGATGTCCCGAGAAATACAAGACGTCTGGTTACAATAGGCAACAGACTGATGGAATACCACAACGGACTGATGGTTTACCATGTTTCAAAATTCTAACCAGCCTTTCTATTGTCTAATTTCAAAATCTATCGCAATCGCTTTCAAAATGTGATACATTGATACTTCATTTTGGCACAAATAAAAACTCGCCAAAGAAACGCAGCAATGTGTCACATCCATCTGTCAAATGAAAGCGATTGCGATAGATTTTGAAATTAGACAATTAGCCACCAGACTGTTGGAATGGAAGTGCGGCAGACTGATCGTGTAATCTCTCTCTATCACATCCATCTGTCAAATCAGAGCGATTTCGATCGCAATGTAAGTTATCCGCACCCTGATTATCTTAAAAGAAACTATTTAGCGACCGGTTTCATTCCACATACATTGCTACTTTTCTTTGGTATGTTTTTTTTTAATCCAAAAAGAAGTAGCAATGGATCACTATCATCTATTAACTGCAACCGGTCGCTAGGTGGTTTCTAATTAGATAATCAGCCCGCCGATAGAGCCCCTGTTCGCAATAAATTTTTACAAGAAATAATCTAAAGAGAATATAATGTATTAATCGATTAATCGAATCGATATCGAACATCCCGCTGCCCGTCTCTGTCGGTTCACAGATTACTAATAAAATCGTAGCAAGGCTCTGTCTGTCAACCAAATGTCATGTCATGTGTCTTTAGTCATCTGTTCTGTGGTGTTTGTCGGCGGTTCGGTCGAGCGAGCGAGTTGTGCTGCTCCATCTCAAAAAATCAAAAAACCAGTTTACGTACCGATCACGTTCATATCGCGCGCGGAGATAGTTGAGCATCTGAATAATGCATTTTAAGTCTCTTCATAACGCAAATGAGTTAAGATTATTAACCCAGTAAATAAAGTTTGTGTTTAGCACTAGCTATTCGAGTGTCTGTGCAGTGCATGCTCTATGAGGTGTAGGTGTCTCATGTTTCGAATTTTGAATCTTATGTGAACTTTAGTGCTCACGGAAAACAGGTGTTTTGTTTCATTGTGTTTGAATGTGATATAAAGAGATGTTGATATATTGCAAATTCGATAGCGAAATAATAGTTTGTGATCGTTTGCCACAGTGATTTTCTTGGTGATTCTTGAAGACGTCTTCGCTCAACTTAACGTAAGTAAAAGTTACATCAAATAACTGTTCTCAGCTTTTGTACGTCATTTGTTTTGATTACCACGGTTTTGATTAAGAAGAATGCTTATTTTCTCAACAAAGTCAATCAGAAAAGATAGTTTTGACAGCAAAAATCGTTTGTGTTTTGTATGCAAATAATTTCATTGGGCGTTATTTTGCGCCACAATACTTTGACCTGGGACCGGTTTTGTGTTGCAATAATCCTTAACGACTTGTAAGCAATTTGAGATTTTAACGACCAAACCAATGATCAGTTGTGTCAAATAGGATATAGTATAGATATACAGTGGCGGTCACATAAAGTCACCAGTTGATTTTCATACAAACAAGGTAACTTTGAAACCTAGGTTCTCTGCCAAGGATTGACCTAGCTGAGATCTGATGATGGCTATCCAGGGACTGAATGGAGGAGAATCAGATCGCCATACACATCCAACTACATATTAAAAAATACTGTGAAATGAGCATAGAAATGTATGGAATTTTCTCTTACATTGCTGGTCACATCAGTTGGGTATGTATAGCGATCTGAATCTCCTCCATTCACTCCCTGGATGGCCATCATCAGATCACAGCTAGGTCAATCCTTAGCGGAAAACCAAAGCTTCAAAGTTACCTTGTTTATAGGAAAATCAACTGGTGTCTTTAATTATGTGATCGCCACTGTAAGTCTTATTAAATGTTTAAAATGACAAAGTAGGTACCCACTAAAATCCATTAGATATTATAATATTTAAACACAATTACAAAAAAATTATTGGTACATTATGCTAACAATAGATTGTCACTTACTTTTTAAGTATTATGAACTTAAGTCTTGTTCAAAAAGTTTGAGTTTTACTGGACTGATACTTATTTATAGGCATACTATGGTATACCTAGGTATACTCTTAGAATAATAACACCTAGTAGAAGTAGAGTCCTTGTATGTCAAGTAAGGCAACTAAAATTGAGTCAAAATGGCTCAGTTTTCCAGTTTATAACCTTCATACGTTACCTTATCATAGCTAAAATGCAATAAAATAGTAACAGGATTAGTTATTTTATTCCAGGTGTCTAGAAATAGGAAAATATAAACTTTTTCGTTCTTTTATGTACCAATAGGTAACGTATGAAAGATAAAAATCTGAAAACTGAAATCTAAAAACCATTTTAGATCTGTTATATTTGTCTCACTTCTGACAGTGCACTTCGTAGGGAACTATCATTCTAGGTTGTTATTATTCTAAGGGTATACTTATTTTAAACATTTAAATTAAAACGTCATTTCAGTACTGTTCATTTGTTTTAGAACACACCCGTTTGAAATGCATTATTGTTGCAGATGTTATTAACAAATTCACGGTTGCATCAAAGACAACACCGATCCTGATGTTATTATCGCACGAGCTCGGCTGAGTCATGCAGCCATGGCGTGCAACAAGGCTCTGTATTCTGTGGCTGTGGTCGTATTCGGCTTCATCTGCTTCGTAATAGGTGCTGTCGCTGTCGGATTACCGAATTGGGGCTACTTTTACAGTTGTAAGTTAAATTTTCTGTTATAAAACTTTCTATGATATTTTGGTGGTTTCTGTAAATAAAAAAATTAAAAAACTATTAAAACTTTTTATAGTTTGAATTTTAATTTTTTTCAGTCAGCCGACAGCATCATTTAATTTGTTTTACAATTTTGTGTACAGTGGCTTTAGTAAATACATTTATTAAATGAACAGTATAGATATCTTTTCTAAATAAAATACCTTCTAGAAAATTACATAATAATGTGGTGACTCATTCATTATGTTTAACAAAATCATTTTTTTATTAATCTAGTAATTGAATATTTCCAGCTCCCACATAAAGTCTGTCCATCCTTACTTGTCTTATATGGTAAACAATCTTCACCCAATCTCATTGAAATAATCATTAATAAAATACAACAAATGGTTTTCCCATAGAAATAGAATGTCAAAGAACAACAATGTCAATGAACAGGTGATCCGAAAACGAATGCATACATTTTATATGAGATACGTAAAATATGACTTAGATTCATAAAATATGACTATATACGGCAAAGGAAATTAATAAACTATGTTCCATACTGTTTTCTTCGTCGATAAACGAATAAATGTAGAGAAATTTGGTTTTAGAGAAATGTGTGGCAATATCTTATTTACCTGTGAAAAGTGTGATTACTTGGATTATTTCTTTTTGTTACATCACAATTACTTAGAGCACAAGACACCATAGCTCCACGATACCTTTATTTTAAATTATAATTAAGATTAACAAATAGTTTAAACAAACTGTGATTGCTCATTTGCTAGGCGGGACGCTAGGGGTTCTTACTGTAAAAAATGTTGGCACATGTCACTTGATCCTTTGTCTCTTTTTTACATAGACCGTGTCCGTATGATGTTAACTTCTTTTTCCACGCTTTGTTGGTCTTCTTGAGCGCAGCGAACATTTTTCTATGTCTATGGGTTTTCCACTCATAGATTACGAAATAAATTGTTAATAAATTAACAACAATTTCATAAAGCTACTAACATATTTTTAAGTAACGATTTAAGTATAAAAAACGTATGACAACTGTCAAAAACTGTACTAAATAAGACAAGTAAGGATGAACAGACTTTTTTTTTTACATATATCATTATATAAAAAAAATTAAGATCTCGGTCCATATTCTCCATGTTTGTGGATTATTAGTACAGCACATACGTACCTACTAGGTGTAAGTATTTTTTTTTATGAATGAGTCTCCAAATCACAAATTATTAATTTTGTCACTACCGCTTTGATAAGAATTAAAATTAAGATTTCTATCATAAAAGCCTTTACTTATTATATTATGTTAACATAGCTAAATAATTACGAGTTTTGTCTGCTTGAAGATGTGGTAGTAACAACATTAATTTTAGTAAAATCAACATAAAATTTCGTTTAAAGTTAAAATACTTCTTATGGAGAATATGGTTCTATGACCATATTTGTTTGATATTTATTTCATGTCATGACCCTGGCACTAGTATCAGAAAAAAATAGCAAATTGCACCAATTCTTTCAGATGATTCCAACGTACATATCTCTATGCAGTCATACTATTGTAAGTATTCCCTATAAATTCTTTGATAAAGTATGCTATGTTACATTGGCTGCAGTAACATTTTACTAATGTGAAAAGGTGGTGGTTTAGGTTAAGATAAGTCAATTAGTTTTCTTTATTATTTGAATTAAGATAATATATGTCTGTAATTTTATTCATAGGTAGTTGGTTTGTATTTAAAAGGCATGATAGCATGTTTAGTCATGCATGATACATCTCTAAGCATTGGTACCTAGACCTAGCTAATTTCAGTTAAGATTTTGTATAGTTCAATTACACACATCAACTTTGTCTAGGGATACAGGTGCTATTTTCATACAAACGAGGTAACTTTGAAGCCTTGGTTTCCTGCCAGGGATGTACAACTGTGCTGTGATCTGATGACAGCTATCCAGGGAGTGAATGGAGGAGATTCAGATCGCTATACACACCCAACTGATCTGACCAGCATTCTAAAAACGTAATGGACATGTTTAAAAAAACCGCTGAAATCCTCAAACTGAGAACTCTGACCCATTAATCTTTTAAAATGCTGATCAGATCAGTTGGGTGTGTAAAGCGATCTGAATCTACTCCATTCACTCCCTGGATGGCCATCATCAGATAACAGCACGGTACATCCCTGGCAGAAAACCAAGGCTTCAAAGTTACCTCGTTTGTATGAAAATAACACCTGTATCCCTAGACAAAGTTAATGTGTATATTTTCACATTGATCGACTAATATGGGGGAAGGCAACTGTAAAAATGGCGCTGCGTACGCTTGTTCCACGAGAGCTATGAAAACAAATGACTTTTACTTAAAAAAATCGTTTTATTAGCTTTAAAATTATAAAATTCTGTGAAAAAGGCTTTAAAAATGTTGGCACTTACAAATTTCCGAAAAATCTGGATATAGAAAAAATTGATAAATTCTGTAAGAATAAAAACGTCTTAATTTGGCTTTCAATTCCGGCATTTGCGTTGTAGAATAGTCTTTTATATCCACTTTGGGTCAATGGATCTTTTTTGGTAAAAAAATACCACAAAATAAATACCTATTTTCCCATACATTTTGTTCTGAACGTCTACTGTCTTAGGAACAAGCGTACGCAGCGACATCTACAATTAGCTTTGCGTTGCCAACCCCAGCTAACTTACGGTAAGGACGTCACCTGTATTTACTTTAATTTTAGCATGAACTGCATGATTTAATAACTTTTTACTTAACATTTGTCAAACATTTGTCATGTCTTAAAAACTTGCAAATTCTAACAAGTTCTATATTTAAGGTGGCACCTGGAGCGAAAGTGGCGCCGCGGTGAATGTACATAATTTAATATTATAATTCTAATACACAATTTTTATAATGTTTTACGTGGAATTTTTAGGGCCCACAGTCTAGTATTTTTAGACGGTATCGTTACATTCCCTCGTAGTCACGGCTAGAAGTAGATAGCAAAACTGCTAAAAGTGGCCGTTTTAGACACATTTGCTATCTACTTCTACGAATGATTACGAGGGCATGTAGTGATAGGTACCTTCTAAAAATACTAGACCATGGGCCCTAAAAAGTCCACTTAAAACATTATTAAAATATTTTTCTATTAATAACTTATAAAATAAAAACCTCTGTGGGCGCCACTTTCGGACATACAACCGCCTTAAATTTTACTTTATTTAACATGCATGCATCACAAGTTTAAAAAATACAAAAATAAAATCAATATTATAACAACAACTAATAAACCAACTCTTAAAAGAAAAAAATGAATCAAATATTTATATTGATAAATAAAGTTAACAAAACAACCATGAAGTCTTTAAAAAAATTATATCACTACCTCATCAATATAGTAGTTTACTCATAATATGAGTATTATATCACATAACATGTAATAAAATAATAATATGTAAGTAATCAAGACTGTTTTAAACAATAATTTAACTCACATAGTTATTTATTATATTGAAAAACACGAACCCTACGAACGGAAGTTACGCTCCCAGCCTGCGCCGGCGCCGCAAAGTAGGGCAAACCGCGCAGTATACTGTTACCTTTGCCTTTCTAAGTCCCTAGTTAAGATGAGATAAAAGATAGGGTATTTTTAATAGACTGCTATTGTAGCAAGGTAAATAAAAAAAATAACGGTCCGTTTATATTAAGATAACAACATCGTCAATCCGCTTAATCGCTATTAACGTTAACAAAACTGTATTAATATTACGAATTGAATATCTATAAGTAGGTAGTATATAACCTTGTAAAATTAGGTACCTACCTACTAAATAGGTAATATTTGTTTTTTTGACGCTTAAACCTAGCTTTTATTTTACTAGAACAAAATTATGGACCATTGTGATCGCTGTCATAACAGTCAGATAAACAAAGCGAAGTTAATTAATGGCACCTAATTTTTCACCTCCCAAATTACTGTCTAATTTGATGTCTTGATTAGCCTGTATGACTTTTACTCGTGCCTCTAACCCACGGTACATTTAAAAATGTGGCACGCCCGCCAAACGGGTCATTGACCTCCGGGACCTTTGTGACAAAACTTGTAGATGTGCCAGGCGGTCGCAGTTATGGTCTGTTTTTTTTTAATTCGTATAGACTTCGACCATTCAACTTTAGTTAAAATCTTCTGTTCAGTCTACCTTTTGAATACTAAATCCTTAGAGCATTGGTTTAATGCTCTAAGACTAGATCTTATGGCACGTTCATTGCTCTCTTCAATCAATAAAGAAATAAAGACACATTGCAAAAAAACGTATTGCATTTGCACTATATAAAGAAGACGAATTACAGCCATAATTATCATGGTTACCTATCTAAGTATAAAATACTTAGTGATAAATACACTGGCTTTCAGGACTTAGTACCTACCACACTTTTAAAATTGCAAGGAACTTTTAAAATACACAATTTTTTTTTTTGTAATAAAAAGGATTAGAAAGAGAATTAAATTCTTTGAATAATAACTTCATAGTCATAACTAGACATCGGATTATATGCACTAACAAAGTGCCAAAATATGCATGCAAATATGCACTAAAAAAGACCGAAATATGCACTAAAAACTATTGAAATGCCCAAAATATACACAATGCAAAATCAAAAAAACCTTTTTATTTTTATACATATTTTAATTAAACGTTACAAAAACAGCAAAATACTATTGAAATTATGCATAGATTTTCTGGCAATATACAATTAAGTAAGTATTTTCCCAGATTTTTTTAGCGCCGTTTGTCACCCATTATTATCGATTTATACGCCGATAACAACCTCTCTACATCAACTGACGTTAGGATTTTGGCGCCATTTATTGGAGATTTTAAGACTCAGGTATTTAAAATATAGCAAAATAGCGTCTAATTTTTTACAATCTTTTCTTATATTTAATTAGGAAGGGCATTAGTTGGCGAGTTCGATCATTGTTTCCAGTATTTCTATTGATTAAAATAGAGTCTAGCTTAAATAGCCCACTACTAAACGAAATATGTACGATTGGGGAAAAAAGGCTAAAATATGCATTAACGTCGTAAATAGAGAGTTGTATGCATTTGCATATGCAAATAAATAAAATCCGATGTCTAGTCATAACCTTCTTGAAATTAAACTTTTTTTTTAATTTCAAAACTCTTACTTCTATAGTAAACTTATTTAAATAGGTATAATCATAGATATGTTACTGTAAAACCCCGAACTTGTGTAAATCTTAGGATTTTCCAGTAAAACCTACTTGCAAAGAAAATTTTCGAAGAGGCTGCTAAAAGTCTACAAGGTAGATAGACATAGATTTGTTTATCATAAAAATGCATCAGAAATTATACAACCCGGCAGAATAACTGTTGTTGTTTGTCCGTCCGTCCGTATCGAGTGCCATCAATGGTCAAACATGACAATGCCATTTTTTTAACTGACAGCCAACGACCTCGGATGCCAATACTCATTTGAAGGTCTTACAAAGGGACCACATTTTTTTCTCCCGTTTTTGTGATCGATTAGTCTTCAGTGTCTTCATTGTCCATGACATTGATGCTAAATGAAGTGTCAGGTCTGTACAATTCATTAACAGTTATTTTTGTAACGCTATCTTTTGTGATTTTCAACTTTTTGTACTATACCTATACACCCGCCGGCGCCGTTGACTGCGGGCAAATTAACTGTCTTGACAAAAAGGTTGGTTGGATTGGAATACGCATCTCATGTTCCGATCTATTTGCTCAAAAACTCAATCCCACGGATGGTCAGTACTGTTATTTTATCTACAATCTTAATTGTTTAAAACCACACTCATGTTTACTAGTTAAGCTACCGTTGTCTTTTTTTGCGAGCTCATTTTCCGGTTTTTATACTTTTTGAATTGTATCTATAAACAGTCTCGCATTAATTATAAATTATACTATAAACCCTTAAATAAAAGTATGATCAACGTTTTGTAAGCTGTTTTGTTTGTTTGCTTCAAATTTGAATTTGAGTGAGTAACATCTAAGTTTCGGTCTTTCTTCCCTGACGTAAGTTTGTATTGGAGCATTTTGCATATTTTTTGAATGGGGGCCCAAAACTATCTTGTTTTTTATGTCAGTAGCATTATGGGACTTTGTATCTACATTAAAAAGCTAATGTGCACAATATAATCTAAGGTTTGTACTGTTGCTGCCCCACATCTAGGCTATCGGTTTACCAGGTTTGCCTGGCCTCGTAAAAGTTATCGTTGCAAACCTACTTTATGACTTATTGTTCTTGCACTTTTAATGATTTAACAGTTACACCCGTGGGACAGCATAATCAACTATAGTAGTCACGAATGCAAGATATTTACTGAGCAATCGTTTGATAATTGTTAGCAATTATCCACAAAACCAATCAAGAAAATTCTGATAAAAACAAGAGAAGTTATTGATAATTAAACTCATCATAACATTTTGTCATTCTTGGTCCATTTTAATTGATAAGATCGAGGAATTAGAATAATAAAGGAATAAGATTGAGGAGGAGGGATTGAGGAAGTCGTGATACGTTTATGATATGGCGTTAAAAACACGCCTCTGATTTGCATAGACAAGTTTTTCACTCTGTGATATCGCTAACTGAAGGGATTTTTAGAATCCGTCCAATGATTATGAATCCTTGTACGATTTCATTTCAAATAATCCCCGTGTTGACACGCAAGAGGAAGGAAAATGATAAATCTATGCTACACAGCGTAAATCCCTTTGCATAGCCACAAGAGCAATAAAAGATTCTGCATTGAATCATAATTGAATCCTGCGTATTGTTGCCCTGAACTAGGCGAACATAAGTCACTAGAAGTCAATTGACAACGCAACACGAGTAATATGACTCATTTAACAATAACGAGGTGTAAATGTGAACTGTCATTAATGCAGAGAGTTTATTCGAAGTATCTCGTTTGAATAGAATGTTCTTCGATTGTTTGAAGATGATGTAGTGTTACTACTTCAAATATCGTCCCTATCTTCTTTAAAACATTCGCTGCTGCTCAACCTTTTTGGACTAATAATTTTGACTGATGACAAATGATTGTTAGTCAATCATGCGTCAAGCTGGCTTGATATGCCTTAAAGCATCTAAAAAGGCTGTGATAAACAAAGCACTCGCATAGTGTGTAACTGGATAGACCATGGAATAACTATCAAGATACTTTTCACCATCTAAAGTATGAACCAACATTGGGTTAAATATTTTATAGGAAGCAGCTGTTTTCGATGCCATCCATTCCTACGAAAAGATATAATAAAACGGCAACAAAAGTAAAACAACGAGCTCGATGGCTAGTATACTTTGGCCGATGATGATGAAAGAAAAGTGAATTTAGATTAGGCTAAAATAATTATCCTTTCCAAGAGTGCTTACGACGTAACCCTCGTCACAAAAATTAGCGGGTAACCGATTCGCAATGCTTTACCAATTCAATTAGTATGTGAGGAAGTCGTGACACGGCTCTGTGGATCTTTTAGCACTTGACGACCTTTCTCATTCCGGGTTTTATAATAACAACCTTCAGTTTTCTCTCCGTGGTAAATATTTGCTGCTTATATAGTGTCTGATCGCATGAAACTTTTAAGCTTCTCGTAAATCATACTCAATCGAACACGGAAACCATCTTTTAGATTATTGGCATTTTTGTTTATTGTGAAACTACAATCATAAAACGCTCACATAGTGATTGATATTTTCGAACAAAACATTCCTGTTATAGTAGACGGGTAAAGAAAAATCTGTGAACATTAGCGTTAACCATACGATAATATTTGATGATGTTGTTAGTGTATTACAATCTAATCTAACTGTTGAAATCTGTTTTGACTTGACTAAATAATATATCGGATTAGGAAACGGATTATAGTAAATTAGTGATAATCCTCCTTTTGAGCTTTGGAAAGGACGTACATCAAAGAGCATGTGATTACTACGTACTTACATCGCTAACGCTTTATGGAACGTCGAAGGAAACTTAAAGAATAATATTGCGGTCCATTTCCATAGAGAATGTAATCACTACGATTGTAAGTTCATAAAACTAAAAGCAGTAGAAACGATGCCCTTATACATTTCTTTCTTTTTTCTTTTCTGATTCATCACCCTTATTCCTCTGGTTTCCAGCATGAGTACAACAGCCAAAATCAGCAATATCAGCATTCGATAACATTTCCCTTAAACAAACTAATGGAAAATCTCCCCACGTTCAAAAACCACTTGCAACTCTGCTTTATTATCTATCTTCGTTAGTAAACTTATCCTGCTTTATTCATATTCCAAAATGTAAGACGCATTGAAAACAAATTGAAGAGTTGGTGCTACTACTACTCTACTCTGCCAAGCCAAACGGCTCTTTATGGCTTTTTAAATTCACCAATTTGCATAAGTTGTGTAATGTGTCAAACCTCAGTATCTTATTTTCGTATCTTTAAAAGTTCTGATGGTTTTGGCTTGGTTTCCGGACTTATATTTACATTTCAAATGCCCTTGTCGCACAGTTTGATTTGAGTAATCTACTCGGTATGACCAGTATGCATGCACTCTTCTACGTCATCTAGCTGAATATAATGACGTTTTCCCTTAAACGGTTTTCACTTTATCCCGATTATCATAAACTTACAGCGATTAAGCTTCTGTTTGTAGTAATCGCTTTAGGCTATCATCAACTTTAAAACCAGTAGGAGCCTGAGACCATAATGATGATCACCGTCGTTCGTTCTTAGCAATCATTTTATGTACTATAAGTAAGAGTGATACTTAAATATTGTTTTTTAAGTGAACGTGAGACAGTTGAGTAACTACGACGCAAGTTATTCTAATATATGTAGGTAGACTTTAGTTCTTTGTGATAATATTACTCAAAGTAACGTTACCTGAGAAGAAAAGAACAAAAATATTAGAATCGTACCTACGTCCTCAAAAAAGAACCGATCATTGGAGATCGATTCGTTGTTGGCGATCCTTGTATGCCCAGCAGTGGATGTTGCAATGAGCGACTGATATTGATGTAGTGTGTTAAAATGATTGCAAATTATTTCAATTTCACCTTCTTTTTCGTGTTATTTGAATAAGTGGTCAGGAATTTGTTATTATGGATCTAAGATTTTCACACGAAACATTAAGCATATTTCTACAAATAACTTTACCCTCGTAGTTTAAAGGTATAAGGTGAAACTTTAAATAGACGTGTCGATTACGTAAACCTAAACATGTTTGTTTACCATCGTCATCTATCGTATTGTCATTTGTCAAACCTATGTGTCGTAATTAGGGTTGGCAACTTTTTTTACGAAAATAAATCTAAATAATGGAATAAGGATGGATTTTTGAGACGGTACATTAAGGGCAGGTACCTTAACCGTTATTATAGTTACAGGAAAACGTTCCTGGGAGAACTTCCATAATTTTTTAACATATTCTGAATTGCATTCACAGATTTTGGAAAAAAGTTACCGTTAGCAAAAAAAATGCTAAAAAAATGCTAAAATACTAAAAAAAATTGTTTATGCCAATCGATCCTATTTCATGTGGGGATCAAAAGACTCTATGGGACCATTCAAGGTATGAGTACTAGAAACGACAGAAATCGCCAAAAACTTTTCCCATACATTTTGTACGGAAAAACGAAAAATCTTCTCGAAATATTTTTTATTGCCAAATGATCCTATTTCTTACTGTGAACAAAATACTCTTAAGGCCTACTGAAATTTGAGTACAGAAACTACGTAAGTCACACACAACATCGTCTTCACACGCAGACCCAATCTTTTACGACAAAAAAGCAGAATATTTAAAAAAGTTAAGGTCTCCCAGGAACGTTTTCCTGTAACTTAACGGCTAAGGTACCTGCTCTTAATGTACCGTCTTAAAAATCCACCCTGTATACCTCTCTGACAAGTATAAAAAAAGCATTTGCAAACAAAAAAAGTATTTTTCAATAAGACAAACAACATTGACTGTCACTTTTGTTGTTTGACAGTTTTCGCAGGTCATCTTGCGTTCCGTTTTTCCATTCAGTTATTGTTAGCTTACAACAACGATATTGCGTTTCGTTTCTAAGCTAGAAATAAAGGATCTTCGATACTTTTTTTTATTCAAACGTATAAAGTATAATGAAGAAAGGGGTGGCGACACCTTTTAGATTATTTTTTAAACAACATACAATTTGAGCTACTTTTTAACGCGAGGTCTACAGCTCACGGAGGGAGCCACTAGTAAAGTATAGTTGGCAACCCTAGCCGTATCGTAACGTATCTCGTAACATATTGTAGGTAGCTCGGAGGTCGTGTCAAATTTATGTACCTACCTTTATGTTAAACAGATAATGTAACTCGGCATACTAAAATAAGAAGTGAAGATGCGAAAAAGTGAAAATTCTGAAGAAAAAATAACATTCCTACCAAACATTGAAGAGATAATGGTTCATAAATTACCGTTAGTTGTGTTTACTGCATTTGCTTTGAGATTATGATAACAAGCCACTCTGTTTATGCTTTAGTTATTCATACTAACAAAACGCTTAGAAGAAAACTATAAATAGGTTAATCTCTGGGTTTAAAAAGAGGTTTAAGAAATTACCTACTATGAATGCTTTTTCGCATGTTTTTAAACAATCCAACAGTTTAATGTATGTAAGCTCAAAAATTATAATAAAATACCTGCCATCGATGACTAATTTTGTAGTAAAATGTAACAATTTTTTTTTTCATAAAATTTAGATCATTCATTTACATAGATCAGCCCCCTATCTAAAGTCTGTCCATCCTTACTTGTCTTATATGGTAAACAATCTTCACCCATCTCTTTATTGAAATAATCATTTATAAAATAAAACAAATGGTTTTCGACACATAGATTACGAAATAAATTGTTAATAAATTAACAATGATTTCATAAACTTACTAACATATTTTTAAATAACGATTTAAGTTTAAAAGACGTATGACAACTGTCAAAAACTGTTTACTAAATAAGACAAGTAAGAATGAACAGATTCGACTGTACGTAACTCTGTTAGCACCTGAAACTGACAGATTTAATTAATTAAAAAAAAATCAATTGGTTTCAGTCGATTTCAATCAAGAATTGTTAGCAAGAGAGTTACGTAATCAGGGGGCAGGGTTCACTAACTAATTTAATAAAGTTTCGCTCACTAATTTTAGTGTAGGATCTAAAATAAAAATTAGTTTTTATTGCAATATTATGTTCCGTTTTATTTTGACATGCTTCTCCGTTGTCCACAGTGGAAAACCCGAATTACGAACAGGGATACTTCGGACCATGGATCATGTGCAAGAAAATGTACTACAACCGGGAGAAGTGCGGGGAAGATGTCTCGAAGTTTCGACCTTCCGGTGAGTTGCAGTAGCATACACACATTACACACATCAAATATCACCTTGAGATGAGGACAGACTAAGCATAGGTACATCTACCTACCACAATACCTACTCGCTATTTTGTTACTAAAACCACAGAATAATTCCATTCCAATTCCAATATTGTTATAAAAATATTTGACTTCGTCGTCGTAATATTTCGTTCGTACTACAGTAAAACCGTAGTTGTGCAATGGCAATCAATGACGCAGTTGTTAATGAAAAATTTACTGAGTATGGATTCGCTTCGGAAATGCGGATTTTACGTACCTACGCTACGTGTAACTAATGATCGAAACTTAAATTATATAATAGTATAAAAATGCTACTTTATTATAAATTTAAAAAAGAGATAAAAAACATTGAAAAGAATAACGCTTCTACATCATGTATCAAAAAACCCTGTCAGATACTGAAACAGGCATAGACATAGAAAAATTTTGGCTGCGCTCAAGGAAACAGGTGATATGTTGCTAAAACTGAACAACATTCTCCAAGAAACATAGGTCGAAAAACGAAAAAAAAAATTTCATACTCCCACACAAAATATATTGGTCAGCTGACCGAATTACTATGGAAAGGCAAAAATTAGTTTCTCGACCTATGTTCCTTGGAGAAAGTTGTTCAGTATAATTGATTACTTTATCAGGTATTTACCAATATATTCATCATCATGATTTTGTTTTCTCTGTTTAGTTGTTTACCAACGTTTAGAAATACCTACCTACCAAAAAATACAAACAAAATTTTGTATTCATCCTTATTTAATTTTGACATTATCTTTTTTCGACATGTTTATAATTTATAAAGTACAGTACTTACCATAGACTTGTTATATTACTAGCGTAGTACTTACATAATTTGAAACAAAGCAGTTCTTATTTTGTTCACTAATGTGAAAAGCATGGGCTTGTAAAATATAAATAACTTCGTAACTGCCCTTGAGCTCAATAGAATATGACATCAATGATGTCTGTTGATCTGTTCTATGTCGAGAAAATTTATGTTGCCCACAAACAATACACCTTTAAATGTTCTGAAACTTTTTGAAGTTTATTACTGAGAGATTCTTACTAGGTTATTCTAACAAACGTTACAGAACACACTTAGGTGTAGTTTTCTTTAAAAATATAAAAAAAAAATACATTTCTATCGGTTACTGGGCTGCATCAATCGTCTTTCTACGATACTGCGAATTGGATGCCTATTTCGTATGATTCGAATTCAATAGGTACTTAATTTACCATAATCGTGAGTAAATAGTGTCACGGAGTGGGACAAACATCTCGTTCGGTTATCGCCATTGTTTTTATGTAATAGGCCTGCTTAGCAAGTCTTGATTATTTTTCTTTTTTCCTAAGAATAATAATCCTTGCACGAAACCGTGGTGCAAGGATTATTTTTTCCTCATTCGCAACTGGTTACGAACATACGGTTTCGTATGCGGCCGAAGGGGATTGTTTACAGAAAACCTTTGAATTCGTTTTAACCGTTTCATCAAAGTAAAATCTTTTCGTAGAAGCAGTGCTTGCGTTTCTTCGTAGGCAAAGCATTGATTACTTTCAAACCCCAAATGTTCCCAGTGACCTATTTTGCCGGGTGAGTTCCCCCATGAATGTTAAGGGAAACGTTACCACACTTTCCCGTTTCGTTTCAATGTATATCTTTTGTCCGCTACTTCGGTGTGGAATTTTGTTTCCCGAGTATTTTGGGAATAATAGTAACCCCTTCTTCGAGGTCCAATTCATCCTACTTATCCTACTAATATTATAAATGTGAAAGTTTGTGGGTTTGGATGTTTGTTCCTCAATCACGCAAAAACTATTGAACGGATTAGGTTGAAATTTGGCACACAGATAGTAGATAGCCTAGATTAAAACATAGGATACTTTTTATCCCGATATTCCCACGAGAAAGGGAACCACGCGGGTGAAACCGCAGGCGGTCGCTAGTTTGTAAATAAACTAAACCACAAAATATATAATTAAACCTTAATCAATCAAAAGTGTTGCAGTCGTTTAGGCGTGAAAATGTAACACATACGTTTCAAACAGTTATTTTTTGCAATTTTAATAGTGTAATGGATGTATTCTCTCGCTTTGCTTCAAGTACTAATTTCACAAGCTTGAAAATATTACAGTAGCATACGTATATGACAGTTACAACGCTTTTGACATTAAAAAGTTGAAGTTATGAGCAGTAATCATTAACGCAACACAAACAAAGTATGCATAATTTCATAACATCAACATAAACAATGATGTTAATTGCATGATTAGTTTAACTGTTATCACTTAAATAGAAATAAAGAGACAGAATGTAGATTTTCATTTATTTCTTAAACTTAGAAGAACTTACGACTTTTTAATGTAGCTTTTTAAATGATGCTGGATTATTTAGTTAAGCTTAAGGTTTAGAAATTGAAGCTAAGTTCACGGGTCCTTAAATCTCTTGTTTGTTGTAGTTTACTGTGCAAAACTGCAATGACTTGTGTTTGTGCAATAAATAAACTATTATTATCATTTAAGTTTAAAGTTGAATTCAACATTGATATTTAAATTAAGTGGAACTCGTAAAAACTATCCCTTAAGCAACATGACACCGATCGATGTAACAGTATATTTTGCCGTGAGGGGTGCCGTTGTCAAGTAAGGCACGGGGCCAGGAAATTTAACGACCTGTCTAGGAAAACCATAAACAATCACTAATGTGACATGTTAATTTATTGGAGTAAAAAGATGAAACGCATGAACACAAAAGAAATAGAAAAAAATATACGTAAACAAGACGTAAACTCAAGATTTCTTAAGTAATGTTCGGTTCAAATTCTTCGTTACTGAGTTCATTCTTCATTGAGTGAAATGGATTTGACAATAATTAATTAAGATAATTATTTTAATAGAAAAAATACTAGAATAAATCGACTTATCCGTAGCAGCTCAGACGGGACTCGAACCCGCACCCTTGGGATTCCGGACCAATGCACTAACCAATTATGCTACCGAGTCGCCAGTGGGAGCGGCGAAATTTTCTAGTACTTTTTACGTTCCATTTGTTCGGTTAAGGACAGATTCTGTTTAGGACAGATTATGTTTACGACAGATTCTGTTTAGGACAGATTCGCTTTAAGACAGAAATACAATCGAGTACAAAATTCATACCCAAAGTTAAGGACAGATTCGGTTTAGGACAGATTAAGTCTAGGACAGATTCTGTTGATGACAGATTCGCTTTAAGACAGGAATACAATTATTGAGTACGAAAATTATAGTCTTACTGATGCTGACTGTGAGTGTGTGTGATGGCAGCCAACTTTTTTGTTTGTTTGTATTTTTTTTTCGATAAAGTCCGGTTTCGGGTACTATTTTTAAAAGAAAACAGCAACGCAAAGTTAAAAATAACAAAAGTAGAAAATGGCGACTTAATTTGTTTTTCCTTTTTTTCGACCAAGTAACATTAAAATAAACCCAAGAACAATGTTGACCGCCCTCTCGACCTTTATTCGTCATTTCTAACTTTGCATTGCTGTTTTCTTGTTACAATATTGCCTATAATTTATAATTTATTCCACAAACAACATACATTGTATCGGAAATTATAAATCGTATTAAATGAATACAAGTTATAAATAAAACATAAACAACAAAAATCAAATACACTTTTTTCTATCATTTAAATATTCATCAGTAGAATAGAAACATTTTTTCAATAAGAAAGACTTAAGAATCTGTCGTAAACCTAATCTGTCCTAAACAGAATCTATTCATAGGACGTTGGCATTAAAAACATTTTTTCGCTTGCCAGTACAAAATCCGTCTTAAAGCGAATCTGTCCTAAACAGAATCTGTTGTAAACCTAAATCGAAATCGAACCGAATCTGTCCTTAACCGAACAAAGGTTACGTTCACGCTCTAAGGTGACGCTTCTTCACATTGATGGAATAACGCTGGCTTACAGCGTGAACGTAAAAAGTACTAGAAAATTTCTCCGCTCTTACTGGCGACTCGGTAGCATAATTGGTCAGTGCTCTGGGCCGGAATCCCAAGGGTGCGGGTTCGAGTCCCGTCGGAGCTGCTATGGGTGAGTCGATTTTTTCTATTAAAATAATTAATCAAATTTATTTAATAACTAGCGGCCCGCCCCGGCTTCGCACGGGTGCAATGTAGTTACTAAATGTAAAACTGTGCTAATGTGGTGTCAGTGTAAAGTTATTAGATTATACTACAGGATACATATACCTAGGAGGACGACATATACCAATACGACGTACGCAAGGGGTGTTATAATATAATTGACGTGTGTGTGTGTCTGTCTGTCTGAGGCAACCAACCTAGCTTCCAAACTTATGGATCGATTTTAATGAGGTTTTTATGCATAGTTTAAGAGAAGCGTATAGACGGCGGGAAGCGACTTTGTTTTATACTATGTATAGCTTTTGCCCGTGAGTCCGCCCGCGTGGCAGTCGGTAATCGTTGTAAGTCTTTTATTTAATAATTAATTAAATAAATCTAATATAACGATAGCTACGAGTATGATTCCGGTAGCCAACAGTCGACTGAACGAACGTACATAATTTGCCAAGTTATAAAAAATAATGATTTGACATTTGCGACATCTCTAGTTAGCGATAACCTTCATTAAACCCATACATTTTCGATAGCGAAGTTGATTAATCGTTTTTGCAAATTAATGTGATTGTATCGTTGAATTGTGTACTTATTTTGAGAACTATTTGTTTCTACTGGTACCGTTTATAAATGATTTTCCATGAAAATAAACTTACGATTTTCTACGTAATAAAGGTAGATTACATGATCAGTCTGGCATTAGTCCATTCCATCAATCTGTATAGAATAACGGGCCTTATTCATAAACGCCCAATAATTCAATTTTAGCTATTGCACCGTTAAAATAGGTTTTATCTTTAATCATTTATCACAAGAGTAAAAGAAACAAAACACTTTATAAGCCTCCTATAGCTTTGCTTGTTTTAATGAATAAGGCAGTTTGAATTTTTCAGACTAATGATCTAAAAGTACCAGACTGATAAAATGGACTGATGCCAAACTGAACATGTAATCTCCCCCTTACTTTAGAAATTTTGCCGCTTCTTCATAAAAACGTAGACATCCGTGTTTATATACAATCCAACAAAGTCTTTGTTCTCTATCAACTACTTATTGATTTTCTTTCACAAAGTAAAGCGAACTCAATGATAGTTCAACTCCATACCCAGCCGACCGAATCAAATTGAAAGAAATTATTTTTCACGCATCTCTTAAAGATTTGTTTGGAGATTGGAAATCACTGTAATTGTAATGTCATAGTAATATGAAATCGTTTATTTATAGTAAATAGTTTTTAAAGTTACTTTTTAATCGTGACCAAAACAAGAGGTGAATGAACTATTGTTTTGTTCACTGGCGCGTAATTTATGTCATGTTAGTGTATATTTAATTTGATCATGTTCAGTCTATGAGAATAAAACCGGCCAAGTGCGAGTCGGACTCGCGCATGTAGGGTTCCGTACCAAAATCCGGAAAAAAATATGTTTGTTGTATGGGAGCCCCCCTTAAATATTAATTTTATTCTGTTTTTAGTATTTGTTGTGATAGCGGCAACAAAAATACATCATTTGTGAAAAATTCAACTATCTGCCTGTTGTCGTTATTAATAACGAGCAAAAAACGGGAAAAAAAATCACGTTTGTTGTATGCCCCCCTTAAATTTCAATTTTATTCTGTTTTTAGTATTTGTTGTTATAGCAGCAACAGAAATACATCATCTGTGAAAATTTCAACTTTCTAGCTATCACGGTTCATGAGATACAGCCTGGTGACAGACAGACAGACGGACAGCGGAGTCTTAGTAATAGGGTCCCGTTTTTACCCTTTGGGTACGGAACCCTAATAATAATAACGATGTATTTTTTTTATTTACACCTTCATGTATTAGTAAATAACGCATCGGATTGAGCGTGCGTCCGCGTAGCTAATCGGAAAATCCCTAGGGAACCTTTGACAGGGTTTTTTGAAGTGAAAACTTCTTTAGCGGCGTTGTACGCTTTTTTTTAATGGGGAAAAAATGCTAAACTCGCGTCAGCAAGAATCACGTGACCCTGATCCAAAATTCGTAAGACGGATGTGACGGATGGAGAGTAGACAGCCGGCGGCGGAAGTATCCCCCTCTCTTTCTACGGGGCGCGGTGCAAATGGCGGCGCGTCATTTCAAGACGCAAACATTTGTGTCACCATAGCAACGCGCTAATTTTTTAATTCAATGTCAAATCTCTAGATTTTCTGTCAAGCTATGGATAAGACTTTCGTACAATACTGTTCTGTATTCGTAAATTCAAATGCACAGTAAATTCTTAAGACGGCAATTCGTGCAAAATTATTCCCTAACCATTAAAAAAAATTACACAACGTTAATATTCAAGTTTTCACTTCTGCCGGCACTCCCGGAGTGCAACCCGATTTTTTTTTATCCGGGGCAAAGGTTATAATATGCTTTAATCAAGGCTATAAAAAAAAGTGTTCCAAATTTCATCCAAATCCGTTCAGCGGTTTTTGGGTGATTGAATAACAAACATCCAAACTTTCACATTTATAATATTTGCAAGTTGTTTGTCTTATGAACGGTAAAAAAGACTGTTAGCTATTAAATTAACATTGCTCCAATATTATTAATAAATGCATCATTGTCGTAATCGAAAAGTCTAGCAAACATCATTAATTTCGTACTTAAAACCTTTAAGTACGATGCAGCCTATTGCTTGATTTCTATTGCCTATTTTTTACGCTTGGTCATAATAAACATCAACTCGAATTCTGTAATTAAATGTAATGAAAAAAGTCCGCAATTAAAATATTTCGTCAGTTAATTAAGAGAAACTTTCTCCTATCATAGTACTTCGGCAAATTGAAAATGAAATACGACTAATTTCCTAATTGATTTGTTACGAGACACCACACCTTTATAGCACTAGTGTCTTAATAGATATTAGTAGCAATATCATAGAATTTAATAAGTACATATTACCAATGCGTTTGTTTTGTCGTAAGGAAAAGCAATCAACTAGCTATTATCATTAAAATCGATGGGGAGATAACGTAAATAACGGTATCATAATTTAGAACGGTTCACATTATTTATAATTATTTACATCTATATTTTTGATATTGAGAAACATCAGCACTGGACTCGAAACTATAGGCTTAATAGATGCCGCTGGATTTAATCATAGCGTGCTTTTCCAGGATTTTAGCTTTTACACAATATATTTTAGCTTGTCCGACAACTTAACCCCAATTCTTCACTATTAACTATTTTATCAAAGCCAAATTATTAAATGCAATATGTTTGTAGTACCTATGTGCCAAATACAACTGATTGTCGGATGGAGCGCCATGCTGCTACAATGCTGTCAGTATGGATGGCGGCACAAACACCAGGACCGCACGGTGCGTGACATCACGGTCCCGTAAGTCCTGTGTTATAGTGCAGGAATTAGTAGGGGGTTTAGTAGGTAGTGCCCCGGTGAGTCCCACATACCTTCGGGCTCAGACCAAATAAAAAAGGGAAGACGTAGTCCTCTGAACAAAGCAGTGAAGCCGACAAAACTACGCCTTGGCGTGTACATACACAGTTACACGCACACACATGTAACGAAACTACGCCTTTTCTTAACAGCCAGCGTGCGAAGCGGACGTACCAGGACGTACTAATAAATTATAAATTTCACCAAAGGAATTGCCGAATTGTGTAGTGAAAAGGTGTAAAAACTAATTTTCGACACATAAAAAGCAGGATGGAGTCACATTTCACACGTAAGTAAAATTGGAAACTAATATTTTCACTAATTCAAAATAAACATTAAGGTATTACTTGAAACACAAAACTATTTTCTATTTTAAACCTGTTATTGGGTAACATGGAAAGTAACGTAACGTTATTTGTTTTTTTTTTAAATAACGCGTTAATTATTTCTGTTTCTGGACTGTTTTTACCGACGACGGACGGAACGGAATGGAGGCGGTATATGCGTTTGGGGTTAGAATACTGTGATCCATCAGTATTTAATCAGGGGCCTATTTCATAAAAGATAAGTAAATTTACTATAACAATTTACCATTGTTGTTATTGGGGTAGAACTGTTTCTTAATAATTATAAAACATAATTTCTACCCCAATAAACTACTACAATGGTAAATTACTGTACTTTTTCATACTTTTATGAAATAGACCTCTGATTAAAATACTGATGATCTTAGTATTTACCACGCGTGTTTCGTCGGAAACTACCTACTGGGCCGATTTCAATGCAGTTTTTGTCGTTTTTCAAAAATTACTAAACCGATTTCGCTACAGCTTTCTGTTATGGTTTTTGGCGATGCTTCTTAGATAAGTGTTATAGTATTTAGCCGCTAGGGAGTGCTGCAGCATCATGTTCTCCTTTATCTCCATAACGGTTTGACCGATTTAAATGCTGTTTTTACCCGACTGCAAGAGGGTTATGTTTTTCGCACGTATCTTCTATCTTGTATGTATGTAATATTCTTTATTACCTCATATCTTTTAAACGGCTGAACGGATTTCTATGATTAAGATATCGTTAGATTCGTCTTGTCAGCCCAATTGTTCTTAAGAAGATGGCGTTCTAAAAAACTTCTTAAAAAGATGGCGTTTTAAAAAACCAACATGGCGGCTGTACGGTGCTATTATACGTAGTGAAAAAAATAATTTTTTTTTAGAATACTGCAATATGGGTATCAAATTAAAGGGCTTATTATGAAGATCTCTAAAAGGTATATCATGACCGTAATATATGATAACTAAAAAGATATAAATAAAAAAATAAATTATATAATTAAAAAACCCGCCTGCATAAAAAGACAAGTCAACTGAAAAGATGGAAACAAGATTAAATATTAAAGGCAACATAATAACATGCAGTCGGAGGTATATAATTCAAATAATTCATAATGTCACTTTCTTTATGCATGCCTCTGACAGCATGTTATTATGTGGCCTTTAATATTTAATCCTGTTTTCATCTTTTCAGTTGACTTGTCTTTTTATGCAGGCGGGTTTTTTTTAAACAAGATAAAGTATGAACTCTTTAAAAAATTTAAAATTAAAAGCAAAATTTAAAACTTTGAAAAAACTCACGTCACTTAAAATAGTTATTTTTAATCCTGCAATCCCTGATGGAAATGGAATATTGTGTCTCATTTTCCGGGCTTAAAGGATTAAGTGAAAAAAAATAGGTATTCTTAACAAAGGCAAAATAAGTAGTTTTACGTAAATATCTGCCTTAAATCCTACTTAAATTAATTTAGGTAGGGTACTATACATATTGAACGAAGGATGTCATGAGTTTGACTGATGGAAAGAACAAATCACATCATGCAACCATCAGTCACTACATTACACGGTAGGTTAATCGTTAGTCACAGCCCGTGACTGTGGTTAAACTGACAGCAAAACCTACCGTGTAATGGATGCCTAACATGTCAGGACAAACATCTTGCCTTAAATACACGAAACTTTAGTATTCGTTAGTTTTATTTTTTACATTTTTCCTATTTCCTTCCTACTTCCGCCACTACTTTTAAAGCGAGCTACTCACAGCCCTGCATGCAGGGCTGTGAGAAGCTCACTTTTTATATCTATCATTAGGCGACGGCTACACGTGTGATCCATCAGTATTATTTATCAGGGATCTATTTAATAAAAGAATGAAATAGTACAGTAATTTACTATAGTAATAGTTTATTGGGGTAGAATTATGTTTTATAATTAATAAGAAACATAATTCTACCCCAATAATAACTGTGGTAAATTATTATAGTAAATTTACTAATCTTCAATGAAATAGGCCCCTGATTAAATACTGATAGACACAGTACCAGGCGTGTAGCCGTCGCCTCACACCCGAGTCAGAATAGCTGAATGCCTATCATAGTCTGCGTCTCTTTCATTAGTTATAAATAAAAGAGACGCTTTGATAGCCATTCAGAAAACTGACAAGTTTTAAGAGCTTGTAATACCCCCCTTTGGGACCGTATTATGATCTCTTGAATCCAGGCAGTTTTTTATTTTGATTCTGATATGTGATAAATAACGTTATTATTTCATAACGCGTTATTTTTATAACATTGAGGTAATATGAATTACTATGGCAACACCGGCTCACACACTAGTGCATGAAAAAACTGGCTTCAGTCCCTTGCTTGGAAGACACCGTCTTCCCTTTTTTATTTGGTCTGAGCCTTCGGGATGCATAAAAGCATTCCCCCTGCTATAAAAAAAAGCACTGGACTCGAAACTATAGGCCACACAAAGCTTTACAAAAAGCTGAGCTTTATAATGCTGTCAGCATAGACGGCGCCGAAATATGGGGCCACTATAACAGACAGGTGTAGCCTGTCCATATTTTAACATGATGCATTTAATGAGACAATTTTGCTTTGATGAAATAGTTCACAGTGAAGAATTGGGGTGAGTTGTCGGACACGCTAAAATATATTGTGTAAAAGCTAAAATCCTAGGAAACCACGCTATGATAAATCAGCGCCATCTAAATGGCCTATAGTTTCGAGTCCAGTGCTTTTTTTTATAGTAGGGGGAATGCTTTTACGCATCCCGAAGGTATGTGGGACTCGCCGGGGCACTACCCACTAAACCCCCTACTAATTCCTGCTTTAACACACAGGACCTACGGGACCGTGATGTCACGCACGGTGCGATCCTGGTGTTTGTGCCGCAATGGGCCCAACCATAGATGTAGCACATCCCTTCAGGTCTCGAGGACCATCTAACTTGCGAAGACTAGGGGGGATTAAGGTGCGCATAACGCCTTCTCCTTGCCCCCAGCCTCCGCCGTCTGTGGAGTCGGCCCGATTGCGGGTCCGCTTTCCGGAATCGCTCCATGAGGCCTCCTTTTCTCAAAAAGAACTCGAAAAGACAAACTCAGAAAACTAGAGAACGGACAATAATTAATTATACTGTCAAAGAATAGCTAATTAATCATAATCATACAAACCATAACCGAACCAAAAGCAACAAGTCGGTCATTGCATGTCTCTCATGGCGTTTTTCATTAGTACTTAACATATTTGACACTAACATTTCGCATGTCACATGCGGTTAATTTCGTACTTTAGGGTTTGTTAAGGGTAAGTTTGTTATCTAAAATAACGTCATTTACGTTGAGTATTTTGTGGGTTTTAATAGTATAACCACGCCATATTCACCCATTAAAATTTGGTTGATGTACGATGGAGGTTTCAATTTTAAAGTTGTACAAAAAGGACAAGTAGGTATAACACGCATGTTTTCTAATAAAATTTGCAATGCAAGTGCAAAGCAAAATGCAAAACAAAAGCTCTTCAAGTACGTCTAAAATATCAGGGTAAACTTGACAAAACAGCTTTTAAAAGTCTGATGTAAACAACTGATTTTAGTAGCTATATTACAGTTGCGCGCCTTCGCAATGATGTCATCAAAATTTTGGTCAATGCAACCAGTGTCAGTAACCTTTAAATGTATCTGCAAACGGTATACATTGTATTTGTATGTTGTACGGTGTTATGGCTAATTTATTTATTAATTTTAATTTTGAATTTACTCTATCACATTTTGTTTCACTCGGAACATTATGAGCTTGGATTTACTTTACAGATTTTTGATCGCATAGAAATTCCTCATAGTGTTTGGGTAATCTGTTTTAATAATTATATCTTCTTTCTCATATGATATTTTAAACAGTTGTTTGTGGAATTTGTCAACTATTTCTATACTTAAATTATCACTCAATTTTAGTTCTATCGCTTTGCTAGTATCTTCTCTTGCCTATAAAGGTTTCTAATGCAAACCTGTACCGGGAGATATCATTAGATTTCACTCGGCCGCTGAGATAGTTCGAGCTTTTTTATGTTCCCACACTTGAA
Organism: Agriphila geniculea; assembly: GCA_943789525.1. Lineage (NCBI taxonomy): Eukaryota > Metazoa > Arthropoda > Insecta > Lepidoptera > Crambidae > Agriphila > Agriphila geniculea. The sequence continues at coordinate 6,216,517 of OX038886.1, read as the reverse complement.
GGGTCTCCTTGATCCGCTTATAAAAAGTGGAGCAAAGTTTCCGGACTTTTATTTTTAAAGATATGAAAAAAATTAGATGATAAGAAATGGGGATGGTTCGTGTCTATGAAATCTTTCGAAATAGCTATTTCAATATGACACAACGGTAAATAATACGAATGCGGATTTTAAAACTATGCTTTGTGTCTTAATTTTTTCTTATTGTTATATTAAAACTGCAGCTTTTTTGAGTTCTTGAAATAACCGTAGAAAAAATTGGCAACGTTAAAACTTCATAAATAGCAAGTCAGAAAAGTTAAAAGTCTGTTAACATTTCTATAATATTCGATTACCCACTTCCCTTCTTTCGTCTTCGTATCACTTTACTACTCAAGGTTGCCTGAAGAAATTGTGATTGCTGTCTGTTACAAATTTTTCCCGTCTTTAAAGTATTTCTATAATATTATTAAAAATTTAATACTTGCATCTTTGCTATTTAAAACGTTAAATCCAAATATCTTTCGAAAACGATAGCGACAATTTGCAATTGTGACTTTGTCAATAAATGCGTTTTTAGGGTTCCGGGACCCTATATTAAGACTCCACTGTCCGTCTGTCAGTCTGTCACCAGGCTGTATCTCATAAACCGTGATAGCTAGACAGTTGAAATTTTCACAGATGATGTATTTCTGTTGCCGCTATAACAACAAATACCAAAACAGAATAAAATTAATATTTAAGAGGGGCTTCCATACAACAATCGTGATTTTTTTGACGGAACCCTTCGTGCGCGAGTCCGACTAGCACTTGGCCGGTTTTTAACTATAAAACTAACTTACCCTTAACAACAAAAGCCTAATCTCATTAAGCCTGGCCGTGCGTCATTGCCCGCAGTCCAACATTGGTCTGGTCACCGATAACTTGATGTGTTAAGTAAATTGCTTTTTAACTTACCTAGTTGACTTGCAGCTAAATTATCAAAAAGTAGGACTGTGGTTTGTAAATTGTCATTGATAATTTGTGGAAGAATTATGCAGTGGTGTAAGTTCCAATAAACATATTTCTGCTGCCTACAGTGATGAACAGGTAATTTGAATTTAAGTTACGATTCTTTCTTTAAACGTTTATGTAGGGAGAAACCAGTTTTAATCATGATATCGTTTAAGACACGATTTGCTCAGCTTGTGTAATAGATTATGCCAATCGGTATACTCTAGGATAGTATTTCTTTCAGTTTTTTATGAATTAATAGTTTTGGAGTAAGTAATCCTTTAATCTCAAATCCCAGGTTGTCTGTCTACCTTAAAGTTAGTGTCCAAACTACTTCTGTCATTTTAAATACTTGAGTTATTATTAGCTTTAACACTAATTTTATAAAGACATACTTAATAATAAACTTCTTTCAGGATATGGCAACTGGAAATAAATTCAAAATTCTTTACAAAAAGTAATAGATTAGGGGGTCATAACAAATTTGGTAACGATCGCGTAAGTGGCTGACTCTGGGTTCACAGGATGGAGAGGCATATTTATTTAGCATCAGAGAGTGCCTCTCCATCCTGTGAACCCAGAGTCAGCCACTTACGCGATCGTTACCAAATTTGTTATGACCCCCTAGTATATAAAGTTTCGATTGACTAAATCAGAAAGCAAATACAAATTTAATGACGCAATTGGCCAAAAATTCTTTGACTGTAGTTTTTACCTATTGAATTCTTTTAAAATTCGCCAGTATTGCAGTTTCTCGTGAAATACCGTGAAGGCACTAACATTTTAAAAGACGTGTGATTCGAAAGCAGTCACGACAATGTCGAGAGTCGTGATCGTTAAAGTCGCACGCGCTATTTTAACTATAATAGATAAGAGTCAAATTCGCAAAGCAAACCGTGGTTAAATATTTATTTGTAATGCTTATTGTGTTAATATGAAAACAATCTCGTTTTTGTTAAAGCGTTGCTAAATAGCAAGGCCTCATCCTAATCTTCAATGTTTTTAACCGCTTGACTGGTCACAGTTGAAGTTATGGTTATATTATTATCGTTACTAGTGATATTAGTTACTAATATTGTATGTATGGTTTTAGATATTTTCACTTTTTTACCAATTATAAAATGACAATCAATTAACCCATTGCATGTTGATTTGGCCTTTTCTATTATCAAAGTTTTTGTTTCTAAGTGATTTTCGTGCGAATTGGCGAGTCCTATTGGGTTTAGAAATTAATATTCTTCATTGTATTCTCCGTAATGATTAAGTTCACTCGCCTGCCAACGTGTACCTACGTAACGCTAAAACAATTCTATTGTGCAGGCAGTCCAATACACGCGGGTAGAGCGCATTGTTTTCCAAGCATCCCAAGCTATGATATTCCGGTACTTGCTAGTTGCCACAGTTCCAATGACGAAGTTATGTAGATTCATAGTTGTTCCGTTGCTTAGAAGTAAAAGTGAACCTGTTTATTTATTACTCTTATCGCGTAACACCTTTTTAATTTCAACAAGCATTTCCTTAGCGTCTTGATGCGTTTGATATCCTATTTAATATCTTACAAGGTTGATTCTAATCTTGAATTTAAGTCTCTAAAAGCCTCTCCCTGATTCCAAAACGTGGACTAATATTATACCTATCTGGTTTAATCTAAAAAAAACTGGAGTTTAATCTGTCTGGACCAGTAGGGTCCAACTTTTAAGTGAGTATATAATCAAAGGTCGTTCATAATCCAAAAGTCAATTCATGGACGGTTTCCTCAAAGAGCGAAATGTTTGGCACTGAAGACACATTACTCTCGATGCTCTTACATTAATATATCTACGAGTACAATTAAAAATATTATATGTTGATTATAAATATTCTTTCGAATTTATTTGCAACAAGGCAACAATTTGACATTGATATTCATCTTGCTTATGTATGATGCCTAGTGTATGTACGTAGTACCTTAAAAATTAATAGCCTAGCTCATTTATTAAACGGCGCCGTTCAACGACCATTCGCCGAATTTAGAAACAGTCGAATTGTCGAAGACCCGAAAAAAACCATGTATAAAACACGTAACAAAAATATTTTTAGGTTAAGAGCATTTAGCGGTCATTTTTCCATACAAACGTTCTCGACTGTTTCCTCCCTGGTTTTTTACCCTAGATCAATGATTTTCTCAAATGTGATCAATATCATCATTATCTGTGTCTGTGTGTTTTGTTTTGTTTTTAATATTTTTGTTTTTATTAGTTCTCGCCTTCTAGGTTACTTCAAATGCAGCTTAAAACGGCTCTAAAATAACTTATTATTTATCCTCCAAAACTTCTCCAATCGTAGCGAACTTTTGGAAACTGAATGGGAAGGAAATATTCTGTGTAGGACTGTTTTCATTTTTGCATAAGAGCAGTCGAGAGCGATTTTTAATATTATTACTAAGGGTTTTTAGTCGGAGCAGCAGTTTGCACTCCCGCGCGGTCAGCGCGACGGAAATATTGGTTAAAATTCTTAAATCTGAAAAAGGGCTCACTCACTCAGCTAATGTTTCCTCTTTAATGTTATCTGTTTGATTATAAACATTCTTTCCACAAGACGGCTGATGTTTAAATCATGTCTTCTTTTCTCTCCAAAGACACAGTGTGTTGTAGCCTTCGCAAATTGTTTACACGACAGCTGCAGCTACTATGCCAGTCCTTAATTAGCCTCGTAACAATAAAAGGTCGTCACGTCACGTACTACCACTCATGTGCTATCTGACACATTTGCTGCACTTTACGTGCATCACATGTAGAATAGCACCTACCGTCGGCGTTTATGATGTGACTGAACGCTTCAGTACCATGTCACACTAACGATTAGTTCATAAACGGTTGCAATGCAATGCAGCTTACTGAGTAAGCTTAGTGCGATATAATACTAACCTGTTGAGCTATATTTGAGGCTGACCAACAATGCAGGTGTTCAAATTTAAAATTGATTTTTGATTCAATAAGGATTGTCTCATCCATATTGAGCTAGCAATAAAGTGACAGAAGTATGTATTATTTTGGTTTTCCTTATAGAGAGCTATTGAGGAAGGAAATATGAGACATGAGTAACGTAATATTAAATTGAATCATCGTTTCTACACCGTAAATCAAGCTAGTAAAATGATTGAAATTGATTTAACATAACTCCCAAATTTTATGAAATGGTGGTAGTTTCAGTAGATTCTCTCTCTTTTTAGCACTAAATAATTTATAAAATTAAATTATAAATCATCATAAAACAATTAAAAAACTTTTGTTAAATTTTAATTTCTGAACGTCTAAAAAAATTCTTCGCTTGAGGGTAGACTCACGGGCAGCTTCAGTCCCCCGTGACCACGGCAGCTGCAAAGTTGCCGAAACGTCGGGAAAACCAAAAATCAAACCAAATACCAACTAATTACCAAAGTACTTTTAATAAAACCGCGCTAGTATCCGTTAAAAAAAATTGTTTTATTTCATGTCTAGTGAGCGCGTAAGCTTGAGAAGTGAATATAACTGCAATAATTTTTCCATAATCGTTGGCTAATATTTAAATGCTTTTTTTGAACCCGTAGCACCAAAACATGTTCGAAAATAGATCGAGAAACTTACCTAGGTATGCGTTATCGAAATAAAAACCAGTTTATCGCATATAGGAATCCAGATAGTCGATCGCCCACACTTAATAAGTTATATTAATTCTTGTTAGCTAATTCTTCTGCTAATAAGCAGAGGATAGTAGAAGCTTCTAGAGCAGGCATAACGTTAACTTAAATTATTAGTGTGGATATTTCACTATTAGTTTTGTGGTTGCGTATTGACAAAAATTTCAAATTAATTTGACTACCAACTTTTCTTAAACTTGTATTCGTACTCTGGCTCTTTGATCATCATCGCTCAGCGCATTTGCCTCGGCAAAGAATGCTTGCCGTTGGTATTTGTCAATATTTTGCGAATATATATGATAATGATTACCAACACCAGGCGAATATTCGTCCAACAGAATCGTGAAAATCTAAATTCGGCGAATGGTCGTTGAACGGCGCCGTTTAATCAATGAGCTAGGCTGTTAATTTTTAAGGTACTACGTACATACACTAGGCATCATAAGCAAGATGAATATCAATGTCAAATTGTTGCCTTGTTGCAAATTAATAGCAACCATTATGTCATTGACTTCAAGTTCGAAGGTTGTGTGGGCGTTAAGAAATGTATTCAGATACATGGGAATTATAATAATAATGATTATTAATAAATTCAATACAAACTCTCAATACAAAACAAATATGTTTTTTTGATATATAATACTTAAATCATCATAATCAGTTTTAAAGACCGTTGGTGAGAATTTATACAGGCAGACCCATTTTGTTTGACTAGTTCACAGTCGTTTTAATAAAAGCGTTACGTTAATACTATTGTGTTCTGTCATCCAAGACTTATAAAAATGACTTCCATAAAGTTCTTGAAAGTGGCAAAAATTGCAATGCAGTATCTAACAGCGAATTAGTGAGTCACAGCCGTGTCGGCGGAGACGTGCAAAAATGTCGTCTGGTTTAAGATTATGCAGATCGTCGTTGCATATTTTTTTCTATTTAACGGTCGAGTGACACGTAACAGACGATATTATCTGTTGCTATAGTATCAAAATCTTCTAGAATAAAAGGTTTTACCATCTCTGTGGCCAATAGTTCTGAGATTGATTTCTTGGAGCTTGGGTCCATTAAGTTATCCTGAGTTTTGATGATGATACGTCTTAATTAAGCCCGTTTGATTACCACTAACCTTAACAACAATTTTTACTTTGTTGTGTTCCCGCAGTTAGTTATAAGACGGATAGCTCAAGTGCTACCCATGATCTGTCATCATGCGTGACTGCAGATTTTTTACGTAAAGTGCTAAGTAAGTTTGTATAGAAATGTTCTCTATCAAAGTCTGCATAAGTGAAGGAGAGTGTGTGATCCGTTGATAGAAAATAAGAAGCTAGTTGATGATGATGATGCTGAAGTACGCTTCCACCTGGCCTTGTACCTTGATCCTACCTATATCCTTGTGAGGTGAAGGTCAAGGACTTAACTGTGGAGGTTAGAATCGTATCTCGTTTGTTTTTGAGTATATCACCATTGTTGATCATTTTACACGTTTGGTTATTTATTTATTATGTTAGTACTTTAGCAGCCAGTACCATACAGATAACAACATGTTTTCCGTAAAAGAAACAACAATATGCGTTATTATCGATGTTTCACTTGTCACGTACACCATAATGCAATGTTACTCATAATTTATGTAAAATGCTCTTTTCTATTTTGGTTTTCAATTTATCAAGTTCGTCTCTATCCTTCTCTTTTTACGTAAATGCATAATTAAACAAATCTTTGTTTACGTGAATACATAATTATTCTAAACCTTCAAAATCTTCAAACCCATACCCCCTATTCAAAATATCAGTTGCGGAAGTTCGAGTTAAATACACCTCTGCATGAAGAATCATAATGAGACAAAGGTTCAATTTCAAACCTGCAAATTAGAAGCCAAACAATCGCTATCAGAGGATGGAGTTTCAAAGACGCGCCATTGAAACACGTCACTTTTTTACAATACCCCTGCATTGTGTTGCAATTAATTGCAACCAGAGTTCCGTAGGAATGTGGAAGTTTTAGGTTTCTTTTTTCCGATGTGAAAAAGACGGAATATAAAAGTGCTATTGTGAAATGTCATTATTGTGTCTATTCTTAACTAGACACTTTCAAATGACGTGCTTTTCGTTATGATGAGCTTGTGAATAATTTTGCTTATGGTCTTTCGGTTTTAGCTCGAATTGTATGTACTGCCTTGCCTCAATACGGTTAGTTGTATTTTCTTTGTTGTGAAATAAGCTGTGCCCTTGCACAATTCTTCTGTCCATTTCTTTTTTGTTTATTATTTGTGTGTATATGTTACTGTAAAACCCCGAATTTATGTAAATCCTAAGATTTTTCAGTAAAACCTAAGATTTACTAACTCTCAATGGTAAAAGTTCGAACTGCTCTATGATCATTGTTCACTTCGATCTTTACCACCATTTACTCGGTAAATCTTAGGCACCCATTACACACACAATCTGATCACGCCAGATCGCGCCAGATTGACAGAGATTGATTGTGTAAGGCACCCATTACACACACAATCCAGACCGTGCCAGACTGACAAAGATTGACAGAGATTGATTGTGTAACGTTGTTCGCGATCTGTTTCAATCTGGCGCGGTCTGGCGTGATCAGATTGTGCTGGATTGTCAATCTACGTCAATCTGGCTTGGTCTGGCTTAGGGTTGGCACCTTTTTTTAAGGTAATAGTATTATTTTCAAACAATTAAACATTTTATAGGGATATTTATAAAAATGTAGTCCACATTTATTTTTAACTAGCTTCCGCCCGCGACTATATCCGCGTGGGTGGACATTCGAACAATCATTAAAAAACAAACATACAAACGAAGTACGAACAGAGAACTTGCAGTCTGCTCATCGCAATCTACTGCTGCTATCGTACACACGTTTTTTGAAGGCTGAACTGATTTAGATGAAATTTAGCGCACAAACTGTGCGCTAAATTAGCCTAGATAAAAACATAGGATAGGATTTTATCTCGGTCAAAGGTATCAAAGATATTTTTATTTTTTAAAACATTGAAATTAATATGTAGTACTTTTGGGGTAATTTATAAAAACATATTACAGCCCATATTTATTTTTAACTAGCTTCCGCCCGCGACTATATCCTGTTGGACATTCGAAAAATCCCCTTAAAAAAATAAACATACAAACGAACAGAGAACCTTCTTTTTTTTGAAGTCGGTTAAGAATATCGGATCGCAGTAGATTGTGATTGTGTGTAGAGTGGAAGATTGTCAATCTACCACGGTAGACTGATAATCTAGCAGAATCTACTGCGATCCGATGTCTTTAACCAATACAAAAAAGGAAGAGGTTCTCTGGTCGTTGTAATTTTTTTTATGGAGGTTGAACTGATTTAGATGAAATTTGGCAAAGAGTTTATAGTCTGGATAAAACTTATGATATTTTGTATCTCGGTCAAAGGTACCCTAGAGATTTTTTAAATCACTGAAATTAATTTGTAGTTCTTTTGGGAAATTTATAAAAAATATAGCCCATATTTATTTTTAACTAGCTTTCGCCCGCGACTACATCCGGGTGGACATTTGAAAAATACCCTAAAAAAAACATACAGACGAACAGAAAAATAACCTCCTGCTTTTTTGAAGTCGGTTAAAAATATCGAATCGCATAAGATTGTAGTAGATTGTCAGTCTACCACGGTAGATTGTCAACCTACCACAATCTGCTTGCATCGGATCGCGGTAGATTGTGGTAGATTGTCAATCTACCACGGTAGACTGATAATCTAGCGCAATCCAATATTTTTAAGCGACTTCAAAAAAGCAGGAGCTTGTGTCTCTGTTAGTCTGTATGTTAGTTTTAAGGCTGAACTGATTTAAATTAAGTCTGACACACAGTTTATAGCCTGGATTAAATTATAAGATGCTTTTATCCTGGTCAAAGGTACCCTAGGGTAAAATACTTTAGTAAGTACTTTTGAGAAATTTATAAAAAATATAGCTAACATTTATTTTTAACTAGCTCCCGCCCATGACTACATGCAAAAAAATATACAGATGAAGAGAACAGAACCCTCCTTAATTTTTTTAGTCGGTTAAAAAAATTGGATTGCAGTGAAAGATGATGAAATTTGGCATACAGTTAGTTTGGTGCCCTAGGAAGTACCTACCCTATGTATCCTATTTTTATTTTTTAAAGGAAGCTAGTTAAAAATAAATGAGGACTTTATTTTTTCATAAATTTCCCAAAAGTCTACTTACTATATTTTTTGCAATGTTTTGAAAAAGACTTTTTTACCTCGATATTATTATTACTATACCAGGCTATAACTGTATATGTATGTGTGCCAAATTTCATCAAAATCAGTTCAGCCTTCTGAAGCTGAACTGATTTGGATGAAATTTGGCACTCAGATAGTTCATAGCTTGGTAAAATAGTATTATAAATATCGATATTTGATTTTACACACACAGCGCCATCTAACCCTAAACTAACCAAGGCATAAAATGGGTGCTTTTGGGTTTTTAATAGGTACTAACTTTTATACTTTATACTTTTAAGTACTTATTATACGCAGACCCGTCACTCAGAAATTAAAATTTATCATTTCGATTTCGTCCGGGGATCGAACCCGGGACCTCTTGCGTGGTAGACTGGCATGTTGAATACTGCACCACTGAGGTCATCGATCGATATCACGCGAAAATTAATGCAAAAAGTTGACAACCCTACCAAAGACCACCGTGGATCGTGGTAGATTGTCAATCTACCAAGATCTACTGCGATCCAGATCTTGCTGGATTGACCGTGTAACGTCGCAAACCAACCGCATCAAATTCCATCAATCTGCGGTTTTGATCAGATTGAAACCAGATTGACGTGTGTAATGGCTGCCTAACGTTGTTCGTGATCTGTTTCAATCTGGCGCGGTCTGGCGTGATCAGATTGTGCTGGATTGTCAATCTACGTCAATCTGGCTTAGGGTTGACACCTTTTTTTTCGAGGTAATAGTATTATTTTCAAAACATTAAAAAAATATAGTATGTAGGTACTTACTTTTGGGATATTTATAAAAATGTAGTCCACATTTAGTTTTAACTAGCTTCCGCCCGCGACTACATCCGGGTGGATATTTGAAAAATATCCTAAAAAAACATACAGACGGACAGAAAAACAACCTCCTGCTTTTTTGAAGTCGGTTAAAAATATTGAATCGCAGTATATTGTGGTAGATTGTCAATCTACTACAATCTGCTTGTATCGGATCGCGGTAGATTGTGGTAGATTGTCAATCTACCATGGTAGACTGACAATCTAGCACGATCTACTGCGATCCGATGTTTTTAACCGACTTCAAAAAAAGAGGAGGTTATCTGTTCGGTACATTTGTTTTTTATGGAAGCTGAACTGATTTGGATGAAATTTGGCAAACAGTTTATAGTCTGGATTATAACTTATATTTTTCATCTCGATCAAAGGTACCCTAGGGATTTTTATTATTTTAAACAATGAAACTAATTTGTAGTACTTTAGGGGAATTTATACAAATATAGCCTATATTTATTTTTAACTAGCTTCCGGCCGTGACTAAATCCGGGTGGAAATTTGAAAAATACCCTAAAAAAACATACAGACGAACAGAAAAACAATCTTCTGCTTTTTTGAAATCGGTTAAAAATATTGAATCGCAGTATATTGTGGTAGATTGTCAATCTACCACAATCTGCTTGTATCGGATCGCGGAAGATTGTGGTAGATTGTCAATCTACCACGGACGACCACGGTAGATTGACAATCTAGCACAATATACTGCGATCCAATATTTTAACCGACTTCAAAAAAGCAGGACCTTGTTTCTCTGTATATTAGTTTTTAAGGCTTGTCATTGTCAATCTACCATGGTAGACTGACAATCTAGCACAGCACAATCTTCTGCAATCCGATGTTTTTAACCGACTTCAAAAAAGGAGGAGGTTCTCTGTTCGTCTGTATATTTGTTTTTCATGAAGGCTGAACTGATTTGGATGAAATTTGGCAAACAGTTTATAGTCTGGATTAAAACTTATGATATTTTTGATCTCGGTCAAAGATACCCTAGGGATTTTTTTTAAACATCGAAATTACTTTGTAGTACTTTTGGTAAATTTATAAAAAATATAGCCCATATTTATTTTTAACTAGCTTCCGGCCGTGACTACATCCGGGGGGACATTTGAAAAATACCCTAAAAAAACATACAGACGAACAGGAAAACAACCTCCTGCTTTTTTGAAGTCGGTTAAAAATATCGAATCGCATTAGATTCTGGTAGATTGTCAATCTACCACAATCTGCTTGTATCGGATTGCGGTAGATTGTCAATCTACCACGGTAGATTGACAATCTAGCACAATATACTGCGATCCAATTTTTTAACCGACTTCAAAAAAGTAGGAGCTTGTTTCTCTGTTCGTCTGTAGTTATATTAGTTTTTAAGGCTGAACTGATTTGAATGGAGTTTGACACACAGTTTTGTAGCCTGGATTAAATTATAGGATTTGTTTTATCTTGGTCAATCAAAGGTACCCTAGGGTAAAATACTTTAGTAAGTTCTTTTGAGAAATTTATAAAAAATGTAGCCCATATTTATTTTTAACTTGCTTTCCGGCCGTGACTAATGCGCGTGGGCATTTGAAGAATCCCTTAAAAAATATACAGATGAAAAGAGAACCTCCTCCTTTTTATAAGTCGGTTAAAATATTGGATTGCAGTAAAAGATGATGAAATTTGGCACACAGTTAGTTTGGTACCCTAGGAAGTACCTACCCTATGTACCCTATTTTTAATTTTTAAAGGAAGCTAGTTAAAAATAAATGAGGACTATATTTTTTCATAAATTTCCTATAAACCTACCTACTATATTTTTTGCAATGTTTTGAAAAATACTATTTACCTCGATGTTATTACTATACCAGGCTATAAACTATATAATATGATGTGTGCCAAATTTCATCAAAATCAGTTCAGCCTTCTGAAGCTGAACTGATTTGGATGAAATTTGGCACTCAGTTCATAGCTGGGTAATATCGTATTATAAATATCGATATTTAGGTAATTTTACACACCTGTGTGTGTAAAATTAAATATCGTAATTAAAATCGATATTCATCTAACCCTAACTAATCAAGGCATAAAATGGGTGCTAGACAACAGATTTTACTAGGTACTTACTTATTTTTCGAAATAGATAGGTACTTATTATACGCAGACCGTCACAGAAATTAAAATTCATCATTTCAATTACGTCCGGGAATCGAACCCGGGATTTCTTGCGTGGTAGACTGGCATGTTGAATACTGCACCACTCAGGTCATCGATCGATATCACGCGAAAATTAATGCAAAAAGTTGGCAACCCTACCAAAGATCACCGTGGATCGTGGTAGATTGTCAATCTACCAAGATCTACTGCGATCCAGATCTCGCTGGATTGACCGTGTAACGTCGCAAACTAACCGCATCAAATTCCATCAATCTGCGGTTTTGATCAGATTGAAACCAGATTGACGTGTGTAATGGCTGCCTTAGGTTTTAGCTCAGTCAGAGACGCGGTAAGGGTCATTTTCATTTGTGAAAATTAAAGTGTGGGTGGTGAAAATGGAGGTATTTTTAACAAAAACATATTAGAATCTTTTTTGTAACCATTCATTACAAAAAAGATTATAATATGACTCGTAAATGCAGAAAAATGATTATTTTGAAGGTGTTTTAAAATTATACTTTACTTATTTTATTACTAATGAATTAATCACATCATAATCATTCAAACAGAGGATTTGAGTGACGGGTAATTTTATTTTACTGTAATGTATGACTTAGAAATACTCCTAAGATAAATAAAAATAATAATGATAGTGAAGAATAAATCAAAATTATAATGAAAAATATTCACGGATTTTACTGATCGATAATTTGAAATAAATGACTAAGTTATGATAGCTAATTCACTGTTTTATTTAAAATCCAACATTGACCAACCGTCATTGGTAAAACCTAGCATGTGCCAAACTCTAATGGTAAAAGGCCGAAAAATGTTATCCTTTTTATAAAATCCTTACATTTACCAACTCATGTAGGTAAATCCTAAGATTTTCCAATAAAACCTAGGATTAACCAATATACGGGCTTTTACAGTAACATATACATAGAACTAACAATAAATAAATAAAAAGTCACTCATATGAACATACTCTTAATTTGTTCGACGACATGCTGTGACAAGGATGCCCCTCATTACATTTAATAGTGTAATTTAATCTCAAACGGTTTGCCCTCTACATAACCAGCTGCTAGTATCAAATATCCAATGCCAATGGCAGGTACGAGCTAATTCAACCTCTATGGCTAAACTTTGTTTATATTTATTTTATTTTAATATATAGGTTTGGTAAGCCTTATAAAGCCGAATATGTTAGATAGTCTGGAACGGGTGGTAGGAAAATATAGACGATTCAAAAGTACTTAATAATTAAGTTTATTTGAATAAAGCTTATTTGACTTTGACTTAAGGGTACCATGCATACAAAAAAAAATTGTTATGAACGCTAAAAATCACGACTTATTAAAAAAAAGTTTTCATTTTATGATAAACTGCACAGGAGTGGCAACAATGGCAAGGCAACCCTAGACCAATATCGTATTTTGCTTTTTAGGGTTCCGTAGCCAAAATGGAAAAAAACGGAACCCTTATAGATTCGTCATGTCTGTCTGTCTGTCTGTCCGTCCGTATGTCACAGCCACTTTATTCCAAAAGTATTAGGACTACTTAGTTGAAACTTGGTAGGTAGGTGTATTCTGTGAACCGCTTTACGATTTTTACACAAAAATAAAAAAAATAAAAGATTAAGGCGGCCTCATACATGGAACTGAAACTGAAATTTTTTTTTTCAGCAAACCAATACTTGTGGGGTATCTTTAGATAGGTCTTTAAAAATGATATTGAGGTTTCTAAGACTATTTTTTTCAATGTCAACCGTTTGAAAGATATATGCCGCCAAAGTGGTAAAGTGTGTGCCCCCCCCCCCCCCCCCCCCCTTTAACTTCTAAAGTAAGAGGGTGAAAAATCTAAAACAAATTTAAGCTATAGATCTTAATAAACACTTTCAACGAAAATTCATTTGAACGAGATTCAGTAATTAGTTTTCGAGATAGAGTACATTTTCCAAAACCGCAAATATAACTTTTGTCATTCATACAAACACTGTGAAAAACAAAGTTATTTTTTCAGACGAAAAATGATAGCGGTATTAAAATATGGTATGGTATGGTATATAATGTACCTACGGAAAATATGGTATGGTATATAATGTTCCTACGGAACCCTACTGCGCGTGGCCCGACACCCACTTGACCGGTTTTTTATCGAATACAATAGTCTATTTGTGTGGGTTGTCATTTTCCCATACAAATAAAAAAGCAAAATTTTTCAGTAAATTTTCTAACTTGAAGCTTGAATGAAATTTTCATAAAAAATCTGATAACCAAAACCAGAAAATAAAAAGCTAAGACTATATCTATTGCTAAGACTCCACTGTCCGTCTGTCTGTCACATGCTGTATCTCATGAAACGTGGTAGCTAAACAGTTGAAATTTTCACAGATTATGTATTTCTGTTGCCGCTATAAGAACAAATACTATAAACAGAATAAAATAAATATTTAAGTGGGGCTCCCATACAACAAACGTGATTTTTGACGTTTTTTGGTACGGACCCTTCGTGTACGGTGCTAATCTGACTCGCACTCGAATGGACATTATATCGAAGTAGGTATGTGTGTTGTAATTCTGTAATGACTATTATATTAATATAGATAGAACAGAGCAAATATTTTCATGAATGAAATACATTATGTTCAATCTTATACAATGGTCCGGTTACATCTACTCTACAATACAATGCAACAATTTGATTGTAATGCAAGTTAATAGCTTGTTCATGTTGGTCACATGAAAAACTACCTGCATATTACATTTGAAATTATATTCTACTAGCGACCTGCCCTCGCTTCGCTTCGGTTTTATTCTTTTTTTGCCAAATGCGACCTTCCAACTACACCCAAAAATAAAACAAATTGTACAGTAGCCCGTAGAACATTTAAATCACCAAAAAGGTTACCGTTTGCCGTTGTGATATAGTTATTTATTACGAAATTATAGATACTTTAACTGAAGTTTTATAGATCGCAACCCACCGTAACCTGTATTTGTATATCTCCAAAAATGATATTTTTTTTATTTTGCGAGGTTTACCACATGATTTATTTAATGTCGTGTTCTACAGCTTTGTTTGATTGCCACTGATAATAGTAAGACTATGGAAAGTGATCATACACAGATTTAAGACCAGATAAAGTCCAACCATTTTCATCAGGTCTTAAATCTGTGTATGGCTACTTTTTATAGTCTTACTTTTATCTGTGGCAATCAAACCAAGCTGTAGAACACGACAATAGCTAAACTATATGGTTAACCTCGAATAATAAAAAAAATATCATTATTGGACATATACAAATATAGGTTACGGCGGGTTGCGATCTGTAAAACTTGGGTTAAATTATCTGTAATTTCGTAATAAATAACTATATCACAACGGCAAACGGTAACCTTTTTGGTGATTTAAATGTTCTACGGGCTACTGTACTAAAATACCTTACTGTCTGTTTTCGTTCCGTCCCGTCATCCGTGTAAGAAACGCATTTGATTTTATTTTCGCACTTGTTAATTTTTGCGACATATCCTAAAATATTCATTTAAATGGTATGGTGTAAACGTTTGAAATAATGTGCATAAAATCGTATTTAGTTTATAAGGACTGTATCCTTCTAATTAGCTTTTCAAATTACTGCATTGTACGTGACCAATTTTTAAGAAGATATGATGAGTATTACTATATTATCCTATAGCTATCCTTAAAAGAATTATATATACCATCACGGACTTTTTTGTAGATCTATAAAAGAGGAACAATTCAATTATATGTTATTTTGTTATAGCTCAAAAGGTTTAAGCAGAGTCTTCGATGCAAACTCCCAGTCGGTTTTGCCGACATCTTCCACTATTATCGTCATCTTCCTCAGGAATCACTCTATAGTAGTTTTTGAGTTTATCGCGAACAAACAGACAGACACGGCGAGGGACTTTGTTTAATAAAATGTAGTGATTCTGTTTCATTTGTTGGAAAAAACGTTTTTTTTTTGTCGAAATTAACCTGCTTTATACAGGTTCCGGATAGTGGAACTATGGAATATCTGTATTATCGTAATATAAATATAAGACAGGCCCTAAAAAGTTCTTGTAATAGAAAATTCCATTTAAAATATTCAATCGAAAACTCTTTATTTAAACAGATGCTACAGGCTACAGTACCAGTTCCAACATAATTTATGTTACAAAGAGTCGTCAGGTTGCGTAATGCAAACAAGCCCAATGTGTCCCAAATGACGCAACTAGAAAGCATTAGCTCAAAACTGACCTGAAACTGGTAACGTATTGCCGGGCGGCCAACCTTGACGACCTAATAGGGAACACGGTCGCTATATTGTCTGTTTCATTTGTAAACGTGTCAATTGTCATAGAATATACTCATCATTGGCTTATCAGGCTATTATAGTCAACTGCAGAGTCTGCAGGCTCTGTCTCTCCCGTCTCGACTCTGTCTGTCGGTCGTCCTTGTCTTCACCATCCAAATTTTGAGGTGTGTTCAGTCCGTGAAACTGGACAACTTTCTCTAAAGAACACATGGCCATAATATAAATCGACTTTCCATACAAATCAAAGAGATCACGTGATCAATTTAGTATGGGATGACCAAAATTTTGTGGCGAAATTCGACACATGTTTCTTAGAGAAAGTTGTTTAGTTTCATGGACTGGACACATCCTTGAAATTTGGATGGTAAGTTTAGAATGACCCGATATAAGGTGGTACCAAATGATGTGAAGATACTTAAACAGGAGATAGTGTAGCTTAAACTGAACTGAACAACTTTCTCCAAGGAACATCCTAGATAGGGTTTCAGTAAAGACAGAAACTTCACATGACATGACATGACTCATTCATTATACATGTAAATTAAATGTTTGCGTAAATTTGTGTCATTTCAATGAGGTTTTCCGTGTCACATGTCCTTAGTTATAACGACCGCAAAAATTATACTAATATTGTGGGTAAAAAGGAAATGTATGTAATGTATTTACGTGCGTAAGGCTATTTAGCCACCTATTTAGTTTGTCTGACAGAAATATACTAATGGGCATATAAAATAAAATCCTAGTATACTTCAAAATCTCGTGAAAGTTATGTAACATACGAACAATTTACTCATATTTTTTTCTTTTCTTTCCTAAACGCTGAATTGTTAGAATAGATGTCCAAGAATTTAGCCGAAAACCTATAATGAAGTCGAGAGCCAACTTTGTAGTTATTTGATCACAGAGAGTGTATGTAGATGTTTCCGTCTGAGTATTGATCTGGTGCGAGTCGTATTTTTTCTAGTATATTATTTAGTATTGTTTAAAAATAGCATTGTAAATGCAAAAATCTCAAATTTTAAAAAAAAAGTATGTAGATGTATCGATATGAGCTGTCTATATTTATAAACACCAAACATCGGTAAGTATATGGTATTCAAATTACATAATTATAGACTTATCCGTTCTACAACAGAATGAATATCTTCAAACCATAATTCGTGTCGTGCCAACAAAATTTCGTGATATCAGTTCGACTAGATACCTGGCTATCTATCTAAAACCCGAAATTATGTCTATAATTAAAGACGGACGAAACTCAACACAATTAGATGACGTTAGCCCAGAATTCCAGGTACACAAACGTGCTAAGTAGAGATGTATCAAATACTAATTTCGCCGAATACAGTATATTCGGCGGAGCTCTTGGCCGAATAGCCGAATATTCGGTTGTTGCCAAGCGGCAGGTCCGTGTATTTCTACGCATACAGAAGTCGCTACTGCCAATTTGCCGACTTATTGGATGGAAAAAAGTGCAACCGCCAATGAGACTGATTTTTATTTGAAAAGTGCTAGTCTCGATCGCATCGCAAGGCAGACCCTTACAAGTGGTGGTCTGCAAACTCTAAACAGTATCCTAAGTTAATAGTCTTTCACCTTGCAGTAGTGTCTACAGTATGGAACTATTTTCGGAGGCAGGTCTTTTGTACGATGAAAAATGAAATCGGCTTTAACCAGCTGATGCAGATAAACTGGTATTTATTCACCACAGTCAAAATAATTAATTTTAAAATTTAAGTTACTTATATATTTTTGGTTTGTTTATTTTTATATTTTTGGGTCTATCTAAAAAAAATGGCAGAATAGGCCGAATACCGAATAGGGTTTTGACGCAGATCGTCACTTTCGCAAATGGTCATCGCGAAAAATTTGGTAACTTTCGCAAATGGTCACTTTCGCAGAATGTCATTCACAATTTTGAGAAAAAAGAAAAAAATAAATTAATGACATTCTGCGAAAGTGACGTTTTGCAAAAGTGACCATTTGCGAAAGTGACCAAATTTTTCGCGATGACCATTTGCGAAAGTGACGATCTGCGTCAAAACCCCGAATAGTTGCCGAATATTCGTTGCATCTCTAGTGCTAAAGCTTAATATTCTACGGGATAAAAATGAATTACGAGATGAATGTTCGATCTTGCATTGTAATTTGATGCTGAAATACCACAATTGCATACAATTATTATGTGATTGCTTTGTCAAATTTTACTTCACAAATTCAAAGGTCTTTGCTTTGCTGCATTAGAAAATTCTTACTGATGTTTTCTTTCCACAGCGGCCGTTTACATCGCGGGGGTAGTCGGTGCCATCGGCGTGACAGTCCTCGGGATATTCTGCGTGCTGTCTGTGCTGCAGTTAGCCATGATCTCCTCGAAGGAGCGCGTCGGCTTCCAGTACACGCATCTGGTCATGATGAAGTTGGCACTCGCATTGTTAGCAGGTAATCCCATCTTGTCTATTAACATCATCAGCCATTTCAATCTCCCCACTGCTGGGACACAGGGTTTTTCTTACACCCGCTGCCCGCTACAACGATCTGTGCAGTTAGTATGTGCCATTGGCGTGACAGCTCTCTGGATATTCTGCGTGCTGTCTGTGCTGCAGTTAGCCATGATCTCCTCGAAGGAACGCGTCGCGTCGGGTTCCAGTACACGCATCTGGTCATGATGAAGTTGGCACTCGCATTGTTAGCAGGTAATACCATCATCAGCTATTTTAATGTTCCCACTGCTGGGACACAGGGGCTTCCTTACACCCGCTGCCCGCTATACACTACAAAGATCTGTGCAGTTAGTCTGTGCCATCGGCGTGACAGTCCTCGGGATATTCTGCGTGCTGTCTATGCTGCAGTTAGCCATGATCTCCTCGAAGGAGCGCATCGGCTTCCAGTACACGCTTCTGGTCATGATGAAGTTGGCACTCGCATTGTAAGCAGGTAATCCCATCTTGTCTATTAACATCATCAGCCATTTCAATCTCCCCACTGCTGGGACACAGGGTCTTCCTTACACCCGCTGCCCGCTACAACGATCTGTGCAGTTAGTATGTGCCATTGGCGTGACAGCTCTCTGGATATTCTGCGTGCTGTCTGTGCTGCAGTTAGCCATGATCTCCTCGAAGGAACGCGTCGCGTCGGGTTCCAGTACACGCATCTGTCATGATGAAGTTGGCACTCGCATTGTTAGCAGGTAATCTCCTGGCTATTAACATCGTCAGCCATTTTAATGTCCCCACTGTTGGGACACAGGGTCTTTCTTACACCCGCTGCCCGCTATACACTATAACGATTTGTGCAGTTAGTCTGTAGTTCTGTCAGTTCCAGATTTGTCAATAGGCCCCAGCCTAGGGGCGGCAAGGACCTAGGGGGACGGGGACCAGCAACGCTATTCATCCGCTCGCCCAAATGACTCGACAGAGCACGAACGCTGACGACGACGTGTGCTTGCATTGCTTGGCAGACAATGCATGTGCTCGACACTATAGTGTGACCGCAGATTATCACATGCCACCTGTACCGATTTGAAATACACTGTCTGTCTGTATCTGTATAGATAGACGTTCGATAGAACTGTGCAAACTGACAGACACATTGCAACGATAAATCGTTGTGGTGTGTAGCAGGTGTTATGGATGAGGATTCACAACTCGGGCTCAATGGCAAGAGCCAGTGAGCAACATTGACAAGAGTCTTGGAGTTTTTTGGCGCCATTTGTCAAGTTCGGTTCGGTGTCTATTTTAATTATTTGCAAATTGATTCATAGTGGATATTGTGTCTTAAAATTGGTGCAGTTTTGTGGTACAAGTGTCTACGCAACTGAACAATATGTGGGATAATTGAAATAGGCGCGATCTTGGTTGTGTGAAGCCGAGACTTTTACTGTAGTGGTGGCTACCTCGGCAGAACTTACCAAGTAAACTGTCTTGATATACTTGGTGCCAAATGCTCTAAGCAGCATTGGAATGCGATGCACCCGCATTTTAATGTAAACTGAAACAATCTATCACTGAAATATTCAACACTTGACACTGGCAAAAATTACTTCCAAGAGGAAAGTAGATTGCCAAAACAAAAATAAGAAAAAGAAAACAAGAGTCTTGTGCACTGGCTCTTGTCTTGTGCTTTTGTACTCTTGTGAGACTTTATAGAGCTGTGCAGACGAGTATCATTCGAGTTACATTGGAAATGCGATACAGTTCTATAATAAGCATCCAATTATTTGACTGTCTGTCGTCAGCGCAGAGACACTGCCAAAAAATTTTTGCCAGCGCAGAGTTTAGTGTTGCTTTACGATTCAGCGATAGCTCATCTCCATCAACATTACTGATACTTGCTGTGATACTTGCTGAAAACTTTCCCTCCAAATTGTTTGCTGTTTAACAAAAATGTTTAATTTTTCAGCGTTGCTCTCGATAGCTGCAGCTGGTCTGTTCGCTGTTCAAGGCGATGATAGAGGATTCTACTTAACACGAGGGGAGGCGTTTTATGTCCAGGTAATTGTTATTCAAAATAAACAACTCTAACATTACTCTTCACTGTAAACAAAATCGAGATTTGACGGAAAATTTATAGTACTTACATTGTTATTTCTGAACCAGCTCTAAATAATCCTCCTTAATTTTTCTGTGCACTAGACTCAATTCTGAATTTATTAATTTTATCTTAACCTTGATAGAACGTTTTCAATGTTACATTTAGAGTGGATTTATTAAATTCTAGACTTGATCGATTCTGGCATCTAAAATATGGCTGGTACTGTTTTATGAAAGAAGTGTCCAGTATCGTATATCAAAGAGTTAACGATAGTGCCACGGAACATCGTTTCTTGTAACGCTACTAACATTTGAGTAGTGCCACGGGGAGTCGTTATTTCACCCGAGTGTAAAACTTTGTTCCGACAAGATACTTCTCCGACAGGACGGAGCTCCGACAGCTCGAGCTCCGACAGCCCGAGCTCCGACAGGACAGAGCTCCGACGACTTTTAGACTACCATTGTTTGAAAAAATAAAACAATGCTTAAATATTTATTTTCTTTATGAAAAATACTTAAAATACATAACATACATGTAATAAACAATAAAATCTTTATACCATAAAAGAAAACTGACTTCAAAAATTATTATTATTTGTATTTTGCGTAAAGAAAATAAATATTTAAGTACGGTTTTTTTTTTCAAACAGTAGTAGTGTATTATGTAGACGGAACTATTTCCTATCGGAGCGGCGCGTCTTGTCGGAGCTCTGTCCTGTCGGAGCTCGGGCTTGTCGGAGCTCTGGCTGTCGGAGCTCTGTCCTGTCGGAGGTGTCTTGTCGGAACTAGGTTTTACACTCATTTCACCCATTACACTTCAAAACCGGTAGTGTCACGGGAGAGAATTCACCCAAGGCACTATTAGTTCAGTTTACGTTTTTTTACTCATGTGCTATCAGTAGTGCCAAACGGTAGTGCCTCTAGGGCGTAAAATGATAAGCCCACCGGTAACGATCAATTGCGATTGTCTATTTTTTCGCAATTGACGCCCGTTGACGGAAAAATTGATCGTTTACGCGTGCAATTGAAGCGATTGTCAATTGCTCCAACAATGGCATTGACGGAAAAAATGACGATCGCAATTGATCGTTACCGGCTATATATTCAACAAAAACAATTCAACATTCAACAAAATCGACCAATCAACAAACACGATTTTGTTAAATGTTCAACGGTCGATTTCAATAATCTATATTCAGTAGGAGATAGGACTACTATGGATCGTTACTAGGCAACTGGTGTTATTTCCCGTCATTTAATATATCTATTTAGTCTATCTTTTTCTGAAGATAGATTATTGAAATCAGTCGCTAGGCAACGAATCTTTAGTAAGCCTATCTTTTACCACAGAATAATAGTACTAGCGTACAGAAGTTGCACTCCGCAAAATCGTTTAAATAAATCGCGACTCTTGCTCCGACGCAATAAAGTGCAATTCAGGTCGCACTGCACTCCTTCGCTCTAAAACATTCACTTAATATTGGCCTCTCTTTCTATCGCGTAGGTCTCATCTTTTCTGACGTTTGAAATTTGTCCTCTCAGGGACGCCGAGCGCTTTATATTCGCGCGCGGAGTGACAGAGCCTTGCTTTTACTGAAGATAGGTTATTAAATGTTCGATGTACATTAAAAGAAATACACCGGAGATCCGGCTTTAGTTTGAAGGTTCGTACTGTCCTGTTTTCATACTAAGTTTCTTCGTTCCAGATCGTGTGCATAGTGATAAACTCGTTACTATTCATAATGTCGGTATACGACGCGCTATTCTCGCGGCGGTCGGGCGGCGACCCCACGGCCGCGGCCGACCCCGACCCCACCACCATCAACAACCCCGGCTTCAAGGAGGCGAGGGGTGAGATACTATACATACTAAGTTAACTATTAGTTTATAAACTCGTTACTGATGTCGGTATACGACGCGCTGTTATCGCGGCGGTCGGGCGGAGACCCCACTACCATCAACAACCCCGGCTTCAAGGAGGCGAGGGGTGAGATACTATAGTTACTAAGTTAACTATTAGTTTATAAACTCTTTACTGATCATAATGTTGGTATACGACGCGCTGTTCTCGCGGCGGTCGGGCGGAGACCCCACTACCATTGACAACCCCGGCTTCAAGGAGGGCAAGGGTGAGATACTATAGTTACTAAGTTAACTATCAGTTAATTACTCGTTACTGATCATAATGTGTGTGTACGACGCGCTGTTCTCGCGGTGGTCGGGCGGAGGCCCCACTACCATCAACAACTCCGGCTTCAAGGAAGGCAGGGGTCAGATATTATAGTTACTGAGTTAACTATTAGTTTCTAAACTTGTTACTGACCATAATGTGTGTGTACGACGCGCTGTTCTCGCAGCAGTCGGGCGGTGACCCCATTATCATCAACAACCCCGGCTTCAAGGAAGGCAGGGGTGAGATACTATAGTTACTGAGTTCTCTATTAGTTTATAAACTCGTTACTGACCATAATTTGTGTGTAAGACGCGCTGTTCTCGCGGCGGTCAGGCTGAGACCCCACTACCATCACGAACCCCGGATTCAAGGAAGGCAGGGGTGAGATACTATAGTTACTAAGTTCTCTATTGGTATATAAACACCATGTCGGTTTATGACGCGCTGTTCTCGCGGCGTTCGGGCGGATACCCCACTACCACTAACAACCCAGGCTTCAAGGAAGGCAGGGTGAGATACTATAGTTACTAAGTTCTCTGTTGGTATATAAACACCATGTCGGTTTAAGACGCGCTGTTCTCGCGGCGTTTGGGCGGAGACCCCACTACCACTAACAACCCAGGCTTCAAGGAAGGCAGGGTGAGATACTGTAGTTACTAAGTTAACTATTAGTTTATAAACTTGTTACTGACCATAATGTGTGTGTACGACGCGCTGTTCTCGCAGCGGTCGGGCGGTGACCCCATTATCATTAACAACCCCGTCTTCAAGGAAGGCAGGGGTGAGATACTATAGTTACTGAGTTCTCTATTAGTTTATAAACTCGTTACTGACCATAATTTGTGTGTAAGACGCGCTGTTCTCGCGGCGGTCAGGCTGAGACCCCACTACCATCACGAACCCCGGATTCAAGGCAGGCAGGGGTGAGATACTATAGTTACTTAGTTCTCTATTGGTATATAAACACCATGTCGGTTTATGACGCGCTGTTCTCGCGGCGTTCGGGCGGAGACCCCACTACCACTAACAACCCAGGCTTCAAGGAAGGCAGGGTGAGATACTGTAGTTACTAAGTTAACTATTAGTTTATAAACTCGCTGTCGGTGTATGATGCGTTGTTCTCGCGGCGGTCGGGCGGAGACTCCATCAATAACCCCGGCTTCAAAGAAGGCAGGGTAAAAAACACAGTGTTCTGATACACCAAAATGTTACAAGTGTGGACCACCCCTAAATGTCAAGCTAGACGGAAAAGGTCTCCTCGAACAACTTGCAGCTAGAAACAAAATTAGGGCTGGTTTATACGAGGTCAGTGATTGGACCCAGCGACTCGGGAATTTCGGACCGAGTAACTGGGTACATGTAGACAGGATCGGCAATAAGTCGTACTGTGCCCGAAAACAAAACAGGTGTCTAGTCAGCTGGACTGACTTGTGAGCGAGGAGTCAGCACTGGACTGGGTTAAAATGAAACTAGTGTCTACACGAGCCCAGTAGCAAGTAAGTGCTGGACTGGGTTACTGTACTTCCATGTTACTGACTCAGTATAAATCAGGCACTATACCCATGAGTTTAACAATTAAAATAATATGTTTATTGATTAGTTCACACAAATTGTCTTTTTCCAGGAATATCGATGACCGACGCTTCAGGCAAACCGTACAGCTCAAACGGTCACGGCAGCGTTGGCTCCGTGAACACCACAGCGACAACCCTGACAGGGCTGTCAGACGCCAGCACAATCACCCGATCTCCTCTCCGCTCGTCTCTGAAAAAGCCTCGACCGAGAGAAGGAGAGCCCGGAGGCCTGGGTATCCAGAACCCCGGGTACTCCGGCCATTCTCCGACGCTCAACCGGAACGGAAGCCAGAAGAAAGTGCGCATACAAACCCATAGCACTGAAGTGTGATTTTACTTGTGAAGTGCAGTGACTATAGTGAAAGTGTGTGAAAACAAAGGATGATGCCATTTTTAGTATGAACTCTGGTCCCACCCTCCAACAGATATGTGTGATACATGGTTGGATAGATATTTTTGCACTGAAAAAAAGTTACTAAGACGCTAAGATCCAAATGTTCTGTATTTTACAGATATTCTGTATTAAACTAACATTTAAAGCGTAGTGCCTTAGTAACTTTTGTTCAGCTCAAAATTACCTCTCCAACGATGTATGACACATACAACCCGGTCAAGTTAACTTGGCACCTAAAGTGAAAAATACCCCTCTCCTTTTCCCCTGAAAATTTTCGATAGATGATTGGTAAATTATCGCTAACAAGTGTATTAACTCTACTGGCATGACGACGGTGGCGTGAGGCAATGAGAAAAGGAGAGGGGTCGCTTTCACTTTAGGTGCCGAGTTAACTTGACCGGGTTGTATGTGTGATACATTGTTGGAGAGGTATTTGTAAGTTGAAGAAAAGTTACTAAAGCACCAAGTTCTAAATATAAGTTTAATGCAGAATATCTCTGAACGGACTAACATTTGGAATTTGGCATCTTAATAACTTTTTTCAGCTCAAAAATATCTATCTAACCTTCTATCAAGAATATCCTAGATAACGCTTCACAAACTAAAACAGCATGCAAATATAGTACCGACAACTGACAAAACAAAACCGGCCAAGTGCAAGTGGGACTCGCACACGAAGGGTTTTGTACCAAAAAAGCAGCAAAAACAATCACGTTTGTTGTATGGGGGAGCCCCACTTAAATATTTATTTTATTCTGTTTTTTTGTAGGTAAGTATTTGTTGTTATAGCGGCAACAAAAATACATCATCTGTGAAAATTTCAACTGTCTAGCTATCACGGTTCATGAGTTACAGCGTGGTGACAGATAGACAGACGGACGGACAGTGGAGTCCGAGTAATAGAGTCCCGTTTTTACCCTTTGGGTACGGAACCTTAAAAAAGCGACTTGAAACTTTGAAGTTGAAATCTCCACATGAATTTTTATCTGAGTTAAAATTACTATTTTTTTTTTTTCAAATTCAACTTTAGACAGTAAGAAACAAAGAAGAGAATCCTTTGTACTAAATAAGCTCCCAGTTTGGAAGTGGGGCGTTATTTCAAGGTGCTGTTTTTGAAACTGACCAGTTATCTCTCTTGATTGAAGTATCCAACGATGTATCACACCTAACTATTGGAGGATGGGACCAAAATTTGCATCATCCACCTTTAAGTAGTATATTCTATATTACCATGTTGTTTTGTCCATCGTCAATGAATTCACAAAGTCTGATCTAGAATGTATGGGGTTTGTTAGCTGACTTTCTCACAGAAATGTTATGTAGCATAATTAACGGCCATGTGAAACGTTATATCAATTTTGTTTGCTGCCAATTTCCAAAGACAGATATGAAACCTTACTTTGTTCTTAAATGTTTATTCAATGTGTTAATGAATTAACGCAAAATGAGAAAACCGTTTCTTCGGACCATCAAATTGAACAATTTATACTATGGGACAAAAAATAACGAAATTATAAAAATGTATAAAGCAGCAGATTTTTTTCGTGATTTCAGTGTTGGTCCCATAGTAAAAGTTGTTCATTTTGATGGTCAAAATAAACAGTTTTCTCATTTTGCGTAATTCATTAACACGTTGTTTACACTTTTCTACAATTTGAAAGGATATTATGTTTCTTTGGGAAAGTTGTTATATAAATATCTGGATCTTGGCAGACTAAGGCCCGCATTAATAAACCGCTCTCAATGTTGAAAGCTATCTTGAGATAATACCTGAGATGCTGTTCCTATAAGAAGAGCATCTCAATACCTCTCAACGTTGAAAGCGGTTTATAAATATGGGCCTAAATATCCAGTTTCTGAGGTAGTGATGTGGTTTATCGGAGAGATCCACATTATCTGGTTTAAAGTTTTTAAGGTTCCGTTTTTATTACTTTAAACCGCATAATATGGATCTAAGTACCTCAGAAACCATGGATAAATGAAACTTCAAGAATTAAAAAACGCAATAACTAACTGATATTATGCTACCTGGAGTGCCTATTGGGGAATATGATCTTGTTTGATTGATACTGTGTAAACATATACATATTATACAATATTTTAAGGTATACACGTTAAATAATTAAGACAGTGTATGTAAATGCTGTGAGAATGCAAGTAGGTTATTATCACCAATTTAAATTTTCTTTGGCATTAATTTAAATGACGTCATAATGTAAACTTATTATTTGACGTTTATTCCTAACCAATAGAAAGTATGCAGAACAAATGAGACACTGCATTTAGTAAAATAAATAACAATCTCAAGTTTGACAAAAAAATATTGTTATATCATTTATTTGATGATTGACTTATTTATAAATTAACACATATCTCACGATACAAAATGTTAGTTATGAAAAAAATAGAGTTTAGTAAGACATGTTATACAGTACACTTATAGTGTTTGAACAAAGTTCTTATTTACGCCGCCTACGCACCCACAGGTGCATAGATTAGCGCCTTGTTACATCTGGTTACTTGCTAGGTTACACGATAACCGCACTGGAAGGTTGGTCGCTAGGATTTTATTTTTAGTATATACGAAACCTGAAAACTGTTTGTTCAGAATCAGTAATTAAATCGATTGCAATATATTTTATATCATTTTATATTTTGACTAAATAATATTTAAACCCTACTAAAATGTCTCGCGCGCACAACACAAAGAACTTGCAACTTCGTGAGTTTTTAAGGTATCATTATCATTTTTTTATACTAATTCCGAAAATGAAAATGTGTGACCCGTGTTTCGGCTTTCGTATATACAAAAAATAACGTTTTATAGGAGTTTTGGTCTTATGTATCGAGGCGCCTAGCGCGCAGTGCAGCCGATTGCGAATATTCGTGAACGTTCGTTTTATTACGATACATACACTGGCCTGCAAAAGTAAGTACTACAGAGGCTTATTTTCATACAAACGAGGTAACTTTGATGCTTTGGTTCTCCGTCCAGGATTAAACGGGGTGTGATTTGATAATGGCCATTCAAAGAGTAAATGGAGGAGGCCCAGATCGCTAAAGAAACCCAACGCATCAAACCAAAGCATCAAAGTTACCTCGTTTGTATGAAAATAAGCCTCTGTAGTACTTACTTTTGCAGGCTAGTGTATCTAGGATCTAGGCGGCATCTTTCGGTGCGTAGGCGGCCTTAATCATTCATTATTATTTGGTAGACACAAACATACACTTATATGTATATAAACCAGCACAAAGTGTTGTATAAAAGATACAATTTGTTTTATTGTTACTTTTTATATAATTATACTTCTATTGCTTGTTGTATAGATTCACGCATTTTTTTAAGAAATGATATTATTTACTGATTAGCTGTAATTTAATCTTATTGCAATATAGATTAATGAAATATTTTATAAATGAGTATTGTAAATACACATTGGTATTATGAAATAATTTGAAAAACCCACCAGACTTGTTGCAAGTCTCTTAGCGTTATACATTTCCATTATCTACATATCTTTTTTGATAATATAATATGTAGCAATCTTATGTTACACAATCTTAAAGATTTTATTGATAGAAAACTTTAGAATAATAACACCATAACAGCCGAATATTTGTATGTAAAGTGAGGCAAAAGACTGAACCAAAATGGCTCAGTATTCGGATTTATATCCTTCATACGTACATCCTTCATACTCATCCCTAAAGGTATGGAAATTGTAACGTTTTCCTTCTAATAGATACGATTAACGTATGAAGGATAAAAATCTGAAAACTGAGCCATTTTGGCTCATTTATCTGCCTCACTTTTGAAAGTGCGCTTTGTAGGGAACTATCGTTCTAGGTTGTTATTATTCTAAGTAGAAAACATTATTTGTTGGAAGTATTTTGTTTAATTTTAAAAACTATTGTTGTACAGTTTTTGTGAACACTAGGATCGCGGGTGTAGGTTTCAGATGACGTTTTTTTTTATATAATTAGCTCTGTTAATGTACCATGGGCAACAGCGTCGCTTAACCACTCCTTAGGTTAAAATCGCTTGCACGCTGCGCCGTCACAACATACATTTAGTTCGTGCAGGGGTGATACGCGCGCACACGAATTTTGTTGCTAACTGCTTAAGCGACGCTGTCGCCCATAGTACAGCCAGCAGCGTAAAAGGTTAATAAAAATAACACTTAATTGATTATGAACCCTAACTAACTAATTTTTAAGATCAAAATCGCTTGGCATCTTTTTTGTACAATTCGTGCCGAACTTCTACCGTCGTCTGAACACGAGGCGATTCATAATTTCTCACAAAGAATGATGTGCAAAAATATAAGGGTGGGTCCCAGAGTTGTACTATCATAAATATGTATGAGGTGATTGGTCTATGGTGTTTCAATAGTATTACGATTTAGATTTTTTTTAAATGCTCTAACTTTTATATTTGAATACCTACAGACATGCGTCCATATAATAAAATGTTACTTAGCATTGTTTACAATTTCCGATAGGTAGAAAAGTGCAAATGATGGGCACATTTTGCACATCATTATTGGAAAATACACTACGCGAAGCAACTTCAGAGAGAGTTAGAAGTTTGGCACGAACTGTATCTCCGCTCAGACAGAAAATGTACATTCGTTGTCCTGACGACATACTAATTAAAGCCCTTACCATCAATTTCACATTATTCAACCTGTTGGTTCAAGTTGAAGATACTGGGTGTCAAATCTGCTAATGTTTTCGTCAAAATCGTAGTTCAATGGTGTTTGAATGGTAATGCTTTTTGACAGTTCTTGTTTCTTAAACCCAAAACGGAAACATTGTTTCTTAGTCTTGATTTTGGGTTTAAAGAACAAAAACTGTGTCAAAAAGCATTACAATTAGAACACCATTGAACTACGATTTTGACGAAAACATTAGCAGACTTGACCTCCTAATTGAATAATAGGGGTCAAAGTATGAAATAGCCGATTTTTTCTCACATACAAAGGCTCTCATATCTTCTATGATATTAAAGATGCTTCAGTTACCTGTTATTGTTTCGAATTATGATCATGACTGCTCACTATCAGCACCAACAATATTTCAGATTTTCTTATTTCTAAGTATCTTAAAAGCGACTCCTATTTTCGTTAGCAAAATGACCACTTAATTTGTTATAACTTAGCCGATACTTTTTTTTTCACTTAACACATGTGGCATTAGTTAGCTGAGTGTTTAAACATTTGTGTTTATAAGTTTTAAAACATAAGCATTCATGGTTGTTAAATTAATAAAGACAATGTTAGTATGGAAAATGCAAATTCTTTAAAATGTTCCAAACAAAACGGTAATTTCATACTTAAACCCATGTATTAATGCTGAGTGAGTAAGGGATTTTAGATTAAATCTTAAAATTATTTTATGCTTCTATTTATCAAATCAATGTAATGTGCCTTGTCCGTTAAAACCTAAGTGTGCCTTAAACCCACGCCTCAAAAAACCTAAATTAACACCTATGTAAGTTATTCTTATTTTATATTAATTTGTAGAAATTTAGATTTCTCTATCCGTCCAAACTCTGGTCTTAAATTAGTTCTGAACTATTATGTAAGTAACATAGTATGTAATAGGTATATACAGATTGTTTTTATTTTGTGACCGGCTGATATTTCGTTGTTTAGAAATATTGTTATACTTAACTTTTACATTATTTTATTACGAAGATTTCTCGCCGGAAGAACATAATATTTTAGTTATTTATGCAACTGTACTATAATGAGGGGTATTAAAACACGAATGTGGGTTTATAATAGTATCACATGAGTGTTTTAATATATTATAACCTAATTATGTACAGTTGCATGCAAGACTATAATATCTACACCCATGATATGTATTCTCTATAAAGTGTTTTGACTTTTCTCCTCCTCCTCGTCATTATATCATTCGAAAGAGTGTTATAATGTTGTACTGAATTTTAATAATGTAACACTTCGCGCGTGGACGCGTGGACGGTGGAGCGCGACATCCTCTCGCTCGGATACTGTAATGTTGGCAGTAAGCTAACCGTTTTAGAACCCTTTACAGAGGATTTAAAGCATGGGTGTAGATAAAATCTAATAATCATTCCGAGATTATATGATCGAAGATCATTCCATAATCGTGTGACAGCCGTTTTTTATACTAACGAAAAGAAAATCTATAATGCCAGCATGTATTGAAGTATAGTCTGTTTATCTTTACTTGTCCTATTCAGTACTAGCGACCCGGCCTCGCTTCGCTTCGGTATAGTGTGGAATTTGACACCATGTATACATATGAATCTTCCTCTTGAAGCACTCTATCCATTAAAAAAACCGCATCAAGATTGGTTGCGTAGTTTTAAAGATCTAAGCATACATAGGAACAGACAGCGGGAAGCGACTTTGTTTTATACCATGTAGTGAAGCAGCTTTTGACAGTCGTCATATGACTTTTAAATTTAAATCGTTATTAAAATATATGTTGTTTTATTAAATCAAATTTATTTTTTCGTAATCTATGTGTGGAAAACTATTTGTTGTATTTTATATGATTTTATCAA
The DNA here is from genome assembly GCA_943789525.1 of Agriphila geniculea. NCBI lineage: Eukaryota > Metazoa > Arthropoda > Insecta > Lepidoptera > Crambidae > Agriphila > Agriphila geniculea. The sequence goes on along the minus strand of OX038886.1, from coordinate 6,185,138 downwards.
TAAAGAGTTGGATAAAGATTATTTACCAAATAAGATAAGTAAACATAAACAGACTATAATTGATTGTATTCTCAATAGTTAAGTAAGTATTAGTCGAGGTTCTCCCAAAAAATTGCAACAGAAATCTCCGTCCGAATCTTATTTTATTTGTGACTTTATCAACAAAATATATGTCATAAGTTTCACTGAATACAATTTATAAAGTTTGTACTATTGTTTTTATTTATACTTATACTGGATTTAATTTCAGACCATTCTGTTTTATCTAGATTCATGTTTTAAATCCTCTTTAAGGGGTGCTAAAACAGCTTATTGCCAACATTATAACCAGTGGCGGCCTTAGAGGGTGGCGAACCGGGCAATCGCCCGGGGCCCCGCTCTTGCAGGGGCCTCGCGCAACAACCCAAGTAAATTTAAAAGAATATAGATTATACATAATATCAATAGAAATAAAAGAACCAGTAAAAAGTTTCTTTATCATATTGCCACACAAAATTGCAAAAAATATGCCTTGTTCGGAATTCGTAAGTAAATATAATAAAAATGACGCGGAATGAATGAGAGGAACCCGTAGCAATACAAAATATGCATGGAAACAGTCAAAATAAAAATAAAACAAAAAAATCAAACGTACCTTTTCTTCTCTTCAGCTAAGCTAGGTAGTTCTCATTTTTATTTTACTCTTACTTTGCCACCCGCCCGTTTGTTTTTATAGATTTTGAGTATTTTAATTACAAACTTCCACATACATTCAACATGTCCTTCATTAGCCAGTTACCAGTCTCTAAGTTTCTACAGTGGTTTTACTGCCAGTTTTAATGATTTCAACGTACATTTAGAAAATAGACTCAAAAATTTCGCGGCTTGCGCTTCGCGCTCGCCGCCTCGTTTTTCGGTTCCTCTCCGTAACAAACCCTGGGCCTCGCAAAGACCCTGCCGCCCGGAGCCTCGCAATGGGTAAGGCCGCCACTGATTATAACTACCAGTGTCATAGCGTTATAGTAACAATATCCGCCCAACGAGTAACATTATGAAATTCAGTACAACATTATAACACTCGTTCGGTTCGGATGATAAAATGACTAGGAGGGGGAGGAAAGTTAAAGTCAAAGTAAATAATTCAAATTCAAAGCCCTTTATAGTAGTACAGTCCCTAAGAAAATAAGATCAAAATTTTTCATTAGATGAATTCACTTGGTACAGTACTTAGGTAAAACTGAGCTGATTTAGCTCGGAAGCCATCCGCCCCCCCTTAGCAGGTGGTAGCATTCAAAGTTTCGCGCCTTCAAGTGTGGTATCATTTTATGGTAAAACAGGGATGAGGAATTCATTTCTGAAACTTTCAATATACAGTTTCATAGAAAAAACGTGTTTAAAAGGTAAAATATTGCCGATAGTATCAAAATCAGTTTGCTGCTTTTTTATTAAACTGTCACTATCTGTGAAAATACTAATGTGGGGCAAATAAAAAAAAATACTACCTTAAAATTAAGCTTTAAAAATATTTTCGTTTTACATAGTTATTGTACAATGTCTATCTGAAAAAAATCTAACATGGTATGTGACGGTGTTTCCCAACACTAACAATTGCAAGTATAAGCCCCTTCTTACACGAAGCGACTCAAAACTGACGAAACCAGTTTGAAACTATAGTTGGAAACTAGTTAGTGACAAAGATTCGTACACGGCGCAACCAAATTTAGTTGACAAACGTATACAAAGCGCCTATTACGATAAAGTATCGCGATAAACGTACGATGTTCGGTCCCACTCCTTGGCATTATTAACTCATGTATAAGGTTCAAAATCAAGTAAATCGATCAAAAGATCGTCCGACTATCGTAATTCTTTTTTGTTAATAGACCTCAGTTTCCAGTTGCAGTTGGCAATCAGTTGCGCGCGACCCGCACCCTAATTATCTAAAAAGAAACTATTTAGCGACCGGTTTCATTCCACATACATTGCTACTTTTCTTTGGTACGTTTTTTTTTAATCCAAAAAGAAGTAGCAATGGATCACTATCATCTATGAACTGCAACCGGTCGCTAGGTGGTTTCTAATTAGATAATCAGCCCGCAGCATGACCGGTTGCGAGTGATTAGTTGCCGACGCGTTGCAAACCAGTTGGCAATTGGTAGCGTCGTGTACGAACCGCCATTGAAATACTAGTGCTGTGACTGTTTAGCAACTCATTGGTGATTAGAGTTGTCAACCAGTTTATTTTCAGTCGCGCCGTGTAAGATGGGGCTAAGTTGTTTTTATTCCTACAAAATGTATAGAATGCAAACTTAACTTTATGTCAAGCATGACGATTTTATTTTTGAGACATTTGATGTACAATTTCTTAGAAAAAAATATTGTTGTTGTTGTAAGTTGAGGAAAGTATCAAAAATCGATTTGCAATTTTTTTTCTTTCAACAGTTAGTATCTTTGAAAATTCTAATTTTGTGCAAAATAAAAAAATACTGCCTTAAAGTAAATTTATTAAGCTTTTAAAAAATATATAAGTTATATACAGTTATTGTATAATATCCAACTGAAAAAAATCAAACATCGTATGCGACGGAGTTCCCAAGTGTTTCCAATTGCAACTATAAGTTGGTTTTTTCATACAAAATGTATAGAATACAAAATTAACTTTGGTACTTCGTTGTCGCTTATGTTCTTTCGGTCTTATAGTCTCTGTCAACTATCTTACGGTCTGATATATACTTAGATCTTCTTGTGGAAGTCATAACGACTATAGAAAATAATAGACAGACTTGATCTCAGAATCAGCAGGTCACAAAAAACCAACGCGACGTGGCGTCAAAAATTTAGATCTTAAATCGACCCAGGCAGAAACGTCCTTCCACATTAAGTCTAAATATCAAACAATGTTTAAATTATAATAAGTAGGTACCCTGGGCACCTAGACATACAAATATATCGCAAAAATTAAACTATTGTTACATTAAGAATTTTTATTCACGCGTGAGCAGAAAAATGGAATAACAGGCAAAGATGTATTAAAAAAGTTTAGATGCGTTATAAGCCAACACCATGCAATTTAAAACAGCGACAGGTACTGCAGATACACACATTGACATATTCGTCAAGAGAGGGACAAAAATGAACCCCACCATACGGAATACTTGTCGTTAGACAGAGATAAACAGACATCATACGTTTCGTCTGATACGCTGCATGCTCATTGGCGCGATCATGGGAGTGACAGTCGCAATGACAGTAATGGGGGAGATGGGCAAAAGTTGGTATATGTTACTAGGTTCTTCGTTTCAAATTAAAATAATAAAACAAAAGTTCTTGAAACGCAGCAAGTTTTATTTACAAAATGTTAATAAAATAATAATTAAACTAAAAATCTCCCATACTGGACTAGGAGTGAAAGAAAAATTAAAAATGAAAGTAGTTTTACCCGTCTGCAAGGAAAGGGTTATTATACAACGTGTTACAAAATACTCCTAATGCCGAATATGGTAGATAGGGACCATCAAACTGAACAACTTTTACTACAGGAACAATTCTGAAATCGCGAAAAAAATATCAGCTGTTTCATACAAAACTTATTAACGATAATATCAAAATGTATGAAACAGCTCTTTTTTTTTTCGCGATTTCAGAGTTCCCAAAGTAAAAGTTGTTCAGTTTTATGGTTTCTATCTACCAAATTCGTTATTAGGAGTTTTTTTTTGTAACACGTTGTTTAAATAGGTATATTAAACTAGAAATAAAAAATAGATTTCAAAAATTAAACACTTTTAAAAAACACGTCTATTGAAGTCGGGTGGGGCTGGAGTACAAATTCCCTTTTTTTAATTCTAAAAGCCCCACCCGACTTCAATAGACGTGTTTTTATTATTACGAATATTATTTCTTGCCTTTTAGAGGTAGGTTTTTTGAAGTCGGTTTTTAAACAATTTTTTTTTAATTTTTAGTGTAGGTATTTTGTATTAGGTACTGTAGGTATATTACTTAGTTAGAAAAATCGGCTCAGCTAAATGTGAGTTAATCGCGGAGAAACATACGTACATGCGGGTCAAACTGAGAACTTCCTTTTTTAAGTCGGTTAAAGAACTACACTTAAGATATAGCTTTTCCAACAAAAAAATAATTATCTTATTCAGTTCATAAACAAAGAAGTTATACGACTGGTCATCGAGGTAGTTCAATCATACTATTTTCGTGCTTTTTTCAATATTACTTGAAAAGTACTGAACAGATTTCAAAATTTTAAAAAATGGGACCAACTTAGGAGTTTACCTAATGTAATGACGTTTGAATCATTTCCATCGGTTCAGCCGTCTTCGAGTAATCGGTGTACATACAAAAAAAAATGGGTCGAATTGAGTACCTCCCTCCTTTTGAAGTCGGTAAAAAAGGGTGTAGGGCATTAATCCTGCATACAGTTAGTCCTGATTCAAATTTTTTGGACTACCAGGCCACTACTACCATAACAGGCCTTCTTTCATACATACAAGCTTTGGTTCTTCGCCCAGGATTAAACGAGGTGTGCAAGGAGTTTTATAAAAGGGAGTGAGTACTCTACAAAAATTTTCACTTATAGTTTAAAAGAAATTCAACTTTATTGTATTTGTCATAGAGTTGAGATTCTATCGACGACATTGACTGAAGGCACTACTGTGTGAATGAGACAACACCAGGTGGAGGTCGGTGTCTCGTTCGCACAATTGCTATTACTAAACAATAATACCACGATAGTAGGACTAAAAATATGTACGTTACCAATCAAGTAGTTTATCAAAATTATGGATTCGGAATGGGAAGTCGAATATATACTATTTAAATATTAATTTAGAATGACACATAATAATTGTAATATAAAACAGAACTTACTCTTTTGATTTAATTAGATATCTAAAATAATGCTAATCAGCTATCATCGGTGAGGTGGTAATAAATAGAAGTGTCAATCTTGGCAACTCCGATTTTGACCTTGGCGCCGAATTTTAATTTAAGAATTTCAATCTATAGGAAATGTTACTTTACAAAACTAGTGTGACCATAAATACTGCACCATTTCAGATTTCCAAAAAAACGAAATTGTTCTATTGAAATGGCTAGAGGTCGCAGGCGAGACGGTAAAATTAATAATAATAATCAAATTCATGTTTGTGCGCCTATTTCGATGAAACTCGGTTTTTGGTACTATTTCAACATGAAAATAACAACGCAATGTTGAAAATTTAAAAAATCCAAGATGGCGGCCAACTTTTTTGTTTTTGGGCCGATTTCGAGGAAACTCGGTTTTTGGAACTATTTTGACAAGAAATTAACAACGCAATTTTTAAAAAACTCCAAGATGGCGTCCAACTTTTTTGTTTTTGGGCCGATTTCGATGAAACTCGGTTTTTGGAACTATTTTGACAAGAAAATAACAATGCAATTTTTAAAAAACTAAAACTCCAAGATGGTGGCCAACTTTTTTGTTTTTGGGCCGATTTTGATGAAACTCGGTTTTTGGTACGATTTTGACAAGAAAATAACAACGCAATGTTGAAAATATAAAAAATCCAAGATGGCGGTCAACTTTTTTGTTTTTGGGCCGATTTCGATGAAACTTGGTTTTTGGTACGATTTTGACAAGAAAATAACAACGCAATTTTTAAAAAACTAAAACTCCAAGATGGCGGCCAACTTTTTTTGTTTTTGGGCCGATTTCGATGAAACTTGGTTTTCGGAACTATTTTGACAAGAAAATAACAACGCAATTTTTAAAAAACTAAAAATCCAAGATGACGGCCAACTTTTTTGTTTTTGGGCCGATTTCGATGAAACTTGGTTTTCGGAACTATTTTGACAAGAAAATAATAACGCAATTTTTAAAAAACTAAAAATCCAAGATGGCAGCCATCTTTTTTGTTTTTGGGCCGATTTCGATGAAACTTGGTTTTCGGAACTATTTTGACAAGAAAATAATAACGCAATTTTTAAAAAACTAAAAATCCAAGATGGCAGCCAACTTTTTTGTTTTTGGGCCGATTTCGATGAAACTTGGTTTTTGGAACTATTTTGACAAGAAAATAACAACGCAATTTTTAAAAAACTAAAAATCCAAGATGGCGGCCAACTTTTTTGTTTTTGGGCCGATTTTGATGAAACTCGGTTTTTGGTACGATTTTGACAAGAAAATAACAACGAAAAATGTTGAAAACTTACAAAATTCAAAATGGTGGCCAACTTTTTTGTTCTTGGGCCGATTTCAATGAAACTTGGTTTTTGGTACTATTTTGACAAGAAAATAACAATGCAATTTTATAAATACAAAAAATCCAAGATGGCGGCCAACTGTTTTGCTTGTGGGCTGATTTTGATGAAACTCGGGTTTTGGTATTATTTTGACAAGAAAACAGCAACAGAATGACATAAAAAAATTCTAAGATGGCAGCCAAATTATTTATTTGTTTTTTCAACCGAGTCACATCAAAATCAACCCAAAAACAGATTAGCAGCCATTTTGATATTTTTGATTTTTCCATCAGTTTACATTGAGTTGTTATTTTCTTGTCTAATTAGTACCAAAAACCGAGTCTCATCGAAATCGGCCTAAAAAACAAAAAAGTTGGCCGCCATCTTAGATTTTTAGTATTTTAAAAATTGCGTTGTTATTTTCTTGTCAAAATATTACCAAAAACCGAGTTTTATCGAAATCGGCCCAAAAACAAACAAGTTGGCTGCCATCTTGGATTTTTTAATTTTTTCAATACATATTGTGTTATTATTTTCTTGTCAAATTAGTACTAAAAACCGAGTTTCATTCAAATCAGCCCACAAATAAAAAAGGTTGGCTGCCATATTTTTTTATATTTTTAACATTTCTTTGTTATATTTTTATCAAAATAGTAACAAAATCGATTTTCATAAAATCAGCCCACTAACAATATAGTTGGCCGCCATTTTGGTTTTTTTTTATATTTTAAACATTGTGTCGTCGTAAATCTCTTGCACCCATTTTATTAACTTCACAAGTAAAGAAATTGGTGCAAGTATTTTAGACCTTATTGACATCTTTACCAAAATAACAGTTTTTAATGAAACAGCAAAGTAAATGTACAAGTATAATTATGGGAAAAAGCAATCGAATTTCAAACGTCAATAAAGTCGAAAATCGTTTGCATCTTTTTTTAACTACAGATCACTAGACAATGTTTTCCTACTTTTACTTGTTTTTCCAACATTTATTTGTTTTTCCGAATTTCACGCACATTGCATTTTTATTAAAAATTGGAATAAACTTTAAAGTTGCATAATTATTTACACTTGAAATTAAATTGAATTGAATAAATTAGATTTTAATTGGTTGAATTATCATATTTAAAAAATAAAAACAAAAAAGCAACTTAATAAAAACGTGATAAATAATTTGTTCTTAAAAAATATTTTTTTTAAATAAATATTAATTTTCTTTTTTTAGTTAACGAGCTAAACTAAAAATATACCACCGCCCATCAGAGTACTCGTCAAGACCATTCAAACGAGTCCAAAGTCGATGGGGTTGAAAGGTTTTATTGCAGAGTTCCTGTGGCCTTCTTCCGGCTCCATCATCAGACTCTTGGATACTATTACCCAACAGAGCACTCGTCAAGACGATTCAAACGAGCCCAAACTCGATGGGGTTGCATGATTTCAATATTGAGTTCCTATGGCATGGAATCCAGACTTCATCATCCCACCCTGAACCTCGTCTCCCGTCAGAGTACTTGTGAAGACAATTCTAATAAGCCCAAACACGATGGGGTTGTATAGTTTCATTCATCATAGAGTTCCTGTGGCGTTCTTCCGGCTCCATTATCAGATCACCTCAATGACACTGTAATATTGCATTTCCTTCCATTTCTGACCTGTGTTCAAAGTTTCAAGTCTCTAGCTCATCGGGAATTTAGTATAAAATCGTTTGCAAAATTTGTGCTCAAACAAACAAAAGAGCAAGCAACCTAATAAAAAACGAGGTAAAAAGTGTTAATTATAAATAACGAACTACCTAGGTATTTAAGTTTATATTAAACAGTTTAAAGTATTATGTATGTCTCCGGCCAACCATACGGTTTGGTCACCCTAATGAAGAAAAGGACACATACATCTACTTGACCTCTCTGTCGGCTCGTTTTGGGGCGAAGCACTCAATCCGGTTTATAGTACTATTTCCATGATCTGACCGTAAGATAGTTAAAAGAGAGTATAAGACCGTAAGAATATAAGCGACAACGAAGTACCAAAGTTAAGTTTGTATTCTATACATTTTGTATGAAAAAACCAACTTATAGTTGCAATTGAAAACGTTTGGAAACTCCGTCGCATAAGGTGTTCGAATTTTTTCAGAAAGACATTGTGCAATAACTGTATATAAAGTTTATATTTTTAAAAGCTTAATAAATGTTCTTTCAGATAGTTTATTTGCATAGCATTAGTATTTTTACAGATACTGACTGTTGAATACAAAAACAGCTAACTGATTTTGATACTATCGTCAATATTTTCCTTTTTAACACGTTTTTTTTATGAAACTGTATATTGAAAGTTTTAGAAATAAATTCCTCATCCCTGTTTTACCATAAAATGATACCACACTTGAGGTGGTGGGTATATTGAAAGAGATATGATTTTTTATCTGAAGACTGAAGCGCAGCGGCGCGAAACTTTGAATGCTCCCCCCCCCCCCCCCCCTCCCCTACCTGCTAAGGGGGGGCGGATGGCTACCGAGCTAAATCAGCTCAGTTTTACCTAAGTAACATCTGTAACAAGTAAATTCATCTAATGAAAAATTTTGACCTCCCCATACATTGAGTGTTCTTAGGGACCGGACTATAGAGAGAGGAAACATATCATGGGTGTAAGGCAGTTCCTATGACGTTATATTGGCAGTACCGTCATTGTCATCTTATTGCGATATGATTGAATAGATTTTCGGAAAACCAACATAACGTCATAATAACCGATGAAACTCACTATAACGGTAAACTGGGTGATTAGCAACCGATATTTTCGTTGGAAAAAATAAAATAAAATAAAAATGACCATAATAGTTTTATAGAAAAAATTTCAATTTGAACTTTTTTAATGGAATATATCTCTATTTTTATTCACCACGCATGCAAGTTTCTAGTCACCCAGTTTACCTTACTTTATACTGATTTGAATTAGCCAGCCAATTCGAATTATAAATTGATTGGAATCATCATTAAGATATCATTCGTATGGAGCTCATCTATCCATGATTCGAATTACGCTAGAATATACTATCTATTGTGTTGTGTTGTGTCGTGTCGCGATCTGTCGCGTATCGGTTTCATACATTTAGTACCTATGGTTAGAAACACATTACTACAGTGTGTCGTGTATGTCGACACAACGCAACACAATAGTGTGTTTCTAGTCATACTAAATGTATGAAACCGATACGCGACACAACACAACACAACACAATAGTATGTTTCTAGCGTTACTCGAATCAACTGTGATTCGAATATCGAGTCCAGCACTAATCAATCGACATCTGGGCATTTCTACGGGAAGTACCGATTGATCTACTCCAGCAAAAAAAGTACCTTTAAAATATAATTACAAACTTGAAAAAAATCACACGTATTAATAGGACTCTTGGCCTGATGGAGAGCATATCCAGAAGACTGTAAGGTTTTATAAAGCACCAAAAAAATTTCCTAAAGTTTGAATACGGGCAGAATTTGGCTTAAAATGGCGTGTCGCCTTTCCAGAATTTGTTCGTTATTGTTTCATAGCTTTTAAAATAATAACTTGTTCATTATAATTTCAGTATTCACAGAACAATGGATAGATAATAAAGAGATATGTGTAATTATATTTAATGCGAATCCTTGGGTTTTAACACAATATCACATTTTAATTTTGTCCGAAGCGTGTGCCTCAATTCGGTGAAATTTAGTTTTCTTTACTTAAGTCACTAACTACGTACAGTACGAACGCACATTACTGATTCCCGCCACCTAGCAGCTGCGCCTGAGCAGCTAAGCAGTGTGGACGGGAGGACTGCTGCATTGAGGAGCATTTTTCGAAGGTTCAAAGTCATTCGGTGTTTTTAGGATTGGGTCATTTCTCAAATCGGTGGACGACATAAATTTTATTTATGAAGTATTTAATGAGATTTGTGCTAAATTAATTGAATGTTTAATCGACATCTTCCAGTATTTTTTGTAGAAATTGCTTTAATTTATTACATTTACAATTAATTTGATGAATTGTGTTATTTTCTCAATTCAGTGGATCTCAATTCCTTGGAAAATGGGGCATCGAATTGAGAAAAATTACATCGAATTGAGATTTCACTTGTCAAAAACTATGATTAATGCATATTATATACTAGCGGCCGCCCGTGTTTTCACCCGCGTGGTTCCCAGTCCCGAAAGAATATCGGGATAAAAAGTATTATATGTTTTAATCCAGGCTATCTTCTATCTGTGTGCTAAATTTCAACCAAATCCGTTAAGTAGTTTTTGCGTAATTGAGGAACAAACATCCAAACATCTAAACCCACAAACTTTCACATTTATAATATTAGTAGGATATTTACTTCAATCTTTATGACAAAATATCCGATTCAATCAGAGACAAGAGATCACTTGAATTCTTGCTTTCCTATGAATTTATCTCAATATTCACTTTTAAAAGTAAATAATATAAAATCGTAAAGTATAGCATATTCATTTTCAGAATTAAATTCATTTTACGATCATCTCAGTAAAGTTAGTATCAACCAGTTGGGGTAATCAAGGTATTTATGTTTATCTTAGCTTTCCAAAACTATTATTTTCTGATAAATCTAAAACCGACAATTTTGATTTAAAATCACTATTCTTGTTCGGGACATCAGGGGCCCTATTTTTGAAACGCTCGTATGACTTAGTTTTGTCGCATGCGACTTAAGTCACACTCGTCTTCCAAGTCGCATGACGCCGATTTTCCGTATTTTTGAATCGTTCGTTTACGGTGCTGCCAATATAAACGAAATGTTGGATTTTATACGTTTCACGCGGAATCTAGAGAAAACGGTAATTACCGCAACGAAAACGAAACGTAATATCCATGTTTCTATTGGCTGTTACATAAATATCTTTGTTTTTAGTAGAAAAGAATATCGCTCGCCGTGCCATATCGCTCGACTGCAAACGAGTGCCCTCACCCACTCGTTGCGGTCGAGTGATTCAAAAATATGGAAAGTCAAATGTCAAACGAAAATCAGTAGCAACCAATCGCTCGACGCCAGCCGAGCGATTCAAAAATAGGCCCCCAGGGCCTTTTTTATTTTTTTATTTCAATATTTCCAGTTTTTACAAGCACTGGTTCTCTGGTAGATTTATCCAAAGCACTGCTTGCTGTGTTGCTAACCAGTTGGTTCAATTATTTTGCGTAAAAAAGTTTGTGCTTTATTACTTGAATAATTTTTTTTTGAGGAATTTTTGTTGACAACTAACTTACCTTTGAATATTTTGGGAAACTGTCTGTCTTTCCTCTAATCTGCAGATTTCAATTCATAGAAGCCTGAATGCTCATGATGACATTCTACAGACTTATGCAAACAATCTTCATGACAGCATCTTAGTTTTCTCATATCAAAAAATGCCCGGTTTATCTCTCAAAAAATCTAAAAAATCCAGATAGCTAAATAGAATTTCGTGGGATATTCAATCAAGTAGTTTGGAATGCAAATTATATCTAACTAATAAAAAACTAGCTATCTAACTAGAAAACTAAGCTACTGTCAAGAAGATTGTTTGCATAAATGATGTCATGAGTCCGTGTCCCTATGCCTAATCTAAATAGTGCATTTGCCAGAAGACATTATAATTACAATGCTCCTTTACTTTATAACAAATTTATTACAGGAAAGGATTATAAACAAGTTAATAACCATGAAATAAAGAAGCTACTCATTGAATGGTTAAAAGTATTAGACTATGATAACACCGAAAATTTGTTTGCAATAGTATACTAATTTAGTTTAATCGTACACACAACTCACTCACACACACACACACACACACACACACACACAACACACTAACACACTCACATCCAAATATAGATTAAGAAAACAGCAGAATTTATCTATCTATAAATTGTTTTTTTTTAATCTTTTTTTCTTTTCCTGTTCTCTCATTAGATTTACATGCAAGATTGTACGTCATAATTGGGGAAGTCACTGCGGTCTGTAATACAGTTTTTACTACAACAGACGCAGAGATTCATAAATTATGTGTATATGTTTGTTATCTAATAAATAAACTATTATTATTATTACTATTATTATTACTATAAGTTTGTTGAATATCATCATGGGCAGCATACAGGCATCAATGAATTGTAATCTGCAGATTACACGAAAGACAGACAGTGGTTCAAGTAATAAAGCACAAATTTTGTCATGTAGATGAATAATTAAACCGGCAAAGCAAGCAGGTCTTTGGACAAATCAGCCAGAGATCTAGTACCTGTGAAAACTAGAAATATTAAAATGAAAAAAGATCCCCAATAAGAAAAGTGATTTTAAATCCAAATTTTCAGACCTATTAGAAAACGCCAGTTTTTGGAAAGCCAAGATTGACATAGAGACCTTGATTACCCCCACACTGGCTGATACTAACTTTTTTGAGATGAACGTAGATGATTTTGATTCTGAAGATGAATATGCTATATTTTAAGATATTATTATTATATAATAACTTTAAAAAGTAAATATTTTAGTGAATTAGCCGAGTAGAAGTTTGTTAACTTATGACAAACCGTCTTTTGTTGGGTACACTAATTCAGTAGTATTTTGTTAACCCTTTTGATAATTATTTATATTTATTAATTTAAGCACTTATACCTAACATTAACCATCTGACTATTAGACCAGCGATCAGTAATCAAAAATGTTTTAGGTATTTGTATATTTGATCATTCCTAATACATTATTTCTATATTAGGTAACAGCGTTTCTAAATTCGTTGGACCATTACTCAATTCGGTGATTCAATTTCTCAATTCGATGCTTTCTCAATTAGGTGCTTAACTTTTCTCATAAACTACTTCTCAATATCTGGTGCCATCGTAATATTCAGATTCAGTATGGAATAAACTTCAATCTTTGTTATTAAACTACTTATAAAAACCAAATTTCAATTCAACCACCGAATTGAGAAAAAAAATACCCGTTTGTAGAAATGCCCATCTTATCTGTAGTCGGTCTGTGGTTTGGTACTTGGGGTTGTGTATGTGTACACGAGCGATTTTTTCAACGGGTGATATTTTACCGGTGACTTGACTTCTCAGGCCGTCCGCTGCGTTAAGCGGGATCCAGGGGGACACTTAGAACAACCCAAATGGTCGAAGAAAGTAACGTCATCTCTGTCTTTTCTTTTCTTCTTCTTCTTTTTGTTATGGCAATCTACTTTCCTCTTGGAAGTAGTTTTTGCCAGTGTCATGTTTTGAATAGTTCAGTATTTCTAGTAGATTATTTCAGTTTACATTAAAATGGGGGTGCATCACATTCCAATGCTGCTTGGAGCATTTGGCAGCAAGTATATCAAGACAGTTTACTCGGTAAGTTTTGCCGAGGTAGCGACCACTACAATAAAAGTCTCAGCTTCACACAACCAAGATCGTGCCTATTTCCATTATCCCACATATTGTTCAGTTGCGTAGACACTTGTACCACAAAACTGCACCAATTTTAAGACACAATATCCACTATGAATCAATTTGCGAATAATTAAAATAGTCACCGAACTGAACTCGACAAAATCCCGTCAAAAACTCTTTCTTTTCTGTAGTTCCGGTTCTAAAATCCAGAGGCGCTGATGGCGTTTCAAATCGGTGTTTCAAAAAATTGCCACCAGTGGGCGCTCTTTTCCATATATATTATTTTGCTCTTTGGTGGGATCCCGGCGCGGGCCACATAAATTAGAGCTTACTCATGCACTGCAAGCATAATGTCAGTCAGAAAATGACCAATCTATTTTCCCGCGCCGTGTACCCGCGGCGGCATCGGCATCCCGCTTCATGCAGCGGATGCCCTCAGCTGTGTGTTCGCTCGCACGCATGATGACGACGTCGTTCCACGGGATAAGTTACCTTGTAGTCTGGCCATAAGGTAACCTTTTCCCGTGGAACGTCGTCGGCGGTAAAATATCGCGCGTTTAAAAAAATCGCTCATGTTTAGGATTCTTAATAAGTAGTTTAGTTGTAGTAGTCTGTGGTTTGGATTGGCTTTGTTTTTTTAGCGATGAGCCGTGCCGAGTCAGGTATTTTTAGTATTCGAGTATTTTAGTAATCGTTAAAAAACTATCGAATCAGTATGCGAGTCCAGGTACTCGCATTGGCTATTCGAATACTGAGACTTGAATATTAGAATACTCAATTTAACTTGCATACTGTTTTGACACAAGTGAAACGTGAATTTGCATTTTTACCGACTTCAAAAGGAGGGAGGTACTCAATTCGACCCGTTTTTTTTTTTTTTTTGTTTTTTGTATGTACACCGATTACTCGAAGACGGCTGGACCGATTGAAATGATTCAAACGTTATTACATTAGGTAAACTCACAAGTTGGTCCCATTTTTTAAAATTTTGAAATCGGTTCAGTACTTTTCTAGTAATCTTGAAAAAAAGCACGAAAATAGTATGATTTTGTGTGAACTACCTCGATGATCAGTCGTATAACTTCTTTGTTTATGAACTGAATAAGATAATTATTTTTTTGTTGGAAAAGGGATATCTTAAGTGTAGTTCTTTAACCGACTTAAAAAAGGAGGTTCTCAGTTTGACCCGCATGTATGTATGTTTCTCCGCGATTAACTCACGTTTGGCTGAGCCGATTTTTCTACCTAAATAATATACCTACATTACCTAATACAAAAGGTACCTACACTAAAAATCAAAAAATAAAAAATTGTTTAAAAAAACAAAAAACCGACTTCAAAAAACCTACCCCTAAAAAGCAAGAAATAATATTCGTAATAATAAAACACGTCTATTTAAGTCGGGTGGGGCTTTTAGAATAAAAAAAGGGATTTGTACTCCAGCCCCACCCGACTTCAATAGACGTGTTTTATTATTACGAATATTATTTCTTGCTTTTTAGGGGTAGGTTTTTTGAAGTCGGTTTTTTGTTTCTTTTTACACTTAATAGTTCAATAAGTAATAATGGGTACATAGTGCGTATTTTGCTCTACACAATCAACAAAAACATCTCAACATTAAAAAAAAAGTATAAGAATTTTGTTGAATGTTGAGATGTTTTGTTGATTGTTTAGAGCATGGGTTTCCAAACTTTTTAGCACAAGGGCCAAACTAACTCCTCCATAAAATCCCAAGGGCCAGTATCTAGCTAGCTCCGTACCAACATACTGTAAATTACAGTATTGTTGGCAAGATCGGCCTGCTTTCGCGGGCCGGATTGTTAGTGCTCGCGGGCCGGAGTTGGCCCGCGGGCCGTAGTTTGGAGACCCCTGGTTTAGAGCAAAACATGCGCCCGGTATAAGTAGTGACACTGGTTTTTTTAAATGAAATTAATTTATAATTATAGTATTATATTATCTGTGATAATATCTATGTGTTATCACAGATAATATAATACTATACTAGTGTATTATAAATTTTCGAAAATTTTCGTTTCTAAATAAATTCAAGGGAGCTTGACTTGATACTACTGCCTGGGCCCTATTTAATAACGTGACAATTTGTAAATTGTCGCGACAATTATTTGGTTTACATTGCGGTGTAGCTATGAGCAGTTTATTCTATTTTCAAATCGATTGACGCAATGGATATAAAAATGTCATGTTGACAGGTGAGGTGACAAATTGTCACGTTTATTATATAGGGCCCTGAATAATGATACATGTTATACATGATTGATGGCACTAAATGAAAAAAATCTAATGTTTCGGTTGGAATTCTGATAACGATTTTTTTATAATCGATTAATCCTAATTTACAAATCGAACAACAGAAAACCGATTTTTAGAAAAATAATCGATTATTAGGTATATTAAATATTAATCGATTATTTTGCACATCTCTTCCCTGCTCTGCTCAGTGCGTTTTTTTTTCTTTTCCATTTTTTCTTTTGTTTCTCCTTCTCCGTTGCCAGGGTGACCATTTGTGGCAGATTTCTGCCATTTGGGCAGATTTGAAGCCTAAATTTTAGCTGTGGCAGACTAATCTGACGATTTGGCAGATTTCAAGGAAAATTTGTTATTTTTTAAATACACTTGTATAGATTAGTATCTTTGTAACTGATCGAGGTTCAATATTACAATGTGCTCAGTCATATAGTGCACAAACAAAGAATGTGAAACCAGGCTCAAATCAAACATATCTAAAAAAATAATTATAAAATCTGGAAAAGGTGTTGGATTTCAAGGCTTTTTTATTATTTCGCATTAAAAATAAACTATCAGCCCATCTAAACACAATATAATATCGCATGTTATAGCGTTTTATCGACACTCAGCAATCAAAATCCATTGTCATTTGACAGTTTAAAGCGATTTTTTGTATGTGGCATATTTTTGAGACGGGTTTGGCAGATTTTGGCAGATTTTTTGCCAGGGTCGGGCAGATTCGCCATTTTTGAGATGGTCACCCTGTCCGTTGCGTTTATTTGTTGTTTGGTTGGATTTTTGGTTAAATTCTGCATTTTCTAATAAATTCTGAAAACTTTCGTCACAGTAAAAGTTAAAATAAAACAAAACAAAATGTTGGTGTTCGATAATTAAAGTTGCAACTTTAGGTGTATTCATTCATAAGGTTTAGGTCAGGTTAGTTTTTGTGGAATTTAATTGTTGTTGCCGATTTGAATTCGATGGTTGTTTGTTGCTCCCGACCCTCCATTTCTGAGTTGCTCTATCGCTGATCAGTATTGTCGTGGTATGGAAAAATGGGGAAAAGAAGAAGAAATAGCGTGTTGTCATCGTCATACATAGTTCCAGTTCAGCTAGGAACAATTTTTTTACAGTGTTGTCGTTATGTGGTGTCATGGTGATAATATTTCAACTTATATTCCTGGATCCAAGGGTTCATTTTTATCAGTTCAATTTTATTTGTCATTAAAGTCCCAGTAACATAATGTGAATTATTGCTAATTATAAGTAATCAGTGTTTCAAGCTAGGTTTAAAAAAAATGGGAATATATACTCTAGCATAGTTACCTACCTAAAATGAAAACATTTTGTTTTCCGAAATTAGAAAATGGTCACCAAATCCTAAACTGACCTAGAAGATTTGGTGAGCATTTACTAATTCTGGGTTAGGTTAGGTTACTATGGTGATTAATAAAACATAAGGCCAAAAAAACTTGTAAGTATATAAAACAAAATAATAAAGAATTTGGTCGGAGAATCAGGTTCGGTTTGTACAATACTGGCTCCCAGTTTTTCATAACTTCTTGAAGAATTGTCTTTTTGCCAACTTAAACAACATAAATTGAGAACGACCCAACTTGGGCAGCGAGCAAAAAGTTTTTCAAGCCAAGTAGATACCTAGGTTTGGATGGTACCGATTACTGGCTTTATCCACATCGGCTTGATTATGAGATCATCTGCTCATCTATGTACATAATTGTTTAGAGCGTAGCAGACTGTAATTTTTTTCAAATCTTTTATTGGTCTTATTTGTTAAGTTAGGTGGGCACCTAAATCAGACTGGGGGTAAAGCATTTTGGGCCCATAACCAGAAGGTAAATGGTAACAAGGCGTTTTCCAAAAACTTGTATGTAGATAAAACACAATGATAAAGAATTTGGTCGGAGTGTCAGGTTTCGGTTTGTACAATACTGGCTCCCAGTTTTTCATAACTTCTTGAAGAATTGTCTTTTTGCCAACTTAAACAATGTAAATTAAAAACGAGCCCAGCTCGGGCAACTAGCACAAAGTTTTTCAAGCCAAGTAGATATGCTTGGATGGTACAATTACAGGCTTTACCCACATCGGCTTGGTCATGAGATCATCTGCTCATCTATTGACACAATTGTTTTGAGCGTAGCAGACTGTAATTTTTTCAAATCTATTTTATTGGTCTGATTCGTTAAGTTGGTGGGCACCTAAATTAGACTGCGGATTGAAGCATTCTGGGCCCATAACCAGAAGGTAAATGGTAACAAGGCGTTTTCTAAAAAAACTTGTATGTATATAAAATACAATGATAAAGAATGGTTGGAGAGTCAGGTTTGGTTTGTACAATACTGGCTCCCAGTTTTTCATAACTTCTAGAAGCATTGTCTCTATGCCAACATACTGGTAAATTGAGAACGAGCCCAGCTCGGTCAGATAGCACAAAGTTTTTCAAGCCAAATGGATTGGCTTGGATGGTACCGATTACTGGCTTTAACCACATGGGCTTGATTATGAGATCATCTGCTCAACTATTGACATAATTGTTTTGAGCGTAGCAGACTGTTATTTTTTCAAATCTATTATTATTGGTCTTATTTGTTAAGTTAGGTGAGCACCTAAATTAGACAGCGCAGTGGAAGCGTTCTGTGGTCCTTAAGTTAGGTGAATACCTGAATTAGGCTGTGCAGCGGGAAGTAGATGGTAACAGGGTGTTTTCCATTTTAAATTCACAGTTTACTAACAATATATAATGATAATATCCCAATTATTTACCTCAATACCTAAATTTGACAATTCATGAAGACAATCCGATGTGGTATCAAGAAGGTCCTATAAGGCTTGAGATGATTCACCATCACAATTCATAGAGAGTTGGCTAAACAATCATTTCAGAACACAATTAGACACATAGATAACGTTTATTATTATATATATTTTGCAACAGTTCCCAACATTTATTAAAATTTGTTTGGGTAATGGGGATATGTTTAATCAATTGTTCTGCTTGACCTTTTAGTTGTGTTTTAAATAATTAATGAACTAAACAAAGTCTTAAAGATGGCCATTCGTTGTATTTACCTATGAAAATGGGTAGAGAAATTTAAGGCAATCTTAATAACGGACTCAGTTTTAATATTAGATGGCTCAGAATTATTGATTTTTGAGGGTTAAACTTTTTTTATGAGAACCGGAATGTCATTTTTTCTTTGAAAACCAAAAGACTTGAGTTATACAAGGTCATTCCAAATTTTGAGGATGTATTCAGTCCATGAAACTGAACAACTTCTCTAAGGAACACATGGCCAAATAAAAATCGACTTTCCATACAAATCAAAGAGATCAACGTGATCAATTTAGTATGGGATGACCAAAATTTTTTGGCTAAATTTGACACATGTTTCTTAGAGAAAATTGTTTAGTTTCATGGACTAGACACATCCTTAAAATTTGGATGGTAAGTTCAAAATGACCCGATATAGGGCCATATTGGCTAACATTCGAAAATAGCAGCAGCTTTATATTGGTAGATGGTTCATTAAAACCATTTTATTCCTTTGTTGTGTGCAGCTTTTATGTAGGTTGATGGTATGGTATCATAGGCACTAGCGATAGGTAGAGCTCGGAATTAAACAACGAATTGTTTAGTGACATGTTCCTGACCTGTCATCACTGGAAGTAAAGTAATAGCTGTTTTAAAATCAAAGGACATTTTTTCTGCCATTGTTTCAGTTTCGGACACAGTAACTAACTTATTTATTTCACTGTAAATATATACTAGTCGCTACTGAATTAACTGTTATAAGATCTTCAGCACTTATCTCAGAATTTTCAATATCAGATTTAATCTCAGACAAAATATACTCTAGTTGCAAATACGTTTGCTTCTTTTAACTTAATTTGGCCTATTTCTTTCTTTTTACGTTCAGGGCCTATTTTAGTTAAATACACTTTTATTTCTTGGAGCTTATTGTATAATTCAACTATTTTATGAAACAGTACTATTTATCAGAACAATAAAATATAACTCATTGGAGTTAAATATTTACCTATTTAGAAATAACATGTCTTTTTTCATTTATGCACTTCTAAATAATTTTGGGTAGGGACTCATGGGCACATCTTCGCGCGCTGGACGTAGTTGCGTAGTCGACCGTGTGGTTACTCGTATCACGTTGCATGCAGGGCGCTCGATCTGGGGCATGGTTCTTGCTAGAACTCCTGGATTAGCCGAGCTACACCCTGGACACTGTACTTGGTAAACGGGACTTCTTACACTGGGGCTGATACGTCTTGACGCGACACTGCCGAGTTCAGTACGGCTGCATTCAGTTCTTGTCTCAAGGTGTGGACAGCGTGTTTTCAGCACTTCTTCAGTATGAAGTAGACGATACCCGCTGACACAATCACGATGAGGGCTATTTTATTAATTTTTTTTTAAATCCCCTGGAAGCTAAGAGCAGAGAGAGGAGGGTTATCGTTTATCCCACCGGCGGCGGCGTCGGACCCTCGAATCTACTTGTGCGCTTACAGTACCTGCTGAGTTGACTTATCGTTAACTGCTTTAGATCCTCTTTAAGCTTTCCGCTCCAAAGATCTCCCAGCGTAGCGATGCGTACATAGGCATTCTGCCATTCTTGTATAGTTTGCAGTATCATTGTGTCGGTGGACATCAAAAGTAGAAAAATCCAATGGAGATGATTTTACACAATGACGTATTTTATTCTACACTGGTAATACAGGTTCTACTTCTTACGTCTATTTTGTGCAAATGACTCCCTATGAGTTAAAAAAAGATGCATAATGTAGAAAGTATACCTTTTATGTGGCTAATTGAGGCGCAATAAACAGAAATTGATTGGATTTTTTCGAAGTTTGGTATAACCGCTTGGATACTACCAATTTTGAAAAAAAAAATAACTGTGGATATTGTCATTTTTGATATCATTTGTCATTAAACACCATTATCAAGGTTGTCACTAATTAAACTAATGGACGGTACACACGCAGCGATTTAAATCGACGGTGACTCGCTAGCGACTTATGACATTTGTGTCTATATTATAGCGATTTATCAGTATTCGTTTCGCAGTAGACGCAAAGAGTATAATAATATATAGGGGAAAGTAGATGTGTATACCGGTGTCTGTTATTAACTTTTTTTATTTGTGAACGTTTCTTTGTAATGTCCGAAGAAAGGCGTCGAATGTTACTAGCGCTAGCAGCCGTTTGCATATATGACAAAGAGAGAGAAAAGAAAAATAGAAGATGTTGGGCGAAAAAATGGTTACTTCAAAGACCAAGATATTCGCATATAAATTTAATGGCCGAGCTAGCACTACAAGAACCGAACGATTTTAGAAACTATTTACGAATGGACTCTTGTACAGTTGTTGTCTCTGTTGGAGCCAATGCTAACAAAACAAGATACGTGCATGAGAAAAGCGATAACAGCTCACGAACGATTATCAGCTACATTGCGATTTCTAGCAACCGGACGATCTTATGATTTACAATACAGCGTTGCAATATCTAAGCAATCTCTAAGCAAGATAATTCCAGAAACATGTGATGCGATCATAGCTACATTGCAAGAAGAATATTTAAAGGTAGGTTTAAAGGTGCTTTTTAGTAAAACGAAACTTTTTTATTACGTATTTACTATGTGCTAACAGTTATACATTATGGTTGAAAATTATTAAAATACATCGTAAGCTTTTGAGATGTTTTAGAATTGAGCAATTGGGTTTCTGCAATTTCTAGTGACTGATTGTTCGTCTCCTGAGGAACATGAACTAATTGACCACTCACAGGATCTATCAAAAGGCTTTGTGAAAAAGTATCATCAGTAGTAGCATTTGAATTATAAGCACTTTGAACATTTTCATTTTGAGAAAGCAATTGTATATTAACATTATGATTTACATCAATACGACTTTGACGAGAAAGGGAATTCATTCGTGCTTCAAACAAAACGTCGTTAATTAATTTCTCCGCAAAAATTTGTTGATCATTTGGTAAACTCTTTAAAATACCAGCCCATGATTTTGCTGTATGTTCCCAGCGGTCTGTCGGAATAGGTTCGCTGAGATGAGCATTGATTTTACTAAGAATATCTTCTCTTGGTCTCTTCTTTTTATTACTATCACGAGATGCCGTAGTAGACACTGTTGAGGGTGCTGGTGATTGCGTTGACTCCGAAAATATATCAGAATCTACATCTTCATTTCTATTTATTCCTAATTCCTCATCGACAGGTCCCTGAAATAAAATATAAATATAAATACCTATTTTTGTTCTAGTTTCCTGAAACTGAAGAAGAATGGTTAGACATAGCAAAAACGTTTGAAGAAAGGTGGCAGTTTCCTCATTGCTTAGGAGCTATGGACGGGAAACATGTAAAAATTGTGCCCCCAGCAAATAGTGGATCATACTACTTTAACTATAAAAACCGGCCAAGTGCGTGTCGGGCCACGCGCCATAGGGTTCCGTAGTTACCTTATACCATACCATATTTAATACCACCTATCATTTTTCGTCTGCAAAAATAACTTTGTTTTTCACAGTGTTGGTATGAATGACAAAGTTATATTTGCGGTTTTGGAAAATGTGCTATATCTCAAAAACTAATTACTATATATCGTTCAAACCAATTTTGGTTGAAAGTGTTTATTAAGATCTACAGCATTTATTTTTTTTTAGATTTTTCACTCTCTTATTTCAAAAGTTAAAGGGGGGGGGACACACATTTTCCCACTTTGGCGGTGAATATCTTTCAAACGGTTGAATTTGAGAAAAAGTTGTCTTTGAAACCTCAATGTCATTTTTAAAGACCTATCTATAGACACCCAACACGTGTTGATTTGAAGAAAAAAAATTTTTTCAGTTTCAGTTCCATGTATGGGGAGCCCCCCCTTAATCTTTTATTTTTCTTATTTTTGTATTAAATTCGTTAAGCGGTTAACAGAATACATCTACCTACCAAGTTTCGACTGTGTAGTCTTAATACTTTCGGAATAAAGTGGCTGTGACATACGGACAGACAGACAGACAGACAGACATGACGAATCTATAAGGGTTCCGTTTTTTGCCATTTAGGCTACGGAACCCTAAAAAGGATTTCAGCGTTGTTTTATTAGCAACTAGCGGCCGCCCGCGACTTCGTCTGCGTGGAAAGGTTTTTTCCTATCCCTCGGGAACTATACATTTTTTCGGGATGAAAGGTACCCTATGCCCTTCTCTGTACCCCTGACAACGTGTATGCAAAATTTCATGATGATCGGTTCAGTAGTTAGGACGTGAAGGCGTAACAAACAAACAAACAAACGGATTTTCGCATTTATAATATTAAGTAAGGATAGCAAATGCAAATTACGAATTTATAATGGTAGATATAGGAATTAATGGCCGAATATCTGATGGTGGAGTTATTAATAGAAGTATATTTTATGAGAAACTAAACACAGGATCCTTAAATATTCCTAGGGCAGCCAGGATAATGAATAGTGAAACTGTTTTGCCATACGTCTTCGTGGGGGATGATGCATTTTCTTTACGCCCAGATTTGATGAAACCTTACCCAAATTATTGTCCCTTTCTCGCAAATCTTTGAAAAAAATAAATCATTTAAATTTTTCCATTCATCGCCGTAGTGTTTTTTTAAAGATTTTGAACATCAGTCCCTTACCACCGGCTAAAATACTTTTAAATGTTCCAGTGTAAGAGATTTCTCCTCTCACCAACATATTTGTGGACGTGCTCGAACGTTTTATTATAATTCTTTTGACTGTGCTGATTCTAAAATAGAGTTTATCAGGTTTTTCAAAACATTTCTTGTAGCAGTACGCCAAACATAAACGAGTACTTCAGTGGCCAGATGGCGTTTTGTCTCATGTTCAGTTCAGATATGAGATCCGTATACTGTGGGTTTGTGAATTAAATCTGTACGTATTTTACCTGTAAAACAATGTAATGAAAATATATGAAGTACGTTAACTGCTAGGTAATTAAAAATAGTCTTAGCATTTATTTGCTATCCCCAAACAATTATAACAAATATAATGAAAATATAACTATCCATCTGTACATTTGACACAGTAGAAATTTTTACAAGTCATACATTTTACTTACTCACTTAATGACTAATGACACGAAATTTTCGCACTTAGTTTAAGTTATGTAACGTGGCCGTGCGACTTCCTTCCCCAGAGTAAAAACTTATTTCTCAATCTAGAATTCGAAACTATGTCAAATTATTATTTTTTTGTTCGGAAAAATACAGACTTCAAATTGACTGTTTTTTTGTCAGACTTGGATTTTCTCTGTAATACATCAATTTTTTTTTATAAAATATTGTTTAAGAAGACGTGTTTATTTATATTATCTAATTATAACTTACGCTACGCTGGAGCTTGGCTTTTTATTCATTACTGCCTCAAGACGGCAGTTACTTGACTTTTTAGCATGTTTGGTATGAATTCTAACATTCTAACAGTAAAAATGACACTGGTTGGCCGGCGGTCTAAACAGCAAGTAGAACAGCAAAGCAAAGAAAAGAAACCGGTAGCGCTGGGGGACCCTTAGGAACTTCAATATCATTTTTAAAGACCTATCTATAGACACCCCGCACGTATTGGTATTTTTCAGTCATGTATGGGGAGGGGCCCCTTAATCTTTATTTTTTTTATTTTTGTGTTAAAATCGTTAAGCGGTTAACAGAATACATCTACCTTCCAAGTTTCAACTGTGTAGTCTTAATACTTTCGGAATAAAGTGGCCGTGATATACAGACGGACAGACAGACAGACAGACATGACAAATATATAAGGGTTCCGTTTTTTTTGCCATTTAGGCTACGGAACCCTAAAAATGCGCCATTCCATTGTGATCTGAAGCTTCAAAATCGAATTACTCACAATCACGAATCACTAATCGAAAAACTTGACTAAATAAAACTTATTCACTTCTCAAGCTTACGCGCTCACTAGACATGAAATAAAACACTTTTTAACGGATACTAGCGCGGTTTTATTGAATGTACTTTGGTATTTAGTTGGTATTAGGTGTGGTAGTTGGTAAAGGTGCCGAAACGTCGGGAAAACCAAAAATCAAACCAAATACTAACTAAATACCAAAGTACATTCAATAAAACCGCGCTAGTATCCGTTAAAAAGTGTTTTATTTCATAAATAAAACTTGTAGCAAATTTAATCAGCTGTTATTTTGTCGAAAGTTTCATGTCGCTAGAAGAACGCATACTTTCCGAGATATATGTGAAAAACCTCCTAACTAGTCCAAACAAAGTTACGAAGTCAAAAATTGTGTCAGTCATTTCCCTCTACACCTTTTCGTTTACTGGGGTAATTATAATAAAATTTTATAATCATAATGTTAGTTTTATTGTAGTTCGGTATCCTATGGTGCTATCTAATAAGCGTATCTTTTACCCGTTGTATGGTCTGTTAACCATACATACGGATTGTTACCGATGATAACTGATAATGATAGATAATTCCAAAATGTCCCGATCGCGGTCTATTTGGAGGAAAATGATAAGATGTTGTTTCCACGAGTTATTTATTGCAACTCGAGCGATCGAGCGGCGCGCAGGCCACGTTCTGCTTACTTTGCTAAATGTATATACTTATATGTGAATGTACGGGTTTGCTCGTACACCCGTATATGAACTAAGTAACAAATAATCATGTTCTACAAATTTTCATTCTGGTACAACGTTATCGGTATTATGGCCCCGATGTGGTATTCATTCATCTAATTAAATCGTAATGATTAAATTTATGAAATTAATTAATACACCATAATTAATTATCAATCAATAAACAATAGCGATTACAATAATAATGAAACTAATACTGGTGTGGCGGTTTAAGTGGACTGTAGTTTAGCGGAGAAAAGTAAATTGATGTGGAACTAGGTAGGTGCAGAGAAAGGACTCGCCGAAGGCTTGATTGTCACCAGCTCGCCAGCGGTTTACACTGTCTTTCACCCACAACACCTCGGATGGCAGAAATCCTTTAATTGCTGCTGCCGGCCGGCACAAAAGCAGTTCTCACTCTTCTCAATTCACTGGTTGCACTAATACACACACTAAGGCCGCTTCCGGACTTGGCGGTGCGGTATCGGTATGCGGTTATTTATATTTTACCGCGACTTTACTAATGTCGCTCAGATCTCCTCACTAGGCGGTATACTGTCGGTATGCTTTCGGTATAAAACGGTAGGATCTTGGCAGAATCGTTTGTGCCGTCGCGAGAAAATGTCGTCGTCAGATGAAGAAGATGCTTTAGTGTGTTACGCGTATTTGCGACTGCGTAAAAAAAGAAAGAAGTATTGGGTACATCCCTACATTGCCAAAAATATAAATTGCAGACTTTTTGTTGCGGCACAACAACTTTCAATAGATGATGCAAAATTTCAGGCTATGTACAAGATGTCGAAACAAACTTATCGTGAACTTCTGGGACTTATTGCACCCGTGATAACAAAACAAAATACTAGATTAAGGGAATGTGTTAGTGCCGAAGAAAGATTACTTATAACTTTGAGGTAAGTGCTTGCACAAATATAAATAAAAGTAAATATTATTTAAGTAATTTATTGTTCAAGTTCAGAAAACAATAAATTATCATTTATCGAGCCGGAAGATATGTCAGCATTTAATTGTGACTGAGCAGAAAAATTTATAGGCATGGCTTGATTTTGATATACTGGCGAAGATTCAGACTGGTAGTTCATTTGAGCAGGAGGTTCTCTTCGATAGTTGATCGATGCTAGAGGTTCATTTTGATAATTAATTGGTGCCGGAGTGCCTCCAGATGAAATTGGAGAATATACGTTATAATAAGATTCTCTTGATGTACAGGGAGTGGAGTCTCTTGAAGAAGACGGCGCGTTCTTAATGTCATCTATAAGTTGCAAAACTTTGATTTTGAATGAACGGATTTGTTGCGCATTCATATCTGTAAACTCGGGTAGTAAACTTTGAAAGAAAAGGTTCAGTTGCTTTTCGGTTTTCGGAATCGGTGAAGCAGGTGGCTGATGCTGCTCTGATGATTCAGTTGGGTCCTCGTTTGAAACTTGCTCTGCAGTGTCCGCCTCGTTAGTCATATCTGTATCTGGGATTGGTGGTATGTTACCACGATTATCTGAATCATTTAATGGTTTAACGTAAGGTAAAATGAACGTTAAATGTTCGCTCAGATAATAGGGCTTCTTAGTTTTTGAGCCACTTGGTTTCGCTTTGGTACTTCTGAGAAATGTAGACCTTATGTTGCGCCATTTTTCCTTGCATTCAGGGACTGAAACAATATATTAATTAATCAGATGTTTATAGAAAAATAATCTAACACAAAAAAAAATTTTTTTACAGATATCTTGTTACCGGAAGTACATTCACAGCATTGGCTTTATATTTTGCAAGAGGGGTTAGCACTATATCCGACATAATAGCTGAAACGACTGAAGTAATTTGGTTGAAACTACGAACAGAGAACATGGCAATTCCAACCACAGAAAAATGGAAAGACATATCTAATCGTTTCTATGAACTTTGGAATATCCCTAATTGCTTGGGAGCCATGGATGGAAAACACGTGCGAATTCAAAAACTGCCTAACAGCGGATCTACAAATTACAATTATAAAGGCTATCATTCGATCATCTTATTTGCAGTATGTGATGCCGATGGCTTATTTACCATGATTGATACAGGCTATGCTGGAAGAAATAGTGATGGCGGAGTATTTCAAGCTTCGTCCATCAGTTACTGGTTGCAAAGAGATGGTTTGAATATGCCTACATCATCTCCACTTCCGCATGATGATACACAACAAGAAGTGCCTTATTTCTTTGTTGGCGACAATGCTTTCCCTTTAAAACGCAATATCATGCGGCCTTATCCTATGACAGGTATAAACAATATCAAAAGAATCTATAATTACAGACTGTCAAGAGCACGTAAAACTATTGAGTGTGCATTTGGGATGATGAATCAAAAGTTTCAAGTACTTTTAACTCCAATTCGTTGTTTAAATTACGCTACAGTGAATAACACAATAAAATCTGTTTGTGTTCTCCATAATTTTATACGATTACGAGATGGAGTACAATATTCTGCCACGGAGTCCATAGATTATGAAAGTACTCATAATTTATCTTTCAACATTGAAAGAGATGAAATTTCCGTCAACGCCAGATCAGCAAGACCAACTGTACGAAAATATTTGACTAACTACTTTGTTTTACCTAGAGTAGCACTTCCATGGCAGTACAATCATTGTATTTAATTACAATAAATGAATACCTACTCACCAGTCAATTTTATTTTATAAGCAATTTCTGCCCACGCTTTTTCTGTCAGATCCTTTCTTGAATACTCAGGTAACTTATAGTTATATAAAAGTGGATATTTTTCAACTTCGGTCACCAAAGTAATACACGTGGTTCTTTCCGCCGCCATTTTGTTTACCAAATACACGCGGTGTGCGCTCGGCATGCAGGCTTTTACTGGCTGTCCGACCCGCGACGCGGTATGCCGCAAGTTTACCGCCCCGCTCCCGCGCGCAGCCCGCGCCAATCAGGACGCGTGCATTCAAACATAGGCGCTCGGTAAGCTTTCGGTACCGATGCATGCGGTATACCGAAACGATACCGCACCGCCAAGTCAGGAAGCGGCCTAATACAACCGGACAGCGGTATAAATTAGTTTTTAAACATTATTTTATGCGGAGACACAAAAGCGTGACATTGCGAATTTGCAAGTAGTTGCAGTCTTCTCGAATCGACGAATTAGCATAATTCTGGCGCCACTGTCGCGCGAATCAGGTGCACCTTTTTTCTTTCACTCGGCATAGGTGAGTGGGAAAAGGAAGGAATATAAGGATCCACATAGTGAAAACGCGCGCGAAATTTAATTATACTAAATGGCCTAAACAAATACAAAGTCATTATTTATTCATTAATTGTAATAATGAAACAAATTTTCATTCTGGTACAACGTTATCGGTATTATGGCCCCGATGTGGTCTTCATTCAACTAATTAAATCGTAATGATTAAATTTATGAAAATTATTTATACACCATAATTAATTATCAATCAATAAACAATAGCAATTACAATAATAATGAAACTAATACAAAGTCATTATTTATTCATTCATTGTAATAATGAAATTAATTAATAGACCATAATTACCAATCAATAATAGCAATTATAATAATAATGAAATTAATACAATCATGAAATAAAACAATTTTTAACGGATACTAGCGCGGTTTTATTGAAAACACTTTGGTAATTAGTTGGTATTTGGTTTGATTTTTGGTTTTCCCGACGTTTCGGCAACTTTGCAGCTGCCGTGGTCACGGGGGACTGAAGCTACCCGTGAGTCTACCCTGAATCGATGAATTTTTTTAGACGTTCAGAAATTAAAATTTTAACAAAATTTTTAAATGTTTTATGTTGATTTATAATCTAATTTTATGAATTATTTAGTGCTAAAAAGAGAGAGAATCTACTGAAGCTACCACCATTTCATAAAATTGGGAGGCCCCTCCAAGAAAGAAATGGCGAAAGAAAACTTGGAGAGGAAAACCGACCTCCGTCTTTTATATTAATTTATTTATTTGCAAAAGGAACTAACTGTATCATTAGATCTTACAGTGTGTGTGAGGGGCTTAAGCTTGTGAATGATGGGGTCCCAAGCTGGTGGAATTTTCCAACCATCATCTCTATTGAAATTAGGGTATTTATTTATTTCGATAGCCTCGCGGAGCATTCTAGGAATAAATCTACGTTCCCTAGCAAGGATTTGGGGTTTGTCAAATCTAATATAATGGTTGGGCCCCTCAAAGGCGTGTTCACTCACTGCAGACTTGTTATCGCGCCTATGTTTCATGTCAGCTATATGCTCTTTGACGCGGGTCCCTATGCTTCTCTTTGTTTGCCCGATATAGGAGAGCCCACAGTCACAATCTAGTTTGTAGACGCCTGCGGCTTGAAGGGGGATATTACACTTGACAGGTCGTAAGAATTGGTTGATCTTCTTCGGCGGCTTGAAGTAAGTTTTGATTGACGCTCGCTTCAGAATGTTTCCAATCTTGTCAGTGACACCCTTCACGTATGGTAGGACGGCAGGTTGACGCTCTACTGTGGCTGGTTTGGCGCGTTTTTTGTGATGAAGGCGTGGTACTTGCAATTTGTTGTTATGCAGTACTTGTTTGACATGCTGAAGCTCAGCAGTCAGGTGTTGTTTATCACAGATGCCGCGGGCTCTCTGAAACAAAGATTTCCCTACGGTAGCTAACTGTATAGGATGATGGTGAGAGTCACCATTAAGGTATCTGTCTGTATGGGTTGCTTTACGATACACTGTATGGCTCAAGGTTTGGTTCGGATTCCTGATAATGAGAATGTCTAGGAAAGCTAGTTTACTATCTGCTTCTAACTCCATAGTAAATTGTATGTTGGGGTTTATGGAGTTAAGATGGTTGAGAAATGCAGGGACACTGTCTCTAGGTAGTATTGTGAAAGTGTCATCTACGTACCGTTTGTAGAACCGGGGAGTCACAGGTGCTGTGGCTAGTGCTTTCTCCTCAAAATCCTCCATGAAAATGTCAGCAACAATGGGGGATACAGGAGAGCCCATTGCTACGCCATCCACTTGCACGTAGAACTCCTCGTTCCATAACAGATAGCCAGATGTTAGGCATAATTCTAGTAGTTCTGCATATTCAATTGGCATGTTGTTATCAACTAGCTTTTTCCTGATGATATCAATACAGTCCTGTACTGGTAAGCATGTGAATAAGGACTGAACATCAAAACTAACCATAGTTTCATCATCAGCGAGATGTAGATGTTGTATCTCACTGACAAAATGGTAGGAATCTTTTACAAAGGCTGATGTGTTACCTCTCAGTGGAGTGAGTGTTTTCGCTACGTGTTTAGCCAATTTGTAGGTTGGTGAGTCAATTTGACTTACTATGGGACGTAGCGGAGCGTTGTCTTTGTGTATTTTTGGTAACCCATACAGTTTCGGCGGTGTAGGGCAGGATGGAATAAGATAATCGACGTCCAGATCTAACTTTTCTGAATGGTTTTTGATGAGTTCTTTCGTTTTATTAAGGATTTTGGTGGTTTGATCACAATTGACATGTTTGTATGTTTTCTCATCGCTTAAAAGTTCTTGAATTTTTGTGTTATAATCCGACGTATCCATAACTACCGTTGCGTTACCTTTATCAGCTCGGAGGATAGTTAATTCTGGTCTAGTGCGTAAGTTCTTTAACGCGACGTGTTCATCATATGGAAGATTGTGTTTGGGCAGTTTACTACGTCGTAAAACGGATGAAATATCTTGACGAATAGCTTCACTGTCGTCTTTTTTGATTTGGTTTTTAACTAGACAATCCTCTACGTTGCAGATAATATTCTCATACGGTATTCTGCGAGGTGTTACCGCGAAATTTAGACCCTTATTTAATACTTTTAAAGTCGGTTCATCCAATATTTGTTTTCTTGGAGGGGCCTCCCAATTTTATGAAATGGTGGTAGCTTCAGTAGATTCTCTCTCTTTTTAGCACTAAATAATTCATAAAATTAAATTATAAATCAACATAAAACATTTAAAAATTTTGTTAAAATTTGAATTTCTGAACGTCTAAAAAAAATTCATCGATTGAGGGTAGACTCACGGGTAGCTTCAGTCCCCCGTGACCACGGCAGCTACAAAGTTGCCGAAACGTCGGGAAAACCAAAAATCAAACCAAATACCAACTAATTACCAAAGTGCTTTCAATAAAACCGCGCTAGTATCCGTTAAAAATTGTTTTATTTCATGTCTAGTGAGCGCGTAAGCTTGAGAAGTGAATAATACAATCATTATTCCAATGTAAAGCATTATAACCAATGCGTTTATAATATATGCTTGTCGATTACAACTGTCTCGTTGAAACGTCGACTATGCTTTGAATACAATATGCACGTTTACTGCGACTGTCTCGTTGAAACGTTAACAATGTTTTTAATACCAATACAATATATGCGGGATCCCTTGTTTTCGCATAATTGTTTTATACCTAATTTGATTTGGCAAAACGGATTTGGCATAATCTTTTTTGTCATAATAATACTTTCGCATAATTGTTTTTTGGCATACTATATATATTATCATAATTATCATTTAGACTAATTTGTTTTCGCATGATGTTATTAGGCATATTGTCTATTCGCCTAATATTATTTAGACATAAAA
The DNA here is from genome assembly GCA_943789525.1 of Agriphila geniculea. Lineage (NCBI taxonomy): Eukaryota > Metazoa > Arthropoda > Insecta > Lepidoptera > Crambidae > Agriphila > Agriphila geniculea. Next base: position 6,152,993 of record OX038886.1, on the reverse strand, counting down.
ATCTAAAACAATAGAAATAAATATTTTTACGCACTTATTTATTTTCATGCAAAAGGGGTAGGTATTGTATTAAAATACCAAAAACTCATAACACATACGACCTAAATATCGACTCATAAAACACCTATTTTTAAAATACCGAAAATCCTTAAGGCCAGTATATCCAAAATTAACCTATTTTTGATTCAATGGTAAACAATGAAATATTATTTATTTTGAGCAGATAAAAATATATGTTGTAGTTTAATAAACGAACTTGATTAATTTACGGTTAAAAACTCGATTTTTTTATCTTCACTCGACTATAAAAATATGCAAAGACATTGAAAAATTTCATTGTTTTTTGGATGGTACTTAAAGATTATTAATCTCTTACGCACAAATAATATATAGAAAAAAAGGTAATGAATTATAGAAGAACATTCAATGGTTACTTTTTCAAAAAATGACTTTATGTTTATTTAAACATTAATATATAATAAAATGCTCGCCGCGTCTTAGTTTAGTAGCCTGCGAGGCGTCGTCGGAGTAGGACCTGTGTCGTTTTAGCTGCCGCGCTGTGTTCCCCCTCTCGCGCTAATCGATTGAGAATCTTTTAGATACTCAAAGAGTAAGACTTGGAAACGCAGTAGATAATTTAAGTGTAAAATTTTATTTAGTGTAAATAATCAATTTAGTTTGTTGTAAATGCATAGAGTAGGTAGGTAGGTATTTGGATACAGTAACCGAGTACAAGCAAATGCGTTATTAATTTTAATGACTTTTAAGAAATAAATACTTATCAATAAATTGTATCAAATTTATTTTTCTAGTCCAGTTACCGAGTTAGTATTGAGTATTTAAAGATAATAATGTCCAATGTCCAACAATTGTGATTTTTAGGGTTTTAAACATCCGGAAAAAAACGGAACCATAAGGGTCAATTCAATTTGGCTCCGAATGGAAGCGCTTCGATGCGCTTCAATTCGGAGCCAACTTGGATTGACGTATCATATTAAAATCATTTTAGCCATACAGCGCACGAGTCGCGCGAATGCGCGCGCATTTGCGCGTGTTTACCTTGCTACGTTTTGAACATCAGTTGCCACTTGAATAGAATTGTGATAATACTCGTAAATAATAAAAAATATATACCTATCGTATAATTTGAAATAAAATGGTTGAGTTAGATTTTGCAATGATTTTACTTATATCGGAAGTTGAAGAAGAAAACTAAGTACCGTAGACTGCTTTAACATTGCACGAAAAAAATGAATGTCGAGAAAACAAGCAAAGGTAGAAAAACATTGTTTAGTAATATGTCACTTAAAACAGATGCAAGTGATATTCTACCTTATTAACTTTGAAATTCGGTTGTTTTTTTCTCCAAATTTTCGTTCACTAACTTTGTTGTTTCATTAAAAACTGTTATTTTGATAAATGTTAATAAGATCTGTTTTTTTACTAGTAATCACTACAAATATTTAACGAACTTCACTTTTTCCCCTATATTATTTGTTCTTCTGGCCTATTGCCTATGCCCCAGTAGTTGGGACATGAATAGGCTGGTGATGATGAGGTTGCTTTAACCTGGGTCACTGGGTGCTTTAATCTACTTAAGAGTACACTTAAATTACCTGGGTGAATCTGTCTACTGAAGCGAGAAAAAGAATTATATACGACTAGCTGCCGCCCGCGACATCGTCTGCGTGAAAAGGTTTTTTTGCTATCCCTCGGGAAAACACTTTTTTCGGGATGAAAGGTACCCTATGTCCTTCTCTGTACCCCAGACAACGTGTATACGAAGTTTCATGATCATCGGTTTAGTAGTTAAGACGTGAAGGCGTAACAAACAAACAAACAGACGGACTTTCGCATTTATAATATTAGTAAGGATGGCCGGTGAGGATGCACGGCTCATAATCAAGTGTCAACCAATCACTACTTTACCTACGAACGACAACTTCTTTTAATGTGTTACGTTTCACGATTATTTTTTCCCTAATTTGCTAGAAAATTAGATTTTTTATTGAGTCCTAAAAGTAACGTAGGTACTTATAATATTTTAAGCCTTGTAACTGAACATAAGAGGGTCAAAAGTAACGTAAAATGTACAAAAGTGAACATTCTGGCAACACTGGTGTCACTGATGCGACTGACGGACGACAACGACCGACAAATGTTCGCCACTGAATGCGCGCGATTTTTTTTATCTCTGAAGAAATTTGAACTTTACGTTATCCTTACTAATATTATAAATGCGAAAGTCCGTTTGTTTGTTTGTTTGTTTGTTTGTTACGCCTTCACGTCCTAACTACTAAACCGATCGTCATGAAATTTTGCATACACGTTGTCAGGGGTACAGAGAAGGACATAGGGTACCTTTCATCCCGAAAAAAAGTATTGTTCCCGAGGGATAACAAAAAATCTTTCCACGCGGACGAAGTCGCGGGCGGCCGCTAGTTGATAATAAGAGTGAATTTGCTTTGCATCAAACAATTCAATGCGCTTCGATTCGGTTCCAGCATGAATTGACCCTAATATGTGATTACTCGTCTTTGGGGGTCCCTTTTAATCGGCAAATTATAAAAAAAAGTTAAAATAAAAAATCGGTTTCACAAAAAAAAGCTTGTTGTGAGTGCTCAAATATGTTTAGGTACTTAGTTGTAGAATATTATACTCACAGTTAAGTTAACACTCCAATAACGAATTTAATCAATGAATTCAGTGTTTATTCACATTTAATTAGTTAATTCAAATTTGCAGACCATACTACAAGTACCTACATATTCGAACTATAATATTCGAAAAAACAAAAAACAAACAATTATTAACTTCGAATTAACTACGTACGTACGTATAATTTTATTGTGTGTAATAAATTATTACTTACCTATTTACCTAGTAGGTACCCATACTTATTTATTGACTTATTATGACATTATTAAATACATAAACAAAAAGAAACATAATTATTTAGTTCGAATTATCAAAATAAATATCTCGCGTTCACGTTTTGCATGAGAGTTGACAGAGCACTCGATTCGGCACATGAAATCGCGGGCGGGAAGTGTCCTTTCTGTACGTAGTAAATATCTATTCTGTGGTTTGGTCCGTGGGGTCAGAGAGTTCACTTGAATATGCGTTCGCGCGGCTCGCTCCGGGGGGACGGAGGTAGCGCTAAATGCCTACGACGCCCGAATATATTGCCCTTAATGTCGATATCCAATAGACCGAAACTTAAAAGATCGATTATTAAATGACTGATGATAGTTCGAAACCCTGAAAGTTAAAATGCCGATAGTTAAAAATCTCTAAAGTCAGTTAAGGTCTATTAGGTGCGACGACGAGCGAGCGTAGCGAGCGAGGAGGAGGTAAGGTTCCATTGCGACCAACAACGCACGAGCCGAGCGAGCGAAGCGATTGGCCGCGGCAGCGGCCGGCGAAGTGCCAGAACCGACCTGCTGGCATGTAACCCTCAATTAACCTTCGGTTTTTTAAGCTTCGGGATTTTGTATTTTAGGTAAAATGTTCTTTCGTGATTTTAAACGTCGTGATTTTTTGTTTATAAAAATATGCGTAAATAACATTATGCGTGTTTAAATTTATGCTTAAACATGATTATGCTTAAAGTAGTTATGCTTAAAAAAATTATGCATAAGCTGTTATGACTAAATAATATTATGCGTAAACATCATTCGGCGAAATCATATTATGCTATGACATATTATGCCTTAAAATTTTATGCAAATACATAGGGAACCAATATATGCATATTGACATGCGTCAATTAGACCTAGTTCGCACGGGAGTTAAAAAAGCGTTGCGTTAAAACCCGGCGTTGGCGCTTTTAAAACGTTCTCTCTCTGACTGTTCATACTAACGCTTTAAAATCACTTTGTCTCGTCTCTCGCTTCAGTTAAGACGTGAAAATGGTTTCTGCTAAATTAATAGCAATAGCGGTTTGTGTTGCTAGAAGACGCAAAAGAAGACAAAAGGCATTCTGGGTACATCCTCTGAATGAACAGAGATACTTAAAAGGGCAGTTTGTGACACTGTACGAAGAATTAAGGCAATACCCCTTAAATTTTTTTGATTATTTTCGAATGTCTGTAACGTCATTTGACGCATTGTTGGAAATAGTGGGGCCTCGAATAACATTTCAAGACACCAACATGCGTTTGGCGGTACCACCTGTACAACGACTGGCTGTCACGCTGAGGTAAGTTAAACAATAATAACAAACAAGATTACAAAAAAAAATATTTTAAATACTTATTTTTAACAATCATCTGGAGACAAGTAAAATTCTTCTGGTGAACTTATATTGACCAAGGGGCTTTGAACCGTTGTTGAACTTGATGGGTCAGTGTTCGATGGAGATGGAGATGCGCAAATATTTGGATTGAAAGTCGTAAAAAAGCTCTGTGCAGAGTGTGACCTATAACCTAGTGCAGTTGAATTAGCGGGGCGGTATTGACGATTCTCTAAAACCGTGATTACTTTCGATGGGTGCACAGGATTATCACGGGAAATACGAAGGCAGCAGCCGTAGGATTTAAAAAAAACCGAAAATGATTTTAACAAAGTTTATTACAGGAAAATTACAATTATTTCTTATAACTAATTGACTGATTCGAAGTGTGAACCGAAGTGTTGGACAAATGCAGGCGCGCGGCGTCGAAGACGCGCGGGGGGAGTCGACGTCCGTGTGCAGCGGTCACGTTGTGCAGCGTCGGCGATTCCGTCATATTGTAATAAATGTTTGTTCTAATTTGGATATCGCGACGTCAGCGGTCTTCATAGTCTTGCACAACGTAATTCCTCCACCCTCAGAGCAGCAACTATTTCATGACGTTTAATGAAAAAGTTGCTGGTACTTGATTCTGGACTTTATTGGCAGGTTTGACTTCTGTGTATAATTCTTCGACAGGAGCGGGTGAATTATTCTTCTTTACTCGGTTAGAAATGTAGCGGCGCCAGAGCAAAGTTGCAGCAAGCAGCGTCGCGCAGGTAAGTAGTATGTAAAATGGCAGAGTCGTATGGTACAGGGTGCTATCTGTTACGTCATCGAGTTGTATAGGTGGCTGAGATGACATCTTATCTTCGCATCGGTGTAATTCTCTTAGGTTGATGGTGTTCAGATGAAGTGATGCTGCGGATGCTGGAGAGGCGGTCTCGTTGGTAAGTTGAGTGATCTTGATAGGTTGACCCAGGATACGATTTTCTTCGTTGATGATCGTAAATTTTCGGGTTCGTAGGTGACAGTGACGTGGTATGGTAGCGAGATAACTTCCTTTCAGGACGGTGTAATCTTCGTTGCTGCCACATTGAAGTTGTACTTTGGTCGGCTCAGGCAGCACGAGGGCGTAGTATTTATCATCCAGCTTCTCCATGGCTTCTCTAGATAAGGTGATGGTCATCGTTTTACAGGATACGTCAACTGATTGCTCAGTTAGCAGCTTCCGGATGCAGTCTGGTTGCGTCTGGACCTGTCGATTGAATTTCTCTTCGCAGAGATAATGGGCTTTTAACTTCGGGCATTCAGCCTCTATGTACACAAAAGTTTCATCATTGGTTGCTATGTACGGAGATGGTGGTATAATGATCTGATTATCTTTATTAGGTAATATGGATAATTTAAAAAGATTAAACCTATCGCTAGCAACTATCGGTAATTTAAGTACCAACACTATACTAGTCTCTGAATAAAACGAACTGGGTATGATTACGTCATAGTATTCACGTAATTCAATATCAAGTACCTGCTCTTTATCGTACAACGTTTTAAGTTGCTTTACTAAACTACCTAAGCTATTTATACCTATCATAGAATGGTGAGTGCTCGATGCACGTGTAAAAGCTATTATATTTTCTATTCTACGTAATTCTAATAATAAATCGTCGATGTTCTCACCGGTAATAGTTAGTAACTGACTTAATTTAGTTAACCTAATATAAATGTCCTCACCATAATTACTACTTTTTAAGATGAGTTGAACTGTATTATTAATTTTCGATTGGTTATCTATAATTTGAGATAAAATATGGGAATGATGAGTCATCCAGTCTTTGTTAAGACTTATATGACTATTCAACTCATTTACTAATTTATCTTGATTTTTCCTGAGAATTGAGATGGCATGATCATATTTTAAAGCATCTGTGTAATCCAAATTGCCACTTATACTTTTTATAACAGAACCTAAGCCGTCTACAATGCCTCGTTTAGGACGGTCGTTGGGCTGAAGGTTTTTTAATTCAGATGAAGCTTTACCCAATTTACTTCTGAGATAATGTAACTGAGATTCATATAAAAATTTTGTATCTTTACCATATAACTGAGATTCGATCGTTTCGAGCTGACTGTAAACTAACTGTATATTAATATCTATATCATGCAAGTCAATGGATTGGAGGAATGAGTGATAATGGGTGATAAGCGCCATGGGTCCTAATTTAAATGGTAGGAGTCCCGGTCCGTTGTCCAGGCTCTCAAGTTTTATCTCTTGAGAATGAGTCATCGGTAGAAGTACGAGGATTAACCTGTAACAATTTAGTGTTTTTAGGGGCGCGTTTCAAACGAGATTTGGCGACCGGACCCCGTTTTTTCGATGTGTAAATATGGATGGGGAGGTCGGCTAAAACTTTATCCTGAGTGTAACGAGCTGCTAATTTCTGACGGGAAGCTAATGGATTTTTAACGAATATTTGCTGACCAGGTTGATATTCAACTTCTGGCTCACGATCCTTATTGCGACTTTCGATAAGAGATGTACGGTTAGCAAGCGACGTTTCGTTAATAATATCATAAACTAATTGCATTTGCTTACGGTGAGTTTGAATGTATTGTTGAAGTAATAATTCATTAAGGTCAATATCACAAGGGTCGCGAGGGTCACAGTGGCCTAATATTAAATCAAGGGGTCTACATTTTGTAAAACTATGTATTGAGCTGTTATATGCTAATATTGCGTATGGCATAAGATTAACTACCGGTTCCTTCCGTTGTTGTAAACGTAGTGCGCGTAAGTGTTCCAAAAGGGTTGAATGAAAGCGTTCGATATTACCGTTATCGTTAGGTGAGTGTGCAAGGGTCTTATGATGTGTGATTTTGTGCAACTTAGTAAACTCTGAAAACATTTGGTTAGTGAATTCTGTGCCTTGATCTGTGACTATAGTGTATGGAAGCCCATGATGAGTTGAGAATGTTAATAAAGCCTGAATGATGCTGAGTGCTGTACCATCTCGGAGATGATAAGCTTGAGCATATTTAGAAAATACATCAATGAAGGTTAAGTACTTTTCATTTTCAGCTGTGAATAAATCCATGTGTATTATTTCAAACGGTTTTGTAGGTGGCGGTACTATATTGAACTCTTGTCTGATAGGATTACGGTCGTATTTAGATTGCCCACATATAGTACAGTCATTTATAAACTTAGTAATGTGCTCCCTCATTTTAGGCCAGTAGTACCTACGTGACAAAGCCAAATAACATTCGTTTATACCTCTATGGTTGGTTTTGCCATCGTGGTAATGACGAATAATATCTTGTTGTCGTAAGTACTCCTTGACGTTCTCTAATTCAGTTTTCACAAGTACTAAGCTCATCGCGGAGCTTTTGAATTTATCTTGCAAGATCGGTATGATAGTATACATGTCAAGTGGGGGTGTGATTAACAGCGCGGTTTTAACTTTAGGATTCACGTACTCCTTAATAGCGTTTATCAGGTCTTCCTCTAAGTTACCTCTTGATAGTTGTACGGAGGTCCGAGTATGAGATTCGAAAGGCTTTGAAACTGTGGGTCTCTTTTTTATGTCTCCTACAATAGTCAAGTGTATTTGTCGGTGAAACTTGTTAAGGGGTTCGTCTGTTATAGGAATTTCTAAGATGGGATTCTCTTGGTTTGTATGAGCAGTTACTGTAGTTGATCCTGTCAATGATGCCTGTCGTTCTGTCGGGTTGGCTACAATGGAGCTGGTTTCCTCATTACAGATCTCCATACGGGAGAGGGCGTCTGCATTAGTATTATCTTTGCCCTTTTTATAGATTACTGTGAAATCGAATTCACTTAACTTTAAGCGCCATCGGTTAAGGCGGGAATTAGGCTCTTTAAGGTTCATAACCCACTGGAGTGGTTTATGATCAGTTAGGATTTTAAATTTGCGTCCAAAAAGGTAAGGTCTGAAATACTTCGTTGCCCAGACTATGGCAAGAAGCTCTTTTTCTATAGTGGCGTACTTTTGTTCACTTTCATTTAACGTACGTGAAGCGTACGCTATTGGTTTATCTGAGCCCACTGGCCCTTGAGATAAAATAGCTCCAAGTGCCACGTTAGATGCGTCTGTCGTTAATATGAAGTCCCTAGTAAAGTCGGGGTATTGTAACACGGGATCGTTAGTCAGTAAGGTCTTACATTTTTCGAAACATTCTACGTATTCGGAGTCAAAAGTAATTTTTCTGCCTTTCTTTAAACATACAGTCATCGGTTTAGTAATCTGAGCAAAGTCTGGAATAAACTTCCTGTAGTATCCTATTAATCCCAAAAATTGCTTTATTTCTTTAGGGGTCTTTGGAATGGGGTAGTTTTGAATTGCTGTAATTTTGTCTGGGTTCGGTTTGATTCCTTCCCTACTAATAATGTGTCCTAAGTAAGCGGTCTCAAGTTTAAGGAATTCCGACTTATCCATCTGGACTTTGAAGTTAGATTCCCTTAACCTTTGGAATACTTTTTCTAGGTTACCAATGTGTTCCTGAAGGGATGTGCTGAATACGACGATATCATCAAGATATACGAGACATATGCTATTCTGGAGTCCGCGGAGCACGTTATCCATGACCCTTTGGAAGGTCGATGGAGAATTTTTGAGACCCATCGGCATCCTCAGAAATTCATAGTGCCCATGCTCAACATTGAACGCGGTCTTAGCTATATCGTCGGGGTTCATTTCACACTGATAAAATCCTGATGCCAGGTCTAGAGTGGTAAAATACTGGCATTTACCTAATTTATCAAGGACGTCTGTGATGTTCGGTATTGGGTACTTATCATCGATAGTTTTCTCATTTAGTTTCCTAAAATCGACTACAATTCGCCATTTTTGTTTCCCAGACGCGTCGGCTTTCTTAGGTACGATCCAGATTGGCGAGCTCCAGGCTGAGTCTGATGGACGAATAATACCTTGCTCTAGCATTTTATTTATCTGATCGTTAACTTCTTTCCGATGAATAAACGGATATCTATAACTCTTTGTATGAACAGGAATTTCGTCTGTGGTCCGAATTGAATGCTTGATTTTATTCGTGAACGTCAAAGGCTCACCATCGAGATAAAAAACATCTGCATAGTTTGTACAAAGAGATATAATATTCGCTTTTTCTTCCTCGTTTAAGTGATCCGTTCGTAAGCGCGACAAAACCTCACGTACACGTTGTGAGTCACGGTCAGTGCGCGTGCACTCGATATTAAACATGCTAGCCTGCGCGGGTCGATCTAATGAAAAGATAATGTCGTTATTACTAGGATTTTCTATTTCGACATAAGCGCGGTTGTTAATGACGGTCGTTAAACATTCGAGGACTATGCAGTTACTTAAAATTTGTTCATGAACTAAAACTTCACCATCAGCTGAGTTGATAGGGATTTTAACTAATTTTGTTGAGTTTGCAGGAATAATATCCTCATACAAGTTCGCGTTCCTTGAATTAAATAAATGAATAGGGTTGATAGACGATACTGTTTTTAATGTCATATTTTTTAAATCAATATTAGATTCCCATTTAGTTAACAAATCAAGACCGATAAGCCCGTCGAAATGCTCGTGGAATTTATATATAAAGAACTTGATACCGTCCGGCTGATTAAATTCCGGGAAGCACGGTATTAAAATAGAATGACTATTCCTACTCGTAGCGTGAACGTTCGTAACTTCGAAAGGCTCATAAGTTGGTTCTAAATGAGAAAAATATCTTTGAACGGCTTCGGGGCTAATAAAAGATTGATTAGCGCCGGTGTCTATAAGAAAGTTAAGCGGTGGATTTTCTATCTGAATATACGGTAGCTGACGTTGAGTTTGTAGATTTAATTCTATCTTGACTTTTTTGAAATTAAAGCTTTCTGAAAATCCTCCTGAGTCGTGTCAGTGTCTGTCTGTTGCGAATCTTCTAATTGATTTGCACTTAATAGTGGCTCGTTGTCGTAGCAGTGAGCGCTATCGGTTCCGTAGTAGTCTGTCTGTTCACCGTAGCAGTAGCTACTGTCGTAGTACGTCTCGTAGTCATTGTAAGCGTCACAGTCGTACGGAGTGGTACAGTGGTAATAGTCATAGTTATTGTCATAAGTTAAACAGTCATTTACATTCACGTCCCGAGATTTGAAATAATTAGTTGGGGGTGGATTCCCATGTCTACGCCAGTCATGTCCTGTTAAGGGCATGGGTTTTGATACATAAGGACTTACACCGCTCATAGGTTTAGGCGTATAGTTATTTGAAAAATTATTTCTAGGGGGCAAACGGAAGTTATTGCTATTCGCGTTATAGTTTGGCGGCGGCGCCCTAAACATTTGCTGAGTTCGGGACGGCATACGGCCAACGTTATTGAACTGAACATTATTAGGTCTAAATTGCGGTGGCTGTGAAACAGGACGTTGCCAATGAGGTATCTGCTGTGGTGCAAAAGGCGGTAACACAAATGGCTTAGGCACACTGGGGTTAATATTATTAGCATGCACAAATGAATTAGGTGTAAATTTGTTAATAGCGGATGAGGGTTGGTTTCTGTGAGAACTTTCATTCCTTTGCACGAGATACATGATATTTAGTTCCTCCTGGACATATTCCAGGGCTTTTTCTATGCTTTCCGGGCGCATACAGCGTATCCGGGACCCTAGGGGTTCTTTTAAGCCTCTAACAAATGCTTGTAACGTTAGCTTTCTATATAAATCGCGTTTAGCCTCAATCGTCGTAGGAATATTCTCGTGTAAAGTAATGTATGTTATTAAAGTACTAAAAAGTGTCTGACACCTATCGTAAAATTCCTGGGGTGTGCTATTACCCTGCGTCTGCAACGACAAATCATTGTAGAGGGCTGTTTCGTCCCTTTGGTCTGAGAAGTTATTAATAAGAACGTTTCTTATGCCAAGCCAACTGGCAGGTATTCCATTTGAGTTAATTGTCCTGGCGGCATTACCCGTGATCTTATTTAAAATGCCGTTTAAAAGTGACAGATTATTTAATTCGGCTCCCGGGCCGTCTAGGATGGTATAGGTCTGCACCACCTGGTCACAGAGCCTTATAAATCTGGTGAGAATATTCGGGTTCCCGTCAAAGTCGGGAACCAGGCGTAAGGCCTTGAAAATTACATCAGGGTCATAGTGTGGCAGTGCCATGTCTGGTAGCTGACACTCCTGATTATTTAGAATACTATTTAAGTTATCGCTAATATTTAAACTATCTGACTCGACTAAATTCAACTGATTATCTAAATTATCGATATTTTCCGAGTTATCGGACTCTACTAAATTATCTATATTTTCTACGCTAAACCTATTAGAATCTACAGCCTGCTGGCGAGACTGTTGCGATGCAGTCTCGCTAGACGATTTTCCTGGATGGAAAATTTTGGCGATTACCTAACTACTAAAAATCCTAAAAAACTAGCACAAAGCAACACAAAGACAATTCTTTCAGTGCACTTACAATATCATTTCGGCCCTTTCTGCGTATCAATGGCTGGATACTCCCCTTGGCTGCTCCTTCAGGTTCGGGATTCTCGATGCGCGACTTGAAAGCCACACGGGCGGCACGTGCAAGCGAAGGACGGAAATCTTCTTAGAAGCGCGAAACCGACCGCGAGAATCCTACCGACTGCGCCAAATACGAAGGCAGCAGCCGTAGGATTTAAAAAAAACCGAAAATGATTTTAACAAAGTTTATTACAGGAAAATTACAATTATTTCTTATAACTAATTGACTGATTCGAAGTGTGAACCGAAGTGTTGGACAAATGCAGGCGCGCGGCGTCGAAGACGCGCGGGGGGAGTCGACGTCCGTGTGCAGCGGTCACGTTGTGCAGCGTCGGCGATTCCGTCATATTGTAATAAATGTTTGTTCTAATTTGGATATCGCGACGTCAGCGGTCTTCATAGTCTTGCACAACGTAATTCGGGCTTGAGTGAATGTTGGCTGTGAGTACTGTTGTTGTTGTGGCGTCTGACTATAGATGAACGACCCCGACTGCGAGTGCTGCTGATACACATCACGAGCTTGCGTGGATGTTGGTTGCGAGTGGTTTGGTTGAAGAGAAAGGTTTGAATTTGGGTGACTGAAATTTGATTCAATGTTTGGTCTATTAAACGGCGATTGGCTAGGCTGATTGATGTATGAACGTATGTTATGCGAGAAAGTGCGAATTACGTTTAATATTTCGATCTTGGCTAACATTTTTTTATCATCGTCCATCTTTTTAAGTGATTGAACCAGTGATAAACAGAATGTTTTATCCTCGTCAATTTCAGCTATTCTTTGTCAATGGCCTTAAGAATTTCATTCTCAAAGGACGATGTAGTTTTCTTTTTCTTCTTTGGAGGGTCTGAAAGATTACGAGTGGCAGTCGAAGATCCAGCGGGTGAATTTTCAATATCCGGTGTTGACGGACTTTCAGTATTTCGCTCTGATACATTTGTCGAATTGCTGTAATTTCCAGAAGTGTGGGCATCTTTTACATATGGAACTAGAAACAGTAATAAGTCGTAATATCTGTATTTTTTTCTCTTTTTTGCACCTTGTCCTGAAGTAACATCCTTTTGGGCTTGATACTCACGCCGGAAGTTGTCCCTTAAGTGTTTCCACTTTAATTGTATGTCTTTGCCTGAAAAAGGAAATACAATTAATTGTGCAATAAAACTTCATTTGTTACAGATTTCTAGCGACAGGCAACAATTTTCATGATTTACATTATCAGTTTCTACTTGGAGTGTCTACCATACATTACATTATCAAACAAGTTTGTGACGCAATATGGAATTGTTTAATGCCTATGTATATGCCAGAAAAAACAAAGGAGGACTTTAAAAAAATATCAGACGAATTTTATCATCGCACTAATTTTCCCAATGTGATCGGAGCTGTAGATGGCAAACACATTGAAATAACAAAACCCGATCAAAGTGGCTCACTGTACTATAATTATAAAAACTATTTTTCTATTATTTTAATGGCAATTTGTGATGCTAACAATTGTTTTACTTGCATTGAAGTAGGAGCATACGGCGGTTCTAGTGACTCAAACGTATTTAAAAAATCATCATTTAACAGGCAATTACAATCAGGCCAAATCGATTTACCAGAACCGAAAACTTTACCGAATGATCCGAATGGGAAACGTATGCCGTTTGTATTAATTGGCGATGAAGCCTTTGCCCTATCCGAACATGTTTTAAGAGCATATCCGAACCGCAACTTGACCATACTACAACGTGTTTATAATTACCGACTAACACGAGCACGAAGAATGATTGAATGTAGTTTTGGTATTCTATCAATCAAATGGAGGATTTTAACAAGAGCTATAGATCTTCAACCCGATCGCACAATATCAGTAGTTAAAGCATGTTGCATACTACACAATTATGTGAGAGCCAAAGATGGATTCCAATTCGATGATACTTTATTTGACAGTACAATACAAGGTCTACAACCGACAGGTGTAAGAAGTAACCACACGGGTCTGCAAATACGTGATTATTTTGCTAAATATTTTACATCACCACAAGGTGCTATTCCGTGGCAATACCAAGTTATCAATAGACAGAATAGTGACTAAAGAGAAATAATTAGGTAGATACTTACTTATTTGATTAAAATAAATAAAGATAAATTATGAACTTACTTCGACTATTTTTTTCCTCATTAGTGAGGGTTTCCCAGTCCTCTGACAGTTTTTTGGTTATGTCCTCCCAGGCACTATTCTTCATAATTTTATTTGAGTATTCTGGCAACGTTTTTGCATATAGAAATGGACGAGACTCCACCTCTATAATTAGCACTTCGGGATCTACAACCCACGACATCGTAATATCGACGTTCTGATGATGTAGGGACTCGTAAGTAATACCTACAAAAACAAACACGTCCGAACGCTAAACGAGCGCGCGGCACACTGACTTCAGCGCCGGCGCTTTTTTAGCGCTCGTGTGAATAATAATTATAAGTTTCATATGGTCTGTTCCATTTAACGCCCAACGCCCAGAGTTGAAAATACGACACTGCTCGATTAAAAAACGTCGCGTTTTAAAAGCGCCGACATGTGAACATACACTTGGAAATGCATTTGATCTATTTGAACGCTTTTTTAACGGACGTTGAAAAAGCGTTCGTGCGAACTGGGCCTTACAACTGTCTCGTTGAAACGTTGACAATGCTTTTCGTTACAAATACAATATGCACGCTAATTACAACATTTTTGTTGAAACGTTAACTATGCTTTCAATACAATACACGTTAATTACAACATTCTTGTTGAAACGTTAACAGTGTTTTGTGTCAATTATAACAGCTTTTGTTAAAACCTCCACATATTGTACGGTATTTCACAATTTGTAAGCATTTTTGCTTTATTTTATTTTATAATATATGACATTCATTAAGTCATTTTGATAATATTTAATAATTTATGACATTTGTGTCATATTACATTTCATAATTTGAAATATTTTTTATGTCAGCAATATTTTCATACTCTTTCATAGCCGAAGACAATTTATTTGTCATTTAACAATTTTAAATATTCACATTTCATTATAATGAAATTAATATTCTTATGTCATTTCGACATTACTCATACATATCCTATGTCATTTGACATTAATCATACATATCTTATGTTATTTGACATTAATCAAATTTGATTAGACCTTTTAAATTACATTTAAAATTCATAGAATACAAAGTAAGACAATTCATATGTCTTTTATTTAATTAATAGACGTTAAACAATCATTAAAATTTATTGCTTAGTAATGCCACCCTGGGATACCAAGGAATTTTCCAATTTCGCCCACGGTGTTAGTGAATTGCTCTAGGGTTTGATTCCCGCTTGTGGAAGGTTTTGGATCAGGGGGTTTTTCCTGAACAATTAAGTCTTTCTCTTGACTTGTTGAGGCTACAGGCCTTATAATTTGTTCCGGTGCTTCGTGAATAATTTCATGTTCAGATTCCGAATCTTTTTCCGGTTCTAAGACCTTTTTGGCTCTCCTAACATTTTCAAAGGAACTTTAGTTTCTCTTTGCCCTATTTTAACAGGAACGACGTTTCTTTGAACTTCGCCTATTACTTGCGCCTTTTTATGAAAAAAGGTTTATCGAGGTTTATCCTTACCCTTTCGTATATTCACAGGTTTGGTAAAGATTTTATCAACTACTTCTAATGATATTTTATCACCAGTTTTACTGCGTTTTATTTTTTCATTAGTTAATTTTTCAGATATATACTTATATAAATGAAACGTTCTCTTAGCGTGTTTTCTTTAAGTAATTGTTGCATATAATTATTTTGTAAATCTACGTCAAATACAGAGTTTAATTTCGTATGAGCGAATACTACTTCAAATGGAGTTAATCCAGTTGCTGTGTGTATAGTATTATTATACGCCATTATAGCATAAGACATCACGGTCGCAGCGTGCCTAACTTTCTGATTATATTTAACTAGTCTATAGATTTCAATAATTGTGGAGTGAAATCTTCCAACAATACCCATAGAGTTAGGATTATAAGGTGTTCCAATATTTAACGCAATACGCAAAATAAACATTTAAAGATTAAAGGCCTCTGACTTACTGCAGCTCTGCCAAAAATATGGCATTTTTAGTTAAATTGTCCCTAGGGGCTAAAGAAATAGAAAGTAACGGTAAGTAAATTAATCGCAATATCGGTCGGTACTTGTAGACGCTATAATTATAATAATATATAATTCATTTATTTCGGAACAGTGAACATGTCCATAGACAGTGTTAGTAACAATTTATCTTAAAAACTGTACAAAGTTGTGTTCCTATAATCTCGCATGCGCCGTAATAGCTGCGACGGTTTTTGTGACCCAAGCTCCATTTCGCCTACTAATTTCTGAAATTGCCGGAATGCACTTTCTTCATGTACTAAGTTGTGTTCCTATAATGTTCTAAAATTGATGAAATCTGACTCTGTTACTGAATTTACTTTTATGACTCCAAAAGCTACCCTACTTGCTAGTGTGAGGGTCCTACACTATCTGGGAGTTACTGCCAATGACCTCAATGAAAACCGAAATTACCAATTTAAATTACAAATTTATTTCCAATAAAAATTCCCCAAATGCTAAACACAATCACGCGAGTCGGCCAGTGCGCAGTAACTGCCTCGACTCTCAGACATACGTCAGTGACGTACCTATACGAAATCGCTGATATGCAACATTCATTCTACAATGTGTCCCTACAAAACTATGTATTAGAATACAGATTTGATTGGAATAAGTAATAATCAAATGTTAGCATGCCGTTTGGCCCATAGGCATAGGAAGACAGAGTCCCAACCCAACGCTCGACCAACAATGCCCTCAAGATGGTATTGTCGCTGTTTCGTACTCTGTTTAACAGAGACGCACAACGCTTTCAATTATAATTTTGCAAAATTTGTCATGTCTTCACAGTAGGCTGATCATTGGTTTTTCTTTTTAATTCGTGTAAACTATTTGCAACATTTGTTCCTCGTTGTAGGAAATCACGAATGCACATTCCACGTGGAATGTGCATCCACAAGTAAACAAAAACAATTGCAAAGAGAAATTCACACACATAATAAGTTTTTCTTTTACCACTTCCAATCCAACAAAGCTTTTTGTTTGTAGCTCTATCAGTTTTTTTTCTTTCTATTATAATGTTTAGATAATAAAAAAAAATTATTTACAGTCAACCATGGATAACATTCTTTTTGCACGAGATTTTTCTTACAATTGTTTTGCCAAAGAACATTATCATCGTAAGATGTCGTACGCTGCACTGACGCCACCCGCCGAATGATCTTATTATTGTATCGATTGTTTAACTAAACATGGTGCCAGAAAGCAAACGGTAACCGTTTATGCGTATGAGTGAGAGAGATGGCGTTCAGCCTAACATGACAGTTACGTCGCCGTGGCTACAAAAAAACGTGAAGAAAGGCGTAATTGCTTGTGAAATGGCGGGAATATCGTGGACTGTATATGCAGAGCGGTTGAAAAAAAATGATGTGGATCCTAGTACACTCAGAAAAAAATATTGTTGAATACGACAACAAAACTTTAACCCCGGGTAGCCGCCCATAGTAAATAGTCTCTACGGCAATGGTTTTATTGTTAAGTAGGAAATTGTCAGTGTAGCAATATCTTTTAACAATAGCATGCCATGCTTTAACAACAATTCAATACTGTCAGTATAACAAATTAAATTAAAGTGTACTTGGTTGTGATGACACAATAATTTTGTTACTCCGACAGTTGTCCTTTGCAATAATATGTATTTTGCCTTTGATACCTCTACTATATTTTTGCTACCATAACAAAGTTTTATTTAAATTGATCTACTCTTACTTTGCTTACGCAGCAAAATTATTTATTTACTATAACTACTTTCCTTTTGCTTCCCCAGCAAAGCAACTTTGTTCCTGTAGCTAATTTGCCTTTGTGCCCTGGCAATTTTTCGCTTTGCTACCATAACAAAGATAGTTTGTCGCTCTCAATATTACGTTGATGCCGTAAACACAACAGGAACCAATAACTCAAAGCTCCGTATTTCCAATTATGAACTTGTGAAAGGCCCACGCGTAAAACAATATACTTACCAATATCCAGATAGGGCCTCTGAACGTTGGTTCCTGCTGTACAGGGTGCAAAGGTATATTTTAAGGGGTTATCCAGCTTATTAACCTTGTTTTCACTATGTATGAGATGCGATTCCAGTAAACGTTGAAAAATGGGGTAACCCTATTTGTCATTTGCACGCTGTACAACATGGACCAATGTCCAGGACTTTAATTTGGAAATACGGTGATTGAGTATTGGTTCCTGTTGTGTAAACGGTATCAACATAACATTGAGAGGGACAAACTACCTTTGTTACGGTACCAAAACGAGAATAGTAATATAGGATTTAGAAATTGTAATAAAAAACAACATGATTTTGATGATTGTATTGTACGTAGGTACCACAACAAAGTACAGACAAACTTAATATTAACAATAGTTACATCAGACGACCAAGTACGCCTGTCGAGTTTAATATGCTTGACATACATGCTTGATGCTGCTTGATCGGAAGTTAAGTATAACAATCATAAAGTCATTTGCTTTAGCAAGAATAATTATGTTAATTATTATTTTGTACTGTACCCTGGGCCATACGACACGCTTTACAATAGAGGCAAAAAGTTGCCCACATGACGCTATATATGCGTGATCCAGCCATCGTAAGGACCACTACAATCGGAATGTACAGCATCTCATTATGACCCAGAGTAGATACATTATTTTATGATATAAGCCATTTTCAAGTAGAACAAGTATAATCTACATAGGCCGTGTTCCGAATCACGCTCACAGCGCTGTGAGCGCGAATCCGACCAAATTAAATAGTCACAAAATATTGCACAAATAGGGTATTTGTGTACCTACTTAATTTAACGGATTATACGCTCACAGCGCTGTTGGCGTGATTTGGAACTAGGCAATAGTAATCTCGAAATCATAAATAAACAGTTCAAATATACTGGTTATTAACATATCAGTCTAACAATATAATAATCTTATTGGTATATAATATACGAGGGGTGATCCAAAAGTACCTAATGATAATCGGTTATTTCCAGTGCACGTAAAATATAAATTAAATGGTCTATGCTGGCTTAGTTATTCACTACTTCAGAAAAATAAAATTATATAGATAAGCCACCATTCCCGAAAGCTACATTTATTTGAATACAAACCGTCGAAGACTGAACTTCAATATGGAAAAAAACGGAAATCAGAGCTGCTATGGCTGCCATTAAAGAAGCGGGCTTGGATTTGGTTGAACACCCATCCTATTCGCCAGATCTAGCTAACAGTGTATTCTGTGCCTTGTTCTGCCTCAAGGAACACCTTCGTGCTATGGTGAGCTCTGTTTTTCTTTTTTCTTCATTTTTAAGTCCACTCTTCGACGGTTTGTATTCAAATAAATGTAGCTCTCAGGAATGGTGGCTTATCTATATGATTTTATTTTTCTGAAGTAGTGAATAACTAAGCCAGCATAGAGCATTTAATTTATATTTTACGTGCACTGGAAATAACCGATTATCACTACTTTTGGATCACCCCTTGTAATGTGTTTGAGGCAACAGTTTTACGTACTGCTATAACGACTTCTTACCACGTAACGTATTTGTTGTCGATCGCTTTTTTAGTATTTTGCCGTTATTGCACGCACATAAAATATCGGTAACTCAATAGCAAATAGGTACGCGGTAAGAAATTTAACTTAAGCTTACCACAAGCATTACTAACAGCGATAATCAAAATTTAAAGTAATATTATATACCTATTTTAATTTTATACACTTAACAATTTAGCATTATTAGTACAGCTAGGTACTTCGGTAAATAACAAAATTACAAAATAATTAAACAATTTTGTTTAATTGTTTGTTTAACACATATTTATTTTAATCACCTTAAACGATTTAACTTCGGGACGATTTCTCCAATTTGCTTTGATAAAATATTTATGATAATAATAATAAACATATTTATGAAAATAGTGTAACATGCTGAACAAATGCATGCCAACCATTTCAAACATGATATATAACTGTAATCTATCTCGCTGCAATTAATAAAAAATTGCTCAGAGTGGCTTGCGTAAAATAACATACTGTTGAACGTGAACATCACCGTAACCCATAATTACATTGTTGCAGGGAAATGGATACTGCATCGCATCATAATCAATGTAAATTAACTCCACATCAGTCTGATTGTCTCTCACGTTGTAAGCATAGTAATGTGAATCAAAAGCAATCGTTGTTATAGGTAGCGCCTTAAAGACTATTTTACTTTTATTGTACACGTAAATATCACGTATTTTGGCAAAATGGATCACATCTGGGTCTACGCTATGTACTATGATGGAATTGTTTTTAAAACGTGTGGAGGATACTGAGACCCATGACATTATTTTGATTTTTTCAATATCACCCCAACCAAACTTTTGTGCAAGTGCAGACGCTTCATGTAAAGAAACATTTGATTCAACCCCTAAACACAAAGGACTATCCAATTTCTTTTTCAGCAAAATATCATTTAACATCAGTTGATGTCTCTTAGCAATGGACAGAGTCATATTTATCCTATTAGATGAAGACTGTGAAGTTAATTTATTAGGCCGGTGTTTGGCTTCATAACGCATGGATGAGATATAACGCAATGGTCCAAATTTAAGCATTGCTGAATGATAGTGCAAAAAATTGTGAAACTTTGGTTTAAGCGTTTGATTAAACAACGAAATGAACATTTCGCAAAGTTCAGCTACCAAGTATTGGAAATATGTTGCTTGTTCTGGACGAAACCCTGAAGACATTACTACATCTATCAAAAGCATAAGTTGAATATAAATAGCCCAGTATTTATCCTGTCGAGGAACCAAGTCGCCAAACATGACTCCGAAATATCTGCAAAATACTCCCATTTCTGAGGCACTCAAGCGCAGGTTTCCTTTGCGTATATTTTCCATTGAAAGTGAAACCGGCTTATCTGGATTATCAGGACCGTAGTCAAATGAATTGATTTTATTGTTCATTAGTTGAATTGTAAAATATTTAAGCTTGTCCACAAAAGTAACAATAAGTTCACACATTATATATTTTATTATTCCCTCATTAAAATCGTGCATGATATCTACCCCAATTTGTGAGAATAAATCAAAATTTTCGACGCGTAACCAAATGCATTCTTCTTTAATACCCGTAAGAAAAGAATTATTTATCCTCAGATCTTCTCTGTAATTGTTTGTATTTCTTAATAAGGAGCTGTCTTCGCGAAATTGTTTAATCATTACATTTTTAACTACTTTGCAGTTTCTACAAGAAACGTTACTGGAAAAACTTTCAACGAAACCAGTAATACTATGAAGACCTAAATTATCTCCGAGAATAAGCCCAAGTTCAAAGAAGATTGTACCGTTAAAATTTGGAAGATCAAAGTATATTCCATTTTTTGCTAAGTAATTGAACTCGTCAATTAAAGGCTGGAATATCACCAAATTTCCAAATTGAACTCTATCTGACGAATGATATAGCAAAATCAAAAATATGTTTGATAGCTGTGACGCATAATACGGCGGTAAACAAGGTAGTGAAATATAAGCGGCGCCTAATTTATGAATCGAACTGTGACTGCCCAGAGCGTTTAGAGGTTCGAAGTCATCTACTTGTAAAAAAAAAGGCATCACCAACTTATTTTCATGTAGTGCCTGTCTGGATTTCCAAAAAGAGCCATGCATGAAATGCTCTAGGGTTTGAGTTGAATCATGTGCCATTAATTTATTGATATATGCTATCGTTTGCTGCAAAATATTGGGCAAAGAAAAAAATTTTTTTAATATATCACGCAAAGGCACAACATGCGCTTCACATTCCACAGCTTCATAGAATCTTCTACCGCCCCTCTTTACATAATCATATCTACGACCCACAACATAGGCTTTAGGGGCAATGTAAGTCCCAAGTTCTGTGAAATACTTTAATCTCATGTAATACGAATTTAAATTAGACAAACTAGACAAAATATTTTCTTTTAATATGCTAGAATCAGATTCTGTTAAAAACGGCAAAATCGATTTCTCGAATATATCTTTAACGGCCGTAAAAACAATATCCGCCGTATTTTGTGGTACTTGAGGAATGGCATAAAGAGATGAAAATAGTTGAGCCAGAGTTAGATGTATGGGAACCCCTAGAGCATCACTGGGTTCTCTTGCATTTGGAAAAGAAGTCTCCACAAAGTCACGGTCATTTTGTGACACAATAGATGGAATATCTATATTACTTGGCAAATCAGGGTAAGTGTGTGGCATGGGTACCACATGATTATTTTGGTAATGCCTTTTATATGAACTGAATAGTTGAAAATTCCTCCAGCAACCTGCACTGGCACATGAAAATGAAGTTACAGACGGATGACAAAACTCCATGTGGACCTTTAAACGTCGAAAACTCTGAAAGGATAATTCACACACCGCACAGGGTACCATTTTGTTACCAATAATGATGCCTATATTTCAATATCTAAACACAAGTGCAATTAAATGATGATTCAAAATAATCTGGCCGAAAATAAATTCTTCATTTGGTTACATTACTAACTAATCACAAAAAAACAATTTATAATTATTTGACTCATATGCAAATTATTTGAAATAAAGTGGCTTCCTCGCATGCCACACACGGAATAGGTATATTTAGATAATTTTTAAACATTACAATTTTGCAATAATTCACGCAATGGCACTCCCTCAGTATCATACTTCGATTTCATTGTATACATTGCACGTTGGATAAACATCCAACATATAGCTGAATCTTTTGGATATGCAGCATCTAATGCCCAATAAATATGATAAATCTTCGTGATTGCTGAGCAAATGTTTGGAATTTGGTACCTTAGTCCTCTAAAAATTACGACCTCGTAATGAATTATATTGGCCCAAGAAGATCCGACAGCAACAATGTATGGTTGTTCAGGAATACCTTTCGTCGCTACTAATGACTCCCTATCGGCGCAATATCTATCAACGTCTGAAGCTGTGACGACATGCCCAATGAAGCTTGAACGAACTTCTTCCTTGGAAGGTTTCCACACTTTTTTTCTCGGTATACAAATCGGTGGCACCTGACGTAAAAGATTGACGATTGCCAAGAATGCTGCTAATGAAGCTTGCTCTTCTCCGACTGAAAAAAAAGAAGTTCGATTATTCCACCTGCTTTTTTCGAATTTATTTGGATGTGTTGAAACACATAAAAATTTGTTTACATACCTACTTAACTACTTGAAAATGTAATAATCTATACCAATATTAAAAAGAGGAAAGATTTGTATTTTTGTGTATATGTTTGTATATTTAATAATCTCAAAAACTACTGTGCCGATTTCAAAAACTTTTTACTTTTAGAATGCTACATTGTCTCTTATTAACATAGGCTATATTTTATCCCGATATTTCCACGGGAACGGGAATCACGCGGGTGAAAGCGCGGGCGGCCGCTATTGATTGAGATATAAAAACTTACCTGTAGCTAAATCTAGAAGATCGAGACAAGTTTGATCAGGTCTAGCAGAGCTTGCTTTCTCTGCCAGAAGTTCCAATAGTTTTGTTTTTATAAGCGGAAATTTATCTTGAAATACTCTATTTGCATTTGGATATACTGTCTCGAAGTCCAGGGATAACTGCAAAAAATATAATAACAGATTAAGCGAGTTTTTTTTTATTTAGAAAACATTATGACATGAAGACCTGTACTTTCTGTCGTCATGGAGATAGATAAATTTCCTAGTGGACACAGATTGTTATGTCTCAAACCAAATTTCAAAAAAACATGGTTATCAATTCCACCCATACCTATTGTTATATTGTTGTATGTAATATTGTTGGATGAAATTACACAATCTTCGTATAATGTATACATAATATAATAAACCCTTCTTCAAACTATCAATTCATATTAAATAATAATACTTTTATGTGTGTAATTATGAAATGTTGAAAATAGGTGGGGCAGTAAAACAAACAAAAAAAACTATGAACAACACATAATGTGCAACTTACCAGATCGTGTCCAGTAGGCAAACTGAGGGCAGGAAATCGCTTAAAATATTCTCTGAAAGAGAGACCCCCGGATAATTCGTTATTACGGAGTTCAAAAGTGGCAATCCACTTCGCGACGACTAAATCTTGAGGGGATGAGGAAGCTCGCAGCCACTCATAGCAATCTTTAGTTGTTGTAGATTCAGGCGAGTTAATATCCGACGAGTTCAGCCTAAACGTTTCTGGAAGAGGTCTTACACGCTTAGAAATATTTTTAGAACAACCAACACCACTATCGCTGCTTTCACTGCTAGTACTACTCTTCCTTTTCTTGGGCTCTGTTAGTAATCTTCGATGAGTTATCAACCTATTGTGGAATAGACCACTGGCCTGGATCACTTTACCGCCAATCACATGGTACGGTACATAATAGATTGAAGCCGACTCTCCTTTGAATAAAGACACCACCTCATTTGCCCAATCTACCCATACATTTTTTCTTATGGTGGCAGATATTTCATTCAATGCCCTGAGCTCTGTCTCCACTATGAGCTTGACAAGAAACGCGCGGTCGCGTGGACTCAACTTTTCTTCTTTATCGGCTTTTGCTAATAACAACTTCCCAAAAGTTACTGAAGACAACAGCCGACGAAGACTCTTGCCATTTTCATTTCCTAAACTTTTTAGGTTGAATGATTCCAGTATTTCTAATTCTTGATCTAATTGTAAATTCAACTCCTGAAAAAATCAGAACTTGTTTTTTACTATATTAGTGAACACATCATTAATTTATAGCATGCATAGATAATAATAATAATAAAATAGAATAATGAAATATATATTAAATGAAGTATGTATTAGTAATGAAATCCATTACAGGTAGAAGTTTTTAAATTAGGTTGAGTAAAAGTATTAGGCGAGGAGCCACCAATCCTGAAAGCTACGTGATCACAGATTCTAATATTATTACTAAAAAATAAAAGTTAACGTTTAGACGAACAAGATTTGCTTGGCCGGCGTGGATTTGATTAGCGGGAAATATTTTAATCTTGTTCGTCTAAACGTTAACTTAATTTTTTATTAAAAATATTAGAATCCGTGTCACGCTGCTTTTAGGATTGGTGGCTCCTGGACTATATATAGTGTGTGTGTGTATAGTGGGTGTGAGTTACCTGAACTGAAGTGTTTGCATTTTCAAGAGCGATGACTGGAGTATCAGTTTCAGGTCTAGTGCAACCATCAAGTCCTAGTGATGCTAATAATGCCTTCTGTTCTGTGGTTATCTCCTAAAACATAAATACATATTAAAAATGAAACAAATGGCAAGCTAGCATTCAGTAATATGGTATAGTGGGACTATAAGTATCAAATCTTTGTTTATTAATATTAGGCAGCAAGGTCACTTGTTTAATTTCATACTGGAATGTTTACATTTATATTTGTAGGTACCTAGTAGTCGTACCATTTATATAAGAGAAATATTTTTAATTACAATCTACCATTTAGTTATGTAGTATACTTTAGATGATAAAGATTACTGTGTGACTACCGACTAATCTACTAACTGGAGATAACTAATCCTGGAGACATTTCCTAAAAAGTAAATTATTTGCAAAAAAATCAGGGTTGGAACAGACTTTACCTCATCATCTCGTATGTATATCAAATTAGATTGCCTTTCGATTGGATGTAGATATACTTCCTCATCTGCCTTTTCTTCATCTATGTTTTCAGGCATTAGCTGAGACAAAGTTTTTGCCGATGTGTCTTCTTCCACTTTATTTAAGTTTTCAGACACTAACTTCTGAAACAAAGTTTATAAAAAAGATAAAACAAGATCTGTGTTAAGCCAGTTGATGTTCAAATTCGATCCTTTTCTTGTACTTTGTTATGTAAAATATTATAGCCTATATTATACCAAGGCTGCATTCCGAATCACGCTAAAATCGATGACAGCGCACTAAAATGCGTTCCGAGTCGGTGATTTTGTATGGGTTTGACAGATAACGTGAGCGCTGACATCGATTTTATCGTGATTCGGAATATAGCCCAAATCGTAGCAGAAATAGTAACAATTTGATTATCAAATTAAAGTAGAAAAATACTATAGGTGTAGTTAAATTTACATTTTGATGCTTTTGCAATGCAGCTCGTAACTTGATTTTATCTACTATCTTCGGGGTGAGCAGACTCAGTTCGTTCTCATTAGCTAATAACAGCACTTCTAGAGTAACTTCTTGTTCTACAAAAGAGGAAAGGAAAACTGTTATATATATACTTTTAAGTGACCAATTTAGTTGGGTACCTGTGAAAAAATCCCAAATCAGACAGGTAGGTTTATTTGCCAGAATAAATCATCATTTATTATATAGGTACACATTAACAATTTTACTGTGACGTATGCGCAATGTTCGTTGCCGTTATGCCGATGACAAAGTAACTTTGTCGGTCTAATATTATTTCATTATCTAGGTACCTAATACGAAAGCATTTCTAGAAAAACTTTCTAATCACCCACGCTTTACGCTTATATTGAGAGCTAGTTATAGTAACAGTTGTAAACGTAAGCGTTACTAAATGCAAACAAGAAAAAATACTTACCGATCATATTGCTGACAAGATGACCCAACTTGGCGTCATTGAGGAATTCTTCTAATTCCCCCATCATTTAGAGAAACACTTTTATGAGGAACATAAAAATATAGATACCACAATAAGAATAAGCACAGCACGGTTCTTTTTATGTTTTTGTTGTCAGGATTACGTAGCGAAAGCAACGCCAAGGTCGCCAAGCCAAGACTGGCTGGGTGTACTCTCATCTCTCACTAACTCGTGCCGCCCCCTCCCCACCTCATCATTGTCCCGCGCACAAAGTACTTGTTGTTATCTCATTTATGTTACTTTGTAATCACATTAAATTTCCTATTGTTGTACAATTACTTTGTTTAATTCACAAAAGCTACTTAGACACTTCATCAATAGATAATTTGTTAGACTTTCGGACAAAGTTATACTTTAATATACGTACAATGATCCATTGTCGACCTAACTAATTATTTACCAGCATTTTTGAGGTGACAAGTTTTCAATTGTTCCTAGCTCAACAAACACGGAACAATAAAAACGTTGCAAATTAGCACTATGTTCTTTCTGTGATAGTAGCAAAGTATTTTGTTGCTCCTATCAATTTTTTTTTAACAACGCTTTTATTGTGGCTTTGTTGACCGATTTTTTTCTGAGTGTAGGCAGTGGAGAGAGGGAAGAGTCACCAACGTCTGTACAGCCTTTGGATCGTTAATTCTTGCCTCCAGCTGCACCTCAGGAAACGCAGTACGTGACCGTCTCATACATCCACACCTCGGATGGACAGAAAAATTTGTTCTTTGACTGCCGGCCGGCTAAATTGGGCTGGCACAATACTGGGCTTTAAAGCACTGAAACAGTTTATAAATGTTGTTGTATAGACGCGGAGACGCAATTACTCCGTCGTCGACATGGTTTGTTTCGTTCGTTCTAAATTTTGGTACTTCAATAGTCAAAACAGTGCATCTTTTTCGTTTCGTTGTTACACGATGCACTTATTTTCTTCTCTTTTACTCGGCCTATGGTGGTGCGTGAGAGGGAAAAGGATAGGAATACCCGGAAGGAAACCAGAAAATGACGAGTACAAAATTAAAATAAGTCAGTTAATGGCGTAAACAGCTTTTCCTACTATCCTACTATTTGCTATACAGCGAGAAGGAGATGTAACTATAGCAATTCATAAACTTGGCAAGTTTTAAGAGGTTGTAATATTAAAACTGTTATATCTTCGCCGAGGTCCGTTGAGGGTTTGACGAATGATAAACTAGATTTTATCGAAACTAACACTTTATTGCGTTCTAACGATTTTACGATATATATCCTTATCTAGAGACTTATCTAGAGAAACTTATGCAGAGTAACGGTGTGGTTTTACTGAAGTATTAAATAGATCTGTCGTCTAACAATATTCCTCTATGATATTCCTTGCACGGGGCTTCACTGGTGCTTCTCTATCCTTTTTGCTACCTCTATCCAGTTTAGTATTGTACCATCATAAACTTTATAAAATCAATGGTTATGATAATCAACTTGGCTTTTATTACGGGCATGGCACAACAGAGGAAATACGTGGCAGGCACCTCGTCCTCGTGGTCGCGAGTGATTTCCGTTTATACAAAAGTACTCTGTGGCGAGTGACAAGGATATGTCAAAAGTGACAGACAGATGACATCATAAAATAGCGCATAGCGCACACACTACAAAAATACAGTATACTGTGCGGATACGGTATTTGTGTAGTGTGGATGTGTTTTTTTTTAATACAATTTATTTTATTTAAATATTTGATAAATCATATAAAATTATATTACATTTTTTTTCTCATAGCTGTAATTAAAAACCATAATTAATTAATGTGTTAGGTTAGTTACGTACGATTGACGTTCCTCGTACAGGCCCTGTCAGAATACCAGCGCTGTTGCGGTGTGACGACCTCACACCGCAACAGCATATGCTGAGGCAGGGTCCTGATTGGCCCGTCACACTTGGTTTTGTTATTATTTTTTACTTTTTTTATGCATAACTATGCTTTTTGTTTGTTTGTTGTTGCTGTTTCTGTATCTGTATGTAAGTGTGATGTGTGTCAATAAAATTTTATTCATTCATTCATTCATTCAACAATTTGGCAGAGGTATTTATATGATTCGCGGATGGTGGTTTAATAACAAAGTAATTTAAATATTCCACGAATTTGCATAATCAATTGAACAAGTACAAAAACAGAGTAATTAAGATATCAAATCTTCCAGTAATTTCAAAGAATCTATTGAGTATTTCGGGGATCATGACCTCTTGATAAATACTTTACTTTGATTTAGGGCTTTACTATTATTTCTTATCATTATCCGACAAAGGATGTGTACGAATCTTTTAATTCAAAGGTCACTGATAGTTACTTTGTTGCAAGAGATAACATTATAATTAGAAGACACCCATGTCTTCTAATTATAATGTTATCTCTCTGTAGGCTCTCCTGATTAGAATATGTGGGTGGCATAGCCGGTACATAACACCTCCCCCGTTAAAACTAAACAAGGGTTTACAATTGTTTAGTAAACGTTTTCTTTTTATATAATTCTAAAAGAGCAATAATAATCAACATACAATAGTGTCTCATTTACAAAGAAAAATATTAAAATTATTACATTTATAATAATTAGATAACAATAAGGTAAAATTGTTATTAAAATAACCTTATTCTATTACAATAGTTATTCCTATAATAAGGAGAATAAAACAATGTAAAATATAAAAAGTTTAATTATTATAATTGTTATTTATTACTACCTTATAACATTTCCTTGATTACAAAGGTAATAAATAGACTTAAATTAATAGGTACACAACTATCGAAATTTCATACCTCAGTTACTAAGGTTATATGAATATCGAATGTCTGACGAACTGGGAGTTCGTTTTGTCCTAAGAGGAATTCTAGCAGAGAGTTCTTCGTCTCGAGGTGTAATATAGTTTAAATCTCGTAATTCTACCAATTATTAAAGATGTGAACACAACATCTACCAACACAACCTTTATGGTCGTCAGGGCTATCATCAATTGCTGATTCTTGTGACCTACCTCTAAATATTTTGCATAATCTGAACATAAGATATATCAAAACAAAACCACAAATTGTATATAAAAGGTAAGGTATATGAACGCTATTATGAAGTTCATATTTTGTTTGCTCTCTTGTTTTAATTTGTTCTTCAATAGAATGCAATTTTACAGAAGCTAGATTCAGATCGTCTAATTGGATATTATTAATGTGAAATGGTGTAAACAAATGTTTTGTTTTATTTAATACTATACTGTTAGGATAGGGTGTCCAACAATGAACCAGCTTTTTTTTGACAACCTCTCACAAAGTCATTTTTTGTGCTACTACTATCTTTTATATATCAAATTGTAGGTTATTTAATGATCTTTCAAATTTAGTAAATGCTTTTAAAATGTATTTAGATGTTAATTAACTATGATGTTTTCTTTTTTAAAGAAAATTGGTTCATTGTAAACACCCAGTAATCAACAATGAACCATAGGTATGGTGTACAATAAACCAGGTAGGGAACAATGAACCAGGGTTCTTAAAAAATAATTAAAACAAACGTTTTAGTGGCAAGACATAATTTATATTTCTATTTTAATATAATCAACACACAAAGAACTTCTTTTATCAATATTTTAGGTTACCTATCTATAACAAGGAGAGTATTTTCAAAAACTTAAAACATTGAAACATAGGTAGATACTTATATATTTTGTAACAATCGTTACTATTATTTAAAAAAAACCTAAATTAACATGGCACCTATTGTTCTCATTTGAAATACTTATCAGGTATTTATTATCTAAAATAACATAAACATACAGTATATTGTTGAGACTTATAGAACTCTTTAAGAGATAACTTTAAAATTACTTTTAAACTTAATAGTATGTGTAACAAACCAACTTTACCTTACCTTATAATACAAGAGTACCGCTACTCGATACTAGATGGCGCTAAATCCGCATGGTGTAAATCCTGAACGGCGGTGTCGAGATTTTTGTACATTTATATAAGTAAGCCCAATAATTTTGTTTTGTCATTCGATTCATATCGAGGCTACTGCATCCTCACATATGCTCTCGTCCTCCCTGGGAAAGAGTACTACTTGGAACAGTTGCTTAGATACTACGGTACGCATCTGACGCCTTCGTCCTCAGTGGAAAAGGCCGTTGGGACGTTCCTACTACCACGCTACGTGTATTAATTTGCTTCTTTACTCAATAAAAGTAAGCACAAATCCATCACGCACGACTTTTTTCTTCTGCTCCTGCCTGCCCGGAAGTCCGTTTTCCTGCACTTCACGTCTGTAGAAGCATCCCCCCCTACAAACTGGCGACCAACGGTGGGCCAACTACAGCACGAAGCGCAAGATACTTGGTACGCTCGGGACGCAGGGCAATCGTCAATCCGCCAAAAGCCACGCAAAAGGCCAAGAGCAAGATGTCAGTCAAGATGTCAGATGAGCAGTTCGAGCAGCTTCTAACGCGACTATCACCCCGAAGAGGCGGCTCGTTTGCTACGTGTAAATCGTCTTTTGACGGCCAGAAGAGTACGGAAGTAGTTGAAGCCTTTCTCGCAGCTGTCGACGTGTTCAAGAAAGTCGAACACATATCTGATGAAGACGCTCTGACCGGTATACCACTCCTTTTGCGATCGGAGGCTGCAGTCTGGTGGCAAGGCATCAAAGGAGAAGTAACGCAGTGGACGCAATTTCATGAGCGTCTGAGATATGCGTTCGCTCCCAAGACTCCTGGGTATATATTATACCAGAAAATTGTTGGAGAAAAGCAAGATGCGAAAGTCTCGACCGAAGCTTTTGTCGCCCATAAGCGAATGTTGATTACCCAGTTACCTGGTCCAGCTCCTACGGAATCCCAGCAGATAGACATGATCTATGGTCAGCTGCACATAAATATAAGGAAGAAAATGCCGAGAAATGCGGTGACCAGCTACCACAACCTGCTAGAAACGGCGCGTGACATTGAACAATTGTTCTTGGACACAAGACATGCAGGGCACTACGCAGAAAACTCAGCTGTGGTGCCGAAAAATAAAAAGAAGTGTAGCTTCTGCCATTTTGGGGGCCATGCAACGGAAGAATGCCGGAAATTAAAGGCTAAGCAGAAACAGCTGGAGGCTACACAACAAGCACCTACTACCACTTTTGTGCCACAACCGGCTGCTGCTGCTTCTGCTGCACCTTCAACATCTACCTCTATAACGCCAAAATTTTCATGTTACGGCTGTGGAACACCCGGTGTAGTTCGCAGCCAGTGCCCGACCTGCGCTAGTAAGCATCAAGCACCCCAAACGGATCGAGATGTAAGTTTCTGTGCGGTAAACGCAAACACTGACGCCAGAAACAGACCAATAGTCTATATCGAAATCGATGGCATGAAGGGAACCGCCTACATCGACACCTGCGCAAAAACAAGCGTAGCCTCCTACAGCCTCTTCAAGCAAATGGTGACTCAGGGGAAACAATATCATGAAGAATATGTTGAGATCACACTGGCCGATGGGTTTAACAGACCGCAAAAAATTTGGCGTTTTACGGCGAACGTTACTCTGGAGGGACGCATGGTGTCTACAACTTTTATTGCCCTACCCAAATCAAAGGATAACCGGACACTCTTGGGTGTGGGGTTTATCCAGGATGCCATGATGGTAGTGGACCTGCCACAGTACACCTTCAATTTCAAGGACAGGGAGGGGGAGTATGAGTTGTACCAGGAAGATTTTGTCCACTTCGACGAGGGCACTCCATCTGTAAACCCTGTCAAGAAATTGAAATATTTTGAGGCTCAGAAACCATTAGATTCGGAAACAGCGGCATGCCCAAGACCGCAACCGCATGCCTCAAAATATAAATTGACGCCAATCGAGATTTCGCCAGCAAAGAGAGGGAAGCCGTTATTCGATGGGTACTGTGGTGGTCCCCGCGGCTGCGTGTCGCTTGTCTGCTGCTAATGACCAATCTGTATGTGATACTTTCTGTATCTGTTTGATCGTCTAGTGATTTATATGATAATAATATCCCAAAATATAACTCAGCTTAAACCAAGTGTACCTTTTAACAATCTCGTCTGAGAATGTTAATGTTGTATGCCTTTAGATAATAAGCTTGAGGTGTAATAATAATTTTTCGATTAATAAAAGATTACAATGATTTTAATACACGTTTGGATTCAATCTTGATATGTGGGAACCCCTCTATGTGATCCCTGAATTCCCTAATTTAGTTTTGACATCATCGTTAGACGTGTGTCAATTTATCGCTGTCTTATTAACCCTTTTTTATTATTAATTTTATGGGAGGGAAAAATTTTCTCTCCTTCTTTTTGAAAACAGATGGCCATCTTAAGAGGGTAATAGATCAGCTTTTAGCGCTTTCAATATATATGTCCTATGCTAATTCTACGTTGGACACAAGAAGGAATGTTACCTCATATAACCTCAAGTTAAATCCAAACAGCGTGTTTCTGATTTAGAATAAAATCAAATGAATACTAATTATTACTTTATGAATCACAACCTCTAGCCTAAATTCAATTATAGTGTCAAAGATTTATGACAACTTCATAAATAATTCATGTTGAATGAATGGCATTTCTTCTAGATATATAATGTGCGCTAGATGAGAGTCTTATCTAAGCTGAATTTGGTATCAATTAACAGGGCTATCAATTTTAAACCAATAAAATTCTAAGTTCTGTTCGAAAGAACTGTGATAGCTTTTGCTCTATCTATAAACATGTACCAAGTATTTTTCAAGTGTCATGACACTGTAAATCAAATTCAAAGTAAGAAAATCTAATTTTGTCCATTACCCAACAGACAAAATAAGCATCATCATCGAAGATGACACATAAAAGGTATTAAACACTATCTCTAGAAAATAGTTATTGCAAATAATTCTTCAGTGAAAAAGGGGTGCCTATAAATGGGAAAATAAATATGAAAACAGAATAATTGTAAGAGTCATTTATTATTTGCAATGTTTGTTTTGGTATTTGTTTGATTATTTGTTTTGTTCAAGAAAATTACTTTAATTGGTTTTGATTTAGTGATTTGACTGTTAAGTTATTATAATTATTTAATAAAAAGGTTTAATTTAGAGGTTTTGATTATTTTTGAAATTATCTGATTATTATGAATCATTAATAGTATATATTATATAAATAAGTCTTTAATTTGAAATTGTTTGATTATTTGATCAATTTAAAAATAATGCTTTGATTATTAGAACAACTTATAAAATGACTCTTGATAGAAACTATTGAATTAATTTGATCAATTTCTCGCGCTAGAAAGAAATCGACCCCTCGCTTTAGTTCTAAAGCAAATGAATATGGAAAAATAAAGCGAGATAAAAAAAAAACCATATTCGCTATTTGATTCCTTAATCTAAACAACACACATGAAAAACAAGAGTGAACTATAACATAGCGTATCTATTTTAGACTTTTAGTTATGTGAGATCGATGCACATCAATTAGATAATTTATTTACTTAACACAAGTTATAAATGAGAAGTCTAAAATAGGTATGTGTTTATACATAATTCTTATTTCTATTTACTTAACTTATCTTTCTGCAGTAAGGAGCTCCTTCACTACTATTCATAAATAGGTAATATAAGTTTTAATACTTCATAATTGAAACCAAAGAAAGGGACACCAATTTTAGGTAAGCAAAATTTTACAACACAACGTCTACATTTCACCGTGTCCCCAACGCTAATCCCCCGCCTTTTCAAATATCTCTATACAATTGTTAACAACAATAGAATTACATCTACTTTATCCTAATACGCTCTTCCTGTTATGAAGATAGAGTCCAATTTGGTTTATCACAACTCCTGCGCACTTTTCACAAAACCACACCCTTAATGCTGCAACGCGCTGTTTGATTGGCTTGTCCTTGATTTTGGTTTCAGTTTCCACCCAAAGATTGCGTTACTTGTCCAAAATATGCCTCGAATTGTTTCCAACATTCAATTTAGAATGTCTTCAGTCATCATCTGATTAAACCTGAAAACTAAAAGGTATTTGCGTAGAAACTGCATTTTTAGATTTCGAAAATAACTAGAGAGACATAGTATTATGTCTCCTTAGTCTTTATCCATCAGAACTTAAGGTCCAAGTTTGCTCAGCAAACGAAGTTCAGTTATCACATCCCTGTTCTCGTGTTGGCATTTTTTTATATACGTTTGGGTCAGCTATGCGCGTTGCAAATGTTGCAAAAACTATACTCGCAGAAAAAAACTCATCTTCAATTTCAAAGATGTGGAATATTTTTTTTAACGATATTTACGAGCTAAAATGTCAACCGAATAGAAATTTATTGTCCCTTTTCAAGTGTCAAAAAAAAAGGAGATTTGAGTTACATTACTTTGCAACGAATTTCTAAGACGTTTTTTAATGGTAGCCACATGTTGAAATGTTTGGCGATGTTTTCAGAACTATAGATTTTTTCTTGTCGTGTATGGCCTATGGTCCATTACACACCCCCCCCAGATTCTGTTACGTTATTGAAAATTTTAGTAACATAATCTTTTCTCGAAGATTTGGTTTTATTTCAACCAAATCTCTATAAACTGTTAGACAACAATAAAAAAAATCTTCTGTAAGTTCGCCTTTCTAACTATTCCGACGGCCACAATAAAATGACCTTCTTTTATGCAATGCGCTTTAAGGTTCCAACACAAAAAAAATCCGAGAACCCTCGCCTCTATTTTTTCTCTTTTTCGGACATCTGTCTGAAAAACCTTTAGTAGGTACTTATTTTATTGCTTCCTAGTAGGTATTCAAAGTAATACCTACAAAATTGTTTAGCATTACCTACTACATTACTGCTTTCATAATATTAGGTCTGCGCATAATAATGTATAAACATTGCCATAAAATTTAACTTTGAATTTAATTAAGTACTATGTATGCTTTGCTTTAATAACTTCAATACAATGCAATGAAGTGCAAAATCTCGGCACTTATTTAGTTATTCTTTCTGTCGCTCTGAATTATTGAAATGTCTCTAGTTTGACGTCAAGTTTTTTTTCCCGTTTACTATTTATACGTAACTTTGGAACCCTCAATCGTTCTTATAAAGTTTTCCACAGACCTTTCTAGTACTTAATTTCGTCACATCTATCATCCGTTGATTCTGTTACGTTTTATCTAAACGATAGTTCATATGTCAGTCATACGCTCAAAACTAACCTTTGAAAAAAACTAAAATTACATTTCATTTCAATCAATGAAATTTAAACCATTTAATTGTCATTGTTTTATTAACAATAATTCTCTTATCACTTCCTAAAGAAACATCTTTCTACCACTGTAAATATTATTCAACTAATTATTTATTGCAGAAAATAATGTCTATTGTTTAATTAATTCTTGAATTATCAAAATGTTATATTAATATGAAACTTAGTTTGATGTTTTTACCGAATTTACTTTTTGTTAGATTATAAATTGATTGATATAATTATCACTTTAACCCTTTTAAACCAGATAGGTACTACTATATTTTATTGACAGAAAATATCTTCATTAAAACCGAAGTCTTATAAGACTAAACATATTGTATAGTAAATAATTGGAGTCACTCTATGTTTACAACGATTTAACCCTGCAAGCTTCGCATAAAGCTTTTCCAAGCTGTCCTTTGTTCAATGTAGGTTTTCATTGTATAGGTACTTCCACTGAATTAAAATAAACTTATATTAATGTTTATATTTTTATATACTATAATGTAAAGTATTGAATCACCACATTATGACACCATATCTTTTCTCAAACCGGGGTTCGAACCCGTGACCATTTATAAATGTTTTTCATTAAACTATTGAGTCACTTCGCAATCTCGTGTTTCTTTCCCTTTGTTAATATCACCATACCTAGAAGAGATCGCTTTTAGCGTTAAGCTCAACCTGTTTTACCACTCGACTAAGCCTTATTACAATATCTTAATTTTCTATCTAGTAAAATAAATATTAAAGATTAAAATGTCCTTAAATCTTTTAAAGATAGCTGATGGTCACATCTACTTGATATGCTCTAAGCAACTTCTCTCCAATTCAACTTTACGAGTTTCCATTGTTTAACCTTACTATTTATTAACTACTTCTTTCACGTATGTAATAATTCACCTGTTTCGAACAGGGCAGGGGTATGCACCCAAATTCATCTTAATTTCGATTTGTAATTTAAATACTAATTTGCACTTAAATTATAATCAGACAAGACAGACAAAAAACTAAACTTATCTCCACTCCATATACTTATACGTACAATACTTAAATTGCGACCTTATGTTTTCCTTCTTTCCGTCCTTAATAATTTTGCAATAATCAAATCAATCAGATTTGATTTTTGATCTAGTTTCAATTTTTTTTCCAACTAGTTATTAATTTATCCAATGATGATCAACCGTTCAGTTGAAACTGCAAATCTATTTTCATTCCGTAGCTGGATATCTTAAATGACTAAACTTAGATTACTTTTATCTATTATTTGATCAATATACTTGATTCGAAGAAATAATGTTGTGCTTTGGCCTAGTGTATAATATTGCATTAAAGTACTAAATTATTGATTCAATTTCTCAATCGGCAGTCAAAATATTATGTGAATTCTGAATCTAACAGAATCTTTCATTTCCAATTCAAAATGAATATAAAATAACCATGTCTATTTTTAAATAACTAAATTTAGGTATTATAGAAATACTCTAAGTATAACTTTCCATTTCATAGCAATGCAATACCTCCATGAGGTTTTCTTAACAATTCACTTTTACTAATTGCATAGAACATAACCAAATACCAAATATCGGCACGTTTTGTTCTTTCTTAGAAAAATGTATTTCGTTGGTTTTATGACCTCCATTGTAAACTATTACTGCGTACGTTTATTGAAGTCTCCTTTTGTTCATATTTTCTATTGAAATATTTATTTAAACAAAGAATCTTTTAAAACAACCAAGGTGGCCTATTGTTAATAAAAGCCAGTCCGTGGGTCAGCTCACAAAATAACTATCTATTGTTTCTCAGAAACCCAACAGCTGCACCGCCAGTTTGGTACCATTTTAGCCTGAGGATTTTTTTTTTCGTTTCATCCTTTTGAAAACAAAAAAATATTGATGTGCGTCAAACTATACCTTAAACTCCTTTTAATTTTTCTGGTAGGTATTTTCCTAATCTCTTAAATTGGGTTCAGATTTCTATCTTAATATATCCTATTCCTAACTTAAATTTAGATTTCATGTAAGTACACATTGATAAATT
Organism: Agriphila geniculea; assembly: GCA_943789525.1. Classification (NCBI taxonomy): domain Eukaryota; kingdom Metazoa; phylum Arthropoda; class Insecta; order Lepidoptera; family Crambidae; genus Agriphila; species Agriphila geniculea. Next base: position 6,115,236 of record OX038886.1, on the reverse strand, counting down.
CATACACCTGTATGAATAATTTTACTCGTTTCTCGTTCATAATAATAGTACTAAAATGAAGTGTATCTGTCCTTAACCATTTGCCTCGGACAAATCGGTATTATGTTATAAAATTAATTCAAGCTATTAATTAGATCGACTTAGTCTTTCTCATCTAATAATATTGTAACTCAATTAACTAAATTGAATCGAATGTATAAATTATTCATCTTACCTCGAATCGAACGAAGTCAAGATTCAATTCCTAAATAAAATAAAAATTGATAATATCCTTTGTTGATCCATCTTTATGACTGATATAACTGTTGCTTACAATATATGAACCTTCTCAACAACTAATCTTACTTTAGTTCAAAACTACACTAAGTAATATACTTCGATTTTAATAAAGATAAACATCTGGTCAATAACTCATACGGATATCAAAAATAAAGCATAAGCTTTACAATTTTATTTTATTTGAATGTTATATAATTTTTAATGTAATTTGAATTTTGGTCGTACTTTCATTTTGTATTTCTGTTTATAACATTACGTTTTCAACTTATAAAAATGTTGTTTTTATAAATGTCGTTTGTTCCGTACGTCTTCGTATTGTTTAAATTTTCCTAAATGACTAATTAACCTGCCTAATTTAGTAATACTCTAATGAACTAACAGACCTGATATCCTAAAATTGTACGCAAATCTAACGCTTCGATTTACTTTAAACTTTCCTGCTAATAATCCGTTGTCATTGAATGTGCTAGGCTAGCACCCGTTTCTACCTAAACCTACCTACCTACCTTTTACCTACCTAAGTTTTCCGCGCCTATCTAAAATCCTATAAAACCGAACTATTTACAATGCCGCTGCCTTTTCTCCGCGTCGCGTCAAAGCATTCGAACCGTAATAATTTTTTTTTCTAACGCTTTGCCTACAACTGTAATAAAATAATTTCTAAAACGTTATTGTGTTGGACTAACAAAGAATATTGTTTTAGGTACCGAACGAAACACAATGCAACAATGATAACTTGAACTTCGCTGCCTGTAAAAGTACATAATAAAAATATTTCCATGCACAAAAGACAAAACTAGAATGAATTTCAAACAAATTGCAGGGTGAAATTTGTCGACAGTTATAATATGATAATTATGGGTCTTAATCACAAATAGGAAGTTAGTAATTTCTCCTCTACCAAAGGTTTAGAATAAACATATTCTTATTTAATTGTCAATATATTTAGAATTATAGAATTAGTATTCAAAATTTCAGTCTGCAATGTTTGATAAAATTTAAATATAAATATGCTGAAATATAATATTGGGATATGATATAAAGTTTCTACGTTGTGTAATTATTTAAAGGTTCGATTCCCAGTTGCGTTTGCTATAAGTGAACACAAAATCTAAGAATCTTGGTCACCGAGCACCATGTGTGATGGTCCCCGCGGCTGCGTGTCGCTTGTCTGCTGCTAATGACCAATCTGTATGTGATACTTTCTGTATCTGTTTGATCGTCTAGTGATTTATATGATAATAATATCCCAAAATATAACTCAGCTTAAACCAAGTGTACCTTTTAACAATCTCGTCTGAGAATGTTAATGTTGTATGCCTTTAGATAATAAGCTTGAGGTGTAATAATAATTTTTCGATTAATAAAAGATTACAATGATTTTAATACACGTTTGGATTCAATCTTGATATGTGGGAACCCCTCTATGTGATCCCTGAATTCCCTAATTTAGTTTTGACATCATCGTTAGACGTGTGTCAATTTATCGCTGTCTTATTAACCCTTTTTTATTATTAATTTTATGGGAGGGAAAAATTTTCTCTCCTTCTTTTTGAAAACAGATGGCCATCTTAAGAGGGTAATAGATCAGCTTTTAGCGCTTTCAATATATATGTCCTATGCTAATTCTACGTTGGACACAAGAAGGAATGTTACCTCATATAACCTCAAGTTAAATCCAAACAGCGTGTTTCTGATTTAGAATAAAATCAAATGAATACTAATTATTACTTTATGAATCACAACCTCTAGCCTAAATTCAATTATAGTGTCAAAGATTTATGACAACTTCATAAATAATTCATGTTGAATGAATGGCATTTCTTCTAGATATATAATGTGCGCTAGATGAGAGTCTTATCTAAGCTGAATTTGGTATCAATTAACAGGGCTATCAATTTTAAACCAATAAAATTCTAAGTTCTGTTCGAAAGAACTGTGATAGCTTTTGCTCTATCTATAAACATGTACCAAGTATTTTTCAAGTGTCATGACACTGTAAATCAAATTCAAAGTAAGAAAATCTAATTTTGTCCATTACCCAACAGACAAAATAAGCATCATCATCGAAGATGACACATAAAAGGTATTAAACACTATCTCTAGAAAATAGTTATTGCAAATAATTCTTCAGTGAAAAAGGGGTGCCTATAAATGGGAAAATAAATATGAAAACAGAATAATTGTAAGAGTCATTTATTATTTGCAATGTTTGTTTTGGTATTTGTTTGATTATTTGTTTTGTTCAAGAAAATTACTTTAATTGGTTTTGATTTAGTGATTTGACTGTTAAGTTATTATAATTATTTAATAAAAAGGTTTAATTTAGAGGTTTTGATTATTTTTGAAATTATCTGATTATTATGAATCATTAATAGTATATATTATATAAATAAGTCTTTAATTTGAAATTGTTTGATTATTTGATCAATTTAAAAATAATGCTTTGATTATTAGAACAACTTATAAAATGACTCTTGATAGAAACTATTGAATTAATTTGATCAATTTCTCGCGCTAGAAAGAAATCGACCCCTCGCTTTAGTTCTAAAGCAAATGAATATGGAAAAATAAAGCGAGATAAAAAAAAAACCATATTCGCTATTTGATTCCTTAATCTAAACAACACACATGAAAAACAAGAGTGAACTATAACATAGCGTATCTATTTTAGACTTTTAGTTATGTGAGATCGATGCACATCAATTAGATAATTTATTTACTTAACACAAGTTATAAATGAGAAGTCTAAAATAGGTATGTGTTTATACATAATTCTTATTTCTATTTACTTAACTTATCTTTCTGCAGTAAGGAGCTCCTTCACTACTATTCATAAATAGGTAATATAAGTTTTAATACTTCATAATTGAAACCAAAGAAAGGGACACCAATTTTAGGTAAGCAAAATTTTACAACACAACGTCTACATTTCACCGTGTCCCCAACGCTAATCCCCCGCCTTTTCAAATATCTCTATACAATTGTTAACAACAATAGAATTACATCTACTTTATCCTAATACGCTCTTCCTGTTATGAAGATAGAGTCCAATTTGGTTTATCACAACTCCTGCGCACTTTTCACAAAACCACACCCTTAATGCTGCAACGCGCTGTTTGATTGGCTTGTCCTTGATTTTGGTTTCAGTTTCCACCCAAAGATTGCGTTACTTGTCCAAAATATGCCTCGAATTGTTTCCAACATTCAATTTAGAATGTCTTCAGTCATCATCTGATTAAACCTGAAAACTAAAAGGTATTTGCGTAGAAACTGCATTTTTAGATTTCGAAAATAACTAGAGAGACATAGTATTATGTCTCCTTAGTCTTTATCCATCAGAACTTAAGGTCCAAGTTTGCTCAGCAAACGAAGTTCAGTTATCACATCCCTGTTCTCGTGTTGGCATTTTTTTATATACGTTTGGGTCAGCTATGCGCGTTGCAAATGTTGCAAAAACTATACTCGCAGAAAAAAACTCATCTTCAATTTCAAAGATGTGGAATATTTTTTTTAACGATATTTACGAGCTAAAATGTCAACCGAATAGAAATTTATTGTCCCTTTTCAAGTGTCAAAAAAAAAGGAGATTTGAGTTACATTACTTTGCAACGAATTTCTAAGACGTTTTTTAATGGTAGCCACATGTTGAAATGTTTGGCGATGTTTTCAGAACTATAGATTTTTTCTTGTCGTGTATGGCCTATGGTCCATTACAGTACTCGCCTCGATTTGCGGACTTCATGATGGAGGATGCCAAGTGCCAAGTTGAAGAAGCGGATATCGAGCTGTCTCCAGAGTCTGCAAATCTTTTCCCTTCCACTTCTGATATTGGTATTTGTTCTTTTCAAATTGTAGGCCAACTTTCACAAACCGAACATGAACAATTAAATAAATTGATAGATGAGTACGAAAGCATTTTCCTTAATAATAATAACTTACCCTCTACACTGGGTGAACACCACATAAATGTTACCACAAACAAACCTATATCAGTTCCTCCGTATAGATTATCCCCTAACCGAAAGGAAATTCTTAAAAAGGAAATAGATAAAATGCTGTCTGAAAATATTATAGTACCCTCTTTATCACCCTGGGCTGCACCTGTTGTTTTAGTACCGAAACCTAGTGGAGAGGTACGAGTTTGTATTGATTACCGACGACTGAACGCCATCACTATCCCAGACACTTATCCTATTCCACGAATAGATGACTTGTTACATGCTGCTAAGCCCACGCCTTTCATGACGTCATTAGACCTTAAAGCAGGGTACTGGCAAATAAAAATGAGGGAGGAAGATGAAGAGAAGACGGCATTCATAACACCTTTCGGGATTTATCACTTTAAACGCATGCCTTTCGGCTTAAGAAATGCGCCAGCAACCTTTCAACGCCTGATTGATAGATTCCGAGTTAATGGCTTAGAACATGTCAAACTTTTGGCCTATCTCGATGATTTGGTGATTTTCTCTACCACTTATCAGAATCATTTATCTGATCTCAAAGACGTTTTCCAAAAGCTGAAGGAGAATAATTTGACAGCCAACAAAGACAAATGTAGATTTTGCCTTCCCCAATTAAAGTATTTGGGTCATTTAATTACGCCAGACGGATTGCAAATGGACCCTGATAAAGTCAAAGCCATTACTGCGCAGCCAGCGCCCAAAAATTTAAAACATCTCATATCATTTCTACAGATGTGCTCATGGTATCGTCGATTTATTAATAAATTTTCCGCTATAGCTGAGCCACTGACAAGGTTGACGAAGAAAAGCTCTGTTTGGATGTGGGGCCCAGAACAAGAAGACGCTTACAATGAATTAAAACACTGCCTAACTACGGCACCTGTGTTGCGTCAAGCAGATGAGACCTTACCATATATAATAAAAACAGATGCCAGTTCTTACGCTCTAGGGGCAGTTCTCGAACAGGGGGAGCCTAACGAAGAACACCCAGTTGAATATGCGAGCCGGTTGCTTACATCGGCTGAGCGAAATTATGCAACTACTGAAAGAGAAGCTTTAGCCGTTATATGGGCATTGAATAAGTTCAGAGGATATATCGAAGGACTCTCAGTAACCATTGTGACAGACCATCAAGCTTTGAAGTGGCTAATAAATCTAAAGTCACCAACTGGTAGATTGGCAAGGTGGGCTATGTTGCTACAAGCTTATAATGTCACAATTAAATACCTCCCGGGAAGGTTGAATAAGGTCGCAGATGCTTTATCAAGGCCTTCTTGTGACAATGAATCAGAGAGCTGCGGTTTATGTACAATAACAATAGACATGCCTTCGAAAAGTGTGAAGGAGATTAGAGAACAACAACTTAAAGATAAAAACATAGAAAGAATCATAAACGCCTTAGAGAGCTCTACCGACGATGAAAATGGTATCTATTGGAGCAACAAAGGTTATTTGATGAATAATGGCACGTTGTACAAGTTAAGCCCGGATGGTGAGTCAGACGATGCACAATTAGTAGTACCAGAGCACGAATGGGCAAATATTTTAGCCACTTATCACGATGATCCGTTAGCTGGACACTACGGAGCTGACAAAACCTACAGAAAGATAGCTAAACGCTATTTTTGGAGAGGCATGCGTAAATATATACAAAGTTATGTTCAACGCTGTGTGGAATGCCAGCGGTATAAACCAGCAAATCAAAAGCCTGCGGGACTATTACAAACTACTTCAATGAGTCAGAGGTTTGAAGTATTGTCTTTTGACTTGTTTGGTCCACTCCCGGAAACCACAGACGGTAAAACGTGGATACTAATTGTTGAGGATGTGGCATCACGATGGGTAGAATTATTTGGATTGCAAACTGCCTCCGCTGAAAGTTGTGCTTTGACTTTGGTCAATGAGGTATTTTTAAGATACGGGGTACCACGACGTTTGATAAGCGACAATGGCACACAATTCGTGAGTTCAGTTATGCAACAGGTGACATTTTGTTTAAAGATAAAGCATAACTTCACACCCCTCTACCATCCCGAAGCAAACCCGGTGGAGCGTAAAAATCGTGACTTAAAAACACAGTTAGCTATACTGCTGCAAGAGACAGATCATAGCGAGTGGTCGACATATTTACCCGCCATTAGATTTGCTATGAACAGCACTCACTGTTCGACTACCGATCAAACACCTGCTTATTTGACCTTTGGTCGAGAACTTAGAGCTCCACATGATAACGAGGTTGATTTCAGAAAGATAATGGTGTCAGAAAACCTAATACCTGAGATAACGCCTAAACTGAAACAACTAGCTGACATTTTAATAAGAGCAAAAGAAGTTCAAGAAATGAAAGAAGAAGATCGGAAGAAATATGTAGACAAACATAGACGCAAGTACATTCAGTACGAAGTGGGAGATTTAGTGCTTGTCAACCTACATCCCATAAGTAACGCATCTAAAGGAGTGACAGCTAAGTTTGCCCCTCGCAGAGATGGACCATACACAATAATGCAAAAACATGGGCCAGCTTCATACAAAGTGGCTACACCAGCTACTCCTGATATTCCCGTCGGAGTATATCATGCGTCAGCCTTGACTCCCTTTAAGCATGAAGACTTGTCCGTCATACCTGAACCCGTACAACCTCTACGCAAAAGGGGACGACCCAAGAAGAAGCCTGTTACAGATGGTCAACAAACTCTTGTGAAGAGAGGCAGAGGACGGCCTAAAAAACACACCCAATAATCCAGTCCCTCTCGTCGGGACGACTTCAGGGACTGAGGGGGAGATTGTAACAAACCAACTTTACCTTACCTTATAATACAAGAGTACCGCTACTCGATACTAGATGGCGCTAAATCCGCATGGTGTAAATCCTGAACGGCGGTGTCGAGATTTTTGTACATTTATATAAGTAAGCCCAATAATTTTGTTTTGTCATTCGATTCATATCGAGGCTACTGCATCCTCACATATGCTCTCGTCCTCCCTGGGAAAGAGTACTACTTGGAACAGTTGCTTAGATACTACGGTACGCATCTGACGCCTTCGTCCTCAGTGGAAAAGGCCGTTGGGACGTTCCTACTACCACGCTACGTGTATTAATTTGCTTCTTTACTCAATAAAAGTAAGCACAAATCCATCACGCACGACTTTTTTCTTCTGCTCCTGCCTGCCCGGAAGTCCGTTTTCCTGCACTTCACGTCTGTAGAAGCATCCCCCCCTACATATGTAGAAACTATAAAATGAGCATTTTTTAATAACAATCGTCAATCACAAAAATGTCTCTCTTGCGAGGTATCAAACTTACGAGATCAAGATTAATCACAGACAATTATATTTGTATCATCCTTTATAGAAAGGTACAATTAATCTTAAACAAAACAATGGAAATACAACTCTCAGTAACGGAAGTTCAAATTAGACAAGTCAACTGCAAATTGAAATGTAACTTGGCGACGACTTGTGCCTTGGATTGTCGGTGTGGGCAAAATGTATTTAACATCCAGCCTTTTGACTCCTGCTAAATCCGGTTCTAACGGTTCACAAAATTTTTGTAGCGCTTTGCTTTTGAGTTTTAAGTACGACACATAAAAATCAACATCAGCATCATCAGTGACTTCTTCCAAAATTTTTGCCACGAAGTATACTTTAACTTTCTTTTGGAGAAACAGAATAATGACATATTCACCTATTTGTGGATCTCTTGGAAGAGGGCTAAAGTCATCATCTAATACAATTTCCTCTTCTTCCTTGTCACTTAGAAACTCTTCTCCTCCAGAAGAGGAACCACTTGCCTGAAAAATCTGTACAGGTTCGTCGTCAGACGTGTCAGAGCTCATAGGTTTTTTAACACTCTTCTTACGCTTTTTAGTTTCTTTAAACAAATCCTGCTTTACTTTTTTAGTTCCTTTTACTTTCTTTGCGCTTAAAATCTTTTTTTCAAATATCGCTTGCTTTTCAGGCGTATCAGTTGCGATGATGCTTCTGCCCTGTTTTCGTTTTCTATTGCCTTTCCGGGGGTCAGCTTTAAGTGGAGGCCGAAATACATGGGGTGAAATGAAATTTCCAGTAGACGTTGAACTTCCTGCTTTGTTTTGTTTAGTAGGTGTGAATGGTGATTCATTTCTACTACGATCTGCTGTAGTTAATTTTGTGCTAAGTTTAACAGCTGCAGCTGCCGTGGGTTGCGTTTGAGAATCTTTGGAGTTGCTGTCTATATTCTCACTTGGTTCCAAATATAGTTGAAAATCCTGAGATGCGGTCAGCTCTTCAGATTGAAGATTCAAAAGAGATGGTGAACCACGTTCGCTATCACCTGCATCTGTTTCAGCATCCGACACTTCTTGTACTGCGGGCCTGTCGGTAACATCACTTGGTAAAAAATCTATTTCGGTGAATATTGAGTCATCAAATGGATGGATCCCACACTTCCTGAACGCATTCACAATATTTGTTGGGGTCAAAGCTTTCAAAAAAGCTTGCCCGACACATTCTGCTACATGATATATAGTCACGGATTTCCCAGGATGCCGCATCATCCATGAGTCAATAGCGGAATAGTAAAAAGTCTTGAAAGGGGCGTTAACTCCAACATCTAGAGGTTGTAATTTAGATGTTGTGTGCGGATGAAGCGTGAGAACGGTAACACCTGATGATTTTGCGATATCAAGGGCTTCGATGGACAAATGACTTTCATGGTTGTCCATGATAAGGAGAGCTGGATTATCCTTAGAAGCCGATGTATGTTTAACAAAGTGTTTCATGACATCTGCAAAAAGTGTAGTGTTCATCCAGCCTGATGGAGTGGCCAGTCCTAAGGTTCCAGTAGGCGCACCGTTCAGCATGTGTGTTTGGAAATTCTTTCGTGGGAAAACCATGGCAGGTGGCAGTGCCTGTCCTAAAGCGTTTATGATCAAACAAGTTGTCACAAGTGTACCCCGCTCTCCACTTGTTACTTTACAGGCGCTTGTACCTTTTTGTGTCACTATTTTTTGCGGACGTTGTACAGTTGTTGTTGCCGTTTCGTCTAGATTGTAAACTCTGCTTCCATCAGCGAAACTTTCGTGACGTTGTAGAGTCAACTTTAGGTTACTGAAGAATTTCTGAACATTCACCTTGTTAAACGCCGTCGCACGGGCCAAACTGCAACGTTCTGGTTTTCTGATCGCTAATTCTGGGTGTCTCTGTTTGAAAAAACGGAACCACTCTTTACCCGCCATTTCATTTGTTGTCCATGTTGGAGGCATCTGGATATTATTGATTTTACCCATCTGGTAAGCAATGCGTCGAACCTCTTTTGTAGAAACGCCGTAAAATTTTTGGGCACAATCGATAACATAACTTTTCAGTTCGTTTTCTTGTTCTAAATTAAATATAGTATTCACTTCGTAATTTGGAATAAGTGAACAGTCAGGGTCATTCTTAAATTCCATAACATATCGTCTTAATGTGGGATACGGAATTTTATATTCTTTCGCTGCTGCTCTGATACTGGCACCACATAGATGTTTTGATATTGCACGTTGCATATCTTCAGCCGTATGCTTACCTTTGGTTCTTTTTTCACGGCCGAGCTTTTTACGTGCCATCCTGAAAATTAAATATAGCAGGTAGGTATAAGCAAGCACTACATTTTTAACATTTTAGAATAAATAGATTTTTTAATATTTTTAATTTGTTAAGATCAGAGACTATCAAAATCTAAAAACAATAAAATAATATGGCAATTGTAAACAAGCACCAACATGAAAACAAATATTCAATGGAAAATAATTTTGGTAGTCAACATTGAACCAGTGGTTCATTGTACACCGTTAAATTTTGGTTCATTGTAAACCACTCCTATCTGAAAATATTTAAGGTTATGTCATGGATAAACACGTGCCTGCAAATCAGTTAGTAAAGTTGATAATCAAAAGCCCATAAAACATAGTATGAGCACAATACATAAAAATAAAGATATCATGGCCCATAAAACTTTCAAAAAAGAAAAGAAACTCACCTTTTTTTTAACTTTTGCGCCGCCAAATCACAAAAAATATTGTAACACGTGCGTTCCACTAGATAGCTCGCTGGCGACTAGAGGGGTGAGGGATGGCAATAAGACAAGTACGTATGTGTAAGTAGCACGGAATGGCAACGTCGCTTTAGTGATGTACCCGTGGTGTTTCATTGTTGCTGCCTGGTTCATTGATGGACACCCTACCCTACAACAATTATCCTGAGTTAAATCAATATCAATATTTGGAGTAGTATAGTTAGTTATTATATCACTGGTTGCTGTGATTTGAATTAAATTAGCATAACCTTTACAATCTTTATCTAAGGATATTATTCCTGTTGAAGATAATTCATAATCTTTTAATTCTTTACCTAAACAATCGATAGTTATTTTGGTTGGTTTAGAATAAATGAAAATCCATCGGTTATTAGTAAGTTTCTGCCAGATTTCTACATTACCATACATAAATTTAGTTATGCATTCTTTTGGTAATTGTTTTAGAACTTTCGTTATCAATAAAGATTCGCATGAAGGATTTGACATGGCTGAATATTCGTTAATGTCTTGACAAATAAAATGTTCTTTAGATAATTTCTTGCAATTATTTAAATCATTAAATTGGACGTAAGAATGACGATTAGTAGTAATACTTGGTTATACAAGTGCATAAGTCAAATCTTGAAAAGAATGTGGTACTGGTAATGGAAGTACATGATACAATTCGAATTCTTGTGGGGTGACTAATGGAATATTCAATATGAATATTAATTTGAAATTAATATAAAATACATCGAGGGTAGAGATGTCAATTAACATATGAATGTCCTCGAGGTTAAGGGGTACTGGAAATTCTTTATGTTGTTTAAGAATTTTCATATTTTTTGTAAGTTCGTGATAGACTTCTTTTGGTGATATTATATGAGGGTGCAGAACGTTTTGTTTTGCAAAGAGAATAGAATTCACGATTAGTTCAATTTCTTCAATAAGCATACTAGTCATTGAATTTAATATACTGAAATGAGTATTTAAACTAGATCGTATATCAAGAATAGTGAAATTAGAATTTAAATGATCAATATAATCTTTGAGTGCAAGGAAATTCTTATCCAAGGCTTCTTCGTTTTCGACTAACCTTTTGACAGTATTATTAAAATTTTGAATGGCTGATTGAGTGACTTGAACTTGGTTTTTCATTATAGTAAAAATCTCTTTATCGTCTTCTAGAACTTTATTTATAGCATTATCATAATATATCGCGTCATCATTGTCAAGTGTACCAAAAATAGTTTTTAAGAGAGATCCAAGGCCATCAAACCATCCTCGTTTTGATCGTCCTGTACTCGTTAAGTGAGCTAAGGCTTCATAAAGAGAAACAATCTTTTCTAAATTTTTCTCTACAGTAGCTAAGCGTTTTTTGCATTTTAAACTAGAACTTATTTGTTCTAGATCTTCACAATGTACTATTGTATATTTGATTCTTGATTCAAGTATTCTAATTGCTTTCGGTATATTATATCTTTAAACATTACAAGTTTCCAATCGTCTACGTGTATCTTCAGTGTTCCTATTCTATCAAAAAATAGTCCGGATCCATTCGTAATTGGAGTTATTTGTATAGAACTCGTGGCTTCGATTTGGATCGTAGTCCATAATCTGGAAAAACAGGTTGTGTTTTATTTAATTTTATAAAGTTTTTTGAAGCTGGTTTAATTCGATTAAGATGTACTGTTTCGTGTTTACCATTTTGAGTTCTAATCGTTACGTTAACCTTATTAATATCAATTATTTCGTATGGTCCTTTCCAAGAAGGTTTAAGTTTATTAGTCGATTTTATTTGTAGAAGAACGTAGTCTCCTATCTTGTAATTTGGTACATTAATTTTATTATCATACCTTATTTTTGAGAGTTCCTTGCTCTTAATTAATTTTGATATGCCATTGATTGAATTTTATTCATTTTGTGTTTTAATATCTTTACATAATTATTATAATTTGATTCATCTTCATTTTCAGATATAGATGATGGTAGTAAGGGTTTTTGACCGAATACTAACTCATGTGGAGTAAAACGACTACTCGTATGTACGCTAGTATTGTAACAAAACATCGCAAGGGGAACATATTTATCCCAATCATCTTGGTCTTCTGAAATATATTGTTTTAAATAATCTTTTAAAGTTGAATGAATCCTTACTAGAGCTCCATTCGTTTGCGGGTGGTATGCTGTAGATGTAAGTTTTTTAATTTTAAATAATTTTGTTAAATCCTTTATTAAGGTTGACATAAATTCTGTTCCTTGATTACTAAGTATTGACTTAGGGATTCCATAATATGAAATAAACAAAAGTAGTTTTTCAGCTACTGTTTGTGCTTCATGTGAAGCTATTGGAAAAGCTTGTGAAAATTTTGTAAGATCATCTTGTATAGTTAAAATAAATCGATTTCCGTTTTCAGTAACAGGTAAGGGTCCTACTATGTCAATAGCTATCCTTTCGAATGCTGTTGTGGACGTATTTGTTATAACCATGGGTGATTTATTTTTCTTTCTTACAGTTTTATTTATTTGACAAGATTTGCAGTTTTTAATATAATTTATTACCGTAAAATCAGGTAACTATGGTCCAATATCACGTGCCCTAAACTTTAGACCTTTGTATACACAAAACGATTAGCAATATTGAGATAAAGTTTTATGAAGTCTGTAGCACATTTAACTAAGAATAAGATAAAGCAGTTGTTATGTATGCCTTATAAATGAAAACTTTTTTTTTATTTTTTTTTTATTGGAACATAGTTGCATATGATGTTTTCAACTATGTTTGATTAAGATTAGAGTAGAGTTTTACCAAGAAAACGTTCATTGGACTATAGTTCGAAGCAGATCATGCAAGAATAGGATTATTGGAAGGGAAATCTGAAAAAAAAATATAGGTATACAATCAAAATTCTTAATTGTTATTCAATAATTAGTACAAAATTGAGATCAACTAGGTTAAAAAAAAAACACTTTTTTTCTTCAAAACCTAACAAAATTAACAAAACATAATCGTTAGTTATTCTTAAGAACAATTAGGAACAATTAGGAACATAAACCTACAATATATGTAGAACAAAACTTATAAAGAAAGTAAAAAAAAAAGTAAAAAGTGACGTTTATTTTTTAGTCTTTCCCCATCGGCTTTCTAACTCTAGAACTTGAAATAGAGACCTTTTTGTGCTCAGTTTTTTTGGTTCTTTGATCTTGTATTTAATATCATCATGAGGATAAAATATTTTATCCTCCTTTTCAGGCCATTTCCAAGCCAGTCCAGCACGAGCCATGCATTTTACATAGGCTCCATCTTTGTCAATTGTATCTATCTGGCCAGGCCACAATTCTCCCTCATACGCGACAAGCACAAAATCTTCTGGCAAGTATCGCAAAGCCGAACCAACGTGCTGCTGTTCAACTTGTTTTTCTTCGCAACTGTCATCGCTTTCCTCATTTAGCGGACCTTCGGAATCTGAATCGTCAATCGTTTCTACTACCATGTCTGATTCTGACTCTGTTTTGCTTTCCGATTTTCGTTGCTTTTTCTTATTTTTCTTTTTTATATTTTCGTTTGATTCGGATGTTGATGGTTCAGCCTGTATTGTCTTGAGTTCTTCGGAAGATATGCTTTTTCCGGCAGGCACGTTCAATTTTTTCTTGCGGCCTCCTTTGCTTTGGCCCACTACATCTTGCCTTTTATTTTCAAGATATTGGATGAATGACTCACCAATGATCTCTGGGTCTAAAGGCTCAGGGTGTTTGAACGTAGGAAGTCTTTCAAGTACTGGCTGTCCATTAGTTGGATAAATCCCTGTTTTTAAGAATCCGGCTTTTAGATTTACCTCGGTCTTCAGTGCGATTTTTTCCCATAACAGATGAAGTAATGAAGGGAATGTCTGTTTTGGAATGGTGGGCAAAGTTTGACCTTCTCGCGTTGATTTCCATTCATCCAGTATTTGCCGCCAATGAACTTTGAGCGGTCGAAAAAATGCCACGTCAAGCGGCTGGGTAAGGTGTGTGCTGTTCGGCGGCAATGCGACAAATGCTATGTTATGGTCTTCACATGCTTTGATTACCCCGTAGCTGAGGTGTGAGCTCAAATTGTCTCCAATGATGATTACCTTCCTTCCTTCTTCTCTTCTTAGCACCGGTAACACTGTTGTGAAAAACCAATTCTCGAAACTGTTACCGTCAAACCAGCCGGATTTAGACCGGTTGTATCGAGTGTTAGGGGGCCCTCCTTCTGTCCAAGAATTCCATAGGTGTTCAGCTTTATAATTAACGTATGGCGGTAGGAGCTGACCTGCAGCATTCCCACATAGCATCACACTAACAGCGGCTTTCGTAGAGTTTTTGATGGCCTCTGGTTATTTAGTCCCACGTTTGGTTAAAAATTTTTTTTTCCCTGGTTCGTCTACTAAGTTGGTTTCATCATAGTTATATATTAAATGAGGTGGAACTCCCTCAACTTCTGATTTCAAGTGGTTAAAGTAGCTCTGTATAATTTCTTCATTCACTGCTGCTCGTACACGCTTAATGTTGCTGCAGAACCTTTGCGATAGCTCTTCTCGGTGCCTCTTTAAATAAAATTGACCCCATGTGCGACCAGGAAAATTATTTGTAAATTGTGGCACATTCCTGCCTGTCTTGTCTAAATATGTTTTTACTATAATTCGTAGGTCAAACAAGGTGATAGGGAACCCGAAACGACACATTTGGATGGCGTGTTGGACGAATGAAGATTCTTCTTCTGCAGTGAATATGCATTGGCGACCAGGGGGCCAAGTCTGCTAATTGAAATAAAATGACACCGTTCTGCGATCAAGACGCGACCTCATTACATTTGTTACTAATTGGGTATTCTGCTAAAAAAATTATGACTGGATTAATGGTCGTCGTTGAACCGTAATGTCGTCGTAATGATGGTGTTGCCCACTAAAATCTACCATGAGGATAGATGTCACAGTGTAAAATAATAGCACTCTCATATAAATTCCATTTCAAGTAAAAAAACCGGTATTCAATCGAAATTTTTGTTTTTACGACTTATTTGGATAATTAATGGTCAAATGTATTTAAAGTTTCTTAAAATCATTAGATACAACAAAATGTGACGTACTGTATTACGAATCAGTTAATATTGCACTCAAATATTTAAATTATTAGAATTATCTAATAAGAACTTTGTAGAACGGAACGTTATTTATGTTAAGTGGTTGTCATGACGACATATATTTGTTTGTGTTCCAAAGAGTAGAGTCATATAAGGGAAAGTCCACTAGTGCCTCTGGAAATCGATGCGGAACTACTAACATGAAATTATAATAGTTGAAAATGTATTGTTTTGTTTCTTTATTATATTTTTTGACTTTTTTGTGATATTCTTTATTTGTAACAAAGTATTAATGAAAAAGAATAAATCAAAACAAAACAAATATGTTAACTTGGCTAGGTTTGATTGAACTCGGTATTCATCCAACGATAGTAGTGATTGTCATATATAGAGTGGTAGTGTGGTAATCGAATCGAATCGAATTAGGACATCGAATTTTATAATTATGTTATTGTAATTCGCACCAAGGCCTTACTCAAAAAAAATTTCGTTTGCATCATTGTAAAATAATGTTGTTTTTAAATACCTACTTTATCTACACCCATGCTATAAATCCTTAAAAAAAGGTTTTGAAACAGTTAGATTATAGCCAATATTAAAACAACCAGTGTCATAAAACCACAATATCCGAGCGAGGGTGACAGTAGGTGCTCCTCGCGCCCACTCCCGAACCATACTTTATGAAATTCAGTATAACATTAAAACACTCGTTATGATTCGGATAATTTCACAATGGACGCGCGCGTGACGGGCGCAACCAGCCCTTGCTCGGATATTAAGCAACCGTTTCAAAACCCTTTATAGAGGATACTTGATAAGGCGCCGCCGGCTACACGCGTTGTATTTACTGTGATCTATCGTCATAGAGTAAATTTTAATCATGGAAAGTAATTTTTACTGAATATTCAATATTTTACTTTCCATGGTTAAAATTTACTCTATGGCGATGGATCACGGTAAATACCACGCGTGTAGCCGGCGCCTAAGGGTTAAAGAAAAAGATAAAGTCTTGTATGCAACTCTACATATTTAGGTATTAAAACATTCGGGTGATAAGCCCATATGTTTTAATAGCCCTCATTATACTACAGTAATTGCATAAATTACTATTATCTACACCCATGCTTTAAATCTTCTGTAAGGGGTTCTGAAACAGTTAGCTTACTGCCATCATTACAGAATCCCGAGCGAGAGTTGGTCCTGCAGCGCCGCGCGCCCACGCGCGAACGTTGCATTATGAAATTCAGTAGAACATTATAACACTCTTGCGGAAGACATAATGACGAGGAGGGAGAGGAAAGTCAAAGTCAAAGTCAAAATCTTTATAGGGGATACATATCATGGGTTTAGATAAATATCATGGATGTTTTTAATCCATATCTATTAAAATATTGTTTGTTTCCCTAATAAAAATAAGAAAAAATAAAAAAATGGGTGTAGATAAAGTCTTGTATGCAACTGTACATAATTAGGTATTAAAACACCCATGTGGTACTATTACCACATTCGTGTTTTAATACCCCTCGTTATAGTACAGTTGCATAAATAGCTATTATAGCCAAATTAGAACGCGATTTTTAATGTCTGTACTGTCTTCTTAAATATTAGATTATTTTGATTTTTTATAAGTCCGCTATGGTTGCTTGCCACCCGTACTTAATAATAAGGTATATACTTTATTTCTGGGTAATTGTACTTTATACTTTATGAGGAAAATAAAGAACGCGAAAATACTCACATGGTTTGTTTAAATATTGCCAAAAGTAATAAAAGGTAAGTATGTTTTTAAAGTTAAAAATAAATAATACTTTATTTCCATACAAGGTACTTTTTTTCTACCATTAGCAACCAATATACTTTATTAGTCCAAAAAAAGGTGGCAACCCTAGTCCGGTCTGGGTCTGACTGCAGAGACATTTTAGCAAACTTAAAGATTTTGTTGTGAAAGTTGATGGCTAAGATACAGAGACGGCGCTACTTGCGCGTTGTTCTATAATGTAAGTGTGCCCCTGTTGTGTGAACTTGTGTGTGGTCTGTCGTTCAGCGAGTTTTAATTAAAGAATTTTATCTAATAACTAAATAAATAAACCCAGAAACTACAGAAATATATTGATGTATCACATAAAATCATTCTTTAACCGTCAGGTTAAGTATTGTACATTCGGTGATGAAATGTTGTAAGAATTCATATCTACAAACCAATACAATACAACAAATCATACAAAGACGTTTTACCTACCTTTACGAGTAAGTAAATTACCTAGTAAATGCCTGAACCTGACTCTCCGACCAAATACTACCCTTAGACTATTATAATTTAAGTTATTACCTTCTATACACATAGTGGACTTTAAACATTGAGGCACTTACCTATACTATGCCTATAGTATATGGACCCACCAATCCGCATTGGGCCCGCGTGGAGGGTTATAGTCCATCCTCCTTTCCACCCATAATTTATTTATTTATTTAAATTTCAATTGCCCACTGCACTTACAGTTTCACACCCAGAGATGTGCAAAATACTTTATTAAAAGTATTTAAATATAAAATACAAATACTTGGCTATTTTTTGTATTTCAAATAAAAATACAAAATTGTTTTCAAAAAATGTATTTAAATACAAAATACAAAATACGTATTTTCAAAATACTTTTTTCAAATAAAATACCTTTTTTCGTATTTTATTTTTTATCATTGTTATTATTTTTATTAACAGTTACAAGTGTACTACCACAATAGGTACTACACAGTCCATAATAATTAATTAGAAGACTCTTTATCTTTTGCAATAAACAAAAAACACAAAGTTTTAGAAAGCGTTATAAATGTTTATACAGTGCCTTTGGTCTTGAACTAGCGATAATTTAAAGGCGTGAAATATACCTAATTTTATTGACAAAAACACCCACATGTTGGGGTCTATCCCCACTCCTGTTGGAATGGCCGCTATTTTAAATTTGACTTTTTTTTTAGATGACCTTGCAGAAAAATATTAATTTCTCTGGATTTAGAAGTCCTACAGTTATAACAAAAATACTGTTCGAAAGCTAATAATACCACCTATCAACTTAAAAAAATAATGTGTGAACTTTCGACTTAAATATGTCATAAAAAATTACTGAATTAAAATTTTATACGAAATTTGTGTACTTTTTTGAGTTTTTATTACATTTCTCAAAAACTAGGACATTTGCATTATTCAAATACACAGGGATATTATCTACAAAACGACTTCAAAATGTATTGCTCTACGTTGCATTTTTTGAGAGTCATTTTTGTTTGAATTATGACCCTTAAAATGGCGGCCATTGCAACAGGAGTGGGGATAGACCCCAACATGTGGGTGTTTTTGTCGATAAAATTAGGTATATTGTTATGAAAACAACTGCCTCCCTCATGCCTAATACATAACATAAGAAAACAAAGAGCATGACCGTGGCCGACACTAGATCAACTTTCTTCTAAAGTAATAATAATTAACCGCAAAAAATACAGTTTGCAAAAAACAACGCAATTAGACAATGCAACTGTTCCACTCTGTTCCCTTGACCTGTGGCCCGATTTTTAATAAAGTATGATACAGAAATGAGACTTGTTTCCAAATATAGATATTATCAATATCATTCGGGTTGTCTTTTTTCAACAGACTTCAAAAAAGGAGGAGGTTCTAAATTCGATTGTATTTTTTTATAGCTGTTCGCGCGTATCTTCGATATTTATAGACCGATTTTGGTGGTTATTTTTTGTTTGACTGAGTTTTCTTGCGAGATGGTCCCAATTTTTATTATTTTTTAAAACGTTCCAGTACTTTCCAAATGATCCTGAAAATACTACGATTTTGCGTTAACCACCTTGACGACTTGGTTATTATGAACCAATTTTTGGTTGGAAAAGTGATACCCTTAAGTGTCCTTTTAATTTAATTGACATTGGACCTTGGACTTCGAAGATATTCAAGGGAACTCCTCAAACTCAAATAGGATATGTATTGTGATTGTGATATTGGTAGATTTGTGACAATCCAAAACAAATCAAGTTATGGTCTGCGACGTTCTGGAATAGACTTGGACTACAAAAGCACAACAACTCTTTAAAAACAAACAGCGTAAATTTAGAAATTGAGTTATGGACATTTTGAAAATATAAAAAAACTTTTTTAACAAAAAAGAAAAACCTCCTTCAAAAAACCTGAAACAAAAACAGCTTCAAAATTAAATACCTCTAAAAAAGCGAGAAATAATATTCAAATCATTAGTTACGCATAACATTATTAATAAAACACGTCTATTGAAGTCGGGTGGGGCTGGAAGACAAGTAATTTTTTTTTATATTTCTGAAAGCCCCACCCGACTTCATTAGACGTGTTTTATTAATAATGTTATGCGTAACTAATGATTTGAATATTATTTCTCGCTTTTTTAGAGGTATTTAATTTTGAAGCTGTTTTTGTTTCAGGTTTTTTGAAGGAGGTTTTTCTTTTTTGTTAAAAAAGTTTTTTATTTTCAACTTTTTAGTGGCAGGTATGTAAGCATGTAAATATTTTTTAACTTTATAAAATATTTTCAATGGTAAAATGCCCACAACTCAAATTCCCAATTTACGCTGTTTGTTTTTGAGGAGTTCCATTGTGTCTTCGTAGTCCAAGTCTTGTCCAGAACCTTGCATTGAAGACCATGGTTTGGTTTGTTTTGGATTGTCATAAACCTACCAAAATCCAAATCACTTTACATATACTATTTGAATTTGAGGAGTTCCCTTGTGTATCTTCGAAGTTCAAAGTCCAATACCGATGAAATTAAAATGTGACCACTCTTGAAGTATACCCTTTCAAACAAAAAAAGAATCATCTAAATCGGTACATAAACAAAGATGTTATGTTCGAAAATCCGTAAAAACACGTGTGATGGCAAGCTAAATAATTGACATTTTTCAGGATTTTGAAAAAACTACCAGCCAGATCTCTGTAATTTTTTTATGGGACCACACACGAACTATGTTCTTTAAGATAAAAAAAGAATTGTATAAATCGGTTAATAACTGACGAAGTTATGGTAAAACATACATAAAAAAAATAAAAAAAAAATACCGACGACTTGAGAACCTCCTCCTTTTTTTGAAGTCGGTTAATAAAATTAAAAAATATTACATGCTTAGACACTTACCACAAAAAAGTTAAAAATATAAAAGCTTCTTTAAAAAAGAAAAACCTTCAAAAACCTAAAAATAAAAACAAAAACAGCTTTACATAGCTCTAAAAGGCAAGAAGTAATATTAAAATCACCAATACACATATCAATTTTAATAAAAAAAACGTCTAATGAAGTCAGGTGGGGATTTTAGAATAAAAAAAGTTTTCCTCTTTCGAGCCCCAACCGACTTCAATAGACGTTTTTTTATTAAAATTTATATGCGTATTTGTGATTACAATATTATTTCATGTTTTTTTGAGCTATTTTAAACGATTTTAGTTTTTATTTTTAGGTTATTTAAGGAGGTTATAACTTTTTTTCACTGGGATACATATTTTTTGGTGCCATATTATAAGTCAACCCTAATGATAATAATATCTAGAGAAAGAAAATTTTAAATTTGTCGCGGGTTTGAAATGACACGACTCGTTGGCCAGACTCTATACTTGAAAACAAGTTTCGTTTCTGTACCATCCTTTTTTTTAAATTGGGCCGATAACGGCAGACTAATTTTTACAAACACTCTAACTTGGGATCTTTGTAGCTTTAAAAAATATTAGTGTTAAAACTGGTCAAATAAATAAAATATGGTATAAAATAACTTCATATTATTTCACTGATTTTTAACAATAGCATTTGTTCAAAGAGATCATCCTTAATATTATACGCAGATCGGCATACGTGGCCCACGTCTGCCTAGTGTAGAACTCTTTAGCGATTAGTCTGCTAAAATGCACCCATTAAAACCCATTGGTATAGATAGAAAACGAAGTTCATGACAAATTACCGAGCTCTGTGATTGGTTGTTTTGTTTTGTTTGACATTGACATGACATACCTATACCACAGAATACATATACCAATACACAGAAAAAAGTAATTTGTATTTTAAAAATACTAAATACCTCATAAAAAGTATTTCAAATAAAATACAAAATACATTTTGAAAAAAAGTATTTCAAATACAAAATACAAATACGTATTTTGTATTTGTATTTTAAATACATGTATTTCAAATAATTCACATCTCTGTTCACACCAAAGCATGCAGAAGGCCAATTACATTTTATACACACAACAGACGAATAACACAATGAACAAATACATGGACAGACACATAGAATACATCAACATCTGGTTGCTGAGCGATCAGAGCATTGAGTCGCTCCAAAGCTTGGGCAGTGGGTGCATATTTTGCCGTCTGCGTGCGGACTGACGGAGCCGCGAATAACCGTCGCGTGCGCAGCCGCGTTAATTTTTGAGGAACGATAAGGAAGGCCTGTGCCCCAGCAGTGGTGACATTAAAAATAGCTGATGGTCAAAGGGTCCATACAAGCCGGTGCTCATCGGCTTATTTTAAAAATTCCACCTAACTGATCCACTATGCTCATCAAAATACTTATTACATCAAAATACCGTAATTGTTCTCAAGAAGTCTATTAATTGCATAGACTCTTAGCATGCCCGCGGACTACAGACCAAACTGTCGGCCAAGAGTTGGTTTTGTATGAAGAATCGGTCGATACCAAACCATTGTAGTGTGTGCACTTGCATACTTCTTCATACTGATTCCAACTATCGGCCAACAATTTGGTCTGTACTCAGTAGTCTGCGGGCATGCTTAACCTAATCTCATTAAAATTTTTATTAATTACTAATTTTTTATTTCAGATACAATATGTGTAATGACATTGCAGAATATAATAAGCAAGTACCTTTTGGAAAAGTTATTACCAAACAAAACTATAGATGTATATTTGCTCCAAGCGACTAAGCAAAACTATGAAGCATTAGCTGTTTTGTAAATAAAGGAGCACGCTGGAAAAGTGACTGCTGTCTGTACTTTGAAGCTTGTGCTTTAATCATATACTGTATTGGTTTTGATATTATAAAATAAAATATTGACTCTATGTTAACCTGTTTTCATTTTGTCTACTATTACCTACATCAAATCTAGGTCCGTACCCAAGAAAAATAATGTTGAACTATGCATCTACAGTAGGTCCAACATTAGGTTTAAGAAGCAAAGTATTTTAGTAGGTATTGTAGTGTTGAGTAGATTGATGATCTACTAATTTGCAAGTTTACAAGTATGAAAAAAAGTCTGGAACAGGTGGTAGGAAAATTTAGGTGATTCAAAAGTACTTAATAAGTTTATTTGAATAAAGCAATTTTTTTTACTTTGACTATTAGTAGATAAAGTACTTGGGCCATGAATGTTATGATGAAGAAAGATGTTAGGCATTGTATTGGTTACAGTACTTAAATATTACAATAAATATTTAAGAAACACTTTAATATGATAGGTAATAATTATAAATTATAATATTAACAGCGATTCGAAATTCAAATTAGAATTCTGAGTAAGTAAGTAGATAAATATGTTCACTTATAGACACCAAGTGTTTACCTACTTATTTTATTATGATTCAGTGGTTATTAATCTTTGTCCATGGTTTGTCCTATTTATTTATTTATCAGTAGGTACTACCTACCTACCCATTCAATAATAAGTGAATTTGCATACAAAGGCACCTAGCACCTAATAAGTTCCTATAGGTAGGTACAATAGGAAAATCAATCCTTAAAATTCCACTGTGGGGTAGGTAAGTAGGTACACATTGTTTTTCCACAATATCTATGATCACTAGCCAAAATATGCTAGCGTAAACTTGGTACTGATGGTCTCATTCTTCAATGTTTACAAACAAATTCTAAGAAAGAGGTGTCGTTGCTCGATTGTAGTTCAATGGCAAAATTGTCATTGAAAAACCATTGATTTAAACGTCAAACAAACGTCAAATAAGAGCAGAATGCCAATTAATTCTTCAATCGAGACGCGATTGTAACGCAGTTATTAGCAGAATGCCAAAAAGTACCATGACGATTGAATGATAGTTCGATGGCCTGTCATTAAAAAACGATTGAACTTATTTAAGGAGCGGAATACCAAATGTGTCAAAATTGGCGTTTGAGACCCAATTGAGATTCCATTGATGCATTTGTAAATTAGCAGACTTGAGCCCCAGGTGGTTTGACACAAATATTGCGAATTGCTTTTTTTTTTCAAAATAATTGACGATCTTGGAATTTTATACTTTTCCGACGCCTCCCATTGAGTTGAGATTTTGTTTTCTATATCCGAGAGACATAGTTCCATTTGCCTGTCGCTGTAGTATTTGTATGATCTACCTCCTACTTTTCTTCTGGACATTTTCAATAATCAGCGTAAAATACCTTAAACATAAAATGAACTTCTAAATATGGTCCAAAAAAATCATTGGACTATTGTTGAAATTAAAATATGAAAAAATATTATAATTACATTATTTTTTTAAATCACACATATTTCGTTTTAACTATTGTCGCAAAGTAATCACTGTTAACTTACCTCCAAATGAAAACAACTCACGTGACTCTACACAAACTTTAACTATATTTTCTGAACAAAAGTTTGAAGATGAAAAAAAACGTGCAGAATCTTGTTCAAATTGTCGGCCGAACAGTTTTTCTGAGTGGTGGCGCCATCTGGTCATGAAGGCGTAAATTATCTCGTCTCTACTTGTACTCAATAGTGGTACTCAATAAATTCGCTAGAAGCAGTGCTGTCGCAGTTTTGGAAACATCAAATGAGAGGTCGCTTTGGACCATACTTGTATGACAGGACCATAGTTACCTGATTTTACGGTATATCTTGTTTCATATTTGACCAAACATATTTGGATTTGATACGTAAGTACATTCTTACAATGCCATTATGTCCTGACGTGGTGGTATTATGATTTTCTTTTAAGATTGTTGGTATTAAAGAGTTATCAGGATTTATTATTTTATTATGACACATACGTATTTTAATTTTCAAATCTCTAAATACATAAAATATTATTTGTTTTATGTTATCTGGGTGTAAGGAACTATAAGAATCCTTAAAATTTGGTAAATATATAGTATCTATATTATTTTTTATTAAATCATTACGTAAGTTGCGTAAAGTGTAAAATAAGTCTTTTGAAGTTAATTTGTCATAGTAATTTTGTTTCGCAATACAATGGTAAATATTTTGATTACCGTTTGCTGACTTAGATTTTAATATTTGGTATAATTCCTTTTCTTTGGAAATTAATTTATCTATATTATCACTTCTACTAAAAGCTTCTATTGAGAAGGGGTTCTCCTCATCCAAAGTAATATTTGTTAAGTATGCTATATTATTATGTTTATCATTGAAAAGTAATTCATCAGTTTCCAAATAATCTTCTATTTGAAATTCATTTTGAGTTTCGAAGAAAGATTTGTAATCACTATAAGTTTCTACGTTGGTAGTAGCACTATATGTGTTTATATTGATTCTTGATAAACAATCAACGTTAGAATTAATTCTACCTGGTTTATGTATAATTTCATAATCAAATTCTTCGAGTTGTAAACGCCATCTTATTAATTTACTACCCGGATCTTTTACATTGAAAAGCCACGTTAAGGGTCTATGATCTGTTACAATTTTGAAATGTCTTCCGTATAAATAGGGTCGAAAATGTTGTATTGCCCATTTTATCGCTAATAATTCCTTTTCGGTAGTGTTATAATTACCTTCAGCTTTATTTAAAGTTCTTGATGCATATGCTATGGGTAAATCTTTTCCAATTTCTCCTTGACTGATTATTGCACCAATAGCGTAATTACTCGCGTCAGTACCAGTAGTAAGAATGAATTCTTTAGAAAAGTCTGGATATTTTAAAATCTTTGGTGACATTAATAATTCGCGCATTTTGTTAAACGCATTTTGTTGTTCATCTTCCCATGTAAAGGGTACATTTTTCTTTAAAAGTTTCGTAAGGGACTTAGACATTTTTGAAAAGTTTTCTATAAAACGTCTGTAGTATCCTACTAGACCTAAAAATGATTTAATTTCTTTCGGATTCTTAGGCACAGGGAATTCTTTGATTACTTTTATTTTATTTGGATCAGGTGAAACTCCTTGATCGGATATTATATGACCTAAATAGTTAACTTCATGACGCATAAATTCACATTTGTCGGATTGAAGTTTTAAATTATTTTGTTTTAACTTTTCGAAAACCTTTTCTAATTTATTATAATGGTCTTGAATAGAATTGGCATAAATAACTATGTCATCTAAATAAACAAAGCAGTATAATCCTTGAAGTCCGCTAAGAACAGTATTCATAAGCCTCTGAAATGTTGCAGGGGCATTTTTAAGACCAAAAAGCATACGTACATATTCGTATAACCCATTAGGTGTTGAAAAAGCTGTTTTAGTTACGTCTCGGGGATGCATTTTAATTTGATGAAAACCACTTGCTAAATCAAGAGTGGTGAAATAACTAGAACATCCTAGTTGATCTAAAATTTCGCTTATGTTAGGCAAAGGATAAGCATCTCCAACCGTAACATTATTTAATTTTCTGTAGTCGATGACTACTCTCCATTTTATTTTTCCAGAAGCGTCTGGCTTTTTAGGTACTACCCAAAGTGGTGAAGACCATGGACTGGTCGAATGACGAATTATACCCTGATTAAGCATTTTATCAATTTGTGAATTTACTTCTTCTTTGTGTATTTCAGGATACCTATATGATTTTGTAAAAATTGGAGTTTCTGAACTCGTAATAATTTCATGCTTAGTGGCATTTGTATAGGTTAATTTATCGCCGTCTAAAAGGAATATAGCATTATACTTTGTACACAATTTTAGTAAAGAATATTTTTCTTCTTTATTTAAATGATCAGTTCTTAATTGACTGATTAAATTTTTTATTCTTTCTTTATGAATATTATCATTAGAATTTTCATACAAAAATATGTTGCAATACGTTTCTTTAAATTTATCACCGGAGTTGTGATTTATTTTATTTATAATTTGTTTATGAGAGATATAATGGGAATCACGTTCTATGTCGCTACCCGATTTATTTAAAAGGGAATCACAATCTCTGTTGCTACCCAATTTATTATGAAGGGAATCACAATCCTTGTTGCTACCCAATTTATTATGAAGGGAATCACAATCTCTGTTGCTACCCAATTTATTATGAAGGGAATCACAATCTCTGTTGCTACCCAATTTATTATGAAGGGAATCACAATCTCTGTTGCTACCCAATTTATTAGAACATAATGGTTCTAAAATTATGTCAAGTCGTTTTATCTCGACATCTCTCTCTAAGGTATTTAGAATAGAAACGTATGCTTGACGATTTTTGACTACTTTTGTTATACAACTGGACAAATAAACTCCGTCTATAATTTTAGAATTATTGACAAAACCTTCTTTAATATCGTAATTTAAAACTGTCGCTTTGACTAACGTTTCAGTTCTAGGTTTTAGAACATAAAGTGACGCGTTATTTTTTGAAATCATAGGATTTTCTAATTGAAGAGGAACGCGTATATTATTAAATGATAAAGTTTTACTTTCATAACTAATGTTAGCATTACATTTTTTTAATAAATCATTCCCTATTATTCCGTCATAATTAAGAGAAATATTTTGTTTTTCACTAACTAAATGGAATGCATGCTTTATTTTCTGATTATCAAGATTTAAATTTATTTCGACTTGTCCCAATGTTTTACATGGCTCAACAGTATTTGTTATACCCTTTATTCTTAAAATTTCTTTTCTTTGAACAACTAATTGAGGGTTTAAAAGTTCGCCTTTAATAACCGATACACTAGCTCCAGTGTCAATAAGGAACGTAAAATAAGGTTGATTTCTACTTTCATCTATTGGAATTTTTATAGAAATCATATTGCTTGAATTTAAAATATAAATTTTGTTTACATCGCCTCCAATAATTGGTTCAGACCCACGGAGTCGGCTTCGTCCGCAAGTCCCATGGAGTTTAAATGATTGAATTCATTTTGATTCAACGTTTTCGTTTTAACATTATCAATATTTTTTTCTTTATATTGAGGTTTATTAAATTTATTTCTACTTTCTGGACGTTTAAAGCAATTTTCTATAAGATGTCCATTTTTCTTGCAATAATTGCAGAAAAGATTATTATTACTTTTTGCATTTATATGAAAAATTCTTTTATTCGGATTTGCAGATTGATTAAATTTATAAGAATTATGAGGCATATTATTGCGCTTACATTGGAAGTTCGTGTGTCCTGATTTATTACAAATGTTGCAATATTTTACTTTTGAATTTTGTAACAAGTTGAATTTTTCTTCTTCCAGTGCAATGCTAAAGGCATCATTTAATGTTTGAGGTTCTCTAGATCTCAACATTTGTGAAATTTGGGGATTTATTCCTAATAGAAAACTTTGAAGAGCTAATTGATTAGTACTAGCTATCTGACCAGGCAATAGTATAGGATCAATGCAAGATTGTTTTATCGAACTTAGAAGTCTCTTTAAGCAAGTTTCTAATTTATAAATATATTGAGTAACATTTTCACTATGTATCTGCTTACAGTTTTGAAGTTCTATTAATAAATGAGTTTCGTGTTTTTTATTACCAAACCTAGACTTTAGAGATTCTTTTAAATCTTCCCATTTGAAAAATATAGTGTTGCTACACGTTGCTTGTGCTCGATCAGTTAGTTGGTTCTGAACGAAAGCAAACAAAATATTATTCTGATTTTTGTCGGCTAAAGAAAAAGCTCTATCGCAATTCGCTAACCAAGCGCTCAAATCATCGCGATTTCCGTCGTAAGTTTTGATAAATCTTAAGAGTGTGTCTATACTGACAAAAGAAGTTGGAATATTTGGCGTTGACATATTTGACGTCGTTGGATTGTCGTCCGGCATTTAGATTAATAACTTATAAAGTATACACAGAAATAAATAACAATAAAAATATAAAAGTATGAAATTAAAGATGATGGTGATGTGAGATCTATCTAGTACTTACAGTAAATTAATGAAATATGTTGTTTTCATATTTCGGGTTGGCAAGCGTGATAACGTCTGCAGTCTTCGCAGTATGTTCCCAGTGGCGGGATATTGTACTCGAAGTTTAATTCTGGGTCGGAGTCTTGATTTTCTTCTTGATCTTCGGGTCCCAGGAGGATTTGATACTCGGTGTCACTACCCAAAGCGGCTGTGTCCGAAAGGCAGGAACTTTCCTCGTATTCTGTTGTATCACTACCCAAAGCGGCTGTGTCCGAAGGGCAGGAACTTTCCTCGTATTCCGTTGACAAATTGTCTTCCTCTGTAGTGCGATAGTCTAAAATATAAGGAGGGGTATGAGTTTCGTTCGTGAAGAATTAGAATTCACCTTCCTTTGTAGGAGTCGAACTGATATCCCACACTTCTGACACCAATTTTCTTGTTATATCTTCGCCGAGGTCCGTTGAGGGTTTGACGAATGATAAACTAGATTTTATCGAAACTAACACTTTATTACGTTCTAACGATTTTACAATATATATCCTTATCTAGAGACTTATCTAGAGACACTTATGCAGAGTAACGGTGTGGTTTTACTGAAGTATTAAATAGATCTGTCGTCTAACAATTTGGCAGAGGTATTTATATGATTCGCGGATGGTGGTTTAATAACAAAGTAATTTAGATATTCCACGAATTTGCATAATCAATTGAACAAGTACAAAAACAGAGTAATTAAGATATCAAATCTTCCAGTAATTTCAAAGAATCTATTGAGTATTTCGGGGATCATGACCTCTTGATAAATACTTTACTTTGATTTAGGGCGACATTGGTGTCGATTCGGCTAGCACCAATTAGACTAAACTAGACTAAATTTAGGTTTAGTGCTGTCAAACTGGGTTTTGCTATTCGGCACAGACTGGAGTAAACTAAATTTAAGTTTGACAGGAACAAAGTTGGTTAGTCGTTCAACTTAGCTTTTGGCTATTCTGTTATACACAATTTACGCCAAAAATATGCTAATATTAGAAGTGTCAAACTAAATTTAGATGGCATATAAACCGGTGGCAACTAATATAATTTAAGATTTAAAATACGTAGTAATTGCTTTCTCTGTGTTTAAAATGGCTGATTTCGTGATAGCAATTCTTATGGATTTAGCGGAAAGGTATGAAAACAATGATATAGTAAATAGCTCTAAATTTCATTCCAAAATCATCATAACCTAACCACCTGTTTATGTAAAACTTATGTTCTTGCAAATAAAACTTTGATTTGATTTGATAACTTATCTCGATTTTTTAGGCACTATGAGGAAAGGCTCAGATTAGAACGGATAAGGGACTGCTCGAATCCCTTTCATATCGCGGACGCAAAATTTCAAAAGTTATTTCGCCTCCCAAAATCCGCAGTATACAACATAATTGAATGTCTTGATGGCCCTAGATTCCATCAAGGCCATATACCAAAACATTTAATGGTAAGTAGGTAGCTCAGACCATTCATGAATTTAATTTAATTCCTTTATATACATAACATGACATTTGTATGAACCTATCTTTCAGGTTTTGACAGCTCTCCATTTTTATGGGCATGGAAGTTACCAAACACCAGTTGGCCAGGACAATTTTCTAGGCATTAGTCAGCCCACAGTGAGCAGGTGTCTGACTATTGTCACAGAGCACATAGTAAATTTGTTGACCCCACAATATATTAAGTTCCCAACTTCAGCGGCTGAAAAAGTGTTGGCTAAAGCAGGGTAAGAAAAGGAGCACTAGACGTACTGCCCGGCACGTAACTTGGCAAGATAAAAAAGAGACAAAAGATGCGCAGTAGCTACAAACACTAAACTCGGTGCATGTTTTGTCTCATCTTTGTCTTGCCAAGTTATATGCCGGCACCTATACAACTTTTGATTTATTGTTAACTATAAAAAATTGTGAATTTCAGCTTTCAAGATTTATACGGTATGTCCAACACTTTAGGTGCAGTCGATGGAACGCACATTGCAATAGCAAAACCACCCATAACCCATCCCACTGCACCTGGGAGTCTTTTCTATAACAGAAAAGGGTTCTACAGTATAAACTGCCAGATTGTAAGTATCAATTTAGACCTTTCTTCTTCTTTCACCTTTAAAATTTAAATTTTATACAATTTTATTATCTTCAGATATGCAGTGCGTCAGGAATCATAATCGGGTTAAACCCAAATTATCCCGGCTCAACCCACGATTCAGCTATTTGGCGAGCTTCGAATATATATAAGTATCTGAAAAACCAATTTGTTCGTGGGGAAAGAAACCAATGGCTTTTAGGTAATTAAATACATTATTCTTAAATACCTTAGTTACTTGTTTTATAATTCTTATTTTTTATATTATTTTCTCAACAGGAGACAAAGGTTACCCTCTGCAACCCTGGCTCATGACCCCGATGATACCAACAACTGCGGCAGAAGAAAATTATAACCGTTGCCATATTGCGGCCAGAAATGTAGTAGAGATGTGCTGTGGAAGGCTTAAAAACAAATTTAGGTGTCTCCACAGACATCGCTGCCTGCATTACAGCCCAGAAAAGGCATCTGCTATCATCTTAGCGTGTTGTACTCTGTACAATATGTTTAAAGATGTACTAACTGGTGAGCAAATCTACTTTTATTATCTCGTGTTTATTTACACTCATTCATTTTCCCTAGTGAAATTCGTTTATTGTTGCAGATGATGATGATCAAAATGAAAATATTGAAAGAAACGACGAGCCATTTGTGGACCTGCACGATGATGACCAAGATACAGATTTCCTTGCAGAAGCACGGGCAATTCAAAGGGCTTTAGTAAATACACAGTTTAACAATTGACATTTTTTTATTTACAATTTATGTAGGGCTAGGAACTCCAGCTTTTGAGTTTTCTTCACACATAAAAATACAAGTAGTAGTAGTGGTAGATAGAGACCAACAAATTGAACAACTTTTACCATAGGACCAACTCCGATATCGCAAAAGAATCTGCCGTTTCATAATGAAAATGTATGAAACAGCCGATTTTTTTTTCGGGAATTCAGTGTAGGTCCCATAGTAAAAGTTTTTCAGTTTGATGGTCCCTATCTACCATATTAGGTATTAGGGGTTATTTTGTAACATTTATTTACTAATAAACTATGAAAAAACTTGAAAAACTTAACTTATAAACGACTTAGAATTTAAATGGTTTTGCGAAGCCTCAGAGACTATAGCAGCAGCTCTCTGCAGTCTAGATCAGACTTTCCCTCCCTCTTTCATTTTAAAAACTCACAAACTTTGTAACACTTGTACATATTTATTTACTTATAAACTATAAATTTGAAAAACTTATCATATAAATTACTAAGTATTTAAATGTTTTTGCGAATCTCTGCAGTCTAAATCAGACTTTCCCTCCCTCTCCCATTTTAAAAACTCACAAACTTTGTAACACTTGTACATATTTATTTACTTATAAACTATAAACAAAATTACAAACTTGAAAAACTTTTAACATATAAATTACTTAAGTATTTAAATGGCTTTGCGAAGCTGCAGACTATAGCAGCAGTTTTAATCTCTGCAGCCTGAGTCAGACTTTACCTCCCTCTCCCATTTTATAAACTTTGTAACAGGTGTATACAACATATTACAGAACTAATAGCTAAACGAAAGTGGTAGGTGGGGACCATCAAACTGAACAACTTCTACTGGGAACAACTCTGAAATCACCAAAATTTTTGTATGAAACAGCTGGTTCTTTTAGGATTCCATACCCAAAGGGTAAAAACGGGACCCTATTACTAAGACTCCACTGTCCGTCTGTCACCAGGCTATATCTCAGGAACCGTGATAGCTAGATAAATGAAATTTTCACAGATTATGTAATTTTGTTGCCGCTATAACAACAAATACTAAAAACAGAATTATATAAATATTTAAGTAGGGCTCCCATACAACAAACGTGATTTTTTTTGCCGTTTTTGGTATGGAACCCTTCGTGTGCGAGTCCGACTCGCACTTGGCCGGTTTTTTTGCGATTTCAGTGTTGCTCCCATAGTAAAAGTTGTTCGGTTTGATGGTCCCTATCTACCATATTAGGCATTAGGGGTTATTTTGTTACACGTTGTATAATACTTTATACCAACTATGAAATCGAGAATAAAAAATCAGCTGTTTCATAGAAAAATTAACAACGAAAATATCGGAATATATAAAACAACTGTTTTTTTTGTGTCGATTTCAGAGTTGGTCCCATAGTAAAAGTTGTTTAGTTTGATGGTCCCTATCTATGGTAGATAGATTAGGCATTAGGGGTTATTTTGTAACACGTTACGCACATACTACACAGAATGTCCCAAAACTTTGCCACACGGAGGGAATGTACCTTAAATATTGAAGATAGGAAATTTTACTGAAAGAATACTTCATTTTGTTTTTTAAATAATTAGAACTGCATTCTAAAATTTGTTTGTAAAATCGCCTGCCTTATTATATCCTTCTGGCTTCGTGTAGACAAGCAAGCGATGAAGCTAGTTTTGTCTACACGAAGCCAGAAGTACTAGCTTGCTAGCTTACTGACACCAGCTTGCTATCCTAGCTTGAAAAACTAACCTCGTGTATCCCGGGCATAAGTGACACAGCATCTTAAACAAAAGGAAAAAAACTTTGATTTTTCTTTTTAAAAACCAAAATGAAATCTTCTTTCAGTAAATTTTCTATCTTCAATATTTAAGGTACTTTCCTTCGGTGTGGCAAAGTTTTGAGACACCCTTTATTTTGTCTATATTTATAAATTATTTAAGTTTAGCGAAGCTGCAGAGACTATAGCAGCAGCTATAGTCTCTGCAGCCTGAGTGACAGTTTCCCGCATAAGTCTCCCATTTTCATTCATCGCCTCAAGCAGGATACTGGAGACGGAAGGCTGGGGCCTGCGGCGTGGTCGTACCCTGCGACGCCTCCTCTGAGGCTGCGGAACCTCTTGGGGTTCCGCTTCCTCCGCAGGCTCCTGCTCGTTATCTGAGCGCTGCAGCTGTATGTATATATATGTAAGTATGGGTGGGGGCGAGGTGTTGGTGGGTGGTAGACCCTGTAACCAATAATAAGTATATGTATGACTTAAAACATTTAATGAAAAAAATATTATCACCATGGTAAAATTTTATACTTCGGTTTTCTGCCAATGCAAATTCAATTCAGAAAAAAATTCATATCAGGCCAGATTTCAGCCTTTAGGTTTATTGATAGCAGTAAAATGGAAAGATTTTTTTAGAATATTCTGCACACATTTTTTAGAATAACTTATCAAATAGATTGGTAGGTATAATAATTAACATTTACTTACATGTTCCATTTGGACAAATCCATATACAGAAGCAGACCCAATAATGTCGAGAATCTTCATCTCGACTTCAGTCAGGCCTGCTCCTGCTGGTCCACCACCCGTCGCCTGAATGTTGTCCCTAACCTTTCGGGCTTTGGTTTTTATTTTTCCCACCCATACTGACCAAATCTGCAACAGTAAATTTGTAGGGTTCATTACTACATCTGAAGAATGTGAATGCTTAGTGTATACAATTGATATATTTTATCTTACGTGCTGCCACTGCTCTATCGTTCTGCTGCAGCCCATTTGGTTGAGTTCGGTACTCAAGGCCTCCCACATCTCACGAGACCTTGAGTCTGCTTGGTTACCTACAAATAGTATAAATAAACGATGAAATGTCATTAATAATTGGTACAAGTCCCGGCATGGATCTTAAGCGGTGAAATTTCCGTATACAGGTCGCCGCAGGTTAAGTATGGGCGGTTTGATAGTAAACATTCTTTCCGTAAGTTGGCTGGAGTATACATCAGTGGCGAGGGCCAAAATATGGCGAAGGTAAGCCGGACCAAAAAAAACACTTACCGCGTGATGCAAGGCGCAAGCGTTTCTGCAGAGGTTAAGGCCCCACTTTCACCATACAAAAAAGCACTGATAAAGATAGTGACAGTGTCTTTAAAGTATGATAAAAGTGGCTTTGAAAAAAGCCTTTTGAGACGTGCGCAAATTCCTCACATGCGTGCTTGTTAGTAACATGCTAAGTTAAAAAGTTAGTTAACAAAAGCTTTGAAATATCAACACAAAAGCGAATGGAAATTATGAATTAGTAATAAGTTAGCAAACCATGAAAATATATGACACCGACACCGATCCAAAACCAAGTAAATACACCAAACAATAAATAGCAAAGTAATGTAAAGTTTTTGTTTATATTCTAATGCGATGCGTCTGTTTTTTTTACAAAATGAGCCAAAATTTTGTTATAAAAGTTCGGATCACTTTTCATTTTATTAAGCAAATGTTTTTCAATAGAAATTAAAGCTAAATCGGACAATCTTTGCTCTTTTTGGCTATTTCGCACGTAAGTATGAATGCGTTTCAATGCAGAGAATGAACGCTCAGCCGTAGCAACTGAAATCGGGAGGGTTAAAATCAAACCGCAAAGGGTCAAAACTTGGGGAAATGCGTCATTCAAAGACGAATTATTAATTTGAAAATATAGCTCATAGGAGTCTAATTTATTTAACAATGTGGATGAAAACAGAACCTTAAGTTCGTTTTTCAATGCGATAAAATCAAAAATTCCCGGGAAATTTGTCATTAATGAGGAAACTTTTTCGGTTGGAAATGATTGTTTGTATTGAGGATATTTTAATTTATTAAGCAAATCAATAAAATCAAGCTGAGCAAAAGATCTGTATCTTTGAGTAATCTGAACTTTTATTTTGTCTATAATCTCAGTAAAAATGCGGTTATACGTCGTTTTGAGATCCGTGTCCGTGTTTAGACGGCGGCGTTGCCGCGGTGGCTCACATATTTGTTCAATGCTTTCAAAAATTGTATCAAACGAAGCAATAAACTCTTCCGAAATCCAATGTTCAAAACATTCAATCTCACGCTTTGCCACTTCAATGTCTACTTGCTTACTTTGAAGTAGAGCAAAAAGTACGTCAGTTTTTTCGAAAATCTCTGAAAAAACATGCAATAAAAAACAAAATTGCATGTCCTCCAGTTTGTGCACTAAGCATTCAGACATTGAAATCGATTCGCTGTCCCATGATTCGGGTGAATCTAAAATTAAATTCAATGTTTCTATCATGTCGGTTCTGCAATTGAAAATTACATTTATAATACGCGAGTGATAATGCCACCGTGTTTCTGCTACGCCCGGTAAACGACGGTTAGAAATTTCTTTCAGAAGGTTTGACCTTTTAGAAGATTTATTAAAAAAGCGAACGATGCTATTAATATGACCAAAAAAGGCTTTTAATTGAGGGACAAGTTCTAGAGACCGACTCAACACTAGGTTTAAAATATGCGCATAGCATGGAATAAAAACCGCCATGGGACAGGTTTCACGAATTTTGGCTTGTACGCCCCCGTGCTCTCCAGACATCACAGCGGCGCCATCTGACTGACCAATTAATTTATCTTTGCATTGATAATCATCGAGAATTTGAAGTAACATGGTGGACAAAACGTCGGCGTTTCGACTACCACTTACATCAAAGAAGCCCAAAAAACGCTCTTCTATTCCACTGCTGGACAAGTACCGTAATACGGCAGTTAACTGCTCTCTATGACTGACGTCCGGCGTTTCGTCAATCATAGCTGCAACGAATTTAGCATTATTTATTTCGGTCTTAATCTCATCGCGCATAGCAGAAGTGATGCAGTTAATTAACTCATTTTGTATATCACTTGAAAGCCCAGAAAAGACTGAATTTTGAGAGGAGGAACACAGTTCGAAATGTGCATCAAGAACGGTATCGTACTTGCTTAAAAACTTTAACGTTTCAACATAATTGCCGCGATTGTCCGATTCCAGTCTTTCGTCGTGACCACGAAATGGCAATTCTTGTTTCCCCAAAAGAATGACTGTATCAATAAAACGTTTCATTAACTCGCGATTTCGATCAACTTTTCTATTATGAACATCAAAAGTGTTTAAAAAAAAAATGTCTCGATTCTGCTATTCCCGAATTCGTGGAGTAACAGGCAGCTGCGTATGTGCTTTTCTGTCTGAATGTGTTTTTTAGCTGAATTACATAAATTATTAATGTCTGTAAAGCCTGTGCTACTCCATACTGAGTTGGAATCAGAGAATAATAAACATGGAAAACAAAACATTTTATTCAGTTTGCAACTGCCTGTCATCCACGTATATTTATCATACAAAGATACATGAAAATGTTTATAGAACCCATCTCGCCTTTTGCAGTTAATACTCATATTCGGAAGAGCACGGCCTAATTGAATAACATGCTTTTTGTTTTCGTAACTAAGTTTTGAAAATACTCCAGTAAGCAAGTAGTCTGTTGAACAGCATTCTATATGAATTAAAGCCATTATGGCAAGTAAAACTTACCGCAATGAACAAATATTTAAGATAAACACAGTAAAACTCACATGCTTCTCAAAAATTTCAGTCATTAATAAAGTCTGTTAATCTTTCCATTCTGCCTCTTGGCCCCACTCACCATAATCTCACCACCGACGACACTTGGATCGACCACATATTAACGTTCTCTTCTGATCATGTGCTTAAGCATGGCCAAGTAGCCGCTCCTTGTTTTTCTAAACATGACCTACTATTCCTAGCTTATAAGGTAAAACCCCCAAAACCTATGCCATCTATAATCAGTATGCGTAACCTTGCTAGGTTGGATGTAGAGAAATTAACTAGCGACGCCCGTGCTGTTGATTGGTCTCCTATTATGAACGCAACTTCTATAGACGATATGGTGATCCACTTTAATTCGGTGATTCTAAGGTTATACGATACACATGCGCCTGTGAAAAACGTCAAATTAAAACGGCCGCCAGCACCCTGGATAACCCCAGGTGTACGTATAGCCATGAGAAGACGGGATCGAGCCTTTCGTATTTACAAAAGAAGCCGAACTGATGACCACTGGGAGTCTTTCAGGGTGGCTAGAAATCGATGCAACCAGATGGTTAGAAGAGCTAAACGCCGCTATATTCATGAAAATGTTTTAGATTCTACGCCTGCTAACATCTGGAAGTTTCTTCGCACGCTTGGAGTTGCTAAACCTAAACTTTCACACAAACCCTTTTTCACCTTGAATGAACTCAATAAGCACTTTTCTTCTGTCACCCCGCTTCCCAGCAGTGTTAGACTGGCTACTATCCTCGACGTTTCCTCTGCCACTCCTCCTCCTGCACCCGAACTCTCTTTCAATCTTCTATCTGAGGATGAAGTTCGCAAAGTTATCCGCTCGATTAAGTCGAACGCTGTGGGCTGTGACGATGTAAGTCGAGCAATGATAGTTTTATTACTCGAATGTTTTCTTCCTATTTTAACGTATATAATTAATTACTCCGTATCATCTGGTACCTTCCCTTCTTCATGGCGTAAAGCTCTGGCCATTCCCTTACCGAAAAACCCTAATCCTAGTTCCCTTAATCACTACAGACCAATATCCATCCTTCCCTTCCTCTCTAAAATCCTTGAAGCAGCTGTACACAAACAGTTCTCCTCTTTTGTCCTCTCCCACAACCTTCTTAACTCTTTTCAGTCTGGATTTCGTTCTGGACACAGTACCACCACTGCACTTACCAAAGTATTAGAGGATATCCGTGACGGTTTTGAGGCTTCCCGACTGACTGTGTTAGTACTAATTGACTTCTCTAACGCTTTCAACGCAGTTGATCACGAAATTCTCTTGGCCATGCTTTCTCGATTGAGCTTATCTTCTTCGGCACAGTCATGGTTCTCCTCTTATCTTCTTGGTCGCCAGCAAGCCGTCCGTGTCGATCGGTCTCTATCCGATTGGTGCGACTTGGAAGCTGGTGTGCCTCAAGGCGGTATACTCTCTCCCCTTCTTTTCTCTTTATTTATTGACTCTCTCACTTCTCATCTATCCTCTTCTTTCCATCTGTACGCTGACGATCTGCAGCTTTATGCCCAGAAAGATGTTCATTCTTTAAATGAAGCTATCGCATTGCTCAACTCTGATCTTGAAAGGATTTCTAAGTGGTCATCTAACTTCGGTATTTCGGTTAACGCGGGAAAGTGCCAAGCAATAATTGTTGGTAGTTCTCGACAGTTGTCGCGCCTAAATCTGAATGATGTGACTGCATTAAAATATAACGGTGTTGTAATACCTTATTCACATCAAGTTAAGGATTTGGGTTTGACGATTGATTCGTGTCTCTCCTGGAAAGATCATATTGACCATTTATCTTCAAAAGTAACAAACGCGCTAAGGGCTCTTTATAGGTTTAAATTCTTTCTCCCATCCACCACCAAGATTGCGCTTATACAGGCTCTTGTATTACCAATCATCGATTACGCCGATGTTTGCACCACTGACCTTAGTGAAAACCTTCTCAATAAGTTGGATCGACTTCTTAATAATTGCATTCGTTTTATATATGGATTACGCAAATACGACCATATCTCCCAATACCGTCAGCAACTCAAATGGCTTCCTATACGTGAGCGTAGGAACCTAAGAGTTGTCTGTTTGCTCTTCAACATACTTTTCGATCCACTTACCCCAGACTACTTGAAATCAAGATTTCAGTTTCTGGGTGCCTCTCATCAACGTGACCTTCGCTCTAGTAGTAACCTTCTCTTACTAATACCTGCACATACTTCTGGCTTTGTCTCCTACTCTTTCACCCTTTCGGCTGTACGACTCTGGAACGCTTTACCTCTAAATATTCGAAATGCACCTAGCAAGTACGTATTTAAGAAATTGGTCCGTGAGCACTACTTGAGTTCTTTACGCTAGTCTCGTCGTATCTGACATTGCTACACTTTCTTGTATGTATGTATTAATGTAATATATGTATTAAAATACATATGTATTAAAATATATGTATTAATTATGTAGGTATATATGTATTTAATTTTGTATTTTGTTTCAGTTTTTTTTAAATTAGGGTTGTTAATATTGCCGCCACGATTTCTCTCCTTAACACACTTACCGGTTGACTGGTAGAGAATGCCCTTGGGCATTAAGTCCGCCATTTGCTGTTTTAATTTAAGCAATAAAGATTAAATAAAATAAAATAAAAATAAAACAAATAAAAAACCGGCGAAAAGTATAGATTCACTATTTTGCAAAAAAAACTAATCACTTCCCAAACACGCACGGATTATGATAATGGCGGACACGTACTAATTATCTAACTAATTTCCGACCACCTACGACACACTCGTATGCATTCGCGGCTACTCGTAATAGACAGAGAAGGGAAACGTTAAAATCGCTTGAAATAGAAAGAGATGGAAAAATGCAACCCGGTGTCGGACCGGGTTACATTAGTTTAAATTAGCCGAAAGGCATGCGTGCGTGTGAATGAGACAGAGTAATAACAATATTCCGGTAACCATGGCAACGCACGCCAGACGCAGTGCTTAGATGAATCCGAAAATTGAGGGCTTGCCTCGTCGAGGTTTGCTATGGAAATAATTGGAGGCGCTTTGAAATAATGAAACAATAATACTGTCCATGTATTTCTCCTCCAATTATTGTGACAATAAATAATGACATGTTATAATCTGCATGGTGGATCGGTGGTGGGTAGTTCAGGGATTTCTTGAAGGGAAGCCGATGGGAATCGGCTTTGTATGGATCCTTCGCCACTGGTATACATACATGAGAAAGGAAGGCTTGTATTATTGGACGACAAGGTTATTATACCAAACACAATTACATAGAAAGTTTTTCTTTATAGCCAGTATAATAACATTCCAGCTTTACTCACCTCTCACAATTTGTATGTTATTATGGAGCCTCTCAACGAGGTGCTCCTGCTGTCTTTTGTTTGCGCGTTTTCTATTTCCCTCGGTGGCCATAATTGTTATTTATAAATAAATTACAAAACTTTACGTTTTTTTAGGTTAAGTTCAAAGAGAATATAATCAGTTAAGTTTTTAGGTAAACAAACTTCTTATTTTTGATATGGCAAGCTCTCCGCTTAATGTCAGGGTAATGTTCGCCGAAGAGGAATACTTCTGCCAGTTTCGTGTAGGTTGTCTATACTCGAAACTGGCATAAGTATTGCTCTTTAGGGAACATCACAAGTTTCATTCATTCTTAATTTTTCACATCAGCAACACCATCAATTCAATTTAGTCGAACTTTAGTCCTGTCAAAACATGTTTTTAGTTTAGTTAAGTGTGTCCAACGGAATAGCTTTAGACTAAAACTTGATTAAAATTAGAGAATTTTTAAGCTAGTTTAGTTTAGTCGTGTGCACAACCGAATTTCCACCATTATTTCTTATCATTATCCGACAAAGGATGTGTACGAATCTTTTAATTCAAAGGTCACTGATAGTTACTTTGTTGCAAGAGATAACATTATAATTAGAAGTCATGGTGGCTCTCCTGATTAGAATATGTGGGTGGCATAGCCGGTACATAACAAAACAACGACAACTTTATCCGCGTCGAGTGCGTTGCGTCTCTGTATATGTAATGCTAATGTGTGTTCACCAACAGGATATCTGCGCCTGCAGATCTGAGATCAGCTCAGATCAATCATTTTAAAAACATTGCTACCCTGAGGAAAAGTAATGCAGTTTCAAAATTTTGTACGTACTGATTTACCAGATGCTGCATGTTTTGTAGTTCTAATATGAGGGAACTATTAAGTTGGGGATAATGGCGATTTCTGATATATCAGACACGATATAAATTTGGGGAAACTTGGACTTGTCCAGTGGCTCGTCCATGGATGAGATGGTATACCTGACACTTTGAAGGTTAATATGAATGGTCCTCCTGTTATTTGTTTTGCTCCAAAAGTGGTTATTTAGAAATTTTGGAATACGCTGTTATATTCGGATATTATCTAAAAAGTGTTTTGATAGAGGCTGATGCTTATTGACAAGTCATGTGATAAGGGTTACGGATTCCCTTGGCCTCTTTTCTCCACTTCAGAGCACTACAAAAATTGCAACTTTCAGCCATGCCACCCACAGCATCGAAGTCAACTTAGTCAATTCTAGGGGAACACGTAAAACCATTTTTTTTTTGCTATATTGACCCAAGTAAAAACATTATTGACGTCTGAATATTTCACTTCAGATATTATAAATATCACTCAATTTCAGGAAAGAAACTGAAGGTAGAACATGGGAAAGCTTACTGATTTATAACCAGAGAAAAGAAATCTTCCTGAAAAACTCACACAAACTGTTTTGTATACGTGTGTTTTGTATGTCTGACTCAGCTGATTCTTACTAATACGCTATAGAAAAGATTAGGTTATTACGTAATACTAAGATTACACAATACCAAATTAATATACTAGAAAAAATTTAACTCGCACCAGGTCAATTCTCGGACGGGAATCGAACCCGCAACCTTTGGATGTCCGGTCCAATGCTCTGACCGCTGAGCTACCGAATCACTAGTGGCATCGTCGAATTTCTTCTAGTATATCTCAACTCTTAAGCTGCAAGCCAGCGTTATTTCACCAATGTGAGGAATTACCTCGCTCGTCATTCAATTGAAATATCTTTCCTGATATTTTGACAATTGATTAAGATAAAATAGCTATAATTTTTTAATTTTGAGATTCTTGCATTCACAATGCTATTTTTATACAATAGTACTATGAAAGTCTTTCCACCACTACTACTACTACTAACTAGTAGAACGACTTTCCTATACAAATAATGTAGTTCTTTATTCAATATCTTCTCTTATTAATATGTCATCTAAGAATGAGGCCGGAGCAGCAATAGTGGCCTGATGCCAAGCCCAGAGCAGCCCAAGTACCAGACGATGGTCATGGTATGAGCACAGCAACCTACTGTTCGTTGTACTGCAATAATATGCAATTATATTCTCTTCCCAATTAGTCTCTTGTCTCGCCATCAGTAAATATGTATAGTAAGTTTTCCTAAATGATGGCGAGACTAAGCAGCTGATTAAAACGGAGTCCTGTCCTTGGGATGAGGTTCCTTGTGACACAACCTCCAAATGGTCAAATACTTAAACCTGAAATCACCCAT
This sequence comes from Agriphila geniculea, assembly GCA_943789525.1. Classification (NCBI taxonomy): domain Eukaryota; kingdom Metazoa; phylum Arthropoda; class Insecta; order Lepidoptera; family Crambidae; genus Agriphila; species Agriphila geniculea. Next base: position 6,072,750 of record OX038886.1, on the reverse strand, counting down.
GTTGCCTCACATGTTCTCCATTATATCTTCTGGCTTGTTTAAGTTGGTATATGCCTAAAGCAAACATTGTTAAGTCTGATAAGGTAATTTCAGGAAAAATATTTAGTTTTAGAAGTTGTGCATTAATATTTGTAAACTGGGCTCAGAATTGTTGTATTCTATCATATTTATCAATAATAAGATAAGCTGCGCCAGAATATTAGGCATTTCTTTTCTTTCAATGGCTCTATTTAAAATTATTTCTTCATCCGGCCTATTTACAATGACAGGATGAAATGCGTTGACAATGCTTTCACAAATCCGTTGGTTATCCACTAGATGGGTTAAATAATTCACGAGAAACAGTTTAAAATCTCTTTTGAATCGGCCGCTTACGACTTTTACCCACCCATCTCGACTTGCTGGCGTTTAAAGTTGGCAACTGAGTCTCTCCTTGTTCCAACGATTCAGGTTTATATATTTTGTAGCCCAAAGATTCTAAAAATTCAACAGCATCTCGAAAGCCACTGTCCAAAATGAAAACATCATTTGCCGTGATAAAACTTCTTAATTCCCCTTCTTCATTTTGAAAGAGGGCTTTCATGATATTGGCATCGTACTCAGTTTCTGGGTAAGGTCCATAGTCAATAATATGTCCGTTCTCACAAATAAAAATGGTTTGACTCAATTCCGGTATTGTGCAAACTTTAAGTTTTCTTTTGAAATAAATAATTTGATGATTTTTGTAAGTATATTGAAAACGAGTGTTTTACTTGATTGAAAACTAGTGTCTTCAAGTTTGATAAATAAAAATGCTTCTACGGTCAGAATAAATGTTCTAGTGACCGCGATTACTAAATACCTAAATTGATATTGGGACAGAAATAAAAGATGTTATGTCTCAAAGCCTTAGGTTTAGTAAGACCTGTCCAGAATTTAAATATATTGTCTTCAATATTATTAATAATTTCAAAGTCTAAATGGTCATTAATTTCTTGGACACTCAGTTGCAGCATTGACTGCATCTCATTTTTGGTAAATGTTTTAGAAAACTTGTTCTAGAAACTCCCAATTAAAAATGATTTATGTTCATTACATACTCTTGTATTGTCAGTCACGAACACTTTTTGAGTTGTTAAATTTGTTTCCTTAAGTATTTATTTTTAGTAGTTTGTTACACAAGGGATGTAAGTGAGCTATTACAGAACAAGATCCAATTTGGCGCCCGTGCGAGCGCAGCTCGCAAAGGGCGCTAATGGATCGAGTGTAGCGAGCGAGGGCGAATATAGTTCGAGGGTGTAATAGCTACTTACAACCGAGGTAAGCATACTATTTTACATCATTCATGCGAGGTAAATTTAATAAAAATAAAAATAAAAATAAAAATGAAAATAAAAATAAAAATAAAAATAAAAATAAAAATAAAAACAAAAACATTAAACTAAAAATAAAATGTTAAAGGGTTATTTCATTGAAAACTCGTGGGGTTGATCAGACCATTAAACTGAACAACTTTCATTATGGGACCAACCTCGAAATCACGAAAAAAAAAAATCAGCTGTTTTTGCATTGCAGAATTTTGCATACCTAGCTTGAACTGAAATTAAATGCCGCCATTTTCATTGTTTTTTTTCAGCCAAAATTTCGTCAGTTTATAATAAAAGAAAAGAGATTGGGTCACTAAGGAGTTTTAAATGCTTGAACTGTAAAGTAACTTTACAGTTAAAGCATTCACCATCCTTGAATTGTAAAGTGATTTGAAAATGGAACGTTCTATCTAAACAATGCACTGTGTTGAACATGCCAACTTACACAGCCTCATACTATATAAGTAAATCCTAGTTACCGAGCAAGTATGATGTAAAGTAACTTTACAGTTAAAGCATTCACCATCCTTGAATTGTAAAGTGATTTGAAAATGGAACGTTCTATCTAAACAATGCACTGTGTTGCACATGCCAACTTACACAGCCTCATACTATATAAGTAAATCCTAGTTACCGAGCAAGTATGATGTAAAAGTATTTATGCCTATTTAGGCACCTTTCTGTGTTTGTACACGAAGGTACAAAACAATTATGGCTGGAACTAGTAGTATGTTTGAACTCATCTAGCTCCATTTGTTCTACATTACTTGTTACACATTTTCTTCAACTACTTGTTGTGGATCTACTTGTGTAATTCTTCTCAAATTAATTGACTAACAGTTGGTGCAAAGAAGGCGCCCAGATAACTGCAATCAAGTAATCAATACATACAGTGTGTGGCCTAGAACCGGGGATAATATTAAAAACGGAGGCTCTTTAGGTCACTAGTAATTGAATCATTAAGGTCCCAACTAATTAAAATAAAATCTTTACTTTTTATTTTTTTCTAACAAACTTAATCGTAAATTCAATGTAATGCAAACAACAGTTCCGCTCAACTCAATCGACAACACGCGTACTACTCATCGTACTTATTCGGAGCTACTCGGAACGTCTTGTTGACAATTTATGGGTTGTCTGACACAACTTGTATCGGCTGATAGAAATGAACCACTTTCTAGTCAATAGTAAATTATTTATTGTATAAATACTTAACAAATACAAACACAAAGCGGAAAGCTCGTCGCTTCGCTACACAAGTCAATTTTCAAATGTCTGCCGCTCTGCTGTATGCAAGTAGTGTACCGACTGATAATGTTATTGTGAACGGTTTCTTAATCCACGTTGAATAGCATCATTGTGAAAATTTAGTGTCTGTTGCCCTAGTACAAGAGCACGGTTATCAGTTCACGTAAGCGTTATAACCACCACGCGAACATTCCTCGGGTGCCTTCTGTTTGGAAACAACGCCAGGGCACGTGATGCATTACCACGAGCTTTTCTGCACAATAATATCATATTCACAAATGGTCTAGCCATTTTCACATTACAAATTGTGTTAATAAATCCAATTCAAATATTAAATTAAAATTAATTTAAACTCTTAGATTATTTATATGTCTAGATAGAGTCTTAGGCTTTTGACGTATTAAACGAAACAACTTTTTTAAGGTGGTGTGCATTTTTAGCATCATCGCGTCCAAAGAGTATTGTAATAAAAACTATGGCCGGGTTACACTACTGACAATGTGTGCGTGTTTTGGTCACCCAACTGTTGGGTGATATTTTTTTCGACGCTGTCGTAGCTTTGACTGTCTATCTTGACATACAAATAATCTAAGTTTAAACTGTAACCAAACAAATTCTCGTGACAACATTTTGACTTTACTTATCAAAATTATTATTTTTTACAACGTTTTTAAAAAGATCATAGGTAATGTAAAAAGAGTAAACCACGTATTGAATCTTTAATCCCTGAAGAAGAGTAGATTGCAAAACCAAAAATAAGAAGAGAAGACTGACATGTCATGTCATGATGGATAAATTTTAATTATGTAAACAGATTACTGTCATTGCGATATTTAATAATTACATACTTACTACAGATTGTAATTAATTTGAAACTGATTTTATGCTGTGGGAAGTGAAAGCAGTGGGGTCCGGTTCTATTCAAGGAGTTAAAAGTAAATTCTCTAATGGATAGTGATATCATGACGTTTTGCAGTTAGTTTTTTATTATTCCCTGTACCACGATAAGTTCGCAACGTTAGCGATAATGTCGTTTTGGAATAATTCACTGATTATGAATCGTAACTTTAAATTTTTATTGTGTGTAACGTATGGGATTTAATTAACTGGGAACTTTTCAGAATAAACACTAATACTCTAGAGAGTCTCTATTTTCTATATTATCCCCGGTTCTAGGCCACACACTGTATAATCAAAAGTGTGTGTAGTGAAATATCAAGATATTTTTAAATCCTAATTAATAAATCACATACTCTCAACTCAAATTTGTTACACTACAGGTCTTTTTGACTGAATAGTTCTAGTCAAGCAAGAAACTAAGATTTCCTACCTACTAGGCAAAATATAGGCATTTTTTGACTAGATAGTTCTAGTCAAGAAACTAAGATTTGCTCCCCACTAGGCAAAATATGTGTTTGCCTTCGGATTAATGATATGCTACATAATGCACAAGAAACATCATTTGATCATCAAGAGGTGACTTGCAGAAACTGTACTTGTACGCGCCTCATCAATTTTCTGAGCTCTTTGCAAATTTCTGCGCGCAGCTACCCAGCTTGCATGCATGCTGAGTTGGGTGGGCATGCGTGCATGCATGCATTCATATATTCATATTTCTCTCTGGTCCTTCTGGCAAAAAGTGTCTCCGTGTACAGGCAAGAGAACGTAAGCACCTAGGCCTGTATTGGTATAGGTTGCAGAGGTAACACTGGTCTCAGGCGGCATAGCAACTTCTTATTGCTGCAGAGTTTGCCTAACTCTTAACCAACATCCAGAGCATACAACAATACCATTGGGTACTAAAAACAAAATCAGAAATAAGTGTATAATTTTTTATAATGCCAAAATGTATTTCTTTTTGTTAAACTGAAGTATGGGTATTTACGTTTCGTGGTTGAATCCTCTCAGCTATGAATTTCCTATCACAGTCTGGAAGATTGTGAGTACGCCTTTGGAATAATGAGCTTTGACACCATATACAAATGTTATGGTCATAACGATGCTGAAGCTCATATTCTTCATTTGCAGAAGATATATTTTCACAGAAATTATTTGCAAAATGTTTGCAAAACAATGTTCATACATGGTACCGTTTTCATTCCACATTGTAAAAGATCAACATTGTGTTATTTATTATAGTTTACAGGAATTAATGCCATAAGTAACACCAAATACCAAATAAAACAAATACTCTTACTTACCTCATGATCAAGGCCTTCAATTGTAGAAATGATTTCAGGGCCCATATCACTGCACAGATGATATTGGCAATCATCGTGTATTTCAGAAGAACAAGAAATACAGAGCCCCATTGTTCTAAAACAATAAAGTATTTGAGTCGTCTAATTTCAAAACCCCCTAAAACAGTTTTTGCCTAATTGCCACAAACAAATAAAAACTTGTCAAATGTTTAATATCACAAAGACAAATAACTTTTTATATAAAAATGACCGTAAATAATGTGGCATGGCAACACATAAACACCACTTTCCAGTAACATAACTATAATTAACACTAAGATAAATAGCTTTTCACAATAATTTTAGCGGCTTATGAAACTCACTTTTAAAATAAGAGGAATTTGATAGTAACACATCAGATTTTAGTGGGTTTAATTTAAGCGGGTTTAATTTTAGTTATATATTGTTTTAAATTTCCATGGTTATTCATCATCATTTATTATTCATCATCATTATTCACATCATTCGGACACAAATCACTGGATCCAGTTACATAACCCTCAGATCATCTCCACAGAACGCCACTACATACCAAGAATGGTCAGGGAAGCGATTGAAATTACCAAATACAAAAATTTCAATCTGTGTCTGGAATCCAGTAGTCCGGCTGTGTCAAAACAACAAAAATAAAAAAAGTGCCGTTCCGCGTAAAGATACAGTAAGTGTCGTGTGTCGAGAACAGATTTGAGTGAATAGTGAGTTTGCAGACAATGGTACCGGTACCGACCGTAATAAAAGAACTAGACGGAGGGTAGACCGATTCGTCTGCCAATAACATCTACCCGCACGTGACAACCGACAGTTCTTCCGTGATCATGGCGCATGCAACTGCGCCGAAATATCGGAGTCTCAAAAATAAAAAGGTACATGGTGAAAATCCCGATACAGTATATTTAAATAATTTTTAAAAAAAGCGATATCGTGTTTGCAGCCCCCCAGTGAAACCACACAATCATGACATTCTATTGATTTTACTGCTTCGTGCTGTTCGTCCACTATTAAAGTTACTCCATACAACTTTGCATGTACTTTGTGTTCTGGACACATTTTCCCTTTCACTGTGCACAGATTTCCTTCGTGTTTAAGCTGAACGTAACTTACAGCGTCATCGCCATAAGATGGGCTGGAGGACCTACCTTCTCTACATCATTTTGTTCTTCCGGTCATTGCCTGTGCCCCAGCAGTGGAGACATAAATGGTGATGATGAAATACCAGGTGAATTAAGTCTACTGAAGGAAAATTTTCAAGAAAATTTTTACTACATAAAACCTGGGAACCCTGATCTTTTCCTTAACTCTCTGGCAGCACTAGATGTCCTATTTCCTATCCGCATATCCTAATTTGCTTTAAGAAGGCATCCATTCCACGTAAATAATAAAGTGCTTAAACATCCTTTAGAATCTCAATAAAATTAAAATAGTTTTATTTATTTCAGCCTGTTTACCTACCTTTTAACATAACATTGGCAAAACAGCCAAACTCTATTGCCACAAAAAACAAAAAATGCCATAAACAAACAAAGGAACAGATAACACGACTAATTTACAAAGTCGAATGTATTTTTTATATGGTCGGTTTGTATAACAGATAAAAATAACAAGCTTTGTCTCTTTGCTTTCCATATGTTAGAGTAAGAAAGCGCTTGTTCCACGTAACAGGCGGAAAAGTGGCAACAGGTTGTTACTCTGATAACAGCTCGGTACAGGGAACAGTAAAGACGGCGAGAACAGTCTGTTTCGCCTGTTCCTTTGAACAACAGTTATTTCATAGCGCTCGTAACAGGGCGAAAATTTAATTATCTGTTATTTTTAACTGTTACAATAAATACGCCTCACATCTAATACAGTTCAATATAAAAATAAACATTTGAAAAGTGCGTTTTAAATCACTTTTTTTATCCAAATCAGTTCAGGCATTTAGAAGTTATGGTGGAATAAAGAAACTCACATACCCACAAACGTACATAAACCCTGAACACATATACACTCTTTTTGCTTTGGGCATTCGTGTAAAAAATAGTTTACCTAGACGTTTACTAACGTTCGAAAGAATCCAATGAAACGAAAATTTGTTGTTGTTTCTTATTTAGAATTCGTGCAACTTCCAACAAATTCTATCTTAAATGTGAAAAGAAATATTGCAAACAGCAAATGTTTTGTTCCCGCAGCCCTTAGCACAACACCTTTTTACCATAATGATTTATATTAGACCGGGCCGGGGCGGGGCCGGGAACGGAGCCCGTCCGTGCTGCACGATTATACTACACCGAGTGTTAAACGGGTTATAAGCCGCCACGGTCGCTTCAATATGGCGTAGTGATGTGAATAATTCCCAATTATTGCAATTTAATAATAATGGAGTTTTCTTTACTGGAGATGGCTGTTATTGCGATAGCTATTGATGAAGAGGAAGCGAAATCAAGGACTAAGAAGAACCAGGTTAAACGGAAATGGAGCGTGCATCCTCTTTGGAGAAGGCGTCAATTTGACGGAGAATTTAATACTCTATGTAGATACTTACCAGACAATGAAGATAAATTCTTTGGATATTTTAGAATGTCCAAGGAAAATTTTGACATTTTACTAAATGAGCTAAAGCCTGCCCTTACAAGACAGCAGACGAGATTCAAGACACCGATAGAACCTAAACAACGATTAGCAGTATGTCTCAGGTAATTACTACAAAATAATTATAATGTTATTGTATTTATAACACACTAATTTAATAAAAAGAATCAATTTACCATTTAAATAAATTACCGCTATCACGTATAGGTAACTAAAGGCCTATCCTATACTATTATCAGCAATTATAGAAATTGCATAGTAAGTTATAATCTGAAAAGTGCCCGTTTGTACCGGATAAACTTAACACATTGCCTACAGTAACAATCTTAACGCCAAAATTTAAGTCAATCAAAACTTGTGCAACTAAACATAATCGTAGTTCTTTTTTCTATTTCGTCAATATTAGTTCAAAACAATACCTCCACAAAATAAGTGGCAATGGCAATTTTACAATTGTTTTTTACATATCGATGTTGTTTGTTACGCGATGTGGCAGGTAATAAATTGTAACAAACTTGATAATTTTTATAATAACTTGATAGATAATAGAATCAGGAATTCGCTTCGCGATTATGTTTTGTTTCACAAATTTTGTTTGCATTTACTTAGATTTTAATCAATCAATCAATCAATCGTTTATTGTACACTTGAGACAACAAAATTAAAGGTTACAGACGGGAGAGTGTAAACAAAAGGTACAGCTTATTACATAAAAACACACATACACACACGCACACACACACAGGTACAGCTTATTATTAATTAGTATTTATGTCTAAATACGTCTCAGAAGTGCCTGCTCGAAGCTCTGTTGTTTCTACTTTACGGCCACAAACATATTGCAGGATGTCATCAGAAATCACCTTGAAATTTGAGCTTGGTCCAGACAGTGCATCCTTTATATCCAATTTTAACGAGGGATGTTTGGTTGAGAGCTCATTAATAGCACTGGTTAGAGCCTCGCGTTACAGTAAAAAGCCATGCAAAATCGTTCCAAAGGAGGATTTCTGCTTTGCCAGAAAATCAGAGGAAGCCCGCTGACAAAAATTTGGAGTCGAGCTTCATTCACATGTGTCAAATCGCAGCGAAGGTTGTACATTTGGTTTGTGAACGTCTCCAGCGCTATGACATGTTCGTCGGTCATCCCTTCGACGCTGGGTGGAAGAGCCAAACACTTAAACGCTGCAATAAAATTATTGCAGGGTCCTTCCATGCAGCCCAGGCACTCCGCTTACCTGAAAAGAGAAACATGTACAAGTAACAGACCAACAATGAGTATGTTATGCTAATCAGTGTTATTCTTTAAACTAGGTAGTTTATATGCGTATCTTTCGATGCGAAAAAGGTCTCACCCTGGAGTCACAACCTGTAAAGCTGTGCCAGCCACGCAATGCAACAGATTTCTCTCTTTCTAGGTTCTCTGCAATCGTGTGAATGGAAATGTATTGTTTTTTGCACCATTACCAAACAAAAACCACAGCTGTGTCAATCCTTGGTCTTGTGGCTCATGAAAATGAGAAATTGCGATAACAACTACGTCTGTGTCGGAGCATCGAACTAGTACTGAGGTGATTCCCATATTTCACATGAAGGAGTATTCTCCTGTCAGCTTCTTCCATTTGTGAGACATCAAAGCTTGCATCATGCTTGCTGTATGGAAGTAGATACTGGTGACGACATTATTGTAACGTCAATATTTGTCACAACTTGAAAGTTGGTTAGGAAAATGGCAAGGTTGTGCGCCAGAAAGCTAAAGAGCCCCTTTTTATTTTTGGTATTTTTAATTGATATGGAATAATTTGGTCAACACATTTATCGTCCATAATAAAGCGTTTCATCCATAATAAAGCGTTTATCATCCTTTCTCGATAATGCTAAAATAAAATAAAATTTATTAACAAGTATTCATATTCAGTTTATATTTTGTAGGTATATGTTATGCAAAACATAACTTTCCTCGATTAACAAAGGCTTGTAAAGTTTAATACCTATTCAAATCTATAGAATAATCATGCTCATTAAGCCACCGCCCCGGTTCGTGACGAGACCAAAATGGCTTGACAATAAGAACAATTGTGTTTTGTAAATGTTATTAACAATGAATCCTAATAATCTCTGTTGTGTATTCTCTAAACTTCTCACCATGTCATTGATAAAATCAACTCCGTCATTTTTATCAGTAATCGAATTTCCAACCAAAGATCTACTATTTCCTCTAAAGTCAAAGCTGCCAGCTGTATAGGAGACTGTCATTTCTTTAGCCTGTTTGGTAGTGTAAGTAAATCTATTCTCAATTAAGATTCTATTCAATAAGGCTTGACAACGGTCGCCATGAATGAATGCTCTTTAAACACTTTGCTCTGTAAAAAAGTGCAATCTTATGCCTGAGGGTGTATAGTAGTGTAAGGTTATTCTGATTTAATTCCACTTGAACCTACCTACCTAAAAGATATATATCCCTCCAGAAATGCTGTGCAGTCTTTCTAAATACTGGTGAAGGGAATGGTTGGCCCATATTACACTGTTTATTGTCACCAGGGTAATTGCTATCGGCACACATTATATTTAGGTTGGAATCACAAAGATGAATGAAAAAAAACTTGATTTCTAAAAGACAAACAAACTATAGGAATCACAGATGTAGTTTACTTACAATCATTACATTTAAGGAATGATAACCTTTCCTAATAATAAAAAATATTTCTTCATGTTTCGAACAATAGCTACATATGTTCCATCGACACATCCTAGAGCTCCAGGCATCCTAAAACGTCTATAAAATCTGAAAGCAGACACAACAGTATAAATACATTTGTAGATAATGTGGATTGATTGTGTTGTGTGTGAACTGATGAAAGAACTTACTCTCTTTTTACTTGCTATCTCTCTCATTTCGATTAAAAGGGAAAGAAACATATTTATTTTAAATACTTGGTTTGTTTAGAGCATTAGTTTGTTGACGGACTGCTTTGGATACACTGGCTTGGGAAATACAATGTTTCCGGCTGTCTCCAAATATAGTATAGTAGGATCCTGTTGCATAAAATGCTAATGCTACTAGAACCTATAATGAAATGAAACACAAACAATAAGTACCCCCTAAAGTAAAATATTTCACCCCTGTATAAATCTGTCAGTAATTTTATTCGTTATTACCATTATTATTTTCCAATTTTGACAATTTTTTTATTAACAGTACGATTTATGAGAAGACAAAAAGAGAAGAAAGAAGAGTTGAAAAGAGAAGATGTTGAGTTCATGAGATAAAGAATGAGATTTTTTTTGGGAATACCATACATTTTCACAGAAACTGGAATCTGCTGTAGACCGATTCTTTATATAATTATTTATGTATTTTCGCATGTCTAAAGTACAGTTAAAAATGAGCATGACCAAGCTTAATGAAATCATCTATCAATGCTATATATTTTACAAAAAAGTCAGGATTATTTTGGAATTTCTTTTCCAATGACATAAGGCAACGAAAAGCAACATTGTATGAATACCTGATTTTTGTAGAAGCTCGTTGTTAACTGGCAAATCGACATAATACCGTCCATCTTCATCCCTTGATACGAAGTTGAGATAGCTCTGCTCGCACAATTTCTCCAACATGGGCTTTGCAACCTCGTAACATGTTGACCTAAATTTCTTGGTGGCCAGTGTTTTATAAACCAGTTAATCATTTCCAGCATTGAAGTTCGGGTTGTCATTTCCACGGCGGAGCCCGTCCTGCCTTCCACAGAAAAGAGTTGTTGATTTATTTATAGGAAAGGATCCCGTCCGCTAGGACGGTTTCTTGCGGTAGCCAGAATCGATACGATGTGTTGATAGAGCGAGTGTGGAGATAAGAGTATAGATAGATATAGAGTGTGTGAATGGAACGCGAGACGAGAGTATGAAGCGAGGATACAGAGCAACAGTCCCCAGCCGTTCTGCGATGCGTATACTGGGAAAATCGTTTCGATATTTTCGATAGTTTCGACAAGTGTCGCGTCCCGTCGCGCCACGCCGCCGTCGCGCCGATCGTGAATACAGATCGGAAGCGCAGCGGGGCGGAACGTGGCGAGATCACGCACGCAGTGTGAACTCTACCGTCGCGCCGGTCGTCCCGTCACGCCGCGCCCCGTCGCGCCACGCTCGCTGTGTGGCTTGAGCTTAAAAGCTTTATTATTTTCTAAATAAAATACAAAAAGTAACATATACGAGGTGTTTGTTAATAGCCTTATAAAGCCGAATATGGTAGATAGGGACCATAAAACTGAACAACTTTTACTTTGGAACCAACTCTGAAATCACGAAAAAAAATCTGCTGTTTCATACAAAAATTTATAACGAAAATATCAAAATGTATGAAACAGCTGATATTTTTTGCGATTTCAGAGTTGGTCCTACAGTAAAAGTTGTTCAGTTTGATGGTCCCTATCTACCATATTCGGTTTTATAATGCTATTACCAAACACCCTGTATAATAAAAAAATAAGGATTATTAAAAAAAAAACAATGGGATTGTTATTTCTTCGTGTCCCCGTAAAAAGAACCCTCCTTGGTGAAGCATTGCTTCCCTTCGGCGCAAAGTATCCTGGCCTGCTTCCAGAGCGGGTCGTCTGGCTTTACGAGAAGGCGAAGATCAGCACTCTACTTGTCATGACGTTCGCGAGGGCTGTGCTCTATGATATCTGCTATGTTGTACACCCGGACATCAAAAAAAAATCTCTCGTCAGTCTGGACTGGAGCTCCACCTGACAGAGAATGCCACCCGCCGTGACAATGACGACCACAGAGGACTGGAGGCAGGTTTGTCGGTGGACGTCACGTCGTCGTCGTCCGACCCAAACAGCTCAGTCAAAATATTTTTTGACGTGCTTGCAGACTCTAAAACAATTAAAAGTTACATTTTTATCAAAACAATGGGTATCCCTGAGCATACATTTTTTTCCGTAGATCGTACATACCCACTGTGTACTTTTTTTAAAACTCCCGTTACTTTCGGCTTCTTCGGAGGTCTATTAATAAAAAAAGTTCAATTTGAAATACATTCCTAAACCAACAAGTCTAAACAACAATTTGATGTAACTTGATTGAACTTAATGATGGAAAAAGTTACCTATTACACACACACACACTGATTATTATAAGTTATACTTATACAGAAAATAAATAATATTTACACTAAATTTTCTTCGAACTCGGTTATTGGATCTTCAGTCCGAGTAGACAGCTGCGCTGTGGCGGCAGCGACGCGTTTCTTATACTGTGATTCAGACCTGAGGAAGACAAATTGACAATTGGTTTTATTTTGATTATAAATCAACATTGAGTCAAATAAAAACATACGAACATTATGTCAGTGAAGATTGATGAACTTCGTATTAATCACTAGGTATTGGCAGCAAGCTCACGAACTTGATGTCGATGTGAACGTGATTGATTTTAAATATTCAGGGGAGTTTCATTTATACTTAAATTTTCACAATATACATACAGGAAGAAATGCGTATGAAAACACACACACATACATAAAAATGAAATCGGCAATAATTTTCGGCGAACTGTTGTATCGATTGCGACAAAGGGTTTTCATATTAGACCTCAAAACTGACCAATATTAACGAAAAATGGCGAATTACATAAACAGACCAAATGACTAACGATTTAAAAATATTCATGGAATTGATGAATAAGGAAACTGACCAGTTTGAGAAACTGGTGAATCAGGGTAACTGACAAATGATAACCCGACCCCACAGCATACATTATCAAGAGTGTTGTAATTGTAATAGCAGCAAATTGATTCCCGTCAATCCCGTCTAAAGCTTTATGCAGCACATTATTGTCATCAGAGTGAAAATAGACGTTTATTTAGTTGATAATAGACGTAAAGTCATAAAAAAAGAAAATGATCTGGTGCTATAAAGAAAAACTCTTTAGGGAATTTTCCTAATACCGAATGAGAACAAATAAGCAAAAAAACCGGCCAAGTGCGAGTCGGACTCGCGCACGAAGGGTTTCGTACCAAAATCATCATCTGTGAAAATTTCAACTGTCTACCTGTTGTCGTTATTAATATCGAGCAAAAAACGGCAAAAAAAAAAACACGTTTGTTGTATGGGAGCCCCCCTTAAATATTTATTTTATTCTGTTTTTAGTATTTGTTGTTGTAGCGGCACCAAAAATACATCATCTGTGAAAATTTCAGCTGTCTAGCTATCACGGTTCATGAGATACAGCCTGGTGACAGACAGACAGACAGACAGACGGACAGCGGAGGCTTAGTAATAGGGTCCCGTTTTTACCCTTTGGGTACGGAACCCTAAAAACGACGTTCATAATGTGATCGTTCAGTTCAAACTAATCAGGAAAGATTGTTCCGTACAAGCAAAACTCAATAATTAATAGTTCTTCATTCATTTATTGTACGTACACACTAAACACTTTTTCCATTTATTTTCCAACATTTTCTTCTGGTTTTACAATAGTACTTCATACTGTATGCATGTGGTCTTAATATGAGTGATTTGCGACTCGATATTTGCATAAGATGGCTCAGTCGTATCACCGCCGCCGTTATAAACAATCTGATACTTAAGTAACTGCAACTGATAGTCTTGAGTACTTGCGCTACACCCTGAGATATCATGTTCTGCTCGCTGATGGATTAGTAGCTGAAATAAAATAAAATTTATTAACAAGTATTCATCACAATTTATATTTTGTAGGTTTAAGTTATGCAAAACATAACTTTCCTCGATTAACTAAGGCTTGTAAAGCTGATACCGTCATAATGGTAGGGTAAAAGAATTGACGACGTCATGCCACTGATTGCCTGTCTTTTCATGCCCCATCACTGCATTCAACGTGGCCGCCAACTCCTCCCACTGCTGCCTAACAGCAGCCTTGGCCTGAAGCTTGTCTAAAGACTGGCCCCTATGCAAGGCCCTGTGCTCCTCCATGAAACTCACGAGAAGCTCCATCTGCACCAAATTTACTTTTCTTGCTGCGGGCATCTACAAAATACATAGGAATTAATTCACTAATAAGGGATATCTATGAAATTTTAAGTAAGTAGGTACTGAGGAGCAAAAAAATGTTAAGTTACTTTCTCAATGATATAAAATATTCACACATAAAATTCAAACGTAGTGATTCTATGCTCAGTGCACAAAATACGCCGTAATAAAATAACCTTTACTTACTTCTTCTTCCTTTTTATCATAGAGTACTTTTGTATAAAAACTAAAACTTTTTATTAAAAGTTTATGTAGCGTACAAACAACAGTGTGTACGAAAACTACGAAAGAAAGAGGTAATGTTTTTAAAATTTTATTTGTCAATATATTTGACGTTCCGTTACCGACACACGCGTTTATTGAAAATTAAATAAAACACTTTAGTTACCACGAAATTAACTTCTTTATGAAATCAAATAAACTAAGGATAAATTGTCCTTTATGGACCTTCGATGGAGTAGGATTGATCATGATTTCAAGGTTGGTCCCATAATGAAAGTTGTTCAGTTTGATGGTCTGATCAACCCCACGAGAGGTTTTGTATAAACTAAAAATAACCTTGTATACCAGCCGCTCTTAAACTTTGTCCCGGTGCTTTAATTGTCATAGCATAGGTGACTTTGACTGGCTTCTTACGTATTCTTTTAAAATTAATCTGATAATCAGATGGAATGAGAGGTATCTAAGGGTAAATACGGTTTCTCCTTGACCGACGCCTGTGAAAATTGTGGCTTCTATTATGTTGCTTATAATAGTAGTTTATGAAACTGATACATAAAGAGGGGTATTAAAACACGAGTGTTTTAATATACTTAATATATAACTTTAAGATACTTATAAGAAAAAATACTGCATGTGCAAATGCATTGGGCCGGAATCCCAAGGGTGCAGGTTCGAATCCCGTCTGAGCTGCTACACTGATTAGAAGAGAAAGAAACATATTTATTTAAAATACTTGGCTTGTTTAAAACATTAGTTACTTGACGGACTGCTTTGGATACACTGACTTGGGACAATGTTATGGGCTGTCTCCAACTATAGTTTGGTAGGATCATGTTGTATAGAATGCTAATGCTACTATTAGAACCTATAATGAAATGAAACTCAAACAATAAGTATCCCCAAAAGTAAAATGTTTTATCCCCGTATAAATCTGACAGTAATCTTGTTCGTTATTTATTACCATTATTATTTCTACGACTATTCACAGTACGATTTATGAGAAGAAATAAATAGAAAAAAGAAGAGTTATGAAGAGAAGATTTTGGGTTCATGAGATAAAGAAAGAGCAAGTTTTGGGGAATACCATACATTATCACAGAAACTGGAATCTGCTGGAGACCGATTCTTTATGTATTTTCGCATGTCTAAAGTACCGTTAAAAACTGTCTTTTTGTGAGAAGAAAAATAGCAGCTTTCCAACAAAACATTTCGCATTTTTGCGAAGGGGATAATGATTGTTTAATTTATATTTATTGCATAACACACAGCATAATTAGGTTTTTATATAAACATAAGTAGGTGTTCGCAATAAAACATAAATTCTATTCACAATTGGAATTGAGAAAGTAAGTAAGTAAAGGCCAAGCCACACAGCGGGCGTGGCGTGACGGGACGGGACGGCGACGCGACGCTGAGCAGTTGTAATGTACTAGATGCTATGGACGACGTCACACAGGCCGGCGTGGCGCGACGTGTCACGTCCCGTCGAGCCACGCCGCCGTCGCGCCGAGCGTGAATACAGATCGGAAGCGCGGCGGGGCGAAACGTAGGCGAGATCACGCCCGCAGTGTGAACTCCCGTCGCGCCCCGTCACGCCCCGTCGCGCCGCGCCGCGCCCCGTCACGCCCGCTGTGTGGCTTGACCTTTAGGCGGGCACGGGCGGCGGGCGGTGGCAACTGCCCCTCTTGCCTCTCGCCCCGAGCGGTGGAGGCAGATCGGCGCGAACACACTCCGGCCCGTTGAAAGCTCAGCTTTCAACTATCTTCAGATGAAACCAAGGGGCCGATTCTGTTGAGTGCCCGTCTAATTGTTCCTTTAGCTGTTTCTAAGTCGGCTACACGGGGAACTCCATCGGGACCGGGGAAAAGCTTTGTTACGCGTCCTATGACCAAGTGCAACGGCTTCAGGCCATCCTCCTTGACGAGCACGAGTTCTCCTAATATCAGGTCCTTGCAGCGTTCCGTTGTAATTCGGATAGGTACTCCGTTGACCATCTGCGCCAGAATGTTGATGTGTCTGTTCCAGTCTTCGGTAGCGGTCCAGACGGTGGTTAGGGTTGCAGTCGTGCAGTGGTGGGGCCGGTAGCGTCAGAGGCCTGCCAACGAGTAAGTGCCCTGGTGTGAGCGGGGAAAAATCATTGGGGGAGGGAGAGAGAGGGCAGAGTGGTCCGTGTGTTCCCTAAGATGCGCTTGAGATGATATTTCGCGGATTTTGTGCCTGCCTCTACATAGCCGTTGAAGTTAGGAGCGTAAGCCGGTGAGAATATAAAATGGATTTCTTGTTCAGCTGCAAACTCACCAATAGTGTTACTGTTAGCATTATGATTTACAAATCGACTAATTTCCTTTGCAGCTGCGACAAAGTTACGACCGTTATCACAAAACAATTCAGTAGGTTTACCGCGTCTCGCGATAAACCTACGTAGCGCCAGAATGAAGACGTAATTAGAGAGTCTTACTGCCTCTGTTTCATTATACATAGTTTAGACATTACTGAAGAGCGAAGTAGGCGTTTTATAATGATACATTTAAAAAAATTGTTGACAATAAGTTTTTTGTTGGACCTATAAAGTTGCTTTTTTTCGACAGACCCCTACGGTATGATGCCCTTGATGTGAATGTGAAATTATACATGCAAATTAATTACTTAATATGAAAAATATGTAAGTATTATGATAAATACTTAGTCATCGGAAACATTCTAGGTCGCAAATAATTGCAAGGTTGTGCATTTTTGGGATGTGTTGTTAGGATAGATACCATTAGTGTTAATCCAAATTTGCAACCTAGAAAGACCTGTAGGGAGAAAGATGTTTGGGAATTCCTTAATCGGTCTTCACTTCATCAACTCCGCTTTGATAGACCAATTGAACGATTCTGCGAACTTTATCGTTAAATATTTTAATTTCAGTAACCGTAACTGATTTTTGCACAAGGTTTAATGTGTGCGCTATGCAACGAATATGCTTTGTACGTTCAAATGATAATTTTAATTGCTTCCTGCATGCATTTTGCAATTCAATGGGAAACGTCGAAAAAAAATTAGCTGAATATTTTTCTATAGGTAGGAATAAGCTCTCTTAGTAATAGAAATAAGTTTCAGAATTTTCGGTTGCGTGAATAAATGAAAGTGTCTTCGACTTCACAAAGGTACGAGAGTAACAGCAGAATGGAAATTATACCTTTGCCACCATCTGCCACAAACACAACAAATGTAAAAAAAAGTTTTGACATTTTGTATTGATACTTTTTTTAATACCATGTTGTGGTTGTGACAGGTGCATTCGCAAAGTCGAATAGACTTTCATTTTTTTAATTTTTTCACGCAACTGAAAATTCTGAAACTTTTTTCTATTATTATTCTTTCCTATAGAAAAATATTCAGCTAATTTGTTTTTTTTCGGACATTCCCCATTGTTTTAACAATGTTTGCCCCATTATCGGTAGTGAGCAAGACTATTTGCAGTTTTTCAACATGTCTATTACTGCCTCAAACATGTTTTTTGACAACTCTTCAACTCTGCATCGACAGGTTGATTCGCACTGGGTACGCCTTATTCTCCTAGCACCTATAAAATACCCATCTGGTATACCTACTATTCCTCTATTATCATTATGATAAATGTCACTGTTTGTGAAAATTCTACGGTCCTAACAGAGCTCGGATAACCAGTATATGCTTCTGTAAACGTCAAATCTGCATTACAGATAGCCTGTAATATAATGGCATGGTAACATTTTCTATTAATGTATCTTTCTGGGTATTTTTCTCGAGCTTTAATTAGAATATAATATAAGTGCATCTACAGCACCAATAACATTTGGTATAAAAGCAAATTTATAAAATGCTGCCGCTGTCCTTTTTTCTTGTCCTTTGGGTAATTGAATTAGTTGTGAGCTTTTGGCATTTATTGTTCTCATAACATTTAAATATTATTTGTGTAAGAATGACTTCCCCATGTTAAATCTTTCAGCTACAGACCTGAAATATTTATTGATGTTTATGCATTTATGTTTATTGCGTGCATTCATATTTATGCATTCATATTTTAAGCCATGTTGGGACAAGCCGGTGAGAATATAATATGGATTTCTTGTTCAGCTGCAAACTCACCAATAGTGTTAGCATTATGATTTACAAATTGACTAATTTCCTTTGCAGCTGCGACAAAGTTACAACCGTTATCACAAAACAATTCAGTAGGTTTACCGCGTCTCGCGATAAACCTACGTAGCGCCAGAATGAAGACGTCTTTAGAGAGTCTTACTGCCTCTGTTTCATTATACATAGTACAGACATTACTGAAGAGCGAACTGGGCATTTTATAATGATACATCTAAAACAAATTGTTGACAATAAGTTTTTTGTTGTACCTATAAAGTTGCTTTTTTTCGACAGACCCCTACGGTATGGTATGATGCCCTTGATGTGAATGTGAAATTATACATGCAAATTAATTACTTAATATGAAAAATATGTAAGTATTATGATTAAATACTTAGTCATCTGAAACGTTCTAGGTCGCAAATAATTGCAAGGTTGTGCATTTTTGGGATGTGTTGTTAGGATAGATACCATTAGTGTTCATCTAAATTTGCAACCTTGAAAGACCTGTAGGGAGAAAGGTCTTTTGGGAATTCCTTAATTGGTCTTCAC
The DNA here is from genome assembly GCA_943789525.1 of Agriphila geniculea. Lineage (NCBI taxonomy): Eukaryota > Metazoa > Arthropoda > Insecta > Lepidoptera > Crambidae > Agriphila > Agriphila geniculea. The sequence continues at coordinate 6,053,460 of OX038886.1, read as the reverse complement.
TTCATCAACTCCGCTTTGATAGACCAATTAAACGTTTCTGCGAACTTTATCGTTAAATATTTTTATTTCAGTAACCGTAACAGATTTTTGCACAAGGTTTAATGTGTGCGCTATGCAACGAATATGCTTTATACGTTCAAATGATAATTTTAATTGCTTCCTGCATGCATTTTGCAATTCAATTGCTTTAACAATGTTTGCCCCATTATCGGTAGTGAGCAAGACTATTTGCAGTTTTTCAACATGTCAATTACTGCCTCAAACATGTTTTTTGACAAATCTTCAACTCTGCATCGACAGGTTGATTCGCACTGGGTACGCCTTATCTCTTAGTACCTATAAAATACCCTTCTGGTATACCTACTATTCCTCTAGTATCATTATGATAAATGTCACTGTTTGTGAAAATTCTACGGTCACTCACAGAGCTCGGATAACCAGTATATACATCTGTAAACATCAAATCTGCATTACAAATAGCCTGTAATATAATGTCATGGTAACATTTTCTATTAATGTATTTTTCTGGGTATTTTACTCGAGCTTTTTTTAGAATATAAGTGCATCTACAGCACCAATAACATTTGGTATAGAAGCAAATTTATAAAATGCTGCCGCTGTCCTTTCTTCTTGTCTTTGGGTTCATTGAATTAGTTGTGAGCTTTTGGCATTTATTGTTCAAAAAACATTTATATATGATTTGTGTAAGAATGACTTCCCCATGTTAAATCTTTCAGCTACAGACCTGAAATATTTATTGATGTTTATGCATTTATGTTTATTCCGTGCATTTATATTTATGCATTCATATTTTAAGCCATGTTGGGACAAGCCGGTGAGAATATAATATGAATTTCTTGTTCAGCTGCAAACTCACCAATAGTGTTAGCATTATGATTTACAAATTGACTAATTTTCTTTGCAGCTGCGACAAAGTTACAACCGTTATCACAAAACAATTCAGTAGGTTTACCGCGTCTCGCGATAAACCTACGTAGCCCCAGAATGAAGACGTCTTTAGAGAGTCTTACTGCCTCTGTTTCATTATACATAGTTTAGACATTACTGAAGAGCGAACTGGGCATTTTATAATGATACATCTAAAACAAATTGTTGACAATAAGTTTTTTGTTGTACCTATAAAGTTGCTTTTTTTCGACAGACCCCTACGGTATGATGCCCTTGATGTGAATGTAAAATTATACATGCAAATTAATTACTTAATATGAAAAATATGTAAGTATTATGATAAATACTTAGTCATCTGAAACATTCTAGGTCGCAAATAATTGCAAGGTTGTGCATTTTTGGGATGTGTTGTTAGGATAGATACCATTGGTGCGCATTCACACGGGATACGTCTTTGACCATTCGTCAAAAAACACGATACGTCATCACGAATGGACGTTCACATTGAATACGGAATAGTGTTTTTTCACGATTCGTCAAAATATCCGAATTGATGTTAACATTTTGTTTCGTGATTGAGTTCAGTTGAGATAAACCACCAAACACAATGGACGTGAATACATTAATCCTGTATTGGTATTATCGTCGATCTAAAAACAGAAAAAGAAGAAGAATACACTGGGTGCATCGTATTTTAAGGCAAAGACAAAATTTTGGAAATTTCCATACTCTGATGAGCTCGTTACGACAAGATGATTCAAAATTTTACACTTACTTTAGAATGTCTAAACATACCTTTGACTATCTTCTCCACAAGTTGGATACGGATTTGAGAAAACAGGATACCTATATGAGAAAGGCCATTACCCCTGAAGAGAAGTTGGCGATAACTATAAGGTAAGAAAAACTAATTATATTATTTATTATTCTTATTTATTGATTATATTTATGATAATTAGAACATATTTCAGAAATTTGATAGATCCAGATAATCACTTAACTGACTTAGAGATTGTATGGTGGAGGCTTCCGGTGATGCCCTTGTATCATCTCTTGAGATAGATTCAAGCTGTAACAGCGATGGTTCAGGTTGTGAAGGGGTGGACGCTTCGGCATTTACTATCGAAGAATTTGCAGGAAGAGGCCGAGTATAATTACTATGTGACGGTCCTCCCTGTTAAACCTACATGGTCAATGCGAACAGCCTGTAGTTCTAAATTTATATATTGACTCTGTCACTCACTCCCTTTTTCCTCTGTCAAATGGTCACATTAAACCACTGCGTAATATTATAAATATTTTATTAAATACCACATATATTAAATGGTTATGGGCCCAGAAAAAAATCCATCAAACGATGTCCATCAAACGACAATGCCATATACTCCTCAACAGAACGGAGTGTCCGAACGCGCAAATAGAACGATAATCGAAAAAGCCAGATCAATGCTTAAAGACTCAAATTTGCCTAAAGCATACTGGGGAGAGGCGGTAAATACTGCCATTTATTTAAAAAACCGCGTACCTACACAAACTTTAAAAAACAAAATCCCTGAAGAAGTGTGGACAAAAAAGAAAATCAACCTCTCTCACTTGAGAGTATTTGGTTGCGAAGCCCACATGCTAGTTCCAAAAGAAAAACGAACTAAGCTGGATTCAAAAACTCAAACGTGTATTTTCGTTGGCTATGCTACTGAAAGCAAAGGCTACCGACTTATAGATCCCAATAACCCTCGATCTATTATAGTTGCGCGCGATGTAGTATTTATAGAAGATAAAACACTACAGCAGTCACCTCCAAGACCCTCTGACGGTGAAGTGGAACTCCCAACCCAATCACAAGAAATCTTTGTACCTCTAGATAACGAACCTGTTCCTCAAATACAACCCCAACCCCTGCCAGGTATATCTGTGACGCCAGCTACGTCAACCTCTGAAAATTTGACAGAGTCTGATAAACCTGCTCCTACTTCTGAAAATCCATCAGAAAATTCTGAATATTTAGAGCAAGCACCTGAACCTCAAAGGAGATATCCAGTCCGAGACAGGCGCTGTCCTCAAAGATACGAGGAACATCTTTATATGACCTCAGAGCTAGAGCCGGAAACATACAAGGAAGTCGTGGAACACCCGCAAAAAGAAAAATGGCTCGAAGCTATGAAGGCTGAATTTGACTCGTTGCAGAAACACGGTACATGGGTTCTTGTTGACAGACCTGCTGGTAGAAAAACTACAAAATGCAAGTGGGTCTACAAAATCAAAAGAGACACGTCAGAGAATGTCACTAAATACAAAGCCAGACTGGTAGATTCACTCAAGTAGCCGGAGTAGACTACGGTGAAACCTTCTCACCAGTTGCTAGACTGTCTTCAGTACGACTGTTATTCGCATTTGCTGCTTTTCGTGGGCTAGTGGTAGATCACCTTGATGTCGAAACGGCATTCCTAAATGGCGATTTAGATGAAGAGATATTTATGGAACAACCAGAAGGATTCTCTGACAACGCAAAAGGCAAGGTATGTCTACTTAAAAAGGCCCTTTACGGTCTTAAACAAGCACCGCGTCAATGGAACGCTAAAGTGTGTGAAGCAATGCACAAACTATCTCTCATGCAGACAGTCAATGAACACTGCCTTTACTATAGAAGAGAAGGCGATGATCTCCTTCTCATAGCTGTCTTCGTTGATGACTTCTTCATTGTCAGCTCAAGTGACGACATGAAGAATCACTTCAAAACTGAACTCAAAAAGTTGTTCACTATCAAAGATCTTGGTCCTTGTAAGGATTGTCTTGGCATGAGAATAGAACAAAACTCTGGAAACATCTTTCTCGACCAGACAAAATATATCGAGAAACTTCTAGTTAAGTTTGGTATGACAGATGCCATTACTGTATCCACCCCACTAGAACCTGGTCAAAAACTAAATCTTCCGACTAAAGATGAACAAAATGCAGAAGTTCCATATCAGGAACTTATTGGATCACTAATGTACATTGCAATTTGCACGAGACCCGATATTGCCCACTCGGTGTCATATCTATCTCAGTTCAATGCACATTACGGGGGGGTACACTGGAAGGCTGCGAAGCGAGTTCTTCGATACCTTAAGGGTACCAAAGACCTCCGACTGCATTTTAAACCTGGTGCTCCATTTTATCCTCAAGGATATGTCGATGCGGATTATGGAAACAGTCTTGTAGACCGACGTTCATTCACTGGATACGTGTTCCTAATGAGCGGCGCCCCAGTATCATGGGAAGCTCGCAAGCAGCGGACCGTCGCGCTTTCTACGACAGAAGCCGAATACATGGCTCTCGCAGAAGCTTGCAAGGAGGCAATATACCTTCAGTCACTCATTAGTGAACTATTCCTCACGTGTCATCCCATCGTCATTCATACTGACAATCAAAGTTCGATAAAATTAGCTAAAAACAACACATACCATTCACGCACTAAACACATCGACGTCAGACACCACTTCATACGAGAGTCACTTACACACCACGACATACATCTCGAATACATACCTACACACAACATGATCGCCGATATATTGACTAAACATTTGCCGAAACTGAAGCATTGTAAATGTACAAATTCTCTAGGTTTAGCATAGGTTTGTAATTTTTAGTTGTGCGTTAAGTTTTCATCGTGCTATGTCTTTGGTAGGTAGCTAAGTATGTAAGGTTAGCAAGTAAGGTGTATATAATGATGTTATTTTATTTTTGAATTGTGTTTGTATAAAGTAAAGATAGGGTGTTTGTTCTTTGATATGTCGAATATATTTTTTTTTTGGAGCACATAGGTATAGGAAGATACAGGGTGTTCACATTGCGGGGGGGTGTTAAACCTACATGGTCAATGCGAACAGCCTGTAGTTCTAAATTTATATATTGACTCTGTCACTCACTCCCTTTTTCCTCTGTCAAATGGTCACATTAAACCACTGCGTAATATTATAAATATTTTATTAAATACCACATATAATAAATCTCCCTGTGATTGTTCTTGAGGCCTAGTATAATAACCTTCATTATTATAGTTGTGATGATTTAAGTTGTAATTTTGAGGCCGATTCGAATAATTTCGTCCGGTTTTAATACTCTGTATTAGATTAATGACCCCGGATTGGAATTCCAATATTTGATCATCATCAAGAAACCGAAGGGTTGGCAGAACACCTTTAAAAAAATTTAAGTTGCGGTCATCACTTCCGATTGTGTTTAATTGATGATCAACAAGTTTCATCATTTTATCATCCAATTCGCTACCACTTTCCACTCTTTTCTTTTTTGATGATGATTCTAAGCGTATTTCTTTCTGATTTGCTTGTTGATCGTCATTTTCTCTTGGGACTTCGTCTCTTGTATTTGGATTACTGTCATGTGTCTCACCTGGTTTAAGAATTGGCTTCAAAAAGCTTAACTCTTGATCATATTTGTAGGGTCTAGATTTTGCACCAGACCCCGATCTTTTTGTTTCTTTGTTTTCGTCTAATATTTTCTTCCAAGTGTCTCTCAATTGAGTCCACCTTTTTATTACTGAACTTGCTAAAAAAAATAAGTCATAAGATTGTATTAACGGTTTTATACGCTTTCATAAAAATATTCTGAATACCTATTTTGAAATAATAGAATAAAATAGATTGAATTGCATCCGTCAGCTGACTTTTAGTCTGAATGAAAATACGACTTCTTCATCCGACTAATAATGTGAACTATTTTTTTAGGTATTTGGCGTCAGGACTTTCCTATGAAGATCTTTATTTTAGTTATCGGATGGGCAAATCAACCATTTCCAACATCATAGCAGAAGTGACGCAAAGTATATGGAATAATTTATATAAAGAATTTATGCCCCTTCCTAATAAGGAAGAAGAGTGGGAAAAGATAGCAAGCGGATTTAATGTAAAGGCCAATTTCCCTCACTGCCTTGGAGCAGTTGATGGGAAGCATATTCGTCTTCGCAAGCCATCCAATAGTGGTTCAGTATATATGAACTATAAAGATTTCTTTTCAATTGTGTTGTTAGCAGTCGTAGATTCAGATTATCAATTCGTTTACGTCAGTGTAGGTTCCTATGGAAAGGAATGCGACTCATCAATATTTAAAGAGTCGAAGTTTTTGGAAAATGTTGACAGAAGGCCGTTTGAATATACCGATATATACAGACTCAGAAGTTCAAGTTCCTTTTGTAATTATTGCGACGAGGGATTTGGCTTACATACACATTTATTAAGGCCTTTTGGTGGATCGCAGCTTGACAGAGATAAAAGAATATTTAATTATCGTTTAACCAGAGCGAGAAGATATGTTGAACGTGCGTTTGGCATACTAGCAAATAAGTGGAGAATTTTACATAGACCCATAGATCTTAAACGAGAAACAGCTATTTGGGTAGTGAAAGCATGTACTGTTCTTCACAGTTTAATTATAAAAAAAGAGGGCATTGAATTTGAAAAAAAATTAATTTCGAAAATCTACCCCATGAAGTGTCACCAAGCATCGGATTTGGTAATTCAGTGCGAAATGAATTTATGACCTACTTTCTATCAGAGGCTGGATCAGTGCTATGGCAAGACAATGAAATATAGGTAGTACAGTTTTGTATTAGAATTTTTCGCATTAAAAACTTACCAAACAACTGTCTATCCTTTTGTTCCATTTCTTCAAAATCTTCTTTCAAAATTATTCATATTTTCCGCCATGCTGCTGTTTTAGCGGTTTTGTCCTTATAAACTTCCAAAAATTTGTTCCATAAAACTGGCCTGTCTTTGACTGCAGCAATCAAAGCGTCTCGATTTATTTGTTGGTCAAACAATTTTTCTTTTTCCTTTTTCGACATGATTTTATTAAATTCAATTTATTTTTCGAGAAACAAAGACTCATTATGGTTAGTAACAATGAAACTTAAAAGCTAGGTTAGTACATAATATTATAAATTAATATATTTATATATATTAAAGCGCAGCGCAACACGTCTTTACAAGTCAAACGAATGTATGTACTGACTGTGCGGGCGGGCGCAGGCAGGCGGTGCGCGAGCGCAACAACGGATCCGTCATAAAACATTCACGATTAGATTTTTTAACGAATCGTTTTATATGATCGATTTTCGATCGATCCGTCATTTTTCACGAATCGTGAAGCGTGTGAACATGGGTATTTAAAAAGCATTGCTCCCGTCAAAAAAAATAACGAAAAACGATTCGTTAAAAAACACGATTCGTCTTTGTGTGAACAAACAGTGTTAATCCAAATTTGCAACCTTGAAAGACCTGTAGGGAGAAAGGCCTTTTGGGAATTCCTTAATTGGTCTTCACTTCATCGACTCCGCTTTGATAGACCAATTGAACGATTCTGCGAACTTTATCGTTAAATATTTTTATTTCAGTAACCGTAACTGATTTTTTCACAAAGTTTAATGTGTGCGCTATGCAACGAATATGCTTTGTACGTTCAAATGATAATTTTAATTGCTTCCTGCATGCATTTTGCAATTCAATTGCTTTAACAAGTTTGCCCCATTATCGGTAGTGAGCAAGACTTTGCAGTTTTTCAACATGTCAATTACTGCCTCAAACATGTTTTTTGACAAATCTTCAACTCTGCATTGACAGGTTGAGGTTCGCACTGGGTACGCCTTATCTCCTGGTATAAAATACCCTTCTGGTATACCTACTATTCCTCTATTATCATTATGATAAATGTCACTGTTTGTGAAAATTCTACGGTCACTCACAGAGCTCGAATAACCAGTAAATCTGCATTACAAATAGCCTGTAATATAATGGCATGGTAACATTTTCTATTAATGTATCTTTATGGGTATTTTTCTCGAGCTTTAATTAGAATATAATAGTGCATCTACATCACCAATAACATTTGGTATAGAAGCAAATGGGTTTGAACCTAAGGTATGAGAGGTTCCTAACCATACTAAGGTATGAGAGGCTGGCATAGTGGTAACCATAATTTTGTTTTTGTCTGATATTTCGGAAATAGCGGGTTTATTATACGGGTTTAATATCCATGAGCTTTGAGTAATTTATCGATTTTTTATTGTGGGCTACCTTTCTGTTGCACTATTTCCAGTAATTTGTATTTTCTCTAGTTATCCTCATATTGATGTTATTATTACGGAGCCAAATTTTTATATCTGCAATGCTGTTAGATTGAGTAGGCGGTTTGTTTAATTGTACGGAGTGGTAGCTGGTATTATCCATTACTATAATGCATGATTCATGTAAATTGGGGATTATATTTTCAGATACCCATTTTTTTAAATTATTGAACAGTAATAATTTTAAAAAGTATCAGGATAGTAATCGTAATATAATAAATAGTAATCTGCCGATAAGCTTTTGGGCCGATAGATAAGGCAACAGTTGGAGACAAATCCACCACGCTCTCCACCTGCGTGTACTATTATAGTGCAGTATTTAGTGGCATCAACCTTGCAGATCGTCAACAAAGGAAGCCGCTTGGCACAGGCGTACTTTGTGGTCATCTGAGCTGATTTAGCCCTGTACCCACGTGGTACCACCATGGTGGTAGCCAGGGGTGGGGGGGAGAGGTGCCTTCTACCACGCTGCACTTTTACATTTATACCTCCATAGGTTTAGCAAATAGGTCGTGTTTGGTATCATTTTCATATAATTCAAGGACGAGGAATTCATTTCTGGAACAACTTTTACACTCGTTCATATAAAAAATAAAAGTTCTGCGCAAAAACAGAAAAATAAGAAAACAAAAATCTTACAAAATCTATGCCTACAAATAAACCACGAGATTGTGCTTTATAAAAAAAATATGATTAAACAGCCCTGTTTATATAGAATATATAAACATCAAGTTTCTCATACAAATTATATTTTATAAATGTGTCAAAAAAACATTTGCGACGCGCGGCGGTATTTTAGCGCAGTATATTTGGATAGGATTGATCACTTATTGTTTAATAATGACACAAATTGGTCGTGTTTGGTATCGTTTCCATATAATTCAAGGACGGAAAATTCATTTTTGCAACAACATTTTTACTCGTTCAAAGAAAAAAAATAAGTTCAGTGCAAGAAAAGAAAAATAAGAAAAAAAAACTTACAAAATCTATGCCTACAATTAAACCACGAGATTATGCTTTATAAAAAAATATGTTTAAGCAGCCTTATTTATCTTAAATATAAGGTCCTTCTTAAATAGTGCACATAATTTTAAGGGGTCAATGCTCATACATACAAACAACTTTTACTATGGTACCAACATTGAAATCGCGAAAAAAAATCAGCTGTTCCATACATTTTGATCTGTTCGGTTTTAAATCGACGCTCCCAAGCAATAAGTCGGTAATAGAAAAAACTAAATTTTACAGGAAAAAATATTTACTGTTTTTGTCCAATATCTTATCAGCGAATGGGAGTATCAAAGTGATTGTTGTATCAAATGAAAGCTATTTTTTGTAGAATGTAACCGTACTCTTAATATGAAAATATTATCATTCAAAACCCAGCAATTTGAGAAAATTCATATTACCTGAGCTCATACATACAAACAACTTTTACTATGGTACCAACATTGAAATCGCGAAAAAAAATCAGCTGTTCCATACATTTTGATCTGTTCGGTTTTAAATCGACGCTCCCAAGCAATAAGTCGGTAATAGAAAAAACTAAATTTTACAGGAAAAAATATTTACTGTTTTTGTCCAATATCTTATCAGCGAATGGGAGTATCAAAGTGATTGTTGTATCAAATGAAAGCTATTTTTTTGTAGAATGTAACCGTACTCTTAATATGAAAATATTATCATTCAAAACCCAGCAATTTGAGAAAATTCATATTACCTGAAATTCTATAGTTTTGATATGACGGCAATAGCACTTACGGGATTATTGTAGTAAATTTTTGAAATGATTCATTTTGTAACATTATATTATGGACTTCTACAGTACTATTTTTGATTGTAGCGATGATCCACAACGTGTCATTACGACATTATTGTTGTAATAAAAATAATTATAGAAACTGTATTGATACATAACATCAATATTGTAGGGAAATATAGATTAACATTATTATTGTTACCACCCATTACCGATTTTATTTTTGTGAAGGTTTTAAGGAAAGAAAAACGAATAGATTATTAAATCAAAGTTTATTCTTCACTAATTAAAATGTATGGCTTAAGAAACATTAATCAACAACAACATTCAATAGATGGAATAAGACATATCCTGAAATCAATAAAATTTGAATTAGAAACATTTAAATTAATCATCCTACTCTTCTTCTTCAGAGATATTTTCATTATTTGCTTCAGAACAGGTTAGTGATTCATAAAAAGGATGGTAAAACCGTGGAATAGCTCCACTTTTACACAAAGTTAAAAGGTCTGTATGTAAAGCCTTACTAATTGGAATAGGTTCGTGGTAAGCACGTTGCAACTGCACATTGTCTAGGTATGTACCTGCACCTTGAGTACGCTTTCGTCCTCTTCGTTTACCTGAGCTAGAGTTATTTATGTCAAGCTCTGAATAAGTGTCTTCGAAATTATATTTGAAAAACAACTTATTTGCTTGTGAATCAGACACGCTAACCTCCATAACATCAGCCCAGCGGATCACATTTCCTTCTTCATCACACCGCCAATGCCTATCATCTACGAGTGGTTTTAAATCGTAAATTTCGCACTGTTCTATTTCCTTGACACGATATTTTTCGCCTGTAACCTTCGAATTTAAAATTATACTGTAAATTTGGTCAGGGGTGTACAAAACTTTGTTTTTTAAATTTTTTTCAATGCAGGCATGCATCGAATCTCCCTCGTTTTGGCTATGTCCAGTTTCAAAAAATCGATGTGTAATGGAAATTCCTAGAAGTTTCGATACATAAAGATAAAGGGCAAAGATGTAACGATTTTTGTTTTGGCCGTAGCACCCATCTGAATAAAATGAAAACTTGGTAATACCTTTCTCACGTTCAGTTTGCAAAAATAATAACAAAGCACTCCCTATTTCCGAGCTTCCTCGCTTAGCAATTTGGTAATGCCATACATAACTATATCCTATTTTCCGTGTAGCATCAAAAACGGTAAAATTGTAGCATGGATACTTCCTTTTGTAATGAAACGTGCCCACTTCAGATTGAGGTACACTTAAGACTTTTTGCAAGTCAAATATTGCTACTGTGGTATTATTTCTGTCGGCTGTCTCTATTTCTATTTTTTTTAATGATCTTATATTTTCTTTTCTCTGTAAATGAAGTCTGTGTTTTTCCTCTAAAGTTACTTTTATAGTTTCGTCTGATTGTTCATAAGTGGCGCATGAAGGGCATTGGTCCTTTTTAGGTTTAAAAAATGAGTAGTTATAGTGACCGTTAAAAACTGTTTCATATTGCCGTCTTGTTGCCATTACAACATCAGTGTAATTTTGATGGGTAAACCACTCAGTATAAAAGCGGTACATTTTTGAAATATTTAAGTTTTCTGAAAGATATTTTCTGCTTGAATTCTTCCTCGTATAGTGCGACTCCACTTTAGGAAATAACTCTATGTGTTCTTTAATGGTAGCCTCTGTCATAGTATTCATTTTGTTAGGCCTATTATCATGTGTCCCTCTTTTATCTTTAAGTCCTTCATCTGAATTCATAACTTTGTCCATTGCTGTATAAACCACCTGTTCCCCAATTTGTAAAGTATTAAAAAAAAATTTCTTACACACACAAATGTTTTCTTTATTAGAAGTTAAAGAGTACTTAAAGGTTTGCGTGCGGTTGTTTTTACGGTCTAAAGTCATTCGTTTGATAGTTTTGGCTTGGACAGATCTACCGATAAACAACCATTGATGTTCGCGATCACCAAGACTGTAAAATTTGTCAAATATAGCTTGTCTTTCTGACAGACTGAATTTTTGGCCACAACCTTTTTTGCATGAACATGGGGAGCCTACAGTTTTTTTAGGATATTTCTTTTTAGAATTGCAACCCTCGTAGGCTTTTCCAGAGTTTTTGAGGATTTTGTTTTTTTTACAACGCCACTCACTTCTGTTCTGTTTGCGTTTCCTAGTCAATCTTTTTTCTTCTTCCGAAGATGTAGAGGGTTGATTTTGTAAATTCACTTCATTATCGTCGTTATCATTATCAATGTATTCAATATCAATAGTTAAATTGTGTACTTCCTTAAGTCTGTCCTCATGATCACGTCTTACAACTTCCATAACATGCGAAGAATCGTTTGAAGTTCTACCATTCAATGATGAATTAAGATTAGTTTCTAAATTTTCTTCTCGTTCTAAAATTTCATTTTTATCTTCTTGGCCACTTATTCTCCCTATTAAACTTGGACTGTCCTCACGATCGCTTACAACTTCATCAGTACTCAAAATATTATTTGAAGTTTTGCAGGTCAATGTTGCATCAAGATTACTTTCTAAAATTTCTACTGATTTTAATGTTTCATCTGCATCTTTTTGGTTACTTATAGTTTTTGTTGCGCTTGGACTGGTTTGGTTTTCCGTTTCAGTAGTCTGTTGAAATAAATCTAAGTTTGCTATATATATTTCTGATGAAGAAGCCACAAAGCTAGCGTTATTCAAGTACAATGATAAATTTGAAATTGTTGATGGAGTGTTAATATTTCCTGGATTTGGTATGATTTTATTAAAACATGCTGAGTCGACGCTTAGACTTGAAGTGGTACTGAAAGGACTGTTCAATTTGTTTGTCTGTGGGCTCGGAATATATTCCGAGCAGTCTGGTGAAAAATCTTCGTCAGTTGATTCGTGATCAGCATTTACGTACTTCTTTTTCTGTGCGTCTGTAATCAAAAAAGATTACTTGACTTTTTGTATTTATTTTATGTTAGATATTGATTGATACAACGTCTCATATATCACAAGTTTTGTTTTTATTGTTTTAACCAGAATGAACGAAGAAAACATAAAATTTATCAGTTGTTCAAGACTATATCACAGAAAGTAAAATTTCATAAACAACAATTTAATTTATAGGTAGGTATAGGAGGTCGTCACTTTATATTTAAAAAGTTCTATTGCTCACAGTTTTTAATAGGTAGGTACGTACCTCGCAACTCATATCTCGTTACAGCTTGATTGAAAGGAATGTCTTTTACGCTAGATTCGGGATTAACAATAAAATCGCAATCACTCTCTGAAACAACAAAAAAATATCAATGGCATTCTCACTAAAATAATTATCATAAAATAAAATGTGATTTTTTTTTTGATATTCAATCACGCCAGAACAGATTATACTCGTAGTCTGAAATACCTCATTAGTTACTTTTGATTTCGGAAAAATGTGTAAAAATAATTATTTGGATGTTATTAAAGTTCTACAAACCTTTCGATACTAGAGGTACTTGGACGTCCGATATTGTAATAGAGGATGCTTTTGGAGTTTTTTCTAGACAATAATTATTTATTTCTATCTCTTCATCAGTACCTATAAACAAAAACAGTATAAAACACTATAAACAATACAACCTAAGTAGTAATTACATTATTATAGATAACCAGAAGGTTACAACTTACTTATTTGAACTAAGTTGTTAGGTATGAGGAGTTGAGGAGCTCGGCGGCGCAATGGTAAGCGCATTCTGCTGCGACTTCGTATGCTAAGCAACCAGTGATTGGTTATTGGGTGGGTGACCAAAAATTTTAAGTCTGGAGCTCCTTCGGGCTTCGGCACCGTTAAACCGTTGGTCCCGGTTGCATTAGTAGTCGTAAAAAACCACCAACCCGAACTGGGTCCGCGTGGGGGTTACGGCCCGAACTCCTAATAAATACCTATCCACAGGGAAGGTCTGTGCCCCAGCAGTGGTGACATAAATAGGATGTGGTGGTGGTAGGTATAATTAAAACAAAGTAAATATTTAAAAGTATATACCTTTTGATACTTCTTGCATGTCAGACATTGTGCTGGAGGATGCCTTCAGACTTGTTTCCGGACAAACATTATTTGTGTCTACTAACTCTTCGTCAGCGCCTATCAAATAATAAACAAAAACGTTATAGAAACACTTTAGACAATAAACTGAAATTGTGAGTTAATATAGTTATAAGGTACTATAGGTACTTACTTTGAACTGTGTCATCAACCATTTGAAGCATTCGTTTCACACGTTCATTTTTTAACAGTCTCTGTCTTTTAAAACTCATAATGCAAAACACAACAACTAATAGTATAAACGCAACAATTTCGTCACTAAACTATGTATCGGTTTATCACTGAAACGTCCAGTTCCAAAATTGTTATTGCGAGGTCCCGTTTCCGCTACAACCAAGATGCAACTGTTTGTAAACAACTTATCTTACCGGCTAATAGACAAGGACAGGTCAGGTGATGGGGGCGTGGCATATGTCTATTACTGTTTAATAACCAATAAAAGAAAGAGATAATTGCACTTTGCCAACGGTCACGCGGCTCGCCAAATATGGTAATATCCAGAACCGAGCTGAGTGTGTTCAAGTTAGGATAAAAATTACAGTAATACAGTGTTGCGTTTAATAATAAGACAATATTAGACTTCAATAACATTGTTAGTGTATATTACGAAACACCTTTATTACAATTATTTCAACAAAAAACTCGTATTGGAGTTTACCAAAAACTTTGTGAAGATTATTTACGCCAATAATCCGGTAAACGCATCTTACCAAAATAAAATATAAAATGTTTCTTTGTACAGATCTATTACAGTATTTTTGCTGACATGATTTTGTTTTTAAATTTCCCTACAATAAACGCTTTTGCCATCATATCTTTGTAAATATCTTTAGGACAGATCTGAAAAAAATTGACATGGTGTATTCTAGTCCATAGATGCCAAATCTGCCATAACAGCAAAAAGTCCGTGATAACACATTGCCGACTTATTGCTCGGGAGCGTCGAAATGTTCTATGGAACAGCAAATTTTTTTTTCGCGATTTCAATGTTGGTGCCATAGTAAAAGTTGTCTGTATGCATTAGTACATTGACCCCTTAAAATTTGGTCCACTATTTAAGAAGGACCTTATATATATACACATAAACTTTTCTATAGAAATTATATTTATAAATGTGTCAAAAAAACAGTAGCGCCGCATTTTGGTGCAGTATTTTTTTATTTGGACTTATCACTTATTGTTTAATAATAACAAGGATGAGTATTGGTAGTCCCATAATTTTACTTTAAAAGAGAGTTGTAGTAATATTAAAAAAAAATACCAATTTATAACAAATTTTATTGACACTTTCCGCTGTATCCACATCTGTGCCCATAGTTCGGTGCACTTTATTTATCTTTTTAAACAATTGCACCTTCCTGCGAATTTTTGCTTACAACTTACACCTTATTTACTCCATGCAAGCTGTGGCTGCTGGCGATAGGGCGGTCCACATAGGCTCCCATAAGCCATTAGTTTTAGCCCAACCCAAGTCTGTAGAACATGGCAGGTTTTGGGTTGGTTTTAAAAGTTGACCCCATACATTCCTCCCTGATAAATCGCTCGCAAAAGTTGCTCAGGGCGTCTCTCGTTGGTGGAGATTCTCCAGCTGCCTATCCCTTTTCGTGAATAGCACTTTTCTGCATTGATTAATATCAAGGAGATGCATTCCAACATTTCCAACGATAACTTAAATCTAAAAAGTCAATCACCAGTAACTTACTTGTCATACAAAGCAATGACAATTGTTTCTAATACTTATTGGCAAAGCCTGTTCCACATTTCCTTATTTAGGGTATTTAA
This sequence comes from Agriphila geniculea, assembly GCA_943789525.1. Classification (NCBI taxonomy): domain Eukaryota; kingdom Metazoa; phylum Arthropoda; class Insecta; order Lepidoptera; family Crambidae; genus Agriphila; species Agriphila geniculea. The sequence goes on along the minus strand of OX038886.1, from coordinate 6,037,806 downwards.
ATCCTTCCGTTGCAATTGGATAAGCGCCCCAAGCTTCGAAAGCGCTTTTTCCCCTTTACCAGCAAAAGATCGGAAAAAGCAGAAGTATTGCCACTGTTCCACTCCTTTTCCGGGTGTGGATACCGTATCGACTTTTGCTGGTAAAGAGAAAAAGCGATTTTGAAGTTTGGGGCGCTTATCCAATTGCAACGGAAGTATTTAAATACGCTAAAGAAGGAAATGTGGAGCAGGCTTTGCCAATAAGTTTAGAAAAAGATGTTATTGCTTTGTTTGACAAGTAAGTTACGTGGTGATTGGCTTTTGTGATTTAAGTTATTCTTGGAAATGTTAGAACGCATCTCCTTGATATTAATCAAAGCAGAAAATGCTAAGTCACGAAAAGGGACAGGCAGCTGGAGAATCTCCACCAACCAGAGACCTGCTGTGCAACCAAATTTTGCGAGCGATTTATCAGGGAGGAAGTTTGGGAACAACTTTTAAAACCAATCCAAAACCTGCCATGGCCTGCAGATTGGGGTCGGGCCAAAAATAATAGCTTATGGGAGCCTATGTGGACCACCCTTCTACCAGCAGCCACAGCTTGCATGGATTAAATAAGGTGTAAGTGTAAGCCAAAATGCGCAGGAAGGTGCAATTGTTTAAAAAGATAAATAAAGTGCACCGAACTATGTGGATGCAACGGAAACTGCCAGTAAAATTTGTTATAACTAAACTAAGTAAATAAAATAATTGTAACTTTAACTCTCTTTGAAAGTAAAATTATTGGACTACCAATACTAATCCGTGTCATTATTAAACAATAACTGATAAATCCAAATCAAAAAATACTTCACCAAAATACCGCCGCGCGTCACAACTGAACTTTTTGACACATTTATAAATATAATTTCTATAGAAAAGTTTTATGTGTATATATTTAAGATAAATAAGGCGCTTAAACATATTTTTTTATAAAGCATAATCTCGTGGTTTAATTCTAGGCTTAGATTTTGTAAGTTTTTTTTATTTTTCTTTTTTTGCACTGAATAATTTTTTTCTATGAACGAGTAAAAATGTTGTAGTAGAAATTAGGGATGGGCGTTACCGTTGTTTTGTCGCAATGTTGCAACCTGTTGCATTTTTCTTATGAAACCTGTTGCGACAATAGGTTGCTTTTGCAACAGGTTGCTAATAGGTAAATTATGTTATATTGAGAACTGCTATGATATAATCAGTTATTTGAGATAGGAATTAGGAACTATGCATTACTGATTATTTTGTGTCATTAATTGTTATTACCAAGAAACGTTTTTAGCTTATTTGATTGAAATAAAAAACGTTATAGGTAAGTAATGGAATAAAAAATGTTTTATAGGTATCAATATTTTTATTTTTTATTGACATTTAAAAACACTAATTGGCGAACCTTTTCGGTTGTCAGTCGGGTCCTCCTGTCACTGACTATATAGCCTGCTTTGGAAAATATTCTTTCGCACGGCACACTAGTGGCGAGAAAATTGCCCCTCTTGATAAACAACTTGTACACCGTTGGGTAGAGATGGCGGTTGTTTTTCCACCACTCAAGTGGTGTGACTGCGGCGTTTCGGGACAATAACGCGTCATCTAGGTATGCCCCCATTTCTATTATTGCTTTTGCCTTTGGCGAGCTTGTTGGCTCCAAATTCTCAACTTCTTTATCAAAATCGTCCCAAATTGATATTTCTTTTGAAGTACCAGGTTGCGGCTCATTAGATAGGGTGGCAGTGGTATTACGTGTGACAACGGTGTTACCTATCATAGTTGTGATCATATCAATGGCTCTTTTTTTAACAATATCTGCTGCAGTTTTATCAGTAAAGGCATTCATTTTGAACCGCGGATCCAAAAGTGTACACATAGCCAACTCTTTATGATACTCAATGTTGTTAAATCTCTTTGAGAGTCCCTCCTTTAACTTCAGAAGCACTTCGGTAACGACAGGCTTGTATTCATTTTTGAGCAAATTTTCACACACATTATGTAAACCACGCGTCACAACTATTGCCATGCTGGCAGTAGTGTACTTTTCTCCACTCATTTTGGCAGTTGCTTGCTCAAATGGCTTTAATATAGAGGTAAGTTGAGCGCATATAATCCAATCTTCTTCAGATAGGGCTTCGTCGATATCTCTTTGTACCAGAGCCAAAGTAGCCCGAACTGCTTCTTCTAATTCTACAAAGCGCTGTAACATAAAAAATGTTGAATTCCAACGAGTTGGCACAGACTGCTTGAGTTTTTTGGGGACGTTTTTACCGCTTTGCTGTACTTGATATTTTATCAATTTATCAGTGGCATTTGAGCTTCTCTTAAAATAAGCTACTATCGTTTTAACTTTTTCTAAATTATCCTTGGCAATTTTTAATGCGTCCTCAACTGTTAAATTCAATGTGTGCGCATAGCACCCAAAATGCTTCCATCCTGACAAATTAATTGCATTTACGATATTTTTAGCATTATCAGTTACTGCTAACATTACTTTTCCAGTCAGACCCCAGGTTTCAACCGTGTTTCTCAAATACCTAGCTAGTAGTTCACCTGTATGTTTTTCACTATAGTGAGCACATTCTAAAAGTACTGATTTAAATTCCAACTCTGATGTCGTGTAGTGTATGGTTATTGCTATGTAACCATCATTGACAGATGAAGTCCAGGTATCAGTTGTAAGGCATACACTTAAAGCTTCTACTTAAATATTGTTTTTCGGCTAGGCGGCTTATACGAAGGGTTCAAAGCGTTCGTATATTTTATAAACCCTTTATCCTCCACAATACTCATTGGTTGATAATCCCAAAAAAAAAGATGTAACAACGCTTCATCTATTTGTTTATTTTCATGCAAACTTATTTTTTTAGGAATATAAGACGCCATTGTCTTTTGTTTTTTTTTAGCTGGAGAGCTAGAAGCAGAGCTATGAGCAGCAGACGCAGACGTTGTCGCTGTTGTGGTTGAAGTTGAAGCGTTATTATTATTACCTGTTGTATTATTGACAATATTGTTGCTGTCTTGCTGAGAAGGAATAGATTGTGAAGCGATGTCAGGTTGGCTTAAAGCATGGAAGGCGGTTATATGTTTGCGTTTTAAGTGAAGTTTTAAATTAGAAATTGTAGATTTAAATGAAATGTTGCTATGACATAAATTGCAAGTCGCGACTTTGGCCACATTGTCTTCAGCACTAAAATGTTTCCAAATATCACTTGATTTTCGAGCCATTTTATTTAACAGATCCCAACACCAATGTTAAGTTTAAGTCCGAAAACTATTTAACATGCAAATAAACAACAGTCAACACACACACACACACACACACACACACACACACACACACACACACACACACACACACACACACACACACATTTAAACCCGTATTTATAAACCGCTCTCAACGTTGAGGAGAGCTATCTTGAGATCATGCTCTCCTTTAAAGGAACAGTATTTTATTTAGGTATGATCTCAAGATAAGATAGCTCTCAACGTTGAGAGCGGTTTATAAATACGGGCATTAGCATTAAACACAAGCAAACTATATTTTAGCAAAAATTAGGAACACAACATTCACAAATAATAAGTTAACAACGACGTTGAAAGAAGGAATTAGGTTATGTATTCAAAACAACTTTATAACCTCTAAACTACTTTACCGACGCGACCACAGATTAATTAAAAGTGCAACGACTGCAATGCAACGCCGAGCAGTATAAAACAAACAACGGGTGCAAGCAACAGCCCGTTTCGTCTCGTTTCGTTTCGACAGATGTCACTGTCAGTCATTTCACTAGCATTCATTCGAGCGCGCTACTACTGTTGCGTGTCGTTGCTAAAACAACCTATTGCACGATTACTCGTAACAGGTTACATTATTTTTTTCGACGCAACCTGTTGCTGAAACCGGTTTCGAAAAAAACTACTCATCTCTAGTAGAAATGAATTCCCCGTCCTTGAATTATACGGAAACGATACCAAATACGACCAATTTGTGTCATTATTAAACAATAAGTGATAAATCCTATCCAAATATACAGCGCCCAAATACCGCCGCGCGGCGCAAATGTTTTTTTTGACACATCTATAAATATATTTTGTATGAGAAAGTTGATGTTTATATATTCTATATAAACAGGGCTGTTTAATCATATTTTTTTATAAAGCACAATCTCGTGGTTTATTTGTAGGCATAGATTTTGTAAAATTTTTGTTTTCTTATTTTTCTGTTTTTGTGCAGAACTTTTATTTTTTATATGAACGAGTGTAAAAGTTGTTCCAGAAATGAATTCCTCGTCCTTGAATTATATGAAAACGATACCAAACACGACCTATTTGCTAAACATATGGAGATATGGATGTGAAAGTGCAGCGTGGTAGAAGGCACCTCTCCCCCCCACCCCTGGCTACCACCATAGTGGTACCACGTGGGTACAGGAGTACGCCTGTGCCAAGCGGCTTCCTTTGTTGACGATTTGCAAGGTCCCCATACAAATGATGCCACTAAATACTGCACTATTATTATTATACCAAACAATCTTTCGTGCCAGATTGGGAGGAGATAAAGAATACCACCTACTCAACAGTTTCGTTCAGGATCCGGAGTTCAAAATACGTTGGTCCTTTATGTAGAACATAGAGACGCCCATCAAAGCTTGGGCCCCGGACACGACACTGCCTGGATATGTGGGGATAGACCTTGTCGTTGCGTCTTACTAGGCAACTGGTCCCTGGTCCCAATTTTAGATGGGGACGACTTGTCCCCTAAGTCATCTAGCTGACGTACGGCGCCTTTTTCGCCAACATCAAGACTGTATGTATAGGTATAGAATGTCGTAATATGGTCCCGTTAGCACCCTTTGCCTACGGAACCCTACAAATAACTAGCGAGTAGATTTCTTTTTAAATATTTTTCTATTAATTTAGTACCTGCAAACTCTAAAAATATTTTGATTGTTCATTATCGAACCTTATGTGATTTATTTCAAGGAGAACTTCAACATACCTCATAATTTGATATTGTCTCCTGAGGAATGTAGCCATTTCCTGGTAAGCAAACCATTTGGAAACGTAAATGTCGGCTGCTCCGCTACCTATTTTAAGCCTAGTCACTTTCATTTTATCTCTACTAAACTGCCCCTTGAGGCTTGTCCATTTTGAATTAACATCCTCCTTGGATATATTGAAAATATTTGCAATTTCTGACAGCACATCTAATTTTTTATTTTTGTCTTTGTGCTCTCCCACCGTAATGTCCCAAAGTACCGGTCTTTCTCTGACCAACTGAATTAACAATAAAGTATTCTCCTTACACTATTCCACTAAGAAAATCACACACAAATCACACAATCTAGGTATAGGCACACAAACGCAGGCAAGGCGTCTGCAATTCTGCATGTAGTGAGCGCTAACACAAAATGCTTTACTTCCCCTCCCCACAGGCGAAAGTGGGGGATGTTATCCATTCGTCTCGGCAAACATGTTATTGTGTTTTTGGCTTTTTGCTAACAAAACTGTTAGGCCACGCCACGCTCCTAACATGTTATTATGTTTGCAGAAAAGGTTATTTTTCATTGAATGTACAGGTTAGTTTTGTATTTTATTTATACCTATTTTATGATCAATAGGTTCCTATTTTTCCTATACAAACAAAGTACTTGTATCTATTCTGTGCTTAAACATCAACTTTATAAAAACAAATATCACTATCACTACATATTATAAAACAAACTCCCTCGCCGCGTCTGTCTGTCTGTTCGCGATAAACTCCAAAAATACTGAACGGATTTTCATGCGGTTTTCACTAAATTATAGAGTGATTCCTGAGGAAGGTTTACGTGTAAAATAAATTGAGGTTTTATGTAAATTAGTTGAAATATGACGATCATTGTTGAAGGTGTCGGCAAAAAATTAGGCCAACTGGGAGCTTGCATCGGAAACGCTGCCTAAACCTTTTGAGCTATAACAAAATAATGTATGATAGAATTGTTTATCTTTTATAAATTTACAAAAAAGTCCGCGATGGCATATATCTATCTTTTAAGAATAGCTTACTATACGCATTATATCTTCATAAAAATTGATCACGTACAATGCGGTAATTTGGAAAGCTTTAAAGAATGATACAGTATTAATCCTTATCAGTTATCCGTTAGTTACCTCAAAGTTTTAGCTAAAACATCTGTACGACTTGTAGTCGCATTGGAGTCAAGTTACAAGGGTTGACTCAGTCATCGTACTCGGCTTTATTAAAATGCGGCCTGAAGGAGTAGTGACTTAGTGAGGATAGAGGATGCTGGATTCATACAGGAGGGAAATAGCAATCTCAAATTATACTCACTGCAGCACCGTAGCAATTGCCAACAAGTTCTTATATTAGCTCGATACTCAGCACAGCTCGGTCGACTTGTCGGGGCTCGTGCCTTCTGATGAGGGACAGCGTCTGGACTTGAAGAAGTCTTCTAGAGGTCTTCGTCGTTTAGTAATTAGCACTTCCGCGAGGACAGCTTAACGCTGTCACGTTGTAGATAATTTAATGACAACTTTTGTTGATAAAAAAATATCAACTTTATTATGAAGTTCCTTATTCTATGAATACAATGATCAGAGTGACGCTACTTCAATCAAACAGAGCTTATATACTAAAGTTACATTTAGGGGAACAAGGGGTTTCTTATCTTAAAATAATTAATGTGCTCCTATGGGATCCTTTGTTCTAATAATAGGTTATCTATAACCATTAATGTCAATTAAGGGATCAGCCTAATGTGTTACAACTGTATTCGGTCCATGTATCGGCAATATTTTGTGTGAATTACGGGCAGCGGCTACTCTGTATGGTTATCGAAGAATGGTGACAGCTGGTGATAGTTGTTGTCTCTCCCCTCTCAAAGATGAGCATATGCGTTTTTGAAGACGCATAGCGCAAGTCGTCATCGTAATAGCTAATGTGACAACAATGATGATCCACGTAATTCTTGAATTTTCATTATGTGTTCTCGTAATGTCGTCGATTTGCTCAAGTTTTGCCAGTTGTTCAGCAGTCCATTTGGCATCGTTATTGAAGACTATGGGTTTTTCGTTTTCCACTTTTGTCGCTTGCCACGTGTGTAGTTCGATCGGCTCACTTGTCGTTGTGCATGTGTTGTCCTTTTGTTCAATATATAATCTTTGTATTTTATTTACTACCTAGTCCGGTGCATTCGTGCTTAGTAGTCGAAGACTCGTGCGTGTATTTGTAAAATTTGTAGGGCTTAGTATCCTCTTCATATATTAGGGGACAAATTACTGTTGTGAGGTTGCATAAGAATTTTTGTTTTGCTATGCTGTCGATGATACATTGTGTTGCTGGTTTCTTCTTGCACACTTAGTTCCCGTCCCGTTGCAGTCGCTGGCTTCATAAATGATCTCAGCTGCTTGTAAGTAATTTCGAGAGATTGCTTTTGGATAGGTACTCGTACAAAGGTTGTTTTTTGTGACGCGGAGAATAGGAGTAACAGTTATTCGTTTGCACGTGGTTGTGAGACTGGTAGGAGGAAATAAGGAGGCCGTTAGTATTATTAACGGTTGGTCTAACTTCTCTTAATACTGCGTCTACGGTAGCAGGTCTATTAAATTTAGCGGGTATCGTTCCAAATGACTTGATGAAGTATGTTATTCATAGCGAAAGTGTATGCTTCTGATGTTTCATAGATGTTGTATAGCATAGATCAGAAAGGTTTTCTCCGTTGTTATTTTACTTCTGAAAGAAGTTAAATCGATTGACTTGATCTGTTATCAAGCTACTGAGCCTATTTTGATCGCTCTTAAGTTGGTTAATGCGTGAATTGAGATTGTGTAATATCTTTTGTTTCCAAATTGATTTTGAATGTCTACATAGTCTTGGTGGTCCATATATATTTATTTTTTATCAAAATTAGGATAAGCTAAGACAGGCAGGTTCATTATGAGTTGTTTAGCGCGATTAAATGCGTCAAGGAAGTTATTATCCATCTTGATTTTTACATATTTTTTTGTAGCGTTTGTTAGAGGTTTCACGATAGTGATTAAATTAGGGATAAACTTGCGGTAGTAGGATCCAAGTCCTAAGAATAATTTGAATTCTTTTATTTTCTTAGGGACAAGATTTCCTTATCGTCAGGTTAAAATTCGTCGTGTGTTAGAATATGTCCGAGGAATTAAACTTCACGTTGAAATAAGTCGCATTTATCTTTATTTACTTTAAGGTAGGCTTCTGCTAGGGTTTGTAAAACTCTTCTAAGATTATGGTAATGTTTTTCGGGGGTTTCGGCAAATACTATATCGTCATCAAGATATACCAAACAAATATTATCTCTGAGGCACTCGGAAAGCAGTTCATTCATCATTCTTTGAGAGGTAGCCGGACCGTTCTTCAAACCAAATGCCATACACGTATATTCAAAGTGTCCATGAGGTGTTGTAAATGCGATCATAGGTATTGACGCTTCATCAACGAGAATTTGGTGGTAGGATACCACTGCTAAATGCGGCTGTTAAATCTAAGGTTGAAAAATAATCCATTCAAATTGGAAAATAGATCCTCAATGTTTGGAAGAGGGTATTTATCTGATCGCGTTTGTTAATTCAATTGACGATAATCTATAACTAGTCGACATTTTTTATTAGCTACGTTATTTTCACTAGGGTTCTTATCTACAAGGTAACAGGGACTTGAACATGGAGAATCAGAGGGTCTAATGATACCTGTTTGTAACATTTCCTTAATTTTTTTATTTCCTGCTGTTGGAACTGAGGCTGTCGATAGGATATAGGGTCATTATTTATTAGTTTAATTTCATGTTTTACGCTAGCAAAACAACTTTTAGATAGATAAACTCTTTATTGCACACACACATTAAAAAGGAATACAGTATAACTTAAAACTTAAGACTAATGGTGGGCAAAGGCGGTGTTATCGCTGGAAGCGATCTTTTCCAGACAACCTTTGATTCAGAGGATAGGTAGAGGAGAAAGGATATAAAAAACAGTGAGCCAACTACATACAAAATTAACAAAATAAAAAGAAAAGCTTATACCTACTATAACTACCTATACAAAATCAATAAATTTACACAAATACGGTACGAATAACAAAAATACACTACATAAACATAAATAAATAAATAAGTTGTTGCAAACTAAGATTTAGCCAGTAGGTAAACGTGTAGATGTGTTTTAAATACGGCGAGGGATTTCGAGTGACGGACATCAGGTGGAAGGTTATTCCATAAAGGCCAAGCCACACAGCGGGCGTGGCGTGACGGGACGGGACCGCGACGCGACGCTGAGCAGTTGTAATGTACTAGATACTATGGACGACGTCACACAGGCCAGCGTGGCGCGACGTGTCACGTCCCGTCGCGCCGAGCGTGAAAACAGATCGGAAGCGCAGCGGGGCGGAACGTAGGCGAGATCACGCCCGCAGTGTGAACTCTACCGTCGCGCCGGCCGTCCCGTCACGCCGCGCCCCGTCGCGCCCGCTGTGCGGCTTGAGCTTAAGCTAGTAGCAGTAACCGTAAACGAGTCCTTGTAGTATCCAGAGCCGGAGTGAGGAACTCTAGGGCGATTGTTGGATTTGCTTCTAAGATCCCTATTATGATCCACGCCAAGGGGCTGGAAATGCTCTTTGAGATAGGAAGGAGATCTGGGGTCGTAGAGAATTTTGAAGAGCAGCACAAAAATAAGAAATGCTCCTCACGACGTAACCTAATAGGTAGCCATCATAGTTCTTTCGTGTAATCCGACACATGATCGAATTTGCGCAATCCATATATGAACCTGATGCATAAGTTTTAGATAAATCGTCTGTAAATAACTAATTATATTCTGATATTAAGCTTTCCAAACTATTGGGGTTATACATATGAAATAGATCTACAGCTGTATTAGGGTTTATAATTTTCTCGGTATTGAGATTTATTATCGCTTTTAATTTATGTAAGTTATCCCATCCTAGGAGATAATCGTAAGGCATCCATTACACGGTAGGTTTTGCTGTCAGTTTAACCACAGTCACGGCTGACTGACAATTAACCTACCGTGTAATGGGGTGACTGATGGTTGCATGGAGTTGGATATTCGTCATGCAACCATCAATTGTGACTTTTGAATGAACGTGTAATGGGATTTCGTCAGTCAAGCGATGGAGTCGTACACTTTTCTGGCATAATAATGCATAGGCATGTTATGTAGGTATAAGACTGGGTACACCCACCTACTTGTAATAGTTTTATTGATTTTTAACTAGGTACTTATGACAAATTGAATGTATGTATGTAGGGCTAGCTAGGCTATTGTTGGTGGAAACTAAGTAAGTAAAAGTTGTGATAATTTTATCGGTTGATAGTCTTATATTTTATACCGTCAATATGACATGTATTTTAAATTAGAAAATACACTAGTTTGTGACCAGAGAGCTGCATGGTATTCGTGGTATACTAACGTGGTATAATAGCAGGAGTAGGTTCAACAAAAGTAGTCTGTGACATTTACTCTGGCAAGTTGTCTCTGTGCTATACACATCTCATAAAATTATAGGGTAAAAATTACAAGGTATGTTGTAAATAGTGGTCCAGAGCAAAGGAGCCATTTCCAACAACAATCTTTATTTTTTAGCTACCTATAGCTTTTCGCATACGGTATCTTGTTTTTTAGGTATGGTGTCTGTCACTAAGACCAAAAGGTTATCAAAAACCGCATCATCATGCGAAAATAATTCACATAGTCTTCTTCTTTTGAATCCCGTATATCAGCCAACATAAGCTATAGAGATCCCTTTTTAATAACCACTCTTTTATCCAGCGCTTTCATTTTACTCGTTTTTTTTCCAACGCCGCTATCAAAATTCCATTCCAATACAGGCCTTTCTTTAATGATAATCCATAATTTATAATGTTAACACGTGAATTCTTCATGAATTTTAGTGTATGACTGACGAACAGTCAGAATGACCGTCTAATGTCGATATAGTTCCATCAGTCACCAACAGTCAAACGTAATTCATGACTGATGGAATTGAATGACGCTTGCATGAGCATGTAATGGCCGCCTAACGGGATAAAAAAATCAAAAATGTAGTTCAAAGGGGATTGCGTCATTTTTGTCCAGGGAGGTGTAATTATTTTTCCTTCGTGATCTGTTTCATTATGTGACGTTTTAACACGGAATTGTTCTTTGATGAGTTTTAAATTTGGGTCGTTTTCTAACAATATTTTTACTGTTCTAGGGGTTATAACGGGTGTAACAAGACCTTCAACGAAGCGGAAGTCCACGCATTCCGCCCATCATCAGAATCATTTTTTATTTTAGACTATACCTGGGAAACCAATAGCTACGAAGATATTAAAGATCAAAGTAAAAAAAAAATTCAACTTTTTTTATGAATGCTTATTTTATTTCTTATTTCCTTCTTTTTGTCGAATGAAACGTTATCAAAATTTTAAGTATTTCGTAACAATGTAGTGTTGCTGTGTAGCAATGGTAGCATAACACTCGTAGGCGCGATCTGTTATTGTACGCTTTACATTGCGTGGTAAAGTATGCAATGCTTTTTTAACACCAAAAATCAAAATCGTTTCCCAGAAATAATTTTTAACAGAAATGGTCCTGATGATGGGCAGAATACGTAGACCTCGGCTTCGTTGAAGGTCTTATTACACCCGGTATAAGATCGCCATCTTCCTGTATCAATAAGTACATTCTGTTGAGATTTAGGTAGTATTATATGCGGTAAACTATTGCGTGTTTCGCAATTAATTAAGTTATTGTCGCGTTCGAGGCAGGATTCTGAAAATCCGATAGGTCGGAGTCATCGTCGTACTCACGTTCATCGTAGAGTATCTTCATGCAACGGCACGGCGCGGCGGCGGCGGGAGAAGAATAACTATCTAGTAGATACGGATACACATCAGTCATTGAATGGTTCATATAGTTCGTTATCGTTGTTTGATAAGTGGAACATCTCTGCCCAACAAGCAAAAACGTCATATAAGTTCTGGCTTGTACGACTTTTAGTCGGATAGCAGTCTTGTATTAGTAATGAGATGACTGCTAGGCCCCATAGACGTCTTAAATCTAACTTTTTAGTCGTGCGACAAATACGTCATAATAAACTGGTCATAGCAACGTCGGCACGGCTAAACTATACGACGTTATATTAAAGTTTTAGCTAAAACATTTGTACGACTTGTAGTCGCATTGGAGTCAAGTTACAAGGGTTGACTCAGTCATCGTACTCGGCTTAATTAAAATGCGGCCTGAAGGAGTAGTAAGGATAGAGGATGCTGGATTCATATAGGAGGGAAATAGCAATCTCAAATTAGCACCGTAGCAATTGCCAACAAGTTCTTCATTAGCTCGATACTCAGCACAGCTCGGTCGACTTGTCGGGGCTCGTGCTTTCTGATGAGGAACAGTGTCTGGACTTGAAGAAGTCTTCTAGAGGTTTTCGTCGTTTAGCAATTAACACTTCCGTGAGGACGTCTGGCTTAACACTGCCTCACGCTGGGCGCCAGATAATTTAATGACATTTTTTGTTGTTAAAAATGTATAAACTTTATTACAAAGTTCCTTATTCTATGAATACAATGATCAGAGTGACGCTACAACAATCAAACGAAGCTAATATACTAAAGTTACATTTGTTGAAATAATAGGTTATCTATAACCATTAATGTCAGTTAAGGGATCAGTCTAATGTGTTACAGCTGTCTTCGGGCCATGTGTCGGCAATATATGTGTGAATTACGGGCAGCGGCTCCTCTGTATGGTTACCGAAGAGTGGTCGATCCACAGTGACATCATCGTGACAACTGGTTATAACAGAGATTCAGGTGTCTCCTGAGAGGTCTATGAGTGAGTCTATGTGAAACTTTCTGTTAAAACTACCATAGTTGCATTGGCTGTATTTCGAGTATACAACATTCATTCTAAGTACAAGATATATTTTATATGTGAATCCTACTAATTTATTATAAATGTGAATGTTCGGATGTTAAGTGGGGAACTTACTGCTAATTTATTGTTTTTGCATCAATAAAAACTTTTAACATAATAAAAATAATTTATTAACAGAAGTTGTAACAATTGTTGTTTTTATTATTTCAACTTCAAGTTGTAATGCTTCAGTCTCTAGGTTGTGCCTGTTACTGTGTTGCTGCGGCTCGCGTTCTTGGTACATTATTCTTAAATCAATTCCTTTTTTTGTAGCTCCAATAGTCTTTCCTTATATTCTTTGTTACTTTGTAGAATACTTTCATTTAGATGTTACTTTTTTGTTCATTACAAGATCCATTCCTACTGTTTTCATCGACTAATTCCACAATAGAATTATTTAGATTTATCTGAAATCATAAAAGTAATGGAAAACATGAAGATTACATCAAAATCACCTCAAAATAACTTACGTCATCAAAATTAATTTTCTTCTTACATTTGAACGTCACATTATCATTATTTTTTTTTCATTATTTGTTATGTCTTATCGAGGATGCAGCCTGGAAAATAAGTAATAATTAGTGTACTATTATAACACTTAATTACGATAATATACATATTTAATAATAATAATAATAAATAATAAAATGTATTTATTGGTCACTTCACAAACTTGTTTCATGGTACATGTGTAAATGAATTAAACAGCATTTATAACCTAAATTTGTGAAGGACTGGTGCCCGAAATAGTTTTCGCAGAAACCTGTACCACAGGTCGCCAGCCTCCTCCCGCAGAAAGGATTATAATAGCTAAGAAACACAGAGCAAGTTGATGAGCTATACAACCAATAATGTACAAGTATAAGAAAAGGTTTAGCCAAGATTATGATAATTAATATACATTAATCTATAGTAACAAACAATAACTAGTAATAAGTAAATAATATTTAATTTACATGCATAGCTACTTACATTTTCATAGCTGATTTTACTGTCAGAAAGCGCTTGAACTTCTGCGGAATCTATCATATTAACATTATAACTCATAAAAGGTGTCTGAAAATAAGAATAATTACACAGTTAAAACTAATAAAATAAAAAGATCCAATGAAACTGAGATAATTATTATTCAATTAGTGGTACTGTCATAATATTTAGGATAATATCTCATCAAATTACATGCATAGTTAAGCTACAAACTACATTTTCACAGCTGATTTTACAGTCAGAAAGCACTTGAATTTCTGCAGAATCTATCACATTATTTTTTTAATTTAGGTTCCTTAAAATTTGAAAAGTAACATGGTTAAAACTAATTAAATAAAAAATACAAATGAAATTAAGATAATTATCATTCAATTTGTGTTCTGTAATCATGTTTAGGCTATGTACCTAAATGCAAAACTACAAACTTACATTTTCATAGCTGATTTTGCTGTCAGAAATTTTGGGTCAATCTTTATACATAGATATTAAAAACAAGATGAATTCCTTCGCATCTGGGCTCGATTATATGCTGATATATTATCCGCAAATTCGCAAGCGTTTCCATCTTGAAAGAGCATCAAACAAAGACTTTCGTCGATTGTGCAAGTACGAATCTTAAAGATGTTTGGACAATATCATCCGCACCGCAACGAAAGCGCATTGCAACGATTGATGTTACAAGAGAGAGTTGAGGGTCAACGTTCTCGCGGCAGATCACCCACAAGATGAACAGATTCAATGAAATCATGTACAAAGTGTTCCCTAGCTGAATGTATACGCAGTGCCGCGAATAGGGAGAGATGGAGGAGTATAGCAAAAGCCGCAACAAACCCACCAGACAATCCATGACCACGAGAAGTCCCCAGTTGTCAATGATAGCAACTCGTTGTATTTCTCTACTGCTTTTTAAGATGGAACTGGTGAAGAGCTGGAATTCTCTCACTCAAGTCGTTTGAAGCATTTCTTATTAGAGATAAATTGCACGAGATTGTTTCTGCAAGACTAGTATTGAAAAAAACACAGTGGGCCAATTGACTGACTGACCAGTGGCTCTACCATGAGTTGTTGCAAACTGTTTACGTTACAGTAAACTGTCGGATATACTGCTCACAGTCAATACGAGTGAAAGAGAGAAAACGATAGTTTACTGTAACGTAAACAGTGTGCAACAACTCATGGTAGGGCCACAGAACTACGAGTATCTGTGCGTAATGAGAGAAACTTCAAGTCGCTTGATTTTTTTAATCTAGCATATCTGAATACTGAAGCCTAATAATGACTTCATATGACTTGTTCCTGCAAGCCAATTTAAACGTAAATGGTTATCGGCGCGGGGGCCGAGTCCTGCTGGAAGACCCAAGGCTGGTTTTGAAATAAAGTGTGGCGTAAGGGCGACAACAGGTTCCAGGACGGTAGTTCCGAATCTTACCATATTCATATATGGTAAGATTCGGAACTTCTTCTTTAAGATGGATTCATATCCATCTTAAAAACTTTAAAAAAATATATACATTATATTTTATTCATTATCCTAACAAAAATGCTATATTCTATATTCTTACATTTTGCGGACATCTATTTTTAAGGGGCCGACTTGAAGTACATTACATACACATATACATCACACAAACAAATAAAACACAAAAAAGTTAAAGGTATATTGCCCGAGAGGCCGGACTGCAATATCAAAATAATACCCCTTAGGGCTCACCTGGCCCCCTCTCGGTATAATCATACACATATAAATCACACAAACAAATAAAACACAAAAAAGTTAAGGGTATATTGCCCGAGAGGCCGGACTGCAATATCAAAATAACACCCCTTACCTTAGGGCTCACCTGGCCCCCTCTCGGTATAATAGCCGACTTCTTCCTTACTACATTTCTAGCAATATTATCCTGACGAATAAACAACCTGCTGCGGAGTTTGCATTGTAGCGCCAGGCCTTCATCACTCGTTCAAGGTGGCGCGAAAAGCACCTACCTCTAGCCGTGCGTTCGAACGCACAAGGCACAAGTGAGCAGAGGGGCGCCACACGCCCGCCTGTGTAGTTGCGCGACACCTCACTGTGTATTGTCTCTTTATAATGCTCCGTTTCCTATATAGGACTAATGGTGTCTTTATACCTAAAATTAAAACAAAAATAATCTAATACAAAAATTAAGAGATATAATTTTTTGGAACATTAAAAACTTAATATCTTAACTTGTACTATAGTAGGGCGGTAAAACAAGGTTTGAGGTTAGTTTCGCACAAGTCATCACGGAAATACGAAAATGTGGTCGATGCATTCAGTACGATGCCCTGGGGCCGTATTATGATCTTTTTGTAATCCTGCCTTTTTCCAGGCCAGTCATTTTACGAGCTTAAACTGACTTGTTCTTTTTCGTATTATGAGGTGCCTTAAAGTGGTTGGGTTCTACCTGGCTACGTTGTCTATGTCTCGTTTTCACTGATTTGAAGAAAACGTTCGGAAACCGATCAAAATTTACCGGTTTTTTACCGGTTTTTAAAAAAGTGTGTTAAAACATTATTTTTGATTATTAATCACATGTATTTTATAGCAATAAGTAAAAATATAAAGAACAAAAACGTTTTGAGTAATATGTTACCAAATTCGACCTAAAAATAACATGCACTCACACTTAGTGACACAAATAGTCTATTTCTGTACGTTCGTGTTCCCATACGAACTTGACACTGGCAGAAATTACTCCCTAAAGAGGAAAGTAGATTGCCAAACTAAAAAGAAGAAATCTAATCTGTGACTTTTTTCGTAAAAAAAACATGAGACCAAAACAAAAACATTAGATTTTATTTATTTTAAAGTTCTAATCTAAGTGATAAGTCGCGTTTATTTTTATTTATAAAGAATGTACATACAATACAATAGTACCTAATGGCACTATTAATTCGAGGCAACATGACAAACAACATCTAATGCTGTAAGTAGATCAATGTTGAACTAATCGTTTGTTGACAATGATATTAATATCATTGTTTGTTGAAAACTTTAATTTTGAGACCAATTATTTTAGACTAACGATTGTTATTCTTCTGTTGTATAGGTTTGACAACGATGTTCCACCGACGAGTACCTGCAACTACCTATGCTCAACTGCTGGGATCTTTGAAAGAAGTATTTGAATCCGATAAGATTGCTTGTGAATCAATAACATTCAGAAGCAATGCCTCACAAATGAGGCAAGAAATGCAATGCAAGTGACAGTGAAGTGTCTGTGCCTACGTTGATTGAGTAATCAATTGAAATACTTACATATATTATCTAATATTTATATTTCCTAGAAGTCAGTGTACTTATAATCTAAATTATTTGTAAATAAAATAGGTCGGAGAGTAAGGTTGAATAGTGTAGGTAATGAAATTAAACCCATTTCTTAGAAATATCATATAAAGTGGTAAGTTTTAACTGGATGGAACGTTAATTTACATAGGTAAACAATAATCTCTATAACGCATAGGGAAAACAAAAGTACCTACCTACTTACCTAAAATAATCATAAGATTCAATGAATAGGTACTTATGTAGAAAAATTCCATCTCATGACCCATTTAGAACTCTAATAAAGGTAAAAAGTATTTATTATACAAAATTAACTTGTTAGACTTAGTACTTATGCACGTTTAGTGTTGTTAACTTCGGTATAACTGTTTCAAAGATTTTAACTTGGCCTTAACTTGATTTTAAGGCCTTTTCTTATTATATGTATTTGTATACTAATCTAAAATTAATTTTTTTCAGATTTAAAGTGACATCAGAATAATGAAAAGTAAAGAGGAAGTCATTTTTCACTTTTACCATGAATTGTAACAATACTATTACTATGTTCTATTTATATCATGCTATGATTAAAATGATACAGAGCTTTCTATTAACTTATTAATAACATTATTGTACCTACATACTTAAATCTGGTAATTTGGTAATGTCACTTTACCTACCATGACCTTTCATAGGATAGATGAGTAGGTATATGAGTAAATAAAAAACTATCTTAAACACTGGAGTTTTAATTAATAATACCACTTTCAAAAAGTAAGTATTGTCTCTTCTTTTTTTCAACGGGAAGGTACTATGATGGCTCAATTCACCGGATGAAAAAACTGTAAATAGAAATTATACATGTTTTAGGTACCTATCAAATATTTCATGTAATATTTGATAGGTACCTAAAAATAGAATGGAATTACATTAATAAGTTCAATATCTTGACTCAAATTCAGTGTGGTGAGTGGTGAGACATAAATGATATCTTGTATTGTAGGTATTCATTTCTAAGATATTTGAAGAATTCTTTTGCTAGAATTATATTTTGTTACTTGCTGTAAAGGGGAAATAAGTAATGGCAAAAAACCTAATAATGAAACATTTGTTGTATGTACTATCAAGAATGTTGATCTTCATTCAATCTCTTATCTCTATCTACTTTATGTTGTTTTTTGCAATAATAAAATGAAAAAGAAGTGCTTACCTGCTGGGGCCACTGGCACAGAATACATAATAGTACACCACTGGTACATTAATAGCAGGGCTTGTTTCAGGTTTACTATAAATATCACTATTATCAGTGTTTTTATCTGCACATCACTAGTCACTACATAGTATAAAACAAAGTCGCATCCCGCCGTCTGTCCCTATGTATGCTCAGATATTTAAAATACACAACGCATTTTGAAGCGGATAGAGTGATTCAAGAGGAAGGATTCTATCTATAATACATGGTGTCAAATTCCACACTACACCGAAGCGAAGCGAGGGCGGGTCGCTAGTTCTTTAATAAATAAGAGTATTAATAGATTACTTACTTCAATCAGTTAATAAAATTTTTTATAAGTTTTCGTATCCAATTAGGAATGATTTCCTAATTAATTGGGTATGTACTCATAGTACATACCAATTACTATCATTGTGTGTAAATCGGTAGGTGGAGAATTTATTTCCCTATATGCTCTTAAATCATGATGATGATGATGATGATGAATAGATTACTTACTTCAATCAGTTAATAAAAAATTTTATAAGTTTTCGTATCCAATTAGGAATGATTTCCTAATTAATTGGGTATGTACTGATAGTACATACCAATTACTATCATTGTGTGTAAATCGGAAGGTGGAGAATTTATTTCCCTATATGCTCTTAAAACACTTGGTGATGGTGATAAAGCTAAAATAGAAATAAAAAAGAAAAATGAGAAGTACAACTTTAAATGAACTACAAAATAAATTAGGCAAGGTACCCAATTGTTCACTAGAAACACGAGTGTCCATATTTTCTTCACTGCTTGCGTTGCGTTCACAGAATTACCTTGTATTTGTGTAAAAGTAATCGTCTCAGTGCGAGGAAACAGCTGCCTCCTAACACTGAGTGGAGAGGTTTCTTCGGCATCCTATATCTCCACTAGCATACTGGGTATCTCCACATGCTGCTTCTTCCCTACTTATGGCCAAGACTTTCTGGAATACATCCGACGAGGGTCTATGCTGGCTCGGTCCTCCGCTAGTTCTCCACTCCCTTCGAAGCATAGCGGCTCTACTTTTTGCCTTGTGTTTCAAATCTATCCAGTACTGTCCAATACCAATGAGATTAAAATTTAGTAGTTGAAAAAGATTAGAAGTAAGTACTTAAGTACTAACTTAAATGAAATTTAACTTATTCTTTATATACTAGTCTTAGTAATGCCGTTGCCAACAGCATTCAGTTTAGATGCCAGCTCATTCCACAATCTCTCCGAGGTTTCCTTGGATCTTCCAAACAAAAACCCTTAGCCAATCCTAGAGAGATGGTCTAGGAAGATTTCTCACTAGAAACACGAGTGCCCATATTTTCTTCACTGCCTTCGTTGCGTTGACACGTACCTTGTATTTGTGTAGAAGTAATCGTCTCAGTGCGAGAAAACAGCTGCCTCCTTAAACTGAGTAGAGAGGTTTCTTCGGCATCCTAAAAAAATGCATTAATTGTTAAACGGGTAAGTGACAATGTAGTAAAGATGATTAGGAACTTACAAAAGCAGGTACTCTATACTGGGTATCTCCACATGCTGCTTCTTCACCACTTACAAGGTCTCCCGCTTAGGGTTTGCGAACCGATGGCGTAGCTTCTATGACATTCACAAGTGCTTGTAACAGCCTAGACTGAATAAATTATTTTGAATTTTGAATTTTTTTGAATGACCAAGACCTTCTGGAATACATCCGACAAGGCCCTATGCTGGCTCGGTCCTCCACCAGTTTCACTATGCTCCCTTCGAAGCATAGCGGCTCTACTTTTTGCCTTGTGTTTCAGATCTATCCACTACTCTCAACACCAATGAGTTTAAAATTTTGCAGTTGATAAAGATTAAAAGTAAATACTAACTTACATTTATCTTACTCTTTTCCATTGTATGCCAGTCTTAGTAATGCCGTTGCCAACAGCATTTAGTTAGATGCCAGCTCATTCCACAACCTCTCCAAGGTTTCCCTGGATCTTCCTCCAAAACCAAAACCTTTAGCCAATCCTTGGTGCCTAGATAGATGGTCTAGGAAGATCTTTAACTGTTCACTAGAAACACGAGTGTCCATATTTTCTTCACTGCGTGCGTTGCTTTGACAGAATTACTATTGTATTTATGTAGAAGTAATCGTCTCAGTGCAAAGAAACAGTTGCCTTTTCTCTATAAATATCCTGCTATGTATGAACAGGAATGCACACCAACTCTTTGACTTTATTGACTTATTCTTTTGATGGTACTGAAATTTTATTCACAGGGACATTTTCTTTGTCATCATTGTCAGCAGGTATTTCCCCTTTTAATAAATTAAAAAATCAACAATTGTTTGGCCCTCCTCATCCTCACAGTTAGCATATATGCTGTGAGGGCCCATTACGTTTGAGATCAATAACTATTAAATAGCGTTTACAAATGTGTAACAATAAGGATTATTATTCCTATAATTTATAGCTCTTATTCTACAAAAAAAATCTAGCGGATCTTGATTAATGAATCTAGGATAAAAATACTTCAATCCATAAGTTTTACATAGCAAGTTGGCTATCCTCTCAAAGGTTTCTAGTGTGGTGACTGGTGACCCGACCTTCGAGAGAAAGACTCGTACATAATATTTCTTATCATTTTGTTTGTAGTGCTCGTTCGTTTAGTGGCCTAGTCGACAAATTTTATATTTTTATAGTTTTATTGCTTCGTGCCGATGTGTTTTAACTGGACATTATTAGTCCTCTCATCTTCCCTTTTTTGTATTGCGTTTCGAGCCATTAACACTATCAAACAGCTTCGCTTGTAGTCTTCATCGTTTCACTGACTTCTTCACCTCACCACCCACAGTTGGCCTCTGAAAACAGTAATTTATTTGCCATTTTTGCAGTAGGTACAAATATCTTATAAGCTAACAAATTCACATAGTAGAAGTTAGTTGGTATTCAATCTTTATTTACTTCATTCAAACATAGATTTAGAGGTATTCCGTGATGAATTTCTTTCTCCGAAAAAAGGTACGGTATGGGAGACGTTTACCTTTTGAATCCATTTTGGTGTCAAAGTCAAAATGTCTTTGGCACTTACGTTTTCTCACCAATTGGTCCTTACTTATATAGGCCACTTGATAAAGGATTAACAGGCACCAAGAAAGAGAGCCACAAGCTCCACAATTTATCGTCCTTTGGGATGCAACAAAGGCGTTGAGTTTTATCGTTCGATTTACAACCGACGACACATCACTTCTTGATGGGTGCCATGGCAAAGTTAGTTGGTTCGTCACCATGAGAATAACATTTTGGGATTAAGGCAAATTAAGAATTAGGCAAAAGTGGTAAGAGGACGTAATGACCATACCCCGTTATCGCGGGTGCACGAACGATACACAGACTAAAAAAACAGAAGCGAAAAACCTTTAGGTCCACCTATTTACCTACTGCCTACGTTTTTGCTACTCAAAAAACAACTGCATATTATAAAATTTTAGATTATAACAACGCGATGTTGAAAACATGTCAAAATCCAAGACGGCGGCCAACATTTTTGTTTGTGGGCCAATTTCGATGAAACTCGGTTTTTGGTACTATTTTGACAAGAAAACAACAACGCAATGTTGAAAATATTAAAAAATCCAAGATGGCGGCCAACTTTTTTGTTTGTGGGCCGATTTCAATGAAACTCGGTTTTTGGTACTATTTTAACAAGAGAATAGCAAAGCAAAGGTAAAAATATACAAATCCAAGATGGCGGCCATCTTTTTTGTTTGTGGGCTGTTTTCGGTGAAACTCGGTTTTTGTTACTATTTTGACAAGAAAATAACAACCCAATGTTGAAAATATTAAAAAATCCAAGATGGCGGCCAACTTTTTTGTTTGTGGGCCAATTTCAATGCAACTCGATTTCTGCTACTATTTTGACAAGAAAACAGCAACGCAATGTTAAAAATATAAAAAATCCAAAATGGCAGCCAAATTCATTATTTTTTTTTTCAACCGAGTTACAAAATCAAATCAACCCAAAAGTTCCCTCTGGCCATGTGGTCCGACTGCCTTTGTCCTACCGATCGGACCACATTTGGCAACAAAGTTAGCAGCCATCTTGACGTGTTATCATTGTTTACATTGCGTTGCTGTTTTCTTGTTAAAATAGTAGTAAAAATCGAGTTTCATCGAAATCGGGCCACAAAACAAAAAAATTGGCCACCATCTTGGATTTTTAATATGTTCAATATTTCGTTGTAATTTTTTCCACATTGCATTGTTATGTTCTTGTCAAAATAGTACCAAAAACCGAGTTTAATTGAAATCGGCCCTCAAAAAAAATGTTAGGCGTTATTTGGATTTTTTTCATATTTTTAATATTGCATTGCTGTTTTCTTGTAATAATAGTACCAAAAACCGAGTTTCATCGAAATCGGCCCACAAATAAAAAAGATGGCCACTATCTTGGATTTTTGACATTTTTAACATTGCGTTACTGTTTTCTTGTCAAAATAGTACCAAAAACCGAGTTTCATCGAAATCAGCCCACAAACAAGGAAGTTGGCCGCCTACTTGGAGTTTTCATATTTTTAACATTGTCTTGCTGTATTTTTGTCAAAATAGTACAATGAACCGAGTTTCTTCGAAATCGTCCCACAAACAAAAAAGTTGGCCGCCATCTTGGGTTTTTGTCATTTTTAACATTGCGTCGCTGTTTTCTTGTCAAAATAAAACCAAAAACCGAGTTTCATCGAAATCGGCCACCAAACAATAAAGTTGGTCGCCATCTTTGATTTTTGATATTTTTAACATTGCGTTGCTGTTTTCTTGTCAAAATAGTGCCTCAAACCGAGTTTATTCGAAGTCGGCCCAAAAACAAAAAAGTTAGCCGCCATCTTGATTTTTTTACGATATTAACCTGGTTTCCGAACCATGCGTGTGACTGTGGCAATCAAGTAAGTACGTGAAACTACGAGCGAGTGCGGCAACATCGGCAGGCAGCGTATAAAGAAAGCCGTTTGAAAAAACTTTTATTTAAAAATATGCCACCCCTAATTCATTATTTTAATACCAATATGTACCCGGGGGTCGTAAAAGACCACCTTCCAAATTTACAATTTGTGACAACCCTTCCGTATTTGCATAAAGCCGTCACTTCAATTAGAATTTCAAATAAATATGTGTTACAGATATATTCTCTTAGAGGTTGAGTGGGATTAGGCAGAATTATCAAAATAATCAAAAATGGACCTTCTTTCGTACTTTGTCTTTGGCTTCAATCATTCGTGCACCCGCGATAACGGGGTATGGTAATGACATTAGGTATGAATGAACCGGAGGGGCTTTGCGCTCCCCGCGCCGAGGGAACTACAGTGTTTCAGGCGTGACTCTGATAGAGCTGTAGTCGCTGCGACCTAAAAGATCTATTGTGTAATTTTGTCAATTTCATAAAGTATGAGAATATTATGTATTATTTGACGTATATTTTACGTAAAGCAATTTAACCGTATCGCATCTGGAGGAGCCCAAACTTAGTAATTTGCAAATGTTGTTCGTGAGGACGAGAGAAAAATAAATTATTCTTATTTTGATTATAAATGTAATAAAATGTTCACAGAAACTGTTGGGTCAAGGCAAATTGATATAGGAATGAAGAATATGTATCATTTTAAATTTGTTCGTTAATTTCGTCTACAAGGACGCGAAAGTTCTACAGACAGTGACTTTTAAAATAAGGGGTTGCGGTTTATGGGTGTTCACTAAAAAAAACAGAAAAAGTTGCTTACCATTTAAAATAGAATAGACATTAATTAACACTCACATTACAGAAGATAAGAATGGATAAAACAAACGCACAGAATAATTAAAGAAAATAAAATACCTACTTAAATAATAGCAACAAAAATAAAACAATAAACTTATACTAACTGGAAACAAACAAAATAAACATAAAAGTATACAAGGTTGACATCGATACAAAAATTTGAATTAATGTGAGGCCAATAAAAGACCCCGATTAATTTTATTTACGAGAATATAAAAAATCCATTCGCCTATCTTTATGGTGAGCGAAAACATCTACCTACAACTTTGTGAAAGTCAATTATCGAATTAATTGGGCGCTTTTCTATGCTAATCATGCGCAATGCACTTGTACTATTAGTTATTCTTTGATACCACACAATCTATTAAACGTCGTAAAATATATCATTTCATCAACGCTTTTATTGAACTCTCTAATAGATTTTCGATAGGCAGAATCAAGCGCCTTACTTATATCTTGGCGCCAATTGCATTTCACATAAATTTGAAAACGAGATTGCGAATGTTTTTTCAGTTTAATTGAAAGATGCGCTAAATCATCATCACCCGTTTCCATCCACGCTGATTCACCATCACTGCCGGCGCCAGCTCCAAACACAAGGCACGACGAACAGAATAATTAATTGCTTTCTTCACATCCACACAACCAAGGTGTTTAAAATATTGTTCACACTTAAAACCTCGCGTAAAAGTGTTAGTTTACGAACTACATTTTTAAGTTTAATTTTAGGTCGTGGTGGCCCCTTTGTTTTCAGTTCTAGGCGCGTTTCTAAAGTTTTTTCACAATGTTTAATAAAAGAAACAGTATATTGTTCCATTTTCAAGACAAAAACGATTTTTAGTTACTTTAAATTAGAGAAAAACTTCCAAACAAGCAACAACGATTTTCGTTTGTTTACATAAGATCGGTAACATCGCATAAATCCCCGCGTCAAAATGTATTTTTTCAAACAACGCAATTTGGCAGCTCGGAGCGCCGCTCCAGATTACGCTAATTTCTCGTACAAATGTTTTGTTTCACGTGCTGGGCTTAGTCGATGTTTCTCTTTCGCACTCATTGAAATCAGCATTAAGGTATGATTCCGATGTCAGCAGCACTGCTGCGCGACACTGCTGCGCGACAGTGCTGCGCAGCACTGCTGCCGAGCTCGGAATGTAGTCTCATATAAACCTATAGAGAATGTATGGGGACCAGTGGTGTTGCGGCAGCAGTGCCGCGCAGCACTGCTGCGCAGCAGTGTCGCGCAGCAGTGTCGCGTCGCTTCTCCGCTCACATCAAATTGAGCCTTTCAAACGTAACATTAGGGTTCAATATGGAGTGCACTGCTGCGGCAACACTGCTGCTGCTGCCGAGATCGGAATCATACTTTTAGGCATTGTACTGCACTTTGTTTTATAGGAGCGGAATCACCAGCGCTCCACTCGATACAACTTGACATAAAATCTTATGTTAAAAAAACATTTTATCTTTGTACGTAGGTAATTGTTTAAAGGCATAGTAAAATGTGTTTATAGGAATTATAAAAGTATATGGTAGGTAATTGATTAATTTTTGTGGAAGTGCACAGCACCGTGCTCCTTAGGACAAGCCGCCTCTGTTTATTTCAAAAGCATTTTAGTCCAGAGGTTGTATACAGTGTTGGAATAATGTAAACCAAATTGTAATGATTGTGTTAATTACAGGAGTGCAATAATATCAACTGGATATTATGGTATTTCATTAAAACAAAAATAGTGAAAATGAAACTCAAAAGTAAGATACAATAATATTACCTGCAAGATATTCCATGTCTTGGCGACAGATTGGCTGAAGACTTGGCTGGCAAACTTAACCTTCATCTTAGGTATGCGATGTGGTAGCACATGACTGTCAGTAAGTTTTGGAATCAGTCGTATCCCTTAGTATCCTGGGTTTTCTTTTAATAGGAGCTCCAAATGTTACCATTTTGCTGTTTTATTCTTAGCATTCATTGTGAATTCTAAATTGTTTGTCATCATATTATTTCTAATGCACTTTAACATGTGCGGAGTATTATAGATTGGAAATATCACTTCACCGTTTACCGAAAATACTGAATTTCTTAGTTCTCGACGCTCCCTGAGACATCCAGAACGGTACTCATTGACCAGTAGTTTAATGACCTGTCTATTATTGGTGCTTTGGTCACAAATAGTTGCCACCACTATAAGGCCAGTTTCTTGCAACCCTTTGATCACACATTTTATTTGTCTAGACAATTCTGGCCCTTTGGTCCGCTGCAGAAAATCTGTAACATACTGGTTGTTTATAATTATTTATTAACC
This sequence comes from Agriphila geniculea, assembly GCA_943789525.1. Lineage (NCBI taxonomy): Eukaryota > Metazoa > Arthropoda > Insecta > Lepidoptera > Crambidae > Agriphila > Agriphila geniculea. The sequence continues at coordinate 6,011,258 of OX038886.1, read as the reverse complement.
CTCTTACTAAAAACAATTGTGCGTGGTCTGCATACTCAGGCTTAGTAAATTCGCCATTATTAACAAATCCTGTCACCCTATCTTTTCTTTCGTTATAACTAACATTGGCAGCTAAAGACATTTCGTCAAAGAGTAAAACACATAGACGCTCTTCTTGTTTCATTTTATGGACTCTCCTTTTTAATTGCATGAACACTTTTTCATTAATTCCAGGTGACAGATTTGCCCTCTGCAACAGTTTTTGCAATGATTGGGGTGCAGGTAATATTAATATTCTTCTAAGGAATCTATAGGCTTTCGGACTGTGTTTCAAAATTGTCAAGGCCAAAATTTTGTCATCAAAACTGAATCGCCGACCTTTGCTCATCTTTTTGTACTCTCTCAATTGAATTCTTGTCAATATTCTAGCAGCGCTAGGTAAATCTTCTAAAAAGTTCAAAAATGTGGGATTTGAGACAATTTTCTTTGAAATTTTAATGGACGCAGATTGTTTTTTGGATTTATTTTTGAATTTTGAGAGTCACACTCTTAGCTCAGTTAGGGTCTCGAATCCATTTTTAGATTGATATTTGCACGATTCAAATGTTAAACTATTTAAAAAAAACTCGCTTGATTAAAGGAAAAATTCCATTAAATACACAAATTGTAAATTTTGGAAAAGAAAAATACCTCGCAGTAATTCTTACATTTTTCAAATAACAATAAAAGAAAATATTCTTGTTTGGCTAATTAAAAAAAAAATAACTTCGTTATCAACATGAAACCTAGTAGTTAGCGCACTTGCAGTAAACATTTTAAAATCTTGCTTTTGTCCTTTGATAAATATAATAGGTCTTTACCTATGAAATTGCCGATTTGTATGGAGATTTTTCAAGAAGTTGCATTTTTCATAATAGCATTTTCTTTGTTCATTTAACAACCATGAACACTCATGTAACAAAACTTTTATGTACTAATGTTTGAACACTATGCTAACTCATTTCCATTTAAGATAAGCGAAAAAATAAGTTTTGGTTAAGTTACAACCCCTTCGGTCACCCTTATTTTTGCTCACAAAAAAAGAGTCCCTTTCAAGATCTTTTTTTTAATGTCACGAAAGCTAAAATATGGACTTTATTTTTACTGATAGTTAACTATCATGATCATAATTCGATGTAATATTCACGATTTTGTTAAAATTTTAAATTATAGAAGTTATTATTTTATCTGTATGTGACAAAATATCGGCAATTTCATAGGTAAAGACCTAATATGTATGTATTTAACTTTACTTGACTATTCAATTACAGGTTGTCTGCAATGCTGACTTGATAATATGTGACATAGTTTGCTGAGTGAGTGTTCTAGACTTTTATAGTTTTACATAATAAGACCGTATCTGAGTGATCACACAATTGTTTTTATAGACTTAAGTTACTTTACAAAATAAGACCGTATGTAAACAAAGAACCAGAGCATGCGAATTGTATCATCCGGGATTTTGTCTCGGACAAGATCTCGCATCCGACGCAGGAGTTAGGAGGGTTTTTGGTCCCCAAGCTCCATTTCACTGATTAGTTTTTCTATCTGTCTTGCCTTTGAATCTTTCAGGAGCGAAAGCAATTTTATTTTTGCGTTGAATTTACCGGACGCAGGTGTGTCTGATTAAATAACTCGAAAAAGCCTGTGTGTTTCAGAACATCGCTTGTTCTGTAGCGCGCGGGGTTTTCCGACTAAAAATTTAAAAATATCACCATAAAAGCCTGTGGAACACAGACACTTTGCGCTGTGATTTTCTTACTATAAATACCCCGAGCGATACAGATACGTAAGGTACTAAGTATTGTGAAACTTGGATATTTAAACTAAATTACTTATCAAAAGAACCTTTAACTTATGAAAAAAAAAATATGGGAAGAAATTTTATTTTTGGTAACCCCCTTTTAGAAATAAATCTCCAAAGGACAGCTGTTGATAACAACTGATGATGAATGAATGATAACATAATTTGTAAAATTTCTTGGAAACAGCACAAGCTTTTCATTAAATTTTAACTTTTTTACATTTTGTGTAAAAGAAAGGACTTGAAAGTACCTATTAATAATTTTAATTGAGTTTTACAAAATTAGTTATTTAAAAAAAAAGTAGTTTCTTAGAGTTTTCGCAATTTTCGAGCGCAACGACTGATTGTAACTAACAGAACAACGTTATTTCGTTATTTTATTTTATTTTGGTTATAATTTTACCTTCAGTTAATTAAAGGTACATCAGATTTAGACTATACTTGACCTTGTCACCGCTTTTATGCCACACGTAGGTAATAAAAACTGTTTTCGCAGTTCAAATGTTTAACTTAACTTGCTGTCTTATAAACCTACATCAAAGAGTACTTTTGTAATATAAAAAAATAAAGAATCTTGCTGGCTTTTTCTGTTAACAAGTTACTAGGTCCATTTAACCAGAATTATAATCGCTAATAATGTGTTTTAATTTTTGTTTCTTAAATATATAAGGTTATTTGTAAAACACCAACAACCTCGCAGTAGTGGATTACTAATATCATAAACAACATTTTTTCTACGACTTTTCCGAAAATAGAAAAAAAATATTCGACTTTCCATACAAATGTCCAAACAGCTGATCGAGTTTTTGTATGATGTGTCGATTGTTTTTTGTCTGTTTTTGGAAAAGTCGTAGAACAAAATATGTTGTTGTTCATGATGTTATAATCCACTCCTGCGAGGTCGTTAGTGTTTTACAAATAACCCTGTATATGTTTTGTCTTTTTTCGTAATATTTTTATTTATAACACAAATAGGTTGATGAAAAAAGAATAATTCGAAATTAATAAAACTCAAAAAACAAATTTTAAAATATTGGTACTTATCACATTTATGTTATTATTATATCAGATTAGTGATACAATAAAATATAAGTAGGTATTGTGTATTAATTATCCATAAAAATTGAAAATGCGCTTTATCAATATTATAGCCACTAGCTTCCGCCCGCAACGATCTAAGGAACCAAAGTCTGCTATCTTATAGTCCAAGTTAAAAAAACTATATGTGTGCCAAATTTTATCCCAATCTATCCCATCTAGCATAGCCCGCCATTTTTATGAGATTGAGAGAAATAAACTTTCCCAGTTACAATAAATTAATATTAATAATAGGATAAACTCAAAAAATTACACCACTTTTGTAAAAAAATATCACTAGTATATCTAGGTATAATCAATAATCTACGTAATTTATTGAAACACAAAAAAGTAATACTTTAATCACTATGAACTGTAATTTTCTGGATTGTCTGTGTTCCACAGGCTTTTTAGGGTGATATTATTAATTTTTTTGTCGAAAAACCCCGCGCGCTACAGAACAATCGATGCTCTGAAACGCACAGGCTTTTTCGAGTTATTTAATCAGAAAAACCCAGAGCGGTACAGAGCAGGTAGTGTCTGTACCTCACAGGCATTTCTAATATCGCCGCCGGGGAACCAGAGTCGTAAGGTACTCCCTTACCCATCGCTGCCAAAAGATATCAGACAGGCGCAGTGCCTTCCGCCATGAGGCTCGTCCGTTCATATCTTGCGGCTCAGCTGTTGCAAAATTGTTGGCTGTGGACAAGGTTCCAATCAAAAAATGGAAGGGCGTTAGCGCTTCCTCTTCCTCTGGCTGGGCGACATGGGTTAATAGCCTTGAATTCACTATGGCCTCAGCCTCTGCCAACAGTGTCGCGAGAATATATTCCTGAGGGGCTCTCTCTGTCAACGTCCCTTTCAGTGATTTTTTGGTCGCTATGTCCAGCCTCTATTTTTATTTTATTTATGAAATTTAATAACGATGGATTTCTATAGGCTCTAGCATTAATTCTTCTGTTCCAACCTTCCACAGGATTGTTTGTTCTATGTTGCTTGTATGCTACGCTAATTAATGACATGGGGTATTTGTTCAACCATTGTTTTTCGTAATACTTTATAAACGGTTTAGTTTTATTATCCTTTGGACTTATTTGCTTTATTGATCGCCAACACTCATTCATTCTATCGGCTGGAGGCATGGGTAAATTTGCTGCTAACCTCATCATTCTTCTATATTCTACTGATATAGTCAAGTTCATTTTTTTTGCCTTTTTCCAAACGGCTTTGCTCATATGATAGTGGCAACCTGAAACCTCCACTTCTGGATATACTTCTTTAACTGCCAAAGCCTCCTCATAGTCTGCTTTAAATTCTTTAATATTTACATCCAATTTTTCCTTCATTAGTTGTAATAGGCGAACATATGTCTTCTTAGATTTATTTGGGAATAATTAGGACTACATTCGTCACTTCTACGTCTGAATTTAAATCGATGTGAAAAGTGTAAAATTGCGTACTCTGAAAAATCACAATTAAATAAAAATGGGTAATATGTAGGTACACGAATCACCTATTAATAATAAAGAGAGATTACATACCTCAGACAGACTTTGGTCTATCGGGGTTAAAAAGCCTGTGTCATCGATAATTTCATTACGATGAGAGGGTACATTTTCTTTATTGATGTTATTCTGAAAATATTTATAAATTATGTTGAATGGTTATATTGATTATTATGGCTTTTAAGTAATATAAAAAATATGTACTTAATTTAAAAACACTGACATTTAAAATATTATCTTCAGCATATTTTTCTTCAACATTAAGTGTCGATCTTTCCGCGATGAAAGCAATAATACTACTAACAACATTTTCCTGCAAACAAAGAATGACATTAAACTAAAATTTAAACGATTCTTTTATTATAGATGTCACCAAAGGCAAATTTATTAAAAGAAGACTTACCCGATTCAAACAATTTTTTACTTAAATATAGTCTGCCCTCTTCTTCATTTTTAATTTGTTCGTAGCTACAATAAGTTACCTAAAACCATCAAAATACTTTAAGTTTGTAGGTACTTAAGTAAATAAGTCATCAAGATTATAATGCATTTTTATCATGACAGACCCATTTCTAAGGCCCGTATTTATAAACTGCTCTCAACGTTGAGAGCCATCTTGAGCTCATACTTGAGATGCCGTTCTTATAATAGATCATACTTAAGTACATGTTTAAGTTCGTGGTATCAACTGAGATTCACTCATATTAATAAACAAAACTCTGCACTTGAGATCGCTCTTGAGATGATGATTGAGAGCGTGTTCGCCAAGTACTGCAAAACCGTGACTTGAGAGCGTGCGCGCGCGGGAAAGTTATGACATTAGCGAATTTTTTAGTAATTTCCAAAAACTATTTCTTTTCGAGTGGCGAAAATACGTGTTTTTTGAACTCATATATAAAATACTTCTATCTATTTACTTAAATTACGAAATGTAAAGTAACTTTACAACTCAATTCAATTACAATATCCCGCCAAACATTATTTTTCTGTTTTCATTTTTTTTGTTCGTGAAACAGAAAAGGCAAAGGCATATATTTGCACCATACAGCCTAGAGTTCAGTCTTCTATATTCTATACTCTGTCAAACATCTTGTATTAATTAAAATATTTTTCGCGTCACATAAGTTGAACTGACGTAAAAAAATAAAGTGATATTTTATTTGTTTTCTTGTAAATAATTATTACAATTTACCACTTATATCTAAAATGAAAAACGAAACGCTTTGTAGTTTGAGTTACTTAATTCTACACAGCTAAAATAAAACGCCGTTAAGATAATTCTTATGATTTATGGGCGGTCAATCATTCAAACTTCATTCAAAAATGTAGTGTTGCTATCTACAAAAATCGTGAACTTAAGATCCTGCTCCTAATATCGATCTCATTTGATACGCTCTTGATATCCGACTATTAATTAATAATCAACTCAAGATGCTGCTCACATCTTGAGAGCGTATCAACTGAGATCACTCTTGAGATCGGTATTGAGAGCAGTTTATAAATACGGGCCTAAAACAGTCGGTGCTATTGCGATCGTATTTATTACAAAAGAGGCAAATGTATGAATAATACTCTACTAAAACATTACTTTTAATACAACACTGACCAAATAACTATTGGGTCTTCTATTTGCAACGTTACTTCAGTATGAGAGTGACTCAATGAGTAACTAGTCATATTTTATTGGATATTTTTTGGTATAAGATAGACTCGATACGCAATAGATCTTTACTTTATTGAAAAATAGTTACAATTACTTACATTATGTTCAGTATTATGCAGACGTAATTCAGATTAGGTCTCCACTTTAATAAACACGCAGCAACCTGTTCCAAACACTCCCGGCGCAGTATAGTAGGGCGGTAAAACCAGGTTTGAGGTTAGTTTTCGCACAAGTCATCACGGAAATACGAAAATTTGGTATCGATGCATTCAGTACGATGCCCTGATCACAAATATATAAGATGACAAGCGCGAAAGTGGTGGGGGTAGAAACTGTGATGTCAAAAAGTTATCAGTACAAAGAAATGTTTTTTCATACCATGTGGTATATCAAATGAAAGGGCTTTGTGAGTAGATTGCGAATATATAACACACTATAAAATTCTCACTACTTGGTCTAACAAATTATTAGCAAATGTCGAAAAATTTCGCAATTCAGAGTCGCCATTGAACAGGTGTAGATTGAAAACGACTGAATTGATTTTTACAAAATACAATAACTCTGCACATACTGTTTTCGAATGTCTAAAGGTAATTGACTAAAGATATTTAAAAATAAGAAAAGTACATCAGTTTTAATAACAGCATAATTTTCTGCTTTTTCTATATTCTCAGATTCCTTTAATAATTAATAAAAAAATTAATAAATAAACTTTCGTATGTTTATCCTTACTAGGACAAGTTAGTTAGCAAGACGAAGGTTAAATAACCAAATTTTGACACTTTAGATACTTCTTTTAAACTTAATCACTATTTTAAAATATATTGTCTTATTAAATCAAATATTATTAACAATTTACAATAAAAGCCTCTTTTACACCCATTAGAAAGACTGTGATTTTTGTGTATTGTTTTGATTTTTTGTAAATAACTTTTGCCTATTGAGTTTCGTCAGGTTATTTAGGTCTCCGAGCAACTGTGTGTGTTTTCCGTGTGTATTTGTCATTACTTATCCTTGTCCTATTTGGTAAACAAACTTAATTCTTTTTTTTTAAATAATCATGTATAAAATTCACCAAATTGTTTACCACGCATTGAATACCAATTTCTTCTTACTTTCTTAATTGTTTGAAGTCATTTATCTTGGTTCGGACTGATGAAAGACTAATGTTGTAATACAATATTTTATAGGTAATGACTATTCGAACCCGTTTTTACAAATTTCATCGACTGCCGCGAAAACAGAAAATGCACCAATTCTTGGCAATGGATTTTAATTATTCTTGCTAACACAAAAATTTTGCAGAATCTTTGATGGAAATTGTCAATAGTCTATTTTTCTTCAATATCACAACACCAACTTTACTGATTTTTCCAGTCAGATTTCCTTTAATTAAAGTATTTATCACCGACAGTATCCCATTTATCAAAGTTTTGGAATTTCATTGCTTCAACTTCATACGGAAATGGTTCTTTTCTTGCCGTGGCAAAAACGGTGTACTATTGCGAAGGTGCTTAAATTATAGTGTTTTTTAGGGTTCCGTACCCAAAGGGTAAAAACGGGACCCTATTACTAAGACTCCGCTGTTCGTCTGTCTGTCTGTCTATCACCAGGCTGTATCTCATGAACCGTGATAGCTAGAAAGTTGAAATTTTCACAGATTATGTATTTCTGTTGCCGCTATAGCAACAAATACTAAAAACAGAATAAAATTAAAGGGGGGCTCCCATACAACAAACGTGATTTTTTTGCCGTTTTTTGTTCGATATTAATAACGACAACAGGTAGACAGTTAATATTTTGACATATGATGTATTTTTGTTGCCGCTATAATGACAAATACTAAAAACAAAATAAAATTAATATTTAAGGGGGGCTCCCATACAACAAATGTATTTTTTTTGCCGGTTTTTGGTACGGAACCCTCGCGCGAGTCCGACTCGCACTTGGCCGGTTTTTTTGGTTAGTCTCTATAACTGCGTGTAAGTACATGATTCGCTATCGCTCGGTGTCTTAGGTTCAGAGGAACCAGAAGACAGCTCGCCGGGGGAAGCATCCTTACTAATCCTTACTATCCTTACTATAATATTATAAATGCGAAAGTCCGTTTGTTTGTTTATTTGTTTGTTTGTTTGTTACGCCTTCACGTCTTAACTACTGAACCGATCATCATGAAATTGTACATACACGTTGCTAGGGGTACAGAGAAGGACATAGGGTACCTTTCATCCCGAAAAAAAGGATTGTTCCCGAGGGATAGCAAAAAACTTTCCACGCAGACGAAGTCGCGGGCGGCCGCTAGTAATATCTAATATTATAAATGCGAAAGTCCGTTTGTTTGTTTGTTTGTTACGCCTTCACGTCTCAACTACTGAACCGATCGTCATGAAATTTTGCATACACGTTGTCAGGGGTACAGAGAAGGACATAGGGTACCATTCATCCCGAAAAAAAGTATTGTTCCCGAGGGATAGCAAAAAAACTTTCCACGCAGACGAAGTCGCGGGCGGCTGCTGGTAACTTTATATTTGTTCTAAAGTTTAATTTTAAAACTGACTGATTGAACTATTTCAAAATAAGTAATAATGTGCAATAAAACAACTCAATTGATAAAAAGCAATATTTTAATTTGAATTTGTCTGCAGTAAGTTTTTATCAATTATGCATAATTTAATTATTCCTCATAATTGAATTATGCATAATAGATTCCCCCATAGAAATTTCAGCATCTCGTCCACTGGCAATCAAGGGACCTCTTTGACGCCATCTTATAGATGGGGTCTCCTCTTGTTGAAAGATATCCTCTCATTGTGCATATATTGTGCAGTACTGCTGTAGCCAAAAGATACTCAGGGATTTTGTCTGTGGTCACCATTGGTAAACAATGCATGATACTCCGCCATCTCCCTTTCCATACTCCAAATGCCCTCTCAATAGACATTCTGGCTGACGACAAACAAAAATAAAAATTCTTTTGCCTTCTGGACAAGTGGCCATTGTCTTTGAATGGGACCATGATTTGACGATGAATGCCATAAGCCGCACCACCAAGAAGGAACGAATTATTTGGGAAATAATTATTTGGATCTTCAATAAAGTTTTGCTCAGTGGCCCTACCATGAGTTGTTGCAAACTGTTTACGTTACAGTAAACTATCGTTTTCTCTCTTTCACTCGTATTGACTGTGAGCGGTATATCCGACAGTTTACTGTAACGTAAACAGTTTGCAACAACTCATGGTAGGGCCACTGGTGACAGGTGGAACACTCTTGCGTCGTGCACACTCCCCACATGACCAGCATACATACTTGTGAACAACAAGTCACTTGTACAGACAGCCTGAAACAATGGTTACAATAAAATTAATTATTTACATACCTAATATGTAACTATTACATTGGTTGTAGGTAATAACATAAATGATCTGATAAACACAGATGACATCCCAACACATATGAAAAATAACTACACTAAGCATAAGTATAAATAAGACTACCTGTACTTGCACAGAATGTGTTCCTTTTCTAATATAAGAATTAAGAGTCAAATTTAGGTGCATCAATTTTAATATGCGTGCCATCGATACACCCGATGACTCTTGGAAAGGCACTATGTCTTTCATAATCTGCCATTACTTCCGCAGCTCTTTCGCCTTTGGGCCACTGGATAAATTGTGGTGCTATAGAGTGCAGGGCACAAGATACTCTCCGTACACATCGTAGAGCTGTTGCTCTTCCCACCCCAAACTTCACATACTAATCTGTAAAAAACATTTATGTAAAAAATCCACTTGACTTTTGTGCAATGTTACAAACATTTCAGTATATTATAATGTGTATTTCTTTTTCTTTCATACCTATACAGGTATAGCCATAGATACATACGTATCTGGTGTCGCCAAATCAAATACACAGAAGCGACGCGGCGCGGATACGGCGGCGATAAGGTGCAGATGTGAGACTTTCGGATGCTTTCGGCCAATCAAATACACGTATCGCCGGCATCGCCGCCGTATCTGCGCCTTATCTCCGCCGCATCTCTTCTTTGTATTTCTCGCCTAACATGCTCGTCGCTACGCTCCTCGCACCTATCTCGTGACCTACGGTGTACGGTTTCTAAGTCCCAGTAGACTAGTTTGGACTCATTTCTGACAAATTTGCTATAAAGCATTTCAGGTGAAGCCCAAAGACACCTCCACAGACACAACTAAGCCCAAAGAAGACGATTCGTTTTAAGATCCAACCCAATTCAATTAAATCATTCTGAACTTAGACTTAATGACCATTGATATTTTAACTCGTCAAGTATTTGATACGTTTGATACTTTGAATTTTGCTATTTTGAATTTAGACATAATGATTTTCGACATTTTAAACCATTTAAATTTAAATTTTTGACATTAACTTTGCCATTTTAAGTTTAGACATTCTAACTTTAGACATTCTGATACGTACCCAATAATTTATATCGCTGTTCTCCTATGTAAATGAGTCATGATTAGATCCTCCAAATTTGGCACTAACATTTATTTATATTGATCATCACATCTAAAAAAACTAAGTTTTTCATTTGAAATTGTTTTCCAATTTATTAAATTATATTAGTATAATGATTTACCATTTGCACATAAAGAGAATGATAATATTTTCTGCTATAGTACCAATGTTCTTCCTCCTTCTGTGAAGCAACAATTTTGAAGTGACTGCCGTCGAATGACTCCGAGATACCATAGTATCTGTAAAACCTAATAAAGATTTAAATATTTATTGATCCTCAGATTCCTCAGCCAAACATATAGGTAATGTAAATGAGCTATTGTAAGTATTTATTGGTACCGTTGACTGTCTGTCTTGCAGCAAGAGCGTCCGGAAACTTAATATATTTATTTATTAATGCTGGGTGTGTCAGAGCCTGTATGACCTGTTCTATATACACACTGGTCAGTTTCTGTGATATATTTTTGCTAGTCCAACAGGCCTCTGATAGGACCCTGTTGCAAAAAAAGTAGAGCTGTGACGACCTGTAATCAAAACATAAAGTGAATTAAGTACTTCGGCTGCATTATTTCCTAGTAACAACATAACAATTTGTAGTGTATTATTAATACAAACCTTTATTTCAATCGAAACCCGTTGAGAAGATCGCAAATAAGTTTTTTGCTTCAGTTCTTTACACAAAAGCTTGAACATTATTTTTGTAATACGGTATCTTTCCTTAAATTGCGTCTCAGTCAGATCTTTTACAGGGTCGAACGATGCTCGAGCCATTGCATTGTTTCTATAAGTGTAATTAAGGTCATCTCTTGATTTAGTTAATTTACTTTACCTCTTTAGCTTATTATTATATAAGATGATTAAATAAAAAACATTTAAAATGAAAACTTTCTTTTATCACCTATATAATATAATAATATCAGTCACATGATGTTACCCTAAATTAAGTAAGTACCTAATAATTATAATTATTAAGCCTCAAGCACACCGTTCAGTACTACACGCCAAAGCCTCTATTGAACGACTGCCTTGTTTGCAAGACTGCAGTTTGGACTGCATAGCAACTGGCGACTTCTTGGGTAAAATATACTTATTTAAATCGCTAACTAAAATAGCTACATTATCGTAATTAGGTCTTAGTCGCAATTTAGCGCTTGATGATAATCTTGTCTTAAGCACAAAATTAATAAGTTGTGGGTGCGTATCCGCTGATATCATACTACTGTACAGCTCAATACCATCAATTAAATTCTTTGAAATATGCTCCTGGCCCGTCATTACGGGTAACAGGGAAATGGCTGTTTTAATATCAAATTTTTCAGTAGCCATTTTTAAAGATTTTTCAATATCAGACTTTTCTACACTACTGGAGTTAGGACACGACAAAGTGATAATCTTATTTAAAATGCAATAATATTGAGTCACCAAATCATTAATGAAAGTTACGTCAGTTGCGTTTATTTCCGATTTTTCAATAAAATATTTAATATGAGACAAAATATCGCCCAATTTTCGATTCAATTCAATTCAACACGAGCTTCCTCGTACTTCTTAACACCTTAAGGCTTAACACGCACAGCGATTAATCGCGAGCGGTTTCAGTCCGAGCTGAAAACGCAAAACGCGTACCAACACACACTGCGGTTGGCGATTAGCTGATTTTTATTTCAGTATCATCATGGATTTCTGGCGAGCAGCATGTGTTGTAGCTTTAATACTAAAAAACAGAAAACATAAACCACGTCGTCGCCGCCATAGATTCTGGGTTCATCCACTAACAGATCAAAGACATTTGAAAGGATACTTTTGCAAAATGTACAACGACGTGCGACAGCATCCCGATAAGTTTTTTAATTACTACCGAATGTCGATTGGTACTTTTGATAAATTGTTACAAATTGTGGGTCCGTATCTACGACATAAAGACACTTCATACCGTAATGCAATTTCACCTGAAGAGCGGCTTTCAGTTACGTTAAGGTAAGGAAACAATTTAAATATTGAGAAAGCCTTTATTACAATTATTATTCAAACCAATGAACAGGACAAATTAAAAAGTAATAAGTAATATAAAAATGAACAATAATTTAGCATTGTTTTTTAATTAATTTCGGCACAGTCTTCGTCTTCTATTAATTGGTTTCCAAATTGTGTAAGGCAGCGTTCCCACTACGCCGGACCGGCAGATCTGCCGAAAACCGGACACCGGACAGAGTGTTCACATTACATCGGATCCCGGAAGAAATTCAGACAGTCCTCAGTTGAATTTGGACCTGCGCGCACAATGGACGACGAAATTGTTGTGTTGTGGTGGTATCTTAATAGAAGGCAAAATAAAAGAAAACATTGGGTACACCCTATTTTACGGGAAAGATTTTCACTTGGAACATTTGAAACATTAATGGGTGAACTTAGAAGAGACGAATCAAAGTTCTTCAATTATTTTCGAATGACAGCAACCACTTTTGACGATTTACTGGGACGACTAGACATAAGAGTACGAGATACAAGTTTCAGAGAATGTATTTGCCCAGAACAAAGATTAGCCATATGTCTAAGGTAAGATTATTTTATGCACTAGATTGCGTAATAATAGTTTTGACGTAGGTACCTACTTAAGACTGTATGAATGAATGAATGTTTGCTATGTATGTTTGTTTCATGAATGTGAATATATATAATGTGTGTGTGTGGGAGGGTGTATGTATTTGATAATCATTATGAATTAAAAATGCAAACAATTTATTTAAGTATTTATTTGTACTCAAACTTAAATCCCTTCAAAATCTAAGTAATCTGAGTCTTGGGAATGTATGGAATGATTACTAAATGCTGATGGCGAAGCTGGAATCGGATTCGATGTCTGAGATGAAGTTGATGGTATAGATGTTGTTGCCTGTTGATTGCTACTATTATATTGTTGATCTTGCGTAGGTATTGGCTGTTGATTGACGCTATTATGTGTGTAGTATCCAGAATACTGATCTGGTCCGGTCATCTGATTATATGAATCACGCCAATGTCCGTAATTTGGTCTCTCATAATTCCTACTTTTAATTTTTTGCAACATTGTCATGACGCTAGCTTGAAATTCTAAAGTCTCTTCGATAGTTAAAGTGTTCAAGATTGGTATAATGCCTTTGAAGAAAGATAGATGATGGTTTTCATTTTCTGGGTTTATTCTGGAGTCCAAAAACTTTACCATCCTGTCATTTACCTCTTTATTATCAATTTTTCTTTTATCTTTAATTAAAGGTGAACGAAAATCTGATTCCATGCCTACTTCAGTCTCGGTTCTTGCTTTTTTTGAAACTGACTCATGTGGTGGTCGAGGTTCGGAGACTTTTTTCAAAAACATTAATTGCTCGTGATATAAATAATTTCGTGTCTTTTTGGCCGAAGATCCAGATTTAGACTCATCTTTTTGTTTCTTTACAGTCTTAAGCCACGAATCTCGTATATTATTCCATTTAGTTGAAACCTGTTTTCCTGAAATCAATAAAAAAATATCATAAAACAATACAATTTGTTTCTTGGTGACGTATAAAGTAATAATGTATTAACAAAAAATACTTTTTTTTTCAGATATTTAGCTTCAGGATGTTCATTCAAAGAAATACATTACTCATACAGAGTAGGCGTTTCGACAATAAGTAAACTAATAAAAGAAATGACCCACGTCATTTGGGAAAACCTAAAGACAGATTTCCTTAAGCTGCCTGATACTGAGAGAGAATGGGAGGACATCGCTTCAGGATTCGAAAGAAAAGCCAACTTTCCTCACTGTCTTGGAGCAGTAGATGGCAAACATATCAGAATTTTGAAACCAGCCAAGAGTGGTTCTATGTTCTTTAATTACAAGGAGTATTATTCTTTTGTATTAATGGCAGTTGTCGATTCAGTGTTCACGCCAGTACAAATTATTAGTTCATAAGTTGACAATAGATGGCACTGTACCCGAGTGCCTCGCGGTATGGTTTTGCCTTGCATAGATCATTAATGTCCATATTAGTATATCAGTTACCATAGATCATTAATAGATGGCGCTGTAGCCAAATACATCGCGATATGGTTTTACTTACTGTAGATCATAAGGACTTTTGAGGTTGAGTGCATAATAAACCAGCTTAGAACAGAACCCTTTTTGGTTTCATTTATTTTCCAACACTTTCGGGTTCACAAATAGTTAGTTCAGATACCACAATCATCTGCGGTATTGTACATGGTCCCACGAGACCGAATATTTTTCCTGCGGATCCAGTAGTTGGACCGCCCCCCCACACCACCGTACTCGCAGTGGATCGCTGCGGCAAGGTACGGGTTCCAGTTCACGAAGACGCCGGCAGAGGGCGCCACCAGTGCAACCAGAAAAAGCAGTTCAACCATCACCAAGAGACGCCAGCAGAGGGCGCCTCCTCCACTAGTTCAACCAGCATCGAGAGCTGCCAGCAGAGGGCGCTCCGATCACCAGTACAACTTTCGTTCAATAGTTCAGTGAGTGAAAACAGTGCAACCGTGAGTACATTCATTAATTTGGTTCAGTGTGCAGTTAAAGTAATTTGAACCTTATTTCAAGCAATAAATTAACTTAGCTATCGAACATACAAGAACAAATTATTAGAAGATTTTGAACTTTATTTCTATGGACAATTTTAACTTAGAAGATTATCGAAGCAGTTTGGGACTTAGAAAATTTTAAGATCAATATTTTTACACTTAGAATAATTTGCATGATAATTTTAAGGACTTAGAATAGTTTGCAAAAAAACGACGGAACGGGGAATCCACGCCCGATTTCCGCCAGAATTTTACAAGTTTAAAAGACTTGTAAAATTTTCAACATTTTGTTGTTCATCAACTTAGTTTTTTTTCGCAAACTTTGTTTTAATTTTTGTTTGTTTACATTGTGTTTACATGGTTTATAATAAAATTTGAAATCAATTTTAAGTGATTTTAAAGGATTCTAGCAGCATAATTGTTAAACTTTAAATTTGTTTTAATTGAGTTTACTATCGTTTTAACATGGACAAATTAATTAATATTTTAAAAGATTTACAAAAGGTAATCCAGAAGGGTTATACTAACTTTAAGAAAACTCCGAAAGAGCGTTTAATAGTTGAATTTATAGAAACTAGACAAACTATGTTAGAAAAAGATTGGAATAAATTTCAAGACACGAAGGCGAAACTTTATGAGACTTATACCTTGGAAGAAATTACTAAGGGAATAGATATTGAAAGTTTGTATGATCAGACGGAAGAAGTATACATAGCCTTCAGTTGCTCATTAAAAATGACTCTCAATAAGATTCGCATTCGCGTTGATGTAACAGAACAACAGAGCAGTAGCTTTTCTGATAAGGCAGCCAAGTCCACAAGCAATTCATTGGTTAAATTACCGAAAATCGCTATTCCAATATTTTCTGGTAAATATAATGAATGGACAACTTTCCGTGATCTGTTCATCAGTCTCGTACACAAAAATGAATCGCTTGACAATGTACAAAAGTTACATTATTTAAAAGGCCACCTTACCGGAGAAGCTGAACAGCTTATAAGACACACGCCTATTACCGATGCCAATTATACTTTATGTTGGTCGCAATTAGAAAAGCGTTATGATAATAAAAAATATTTGTCAAGTTGCATACTCAAAAGGTTGTTTGGCCAAAAACGTATGCATACAGAGTCAGCTAGTGCATTAAAAGATTTATTAGATACTACAACAGATTGTCTAAGTGCTCTTAAAAACCTTAATATTGATGTGTCTACATGGGATGTGATTATCATTCACATTGTTACATTCAAATTGGATATCGAAACACGCAAGCAGTGGGAGTTGACCACCGGCACCAGCGACTCCAATAACGACTTGCCAACTTTTGCTCAATTTAAAGTTTTTATGGAAAATCGCTTCCGTGCGCTAGAGTTTATCGAACCGAAACGGCCGACAAACCAAAATAATCATAATTATTCCTATAATCAAAATCATAACCCCAGAGCAATGTTAGCCACTAAATCGAGTTCAAGTATTCGTTGTGAATATTGTTCCGAGTCACATAAACTTTGTTTTTGCAAGAAATTTTCAAAACAGTCCATCGAGAGCAGACGCAATTTTGTACTAAAGAATAAAATTTGCTTCAATTGTCTAGGCGGTAACCACACAGTATATGACTGCAAAAAACTTACCTCTTGCAGAGTGTGCCATAAGCGCCACCATTCCTTGTTGCATCCACCGGAAATCTCCGACAATAAAGAACAGGAAAATATTGATAGCAATAGTAATAATTCTGCTACCGCTAATCCAATAGTTTCTTGTTTGTCTACGGGCAACATTCCCAATCCTAGACAGGTTTTATTAGCCACTGCACTAATAAAAGCCGAGTCAAGATCGGGTGACTTGCAAATGGTCCGCGCTTTGCTCGACCAGGGCTCACAAGCGTGCTTCATCACAGAATCTACAGTTCAATTGCTTCGTCTAAAAAAGATTCCTATTAAAGGAATCGTGTCGGGATTAGGTTCGGATAAGTCCACAGTAGCGCGTTATATGGTTAACTTTGCGATACAATCTAGAGTAGATCGCGAGTTCAATCACCAAATTAACGCTTATGTATTAAATAAGATCACTTCGTACTTACCTGAACGAAGCGTTAACAGTGCTACTCTTGATTGGGTAGACGTACATCGTTTGAGTTTGGCTGATCCAGAGTTTAGTAAACCGAACAAGATTGACATCTTGTTAGGAGCAGATACTTTCAGTAGTATAATGAAAGAAGGTGTAATGAAAAGTCCGTCGGGTACTCTGATGGCACAGAACACTGCCTTTGGGTGGATTCTCTCAGGAACGATTGAGCCTGTAAACAGTAAGGGTTCATATAAAGCAAGAGAGAGCATAAGCGTCATGCACACACAGGTCAATGAAGATGATATGTTACGTAAGTTCTGGGAGATCGAAGAACAAATTAGTTCAAATAAAATACTTACACCCGAAGAACAAAGATGCGAAGAACTATACAGTGCAACTACTAAGAGAGACGATGATGGCAGATATGTAGTTAAGCTACCATTTCGAGACGAAGAACCTGCTTGTCAAGGTGGAAACTCTCGTAGAATAGCTGAAAATAGATTTAAATCATTAGAAAGAAGATTAGGTAAAGATAAACAGTTAAAGAAAAGTTACACAGACGTAATAAAGGAATATTTACAATTAGGACATATGAGAGAAATAAAGGACAATGATAATTTAAAGGAAAAAACTGTTTACCTGCCACATCACGCAGTCATCAGAAACGATAAATCCACCACACGGGTCAGAGTTGTCTTCAATGCGTCGGAGAAAAATAGTAAAGGCATATCTCTAAACGATACGCTGATGGTCGGACCTACACTGCAGCCTGATTTAAGACACACTGTGTTACGATGGAGAGTCTACGAAATTGGGATTGTTGCGGACATAATTAAAATGTACCGTCAGGTCAAAATTGCCGAAGAAGATGCTAGGTTCCAAAGAATACTATGGCGTGATAGTCCTGATAAAGAAATAAAGGATTACGAACTTATGACAATAACATTCGGAACGGCTTCGGCACCTTATCAAGCTGTCAGGACACTGCAGCAGATTGCATATGATGAAGGAAAGAGTTACGATCTTGCTGCAGATAAAGTGCTAACCAGTTTTTACATGGATGACTTAATGACAGGGTGTAGTAATGTAGAAGAAGGAAAAATACTATATAAACAAATATCAGAGTTATTAGGAAAGGGTGGATTTAAATTACAGAAGTGGAACAGTAATAATCAGGAAATAATAGATATAATAAAGAAAACAGAAGAGGACACAATGAAAGTACAAACTAGGACACAGGAAAGGGTAGATGAGGTCAATAAACATGAAAATGAGTACGAAGAAAATATAGAACAAAGGACAAGTAAGGAAGAAAAGGACAAAATAAATACTAAGGAGGATATATTAAATAAAGAAATAAACATAAAATTAGACAACACAATTAAAATTCTAGGACTTACCTGGAAACGAAGTGAAGACATCTTTCAGTACGCGGTGAATCTCCCTCCGCCGATGACTGCACCTGTAACTAAAAGGTTGATTATATCAGATATAGCGCGACTCTTCGATCCACTGGGCTGGTTAGCACCTAGTGTAGTCTTGGCTAAAATATTCATCCAGAAGTTATGGCTTGCGGGCGTTGGTTGGGACGACGATCTAGCTACAGAATTAATAGACGAATGGAATACTTACCGCCAGGAATTATTGCTACTTACCGGGGTAAAGATACCTCGTTGGATAGGTACAAGCCCAGGCGATAATCTGGAACTTCATGGGTTTTGCGATGCTGCCAAGGTGGCTTACTCAGCAGTTGTGTACCTACGAATAACTGATGCCTCAGGGAAAGTAAAAGTTGCTTTGTTGGTTGCGAAAACGAGAGTTGCGCCAATCAAACAAGTTAGTATCCCACGCCTGAAATTGTGTGGAGCAGTTTTGCTAGCTCAATTGTTATCTGAAACGGCAGAAGTTTTGAATATCTCGAGAAGCAACATAAGGGCATGGACGGATTCTACGATCGTCTTAGCGTGGCTAAATAGTCACCCTAGTAAGTGGAAAACTTTTGTGGCTAACAGGACCTCAACTATTCTAAATTTGATAGGATCGCCACAATGGTTTCATGTTTCCACCAACGAAAATCCTGCGGATTGTGCTTCGAGAGGACTTTTACCCAGCTTATTCGTTGATCATGAATTATGGTTTTCCGGACCATCATTTCTAAAGGACAAGGATATAACCTACAAAAGACCAAACAATTTAAACGTTGATCTGGAAGCATCCGCAAGAGTACACCTAGTAACAGTTCCTGAAGAATCAGATGATTCAATTTTCAAGAAATTTTCTTCACTGCAAAAATTACTAAGAGTTATTGCATATTGTCGTAGATTTTTAAAGAACAACAGTACAAAAAGGACAAAATATTTACAAAAGCATGAAATTGAATCTGCGTTAGAATGTTGCATTAAAAAGACACAAAAAGAACTATTTACATTAGAATATACACAGTTACTGGACAAAGGTTATTTACAGAAAAAATCAAGTAAGCTAATATCACTTAGCCCTTTTATTGACAATATAGGTATTATGCGAGTTCGAGGTAGAATTGAAAAGTCACAGATTGACGAACAAACCAAACACCCTATATTACAACCAAATTCTAGTCATCTTACTTACCTGATTATAGCAGACGCTCACATTAAAACCCTACACGGAGGTCCGCTGCTGATGACTAACTATCTAAGAACAGCCTATTGGATTATTAGCGCTAGAAATTTAATCAAGAAGCATGTTCGTCGCTGCGTAACCTGTGTAAGACATTCTGCCTGCACGAAAAATCAACTGATGGGTTCGCTGCCATCAAGTCGTTGCTCTCCAACGAGAGCATTTATGCACAGCGGCGTTGACTATGCGGGTCCCATCAATATAAGGACAACCAAAGGTCGCGGACATCACTCTTACAAAGGGTACTTATGCCTGTTTGTTTGCATGTCCACGCGTGCAATTCACCTTGAAGTGGTGAGTGATATGACCACTCAAGCATTCTTGGCCGCCTTTCGACGTTTTGTGTCCAGACGTGGTCACTGCGCTAAGCTCTGGAGCGATAATGGAACAACCTTTGTAGGCGCATCTAGAGAGTTGCAGCAATTGTCATCCATTCAGTCGTCAGTAGCAGAACATCTGGAAGCCAACGGAACTGAATGTCATTTCATTCCTCCCCATAGCCCCAACTTTGGCGGACTTTGGGAGGCAGGGGTGAAATCGACGAAATTTCACCTTAAGCTGTCATAGGTGACAGTACACTCACCTATGAGGAAATGAGTACACTCCTTTGTCAAGTAGAGGCCTGCTTGAACTCGCGTCCTATGAGTGTTATCTACTCCGAGGATCCAGCCGAGCCTCTTCCGTTAACTCCCGCACATTTTTTAATCGGAGAACCTTTAGTACAAGTACCAGACTACAGTTATGAAAACTCTAACGTCAATACCTTGACTCGATGGCAATTTGTTCAGAGGATGGTGCAGTCGTTTTGGAGACGATGGTCTCAGGAGTACCTTGCTACTCTCATGAACAGATACAAGTGGTCATCTCAAGTGCCTGAACCAAAAATAGGGGATATAGTAGTAATTAAAGAGGATGACTTGCCGCCAAGTCGTTGGTTATTAGGTCGAGTCGAGCAAAAACACCCAGGTGATGATAACATAACCCGTGTAGTCACATTGCACACGAAATCATCTACTTTTAAAAGACCGACATCAAAATTATGTATACTGCCTGTTGCAGACTCAGATCAATGAAATCGTTATACATTTTATATTTTAATCATAGTTGTTTTATTATTTAGTTTTTAAGGATATTGTTTTGTTTCTACACTGTTTAAATTTAAGTTTTTATGGCTCATTGTTAAAATTTTAGAGTTTTATATTTACATCTGTTACGATTTACACTTGTTAAAATTTATATTTTTACCATATTTTCGACACAAAATTCTTGTAATTTACGAAATTTTGCCGTTTTTAAGAATGAAATTTTGTTTTTACTTAAGTTTAGTCCAAATTTTATCAGACTTTTTCTCTGTTGATTTAATGTTTAAGAAGGACATTCCTTCAATAATGTCCTTGGCGGGCGGCATGTTCACGCCAGTACAAATTATTAGTTCATAAGTTGACAATAGATGGCACTGTACCCGAGTGCCTCGCGGTATGGTTTTGCCTTGCATAGATCATTAATGTCCATATTAGTATATCAGTTACCATAGATCATTAATAGATGGCGCTGTAGCCAAATACATCGCGATATGGTTTTACTTACTGTAGATCATAAGGACTTTTGAGGTTGAGTGCATAATAAACCAGCTTAGAACAGAACCCTTTTTGGTTTCATTTATTTTCCAACACTTTCGGGTTCACAAATAGTTAGTTCAGATACCACAATCATCTGCGGTATTGTACACAGAGTACCGATTTATTTTTATTAGTGTGGGCTCATATGGCAAGGAATGCGATTCTACTATATTAAAGGATAGTACATTTTGGCAAAAGATCAATGATGGTACTTTAAATGTACCAAAGCCTAGACCGCTTCATGAAAACTTGCACGAAGAATTACCGTTTATACTTGTTGGCGATGAAGGCTTTGCTTTAACACCTAATCTCCTACGTCCATATGGAGGTACACATTTGAATACTGATAAAAAGATTTTTAACTACAGACTAAGTCGAGCAAGAAGGTATGTTGAGTGCGCTTTTGGTATTCTGGCAAATAAGTGGCGAATAATCCATCGAGCTATAGATCTCAACGTAGACACAGCAATTCAAGTAATTAAAGCTTGTGCAGTCTTACATAATTTTGTAAGAGAAAAAGATGGTATAAATTTTGAAAGTTACCAAAATATAGAACATAGACAAGAACAAGAAACTACACCCATGAATCGAAATGGGTCGAGTCGAGGTGGCCCTAATGCCAACGCTATACGGACATCATTTACTAATTATTTTGTTTCGGATATTGGTTCCGTTCCGTGGCAGGCAGCAGCTATAAAATAAAATTTATCAATGCATTTACATTTTATCAATAAAACATTAAAAACTCACCGTACTGTTTTCTTTCTTTTTCATCCAGTTCATCGAAGTTTGGTTTCAGTATTAAACATACTTCACGCCATGCTGCTAACTTTAAGTTTTTGTCTTTATAGACGTCTTCGGTCTTATCCCACAGAACAGGTCTCTCTTGGACAAGCGTAATTAAAGTTTCTGCTTGAATATCCATGCTAAACGTCTACTTTTACCAGAACATGCGAGCCGAATGACGTGAGTGGAACACGGGCGGGGCGAGGGGAGCACGAGCGGGGCGAGCGGGGGACAGATACCGGCACAAACTCGTTCACATTACTCCGGGCCCGGTCGTTCTACCGGCAATTCGTAGTGACAAAACGTTCGGTAGAAATGCCGGGCTCGGCAAAAATGCCGGACCCGGGATAATGTGAATAGCTTCATATAAATTGTACAGCCACTAGCTCTTCCGGCAGATTTACCGGCGCGGCAGATCTGCCGGTCCGGCGTAGTGGGAACGCTGCCTAAGATAATTGGTAGTTGCACGGGCTGGTCTTAAAATTTGTTGGTCGATGATTTGCACCTGATTTTGTGGCATTGGTAAAGGCGGCGCTAGCACAGTTGACGTTGATGGCTGGGGAGATGGACTTGGTGGAGGCAGTGTTGCTGATGGTGATTGTATTGAATATATTGTATCCATAGATGAAGACTGCGGAGAATACTGATATTCATAGGTGCTTTGTGGCTGGGTATATGTTTGATGATACAATGGTGAATTACATATTTTTTGTCCTCGAAATTGAGGTGGTTGATTAAAAACGTATTGCGATGTTTGTGGAGATAAATGAGAACGTGCTTTTTTTAAGACATTAAGGATTTCAATTTTCGCATAATGCTTTTGGTCTTCATTCAGTTTACGTAACATGGGAATTAACATCAGCGCAAAGTTTCTTTCTTCGTCGTCGTCATTCTGTACTTGTTTGTCTTTTAATATGCCAAGTAATTGTTTTTCATATTCTGTTGAATTGTTATTTCGAGAACAGTTCTTCTTTCGCAGTGATGTTCCATTGTTATTAGTCGGTTGTGAATTCTGAGCTGGAGCAGACAATGTATTATCCTGAGTGGAATCCTGAATAGATTCCTGAGTAGAAACATTACTACTAGTTTCTCGTTTCTGCATAGAAGGAATCAGGAAAAGCATTGAATCGAAATGGACATATTTCTTTTTCTTTGGAAGAGCAGCTTGTCCAGATTTGCCTTGTTGTGCTGCCAATTCCTTAGCGAAACAATCTTTCATGTTTTTCCATTTTTTTTGTATTGAGTTCCCTGAAACCAAATAAACAAAATCATTATCTTGTTCACAGGTACCTTGCTACGGGAAATAGTATAAAATCGTTGTACTTTGAATACTTGATTGGAGCTACGACTATCAGTGAAATTATTTATCATACGTGCAAGCAGTTGTGGTTATATTTGCAGCCTATTTATTTAAAAGAAATGAGAAGCGAAGACTGGTTAAACTCAGCACGAGAATTTTTTGAACAAACACACTTTCCAAATTGTGTCGGTGCGATTGACGGCAAGCACATACGGATCGAAAGACCCGATTATACCGGCTCAGAATCATTTAATTATAAAAAGTTTTATTCGATTATTTTGCTTGCGATTGCTGATGCCAACTATAGCTTTGTAGCAATTGATGTGGGCGCATATGGCTCCAACAGTGACGCCAGCGTATTCCGAAACTCAAATTTTGGCAAAAGACTTATAGCAAACCAACTGGATTTACCAGCATGCTCAATAATATCAAATTATAATGAAGGATCTCAAATGCCATTTGTATTTGTTGGGGATGAAGCTTTCCCACTTTTAAAACATTTGATGAGACCATATCCGAGCAGAAACTTATCAGTGAAAGAAAAGATTTATAACTACCGACTTTCGTATGCCAGAAGAACAGTTGAATGTACATTTGGCATTATGGCGAATAAATGGCGAATTTTTCACAGACCGTTAGATACAAAACTTGAATTATGCGATTTCATAGTAAAAGCATGCTGTGTATTGCACAACTTCGTACGAAAATACGATGGTAAGGAATTACCAGAAAATTTGTGCACATGGGAACATTCGGAACTACACCCAATCAGGGGGCCAAGTCTGCTAATTGAAATAAAATGACACCGTTCTGCGATCAAGACGCGACCTCATTACGTTTGTTACTAATTGGGTATTCTGCTAAAAAAATTATGACTGGATTAATGGTCGTCGTTGAATCGTAATGTCGTCGTAATGATGGTGTTGCCCACTAAAATCTACCATGAGGATAGATGTCACAGTGTAAAATAATAGCACTCTCATATAAATTCCATTTCAAGTAAAAAAACCGGTATTCAATCGAAATTTTTGTTTTTACGACTTATTTGGATAATTAATGGTCAAATGTATTTAAAGTTTCTTAAAATCATTAGATACAACAAAATGTGACGTACTGTATTACGAATCAGTTAATATTGCACTCAAATATTTAAATTATTAGAATTATCTAATAAGAACTTTGTAGAACGGAACGTTATTTATGTTAAGTGGTTGTCATGACGACAAATATTTGTTTGTGTTCCAAAGAGTAGAGTCATATAAGGGAAAGTCCACTAGTGCCTCTGGAAATCGATGCGGAACTACTAACATGAAATTATAATAGTTGAAAATGTATTGTTTTGTTTCTTTATTATATTTTTTGACTTTTTTGTGATATTCTTTATTTGTAACAAAGTATTAATGAAAAAGAATAAATCAAAACAAAACAAATATGTTAATTTGGCTAGGTTTGATTGAACTCGGTATTCATCCAACGATAGTAGTGAGTGTCATATATAGAGTGGTGGTGTGGTAATCGAATCGAATCGAATTAGGTCATCGAATTTTACAATTATATTATTGTAATTCGCACCAAGGCCTTTTTCAAAAAAAATTTCGTTTGCATCATTGTAAAATAATGTTGTTTTTAAATACTTTATCTACACCCATGCTATAAATCCTTAAAAAAGGTTTTGAAACAGTTAGATTATAGCCAATATTAAAACAGCCAGTGTCATAAAACCACAATATCCGAGCGAGGGTGACAGTGGGTGCTCCCCGCGCCCACTCCCGAACGATACTTTATGAAATTCAGTATAACATTAAAACACTCGTTATGATTCAGATAATTTCATAATGGACGCGCGCGTGACGGGCGCAACCAACCCTTGCTCGGATATTAAGCAACCGTTTCAAAACCCTTTATAGAGGATACTTGACAAGGCGCCGCCGGCTACACGCGTGGTATTTACTGTGATCCATCGTCATAGAGTAAATTTTAACCATGGAAAGTAATTTTTACGGAATATTCAATATTTTACTTTCCATGGTTAAAATTTACTCTATGGCGATGGATCACGGTAAATACCACGCGTGTAGCCGGCGCCTAAGGGTTAAAGAAAAAGATAAAGTCTTGTATGCAACTCTACATATTTAGGTATTAAAACATTCGGGTGATAAGCCCATATGTTTTAATAGCCCTCATTATACTACAGTAATTGCATAAATTACTATTATCTACACCCATGCTTTAAATCCTCTGTAAGGGGTCCTGAAACAGTTAGCTTACTGCCATCATTACAGAATCCCGAGCGAAAGCTGGTCTTGCAGCGCCGCGCGCCCACGCGCGAACGTTGCATTATGAAATTCAGTAGAACATTATAACACTCTTGCGGAAGACATAATGACGAGGAGGGAGAGGAAAGTCAAAGTCAAAATCTTTATAGGGGATACATATCATGGGTTTAGATAAATATCATGGGTGTTTTTAATCCATATCTATTAAAATATTGTTTGTTTCCCTAATGAAAATAAGAAAAAATAAAAAAATTGGTGTAGATAAAGTCTTGTATGCAACTGTACATAATTAGGTATTAAAACACTCATGTGGTACTATTATCACATTCGTGTTTTAATACCCCTCGTTATAGTACAGTTGCATAAATAGCTATTATAGCCAAATTAGAACACGATTTTTAATGTCTGTACTGTCTTCTTAAATATTAGATTATTTTGATTTTTTATAAGTCCGCTATGGTTGCTTGCCACCCGTACTTAATAATAAGGTATATACTTTATTTCTGGGTAATTGTACTTTATACTTTATGAGGAAAATAAAGTACGCGAAAATACTCACATGGTTTGTTTAAATATTGCCAAAAGTAATAAAAGGTAAGTATGTTTTTAAAGTTAAAAATAAATAATACTTTATTTCCATATAAGGTACTTTTTTCTACCTTTAGCAACCAATATACTTTATTAGTCCAAAAAAAGGTGGCAACCCTAGTCCGGTCTGGGTCTGACTGCAGAGACATTTTAGCAAACTTAAAGATTTTGTTGTGAAAGTTGATGGCTAAGATACAGAGATGGCGCTACTTGCGCGTTGTTCTATAATGTAAGTGTGGTGTGCCCCTGTCTGTTGTGTGAACTTGTGTGTGGTCTGTCGTTCAGCGAGTTTTAATTAAAGAATTTTATCTAATAACTAAATAAATAAACCCAGAAACTACAGAAATATATGATCTATCACATAAAATCATTCTTTAACCGTCAGGTTAAGTATTGTACATTCGGTGATGAAATGTTGTAAGAATTCATATCTACAAACCAATACAATACAACAAATCATACAAAGACGTTTTACCTACCTTTACGAGTAAGTAAATTACCTAGTAAATCCCTGAACCTGACTCTCCGACCAAATACTACCCTTAGACTATTATAATTTAAGTTATTACCTTCTATACACATAGTGGACTTTAAACATTGAGGCACTTACCTATACTATGCTTATACTATAGTATATGGACCCACCAATCCGCATTGGGCCCGTGTGGAGAATCTGCTAAAAATAGCTTCTAAGTGCTTACTATGCGAGTCATTGTCTGTACTTGCTACTAAAATATCGTCAATGTAGCAAAAAAAATGTTCGTTCATGTTGTTGACTGTACCATCACTATTTTTAATTTCTAAACCTTGTAACACCGAATGGTTCATAAACCTTTGGAATGTTTGGGCTGCATTGCGCAGGCCAAACGACATTCGTGGGAATTCAAAAAGTCCGAACGGCGTAATGATAGCGGTTTTTTCGATATCTTCAGGGCTGACCCTAACGTTAAAATATGCTCTATTTAAATCTATTTTAGAAAACACCTTTTTATCCGCGGTAATATGTGTGAAATCTTGTACGCGAGGAATCGGATATCTATCTGGCTTAGTTATTTTGTTAAGTGCGCGATAATCGCCACACGGCCGTAATTGTCCGTCCTTTTTAGGCACGACGTGTAAAGGGCTTGCCCAAGCGCCTTTAGATGGCCTACATATACCAAGTTCCTGCATAGTCCTAAATTCCTCAAAAACTTTTTTGTACCGATCGGGTGGCAAGGGTCGAGCTTTAGCGTAGACGGGTGGTCCCTTTGTTTCGATGTGATGGAAAATCGAATGAGGCGGGTTTTCTCTAAAACATGACGGTTTCAATATGTCAGGAAATTTATTTAGTTGGCTAGAATAAGGGTGATTTTGATCTATCATCCCTAATGATGAGTCATTCCAGCTTATGATTTCGGCTATAGTACTTAAATTCGTAGTTTGATCGATCAACTTACGCTTACTTAAATCTATTATTAGCTTATGCTGAATTAAAAAATCGGCACCAATAATAGGTTGCTTAACGTCGGCAATAATGAATGTCCACTTATAAGGTCGACGTAATTTTAAATTTAATGTTAATGTTTTTGTGCCAAAAGTTTTAATAATGGAACCATTAGCCGCGTATAATACGTAAGAACTAGCACTTTGACTTTTTGGTACTAACCTCACTGGTAAAACCGATACGTTAGCGCCGGTATCGATCAAGAAACGAAGACCTGTCTCGACGTCTCTTACTATGAGGCGGTTGTTTTCCGCGAGGGTGCAGGAGTCCGCCGCTGCCTGCACTCTTGTTAGTTTTCCGGTGCTGGGGTGGCCGGTGTCGCCTTCCAGTTGCAGGGTTGGATGCATCTGTTTGATTTTTCTCCAAACTTATAGTGGTATCTGCATATCCACTTCCGTTCATTAGGAGTATCATCTCTAGGCGTTCTAGGGCGAGACTTGCTTCTTGAGCGTTGGTAGCGGTTTCTTGAGTTATAAGTCTCCAAACGTGATAACCGTGAGTTAATTTTTGCAATCTCTCCTGTAACTTTCTCTAAAACATTTTCTCCTTTATGTTGAGTTTTAACTTCAGAAATGCTTCCACTTGTTGTTTCCATTATTTTGTCCGCCACTGTGGCTAGTCTGTCTAGCTCTTTTACTTCCGTAACTGCGAGCACGGCTTGCACTGAAGTAGGAAGGTGGCTCTGCCACAGTATTTGTAAGGTTGAATCTGGAACTCTATCCCTAGCCAACTCGCGCATGCGACGAAGTAATTGCGAAGGCTTTTGCTCACCTAAATCCATTTCGCTGATAAGTTTTTTAATTTTTCGATGTTCGGATTCCTCAAAAATGTCAAGCAATCTAGCCTTTAGGCAGTTGTACTTGTTAGTTGCAGGAGGGTTAATGAGAATGTCAGTTACTTGCGAAATAATTTCTTTTTCCAATTTAGTTACTATCATGTTATATTTCTGTACATCG
Source organism: Agriphila geniculea (assembly GCA_943789525.1). Classification (NCBI taxonomy): domain Eukaryota; kingdom Metazoa; phylum Arthropoda; class Insecta; order Lepidoptera; family Crambidae; genus Agriphila; species Agriphila geniculea. The sequence goes on along the minus strand of OX038886.1, from coordinate 5,982,408 downwards.
CTCAATTTTTGAGGTGATAAAATTGCTTCTGTCTGGATGAACCAGACGCGTGGCTGATCTCGCCAAAAAGTCGGTATTCTAGCTGCAACCGACAACTGTGCCATTTCGTTGATTGGCTGACCTGACGTTCCAGGAGGAACAACTGGAGGATTCGCTTCTGTAGGATTCGCTTCTGGAGGATCTGACATCGTGTCGTTAACCCTGCGTCGGCACTCAGGGGAGTTAATCGGTTCCTTGTATGTAAAAAAATGGAACACGTGTAAGCGAGTCACTTTGCGCCGCACTAGCAAAAAAAAACGATAGTTCAGTTCAGTTCAAGCACACGCAAAAAAAAATGTTCACTGGGTCACCACTTTACCGTCTATAAATAAGTTTGGTCTATAGGGTTGTCACTCCACTATATGTGCGGTAATCAGAAGGGTGCTTGAATGATAGATTAATATAAACTGAATATATTTATTTAAACACGATAGATAGGTATGAGTTAATTAATACTAGTTAACAAGTACAAGGGACGCGGGCCACGGGAAGACTGGCTCGCTGCGCGCAGGCAGCTACGAGGCGATCGCTCCCTATGACGTAATCAATAAGTAAGCACTTAATACAATCAATGTCGCTACAGTACTTCCCCTGCTAATTTTTGAAAAAAAAATGTGTAGTTACATATAAATTATACAAAAATAAATGAATTAAAAAGAAACTAAGTCTGTAAAAGTTTATTTGAGTCAACCCTAACTCTTATAACTACTTATCAAGTTACGTTCAAAATAAAACAATGAACTAAGGTACTTATGGCGGCTTGGGGAACATACAATGACGTATTCAGCTGAAAATGACGCTATGCATGGCGTGTGGAATGTACTCATTGAGTACGTACTGCGTACAAAATAAGCTTTGTTTACACAATATTTAACAAAACTAATGATCTATGCATAAATGAATGAAGTGAGTACCTATTTACTTAAATATAAAAAGAAAATTACATAATTTTACACTTTGTCTTATTGAATACTAAATAATACTTGTCTTATTACTAAAGAATAAACAACAAAAATACATTTAACAGAATATGTGCTAAAGTTGGAATCGAATCGGTTTCTTTATAAGCCTACCACTTCGAGTGGTACAAGTAACAATCGGTTCGCTACTTTTTTCTTTAGCACTGCTTTGCGGTACGACATTATCATGACAAACAGAATTATCCTTATCATAAGCTGGGATGCACTGATCATTAAGAATGTAGGCCGGTTTGAGTCGATCTATCGAAATATTAACACTTTTTCCTGATATTTCAATACTAAAATACTTTTTATATCTTTTAATAACTCTAAATGGGCCTTGATACGGCGGTTGTAAAGATCTCCTTACCATGTCATTCCTAACGAATACATGCGTACAATTTGTTAAATCGCGATGCACAAATAAAGTGCGAGAATCTCTGTGCTCTTGTGGCTTGGGCCTAAGTTTCTGTATAGTATCTCTTAAGTTTTTCACGTAATCTTGAGAACTGCAATCCGATAATCTAGAATTATTATAAAAATCGCCTGGTAATCTAATTGTTTGTCCATATAAAAACTCTGATGCACTTACATTAGTTTCGTGCCGCGGTGCTACTCGTAAACCATATAAAACTGTTGGCAATTCGTTAATCCATGAATTGGACTCTAGCAATCGTGCCATAAGGGCTGATTTCAAACTACGGTGCCATCTTTCAATTGCTCCATTGCTTTGGGGATGGTAGGGAGTAGTTCTTAATTTTTCAACGCCTAATACTTTCATGAGTTGTGTAAATAGATTGCTTTCAAATTGTCTGCCCTGGTCTGTCGTTATTCTTATCGGGCAGCCAAATCTACAGAACCACGTCTCATAAACGGCTTTGGCTACGGTTTCCGCGTGTATTTCTTTTGTAGGGACGGCTTCTGCCCATCCGGTCACTCTATCTATCATAGTAACGCAATATCGGAAACCATCCTGTGTTATTGGCAAAGGACCTATTATGTCCAAATTTAGGTGATCTAGTCTGCCGCATGGTTCAAAATGACCTAATTTAGAAATAGTATGACGATTTATTTTCACTTTTTGACATTGAATGCATGTTTTGGCCCAATTACCTACGTCTTTATTCATATGAGGCCAAAAATATCTAAGTGATATTAATCTTTTACTAGCTCGTATTCCAGGATGACTTAAGCTATGTACTATATCGAAAGCGTTTTTCCGGTACATTTTTGGTAAATAAGGCCTAACATTGTTAGTGGATACGTCACAAAATATCTGTTTATCACAACCTGGAAAATAAATCTTTTTTAATCGGGTCTGAGAACGGTTTGTGGGTAACAATAATTCCTTTAATTCCTTATCTACATCCTGTGCCTCGGCGAGTGCCGAATAATCGATGCTTGTTGGACATGTTATTGTTTCTAGTCTGGACAAAGTGTCGGCTACAATATTTTCGTTTCCTGTTACGTACTGGATATTAGTCGTATATTCGCTTATGTACATAAGGTGCCTTATGCGTCGTGGTTCCATCAATGGCTTCAACAGTGTACAGCCAGGACATCAATCCTATAAATACAATTGAAGTTGCTAGTCTGCTCATAGTAACCGCTGAAAAACAGCACACGAGCACAACCAGCAAGGCGTAATTCCTAATGTTCATACTGTCGCTAATCAAAGCATCTTCGATCACTATGACAAACCCTACTATCGCTGCTATGAAAATCTCAAGTCCCATTACCCACGACTGATAAACTGTTTCAATTACCATGGTAATTAACAAGGCTATTGTGGACACTAAATAATGCAACCTGTTAGTGTTGCGCTTTGGTGTGACGTCTGGCATCGTTATATTACAAGCTACAAATATAGGCCTATATTTGCTTACTGCAGTTAACTTATACGGTCTGCCGTCAGCAGTGAAATCACATATGTCTGTACTAAGTCTGCCTTCATATACCAGTTCCGTCGAATCTATGCGTATTATGTTTTTAAAAATTTTTACGGCAGTGACATTGCTAAGATCGATGGCTTTGCCCACTAAAATGGACAGCGCGCACGCGTCTCGCATCTCGGATTGTTTGCACATCAACCGCTCTCTCTTCGACATAACTCCTTTTTGAAGGTCTTTCTTAACCAGACAGTATGATGATTCTTCCGGCTTGTAAGTTTTTGTTGTATTGAATTTTATTTCCACATTGCACATTTTTAGTACACCATTGGTGCAACTACAAAACTTGGTAACTTCGCTACTCAATTCCACACTTTTCAACCCATAATTAATCTTAAGCATAGGCTTGATGTCTGGTGTTGGCTCGTCTACTGGTATGGTCAAGGATTCCCCCTCCTCTTTTACTTGCCGTATATTTCTTATTAAAGGTGGTGTGCTTGCGGCAGCAACGCCGTAATCGACGGTTATCTCCGGATGAGTCTTTAACAAGGAGTTAACGGCGTCCAAAATAAGGTGAGGAATACTCTCTTCAACTTGGGATATGCGTGCTTTGTTTTCAGCGTGTCCCGCTTGTAGTTTCTTCAAGTCTTCGTTGTGATGGTCGTGACTCGCATGTATCTTTGTTATTGCAGCAAGTTCATTTTCAACAATCTTGACTCTGTTCGAGATATCGACCATCACAGTATTTACTTTAGTTATAATTGTCTGGTATAGCGCATCATCCTGTTGGGCTTTCGTTTTTTGAGCTTCAATAGCTTGTTGATTACTTATTACAAGTTGCATTAACGTATCGAAGTTGCTTTTAATCGTTTTCTCAACGTTGACTAATGCGTCCTTAACTTGGCGCTCACTTTGGAAGGCAATCCTTTCCAATTTGCTCACTTTGTCTAACATTGCTGTGTCCAACGGTGTGCTGCTAGCGGCGAACCTCTCATACAACTCCCAGAGCAATGTTCCTGGTTCCATTGGTGCAACACGTCCAATAGTCCATGGGTGATTAACCCTTCCAGTTGTAGAGTTAATGTAGACCAACCTGTTGTAATTGCTGTCGTAACCGTTGGATCCAATGATCAGGTGTTTCTTGCCATCGGTGTATTTACAAGTGCCGCACTTGGTTACCGAGCTTGAGTCACTTATCCAGTAGCAGTTGCTGCCGGTGCCGTAACAGTTGTTATCCGTCACTTGAAATCGTGGTGTTGCACTAGCAATGTCAACAAAAAAGATTGCCACAGCTACTAGCAATGCCGCTGTTGACAACTCTATTTTCTTGCCTTTGCCAGGTTTTTGTTTATTTACGGCTGCAAGTTTGGCAGCTGCTGGCGGTCCGTGAACAACACTCACCCCCTCTACTGGAGTGGCGCCTGGTACTCGTGTAAGTTTACCACCACTCTCAACGTATGTATACGCCTTAGTTCGGTAAATTTTTTCAGGTCCCTTTGCATTGCTGTTATCAACCTTTTGTTTGGGTCGTGCACTTCTCTTTTTTGTATTGGCTGCACTAGCGCCACTGGTCGATTGAGACACTGTGGCAGGCAGTGCGCCTGTTGGGTTCATTTTGTCAATTTATCAAAATACCGTAATTGTTCTCAAGAAGTCTATTAATTGCATAGACTCTTAGCATGCCCGCGGGTTACAGACCAAACTGTCGGCCAAGATTGGTTTTATATGAAGAATCGGTCGATACCAAATCATTGTAGTGTGTGCACTTGCATACTTCTTCATACTGATTCCAACTATCGGCCAACAGTTTGGTCTGTACTCAGTAGTCTGCGGGCATGCTTAACCTAATCTCATTAAAATTTTTATTAATTACTAATTTTTTATTTCAGATACAATATGTGTAATGACATTGCAGAATATAATAAGCAAGTACCTTTTAGAAAAGTTATTACCAAACAAAACTATAGATGTATATTTGCTCCAAGCGACTAAGCAAAACTATGAAGCATTAGCTGTATTGTAAATAAAGGAACACGCTGGAAAAGTGACTGCTGTCTGTACTTTGAAGCTTGTGCTTTAATCATATACTGTATTGGTTTTGATACTATAAAATAAAATATTGACTCTATGTTAACCTGTTTTCATTTTGTCTACTATTACCTACATCAAATCTAGGTCCGTACCCAAGAAAAATAATTTTGAACCATGCATCCAGAGTAGGTAGTATAAAGGTCCAACATTAGGTTTAAGAAGCAAAGTATTTTAGTAGGTATTGTAGTGTAGAGTAGATTGATGATCTACTAATTTGCAAGTTTACAAGTATAAAAAAAAGTCTGGAACAGGTGGTAGGAAAATTTAGGTGATTCAAAAGTACTTAATAAGTTTATTTGAATAAAGCAATTTTTTTTTACTTTGACTATTAGTAGATAAAGTACTTGGGCCATGAATGTTATCATGAAGAAAGATGTTAGGCATTGTATTGGTTACAGTACTTAAATATTACAATAAATATTTAAGAAACACTTTAATATGATAGGTAATAATTATAATATTAACAGCGATTCGAAATTCAAATTAGAATTCTGAGTAAGTAAGTAGATAAAAATGTTCACTTATAGACACCAAGTGTTTACCTACTTATTTTATTATGGATCAGTGGTTATTAATCTTTGTCCATGATTTGTCCTATTTATTTATTTATCAGTAGGTACTACCTACCTACCTATTCAATAATAAGTGAATTTGCATACGAAGGCACCTAGCACCTAATAAGTTCCTATAGGTAGGTACAATAGAAAAATCAATCCTTAAAATTCCACTGTGGGGTAGGTAAGTAGGTACACATTGTTTTTCCACAATATCTATGATCACTAGGCAAAATATGCCAGCATAAACTTGGTACTGATGGTCTCATTCTTCAATGTTTACAAACAAATTCTAAGAAAGAGGTGTCGTTGCTCGATTGTAGTTCAATGGCAAAATTGTCATTGAAAAACCATTGATTTAAACGTCAAACAAACGTCAAATAAGAGCAGAATACCAATTAATTGTTCAATCGAGACGCGATTGCAACGCAGTTATTAGCAGAATGCCAAAAAGTACCATGACGATTGAATGATGGTTCGATGGCCTGTCATTAAAAAACGATTGAACTTATTTAAGGAACGGAATACCAAATGTGTCAAAATTGGCGTTTGAGACCCAATTGAGATTCCATTGATGCATTTGTAAATTAGCAGACTTGAGCCCCAGATTTCGTCCTAACAATGACGCAATGCACATAAGAAATTGATTTGCTGACTACTTTACATCTCGAACTGGTGCTTTAAATTGGCAGTACGATGCTATACAATAACTAACTTTTTTTAATAATAAAATTAAACGCAGTACTACTTACCTTTGTTTTTCTTCTCCGCCTCCGACAAGCTTGTCCATTCCCTGCACACATTTTGATATACCTCCTGCCAAAGCCGGGCCTTAATATTTCTGTCTCTATACTGATTTAACGTTTTGTCATACAATGCCGGCCTTTTTTCCACTTCAATGATAATGTTTTTCGACACGATATCTGTATACGACGATGTATCTGATTCGGACGACATGACTTTTCCTCACCGCAAACAACGTCTATCCTCTGCGCTCGCCCCGTCGAAACTGAATAAAAAACCGAATGTGGTTAACCGCCGTGCGTGCGCCACCGTACTGTTACTATGGGACATAAAAAATCGCGCGTTTACAAACCGCGATCCAAAGTGTAGCAAGTTACGTTTTTTATAATCAGTCTTGCGTTTTTAAAATCAGTGACTGAAAAAAGTCGCTAATGCGTGCGCTTGTATAGAAAGCTTTGTGTTACATTTTTTTTTGCGGTTTCAGACTTGCGATAAACGCGTGTCTGAAACCGCAGTGCGTGCTAAGCCTTACAACTGATCCTGATTTACAAACGTATTCTCTAATTTCCAATAAATGATTATGTAGATCTTTTAAATCTATTATTATTTGCATATTACACCACACATATTTTTTTTATAAGTATATTAAATAACACAATAAAACTAGAAAAAAAAGAAATGCATAATTATCTAAACATTGCACGAAGTCTGCCTCAATTCCACGAAAGGCGCGGCCTTAAGAGCCAGACCATTTAATTCCCTTCTAAGCGTCTTAATGTTATTTTTTTTTATATTTCTCTAGCAAATAATAGCCTATACATCCTAATACAATAATGATTAATGCTATTAACAAAATCTCAGACGTATTAAGTTCCTGAATTTTTTTGTGTGGCTTGCGCGTCACCTGACGCAGTTTGGGCTATTATTACCCCTTCCTTTGTATTTTTATTCCCCATTTTATTATTATTTAATCCCAAATTTAATAAAACAAAAAAAAAATACCTATTTGCCGGATAAGGAATCGAACCTAACCTTATAAAATGCAAAAATCTATGTCATTTAAATAAAAATATAAATAAACTAGCGGCTGCCCGCGACTACGTCTGCGTGGAAAGATTTTTTTGCTATCCCTCGGGAACAATACATTATTTCGGGATGAAAGGCTATCCTATGTCCTTCTCTGTACCCCTAAGAACGTGTATGCAAAATTTCATGATGATCGGTTCAGAAGTTGAGACGTGAAGGCGTAAAAAACAAACAAACGGTCTTTCGCATTTATAATATTATATATAGTAAGGATACCAATCTTAAACTAATTTTTAAATAAAAAGGATATGTACGTACAACGGCGTAGCTATGAAGATGACGAGCGTCGCGGTTATTGCGATGAGTTGTCCTGCTTGCATTTTCTCCTCACGTTGTTGGGCAGCACTTCGTCAGGACAGCACAGGAACTGGGCCGGGCTATACCCTGGACTCCATGGGCCGGGATATTCCCTGGACTCCGCTGCTACTGGGCCGGGCTATACCCTGGACACCATCCTTAACCCGTACGCTTCTTTCTTCATTCAAATTGGTCGTCGCTCGATCGTTTTAGTGTTTAGTATTTTCTACCAATAAAACATCTTCTAAATCTTCATAAAGTTTTTTGAAAAGGCTCCTTGAATATTGTTCTTAATTTTCTTGAAGTTTACAGGTTCCAAATGGCAGGATCGCCATGAAGTATCAGTATTTCAGGATCGTGAAGAGAGTGAAATCAGAGATGTTGTTTAGTTGATCGTCGTGTATTAAGAGAGCCAAAAGTCCATTACAATTAAATATGTATGTATAATAACTTATAACTACGTCACGCTCGCGAGGTCGCGTATGTCATCGACCTACATACATACACCGATGCACATACCTATAGATGTGAAGCTGGTTACTAACATTTCTAGCCTAGCGGCTAGAAACGGCTTATATGCCTTGTTATCGTTTCTAGCAATAACTAGCGGCTCAAAACGGCTTACATTTTATTGATATATTCACATAATTTAGTTTGTTGTTTTTGTTGTTTCTCTTCTGATTTATTTACTATAGGATACATTCCTTTCGGCGCCAGGCGTCTACTTATCAATTAGCCAATTTCTCATCTCCGACTACTTCTCAATGTAACAACTTCGCAGTTAGCCAACCTAGCAATTATCCTACTTCGCAAACAGTCTACTCTCAAAGCGACTACTTCAAAGACTGCCTACTTGTCAAATAATAAATAAAGTACAGTCACCGTCAAATTTATTAAATATATCCAATATTCGAGTTATTCCCAAAGGTCCATAAAAGAATATAAATAATATAAATATATTTTAAAAACAAAGAAAATAACTAAAGAACGAGGTAGGATAGGGGAAGGAGAGGGCGAATCTTCAGGGGTTTGCAGAGGGACAGGGGAACGTAATCTTGCGCGCGGAGAGGGAACGCGAAAGGGGCGTAGTTGTACCGTTGACGAGCAGCGTAGACGGAACACAGATAAGGCGTGGGTGTCCTTCTCGGGCCTCTACTAGCCGCAGATGCTGCGTATCAGCAGCCGGAAAATTGGAGCGGACCAGCAGGAGTGGGAGACGCAGCACCCATCGAACGCACTTCGCAGCACCTGCCGTGGAAGGAATTTTTCAGACGTTGAAAGTCACTCGTGGCACGGGGCTTTCTTGAGTTCCGGGCCTTGCCTAAGGCCCGGGAACGGCCACTACTCGTTTTGCGGTGGATTTCGAAGACTGACTGAGCCACGTAGCCCGTTTGACAATCTTTTTATACTCACAGAAAATTTTGAAAAATCGAAAGAAAAACGTAGAAAAAAAATTATTCAGCATTTCGAAATGGGAATTTGTGTATTCGCTCGGCAGCAATACGAAAAAGCGGGATGAACAATAAATAGATAGACAACCTACGCGAAATGTGAATAAAATTGAGAAAAAGCAAATAAACTAAGCTGTCACATGTAAATAAGCAGCTGTCAAAATAAATAGAATTTTATAACCTAACTTTTCTACTACATATGAAATGTATGTATGAAATTCAAAAAAAATGTATGAGAGAGGATGAAAATACAAACATAATAAAAATCGCCGTAAAGCGATGAATGCAAGTAATGCACTGCCAAGCAAATGCTTATTTTCAAAGAATTTGGAAAGTTACGGCCAAAATTACTTATTCCCTAAGAAACTTAAACTAATTAAAACTAGATAAAAACTAAGAGTTTAGAAGCGACAGGCAGCACGCTATAGTCTGGGATGCTGGACGCGGCTTCCAGCGTCGCTACCGGCGTTTGTTGCAGACCACCACCTTACTGTAGAGTCTGGTAACTGGTAAATAAAGGACATTAATGTATGTAATTAAAAATACTCAAAATCAATGGAAACAAACGGGTGGGTCAGCAAAGTAAGAGTAAAATAAAAAAAAGAAGAACTAGGTACCTAGCTGAAGGGAAAAAGAGACGTTTGATTTAATGTTTTAGGCATGGACCAAATTCGTCCATGGTTTTAGGTAAGTATTTTTATTTTGACTATTTTCCATGCATATTTTGTATTGCTACGGGCCTCTCTCAATACCGCGTCATTTTTATATTTACTTAGGTAAAATTAGGTAGGTAGCTCATAAGTCAGAGCCAGGATGGAGCAAGTGCCCCACCCTGCTCCACCGTGGCTACGCCCATGGCTGTACATTCTCTCAACAACTTTAAAGTTACACAAATCCTTGCCATTTAAAGCCAATGTGACGCGTAACAGGAGAAGTGATAAACCTGTTAAATTACTACAGTCTAGAACCGATTTCGGTAAGCATCAATACGTAAACTCACCGCTATAGCACTACAAAAACCACGCACGAAACACTCACAACACCTCAAGCAACACCACCGCTCCACGGGGCCAGTGTTGCCAACTGTTACCCAAGGCCTGTTGCTAAGAATTTTGCAGAAAGTTGCTAGATTGAGTAATTTGTTCCTTCTGGAAAGTAGCTAGAATATAGCTAAATTTTCCAATAAAAATTAATACCGTTTTACATGATTACTAAAAATCACACAGAGATCTTTTACTAAAGGCTTTAATATTTATTGCACTTAAAATGAAATTAACAAAATAAAACACAAATAAGTCAGCTTTGAACTTTAATAGTAATAATATATTTTACATTTAATATGATATTATATAACTACTTAATAGACAATTTAAAAAAGAAACACAAAAAGTACTTATTCAATTAAATACAAGAGGAAGATGTAGAAGGTTGTGGACACTGGGAAAATGATGGTACATCTTGTGCAACTGAATCAGCTTTACTTGATTTTGAATACTTTTCCATAGTACCCATTTTGTCAAGTACGGACTTAGGAAGGACGTAGTTATGACAGCATTGGCCGCTTTTCCTGAGCGAATCTCTTATACAGAGGATAGAATTAAGAGTTACTAAACTCATTCTATTCCTCTGTTTATTTTTTATCAAATTCATTTGGGAGAATAATCTTTCTACCTCAGCATTCGAATGTGGAAGTGAAATACATGCTATAGCGAGTTCGCTTATGTCTTCAAGTATATTATCTCCAGAAGCATTTTTATACTTTTTAACTTCCACCCAAAACGGTATAATTTCTTGCGATATCCATTTGAATGAATGAAGAATATGCCATTGTTGCATTATCTTATCAATTTTTTCTGGTGTGAATCCCAAAATTTCAGCAAGATTCACAATATCGTTTGTTTTCACGGGTTTTACTGCTTCTTCAGGACTTAGTAACTGCATAGATTCTAATTGTTTATAGTTATCTGGAAGCCTTTGTTGTAATTCGGTAACCAGGCGCATTAAAAATGTGACGCAGCGTTGTCTTATTGCATTTGAAGTCTCGGGATCAAAAGAATGTTTAGTTATTTCTGTTTCAAATATATAACCAAGAAACGGCCTAGGGTGTAAATCTCTATCAGTTATGGGATCCATAATGTTCCTCTGCAATCTTGTTGGCATTCAAATTCTCTGGCTAACTGACTGTATCAGTGTTTTTAGAGTGTTCAGCAGTTTCAACGGGTTAGAGTCTTCGCCCTCAAATGCCTTAATTGCAATCTGAACATCATTTAAAACGCTTCTCAAAAATATTAAATATAAATAGTGTTTATTATCCTGAAGCATATTGTATATGAGTTCAGCAGCGTAACAATTTTCATTTCCTCTTGCCAAGTTAAAATGCAATTTTAACTCTTCCCATTGCGATAGAATCTTTGTAACTGCCGGCTCTATCGACAACCAACGAGTATCGCACACCTTTGTAATTTTTAAAGGTGCTTCTCCACAGTTAATAAGCTCATATATTTTTTTATATTCATCTCTCCTTTTTGGTGAAACAGAAAACCACTTATAAATTTCTCTAACTAAAAACTCAACAGTTTTTCAGGCAGAGAATTTTCAGACGCATGAGTCACTGCAAGCTGTAATGAGTGACAGACACAGCGTATCAGTATCAAATGTTGAAGACCATAGTCACGTTTTAATATAGCGTGAACGCCGTTGTTGATCCCTGTCATAACTGATGCGTTATCTGTACCTATACCAATCATTTGATTAATATTCAACTTGTAATTCTCCAAACAAGCAACTAAACCTTCCACAATGCCTTTTGCATCTGCTCTTTCGATAGAAACCAGCTCCAAAAAGGAGCTTACTATTTTTTCTTGTTTACTGCTATAATATCTAATTACAAGACCAAGATGTTTGCTGACACTCACGTCTGTGGACTCATCTAGTAAAATACTGAACTTCTGGTTTCCAATGTCGTCCAAAAGTTCCTGGCGAAAGTGTGAGGCTAACACGTTTTTCATTATTTCTGTGCATTTCGTTCGATGTAGCTTTAACCCATCAGTGGCTTTAGAATCTTTGAAGCACTTACTGCATAGCTCGCCCAAGTGGTCCACACTCAAAGTAGAACAATGCTCTGCGATAAATAACGTCAAAGCACCTTCAGCTGCATCACAAGGCCTGCTTGAACTTTCTTTGGCAATAACTTTGAAAGGAATCTCTTTATTACCTGTAAATAAAGATAATAATGATAATATTTTTTTATATAATTGTAATCTGTTAACAAGCTGACGGGAATAATACAAATATTATTTCCAATTTATATTTAATTAAAAAGTAAAGCCGTGACGGCTTAGTGGTTTGAAGGTCGCGTCCGTCTCTAATTTTTACCTCCTCCTCTCATTTAAGACTGACTTTTATCATTTGTGTATGATAGTGAGCATTTGCATATCAGAGAAGGTATAAACTTCATGCGAAGTCCCAATTCGTACTAGGCCCGCGTGGAGATTATAGCTGTGCCCAGCAGTGTGAATGGGTTAATGATGAGGCGAGATAAAATAAAATTCTGAACTATAACACCTACCTGTTTTGAGTTCCAATTTGTGCTTATGTTTTTTCGTTTGGGCATGTTTCTTAATATCAAACAGCTTGGCAAGTATTTCCATGGAACAATATGTGCAAAATGCTTTGGTTGAGTCTCCACTTGCTGGTTTTAACCAACCTTTAAACTCATCCAAATTTTCCCACTCCGATCTATACTTCTGGGCGTAATATTTTTTTTTGAATGGTAAATCCATTTTCACTATTATTTCCTCTTCAAACCGATTAACCAACTGAGTCTATCGATGACGATCAATGGAATGAAAAGAATAAAATGAAATTGAAGCAAAGACCCACGAAAGTAGTAAAAGGGGAATCCCCTTAGTGAGTAAGCAAGTCGCATGATAGGTTATCTCGCTCACTCTTGTAGGAGATTATTGCTTCTGGTCTATTTTTCGGGGATTCCCGAAAAATAGACCAGAAGCAAGGGCGGCATCTTTTTTTTTTCATCGCTTTGGCCATCAACCAAAAGTTGCCAGGAAAAGTAGCTAAAAAGTTTAGCTACAAGTTTCAAAAAATTGTAGCTGCATGACATCAAAAAATTGCTAGATCTAGCTATAAAGTAGCTAAGTTGGCAACACTGCACGGGGCACTCGCCGGCTGACTAAACAATTTGCCATACAACTGTCGCTGCTATGACAGATGCGTCAGTGTGCGTGCGCACACAACGACACACAAGTAGTGACACGTTTGAAGGTGTAGATATGTTATATGACACCTGGCTATTGGCCCTATGACTGACATAACTGCCTCATCTTGGGCAGTGAAATTTTTTAGTTGTGAGGGGTCATTGCCAGTTCCTCCAGATACTAATTGGCTACCAATTTCTTACAATGGCAGCTAATCTCAAAAGCTTAAAGCAGATGGCGCTAGTAAGTTTGGCGGTCATGCTATCTGTCAAACTCTTTTTATTTCTATGTAAATAATGGGTAAATTTGGGTCTATTTTTTTGTGTGATACAATAAATACTAAACTTTGTCTGAAAAACTTTGGGGGTATGTTTTTTTTTATTTTTAGGTCTTTCCTTTTTGGTTCTGAAGGAACACAATATTTAAGTAGAAAAGCATCCTGCGTTTCTCTATCTGGGAACTTATAAAATGCTTGCTGAAAATTATTTAAATCTCGCATCGTTAATGTATGGCACTTGTATGTACTCGAACAGACTCCGCATCCAATTTGGTAGTAAGATACTGCGCTCTGATTGGTCGAAATGGATATTGCCATCTTTGAATTGAATGGTATAGGATAATGCCAGGTTTGTTACGAACTTCTACTGTTAAACAGATTTTTTTTTATATAGGATATTGCTAGATTTGATGTGTAACGTGTTCGCCTACCTAAACTACTTCCACAGATTAATAAAACGTCATATTTAGTAAATTTTTGACAGTAAGTGGATATGTATGTATATATGGTGGAGTAGTGGCCTTTGTTATTATATGACTCATTTCTTCTCGCTAATACCTTTTTTAATTCATAAATTGTCCAAGATCCGTATTTTTCTGCCATTATTCACAAAATAAAATAACAAAACTGAAAACCCCATACACACTCTATGGAGCTGTCAAAATGAGATGACCCCCAACTACACTAGTGACACTATCGGGAGAAAAGGCGGACATAGCTGCCATTCGTCATAATAGAGTGGCCCAGTTAGTGTTATGTTTGTCTAACTAATCCATAAATATTAATACTCAGTTGAGTTGATTATTATTTTTAAACATTTTTTATCTCTCGGCTTATTAAATATTGAGATGCGGATATGAGCTCGGCCTGCAAACATTATGTTTAGCTGGATGCAATGCCGCGACTGTGCTCCATAAAAAACAATACTCATCATTATTTTGTAGGTATATCCAAAAAACTTTCAGTATTTTAATAACATATGGTAATTTTAAATAGGTACCACCTATAGAGAAAGGTAAATATACCAAAAGGAATAGAGAGTTTACTCGTCCGTAAAACCTGTCACCCCGTTTTGACGCACCGCCATCTTTGATCACACTCCGTGCTGCCCTCTGGTTTTTGGTGTCCTCAAACTACTAGTGCTATAGGTACTAGTAGTTTGAGGCCCTAAATTCATAAATGTTTTTTATATTGATTTTAGGAATAGCTAGATGAAAATAAATTAAACAACGCTTATTTTATTTACGATTTTCATGATGTTTGTGTTTATTGATTGATTAATGTTAATTCGTCGTTGTCATAACAATCATATGTTATTTTTTCGGAAAGAATTCGATTAATTGAGCTACACCAGCTGTATATTAAAACTTTTATAGTGATGTCCATAAAAAAAGTTTCTAATTTTTCTCTGTGTGCAGAACACGAAAATTTATAATTAATTAATGTATCACACATAATTTTAATATTAGATTTTAAGTTACATATTGGGACATCTTGTTTTAGAAATGCACATTCAAATTTCATGAAAGATCTTCTCGATTTTTTTACTTGGATAATTGCCATTTTTTATTTTTATTATACTCTTTTGCCTTTATAAATGCGTTATTGTTACTTACTTCTTTAGAACTTAAATCTCGCTTACACATCTGATCTGACAAGACTTAATATATTTGTAACATTTAGTAAGGACCCAGCTGCACTATTAGTTAGAATTTAAAATTTCTTCGTTTAATTCGTTATGTCCGTTAACACCATAGAGAAAGGTTTTGAAGTTGGTTAAAAAGTGTCTAAAATCGCAAGCATTGTTCGCGCCTAATACGCACGGGGCGAGGGGCGCGCGGGAGCGGTGTCGCGACCGGCTCGGCTGTCATCGTTTTGACGTTTCTTTACTTGCACACACGGCGCCTCCGGGAAGGACGGCATTTTTTTGTATCCAAATTTCAAGCAAACTACAAACATGTATCGAGAAACCTGAAGTAAATCGCATTTTTGTATATACGGAGTTCTCATTTCTTGTCCTGAACAAGAAAGTTGGTGCCAGTGACCAGGATAAGAAACTGAGTTGGGTAAAGGAGAAAGCCACGCCATGAAGGCAATTGGTGAGCCCGTTCCTTTTTCCCGCACATCATGTTCCTATTAATTATCCTAATCTAAATCCTTTGGAAAAGTAACGTTTGCATATTAGTTATGTTAGTTCATAGTATTTTTTTACGATTTACGATTTTTCACGAAAAAGCATAGTCATGTTCCTCAAGTAAAACAAAATGGCGTCCTAGGGTCCAGAATAATTTTGACGTCATTTTAGCATATTTCCCTCCTTGTTTTCAGTAAAATCATAAATGCAAAGCTAATTTTTATTAAATATTTACAGGTTTAATTAAATTTCATGGTTAATAAATCATAGATCACTGCCTGCCTCTCATAGTCACAACGTGGTCATTTATACCAAGTCACGCTATATCAGCGCTATCGTATTGGAAGGTAAAAAGGTAAACCTGGTGAAGAGTGAAAGGATTTCTCTTGGAAACAACCTGAGGTATTTATTTAATTTTCTATTTTTTCTGTTTTGGCTGAATTTCGTTCTTGATTCCCACATCATTATGGCCGTTGCCACTGAAAAGGATAAGCTCATCAAAAGACGTAGTTGCGTGAAAGGTCAATTAACTGTGTATAAGAATTATTTAGAAAATATTCAAAAAATTGAAGTGATAAAACTGTCAACGCAACAAGTATCAGAGCTGAGGTTAAGGTTGTCTAAGTTGGAGCGAAATTTAGCCGCTTTCGATAGTCTACAGACGGAGATAGAAATTCTTTGTGAAAATTCTGATGATCAACTGGCAGAGAGGGAAAACATAGAAAGTATATTTTTTAATTTAATGTCGAACACTCAGTCTATCATCGAAGAAGCTGGTGTTTTTGCAAATCGTAGACAGAGCTTAGTAAATACCGCTGCAAATCAGTCGTGTAGTTTTGATCATTCTTTATCTAGTAATAACATGATGTCATTACCGGCTATAAGGCTTCCCACGTTTGATGGATGTTACAGTATGTGGTTAGAGTATAGGGATACATACCTTTCATTAATTCACGATAATAACAGCATAAACTCAATTAATAAGTTCCATTACTTACGTTCTTCGCTGGAAGGTGGAGCTGCATTAGTCATTAAATCCATCGAGTTTTGCGCAGACAACTATACGGCTGCATGGAACCTTTTATGCGATAGGTATAATAACAAAAGGTTATTGATCAACAACCACATAAAGGCTTTATTTAGTATTGATATTATGGTAAGAGAATCCGACACTTCTCTTCGTTTCATTATAGACCATGTAACAAAAAATTTAAGCGCTTTGAAGAATTTAGGTCAACCAGTTAATCACTGGGACTCATTAATTATTTATTTAGTCGCTACAAAGTTAGATAATTTCACAAGTAGAAAATGGGAAGAATTTAGAGGTTCACTTGATGATATTCCCACTTTGCAGGAATTCATTAATTTTTTAAGAAACAGAGCAGATTTTTTAGAAACTATAAAACATAACAAAAATCCCAAAAATGAAAAAGTATCTAATTTTGTATCGTCTGGTCAAGCGTCGAGTAACTATAGCAGCAGATTACAATGTATAGTGTGTAAGCAATCTCACCGTTTGCATGAATGTCCTAGATTTATTTCGATGACCCTAGAAGAACGAAATAATTTAGTTTCTAAGAATAAGTTATGCGTAAATTGTTTGAGTACAGGACATTATGCAAGCACCTGTAAGTATAGTCCGTGTAAAACATGTAGATATAAGCATAATACACTATTGCATAGGCCGAAGTTGCAAGGTAACAACAACGGCATGAGTAATAATAATTCGCAATCACTCGTCGTGTCACAAGTGCAGAGCGGCGATCAGCTGTGCGCCGGCGGCGTTCCCGAACCAGTTTCCTTATCTACGATTGAGGCGACGGCAGCGATCCCCGCGCAGCTAATTCTTTTGTCTACGGCGCTCGTTCAAGTTGTAAACAACTCTGGTAAAGAATTTGTAGTGCGTGCTTTGCTTGATAGCGGGAGTCAAATAAGTTTGATAACTGACTGTCTACGCGCCAAGTTAGGGTTGTGTAGTGTAAAGAACGAGCAGCCTTTGAATGTTTCAGGTGTAGGAAACACTAAGTTATGTATATTGGAAAGGTGTAATTTTGTAATAAGGTCGATGAAAGGTAATTTCTCGTCTGAAGTAAATAGTATGGTAGTCCAGCGTATAACTAGTATGTTACCAAATGTAAATGTAAACACGCAGACTTTAAATATTCCTAAAGGTATTTTGGAAAATTTAGCAGATCCACAGTTTTATAAACCCGCTGAGGTAGATATATTAATTGGAGCGGATTTATATTGGGAAATAATTTGCGGTAAGCAAGTCAAATTAGGGAAAGGTAAACCCACTTTGCAAAGTTCAAGGTTAGGTTGGTTGATTTCTGGTCCACTGAGTGAACAGGGACCGGGTAATAATGCGGTAAGCTGCCAACTTAACTTAGAGTTGAATGATATAGTAAAAAAATTTTGGACAATTGAAGAATTACCCTCCTCGAAATTAGTAAAAAACAGTGAAGAGGAATTTTGTGAAAATCACTTTGTAGAAAATACGTATAGATTGCAAGACGGTAGGTTTTGTGTAAAAATTCCGTTTCACACATCCCCTGACGTATTGGGTGACTCATTGCAAATGGCGAAACGGCGTTTTTACAATTTAGAAAAAAGATTTGATAAGCAGCCACTTTTGAAAGAATCGTATGTAAAGTTTATAAAGGAATATAAGGAATTAGGTCATTTGTCACCTTCACGTAAAATCGACGCTGCGTATTATTTACCGCACCACCCGGTTTTAAGAGAAAAAAGTGAAACAACGAAACTTCGTGTCGTGTTCGACGCGTCCGCAAAAACCACTACCGGGCGGTCGTTAAATGATATACAGGGTGTCGGTGCAGTTGTACAAGATGACTTGTTTAGTATATTATTGAGATTTAGGCAGCATAGTTTTGTGACCACAGCAGACATAGAAAAGATGTACAGACAAGTTATTGTCAATGAAGATCAACGGCAGTGGCAGATGATTGTATGGAGAGAAAATACCAACGAGTTTTTACAATATTTTAAGTTAAACACATTAACATACGGCTGTGCTTCGGCGGCCTTTTTAAGTACTCGCTGTTTATTTCAGTTAGCCCAGGAGTGTAGTGACGAAAATGCAAAAACTGTCTTGGAACATTGTTTTTATGTTGATGACGTATTATTCGGGTTTGATAATGAGTTGGAATTGGAAAAAACAATAGAAACAGTGGTAAAAATTCTAGATTCAGCTGGATTTAAATTGAGAAAATTTCGTACAAATTCTAATGTTAAAATTCAAGATAGTAATTCAAGTGAAGATCAAATATTTTCCGATTTAAAGGCGACAACGAGTACACTGGGGTTAATTTGGTCACCGTTGTCAGACAATTTCATGTTTCCAGTAAATATAAATGCAGATAAGATTATTACAAAAAGAACATTGCTATCTATTATCGCGAAAATATTTGATCCTTTAGGTTTGTTGAGTATTTTTATTATTAAGGCTAAATTAATAATGCAAGGTTTATGGAAATGTAAATTAGATTGGGACGATAAGGTTCCCGAGGATATTATGGTAATGTGGTTAACTTTTGTAAAAACTATTAATTCACTGTCGTGTGTAAATGTTCCAAGACATGTTTCGTGTAAGGGTCCCGTAAGCATTGAAATACATGTGTTTTCAGACGCCTCTCAGGCGGCCTATGGCGCCTGCGCTTATGTTCGCTCAGTGGATCAGAAAGGAAAGGTATTGGTGAGACTTCTATGTGCAAAGTCAAGAGTTGCTCCGATAAAAAGCGTAACAATCCCTAGACTCGAGCTGTGCGGGGCGCTGCTCGCCGCTGAAGTGAGCGCGAAGGTTAGGCAGGCCTTGCGTTGTGAAGTAGCGAAATGTGTACATTGGTCGGATTCCATGGTTGTAATTGGGTGGATACATACCTCATCAAGTAAAAAATTAGACGTATTTGTAGAAAATCGAGTAAACGAAATTAAAAAACTAACTAAAAATTATGAATGGAGGTATGTGCCAACTGGAGACAACCCTGCTGACCTCGTATCACGTGGTGTAGAAATTTTCGATGAAAAGGTGTCAAGTTTTTGGTGGGGAGGTCCCGAGTTTTTAACTCAGGATGAGTCGCAATGGCCTACTAAAAGGTATAATTCACAAAGATTGAACAACGAGAATGAAGTAAATATATTGCATAATATGGTAGATGAATATAGTAAAAATGAGGTAATAGACTTTTCTCGTTATTCAAAACTTGGTGTATTAAAACGTATAATGGGGTATGTTCTTAGATTTATAAGTAATTGTAGGAATCCTAAAAATAAAATTGTATCTTTAGCGTTAACTGTAGAGGAATTAAATAATAGTATAGCGGCCTTAGCAAAATTAGCTCAATCTGAGTCATTTAATATTGAACTGCAGTCTCTTAAAAATAATCAGTTAATATCGAAAAAATCTAGAATCTTATCAACTATAAAAGCGTCCTTTCGCGAAATTCAGAGGAGCAGATGTGCTCAACTCTACAAAACACCTGATGAAAACTTAGGCGGAGGAGACTTAGCTCGACTCAACGCGAAGAAAACACCAAGAGTTGCAAGAAAATTACAAAAAGCTACAACAACAGGCGCACACGCAAAGTGAAGCAGCCATTTTGTGACGTGTGGTGTATTTGACCCAGAGATACAAATTTTCCCAGATACAAAATGTATTATTCCCTAAATAGATATATTTTCAGTTTCTTTTTCTAGACAAGATTGGTGGAAATTGTTAATACAAAAATTCGTTTTATGGTGTGTTTCAAAATTGCAGACTGAAGTTTTACCCCCAAGATAAATCCTAAAGATTTACGCCAAAAGCCAAATTTTTACCCAAAATCGTAAAAAAACCTCCAATCTGGCAACTCTATAGGTAGACTCGACTGACATCTGACATCTTTTTTATTTGGTTATGTTTGAAAAATGCAAAATATATCAAAAGTTCGTGAAACAATCTGCATACACAATATTTGCCTTTATAACATTTAATTAGAACTTTCTTTTCAGATACTTACATTAATTACATTGTACCACCGTAATAAAAATCACTTAGAAAATTTGCAAAACAATGGCGCATTAAACAAAGTTCTCATAAATATTATTTTAAATGGCAGCCAGTATTGCTATATCAGGAAAAGTGTTGCTACTGGTAAAATTAATTTACCCCGCTTTTTATCCTTTTTTAATTTTAAATTGGATAAAGAATGTCTTAATAAATGAAATTGTATCCAAAGGTATCAGGTTTGAATTGGATCAAGATGATTGAATGTCTTAATAAATTAGCATTAAATTTGTCAAATTTCAAATATGTGATTTTGAAATTATTCAAATAATTTGATTCTGCAGTCAACGAACGTCATCCATCGGACATTTTGACTAGTCACTAATTATCGTATACTGTGCAAACGACGTACCTACTGTTGGGTGAAATTTGGGAAGATTTACCTGCGTAAAAGTGACGATAATGATGCTCTGCTAATAAGAAATCTGGATTATTTAAACTCATTAAAGTAAATAATATAGATTCTAATGATTGCTCGGTATTTCTTTTAATAATGTTTTTGATTAGCTTCATAATTTCAGATGCTACAGGAAGCCTATGGTATATTGTGTGGTTAACTGGTTAGTTAGTTGTATTATTGAACAGCATTTTTATCACATTGTTTCACTGTTAAACGCAATCGATTATGTCCTAAACTTACTTAACTTATTATTATTGTGTATTTTATTTTCTACAAAATGTTTTTTAAAATCTTACTGTAACTGTAGTATGAATTATCTTATGGAAAAAGTAAGAATCATATTACCTTGTTTAAACTCCAACTTATTGTGTACTTTATTTTGCACACACATTTTTTTCATGTTTCATAAAATCAATCTGTAATTGTTACTTAAATTATCTTAAGGAAATGAAAGCTCTAAAACCTCATTCAAAAGTCAAATTAGTGTGTATTTTATTTTCTATAAGCTTGTTGTGTTTTTTTAAAGCAGTTTGTCGTAACAGCTATAGCCTAAATTATTATCAGGAAAAAGTAAAAAACTACCAGGTTTGCATGAAAGAAATGGATATTGTCATGGTACCATATATGTGCTCCTATTTAGTATGTATAACTTTTTATATAACAAATCTATGTTTTTTTAAGGGTTCATGTTCCTACAATTATTGTTCAATACAACTTATTGGGGAGGAAAAAAATAGCTACCAAACGAAAATAAAAAAATTGTTTAACAACATACTTTATTCTTATTCTATAATATTTATCATACAAAATATTATTGTAATTGCCTGCCTAAATAACATAAATTTTTTGTATGTAATATCAAATTTACCTAACAGCATAATGGATTCTACATGCATCAAAGTATATTATTATGTTCATAAATTACACTTATTTTGTGGTTTCAATATGGTTGTTGCAATGTGTCAGTTTTCCTGGACTACAATATCTATTCATTTCTTTAACAAAATGTTTATTCCATACATAACCATGGTACAAAAATATGGTAAGTATCTATATTTTGATAATGGCTGTGAGAAGTAATGTGTCGGACGGACTATCAGTCTTATTGTCAAAATGTACGAAGCCTACGTACTAAGTGTTCTGACTTATATAACAGTATACTGAATGGAAACTTTGACATATTATTGATTACCGAAACTTGGTTACAGAACGACATAACGGATAACGAGCTATGCGATGATCGTTATGATGTTTTCCGCTGCGACAGGGATCTTAGTCTGTGTAAAAAGCGAGGTGGTGGCGGTGTTATGATATGCACTCGTAAAAGACTCGTAGCCACGCTGCGGAATGAGTGGTGTAGCGATACGGCAGACTCCATTTGTGTGTGTGTGCCCGCTTGCAGTCTAACATCTGAACATGACTTATTCATAATTTTAACGTATACACCACCTGAACGTAGTGGATTTTTAGAGCGTTTGGATAACATAAATAATAATATATCTCGTTTAGTGGACAAATTGCAGGATTGTAATTACTTATTGATTGGGGATTTTAATCTGCCGTTCATTAGATGGGATGGTATCGGTGGATACAGTACTATTCCGCAACAGAGTAACTCGGAGTTTTATAACTGTGCCATGAGTTTTTTGGATCATCTTCACTTTCTTGGACTTAAGCAATATAATTTCATTCCGAATTCAAAGAACAAAATCCTTGACCTTTGTTTTAGTAATTTACCTTTGTAAATCACACGTTCGGTGTCACCCTTGCTAAAGGAAGATGCTCACCATCCGTCTATAAATATAAATGTTTTAGACTTAGAATGTCATAAGTTCAATGAAAAACGTCATCCTCGGTTTAATTTACTACGACCTGATTAATAAACACCTTAACAGTATAGATTGGATTGAGCTCCTTTCCAGCGACTCACTAGAAAAGGCTGTCAGTGATTTTTATACTGAGTTGTGGGAATGCCGTGCTTTATATGTACCTGTCACCAACATTTCAGCTACTAGATCCCATTACCCGATATGGTATGCTAACTCGTTGATTAAATTAAATAAAGAAAAGAACGAACTCCATAAAAAATGAAAACGTTTTGGGAATCCTCGGGACTATGATGAGTTCTCAACCCTGAGAGACCGTTTAAAAAAACTGCAGAAGCAGCGTTTCAATAATTTTACCCGTAAAGCTGAGGATATAATTAGACACAGGCCTAAATATTTCTGGACGTATGTTAAGTCTAAAAGAGGTGGATCTAACTATCCAAAATCTTTTCAAAAAAATAATACAGTTTATTCTGAAGGGCAGCAGATCTGTAATGCTTTTAATTCATTTTTTGAGAGCGTATTTAGTAAGTCTTCACCTAGTCCTTCCTCTGACTGTGTGGCGAATGGTCATATACATAATGAAGCAATATCTAAGGTGCATATATCTCCGGAGTTAGTGGAAAATACTCTTCGTAAATTAGATAAGTCCAAGGGTGCTGGTTGCGACGGTATCCCTCCCATATTTTTACTGAGATGCGCTCAGACCTTAGCTGTTCCCTTATCTATTATCTATTCTAGATCATTAACTAATGGGACTTTCCCTACTATGTGGAAAAAAGCTCACCTATATACCTATCCATAAGAAAGGCTCTAAATCCTTAATTGAAAATTATCGTCCTATTTCAATTTTGAATACAATGGCTAAAGTTTTTGAGAAAATTATATATGACGCTATATATCAGGCAATTGCACGCGGTATTCCGATCTCCCAACACGGTTTTCTTAGGGGTCGCTCCGCCTTGTCAAATCTTGCTGTGTTTACCGACGACGTTCTCAAACAAATGAAAAATGGAGGGCAGGTTGACGTGATCTACACGGACTTCGAAAAAGCTTTCGATCGTGTGGATCACGTCATTCTGCTCAAAAAACTAGAATCATTGGGTATACACGGGGATTTGTTGAGGTGGATAACTTCTTATCTCTCTAATCGCTCTCAAGCTGTTGTACTCGGGGGTTATAAGTCTGATTTTATTGGCGTACCCTCTGGTGTCCCGCAGGGTTCCCACCTTGGTCCATTACTATACAATGCGTATATACACGACATATATGACTGTCTTACTAATGCAAAATGCCTACTGTACGCAGATGACAAAAAAGTGTATCAGCGTGTAAACTCAATCGCTGATTGCAACCTGATTCAGCAGGATCTCAATAGTTTAAAGTCATATTACACTAGAAACATCATCAACATCAGTATATCTAAGTGTTAATGCATAAGTTTTACCCGTAAGAAGAATCCAATTGTCTTCAATTGCAAATTCAACGACACTGTACTTGAGAGAGTCGAGGTTGTTCGAGATCTGGGGGTATGGTTGGACTCAAAATTGTCGTTCTGTAACCATATCGACAAAGTAGTCAACAGATCCTACCGTAATTTGGGCTTTGTCATTAGAACCTGTAAACCTTTCTCAGGAATAACTGCGTCTAAAGTCGTTTACTTTTCATTTGTCAGAAGTGTTTTAGAGTATTCGAGTTCAATATGGTCCCCGGTCTACGCCGTGCATAAAAACAGAATTGAACAAATAAAAAAAAAATATACGTTACCTTAAATTTAAACTAAAAATAACTGATACAATATCCTATGAGAGTGTTTGTGTTCAGCAAGGGTTTTTAACACTGGAACAGCGACGCATGGTCCTGGACATGGGATTACTGTATGATGTGGTACGCGGGCGTATAGACTGTCCAGAGCTTGTTGAGCGAGTGGCGTTGCGGGTGCCGACGCGCCCGTACGCGCCACACGGCGCTTTCGCTGTTCGCTGTACAATCACATGATACCAAATATGGGAAAAACGCGGTCATGACCAGAATCGTTAATACCTATAATAAATATTTTCATCATGTTGACCCGTTTATAGGAAACAAAAACACATTTCTGAAAAAAGTAAAAATGGTATTCGAAGCTAATTAATTGTTCCCATGCTCCTTCCTACCCTGCACGTATCCGCATGTTATGCATCTAGCTACTTATATTTATCTGTTTATCCACGTAATTTAACTGGCCGGCGATCTTCCTTTTCTATTTCTTTTTTTTTTTCCTTTTTCCTTTAAATTATAGTCCTTTACTTTGGACAGATTGTAAGTTAGAGTAAGAGGTTCTGACTTCTGTCATTTTGACAAAGTAGTCAGTAGTTCATTATTTTTACTACGAGTACCCACTATGATATAAATGTAAGCAAATTTGTGGATAACGTTTTTGGCCCAATTAATTTTAGCATAAACTGTATTATCTTGTATTATTAGTTAAGAGTTGGCTGTTGTTATCCCTTATAAATAAAAAAATAAAAAAAATGAAATTGTATCCAAAGGTATCAGGTTTAGGTATACTGTCAGCTATTGGTACAGTTACGTTACAGGTAACAAGTTTAAAGCTGTTTTTAAATTAAAGGTTTCCATTGCTTCTTCGTTTCCTTTACACAACACTTTAATTTCGTCGTCCAACTTTTGGTATTTTTCGCTCAATGTGTTTGCTAATACTAGTTTATCCTCTTTTAATAGTTCTAGTACAACTTGTTTGCTTATTTTTTCTACCTCTACTGCAAACTTTAGCTTTCAGCTCTTTAGCTTACTTATTCTCTTTTTTCTAGAATTTCACCAACTCATCGACTTGGTCCTAGCTTTATTAAATAAGTTCTTATTTTAGTTAACCCTTGAATTAATTTCTGAATATTTTCCATCTAAGTTCAATTTATATAGTTTTCTCTTTATACTATTTCAATTAAATTGATTATAGAGCTTTATTGATAAAATATAAAACAAAAAAATATAAAAAAGATTCATACATTTATTTTTTTTAATAAAATTTCTAATTTATTTTTTCTTGTTTTGTTTTTAATTTTTCTTGCTCCAACATCTCTTTTTCTCTTTGCTCCTATAGGCGCAGATAATTTGTATAGCATGCTCCTCCTCAGGATGCATATTACACTTTAGTAAGGTGTTGATTCTCTCTGTTGTGAGACTTTGTGCCTCCCTTTCGCGCCTTTATACTGGGCGCCTGCGACTAGTGGTAGTAGCACTCATAGCTGCTGGAGTCACTCGTGTTGTACGAGTCCTGTAATGTATAAGGTTGTTAAAAGACCAGTCCCTTTTCCTCCTTCAGGGGCAGTTGTCTCCGATGAAGACTTATGGCCCTCGGGCACAAGTCAACCAAAGAGGGTGTTTAGTGAGTATGTGTAACATAACTTCTAATATTTGGGAGGGTGGCCAATATGCCCCAACCTCAAAAAAATACTATACATTGAATTTAAGTTGTTTGTAATATCAAAATAAAATCAATGTTTTGATACACATACAATGGAAGAGTGATGCCATATGTTTTTGCTTACGAGATGCCAGATATGGACATTATGTTTTTTAATAGTAATAAATAATAATAATTATTGAAAAGTATGAAATACAGAATTTCCACAACCTTTTTTCTGGCTAGGCTACTACAAATATGTGAACAAAATTCAGTAGATTCATGCTTACCTCGTTGGAGTATTCAGTGCTTGATGGTGCTCTTGTACTATAATTGTTAGTTGTGCTTCAACCATTGGCAGCTGAGGATCAGCCACTAGCAGCTGTGAATCAGCCAGTGACAGCTGTGGATCAGCCACTGGTAGCTGTGGGTCAGCCATCTCTTCCTCGGCATCAACCGCCAGCTGCTCATCAGGCAATGGGCTTCATGGTCTGGCTAAGGCTGGATTTCCTGGTTACTCTCAGCATACTGGGAGTATATTAAGACCAATTCTGTACCAATAAAAATATTATGATCAGATTTAAACTTTATAATAATTAAAAATTATTAACAAACAAAATATGATAATGCTCACAATTTTTATGGCTTCATTATTGGCCTGAGACCCTCTTATCATCTGAAAATAAAACAATTGTTAAAGTCAACATTGATTCTCTTAAACTAATTGTATATATTAAAATGATGTTAAGCAGGCCATATACGCTAGGTTATGCATGACGGTTTTAACCGAGCTGCAAAACCTTCATGCAAAACCGAGTTCAATAGAGGACACACGCTAGGTTATGCATTACGGTTTTGACGACGGGCATAACCGAGCGCCAAGTTTGCATGAACAGGCATGAATAACTGTAGTTTTGTCACCTTACAGGCATAACCATCATCCATAACCTAGCGTGTAAGGCCGGCTTTAAAGTATTTAAAGAACATACCATTTGAGCACTCTTCATGTTGAGAGGGTACAGTATTTTCAGACGCTGGAAAAAATAAAACACTTGCACTTGTACCGCTTGTAACCCTCCATCTTGTCTTAACTCGTTGTTACCCGATGCTAAAAAAATAGAAAGTTGGTTTACTTTAATGTACAAACTTTAAAATTTATAGGTAGGTACCTATTTGAATGAAATAAAAATACTTACCTAATACAAGAGTGCCATCTGAGTCATAGGAATCATTGAAGCCTGTGACTCGTGTTTGTATGAGTTCTAGCACTTTGTCAATTGCTGAATCTTCAATATTTATTTTTTGGTGGACCTCCTCCTTTAATATAATGATAAATTGTTTTTTTTTTTACTATGAATTAACTGCATTTTTTCTGTTCATTATCTACAATAATAGGATCCCGTTTTTACCCTTTGGGTACGGAACCCTTAGAAATGGATATATAAATGTATTATAGTTACCTGTTCCCAAAAAGTGCCGGTTACGCAAAGTTTGGCTTTGTTTTGCCCTCTTCTTTAAATTCTCCCAAAGGTTTTTCAATACACCCCAGTCTCTGGGATGAATGCTCGAAATGGCATTGAACTCTGTGGCAATTTTTTGCCACTCCTCAGTTTTCATTTTTATATTGATGTTGTCGGTTTTTTTTTTGATTCGACAACATCAAAATGTTTTGCCACTAGCTCAATGAGCGTCAATTTCTCACTGGCGGCAAAGGTTGGGTCCCTTTTCCTTTTCGACATCTTTACCAATCCAAAAGATCTAGTCAGTCCGTTAAGTAAAGCCGTGGTCAATAGTGTAGGCAAGAATCGAGTCCGTTTATCAGGCAGTAGGTTGCGTAGTAAGAGGGAATCACAATATCCAGAAAATTATGCAGGGTCACGTAAAAATAAAGATAATCTACAAAACACAAGTGATACAGGCAAGGCATAGCACAACAAAACAAAGCTTCAATCAAACACTCGAATGACAGTGACGTTGACGTGACAGCCACACACCCTCGAGCAAGTCTCTACAGTATTAAAAACTCCCCATTATTTGTTTTTAATTTGTAATACTCATTACATTCTGAACATCTGATTGAAGAATATCGTGATCTTGATAAATTTATTTTATGAAGGAACAATTTCTTTAATTGCAACACTTTGAACGCAACTCGTTTAGTTGATGATATGTCATTCACTCATTCATTCTTTGTCAAAGCTGAACTACGTTTTAGTAAACGGGATCAAAACGAAGCCGGTGAAACCGGTGCGACGTAAACCGCGATCAAAACTAATTTCTGATCTCGGTTAAGCAGAACCAAGTTCTATTAAACTCGGTTTCTGTTGGGAACGGTAAAATCGGCCCTAAGTAAATTGCTAGTAATTTTATTAATCGGTTCCTTTTCTACGGTTTTTATAAGGAATAGGTAATAATTTAATATTTTTTATAACTATTTGTGAGGACCTATAATTGGCCATCTGTTGCTACTTTCTTATCATATTTTATGTAATATAGGCGGTTGGTCTTATTAAAAAATATATATATAATCTAATAAAATGTAACGCGAAAGTTTAAAAGTATATATCTTATGTATGTTTATAACCTTTCCCCACACAAGGGTTACAACCCTACAACTACAGTTTAGCTGCTCAGACAATTTGCAAATGTTGATGGTCAAAGCAAGATTCAGGTTTTTCGTTCTAAATAATTCTTTCCTTATCTTTGGACTTCTAATACCTACTACAATCTTGTATTCCATGGTGTTTATGCTATAATAGCATGATTTCAATAATTTTCTGAGTTTTGAAATAAAGAAACATACATTAGTAATGTTGCTATGTTTTCGTTTTCTTCTTGATTAATCTTATTGAATAGATATCTGCAATATATTATATTGTTTTTCTTTCTTGATTTCTCTTCCAATTTTTCCAAAATCTTGCCTTCGAATTGTTTTTCAGTTTCATTTAGGCCAAAATGCATTTATATTTTATATTTTTTTATATTTATTTATTCAAACATGTCTTAAAAGCTAACAGACGTCTCCATCGCTTATAAGATTAGATTACAAAGTAGGTACAACATGCTAAAATATCTAATATTTTAAGTCAATTAATTAGAATACATAAATAACATCAGAAAATCTTTACAATTATAAAATGTCAAAATACACAATACAAAGTCAATATAATAAAATCAATATCAGTGTACAATAAAAGCACATATAAAATAAAAAAAGGAAAATTGGGTCAAATTATGTCAATAGATCAAATCAAATAAAAATATCACTCAATATTATGCAAATTCCTATTATTTGAACAATGTGTCAGTTAAAATTTTCCTAAACGTATTATAGAGGAATCCCAAGCCATTGGCAAACAGGTCGATTTCATAGTGCTGAGCAAGTATGTCCCGATAGCACGTACATATATTTTTTCATGGCAGCATGCCCGATTGCATTGATTAACAGCGCTGGTCCTTGTTTTTTTTAAACCGGCAGCTGCAGCGTAATTTAGCCACGCCGTTTTCAAAAAATCTAAAGCTTCTCCTGGATCACACGACTCCACATCAAGAGGTGCAAGGGTGCAATATGGACCCGACTTTTATCAGATGTTCCCATTTGCGATTGAATTAACAAGAGCAGTTCGTTCTGCTTTTCTATAATTTTGGTTAGATCTAATGGCAAAGCCATTTTGTATGATACAGATTTTCACTTACTTGACTCTGTAAATTGTTAAAAAACCAGAGGGACTACTCAAATGGCTATTCTACAAAATTTAACGCTAGTAGAATAGAATGACAATGTATGGGATTGTCAGAAACTAAGCGCTAGCTTATGTATGTCATTCCCGTACATTGTAATTCTATTTCTACTAGCGTTAACTTTAAAGTACGTCAAGTATGGGAGATGTTATTTCTCCGAAACTGTTCACAGCTGCGTTGGAGGATATCTTTAAACTCTTAGACTGGAAAGGGCTCGGCATCAACATTAATGGCCAGTACCTAACACACCTTCGTTTTGCCGATGATATAGTCCTTATGGCTGAGACCATGGAAGACCTGAACACAATGCTCGAAGATCTCCGTAGTGCTTCCAAAAGAGTGGGTCTCAAGATGAACATGGATAAGACGAAAATTATGTCAAATGGCCATGTTGTACCCTCTCCAGTTCATGTTGGGTTGGGAACACTACACTTGAAGTTGTTGACCACTACGTATACCTAGGACAGGCAGTCCAGTTAGGTAAGTCCAACTTTGAGAAAGAGATCTCTCGTCGAATCCAACTCGGGTGGGCAGCATTCGGGAAGCTTCGAAAAATCTTCGCGTCCGACTTACCTCGGTGTCTCAAGACGAAAGTCTATGAACAGTGTGTGTTGCCAGTGATGACTTATGGCAGTGAAACGTGGTCGCTAACTATGGGTCTCATAAGGAGGCTCAAGGTCAGCCAGCGTGCAATGGAGAGAGCCATGCTCGGCGTTTCCCTGCGTGATCGAATCAGAAACGAGGAGATCCGCAGGAGAACTAAAGTAACCGACATCGCTCGAAGGATTGCTCAGCTGAAGTGGCAATGGGCAGGACACATAGCGAGAAGAACTGATGGCCGTTGGGGCGGAAAGGTTCTGGAATGGCGACCGCGCACCGGACGACGCTCCGTGGGTAGGCCCCCGACAAGGTGGACCGACGACCTGGTGAAGGTCGCGGGAAGCCACTGGATGCGGACAGCGCAGGACCGATCGTCGTGGAGATCCTTAGGGGAGGCCTATACCCAGCAGTGGGTGTCGTGCGGCTGATATGATGATGATGATGATGACGTCAAGTATGTGATCTATAAAATTTCTGGAACTGGAGCTTCACTAACGAAGATTCATCGTAATTTCTGAAAACAAATACTTGCCTTCCTTGTAAAGGTTTAAAGCGTCTGTGGACTGTTTCTACACCGGTGACTACATTGTCTACGTATATATGTCGCTAGCTAAGTATTTGGCGTAGTTTCCATTCAACTTTTGAAGATAATGCTTAACCGTAGCGTTTACAAGTTCTATGAAATTAACGAATCTCCGAACTTCGATAAATTGGCTTAGAGTACCTAATCCTACAACTTTTGTGCCATTTTAACTATTGCCTCAAATGGCTAGTTCTAGCAATACATTGGACTAAGAGCTAACCCCGGAAATATGTGGACAATTTACAGAGAGATGAAATCCTTCTTGTTAGTGTGCCATACTATCATTATTAACAGATCCGGGCACCTGGCAGATTTTCAGTGGTGAGGGTGGGAGTGGTTGAGCAACAAAGAGACCGAAAAGGCGATTGAAAGTATACATTTTTACCGACTTCAAAAGGAGGGAGGTACTCAATTCGACCCGTTTTTTTTTTTTTTTTTGTTTTTTGTATGTACACCGATTACTCGAAGACGGCTGATCCGATTGAAATGGTTCAAACGTTATTAGATTAGGTAAACTTCCAAGTTGGTCCCATTTTTTAAAATTATGAAATCGGTTCAGTACTTTTCAAGTAATCTTGAAAAAAGCACGAAAATAGTATGATTTTTGTGTGAACTACCTCGATGATCAGTCGTACAACTTCTTTGTTTATGAACTGAATAAGATAATTATTTTTTTGTTTGAAAAGGGATATCTTAAGTGTAGTTCTTTAACCGACTTAAAAAAGGAGGTTCGTAGTTTGACCCGCATGTATGTATGTTTCTCCGCGATTAACTCACGTTTGGCTGAGCCGATTTTTCTACCCAAATAATATACCTACACTACCTAATACAAAAGGTACCTACACTAAAAATTAAAAAATAAAAATTGTTTAAAAAAACAAAAAACCGACTTCAAAAAAACTACCTCTAAAAAGCAAGAAATAATATTCGTAATAATAAAAACACGTCTATTGAAGTCGGGTGGGGCTTTTAGAATAAAAAAAAGGAATTTGTACTCCAGCCACACCCGACTTCAATAGACGTGTTTTTATTATTACGAATATTATTTCTTGCTTTTTAGAGGTAGTTTTTTTGAAGTCGGTTTTTTGTTTTTTTAAACAATTTTATAGAGCTCTGTAAATTGTAATCTGCAATTATCTTTCTAAATCGAATATAACATTGTCAGGCATTTTGACTGGTAGAAAAGTAGTGCCAAGCGTTATCAAAAATGCGCAAAAATAGTGGTAAAGTTTGATGCCGCCTGGCACTACTTTTCCACCAGTCAAAATTCCTGGCAATGTTATATTTGATTTAGATACATGATTGGCTTGCTGTTATACCACACCAAATCCAGAGCTCTGTAAATTGTATACCTTCAATTGCTTTTCATCTCCTTTGTTGCTCAACCACTCCCACCCCCACTGAAAAACTGCCAGGTGCCCGGATCTGTTAATAATGATAGTATGGCAAACTAACTGGAGGGATTTCGTCGCTCTGTAAATTGTCCACCTATTTCCGAGGCCAGCTTTTAGTACCTATAATACCTATTTTAGCGATGGCCGGTACTTTCAGAAAAGGCCCAGAATAAATGATCTGATTTACAACTGGCAGCCAAATCCAAAGGCAGTACCTTTTCCCGCAACGATTTGAAGGCTAACGGTATTTATTGTGGAGATAAGTATGCGAGAAAAGCTAAATGTCTCAATTTATATCCAAAATCGTCATCTTTTCCATACTTTTTTGACAAATTATCAGCCTGTATGTGCTTCCAGACACTTTGTTCCAGATTAAAGAAACGCCTATTATTTTTTTTTCGACATAACTCACAGTAATTATTTCAAGGAAAATAAAATGTCTTTATTTTTAAACAAACCATATACTAAAGGTCTGATTGCATCTGCAGTTGCAGTATTTGCTTGTAATGTACCTATATATTTGATAGAACGATTTTGGACAAGACCTCAAGGTTCTTTCCATGAACCAGTTACTAAGCTTCACATAACCGCCTCAAGTTATCTTCTGTACTAAAAATTGATAATACAGTATCTTTATCATTTTAATGACCTATTGGCTTTCCGTCGAGTGTTTATAGATACTTCTTTGGTTTACATAAGAAAAAACAAAATTTTAAGGCGGGCTAAAAGATATGAATATTTGGCAAAATTGCCCAATTACCATTTTAGTTCTTAAATTCTGCTGAAATCAACCTTTTTCTCTGGTCTTAAAAACTATAAAAACTGAACTGGGCAATGTCACAGTATAACAGATTATAGCTTTTCTAGGCATATCCAAAGAACATCAAAATTTTGTGGGCAAAATCACAAAGCTGTTAAGAGCGTTTTTCATACAAAAAATACTATGTCTTAGGGTTGTCACTGTTACTGCAGTAAGTAGGTACGTATGGAAATAATAATGCATTTTTATTGTAATCGAAAGTTTTTATTTATCCAAAATAAAGAGCTACTTAGGAGTTTCAACTTCCAATTAGGTACCACTAAACTAAACTTACTGTTCTAAAAATATGTAATCATGGAGGAACACGAGGGATTATTCGTGTTCCTCAGAAATCAGATTTAAAAGGTTTGCTGAGACAGCCTGTAAATATTCATTTCTACCTAAACTTCCTATTTTATTAAAAAATATTAGTTAAATAAACATTTAAAAATAAGACAGAAAGAAGACTACACCTCGAGCGGGATACCTTAAGGCAGCCACCGGATAGTGTTTGGTTCGTGTTAATTATATTTTAGCATTATAAAAACTTAAATACTAATAATTGACGAAAATATTAGTATACTTACAGATTATTTTATTGACAACCCTAACAGTAATATTTTGATGGGCAAAGTTGACAACAGTGCTTTGGACATAAATGTGTGACTTTGCCCACGGTTATAAATTCGAATCTATGAACGTTATTGCGTTAAATTGTCAACCTTCATTGTTTATATTTCACAAATAAACGATATTTTAAAAATCACTTACCTGCAGCAACTCAAAATATGAGTTTCTCCAAAAGTTTTTCACTGCGAATTTGGCCCGCAAAAACAGTACTGATTTTGGCAGCGTCTGACAAGTAACTGATGTAAAGTGAGAAGTCCGTTATACTAGTGTTGCCATAGTATAACGAATTTTTCTACCATTGCTTAAAAAAAAGGTAAAAAATGAAGAATATTCAATATTTTTCGAATATACAAAAAAATACATAAGTGGGCAAAGCCAGACCTATGGGGCAAAATCGCCACGTTTTACGGTAGGTATATTTATTTCGTTTTAAAATCACAAACGTCCAAATACACGGCCTGCAAGGAGGAACGAATGTCCGCGAACTGGGAAGGTTAAAGGGGACTTTCGTGAGCCAATACAGTAATGTGTGAATTATATGGGAGTTTTTATTTTGGCCCCCACAGCCATCACAGAATAGTCTCAAGACTTTAATATGGGGGCCAATTAACAAAGTTTTTGTCAAATACGACATTAACACTGAACCTATTTCAAAGGAGACTTTGCCAGCTTGATTCTCTGTCCAGAAGGCCTAGTGTAAGTTGTCACAAAGAAAAAACGTAACTATCGCGTTTGCGTTTGAGCAACATTTGTATGGGGAAAGTACAGCGCCGCCATGCGGCGAGAGGTCAAAACAATTCATGCGTGTGTGACTTTGCCTAAATACGTAAAGGCCAAGCCACACAGCGGGCGTGGCGTGACGGGACGGGACGGCGACGCGACGCTGAGCAGTTGTAATGTACTACATACTATGGACGACGTCACACAGGACAGCGTGGCGCGACGTATCGCGTCCCGTCGCGCCACGCCGCCGTCGCGCCGAGCGTGAATACAGATCGGAAGCGCAGCGGGGCGGAACGTAGGCGAGATCACGCCCGCAGTGTGAACTCTACCGTCGCGCCGGCCGTCCCGTCACGCCGCGCCCCGCCGCGCCCCGTCGCGCCACGCCCGCTGTGTGGCTTGAGCTTTAAACGATTCGTTTCCAAACGTATCGAGCGCGTTTGGCTATCCGAATGCGTTTTTGTATTCTTTTTGCGAGTGTAACTGACAATTTTGACAGTTCCACGACAGTACGAAGTTAACTTAACGTAAACGCGGTAGTTAAGTCATTCACTTGTAGTTTCGCTAGTGAGATCAAACGTACCGAAACACATTTCGGTGTTTTGCAAGGATTTTAATAAGTAATATTATGGCTGCTCGTCATTTTTTTGCTTGGAGGATGTTAGCGATCGCTGAAATTCAAGATGATCGTAATCGCCTACGCAGACAAAGGACTATTTTTAGATCGTCCTTTGATCCAATCAAGCATATCACGGAGAATGAATTTAGAAATAGATATCGCTTGTCTAAGGAAGCTGTGCTATTTCTGTGTAAAGAATTGGAAGAATTGACAAATTTGAAGTCAACACTACAAATAAGTCTCCAAGAAAATTACTTACTATCGTTTGCAACTAACATGATAAACCATACACCAAGCCATAATTTAATTAGTGATAAGTTAAAATTGATTTGATTTTTAGGTTCTCGCTGTGTTATTTTTTATGCGACTGGAAAATACCAACGTCCAGTAGGAGTCGCCAAAAGTGCATCTAAAAAAAAGTGCAGGGTGTGTCAGGGTTGCCAACCTAAGATATTTTTTCCTCGTACTTAAGCAGCTCAAAATCTCGTATTTTGGCTTTCAAACCTCGTACATTTTTTAAAAAGGTGATAAAACCGAAATTACAGCATGATTTGAATTTAGAACATTTTACCTAATGAAATAAACTATTGCAAGTTTCCTACTAAATTAAACATCTCTTTGTAGGTATTAAAATAATCTTTAATCATTATCAGATAACAAAACAGCCGATTTTACTTTGTCTATGTAACTAATGTTCATCTCCAAATATGATGTCAGGGACACCCTCAATCTCTTCGTTCTTCTTTATATTGCCGTATATTTTTTCTTTAGTCATACGGCTATACATCTCTTTCGTCGGTTCGAAATTGACGCAGTTTCCAGCACGTGATGGACCTTTTGCGCTTTCTGCAGCAAGAAGTGTGCCGTTCACAGTTTCTACAGTAAGCCGGTTTCTTATGTCAGTTTTTAATAAATTGACTTTACTAAAAACCCTCTCGCAGTCAGCATTCGCATGGGGTAGAGACAGTGTAGATAAGACAAAATGAGCCAGCTCGGAAAAGTCTCCTATTTTCAGTAATTGGGCCCAAAATTTATCTGGCTCACTAATTTCATTCAACCCTTCAGGATGACGAGCTTTTGCATTTGGCAAATTCCTCCATTGATCGTCGATTATTTGTTTCTTTGCATAATCAGCTGGAGCGATTATACGGGGAACCACATCAATAAGAGGCATAAGTGAAGGGAAATAGCTCCTAAAATTGTGGGAGAGCGCTGATGCAGGTTCAAAAACTTGTAGCTTTGACAAGACAGGATCCTCCATGTTGTACCTTTTTTTGATTTCGGTGGCTGCAACTTTGTAGAAATTTTTGCAGCATGAGAAGAACTGAGCAATATCTGCAGGCTTTCTGACCACATCTGGATGTTTCAAGAGCTCGTACACTTTGACGCCAACATACAGTGCAGCGTCATGGAGCTGATGTCGCTGGCTTTCAGGGTTTATTTCCCCTAGATTTGTCCTCATGACATATTCGCGTTGTAAATAACGCAACAGGATTTCCTGGTAGAGTGTACGAATTTTCTCATGTAGATTGTGAACAACTACTTTCTCGCTTTGAAATTCCAGATTGAATTTATTAAATAAAGGAAGCGACCATTCAAGGAAACAGAAATAAAGCTTGTAGAATGGATTGCTGAGTTTTTCGAGAATAACTACAGCTCGATTTCTTACATCAGCTTTTGCTCTATGTGCAGGATTTGTCGTAAAATCGATAAAAAAGAGACGTAGAGCCTCCCATTGCTCTAATATTCGTTCAACCACTGTTAATAGGGAAAGCCATCTTGTCTGTGATGGTTTCAAAATTTTTTGGGGCTCAACTGCAACAAACGACTGAAAGTTACGAAAATCAAAAAGCCGTTTATCACTATGCTTAAAAAAGTTGTAAATATCTCGAGTTAGTTGTTCTACACCTTCAGGCAACTGTTTACAAGCTTCACTGGCACACAAATGAGCCGAGTGACAAACGCATTTCGTTATTATGATTCCTGGAAAATCACGTATAAGTCTTGTTTTTACAGAGTCGTTATCACCCATCATGACATTACACCCATCCGAGCCAAAGCCTATCACATTTGTCAATGGTACATCATGGTTGGTTAGCGAGTCGATAAGAGCTCTGTATAAATTCTCAGCATTGGCTGTGGGAATATCATCAGTATCGGCTGTTTCCCTAAAAACTTTGTACAGCTCCCAAAATGCACTACATATCTTTTGAGCTTCTTGATCGAAATAGCGCACCACAACGCAAGCAGTTTTGATCGTAGAAACATCGGTTGTCTCGTCCGTCATCACAGAAAAATGATTTTTTTGTAGTTTTTGGGCTAAATCTGCTTTATGACCTCCTCCAAGAACATTCTTTACCAATCCTGTTACTTTGGTTCGTTTAAGTTCAATTTCCTTGATTAATTTAGAATCCGTCACAACTTCTTTTAATAAAGCCGTCAAATGATCAGCAACCGAGAACGCAATGTTATGCTCCGCAAAAAATGCCGCAAGTTTAATTTCTGCACGAGCTTTTTCTTTATTTTGTAGAGTTATACCTCTCTGGAATCCTAGCGATGTTAATGTTTGCGTTTTTCCACTAGATCCAGGTCTGTTACCCAGGTGTTTCCTGGTAGAGGCATGAGTTTTCAAATTAGATATTTCAGCTACCATTGATGTTCCAGGGCAAAATGCACACTTTGCTTTTGTTAAATCATTGGTGTCTGGCAACAACCAGTCCTTAAATGCTGGATCCTTTAACCACTGCTGTCTAAAATTTTGTGAGCGATGCTGCGGTGATGTGTTACCTTCCTTTTTTCGTGTCCATCCGCCTTTTTTTGGTATTTTTTTAGGCGGAGTCAAAGGAGGTGAACAATTACTGTCTGCGTCTAGTCAAACAATAATGATAAACGGACGAAACAGGAAAGACTATTTCACACTAAAAAATCTTCTTTTCTACAAAAACTTTAACTAGCTACACGTACGCACTTACGAAATACAACAAAACAATAAGGCATGCATATGCATGCCTTATTGTTTTGTTGTATTGCATTATGCATGCATACATTACTCTACCTACACGTAAGGAACAAAGAAAGTATAATGGCTAATGTGAAGGACGGAAGAACGAAATGTTTTATTTTTCGGGAAATTCCCGGTTGACGGGATAGTTAACCATAGACAATCATTGCGCAAATGCGGCAAATTTTTGGAGTGTTCCTTCCTACGAGTTTTGATAGATGGCACTTTTACGAAAAACTGTTATGCAAAATATTTGTATGGTCATATCCTTTCCTAATGTCAAAATCTCGTACATAATTGTACGAGGCTGATAGTGTCCTCGTACCTCGTACGGAAGACCACAAACTCGTATTTGTACGATGAACCTCGTACGGTTGGCAACACTGGTGTGTGTACATACAAGAAGTGACTCAAGCATTAATTCATCCAACAATGCTCAATAAATACATATCTTTTCCAAAAACACGGTCAGCTAGAAAAGCTGTCATGCAAAAGTTTGTATTTAACCTATACAGGGTCATTTTTTTAACACCATCCAAATTTATATATTATAAATCTTTGAAAAAAATTATGAAACACGTGTTTTTTCTTTTAATATCGCCCAGTACTAAAATATTAAGTTAAGGCTATACAAAGTTATCCAAAATAAAACTACATTTGCTGACACAATACACCGTGCGTAGCAGATGATTACGCGCGTGATTTTCTCTCTCATGTTCCGCACGTCTGCGAGAACGAGACAGTCGGGTTATTCGTCAGTTGCCGTACAGCTCTCGGCACCACCGCCCCGCGGACCTCGCCTTGTTGCCCCTCATTCAAAACATGTAGGACGATAGTATTTGACTAGTAACCATGCTGTTGTCATAATTCACTCGGACAAAATATTTTTTTGCAAAAAATTACCTACCTATTTTTTTTTTCAAAATTGAAGAGTTTTAATGATACCTAATGCCTAGAAAAAAATTGGATGGTGTTGAAAAAATGACCCTGTAGATATTTTGTTCAATACATCAATTTTGGTAAATTAGGTAATGTTATGTAGATAAATTTATCATTTTTAATTTTCTATTTGCAGATTCCACAACAAATATGGTGTGCCAAGAGTAGTCGGTTCTGTGGATGGCAGACATTTTAAAATATTTGGCCCACCAAAAGAAATAGAACACCTCTATTACTGTAGGTAACACTATCACTCAATTAATGTTCAAATGGTGAGTAAACTAGGTATAAATACTTAAATATGTATTAGAAGTTTTAACATTAATTCCCTATTTAGTTACTATTATCTGTTTTCATTTTTAGGTTTGTGATAGTGAATATCGAATAATAAATGTTAATCCTAAATTTGGAGGGTGCAATCATGATGCCTTTATATAGAACAATAGCCAACTAAACGACTACATGCAAAATCTCCATGCACAAGGAGAAATATGTTGGTTATTAGGTATATGCCAATTATTTCCATTGTTACAGTTCGAACAATTACAACCAATATATTAGTGCGGCGGTAATCTTAAAAAAGACGCTTAGAAAACACTTTTCGTACAAGTCATCTCGGAAATATGAAAATTTGGTATCGATGCATTCAGTACGATGCCCTGATCACAAATATATAAGATGACAAGTGCGAAAGTGGTGGGGTTAGAAACTGTAACGTCATAAAGTTTTCAGTACAAAGAAATTTTTTTTCATACCATGTGGTATATCAAATGAAAGGGCTTTGTGAGTAGATTGCGAATATATAACACACTATAACATTTTCACTACTTGGTCTAACAATTTATTAGCAAACGTCGGAAAATTTCGCAATTCAGAGTCGCCATTGAACAGGTCTAGATTGAAAACGACAGAATTGATTTTTACAAAATACATAACAAATAACTCAGCACATACTCTTTTCGAATGTCTAAAGGTAATTGACCAAAGTTATTTCAAAATAAGAAAAGGACATCAGTTTTAATAACAGCATAATTTTCTGCTTTTTCTAAATTCTCAGATTCCTTTAATAATTAATAAAAAAACAAATAAATAAGCTTTTGTATGTTAATCATTTCTTGCCCTACTTAGTAAACAGTATTTGACAGTTTCCATGCTTCTTTTAAATTTAAATCACTATTAAAAAATGTGTTAACAATTTCTTTGGTTTTTAATGCGTGGAAAACGATTTGTCGAATTTTATACATGATTATTTCAAAAAAAGAATTGAGTAAAGTTTGTTTACCAAATAGGACAAGTAAAGTTAACTAAAAGTAATGACAAATACACATGAAAAACACACACAGTTGCTCGGAGATCTAAATAACCTGACGAAACTCAATAGGAAAAAAATATTTAGAAAAAATCAAAACAATACACAAAAATCACTGTCTTTTTAATGGGTGTAAAAGGGGCTTAACGGGTGTAAATAATTATTCATAAAATACAACAAATGTTTTACCACGCATAGAATACCAAAAATATTGTAAATTGTTAATAATATTTGATTTAATAAGACAACATATTTTAAAAATAGTGATTAGGTTTAAAGGAAGTATCTAAAGTGTCAAAATTTGGTTATTTAAACCTTCGTCTGTTTATCCTAACTTATCCTAGTAAGGATAAACATACTAAAGTTTATTTATTAATTTTTTTACTAATTATTAAAGGTATCTGAGAATTTGGAAAAAAGCAGAAAATTATGCTGTTATTAAAACTGATGTACTTTTCTTATTTTTAAATATCTTTGATCAATTACCTTTAGACATTCGAAAAGAGTATGTGCAGAGTTATTTGTTATGTATTTTCTAAAAATCAATTCAGTCCATTTCAATCTAGACCTGTTCAATGGCGACTCTGAATTGCGAAATTTTTCGACGTTTGCTAATAATTTGTTAGACCAAGTAGTGAAAATGTTATAGTGTGTAATATATTCGCAATCTACTCACAAAGCCCTTTCATTTGATATACCACATGGTATGAAAAAAAAATTTCTTTGTACTGAAAACTTTATGACGTCACTGTTTCTACCCCCACCATTTTCGCGCTTGTCATCTTATATATTTGTGATCAGGGCATCGTACTGAATGCATCGATACCACATTTTCGTATTTCCGTGATGACTTGTGCGAAAACTAACCTCAAACCATGTTTTACCGCCCTACTATATAATGTCCTTATTGTAACGGGTGGCGCAAAAGTACTGGCACTAAAGAAAATACTTTTATTTTTTTTATATGACATTTTCTGTCATTCTGTTGTTGAAAATTGTGTAGTGAACAAATATAAAATACACTGAAAATAAACATGGACCGTTTTACTCCCCAAGAACGTGGAATAATTGTGTCAATGTTCTTACGGAATAATTCATCAGTGATAAGAACACAACGTGAATTTCGTCGACGATTTCCCCACCGTCCGGCAGGACTGACCAGTCCAGACTTCTTTCTTTGGGGTTTTTTGAAATCTCGGGTGTATGTGAACAAGCCACAGACTCTCGCAGCTCTAAAAGAAAACATTCGTCAAGAAATAACGAACATATCGCAGGAAGTGTTACGGCAAGTTATGCAAAATGTCATAAATAGGGCTCAAATGTGTATCAACTCTGGAGGTCACCATTTAAAAGACATCATCTTTAAATCCTAATGGTACGAAATTTAATGGCACAAATATACATTTAAAAAAACCTAAATCTAGTTTTCTAATTTAGAAAAAATGTTATAGCTGAACCAAATAGGGTCTTTACTTTTGCGCCACCCGTTATTTTAAAATTTTAGGAGATTCTGGATACCCCCAGCGACCCTGGTTAATGACTCCATATTTAGATGCACCCTAAAATTCACCGCAAGCATCATACAACGCTAAGAATATGGCAGCAAGAGTTGTCATAGAAAACACCTTCGGGAGACTAAAGAACCGATGGCGATGCTTGTGCAAAGACAGGGTGTTACATTATAAACCTAAAAAATGTGCACAAATTATTCAAGCTTGTTGTGTGTTATAACATTGCCCTTGATTATGGTGTAGCGGAACTAAGTTCTATTGGTAAGTTTAAACATTGTACTACTTACACAAAAAAAATAAGTATTTGAATAAATTAATTTTCAATTATTAATTTTATTATTATTATTTTTTCATTTTTTAGGGTTCCGTACCCAAAGGGTAAAAACGGGACCCTATTACTAAGCCTCCGCTGTCCGTCTGTCTGTCTGTCTGTCACTAGGCTGTATCTCATGAACCGTGATAGCTAGACTGTTGAAATTTTCACAGATGATGTATTTCTGTTGCCGCTACAACAACAAATACTGAAAACAGAATAAAATAAATATTTAAGGGGGGCTCCCATACAACAAACGTGATTTTTTTTGCCGTTTTTGGTACGGAACCCTTCGTGCGCGAGTCCGACTCGCACTTGGCCGGTTTTTTTAATTTTTTTTTCATTATTGTTAGTAGCTTTGCTATACACCTTTATTTCATGGGCATTAGCATAAGAATAAACATTAGTTCATTAGATTTATAGACTATATGCCGATGAAATAAAGCTCTAATCTAAAGATGGACAATAGAAGTTGGTCAGTGCCTAGCCTAGACAAGTGTCATAGTATATGTACCTATATTCTATTCTGTGCTGCCCATTGGTTTGAACGCCATTAGATGATCAAATCACATGTCGCAAACTTATGTAAATCACAGACTTCGACGTTTTGTATGGAATTGTCAAGCTTACGGCACGTAATTTTATAGTTTATTGCTAATTTAAAAGTTTTAGTGGTAAGCGTAGCGTTCAAACGAATAGAATGTTGGCCATTTGAGTAGGGGGGCTGGTGTGGGGGCACACAATATAGTAGTACCACTGTTTTGTAACCTTTATCTTATAGCAGTTTAAAAATACTTAACTTCTCAACTTACCTAAATATTGCATTAACTTACAGATTCAGGGGAACTTCCGCAACCAGATGAAATTAACAGGGAAAGAAACACTAATAATAATGACTTGATAAGAGGAAGAGCTTACAGGGATCGATTAGCCCAAAGACTGCATCATTAAACATTTATACATATTACTTACTTACATATTTTTTCTAATACTTAAACAATGCTTTAAGCATTGTTTTTTGTTTGTTTCAAAGAGTTCAGTTCTTTTATATTTTTTCTCATACTTACCCCCCCGGGACGCTCCTCATACCTCTTAGCGAGGAGAGGTGTACGGGAGCCGTTGGTGGGGGGGGGACATACCATCTGTACCCCCAGTCGGGGCCAAGCGGATCGTGGGAGGTGAACCACCGCTCGCCTTGCACGGCCCTGGAGCGCGTAAATGCGTTTTTCCCTCAGCATAAATAATAAGCATAAATAATACTTAAGGAATTGTTTTTTGTTTGTTTCAAATAGTTCAGTAGTTTAGACTTAGTTTCAAATAATTTTAATCAATTAAATTCGGTAACAAAAATTTATTATACTTAATTAGTTAGAGTGCAGCATAAAATATTACAAAAATAATCTAATAAATAAAATATGTTGAATACTTAAAGTGTTTTATTTAAATTAAATTGAGCTAAGTACATAAAAACCATTACTTGTATACAGTGAATTACAGTGGCGGTCACAAAATTAAAGAGACCAGTCGATTTTCACACAAACGAGGTAACTTTGAAGCCTTGGTTCTCCGCCAGAGATTGACCTAGCTGTGATCTGATGATGGCCATCCAGGGAGTGACTGTGACTGGAGGAGATCCAGATCCACACACCCAACTGATCATCAACATTCTAGGAGTATAAGGA
The DNA here is from genome assembly GCA_943789525.1 of Agriphila geniculea. Classification (NCBI taxonomy): domain Eukaryota; kingdom Metazoa; phylum Arthropoda; class Insecta; order Lepidoptera; family Crambidae; genus Agriphila; species Agriphila geniculea. Next base: position 5,938,138 of record OX038886.1, on the reverse strand, counting down.
TCAGAGTTTTCAGTTTCAGAATTTCCATAAATTTTTATGCTAATATCGCGGTTCTTTTATATATCCTTAATCTCTGTTGGTGTAGCCATCTCGTACTCCTCCATTCACTCCCTGGATCAGCTAAGTCAATCCTTGGCAGGGAACCAGGGCTTCTAGTTTGTATGAAAATTACAATAATTATCTGGCCACCACTATATTATTTATATGTTAGGTACCTACTGTAAATGTAGAAGCCCATATTGCATAATTATTGGTAAATTTTAGGTTTTACTAGTAAATGTTAAGATTTATCAACATAAATTGTTAAATGTATGGATTTTATTTTATGAATAAGAGCAAATTTTTCGAGCTTTTACCATTACAGTTTGGTACAGATGCCGGCATATATATTGGCAAGAAAATGAAAGAGACAAAAGATGCGCAGTAGCCTGTCATATGATCTTTCCTTCCTTTCTGCCTTTTGGCTTCAGAAACAATAATTACTAGATAAACTCATGCAATTTTGAACTCACCTCGATGACATCAAGGGAAAATAAATACACAACTTAATGTACAGTCAATACCTAATACAATTTTATTTAAATAGGTTTGATTCTATACAATACAACAATCAACGTGTCAATTTAAGATCCTGAAATTTACACAGAGATAGGATACGAGGAACGAAGTTTAAAAAAAATCTAATATTTCTCCCACAGAGGTTATTTTAAATGGTTAGGCTTAGAATGTACTCCCTAGCGGGAAGGGTAAGAATTGCCTGCTCGTTGGATATCAGAGAGTGTTTTCTATTTAGGTAACTTAAATGAAACTCGTAGATTTCCCTCAGAGGACTACGAACGGAGCGCTGGATACTTGAACTTCGGTTAGTTAAGGGTTAAATAGATTTGAAAGTTAACTGGTACCTATTTGGATAACGTGCAGCGAGTCAGGTTGACAAAACGCTACGATGGCTGCTGGCTTTATAGATTCCTAGGAGTCGTCCGTGAAGATTCGAGTGTAGTTAAGGTCGGCCTTTTCTCCGCTCACTTCGAAGTTCAATGGGCGTCAGAGTGGTTTGGCGGTTAATCGTGGCGTCTTCACCTGTAATGGTGTGCATCAAAACAATGGTTTACAAAGTCGGTCTTAGATGGGCACAACTCTTTACTACTCAATGACTCGGGGCCGATTCCGAGTAAGATTCCATGACGAAGGACGGAAGAATCTACTCCAAAACAAGAAAAAATCACTCTACGAAAAGAAAGTCACTCAACAACCACCCTCGGTAACTCGGATTTGCTCATGTTTGGTTCCCACCGTAGGACACTCTGTTTTTACATGTTAATTCTGACTATAAAAATTACTCATCGCCGGATTTTCTGTTCTAACAATATACAAAATCGAGATGCCAAGACATGCCGTAGCCAGCTCTCAACTTACAACGTCTCTTTTCACATGAAAAGAACTGAAATTGAAAGAAGTATATAGAACAAATCCACTTGTTACATACTGGGTAATGAATCTTAATAAATTTTGATGATGCATACCTACGACTCCCCTTGTTTCCCAATTTGATTTGGTGCAAATCCACAGTAATCGGTAGTATATTATCACAAGACGACTTAGTTCTCCGTTTTGCGGCGTTTATTAGCCAAAAATCCTCTGCAAATAAACGAATATGGTGATGAAAAAAAGTTGCAAATTACTAAAACGGACAACAGCTGATTGTCACAAAGAAATCACAATACCTGGAGAATTCTTTGATACTGTCGAAAAGAATTATATTCGTAGTATGGTGCAAATTTAGATATTGTCCTTCCGGCACCAGCTGCAAATAATTTCAGCGAAAAATAGAACCAAAACAAATGACAAAGCTGAATTTGTGTTTCAAAAGCTCAACGACCTCTCGCTTGAGTACCTATCTATCTATTTCACAGACAACTCGACCGCTTGACTTCAGACGCATTCCGTCAGGCTAAGCGCTGGCTCAGCGATGCGGGTATCGCATCGACCCCGTCCGTCCAACTTGTCATACAGAGATTGTCAAACTGCAGCCAATTGATCCCGCTGTACGGCCCGCCGAAGCCGTGTCCGCGCACACGACGAAATCACGACCCAAGAACGCACTTGAACGTCTCAAACCGGACGGCCCAAAAAAGTCGGTTCTCCTACAACCTTTGAGGTCCGCAGTATGAAAAAGTAAAGCAAATTGGACGACAACCCTTGCGCTAAGAGCCCCCAGCAAAGGCCCTCGGAGTGGGGAAGAATACTACAACAAATAACGAATTTAATCTTTTTTTTTTTTTTTTTTTTTAACTTAATGACGCGAAATTTTGAATTGGACTTTTTACGGAAACAAGGAAAAAGACATCAGGCATACTGCCGAGAAATAAAATTTCATCATTAATGGGAACAAGCATCTTTATACTACAAAAAAGCTTTCCCTTTAAGAAAATAGACCAAAACAACGAAAAAAAAACAACGTTACAGTAGTCCCCCGCCACGCCAGAATTCACGCAGGGAATTCTTTGGACGCCCACGTCCAAACCACACTGCTCCATCGCCAAACAAATCTACTTTACAAAAAAAAACCATCTATAACAAGTAATTACAACGTAATTGTTTGTCACCCCTGACATTACTTTTAAAATTGAAAATATAAAACTTATTCTGACCCGACTGTTGTGTTGTACAAAAGCCAAAGCATCACGAAATTTATACAAAATATAAAATTGACTCGACAGCTACCTACTAAAAACTAATACAAAAAATATATATATATTTAAGCAGAAAATGTATCTAAGTGAAAAAATATATGTGGGTGGTAAATGTATGTGAGCGGTGTTAAGGCTGCCCATATGCTATCTATATTCTATACTACTTCTCCTAAATCTCCCCCCCTTTAAATAAATCAAACCCGCTTGTCCGTCTTTCACATTGCATCGGCTTGTCAGTCCTATAGTTTATTGTCCAGAAATTATGCTTGATGAGCACCTGCTCCTTAAGCGAGCGATATTGGACAAGCCCATGATCTTATCGGGTGACACTTGACAAGCCATGACTGACGAGAAACGCTCGCCATTCCCTGTACTAATTTAAAATGATTATAAAAATTTAGACTGTCAAACTATGGAATAGACGTTTTTAATTTGTCTATGCCAACATTATTATTCATGACTATAGTAAAATTGCCAAAAAAAACAAATCAACAACCCGACCCCAAAATGAATCTGCACCCTCACGATACCGATAAAATATGATAAATATGCCAACCTTTAATAATCAGTCTAAACCCCTTCAAGCCTCCAGGCAAGACTGACATAACACGCATCAAACTAGACAAGCCCCAACATAATCACCTGTCTCACATACATTATAAAGCAACCAAATTAGATATGCGTGTAGCGGCATCTACCGTACCGCCGCACATAGCAACACGGTTACAACAAGATTCAACCACCATGTTACTAGATGGCGCTAGTGTCGAATGAACACAAAGATTAGTAAGGAATAACACCTCGTAGTATGAAGAATATATGGAGAAACCTACATCTCGCTATCGGAGTTTTCTCAGCCACCAAACTATATATACAACTTCCAACCATCATCGGTTGGACCGCGGTCCCCGGGCTAAGATCACCCAGCCCGGAGGAAGATCTTCCACTTTGGCCTTCCTACTAGTGGCAACCCCTCTCCATACTACCTATACTTCATCTCTACACTGGTGACCCCCGACGGAGCACATCAAGCACCTTCAGCAACGCAGCGCAGCCATCACTCCTCATACCTTATCCAGCATCCGCAGCAGTCACACCGCAACCAGACGCACAGCAGCCAGCACCAGCCCTCAAGGTTCCATCGCAGCATCACTGACGACGCTTCCTGGACCTTCGGCACTTCTCGACGGCATCATCCCGACCTGGTCTCTGCAGCCCACGACTGGAGCATCACTGGGCCCTTACTCCGGCGTGGCAGCTCTGCGCATCTCACCAGCAGCTCGGACCTACCGTCACCTTCCACTGTCCCGACTCACCGTGGACACGGATTCTACCTGCAGCACTGGCGGACGCGCCTTCAACCCGCAACGTCTCGACTTACCGTAGACTGTCTCGACGCACCGCAGACTGGGGCATCTCCTGCAGCACTCTACTCTGGCACTTGCATAGCTCTGACGCACTGACAGCTGAGCTTGGACTACCCTTGGACTATCGACCTCCGGTCTCAGGGGGAGAGTGATGTAGCGGCATCTACCGTACCGCCGCACATAGCAACACGGTTACAACAAGATTCAACCACCATGTTACTAGATGGCGCTAGTGTCGAATGAACACAAAGATTAGTAAGGAATAACACCTCGTAGTATGAAGAATATATGGAGAAACCTACATCTCGCTATCGGAGTTTTCTCAGCCACCAAACTATATATACAACTTCCAACCATCATCGGTTGGACCGCGGTCCCCGGGCTAAGATCACCCAGCCCGGAGGAAGATCTTCCACTTTGGCCTTCCTACTAGTGGCAACCCCTCTCCATACTACCTACTACAATTCCTACACGTAGTAAGATAGTAGATGGCGCTAGTGCTGCCTTATAGTCGTTTGTGTCCGCAAATTTTACTTAATGACGCGAAATTTTGAATTGGACTTTTTACGGAAACAAGGAAAAAGACATCAGGCATACTGCCGAGAAATAAAATTTCATCATTAATGGGAACAAGCATCTTTATACTACAAAAAAGCTTTCCCTTTAAGAAAATAGACCAAAACAACGAAGAAAAACAACGTTACAAGCCATAAACTTAAGTGTTTATGGCTACTGCGCATCTTTTGTCCCTTTTTTACTCTTGCCAATATATATGCCGGGCAGTATACGTGTTACGTTTTACCAATGACTTTGTAAATGTAGAGATTGTAGAGAATTAACTTAATAATTTATTTTAAAACGTACTTATTATTTAAAATTTGTACTATAACTACAACATTATTACAATTACTACATATCAGTCAAATTCTTACACAGGTAGTTAAAATTAGCTTTTGGTATAATTATTAGTAACTTGTAAAAAATAATCTTAGGTAAGTATTACTAGAAAATCTTAGGATTTTACCTAAGTTCGGCCTTTTACAGTAACAACACTCTTATCATAGTTTCTATTCATAGTTATTATAGGTACTATATTAATATTATTTGAATCTTGTTTAGCTAACTTATAAACTAGTACTGTTTTAGTAAATTATAAATTATGCACATTAAAATTGTTCACTTAATACTGGGCATAAGTACCTACCTACAACCTTTTTGTATGTATGTTATGAAAAAGCTAATATTTTTTTTTTAACAAAACTTGATACCCTACTTTTTGTTTTAATCTAAGCCTGCACAATAAAGAAAAGTGATTGAAAAAACTATAATTTGAAAACATTGGTGTCTTTTTTAAACCTAAAAAATATTATTATTGTGTATTCAAGTGACCCTTATACACTCTTATCCGTTTACCTACTATGCATGTAGGGGGAGCAGCAAAAACGGCAGACACCAGCAACTTTGTGCGTCAAATCCTTTTTCTTAAGTGTAATCTCAAACGCCTTGCAGTCGGTTACTATTTTAAAATGAATCCCATACAGATAATGTCGAAATTTCACCACACCCTCTACTATAGCAAGCGCCTCCAACTCGCGTATCTACTCTGTGCTTCATTCGTCTTCCGACTCATGTAATGAACTGGATGTAGGCCGGAGTCCGGGTGATCCTGCATGATGAGTATGGCTGCAAATGCTATACTTGATGCGTCAGTGTGCAATTCAGTCCTTAACTTGGGATCAAATATCTTTAACACTGGTCCGCTGACCATTTTAGTTTACAAAATTTCAAAAGATATTTTCTGTTCTTCCTGAAATAAAAATTCTTTACTTTTCCTCAACAAATCTGTTAATGGTTTGGATATAATGGCAGAATCTTTAATATACTTCCTGAAGTAACTTGTTAATCCAACAAAACTATGCAACTGCTTTATATTCTTCGGTTCGGGGTACCGTGTTACCGCTTCAACTTTCTCCGTGCTTGGTCTCACTTCTCCGTCCTTTATTACGTGTCCCAAATACTCAATTTCTCGTTGCAGTAAGTTCGCCTTCTTCCAATTGATTTTCAGTCCGTACTGTGTACCTCAAGCACTTGCTTTAATCTTTGTAATCCTTTACCTTCACTTGAAGCTGGAATTATTATATCATCGATGAAAATCATTAACACACCTTGAGATATCAAATTTCGAAAGATTATACTAACAAATCTCATAAAAGTCTTCGGACATACAGACAAACCAAAGGGTGCTGTCAAAAACTCATATTGTCCTTGGTGAGTAACAAAAGCTGTGTAAGGAATTGACTCCTCACTCACTTTCAGATGAAAAAACCCATTTTTCAGATCTAACACACTGAAAACTTTAGCACTTTGCAATTTGTCTATAAGATCATCTATAATCGACTCGTCTTTAACTATCTTTTTATTTAATCGCCTGTAGTCCACACATACTCGAATTGAACCATCCTTCTTTTTCACCATCACGAGAGGACTAGAATATTCAGAAAAACTAACCTGTATTATTCCTTGTTCCAACCATTCTTCGATTTGTTTTTCTATGACTTTTTGCTCCATCAGTGACAAACGTCGAGGTCGCTGTGATACCGGGATGTCATCCTTTAGCACTATTTTGAGTTCAATTGGTGCCTCCTTTGATTGCATAGGTTTGTACTGCTGCACACACTTCATAACCTCATCCCGTATCGTTGCGTCTCGAACGTGATCTAAAACAACACCAGAACAACACCCTACAAAACAATCTATTTTCCCTAACCATTCTAAATTTTCAGGTAAAAATGACACACTTCCCTCGTTGACTAACATCACCACTTGAGACAAAATCTCCTGGTCTAAAATACAATTAAATGGCATAGCATCGTCGTAAACTACGTGAAAAACAAATTTTTTTTAATAACTGGTTATCAATTTCACATTCTAAGAAAACTTTTCCTATAGGCTTAACAATAAATTTACCTAAACCCAAAATAATGAGGTCATCTTTAACAACATCACATGGCAATTTATCTAAAACATTTTTAGAAATTAAGTTTACATCAGATCCGGTATCAATTAAGGTCGTTAAACTACAATGATTATTAAACTTTAAAGTTTTCACCGGTTTCGTACAAAGCGAAAGTTTGTTTACATTCTGTAACTGCATGACGTTGACGTCTTCCGTGACGTTGACAGTCGAACTGTCATTCGATCGTTCACACTTCACTTCGGTCAGTTCGTTCCGTCGTTCGGTCCCATTGCAAACCGTAGAATGTCGCCACTGTCGCTCTTGCTCGGCGTTCTCGGTCTCGGTCATCATCGAACTTCCGAACATGGCCGCTCGTCCACGGTATCCGCCGCGCTTTTCGCCACCGCCACCGATCGCCGCCATTTTGCCGTCGTTGTACTTGCCGTGTATGATGCCGCGTTTTACAGGGTTCACCGTGCAATCTTTGCGTATGTGTCCGAATGAGTTGCATCCAAAGCACTTCAGGCCGTTTTTGCACTCCACCGCTATGTGATCTATACTGCCACAGTTAAAACACCTTTGTTGCATGACGCCACCGGCGCCATAACGCTCTCGCTCGCGGTAATTTTCCACTGGGTTGCGTCTGGCTCTTTGCTCCTGCGCTTTGCTTTTCATGCTTTCGTATATAGCCAACCTGTCCTTTAGACAAAATTCGACGATGTCACTAGTGACTCGGTAGCTCAGCGGTCAGAGCATTGGACCGGATATCCAAAGGTCGCGGGTTCGATTCCCGTCTGAGTATTGATCTGGTGCGAGTCGTATTTTTTCTAGTATATTATTTAGTATTGTTTAAAAATAGCATTGTAAATGCAAAAATCTCAAATGTAAAAATTTTATAGCTATTTCATCTTAATCAATTGTTAAAATATCTGGAAAGATATTTCAATTGAATGTCGAGGTAATTCCTCACATTGGTGAAATAACGCTGGCTTACAGCGTAAGAGTTTAGGATATACTAGGAAAAATTCGACGATGTCACTAGTGACTCGGTAGCTCAGCGGTCAGAGCATTGGACCGGATATCCAAAGGTCGCGGGTTCGATTCCCGTCTGAGTATTGATCTGGTGCGAGTCGTATTTTTTCTAGTATATTATTTAGTATTGTTTAAAAATAGCATTGTAAATGCAAAAATCTCAAATGTAAATTTTTTATAGCTATTTCATCTTAATCAATTGTTAAAATATCTGGAAAGATATTTCAATTGAATGTCGAGGTAATTCCTCACATTGGAGAAATAACGCTGGCTTACAGCGTAAGAGTTTAGGATATACTAGGAAAAATTCGACGATGTCACTAGTGACTCGGTAGCTCAGCGGTCAGAGCATTGGACCGGATATCCAAAGGTCGCGGGTTCGATTCCCGTCTGAGTATTGATCTGGTGCGAGTCGTATTTTTTCTAGTATATTATTTAGTATTGTTTAAAAATAGCATTGTAAATGCAAAAATCTCAAATGTAAAAATTTTATAGCTATTTCATCTTAATCAATTGTTAAAATATCTGGAAAGATATTTCAATTGAATGTCGAGGTAATTCCTCACATTGGTGAAATAACGCTGGCTTACAGCGTAAGAGTTTAGGATATACTAGGAAAAATTCGACGATGTCACTAGTGACTCGGTAGCTCAGCGGTCAGAGCATTGGACCGGATATCCAAAGGTCGCGGGTTCGATTCCCGTCTGAGTATTGATCTGGTGCGAGTCGTATTTTTTCTAGTATATTATTTAGTATTGTTTAAAAATAGCATTGTAAATGCAAAAATCTCAAATGTAAATTTTTTATAGCTATTTCATCTTAATCAATTGTTAAAATATCTGGAAAGATATTTCAATTGAATGTCGAGGTAATTCCTCACATTGGTGAAATAACGCTGGCTTACAGCGTAAGAGTTTAGGATATACTAGGAAAAATTCGACGATGTCACTAGTGACTCGGTAGCTCAGCGGTCAGAGCATTGGACCGGATATCCAAAGGTCGCGGGTTCGATTCCCGTCTGAGTATTGATCTGGTGCGAGTCGTATTTTTTCTAGTATATTATTTAGTATTGTTTAAAAATAGCATTGTAAATGCAAAAATCTCAAATGTAAAAAAAAAAAAAGTCTCTGATTTAGTTTACTTTTTCATAAATAAGTGGTGTTTAGTTTACCTGTAATTGACTTAATTAGGCTCTTAGTTTACAAGTTGTTGGGGAACCAATAAATAAAAATAAAATAATTAGTAAAAGGTACTTACTTTGTACTGTAAAAACAGTTGGCCTCTCTTCGGGTATGACCTGAAGAGGTGGTGTAGGTGGCAGTGTTATAGTCCGATCTTCACTTAAAATAATGTTTAGTTCCGGCTCCTGCAAATAATTTTATTTTACTTTACTATGTCAAGAAATATAGGAAATATTATTTATTGCAGTATAGTATATTAGATATTCAAGTTGATTATAAGGGTATTCGAACATGTGAAAAGCCTGATTCCACCACATCAACCAAACCAGTAGCGGGCTGGTTGCCAATAATATTCAGGACCCGCTGCTCTAGATCTGTTAGCTTCTGCTGTAAGGCAGGTCCACCACCAGTCCCACCAGCAGCTTTATTGATCTTTGCTGCCTTTTTTTAGTATTATTTTTGAGGTCACTCCATACCTAAAATTGATATATGAACACGGGGGTTAATTTTTTTACATTACAGTACTACTTATGAATCCAGGATTTATAAAGGTGCCTTTAATTACCTTTTTCCATTTCTCTGTTACTTTACTTTCGCCTGCGGGGTCAGCATTTAACAGATTGGTCAGCGTTGCCCAATGTTCTATGGCTTTCACTCTGCCTCGAGCATCTTTGGTCGGCTTATTGATATCTCCATATCTATAGGAACACGAAAAAAAATAATGTTTCGAAATGATCACCTCTGGAGCGGGAAGAAAATCGATCTTGTACTATACTACAATACTATTTTTTGCGTAAGTATACCTACCTGTGTAAGGATGTACATAGATAGGTACTCATGGGTACGCAAAAATATCATAGTAAGAACTTTAGACAACGCAAATTTTATTTGCAGTGCAACAAGAAGTATTATAGGTAGATACTCACTGCTCCATAAAATTCACCAACATTTCAAATTGCGTCGCACTGGTTTTCATTATTAAAATATCTTCGCTCTTTGACCACGGAAGCTCGCCAATATGAAATGCACGCACCACAGTGAAGCCGAATGCCGCCGAAATGCATTTTTTTTTTGCAGTTTTTTAGTAATAAAGTTCAAAACAAAGTCTTAGAAAGTTCCTATTGTACTTAAAAACAAACAAGTGCTCACCACATGTCACAAGAATGACACTGAGCGGCCGGGCCGGGTCAAATTTTTGTCTCTGTCTTTTTTGCGAGTAAAAAGGAATAAGCACTAAACACTTGATAAGAAATGTTATCCTATTTTAGGAAGAGGTATTACGTTACACAAAACGGCTCTCTTAAAGTGTAGCTGTTAATTTGGTCGCATAATATTAGTCGAAAACGATTCCGAAAACAGGCCGACAACTTAATAACTTTAACTTACTTTCGAATATGTGAGCTTACGCAAACGTTTATCGAGTAGTAAGACAGAACTTACACTCACATCTGTTACACATACTTTCAAGTTTGTTAACTTTTTGGTTACGTTTTATGATTTGGAACGAAAAACTTACACTCAGGGTTCAGACAAAGAAGTGAGGAGAATGTGATTTCATACCCACTATGCAGAAACTACAATATGAAAGTTGCCTTGAATAATAAGCGTCTTGTATGGGGTCTTTGGGAAGCGAATGGATCTGCTGTAGACTAGTACTAGTACTTGTTTTGCAGCTTCATAGAAAGTATTAGCTTTTAAAATATGAATCCTTTTGTGTATCATTAATATTTTTTTCACCTCTCCAGCACGAAAAGGACGCTTTTGGCGCGTAAAAACTCGCGAACTGTGAGGCAAAGTGCTTTTTTAACTTCTAATACCAACTTTTAAAATAATAAAGAAAAAAGAAATAAAGTGACAAGGATGAGACTTGTAAAACTGATATGTGAGAAAAGGATGGATAGAGTGCCTTATGGTGTCAAGTGTCATACATGGATTAAAAAGTAAAAAAATAAAATGCACGGCTATACAAAGGAGTTTTAAATGAGGATTGTTAAAAAAGAAGGTTGATAATTCGTAATAAAGAGTATGGACGAAATGAGATCGCGTGTATGAAATAAATATAAAATAAGAAAAATTTATGAAATTTATTAACAAATTAGTGTTTTATGATTATAAATAAATATGTAAAATGGGATATCAATGAATAAGAGAAAAACACAACGTAATAATATAAAATAAAACAGCGGGAATCTACTTTATGAATAAAATTTCAGCATAGGTTTTATCGAATTATTTTTGTGATAAATTACAAAAAATGAGTGCGTCCAACGATAAAGATAGTTGTCTAACTCCAAAAGAATTGAGTCTTGGAAAGAACCTTGGTCTTCTTTCTTGTCAAAGAAACTTGGTCTTCTTTCTTGTCAAAGAAACTTGGTCAAAGTTTTTAATGCTGAAATTTAGCTTTTTACCAGGAAACTTACGTAAAAATTTTCTCGCTGGTAGAGGTGAAAAGTTGTATGTTTTACACGAGACCAAAATTTTGTTCTGCCTCGTGACTTTAAATCAATCAATATATTTATTTGCAAAAATATGGTTACATTGGTTGTTACATACTCACATCACTCACTGGGGATCCCTTGTTTTCGCATAATTGTTTTATACCTAATTTGATTTGGCATAAAGGATTTGGCATAATCTTTTTTGTCATAATAATACGTTCGCATAATTGTTTTTTGGCATACTATTTATATTAGCATAATTATCATTTAAACTAATTTGTTTTCGCATAATGTTGTTAGGCATATTGTCTATCCGCCTAATATTATTTAGACATAAAAATCAAAAACAATAAGAATAATTATTTTTACGCACTAATTTATTTTCATGCAAAAGGGGTAGGTATTGTAATAAAATGCCAAAAACTCATAACACATACGACCTAAATATCGACTCATAAAACACCTATTTTTAAAATACCGGAAATCCTTAATGTCGATATCCAATAGACCGAAACTTGAAAGATCGATTATTAAATGACTTATGATAGTTCGAAACCCTGAAAGTTAAAATGCCGATAGTTAAAAATCCCGAAAATCTGTTTAGGTCTATTAGGTGCGACGACGAGCGAGCGTAGCCAGCGAGGAGGAGGTAATGTTCCATTGCGACCAACAACGCACGAGCCGAGCGAGCGTGCCGCGGCAGCGGCCGGCGAAGTGCCAGAACCGACATGCTGGCATGTAACCCTCATTAACCTTCGGTTTTTTAAGCTTCGGGATTTTGTATTTTAGGTAAAATGTTCTTTCGTGATTTTAAACGTCGTGATTTTTTGTTTATAAAAATATGCGTAAATAACATTATGCGTGTTTAAATTTATGCTAAAGAATATTATGCTTAAACATGATTATGCTTAAAGTAGTTATGCTTAAAAAAATTATGCATAAGCTGTTATGACTAAATAATATTATGCGTAAACATCATTCGGCGAAATCATATTATGCTATGACATATTATGCCTAAAAATTTTATGCAAATACATAGGGAACCCACTCACTGTGATCAGTAATCTAAGACTACTTCGCTAGTTCGTGATTTAAAGTCTAACTCGCAGCACAAATTGATTTTGGTCACTTGTATAACAAATAACTATTCTGTGGATCATCTGTTTTTTAGTAACGTGCATAATCCGCAAACATCAGAGGCAGGAAAATGAAAGCCAATATTGAAGTGTGTCAGAAATATTTTTCGGAAAAATTTAGGCTTAACTTGCAATTCACTGCTGACGGTGATATTGTACATTCTACGTAATTTTGGCATAGTCAAATCGCAAGCTAAATAAATTCGTTTCGATTTCACTCTACGGCTTTCATGAGCTCTTAACTTTTTGATAAAAGCAATTAAACTCTTCATTTTAGCCGCATACTTTTTTGCTTTCCTATCTCCTCCTCTGTTTTTCAATCAACACATTTTAAAATCGGTAAAGTGACTATTTGGGCAGGAGTTATGAACACAAAAAAACTGTTATAAAATCGAAGGAAATGTTACTTTTTTACGGAACTTTTCACTTTTGTTGATATATTTTGATGAGAAATATCACGTTTTGACGGAATTTAAGATTGTCTTCCTCTATTAGACTTGACGACTTAACCGAACTCGAATGCGAGGGCACCTTAAACCGAGCTCTACTGCAAGGGCTTCGTCTTTGGTTAGGAAGTTCGTTCTCGGCTCTTATTTCTAATCTTCCTGGTTAGATATAATCTTAAATGCCATTTTTTTTCCTTTTCGCCAGCAATAACATTACGCATTGCAATAGTATCCAGCTGTGCAACTAAATATGATAATTTACGCAACATTTTGTCTTCCATGCTTTTTAAATAATCTAAAATGTTGGTTCTGCTGCAATGCTCCGGTTATCCTACTAATATTATAAATGTGAAAATTTGTGGGTTTAAATGTTTGTTCCTCAATCACGCAAAAACTACTGAACGGATTTGATTAAAATTTGGCACACAGATAGTAGATAGCCTAGATTAAAACATAGGGTACTTTTTATCCCGATATTCCCACGGGAACGGGAACCACGCGGGTGAAACCGCGGGCGGCCGCTAGTTGCTTATATGTCCGGAATTGCTTCTAAGTTCTGAGAACTTACAACTTACACAAATACCCTTTGATTAGTTTAGTATTTAGTCCCGATTTCTATTCATGTATATTTTTCTTTCTTCTTTATGAATACTGATCCATAAAGTGTAAGCACAAGCAATTTTATTGTAAAATGTTGGATTGATCCTAGGGATGAGCGCTGTAGTCTGAGACACAGGTTTTTGTCCTAGTTCAGACGCAGATGATCAGAATATTATGTAACATTATATTTGGATATACCTACTTGAACCGTTTGTACTGTGCTATTTTGCAATTTGTACTGGGAAATAAATTATTATTATTATTTAAAAAAAAAACATTTTGCGCCTGCAAGGTAACGAACGACCTGTTTTGATGATTGAGGAATATATCTGTAATATATTCGTAGACGACACTCTTAGCCTGTTCATTATCGCTGGACAATTCTTCGTTCGGCGCCTCAGTAGTATTGTCCTGAAGATAAAAAAAAGTATAATGAGACGCTTTCAGTAAAAACGGTTCAAAATACGAATGCTTGTGGACCCCAATTTAATTGTTTTTATTATAAGCGAAATAGATAAAGTACATCTTGCATTCCTAAAAAGGAATCAAATTTCCCTAAATATTGTATTACTAGGTAAATTATTGAAAATTATAAAGAAAGTACTTGGGCATAAGATCAGTAATAATAATATTGGTACTTACTGTTGCAATTTCATCAAAGTAATGTTGAACAACAACGTTCTAATGTTTAGCCTTGGGCATTTGTGGTGTACTTCCTTCAACTTTTGTATCGCTCTCTTGTAACATGTTAAGAGGACTCCACACTCGCGCGCGAACCGCGGCCGCGGTTCGTGATTTTATTATCATAATATTTTTCATTGCCATTTTATTTTCAGGGTAACCAGCAGCACCCTCGAAACTCAAGAATAGAGATCACTCGCCGAATTATACATATAATTTCTCAAAATTGGTATATTTTAGATATTTTATTTTATTTTTCTGTATTCAGATCAGAGAGATAATAAATAAAGCATATGTAAAGAAAAAAATATCAATTTAGAGATTTTTTTTGTTCTGCGAATTCATGGATATACGGGCACCATGTAGTGTATTCTTCAATAACATTAGAACTATACAAGATATTGATATGCGGTTTTTTTTATTAAACGTGCAACTAAATGGGAAATAATATAAATAAATACCGTCATATATAAATAATCCCGGACGTCAGCATGTACGAGATTAGTATGGCTCTCAAACAGCTGAAAAATAACAAGGCGGCGGGTGACGACGGAATCACTACAGAACTTCTGAGAGCGGGCGGTAAGCCGATACTTAAAGTCCTCCAGAAGCTTTTTTTTTTTTATCTTAAATGGGTTTGCTCTTGACCCCAGTCTAGCCCAAAAGCAAAGACAGGGCCTACGATGGAGCGAGCCTGCCCAGAAAGTGCCTATTCACTCTGGCCTTGAACAGAGTCAGGCTGTATGCGCTCGGAAACACAGACGCCGGCAGGGAATTCCATTCCATAGCTGTGCGCATTATAAACGATGTGGAGTAGCGCTTGGTACGCAGAAAAGGTATATCAACCAAGAACGGGTGATAGCCCGCAGTGCGTCTGGATGTCCGATAGTAGAAAGGAGAAGGTGGAATGAGCTCATGCAGCTCTTGAGCACATTCACCGAAGTACAATCTATAAAAGACCGATAGGCAAGCAACTTTTCGGCGGTGAGCCAAACTGTGAAGCTTAGCTGCTACCAGTTTTTCATCGCCTATTAATCTCTTGGCTCTGCGTTCCACCGAGTCCAGTGCAGCAAGTTGATAATTCGCTGAGCCGTCCCAAAGGTGGCAACAGTACTCCATGCAGGATCGGACTTGAGCTTTATAAAGGGTTAAAAGCTGCCCAGGCTTAAAGTACCGCTTGACTTTATTTAGGATGCTCAGTTTCTTAGCTGCAGTTTGAACTTTGGATTCGATGGAGGTGCCGAAGTTAAGGTCAGAAGATAACTCCATGCCAAGAAGCTGGAGAGTATCGGTTACTTGGATAGATGTACCTCGGAAAGTAGGAGTTAAGTTGAATGGACTCCTTTTTGCGGTGAACAGACACGCCTGCGTTTTAGAAGCGTTGAAACTGACGAGATTTTCATCACCCCATTGGGAGACGAGACTTAACTTCAGGTTCAATCGCTCGACCATGGCCTCTCTCAATATTTTTACCTCATCTCTACCGACTTTCGCGCTGGACAGATATCTCTCCGTGACAGTACTGTCATCTGCGTACCCAACAATGCCCGATATTAGTAGGTCATTGATGTGTAGCAGGAAAAGCGTCGCAGAGAGCACCGACCCCTGAGGAACTCCGGCATCAATCGCCTTGAGGTCAGAGGAGCAGCCGTCAATGACTACTCTGATCGACCGTTCACTCAAGAAGTCGGCTACCCAGCTACAAAAGCCAGCGGGGATTCCGTACGCTGGGAGCTTGCTCAGCAGACTTGCGTGCCAAACCCTGTCGAAAGCCTTTGAGATGTCAAGCGAAACAGCAAGTGCTTCGCCGTGTTTCTCAATGGCCTCGCCCCAGCAGTGCGTCATATACACAAGAAGATCCCCAGTTGATCGTCCCCGGCGAAAGCCATATTGACGATCACTGAGGAGATCGTTATCCTCTAGGTAAGTGAGCAGCTTGCCGTTCAGTACTCTCTCCATAACTTTACACAGTATGGAAGTGATGGCGATTGGTCGGTAATTGGCAGGGTCGGCACGACTACCTTTTTTAGGTACTGGTTGCACATTGGCAAGCTTCCAAGACTTTGGTACGGTTTTGGTCTGAAGGGAAAGGCGGTACAGACGCGTCAATACAGGAGACAACTCAGGTGCACAACACCTCAGCACTCTTGCTGGTATGCCATCAGGGCCACTGGCCTTATGCACATCTAGATTAAGTAGGACTCTACGGACCTCTTTATTGTGTAATGTAATCTCCTGCATCGAAGAATTACAGTGAGGTAGGGTTGGTGGTTGCGTAGAGCCAGTATCCAGACGCGAATTGCTCGCAAACAGAGTGGCAAATAGATTCGCCTTCTCAATTGCAGAGTGAGCCAGCGTCCCATCGGGCTTCTGCATGGGAGGCAATGTGGGACGGCAGAAGTTAGACTCGACCGACTTCGACAAGGACCAGAACTGCTTACTACCCGGTGGATAGGATGCGAGTTTCGCCCCTATGCGGCTGACATGGTCAAATCTAGCTTTACGCAACACCCTTTTGCATGATTTTGCGGCTAAATTAAATGCTCTCTTTTTGGCCCGGACTCTTCGCACTCGAACCTTGCGATCGCGAGCTTGCACCCAGACTTGGTATGCAGACTGTTTACGGGCTTCAGCACGAGCACAGTCTGCATTGTACCACGGTTGGGCTTTGTGATCGAGCGGTATGTCGGAGAATGGAATGAAATATTCCATTCCCTGCCGAATCACGTCAGCAACCACATCAGCAGAGCAGGAGGGGTCTCCTGAAGAGAAGCATACTTGCCGCCATGGGTAAGATGCAAAGAAGGTACGCATCTCGTCCCAATCTGCCGACTCGTAGCGCCAAACTCGTCTCGTGCCTCTAGGACTGTCATCTGGGGGCGAGTGGCTCGATACGGATTTTACCACACAGTGATCGGATGTACCAAGGGGAGCTGAGACCGATACCGAATGTCTGTGTGGATCAGTTGTCAGCAGCAGGTCAAGGCAGTTGGGCGTATGGTCAGCGATATCCGGTATTCGCGTTGCTTGATCCACCAGCTGAGTGAGATCAAGTGCTAAGGCGAACCTTCGCGCTTCTCTCCCAGCATGGTCAGTTTTCTGGTATGGGAACAGCCACTCCTTGTGGTGGGCATTGAAGTCCCCCAGAAAAACAAGCTCTGCCGTTGGGTATCGCCGAAGTGCAGTGTCCGTCGTCTCAATGAGGTGTTCAATGAGCTCAGTTGTCTCCTGGTCACCGCTGTGCGACCGGTAGACACCGACGTAGATCGATTTTTCTACCCCAGTGTCCACCAGGAGCCACAGCACTGAAAACCCTGACTTTTCAAAGCAACGGAGACGCCTACAGCATAAGTCATCGCGAACGTACACACAGACCCCTGCGTGCTTTTTGAACTTATGTTCAAGAGTGTAGCCAGGGTAGTTGAGGTACGCCACATCCGACGGTGTTGCTATTTGCGTCTCCGTTAAGAAGAATAGGTGCGGCTTCTCGGTCTCGAGGTGGTGGTGGACCGGATCGAGATTTGAGTGCATACCTCGGATATTAGTGAGGTGCACTTTTAGTGGGTGGAATTGTGGCCGTTGTTTCAACTTTTTCTTCTTTTTTTGCTTTGACATAATGAGTGATTTGTGGGGGATAGGTTAATACAGTCGAGGCAGTGCTCAATTAACCTATACCAGTACTTTTTAGCTCAGCTGATCGGAGGGGGAACTCGTTTGGAGACTGCGGGGACGCCCGAACCCCCCCGATAATCCTCCACCGGGTCCTCCCACCCAGTCGCCAACTGGCACGGTGGAGTATTACGGGATTTTTCGCGAGTTGGCGGGGCAGCCTTTGACACGAGGCTAGCGCGCAAGTCGGGCCCCCTACTAACTGAAGCTCTTCAATTCCGTCATCGTCGAGGGCAGAACGCCGAAGACATGGAACATAAGTAAGGTGATTTTGTTCTTTAAAAAGGGTGACAAGTCCCTCTTAAAGAACTATAGACCCATCTCGCTTCTGAGTCATGTCTATAAACTGTTTTCGAGAGTCCTTACGAACCGTCTCGCTCGCAAGTTCGACGACTTCCAACTTCCCGAACTAGCTGGGTTCCGAAAAGGCTTTAGCACCATAGACCACATCCATACGCTGCGGCAGGTCATACAGAAGACCGAGGAGTATAATCTGCCACTTTGCTTGGCGTTCGTGGATTATGAGAAGGCCTTTGATTCGATTGAAACCTGGGCGGTGCTACAGTCTCACCAAAGGTGCCAAGTGGACTACAGGTATATCGAGGTGTTGAGGTATTTATACAAAAATGCCACCATGTCGGTCCGAGTACAGAGCCAGAGAACAAATCCTATCCAACTGCAGCGAGGTGTGAGACAGGGAGATGTTATTTCTCCGAAACTGTTCACAGCTGCGTTGGAGGATATCTTTAAACTCTTAGACTGGAAAGGACTCGGCATCAACATTAATGGCCAGTACCTAACACACCTTCGTTTTGCCGATGATATAGTTCTTATGGCTGAGACCTTGGAGGACCTGAACACAATGCTCGAAGATCTCCGTAGTGCTTCCCAAACAGTGGGTCTTAAAATGAACATGGATAAGACGAAAATCATGTCGAATGCCCATGTTGTGCCCGCTCCAGTTCATGTTGGGAACACTACACTTGAAGTTGTTGACCATTATGTATACCTAGAACAGGCAGTCCAGTTAGGTAGGTCCAACTTTGAGAAGGAGATCTCTCGTCGAATCCAACTCGGATGGGCAGCATTCGGGAAGCTCCGAAAAATCTTCGTGTCCGATTTACCTCAGTGTCTCAAGACGAAAGTCTATGACCAGTGTGTGTTGCCAGTGATGACTTACGGCAGTGAAACGTGGTCGCTAACTATGGGTCTCATAAGGAGGCTCAAGGTCACCCAGCGTGCAATGGAGAGAGCCATGCTCGGCGTTTCCCTGCGTGATCGAATCAGAAATGAGGAGATCCGCAGGCGAACTAAAGTAACCGACATCGCTCGAAGGATTGCTCAGCTAAAGTGGCAGTGGGCTGGACACATAGCGAGAAGAACCGATGGCCGTTGGGGCGGAAAGGTTCTTGAATGGCGACCGCGCACCGGACGACGCTCCGTGGGTAGGCCCCCGACAAGGTGGACCGACGATCTGGTGAAGGTTGCCGGAAGCCACTGGATGTGGGAAGCGCAGGACCAATCGTCGTGGAAATCCTTGGGGAGGCCTATACCCAGCAGTGGGTGTCGTGCGGCTGATATGATGATGATGATGATGGAATAGGTGATTGCATGGTTAGAGTGTCTGAGGCCTTGTCTAATTGCTCTCTTGTGAGACCAATACAGGCTAGGGAAGCCTCTAGAGAGGGTGAAGGTGTCGGACCGCTCATGTTGAATTTCTCTTTTGGTTTGAGGTGGGGGGAGCTGTATATAAGGTTGTTGAACTATGGGCTGGGAGACTGACTTAAAAGAGGGAGAGATGGCATAGAAAAGCTTGGATAAATTATTTCCCATTCAAAAGACAACCAAACAAAAAACTTAGTAGCCTTAGGCAAAGGCTCGGGACTCAAGAAAGCCCCGCGCCGCGTCAGTAATCATCAGTGTGTCTAGTGCCAAGAAAACTCCCCGTGCACAAACGTCTCAAACTCCTCGCTTCCATTGACCGGCGCGAATTACGGGACCTCCGTGACGGCTCTTCGTGTTTCGTCTGACCTTCCCGCTTCGGGACCGCTACGGGCGACTACGTGTTCCGGCGTTCGCGAGCTACGTGTCAGCGAGTGCTCCCGTTATCGTGACCCGGTGCGTCGCGGCGTTTATCCCCTTTACACCCCTCCCTCAAGAGAATTCCCTCTAGACTCCACGTCCCCCTCCCCAGAAGAAAAACGTCCTCGTACTGCCTTCTTATACCCCCTTACTTTTAGTATTTAAGTTCTAGTTATACGTGTGTTTTGGTTGTTAATAAACGGTAATTGTATCCTATTTAATTGTCTATCGTTCTACTCTACTCCTCACCAGCTAGATACGATCCTCTATCTTAGGTAGGATTTCTCTCTCTCCCTTTTCCTTTCACTGTAACGTTACATGATAAATAAATAAAAAAGTACCATATTCATACAATTTTTTCTAATAAATTTGAATAAACCCTGAATTTTTTTTTTGTTTTTAAATAATTAAGGTTTTTTGGTATTTATAATTGTTTTCTGCCACTTTTTTATTTTTTTAATATTAAAACAACTAATTGTCTGCCGATAGACACCTTAATCGTCAAAATCGGATCATCCGTTCAGGTTTTAGAATTTTTTAAAGTTTTTTTTAAACAAGTGGCGCCATCTCTGTTCCTAAGGTGGGAATCTCGTTTATCCTCAGATAAAATCGCTTAGTTTGGCCCCCACTATCACTGTGCAAAGTGGCTTGCTTCCATCACAAAATGCAGTTTCCTTTTCATAATTACTATGACTAAATTGCTGAGCAAGATACTCAATTACGAAAAGCAATCCCTGCTAAAACACGCCTCGCTCGCCATTACATTACGATTTTTGGCAACTGGAGATAGCCTAGAAAGTTTACACTTTCTGTTTAAAGTTTCACCTCAACTGATATCGCAGATAATACCCGAAGTGTGTCAAGCTTTGAATCAAGTACTGAAGACGGAAATTAAGGTAATAAAATATAATACAAATACATAATAATCCAAATCATTTATTACGAAAGTGAGGTAGGTACTTATTAGCTATTACAATGTGTAAACTAAACTTAGAAGGTAATTCAAGGAATTGTGTACCCAAGGTTGTAACCTTGATATTTGGGACTGGTATAAATATGAAAATAAAAGAT
The DNA here is from genome assembly GCA_943789525.1 of Agriphila geniculea. Taxonomy (NCBI): domain Eukaryota; kingdom Metazoa; phylum Arthropoda; class Insecta; order Lepidoptera; family Crambidae; genus Agriphila; species Agriphila geniculea. The sequence goes on along the minus strand of OX038886.1, from coordinate 5,916,786 downwards.
TTAAGTTTGATCAAAAGTGAAGTTTTATTGATACCTCAAAGAACAAAAGAGCAAAATGTTAAAAGATTGTGAGAAAAATAAAAAAAACAAAACAAACAGGGCGTGGGTGTAACAAATCTTTGCAGCTCACTTGTTGTACTGGCGGAAGGCCTTAAATTACAGTATTCTCACTGAGTTGAAAGTTTGCTTATATGAGTAATAAAAGTGAAATCAGACAAGTAGGGTTTGTAAGAGAAATGTGAATAAATAAAAGCTCTAGCTTATCGCTATCCTCAAAGTAGGTTTACAATATATCAGACCAAATGTGGGCTATTAATCAATAGAAAACCATTTGACAAACATACAAGTGCACTTCGGATTGAGCTGGTAAATTACAAATCAAAAGCAAGTTATGCGGTACTTATTGCAGCTCGATTGTTGCACTGGCGGAAGGCCTTAAGTTACAGTACTCTCACTGAGTTGAGAGTTTGCTTATATGAGTAATAAAAGTGATATCAGACAAGTAGGGTTTGTAGGAGAAATGTGAATAAATAAAAGCTCTAGCTTATCGCTATCCTCAAAGTAGGTTTACAATATATCAGACCAAATGTGGGCTATTAATCAATAGAAAACCATTTGACAAACATACAAGTGCACTTCGGATTGAGCTGGTAAATTACAAATCAAAAGCAAGTTATGCGGTACTTATTGCAGCTCGATTGTTGCACTGGCGGAAGGCCTTAAGTTACAGTACTCTCACTGAGTTGAGAGTTTGCTTATATGAGTAATAAAAGTGAAATCAGACAAGTAGGGTTTGTAAGAGAAATGTGAATGAATAAAAGCTCTAGCTTATCGCTATCCTCAATGTAGGTTTACAATATATCAGACCAAATGTGGGCTATTAATCAATAGAAAACCATTTGACAATCATACAAGTGCACTTCGGATTGAGCTGGTAAATTACAAATCAAAAGCAAGTTATGCGGTACTTATTGCAGCTCAATTGTTGCACTGGCGGAAGGCCTTAAGTTACAGTACTCTCACTGAGTTGAGAGTTTGCGTATATGAGTAATAAAACTAAAATCAAACAAGTGGGGTTTGTAAGAGAAATCTGAATAAATAAAAGCTCTTGCTTGTCGCTATTCTTACAGTAGGTTTACAATATATCAGACCAAATGTGGGCTATTAATCAATAGAAAACCATTTGACAAACATACAAGTGCACTTCGGATTGAGCTGGTAAATTACAATCAAAAGCAAGTTATGCGGTACTTATTGCAGCTCGATTGTTGCACTGGCGGAAGGCCTTAAGTTACAGTACTCTCACTGAGTTGAGAGTTTGCTTATATGAGTAATAAAAGTGATATCAGACAAGTAGGGTATTGTAGGAGAAATGTGAATAAATAAAAGCTCTAGCTTATCGCTATCCTCAAAGTAGGTTTACAATATATCAGACCAAATGTGGGCTATTAATCAATAGAAAACCATTTGACAAACATACAAGTGCACTTCGGATTGAGCTGGTAAATTACAAATCAAAAGCAAGTTATGCGGTACTTATTGCAGCTCGATTGTTGCACTGGCGGAAGGCCTTAAGTTACAGTACTCTCACTGAGTTGAGAGTTTGCTTATATGAGTAATAAAAGTGAAATCAGACAAGTAGGGTTTGTAAGAGAAATGTGAATGAATAAAAGCTCTAGCTTATCGCTATCCTCAATGTAGGTTTACAATATATCAGACCAAATGTGGGCTATTAATCAATAGAAAACCATTTGACAAACATACAAGTGCACTTCGGATTGAGCTGGTAAATTACAAATCAAAAGCAAGTTATGCGGTACTTATTGCAGCTCAATTGTTGCACTGGCGGAAGGCCTTAAGTTACAGTACTCTCACTGAGTTGAGAGTTTGCGTATATGAGTAATAAAACTAAAATCAAACAAGTGGGGTTTGTAAGAGAAATCTGAATAAATAAAAGCTCTTGCTTGTCGCTATTCTTACAGTAGGTTTACAATATATCAGATCGGATATACGCTATTAATCAATAGAAAACCATTTGACAAACATACAAGTACACTTTAGATTGAGCTGGTAGTTTACAAATCAAAAGTAAGTTATGCGCTACTTATATACATATAGCTAGGCTAAACTGATGACAGAAAAGAAGAGTAGAGATGATTATTGGGCGCCACACGCTTATGGGTAACTCACAAACGTGAATAATAGAGGAAAGCGTAGCAAGATAAAATATAGGAACGGTTACACCTGAGATTCGTGTTCCGCAGAGGGCTTCTGGATCGCCGGTCACTCAAAGCCAAAGGTCAGCGAACGAGGGCTTGACGATGTTGTCGTCTGCTCAGCAGCACTCGTTTCGGATGGGTGATTCCGTCAGAATTAAAAGAACTGTCGAGGAAATAGGGAACACAGCGTTATGCCAAAGCAGTGACATAAAAAGGATGTTAGTAGAAATAAATGCCGTTTAGCAGAAAGACTTACCCGGACGCCGAGAATTCGAGAACTAATGTAAGAAATTGCGGTGCTCACGGTGATGTAGCTTAGGACGCAACTAGTGTGGTTTACCACGGACAGATTACACACACAGCGTACGAGAAATACTTTCAATCACAGTACACAATCGCGCACTCACAGCAAGTTATGTAGAAGTTAAGAGAAAAACGAAAAAGAATCACTGGAGAGAGGGTCGGGCCCTATTTATCTGTTTCCTTTTCAGCCGTTCAATCTCACGACTAATCTACCACTTTCTCGAAACAGTCAGAATGAACCATACCGACTTGCACACTTCTAGAATGTTCAGATTATAGTCTATGGTTAAGAAAATTAGTTAAAGATAAATGAAGGATTATATTAAATCAAATAAAGGAAGATTTGTAGAATCTAAATAACTAATTACTCCCATTGTACATTAGATATTCGTGAAGTTATTTATTAAAAGTTTTTAGGAACCATAGATAATCCAAATTCTTTATCTGTGAATCCAGCTGTGAAAGCAGGAAGCTACTTCACGCGAGATGTCAGTTTTGAGTGCTATTGTATGAACGAGATGACAGGATGGTTATGCATTTAGGTGTGAGAGAGATGGTAATATACGCGCGACAGACTGCCACTACTTGACACTAGATAGCGCTAAAGTTTTGATGAAGTGTGGAATCCCAACACTAGGTGGCTTCATGAAAAAAGGAGACACAAACAGCTAGATATCCCTGCCAGAATGAGAAGGCGTATATGTTTGGATGCTTGCTCGTGGTATTAGTTCCGCTATTCCTCGCCAGATTGAGCCAATAGTCCGAAATTACGATGTTTGTCCTGATAAAATTAAAATGTAAAACGTCAGATTGAACTGTTGTTTGTTGACGAATATAAGTCCATATAAAATATTAAAAAGAAACTAGCAATTATTGCGTGGAATTGAGTTAATGAAAATGTATGTACCTTGCAATGTGGGATGTATAAACATGTTGTGTAATGATGTACAATATTGGATCAAAAAAAAAAAAAAAATAAAGGTTGGTACCGTCAAAGTTTATTATGAATGTAGCATATCAAAATGATATGTTACAAGGTAATTAAAATTTCAAATATCAAAACTCAGTCAAAGTTCAACGCTTTATCAATCAAACTGTCATAATCTGTTAGATCTACAGTAGGTTGGCCGCTCGTGTTATTACTATATTCTGTGTGGTCTTCAGTAGTTTGTTTAATCAACTCATTACTTAAGATAATCACTGATGAATCCCCTGCGGTTGATGCTTCCTTTGGAATATGAAATACTGTACTGGTGAATCACATCGTAGTGACCCTGAGTACATGTGCTGTTGCATAGGTGCCTCAGAGTATATGGAATAATTTGAGGGCTCTGAGTAAGTGTTGCATAAACTAGTTGCCCTCTGTTGTTGCATTGGCGGCTTGGAGTAAGTGCTGCGTGTACTAGTTGCATTCTGTTGTTGCAGTGGTGATGGAGACGGTAATGAAGTATAAGTTCGAGCAGGCGAAAAATATCCAGGAGTTTCTGATTGAGCAAGCGAAGAATAGGCGTTAGATTTTGGTTCTTTGCGTTGATGATAAATTTCACATATAAACTGCTCTCTTTCATCTTCAGATAACAATCTCAACTTTTTGGCTATTATTTTACCGTGTAGGTCACATTCATCATCTTCCTGGTGCTGTCGAGTGCTCAATGTCGTTTTGAGTGTCGAAAGACAATCCTTAATTGTTTCTGCAGTAATCAAAAGCTCAGCGGAATTCACAATATCTTGTTGGTAACACTGCTTTAGAGTAAAGTAGGGTTTCGTTATTTAAAATGTGGTTTCATACAGGAAAAAAATATGGATAATGGTAGGAAGGCAGCTGTAGACTCGCATGTGCGTTGGGGAACTAAACATAAGAGAAAGCGTTGGGTGAAAGATTCGATTTTAATACGAAATATATGTATATTTTATACATACTCATTTGAACATTATGCAAGAAATTATATTGGGCGGCGATTTGGACGATTACGTCAATTATTTTAGAATGAGTGAGGACTTGTCTGAGAAGCTTTTAACCTTGGTTTCACAGTATTTTACTGAACAAGACACACAGATAAGACGAGCTATATCGCCGAGTGAAAACGCTAGGTGTTTGTAATGCCATACCATTACAAACACCTAGCGTGTACAAGATAGACTGCAGGAGGCCGATCGCGCTAATTTACAACGTGAAAGGTTCACATTAGGCTGCTCTTGTTCCAGTTCTGTCAATGATCCAACTGTGGTGAAAAACCGTATCGCCATAAAGTTTCACCGCCAACCAAACTACCATCATTGTTGAACGGCTGTCAGAGTTGAAACGTTAGGGATGTCATACGCTATTTTTAGCAATCGACGGTCGACTTAACAATTTTACCACATCACTAGGTGTAATTTGACGCTTCTTTTTTTTTAAGTGTTTGTTTTGAGTTGAGAAACAGAGGTTATGTTATTATTACAAATAGAATTAATATTACTTTAAAATTGCTTTATAATACTTTTTTAAAGTAATAATTTCATAACAGAGAGCGAATTTTATTGAGATCATTTAATATTGTGAAAATATTGTAGTGCTGCTAAACGAACAAATATCTTTGTAAACGAAGCGATTGTTTAAGTTGTTAGTATTTTGTGATTTATTTGTGATCACATAAAGTCATAAAACGAACTACCACTCTTTGAAGTGTAACGATAAACAAAATACGACCGAGCCCCAGTCAACAAGGTACCTCAATAATCAAAGGTATGTAATTATGTATTAGCAGTGAACTTTTTATAGCTATGCCAAAATGTAGGAGTAATAATGAAAGTGATTTTTTTTACAGAAGTGCAAAGCAAGATCAAAATTGAGCATAATGCTGACCAAAGAGATAGAAAATACACAACCATCAAGATGCAGCTTTCATATATAACAGCATTAGAGGAATTTTGATTCTTTATTACCGAATGAAGAGGAAATTTATGTATAATGATGATTGGTAAGATCAATACCTATTACTTCTCTGTTTTAGAAAGGTAATAAGTACTAGTGAAACAATAAATAGAATTTAGAATTTCTTCCGTTTAACTTCCTAGTAATATTTTGTGCCCTTTGATTATTAGTGTGCCTTTTTTCATTCAATATTTAATAACATCAGTTCCGACTCCAATAAGTATTTTAGTATTTATTTATGTAATTTCCCTAATATTTTTTATTAATTTCAGGTTATAGAATATAATAAGCATTACAAAAATTAAGATAAATAAAAATTGGTTCTGCAATAGATAAAATGAAGCAACATTGCAGTTTGCAGAGATTTAAAATGTTTGCAGAAGGGGTAAGTCAGAGACCTTATGTATAAAAAAGGTAATATTATTTTAATCTAATCTAGATATTAACTCGTCAACGCCCGTAAAACGAGACACAATCAATTTTCTATTGTTGTCCGGTCGCCTGCGACCGTTAATGAATTAAAATAATATGCCCCTATATTATTAAATCTATGTTTAAAAGATACAAAACATTCTAGTTATCATTAGAGTTGAGGTTTTGCATCTAGTGATATTAATATTTATTTTAAATCATATACTAGAACAAAATGACTCGTCACCAGCTCGTCAGATGGGACTCGAACCCACAGCCTTTGGATCTACATCTAGTTATGTTTTTATTACTTAACTGCTGATTTGGAATCATATTATTAAAATAATTATGTTATAAAAGTGACTAACAATTTTTTTTTATGTTTTGTTTTAGTATTGCCAACAAGGATATGCAATTGGAGGAGAAGATAGCAGTTTAGTTAGTAATTAATAAGAAATAACATTAATAAAGTTTTCTAAAATAATTTATTATTATTATTCAGTTGTCCTATTACCCCGAAACAATTAGGTTACTGTAACGGTTCAAAACTGAACATGCTATTTTATCTCAAATATTTTTCGAATTTTGTTTCATATTGAGCATAATATTATTTAACTATCGAACAAGTTATTATAATAAAGAGTAGTTCAGGTTTTGAGTTAGCAATAATGTAGGAAGTTCTTTTAATCTTTCACGGCGCTAAAATTCAAATATTAGTCTCTGTGTAGGTAACGACGCTAATAGGCTTAAAATTTATTTATATTTATTATTGTTTATTTATCAAATTTTATTAGAGCCTCTCGAATATTATTATAATAATTTATTTTAGAAGATTACTTAAAAAAGGATTGAGTTCGGTGTTAATTATTTCTGTAAGTTGTCAGTAGTGTCACACCACGTGATGTGTTTTAGCTAAAGTACGAAGAAAGATTGATATGAAGTTTCTTCGAAAGCGAGATTTTATGCTGCAGGTTTATAACTCAAATGAGGGTAGGCATTTAAAAAAATGTAAAAGTAGTCGGATGGGTGTTGCCAGTTAGGGTTTTTAAAGTACCAACATTGTGATGCTAAATTGATCGGAAATTTTAGGTTTAATTGGATCGAATACTTAATGGAAAATGTTGTAATACGTATTTTAGCAAATTGATTCTAGAGGTTATGATATTTTGGGGAAGGCGAGATAAAAAGATTGAAAAAGGTTGGATTCAAATTGTAGCATATGGAAGGTTCAATTTGTTGTGAATATAAAATTCGTATTAATCAGAGTTCTATGATTATAGTACAATAATTTCATATGATTCTGGATAAATATGCTGAATATTATTCAAAGTTGTTAGTTTTGTTAGAAATGTTGTAATGGGGAAAACTTGTTGATTTATTTATGATTGAGACGTTGTTTCATACAATTGTATGAATTACTTAAATCAAATGTAGCTGAAATGTCAGTATAGAGAAATATTTAGGTAACAGTTTAATTTTAATTTGGTTACAAATTGAGTGGCATTGTGCGCTTGAGTATAGAGAATCTTGAACATAGGAGGTTATTGGTTAGTTGAATTGCACGTTGAAATTATTGATTAGTATAGGGGTTCATTTTGTAAGATTAGTAACTTAAATATTATATTTATAAGTTGAGTAAGACAAAACTGAATTCTCCCCATTTTTGAAGGAGAAGGGAAAATTTTAGGAATAATTTATGTAAAGTAGGGAAATGAAGGTAGAAAAAAAAAGATGCTTAGATCGTGTGGGGTGAGTTTCCTGCAGAGAGTGAATGATTCTGGGGGATTATAAAAGGCGAAGTTGGGGGGAAATCGCTCTTTTTTACTTTCTCCGACCTCAGCGAAGCATCAAGTGGAACTCAGAAGAAGCCGTCGATACCCTCTCTGTAAGAAACTTCAATCAAGTAGTATTTTATTTTAACGCAAGAAACATCAAGAAGTCAGGAAGATAGTGTTTTTAATTGAGGTTTTGACGTATAGGTCCGCAACCGGGTGCGAGTCTTTTGCTTATATGCTTTAATTAGGGCTTATATGGTATAAGTGAGCTTGAAATTAAAGTATGTAGATTTTGCTTGCGAATTTTCATGAAGTAAAGTAAATTTCCCAATAGTTTCAAGAATTTTCATGGTTTAAGGTTGTTCGAAATTTGTCTAAGCAATCAGGGGGAAATAAAGGGGGGGTAGATTTCTCTTTAGTTTTGTGTCTTTATTGGGCGTTCGGTCAATCCTCAAAGGGGTAGGTAAAATAGCATTGCTCTGTGGCGTGCAATGCGGGTTTCTGTTGAAAGATACCTAGTTTAGTCACTTAAGGTTACCAAGCTAGCCAACTCGCTCATCAACCAACGGTCCGAACGGTGTGTGGATGTAATCCCGTTTGAACGTGGAGGATATGGCTTGGTAATGTTAATCCTCTTCTGTCAGGACTCAGCGCTGTCCCGTCCCACCAGCGCTGAGCACGTCCAAGCTGTTAGGGGAGTTTAGGCGAGTCATGCTTGCTCACGCTGTACAGGATCGGGGCGTCGGGGATGATGGTAAGCATCCCAAATATTGCATAGGAAATCGGAATTTAGTCGTTGGTAGGCAGGTAAATTCATTAGGTTTATAAATTCATTGTTAGGCGCGTAGGAACAGTAGCTTAGGTTAGCATCTCAAGGCGGGAGGGAAACTTGGATGCTGGTAAAAGGTTAGACATCCTCAAGAAGGTCGTGTTGTCAGCAAGGTAACAGCAGGAACGGTAGACAATCTAGGAGCTTTTAGGTAGGCGGTGGAGAGGTAGATCACTTCGTAGTGTATCGGATTTAGGTAGGCCGCAAATAAGTAGGCGTCGTCAAGATGGCCGCCGAGGTCAATAGGTAGTGATTCGAAATTCAGGTAGGCGGTGTTGAGAATCGGGTCGACAGAATGGCCGCCGTGGGTCACCAAGTGGAACATTCGAATTTATATAGGCGGTGAAGAGGTAGGATGACTTAGGAATGGAACATGGAGAATGCGGAAGTGTACAATATAATGGACGAAAGTTTATGTGGAATTACTGGTTATAATCCAATAGGATAGTATCAATCTTCCATAGAATCAGTGTTGTGAATGATTACCACAGTGTGCTAAATTGTGTAGACTTTGCAAGCTTCAGTAAGTACCCACAAATTAATTTACTCTTAATTTAATTTAGATATCTTTTTCAGTTAATATTGAATAATGATTTAATAGATGGAGTAGAATCATAAATAAAGAATAGATTATTTATCTTTGAATTGGATTGGTTGAAGGGAGCTATGGTTGAACCGATTGTTTATAGATAGAATAAACTATTTTGGTAATTTTGAGAGGAGTGCTGAAACAAGATCTGAGTGTATGGAATAAGCTCGTGTCTCTAGTAAGTTAAGGTCGATTCACAACTTCTAGGTCACTAGATCAATGCTTTGAGTAAACCTTTCAAATTGACAGAATGATGTTTATGATTAACCGAGAAATAATACTTTGAAAAGTATCTACCAACTATGAAAGTATCATATTATTTAGTGAATATATAAAATTCACAAATAATAATGACAACATATCTTTTATCCGAGTTCAAATATTTAAACTATGTTCCACCAGCCAACGCAATTGAAAGATGTTAGAAATAGAATCTAGTTTACAATTGAGAACAAATATTGCCAAGTCTACTCAATATTAAATCGAAATACTGCTTTAACCTTTAGTAAATGACCTGAAGTCAATTCAGTTTATGGTTGTATATTTATAATTTAGTTGAGATTGAAGTATGGAAATCCCGTCATAGAATTTTACCTTGTTTAGAATTGTCTTTCCTTCAGAATTTGAGAACTATCAGTGTCCCAAGTATATATATGGATAGTAATGTTGTGTCCATCTGTTATAATGTTAAACAGTCATACTAGAACTAATTATTTAATTATTCTAAATTTAAATTCGTAATTCAGCCATCGCAATTGAAGGAGAATTCTTCATTGTGAGAAACTGGTAGTTCGCTTGAAAGCACTCTGCTTGCCCTCTTTTATTAAAACTGACTGACAAAGACTAAGTACTATAACTTAAAAATATACATTAATTAAATTTGTCATGAAAGAATATGGCTGGCCAGAAGGGAGTTGACCAAGTACGGAGACGAGACTCATTGTATCGGGCGGGGAGCGGGCCCATACCTTAGCTGGCAAAACCACAATTGCATATTCATTACTTGTACAATAACTTCAGAAAGTAAAAGAATTCTTATTTAATAGCGCTGAAAATTTTATTATACTTTGATCTCAGGCGACTAAAACTTCTTAACTTACCTGAAATAATCTCTCTTATTTTAATGAACTAAGTTGACAATAGATAATTTACATTATTTGGAATAACGTCATACATGGCATATAATTTGACACTTGGCAGCGGAAGAGAATTGCTCAAATTTAACTTTTCTCTATAACCCGACTTACCTCTTTTTACCTTGCAGTCTATTATGGTTGAACATACCCTCTTTTACCTTATAACAATACTCCATTTAACTCATAAATTCACTTTGATCATTTCCTATCAACGTAGGTTTATTTCGCTCATACTTACTTCATCTACGGAACGTAATTGGGAACGCTTTCCTCTCTATTTATAGTATTCCCGTTTTTTGACACTAAAGAACTATGGGATTTCCCTTGGTAGTATGACAAATATTAAGAATTAATATGAAAGTAAAGTAAACTCACTTAAGAAAATTACAGACTTAATTTCTATTTCTCTGGTTATATCAATAGAGCAATATCTTTCATTTAGTGGTATTTTCTTTTAGAAATAAATGTAATAGCAGGAATAATTAAGACCTAGTAATGAAAGCGAATACTTCTATTGGAAAATGAAAATCAATACTAATCACACTTTTAAAAGAATTTGGGTTCACTAATTATCACATCCAGGGTTCCTCCATTAGACTTTCACAGGCCCTCTCAGATCACACAAAGCTTGTTAGTAAAGTTCTTTGTAGGTTAGTTAAGGTTGGATAAAGTAAACTTAGTAAATTGTATTTTGGAGGTTATTTAATCCAGTAAAATTAGGTTCAATAGTTTAGTTATAATCAACGGTAAGTAGTAAGCGGATTTTTGATTGTCCTCCTGTCCTGTAGGTTATTAGGTTTCCACTTAGGTTTTAGTCTCTTGCATAGGCTGTGATCATCTAGACCCATTGTAGTTAGGTCGTCGGTTACATTTTGGTGCCGTGACCAGGATTTCATATTATTATTGCGAATCTTCAGGTTTTGTGTGGTTTGGGAGTGAGTGACTGTTAACAAGTGAGATTGTGACAGTCACATTACGTTAAACAATTACGAGACCACATTCGGCAAACATAGTGTGGGACTCCCTCAGACAAGGTGGAGCGACGATCTTCGCAAGGTGGCTGGCATAAACTGGATGAGTGTAGCCGCGGATCGTGCTCAGTGGAGTGCACTCGGAGAGGCCTATGTTCAGCAGTGGACGATGATAGGCTGATGATGATGATGAATTAGGTAAACAACTCTAATTTTGTCAGGAGCATCAGCGAGCACCACACCTAGCTAGTATGTTACACTTCCACTAGTCCTCAGTCTGCTCAGACCCACGGATTCTGCCACCAACAGAGTGAATAACGCATTGCCTCTTTGTGCTTTATGTCTAAAATGCAGCACACAGCATGCATTGGTTATCTTTGTCTTTGTAGGCACCTAAAACAAAACATGTTAAAAGTTAAAGGACCATAGATGATTCAACAATAATGTTAAAATAAATAACATTGTTCTTAGCCTATTACAGATGCCGGCATATAAATTGGCAAGAGAAAGATGAGACAAAAGATGTGCTGAGTTTAGTGTTTGTGGCTGCTGCGCATCTTTTGTCTCGTTTTTATGTTGCCAAGTTACGTGCCGGGCAGTATACCTAGGTACTCATAAATGTTTTAGTTGTATGTATGGACAAGGGTGAGTAAATTAAAATTGTAATACCTAAATAGGTAGGTACTTTTACCTAACTTACTTAATGAGAAGTTTAGATTCCAGTGGCATTTTATGGCTAATACCACCAAAATCTAGGTACCTATACTAGTAAGTAATTAATACAAAAACAAAGAAAGAATGAAATTTATTCATAGTGAAAATTTTTAGGTTAGGTATGGTTATCTTACCTTTATCTTGTTTCCACGCCGAAGGCATCCGAATTGGCATAATTATGGTGTTCATATCTCATAAGTAAACAAACTAAATGATTTGATAGTCTGTAGCTTTTTACAAATTTGCAGATTTTAATACACTTTTTCACGACTTTTTCACAGTTCATCCATTAAATTTAGATTATTTAGCACTCTTACAGAAGATCTTCTTACAATAACCATAAAAGCATTATATATTTTTGCATTTAGACTGAATAAATATGACAAAATTGTGAGAGTAAACACCAAATAGTTGAGAAATAGTCCAAAAAAAGTAGCATCCTTTTAACTTTGTCTTGAACGGCAAGTTACGGTCCTTCGGTCCAGTTCCGCATGACATCTGTCTCAACTAGCTGTCAAAACGTTAGCGCGATACGGAATATGTCAAAAGTTATGATTGATCGCGGTTCAGTCGAGGTCCAGTTGATCTAAATATTAGCGCGATTGGCCCCCAGCTGTGGTAGTTGTTATATTGATCAGACGACACGAACTATCATTGAAGTACAGTTAAGTACTTACATATATTTTTTTCGTAAATGAAAATCAAGATGGTTCAATATGAAACCCTAAAAGTCTCTCAGCATCTTTTAGGGCTATGGGTCCATTTTCATGGCCGTATTTTGATGCATAATTTTTTTTGAACCTTTAATGTTATTATTTAAAAGTTGCCCAACTATGTTTAAACAAAAGTTAAGTTTGTTTTAATTTACAAACTTAACCAAAGACCGAAGCCGTTAACCTTATTTTTCTTTGCTTATGCCATTCTTCGTTGAGTCCTTGGCCTATTATCTTAAATTGTAATAACGTACCTCTGGCATGCACTTTCGTTTAATAAAATAATGATTACAATTCGTTTTTCTTTTCATTAAAAACTTCACTGTCAAGATCAGCTTCCTTCTCTAAATCCCCATAATGCTCATAATTTTTACATACACGGCACCCTTACGACCAAAGACTATTTTTTTTCAAAATGACATCCTTAAAAAAGCGACGCTTGATAGCAGATCTAATGTTTTTGCACAAGATAATTAATAGTAAAATAAAAAATACTCCTTAACCAAATCAAAATTACTGTCCCATACAAATATCCCCGTTATCGAATACGTAAATTATTTAATATTCCAACGCGTAGAACCAATTTGGGGGCCCATTATCCTATCGCTAGAATATGTAATGCTTATAATGAAATATCGAATAAAATACCTAAAATTGATATTTTCAATGACTCCCCTAAAACTTTCAAAAACAAATTAATGAATCACTTTCAGCCTCTCAGTGCATACTCGGCGTAAATTCAATTCAATTTCACCTATACCGACATAGAGTGTTTGTTCCTTTTCGTTTCTAAATTAGTCTTTAAATTCTGGTTGTAATAAATTATAATTAATAAGTTGAATATTTAAGTATTAAGTATGGCAAATGTTGTGTATATCTGTAATTGGCAAACATGTTTACAGTGATACTTTTTGCATATATATTGGAAATGACCAATATGTCTTGCTGTTGATGTACCATTTTAATAAAATAAAATAAATAAAATAAAATAATTTGCTAGTGCAACATTTCTTTTTGATTAAATTTCCCATACTAATACAGTGTTTTGACCAAATATTTTTTCGTTTTTCGACCCATGTTTCTTTGGCAAAAATGTTTAGTTTCATCGGTAGAATACTCCCTTAAGTTAATTAAACGACTAAAAAATGACAGTGATAGAGAGTACGTCAAATCCCCAGGACAACTCGAAACTGCAGTCTATCGGCCGAATACAGAAACGTCCCTCAAATATTTAACGACTACTTAAATGTTGAGCTCCATAACACAATATTCGTATTCTCAAACGTAAATTATAAGCATGTGTTAAATTAAAGTGAACTCAAAATTAAGTTGTGCTAAAACCCCACTTAGTGTAAAATTCGTATACTGGAATGCCACTCAATTTTAAATGAAACGTCAAGCGGACTTGAGCACCTCTTAGATCTGAGAGTGGTCGAGAGGTCTCCTAAATCTGTGATTGTATTTATTTAAGTGTTAAAATTGCATTTATCATCGCCCGCCGATCCGTCCGTCCACCTGTTTTTGTGGCATGTGCAGTACTACACAACATTGCACTCTAGACAAGATGTACAAGAAAAGGAACGTATATTACCAAATGTTGAGGAAGAGTCTACAGCACAACCTACAGGGCCAAATGGTAATCAAAATTTTCTTGTATGGACAATGTTAATCAATACACATTTTTTTTCTAATTAAACATAATATTATTTTAAGAAACCTTTATTATAAAGTATTGTATCACATAAATAGTATAGTAGCAATGGAGAGAGCCATGCTCGGCGTTTCCGTGCGTGATCGGATCAGAAAAGAGGAGATCCGTGGGAGAACTAAAGTTACCGACATCGCTCGAAGGATAGCTCAGCTCAAAGAGTATAAGCTCAGCTGAAGTGGCAGTGGGCTGGAACACATATCGAGAAGAACCAATGGCCGTCACGCTTCTTTAAAATTATACTAGCGTTGGTTTCTTTGTCTTCAATAACATTCTGATATAAAAACAATCTATACCTATTTTGTAATTGAACAAAAAGCCTGCTTGTTTACAGTATTTCATAGTTTACATAGGTACTCACTTTTTTACCAGTTCTAGGTAAAAAAGTCTTAATCTTCCTCCACCACAGTATAATTACACCCACGTTTCTTTTTTTACTTCCACAATAAATAAATAAATTCCAATTAAATAAAGAAAAATTAAAATCATACGCGTTCTCAAGTTAGGCCAATCAATAAGAAGTTGTAGAGTGCGTTAGGGGGAACCTAAGCGATTTCTTCAGAAATGTATTCAGGTTACTTAGGGACAAAATATACTAAAAGTCCTGACGTCTAGGAGGTGAGGCAAAGGGAGGGGAGGGTGAAAAATGTCCCAATTTTAGGTCCCATTTTTTATTTTGTCGGCCATGTTAGGATGTTGTAATGCTTCATTTAATAATGTGCAAAAGTTTGTTTTTGTAAGGGCAGAATTCAAATTTTCTGGTTTTGATAAGTATGAATGATAGACGTATTTGTCGGCAACTGTTTATTTATGGTACTTTACAATGAAATATAAAAAGGCACAAAGGTTTAGAAAAAAGGTTGGCTTGATCGCCAACATGGCCCCCGACAGTGTGGACACTGAATTAGGAGGCGATCAATAGTGCGAGCTTCCTAACCGGTCGACGCAGGACACCCCCTTTCGTTGCCACGTCGACAACCCTAACTATGCCATCTTTACCGGGATAGGTTGTAACAATTCGTCCTCTAGGCCAGCAACGCCTGGGTAGAGTCCCGTCCGCTATGCACACCACATCTCCAGTTTTAAGTGCCCGGGATTCGGGAGAGGCACGGCGTGGCACTAAAGTTGGCAGGTACTCTGCGACAAATCGTTGCCAAAAAATGATCCGCCAACCGTTGGGACTTCTTCCATTGGGCTCGGCTAGACAGGTCGGTGTCGTCAAACGTCCGGCTCTGTATGTCGTTTGAGGATGAGCCAATCAAAAACGTGAAAGGCGTTAACGCCGTCTCAGAGTCTGGGTCTACCGACACATGAGTCAGCGGCCTGGAGTAAACAATAGCCTCAGCCTCGGATAGTAAGGTCGCTAATACTTCCTCCCTAGGTGCTTTCTCTGCGAGAGTGACGACGAGAGCGCTCTTTATATTCCTCACCAGCCTCTCCCAGCATCCGCCCATGAATGGAGCCGAGGGAGGAATAAACTTCCATCGAATTTCTCTGGTATTAGCAAACTCGTAGATTTCGGGCAGGATTTTAGCGGCGCCAACAAACGCAGTCCCATTGTCTGAGTAGATACAAGTAGGGCAACCACGTCGAGCAATGAAACGGCGCAAGGCCATAATGGCGGAGTCGGAGGATAGGCTTTCGACGATTTCAAGATGGACTGCCCTAACTGTAAGGCAGGTAAACAATGCGATCCACCTCTTGGCTGTCCTTCTACCAATAGTGACATTAATTGGGCCAAAATAATCGAGCCCCACGTAGGTGAATGGTCGCTCATTGTGGGCCATCCGCACATCAGGTAGATCTCCGGTAGGCGGTGTCACAGGCTTCGCTTTCCATACTCGACACGCTTGGCACCTCGTAGCAACCTGTTTGACGGTCGGCCTTAATCCGACGACATGGAATCTCTGCCGTAATTCGTTTACAACGAGCTCATGGTTGGCATGTGCGAACCTGGTGTGGTAAGAATGAATCAGCAGCTTGGTGATTTGGTGTTTACCATCCAGGACGATGGGACGAGACTCTATTACGCTGGATGCAGAGGTGCGACCAGATAACCGTAGGATACCATCCTCGTCGATGAGAAGAGATAAATTCTTAAGCCTACTGTGGCTCGGAACGAGGCGTCCTGCGTTCACACACTTGAGTTCGTCAGAAAAGGAATCAAGTTGGACTCTCTTGAAGAGATTGATTTCCGCGAAATGCAGTTCATCGTGAGTTAAAAGGAAATAATTACGATTGCAACAATGCGGATTTAAAAACAAATGGGAATTTTGAGGTAAAAGAGACCGAAACAATTTGGCTGCCTGGTAGACGCGAGCTGTTGCTCTTAGCAAACGTAACCAATTACTAAACCGATGGTAGTCAACAATAGGCGGTAAAGAAGTAGGAACGTCTACCAACAATACCACGGCTTCGGCAGCATTTTTACATTCGTCCAATACGGGCTGGACGATAGAAGTTGGTTCGCTGGGCCATAAATCCTCAGATTCGAGTAAAAAAAATGGTCCAGTTAACCAACGCGACTGAGCAGAGAACTCTCCAGTGTCACGCGTAGCGTCGTCTGCAACGTTTAAGCCCGTGGGAACATATCTCCAATTTTTTATATCTGAGAGTTCCGAAATTTCTCCAACACGAAAGGAAACAAAGGCCTTAAAAGAACAAGCGTCGCTACGCAGCCACTTGAGCACCGTTATGGAGTCGGACCACATAAATATTTTGTCGGGTTTTCTCCGATGAGCCTCAGAAACATATGAAGCAAAACGAGCCGCGATGAGAGCTGCCTGCAACTCTAATCGCGGTGTAGTTGATGGTCTCAGAGGTGCGAGCCTGGCCTTGCCTCCAATTAAAGCTAGCTGCACCGAACCATCAGCGTAAGTAAAACGCCAGTAGGCGGCACAGGCGTAGGCCAACTCGCTAGCATCCGCAAAGACATGCAGTTCTGAAACTTCTGAAATAACCTTCGGTGCGGAATAGCATCTGGGAATCGAACACTCGGCCAAACTCTTAAGTTCATGAAACCAGGACTTCCACTTACTAGACAGTACCTCAGGTAGACTGTGGTCCCAGTCTAGTCCTAACTTCCAAGTCTTCTGAAAAATAATACGCCCTTTATTACTAGAGGAGTCATTAGACCGAGGGGATCATACACTGACATAAGAAAGGACAAGACAGAGCGTTTAGTGTATATTTCAGGGAGACTTGGAATGGATTTTATAAAGCGCAATGAATCGTCATTGACTAACCAGGTTAGTCCTAAAACGCGGGTTTGAGAAGGTGACGACGGTCCTAAGCCTACCTCGGCAGCATCAGAGGCGCAAAGGTCAGGAGGTATTAAAGCCAAGGCATCAGGTTTGTTAGAGACCCACGAGCGCATTTCAAACCCTCCTGCTTTATGGATAGTAACGATTTCCATAGCTAGACGCGCTGCTTCCTCTGTACTATTGACGCTGCCGAGGTAGTCATCCATATAATGATCTTGTACTATAGCTTGTGCGGCCTCAGGATAAAGATGCTGAAAATCTGAAGCATTTTTGTTTTTGAGAAAGAGTGCCGTGCATGGACTTGATGACGCTCCAAAAATCATGGAGGACATTCGATATTCCTGGAGAGGATGCTGAGGGCTGTCTCGCCAGAAAAAACGCTGGGCATCTTGATCCTGGGCTCTTATTTTTACTTGAGGGAACATTTCCCTAATATCTCCTGTAAGCGCGACCTGACCCTAAACCTCATCACTATAGCGAGCAAAGGCTGAAGTAGATCTGGACCTGATAGAAGCATTGAGTTCAGACTTACACCGTTGCACTTGGCAGCCGCGTCGTGGACGACGCGTAGCTTCTTTTTGTGCGGGTGGACTACGCCGAAATGTGGTAAATACCAGGTGACTATACCTTGCGGAGGACCGGCGCACAGCTCGGCATAACTCTTATCTATCATGCCCTGCACATTTTGTTTATAAGAGGCTGCGTAAGCGGGGTCTTTGCTCATCTTTCGCTCCAGGCTAGCAAATCGGGACAAAGCGAGGCGTTTACTATCGGGGACATCCTTGATGTTATCGCGCCATAAGAGTCCGACATCAAACCTGCCGGAAAGTAAGCGCACAGCAGTTTCCTCCAAAATTTCTAAGGCGCGCCTATCACTAGGGCTACAGTGAGGTTTCTTCTCTATGCCTAACTTGTAGTAATGCTTTATGAGATCGTCTAGATGAGAGCCATGGTCATTGACTTCGGCATGATTAACAAACTCCACCGGATTGGCCCTACTTCCAATAAACCCAAAAAAGAGCCCATCCCAGGGGAGTAAGGGCTGCGGCTGGTTCGAATTTAGTACCATGTCGGATGGTTTGCGGCAAAAGCAGATGCCAGTTGTCTGTTCCAATGAGACAAGTTGGCTTCGCGTCATTGTAAGCCAGTACATCAGCTATATCGAAAAGGTGCCCGTAGCGTTTGAGGTCACTGATACTAGCGGACTGAGTACGAAGACCTAAATTAGGAATAGAGCGAACCCGGATATCGTAGTCATTCGAACTATGGCGGCCTTTCACTTTGATGTTGATGAAACTAGCGTCTGTGAATTTAGTGAGCCCTCCGATACAATTAATCTGTAATGGAACTCTCGATGTCTCATCACAATCAGCGAGTACGTCAATCACCGACTTATCTACAAGAGTAGCAGAGCTGCCGTCATCTAAAAGAGCGTACGTATCCACGCTCCCTTTTGGTCCAGTTAACGTGACTGGAATGACCTTAAGAAGGGGCTTGGAAACGTCACTTGGTGCGGCACTGTGTGCTACAATCGCGGACTGACTTGCGGTCGGGTGGACGGCATGTGAGGTGGCGAGTTCACCGACTTGATCGGAGATTGTTTGGACTTCATCCAGCGCTTCCGGTCGCGGTCTATGTAAAAGCGTATGATGCCGCCGATCGGATGCACAGGTTTCGGCCTTACACCTTTTTTTGCAGTTCTTATACTGATGCGAGCCCTTCCTTAAACATCTACGACATACCTTATTGTCCAACACCCACTGCCAACGATCGTCCAAAGAGAGCGATTGAAAGTCTCCGCAGTCACTTATTTCGTGTCCGGACTTCGAACAATATTATTTCCAATATGTTTTTACCGGAGCAAATACGCTGACGTCAGCTGGCTGTAAAATATGGGTGGTGTTGGGCGGCAGGGCATTCAAAATAATTTGCAGTTCTTCGCATAACGTACTTAGCATTAATGACATATGTGATTTATGTCCATCTACCAGCAGAATAATTGGTTTTATGATGTTATTTTCCACCACCCAGTTGTGAAATTCGTTTGTCACGTATTTAAAGAATACTTTTCCTCTCATCCAACCTGTCTCCGATCTGCCTAAGCACCATTCTTGGGGCATACTAATCACCACAGCCTTTGGTGGTCTATTGTATGGAAATACGACACAAGGTGGGCACATATCTCCATTTTAATTTTTTTAATTTTATTTATTGAGCACTGCCACATGGTACATATTATGACTTACACAAGTTATAACTACATACAAAAAAAAGATCTGATATGCACCACAATATCGGCGTGCATAGCATTTAAAATATTATTAGTGAGCACTACGGTACAAATTTAGGATTACATTACAGACACTAAAGTTAAAGTAATTACCTACTTACTTAAAATAAATAAACAATTTCTTTTTAAATATATTAAAACTATCATTAAAGATGTCAAGATCTTCGATTTTACTATATAAACTGTTATATTCCTCGCAAATTCGTGCCAATGGAGATTGATGACCTAGGTTAGTTCGCGAAAAAGGTAGAGCAAAAAGTTTCCGAATACGGTTTATGGATACCTAGCAGGTACTTGCAGAGAGATGTTAGACAGCAGATTACCGCAGCGAATACCACTATTAATAATCTTATGGAGGAAAAGTAAGGCCAACGTTTTTCGACGCGCTTGAAGACTAACCATCTTAAACTTACTAAGCCTTTGGTCATACGGCTACCTGTGTGAAAAACTACTTACACTGCAAGATGTCTGCTGAAAGCTTTTTGGATTCCCTCGATTCTTTGCGAATGTACTGCGTAAAGCGGATTCCAAACGTCTAAGTGGGTTCAAAAGTGAAAGTATGGACGAAAAAGATAAAATAGTTATATGTATAGGCGAAAATGATTGTAATCCTACTAAAGTATTAATTGAGTTATCTATTATACTAAATAAATTAAAAAATCATAAAGTAATAATATTAAATATCATAAACAATAAATACATAAATGTTAAACTATTAAATAGAAATCTTTATATGATATGTAATAATTTTGATAACTGCACATACCTTAATGTAAATGACTTTTTTGATTTAAAAGACTATATTAATCACATTGCAAAAAAAATTAATTTCCTCATTGACTGCCATGATTATAATGAAAAGTTTTTACCATTTTACAAGAATGTGTATAGTTCCAAAAGGCAACCATGTTCAAACTTGAATAAAATGAAAGGTAAACTAAGCTCACATCTTGAATCTGAATTACAAAGCAACTTGGGTAACAAAAAACAGCCAAAAACTACAGTACAGACCTCATTATTAGACTATTTCCGTAGAATCCCCCACAAATTTGTTAATAAAAACTCAAAATCTTCCCTAATTACGAACATTGTTCAAAAAAATAAAAGCGATGTAAATGACTACTCAACTAACGACCTAAGCGACGAAAATGAGTTATTTCGAGACAAAAAAAATGGAGATGTTAATACTATGTCACCAAAACATAGCAGGAATATTGAGTAAAGTAGATTTTCTCCAAGTGGCTTTAGTAGAACTCAATAACACGATGGGCCAAGAGGTTGAAGTTATCTGCCTAAGCGAAACTTTTCTAAAAACTGGAGACGAAAAGAATGTTAACATTAAAGGTTTTTATATTGCTGATTCTTACTCCAGAGCTAATATAAGACGGGGAGGTGTTTGTATTTTATGTAGGGATTATATTGAAATAAAAAAAATCCCCCTTTTAAATGAACTAGCAATGGAAATAACATTTGAATGTTGTGGAATCGAAATTCCACAGCTAAAATGTATTGTTGTATGCATATATCGTATTCCTAATTCTAATCCTTACATATTTTTAAATCGTCTTGAACTACTTCTATCTAAATTAAAGTACAGGAGAAACATGAAAATAATAATTGCAGGTGATTTTAATATCAACTTACTAGAAGAAAGTGATATCCAAAAAGAATACATTAGAATTAATGATAATTACGGTACTTTTATTCATATAAATACTCCAACGCGCAAAAAGTCCTGTATCGATCAAATAATCAGTAATGTTCCTACAGCAACCGGAAAAACTCACAAAATGGCCCTCTCTGATCATGATACTTGTCAGACTTTTTGTATTCCAATACAAAACAAACCCAAACAATACAATGAATGGTTTGTCTATAGAAGAGATTATAGCTTGGAAAATATGAAAAAATTCGCCAATGCCATATCTAGTTTATCTTGGAGTGACGTGTATGAAGCACCGGACCTAAATAAAGCTTTTGAAGCGTTTCATGAAACTTTGATATTATTTTTCAAATTATGTTTCCCTGTGATCAAAATAAAGCATACAAATAAATCAAGGAGTCATCAATGGCTCACAAACGGAATACGTAAGTCATGTGCTACTAAACGTGCACTACGATTTAAATATTACGCAAAGCAAAATCGATTAAATAAAAACACATACAAAAAATACCATAGTCTTCTTAAAAAATGTATTAATAAATCACATCAATTAGTTAGCGAAAAACAGTTAATAAACAGTAAGAACATTTGTAAATCGACATGGAATTTGATAAAATCTTATGATAAAAATGGAACAAATAATAATAACTATATAAATAAAATAAAAAATAATGATGGCAATTTGATTAATAATCCCACTGACATTTGTAATATATTTAATAACTATTTTATTGACATAACAAATAAAAATAACATGACATCTAACAGTAATCTGACATTTTGTAATAATAAACTATCTAATGACACATTAAATCATAATATAAAATTTGTTGATAAATCCATATTTTTGTATCCGACTACCAAAGATGAAATATTCAAAATAATTAGATCTCTAAACAACACTACATCGGCGGGTTTTGATGAATTGCCTTCTAAAGTCTTAAAATATTGTGCACTAATTCTGTCTGAAGTATTGTCTTATCTAATTAATCTATCATTCGCTGAAGGCAAATTTCCAGAAATATTGAAGGTATCCCTTATAAGACCTATCCACAAAAAAGATGATAAAGAGGCACTGAATAATTATAGACCGATAGCATTAATATCTGTCCTAGCTAAAGTGTGTGAAAAAGCAATGCATGCTCGAATGTATGACTTTTTAGAAAAACATAACATTCTTAGGCATGAACAAAATGGCTTTCGCAAAGGGAAGTCCACTTCACTGGCAGTATTCAACTTAATAAAGACTGTGACTGAGAATATTGACAAAAACATAGACACAATAGGGATTTTCTTTGACATGAGCAAAGCATTCGACTTTGTCTCGCATGACATTCTTCTACATAAATGTGAAAGATATGGCTTTAGGGGTGTAGCACTAAATTGGTTAGAATCGTATCTTCGCAATCGACGCCAATACGTTGAAATTAAAAATATAAATAAAAATAAAGACGAAATATCCTTTTCCTCGACACCTGCTGTAAATAATGTAGGTGTTCCTCAAGGTACGATCCTAGGACCGCTATTATTCATTATATATATAAATGATCTACCTAATATTACACATCACCATTGTAACTTATTTGCGGACGATATCTCAGTAGTTATAACCAAAAAACATCAATCAAACTTCAATGACGAAATTAACGAAACGATTAATAATATTTCAAATTGGCTAAACAATAATAATTTACACTTAAATATAAGTAAAACTAAATATATTAACTTTTATAATACCAAACCAAAATCAAATAATTTAACTGTGCTTATAAATAATGAACCTATTATGGAATCGGAATCTCTTACTTTTTTGGGAATAGAGATTGATAATCGATGTTCGTGGAAAAATCATGTACAAAAAATATGCAAAAAGATAAATAGATTTGCATATGCTTTATGGCGGTTAACTACTCAAGTGAATAAAAAAGCTGCTTTAATGGCCTATCATGGGTATGTCGCATCAAATCTAAAATATGGTATACTTTTGTGGGGTAACTCGGTTGACGTAAAAAAAGCTTTCATATCACAGAAACAATGCATCCGAGCTATATGCGACGTCCCTCCAATGACGTCCTGCAGGGAATTATTTCCTAAACTAAATTTGCTTACCCTCCCCTCTATCTATATATTAGAATGTTGCATTTTTGTTAAAACACACCCCCATATATTCAGTTTTAAAAATACAGATAACTGTAGATTAGCGAGACACCATGGTAAGTTGATGTTACCCACAACGCATACAAAGTATTATAGAAGGAATTGTTATCCTAACTGCATAAAAATTTATAACAAACTACCAAAGACCTTAAAGGAGCTTAGTTTACCTATATTTAAAAAAAAGTTACAAACATGGTTAAAAAATAAATGTTTCTATACAATTGAAGAATTTCTAAATTCAAAAATTGACATAAAATGAATTATTCTCATCGCATGTAATTTTAATTTGTTTAATCGTATTTAATTTACTACTCTAAATTGACATTTCACATGCCTTTTCTATGGCAAGGCAGAGAACCGGAATGTAACCAATAACAACTGTATGCACTCTGTTTTTTGTGAATAAAATGATTTGATTTGATTTGATTTGAACGCAAGATGCAAATTCGAGGTGACTTCGTACCAAGGTATTGTACAGTAGAATCTTAACTCTAATATTTTTAAAACCCTTTGTGTTCCTTTTAATCAATCCCAGCATCCGAGCAGCTTTTGTTACAATCGAGTGAATATGCGATCCAAAAGTAAGAGAGCTATCGATAAGGACACCAAGGTCGCGAATTTCCTTAACCTCCTCAATTGTTTCATCAACAATTCGGTACCTCGATTCCAGTGGTTTTTTTTTCTTGCTGTATTTTATATGGAAGCATTTGCTAGCATTTAGAGCCATACCGTTTGAATTGCACCAATCAACAATGCTATTAATATCTAGTTGCATGGCCTGTTGGTCTTCAGTTGAATTGATAGCTTTATATAACTTTAAGTCATCAGCGTACAACAGAAACTTGCAGTTTTTTATTACAAAGGTTATGTCATTAATAAAAACTAGAAACAACAAAGGTCCCAGGTGTGATCCCTGTGGAACACCGGAACTGGCTAGATAAAAATCAGATGAAAAGCCATTAACAACAGCATCCACCTGGTGACCCTTGTCAACCTCTCGTGACAAGTCCGAAACAAATGATACCAAATTAGTCTGTGCAGAGCGACCCGGTAGAAAACCATGCTGAAACTCGGATATCTGGTAATTGTATCCATTTGTAGTAAATACTGTTATGTTTTCTTTTTCATTACTTGGCTTTATTTGATATAAGTTCTTGAAACCTCTGGGGCCTAAAACTTTTTCTGTCTTTGGACAAAGAGCAAGTCCACTTTCGTCTCCGTTGAAAATTCTTTTCGGATCATTCAAAATGTTTTCTTCTCACGAATGTCACTTAATGCTTTCTTTAAATCTTCTTCTGTGTATGTTTTCTTTCTTTTTCTAACTACCTTGCGAACATCTCATCTTAAATAGGAAAAAATAAAAAACAAAGCATTTCACTGCATTTAGTTTGTAAGAAATTGAATGTTAAACTCTTAGTTTTAATAAAAACAATTAATACATATTAAATTATTTTTGCAGATAAATTAAAAAAAAATATTTATGATATTATTTGTATTTAATGAAAAAATGGACGCAATTCGGTACAATGGTATAGTTTGCGTCCACATGACGAACGATATTTGTATCTTTTTCAACAATCATAATAATGTGGACGCAAATTGCTCATTATGATTGCATGATATTAGTACATAAATAAAAAATAAAAACAAATTCCCTTTCATAATATAATCACAAAAAAATAAACACTAACTAAATCATAAATAGCGAAATGACTACGACGTGTTACAAAATAACCCCTAATGCCGAATATGGTAGATAGGGACCAACAAACTGAACAACTTTTACTATGGGACCAACTCTGAAATCGCGAAAAAAATCTGTTGTTTCATACATTTTTATATTTTCGTTAATATTTTTTGTATGAAACAGCTAGTTTTTTGTATCGCGATTTCAGAGTTGGTCCCATAGTAAAAGCTGTTCAGTTTGATGGTCCCTATCTATCAAATCATATCCGGCATTAGGGGTTATTTTGTAACACGTTGTATATCAATGATTTTTATGAAAAAATTCATTGATATATCGTGATATATGTATATCCATTGATATATATCCTCGCACCCTACCCTTACTAAAAATATAATTGTCGAACAATATTTTCTATCATGTTGTCATAGATGCAATTATATCAGTGGCTAATTTTGATGTCGTTTTAAAATGGTAAACAACCAGGAGAGAAAAATCTCCAACTGTTAACTGTTCTCCTTGTATTCGTGTTGTCAATTAACCCAGGTTGAATTTGGCAAATGTAGTTCCAAGTGTGAATCACAAATATCTTGGAGAGATAATAGACTTCTTACCATATCTATTGCAGAATGCCATCTTGTAAGGTTGTAAGTAGCAAAATCTAATTTCGGTACAGTTTTTCCTTCCTCTCTTATAATTCTTATAAACTAGGTGTTCGAAGACATCGTACAGCCTCTTGACAACTTGCAGCATATTACTAGTTGTTACATCTTTGCAAGAATCCTTTAATGCTAACGAGGAGGAGGGCGTGAGCAGCACATCGGACGATACCTACTTCATATTCATATACTATGCAAAGTTGACGTCCATTATACAAGTACGCTGGACAGGCTATTGTCATGAAATAACAGATTTTTTTTGAAGTTCCAAGTTCACTCACTACTGTCATAGTAGAATCTACTGCTCTCAGCGCCCATATGGCCATTTTCAAATCGGCACAAATGATTGGTGACGTTCGCCTGTCCAGCGTACTTGTATAATGGCACTGACCTGCATATATTTACACTGGACAGGCTTATGTCAAACTGTTTTTGTGCCTATTTGATTTTCGCCATTTTGGCGCTGTAGGACGTAGCGTGAGCATAGCGTGAGGGACATGGTACTAAAGTTTGAAGTCTGGAGAGACCATCACGGCAAGTCGGCAACCATTTTCATATTGTACGTCAAAATTAGTTCTTTAGACGCACGCTAGTGGCGTTTCAAATAGGCACAAAAACTTAGCTGTAAAATCATACAGACAGTCAGTCCAGTTAAATAAAAAAAATTGTTT
The DNA here is from genome assembly GCA_943789525.1 of Agriphila geniculea. Taxonomy (NCBI): domain Eukaryota; kingdom Metazoa; phylum Arthropoda; class Insecta; order Lepidoptera; family Crambidae; genus Agriphila; species Agriphila geniculea. The sequence continues at coordinate 5,890,117 of OX038886.1, read as the reverse complement.
CATGTCAGTGGTATAATGGACATCAGTGTGCAAAGTAGTTTCTATGCGTCAATGTCAAGAATGTCAGAATTGGTATCATGAAGAATGTGTCGGATTAACCTCAAAAGATAAACAATTCGTTTGTCCTACATAAGTGTAACTATAATAATCTAAAGATATAGTTCGTTTTGTAGATAGGGATCAAAAGGAAGGTTGACACAACCTCTCTGAGTTTTCTTCCGCCAGTTCTTTCTTGCAGAGGCCTTTGTAAACTGGTAGTAGATTCAGTAGCTAGATCGTGTTTTCTAATAAATTTTAATCAATAATTGAATAATTATAGTTATATAATATTTTAACTGTTTTTTCTGCTTCTTTGAATATTTAAAGAACTAAATTTCGTTCAAACTTTAACATGTTTGCGCATAAAATAAAACATTTTAACGGATACTAGCGAGGTTTTATTTTTATTTAGTTAATAAACGGCCGCCCGCGGTTTCACCCGCGTGGTTCCCGTTCCCGGGGAAATATCGGGATAAATAGTATTCTATGTTTTAATCTAGACTATCTACTATCTGTGTGCCAAATTCTAACTAAATCCGTTCAGTAGTTTTTGCGTGATTGAGGAACAAACATCCAAACCCACAAACTTTCGCATTTATAATATTAGTAGGATTTTTGATTTCGCGATGTGCTTGCGCATAGACGAAAAATGTCAGGAGGCTTACTCAACAGCACCATCGCGATCGTTTCGTGATCGTCAATTTGACATTACAACGTTAACGACGACCACGGCTTTACAATACATGAGTTTCGTTATTTCTTTATTTCTTTCGTTATTTCAGGTTATTTCACATGCTAGTGCCCGTGTGCGTGGTTCTAAAAAAATCATAATTTCGTTTATGGTTCATGTAGGGTAACCACGTAAGTGGCACTCAGAGTACCTATATTTATCAGTCTTATTCAGAAAATAGGTCCTTCCTTGGCTATTTTTCTGTTCGAATAATTTGCATAAAATAAAAATAAAAAAAATCTCCTCTTTACGTTCAAATGTTTATTTTTCACTATAATTCCGCTACCTATAAAGTTTAAAATGTGTAAAACTACTTATATACCTATAACACTTATTTTTTCAGATTATATAGAGTATTTCGTAATTTGTTAGCTCAAAAACGTGTAGGAAAACTTTCCATTCGATACTTCTTATAAAAAAGTAATCAAATTTAAAGTATCGTATTTTACATAGTCACCCTATATTTTTGACTTATAAGATTACTCTAACTCTATGGTAGTGACATAGCCAAGACAAAACACACCATTCACGCAACGACCTAAAAAGCTACAACCAAATGGATTGTCGTAAACTCTAATTTTTAAATCGTAACAATGCAAAAATTGTTTTAAATCAAAGGAACCATATTACATTAAATATAGAGACATTCATAAGATTCTGAAAAATGTCGTAGCGTGAATGTCTACTTAAATCTTCGTGGTCTCCTCCGTCATAGACAACATGTGGGAGTGGTCATTCGCAAGTGCTTACGCAAATGCACAATTTTGACAACGATTTCGTTAAAGATCACGCTTTCCACAGATAATAAATACCACTATCCAAAACCTTGTCGTTATCGTCAAAATGTTACCCTTATTGGGTATTTTTCCTTCAATGTATGGTATTCATTCATGACTTGGGGGTTGTTATTGATTAATTAGGGAATTTTGCAGTTCATTTCGTACTTTTCTCTTAGTTTACCCCACTAAAAGTGGCGCCTCAGAAGTTTTTATTTAATAAGTTATTAGTAGAAAAATATTTTAAATATGTTTTATGTGGAATTTTTAGGGCCCATGATCTAATATTTTTAGAAGGTATCACTACATTCCCTTATGGACCGTCGGCCCAGAAGCTCATTTTCAAACTATCGCATATTCGTACCCGACCACATTGGCAAGATAGCCATTAATTTGGTGTTACCAAATATTGTCGTCTGGGTTGTGAAGTAGGAAGCTTCTGGGAGATATGCCGCCCTGAACATATGGCCTCCCATACAATGATCTCCGATCGCAAAAAATAGTCGATCGCATATTGGTATAAATGGTGAACAGGATGGTAGACGGCATCATTACAAACATGTTAGACATCGGCTTGGTTAGTTTTTAGGAAGCATGCGCGCGGCCAGGGTAGAAACATAGAGCCTTTTTCCAAAAAAAAATCGACTACATATTGGCATGTAATTACAAATTCAGGTATTCAGGGGGTGGGGCAGGTCCCAAGCGAATATAAAACCATAGTCTTGCGTCGCTTTCAGGAAGCGTCTAGGAGGTCAGGGCAGGTAAGTACATTTCACATTATACGCTCTTGTGATCCATGTTCCTTATTCGATCGATATGAAAACACAAAAAAATAGTTCAGGTAATGATGCCACCCAGGACCCTGTTCACCATTTACGTAAATATGCGATCGATATTTTTTTAGCGATGGGTGACCATGTTCAGGGTGGCATATCTCCCAGAAGCTTCCTACTTCGCAACCCAGACAATGATTTTTGTTAACACCAAGCTAATGGCTATCTTGCCAATTTGGTCTCGTCCCAATATGCGATAGATCGTTAATGACCCTGGTTGGCCGACGGCGACGGTCCATTATAGTCATTCGTAGAAGTAGATAGCAAATGTGTAAAAAACGGCCACTTTTAGCAGTTTTGCCATCTACTTCTAGCAGTGACTACGAGGTTATGTAATTATACCCTCTAAAATTGCTAGACTGTAGGCCCTAAAAATTCCAAGTAAAACATTATTAAAATCGTGTATTAGAATTATAATATTAAACAAAATTCACCGCGGCGCCACTTTCACTCAGGGTGCCACCTTAATGTATGGTATTTAATAACTTGGTGGTTTTTATATTATAGGGAATTTGGAATTTTGAAAAACAGGAATATTAACATTATGTAGGTACCCAATAGATACCCAGGGATCGGAAAACCCCTTTTTTGGTTAAGCCAATTGTTAGAAAAACCCTGTTAAAAAGCTTACCAAATGATTGGGTTTCCCTTTCGATAGGGTTAGTCGACGATATGCTTACCGTATTGATAGGGTTTTTGAAAACAAGTCTATAAAATACCCAATCAAAGCGGTTCCGGTCCTTGTAGATAGAGAACTGTATTATGTGTCTAAAGGACTTTATGACCTCTATAATAGGCATTTGTCACCATTCGCCCTAGCTAGACAAGCCCCCTACTCAAATGGCCACTTTTCTATTCGTTCGCTAACGTAAAGCTTAAAAATAAATTTAACGATCAAGTCATACGTCGCAAGTTTATGTAAATCACAGACATTGTTGTATTGTATGGAATTGACAAGCCTACGACACGTAATTTTGGAGTTTATGGCTTATTTTTAATTTTTAAGTTAGCGAACGAATAGAAAAGTGGCCATTTAAGTAGCCCCCCACATATATTTTTGTCAGAATTGAAATGTTTTGATCTTCGGAACCTCAATTCACCAACATCGTAGTAGACATTTCAACCAATTAGGTATTAGGTGTATAGAAAATTCCGATAACATATCTCTCAGTATAGCACAATATGAGAAAGATCTTTTATTGGATCATTTACCTATTATGAAACTATTGTGCATTATAATTTCTTGTTAAAGAGAAAAGGAATCTAGACTATAGCAACAAATATATTTCGGACAGGCTTATAATATCGACTTACTAGGGACAGATAAGTTTAACTATTTTTTAGCCAACAACGTCACGTCCCAGTGTATCTTTAGCGCTTAATTACACACAGATTTGTAACGAAACGTTTTATTCATGTAATACAAAATTTAAATGATATAAACTCCACCTTCTTTCAAAAATTTTCACACTGTACCTCTTCTTTACCTTGTATACAGGATTTTTAGTATACATTTTTCAAGAATTTCTTCTTCGGCGCTTTTAAACTCACTTTTTCGTTGTATTTTGCGATATTAATTGATAATTATTCGTAGGTACGTAAGGAGCAGTACTTTGGAGCATTTAAATCTTTGTATTTTGATTAATACTTTTTTTTAAACAAATTGTTATTTCCTGTCTCTGCATTTGTAAGCGCTTTAATCACAAATCATTCTCATAAATTTACGAGCTGAAACAACAAACATAAATAATTAAAACTGTAAATAAATAATTTTTCAAACTTGTTTGAAGCTGACATTGGCACTTGATTGACACCAAATTGTCACTAAAGCGATGCAGAGACAAAAAGTCTATGTGGTCGTTCGTCGTTATCATTACGAAGCGAATGTGCCTTTGCGTACCAATTTGACAGGCGGTGTCAGTTATTCATAGTGAAATAAAAATTCATGGTGTATGATCTTAGTTGCTCGTTAGAGCAACAAAAAAAGCCGATAGAGGAATCGACTCACTGACTGTATCTTACACTGTTTTACGATCACGATCACGACGATCGTCAAATTGTGCTGTTGCGTAAGCCTGCAGTTCCTTTATTCCAGGCTGCGCTCCAGGTTAGAAACCCTGCAACCTGCAATAAATAATATATGCTAGTGATTGGCGACTAATAATTCATTACAAAAATCAGGGCTAAAAACTTTTTTTATTTGTTATAAAAACAGTTCAAAATGTAAATAACTTTCTGTATTTCAATCACTTAATTTTCATCTCCTATCTACCTAATTGCCTCTTTATAAATAATTTCATTAGCAAATAAATTATTATTTTAGTCTACATTTTTATATTTTTTATTTATTTTATTTTATTCAAATCATAATTATTTCGTTTAATTAAATTTGTTTAATTAGAATCGATTCTCTGGCTAGAAGAATACAAAATAATTATCTTGTATAGGTTTTCTTTATGTGCCCTTTATGTGCCCGTAGTAAGCCCCTTAATGTATAATAGAGCAAAAACGGAAACAAAATTAATGGAATAAATATTTTTTGTCATAACACATGTTTTGTTATTTGCTGTAAGTATGACATTGACAACAAATAAAATAAAATATTTTGTACTGTTTGTTTCACAAATAAATAAAAAATCCAACCCTGATCAGTACGGCTGTAGTAGTTATGATCATTTAAAACATCTTTTCTTGTGTCACTTTTAGCCACATGTTGGACGTGTAGTGGAAAATTCTGGAACATGTCATCTGTTAATGGATTTTTAGCTATATCAATATGTGGAACAGAATTTTTCTTCAATTGCGTTTCCACTCCTTTTTGGGCAGTCGTGTAAATTATGATTATGTAGGTATTTGATTGATCGATTTGTTCTGGATTATTTTTAGTTTTGCTGCAGATTGTAGTGATTTTTTTCGATTTTTACAATAATCATGAATTTTCACTTCTAATATTTTTTTCAACAAATAATCAAAGTGATAATCACCTAATTCAATTTCATTTTTTAATCTTTTCATTAAATTTATTTGATATAATTGCTCAATATTGTCGTTAAAAAAATCTAAAGCTTTATTGCCCTTATTAACCAAATGTAATAGAAAATCACTGGGTGATTTGAGCGTGGGTGTTAATATTTCCATATGTTTTGTTGATTAATAATATTTGTTTTTTTCGGTAATATATTCGTCAGCATTTCGATTTGTGATTGAACTTGCTCATAAGTGCACGACACTTCACGCATTTTACTTAAACGGACACGTAACTCATTAATTTGCAACGCACTAATATCATTTAAATCCATCAAAGCCCAAAGGTAAATATTTCTCAAACAAAGTAAATCGGGTCTTTGCTTAAAAGTCTTTTAAATCACTCTTACACAATTTTGTAGGCACAAACAACGTATCACTTTGGTATAACTATAAAAATCTAAAAAAATATAAGATCGTAATAGAATAAAAAGGGAATGCGTTATTCCTTCGCTGCATCGAGTCTTGCTTCGGCCCACTCAGGCGCAGTGCAAAAAATGCAATCAATAAAATGTGCACTGTGTCGTTGTTGGAATACACGAATACACGGCACACACAAAACACTTTAATCGATATATTTCGTAAACAAATGAACTGATAATTGACACAAATGATTTATTAAGAAAGGGTTATTACTATTTTTATTATTTTATGGAATTTAAAGTGATATTTGATGTTAAAACTGAAAAACTTTTTTAAATATTAAAGTTGTTTGGAGTATCAAATCTATATTACACAACTAAAAGCTATAGATAATTGAAAAGGATATTTTGTACACTTCCTTAGGAAATATCGATGATTTTGTGAATCGAAATCTCGCTCGTCACTCCGATTTCGATATCATGATGGACAGGTCACAAAACTTGAGCGCGCCAGTGTTGCCAGTAGAGATGGGAGATTTAGAACGTCGGAATGTTTGAAAAGGAACGAAATTCGTAGTGAAGGAACCCAAATGTAAAATAAGTTAAAAAAACCGGCCAAGTGCGAGTCGGACTCGCGCACGAAGGGTTCCGTACCAATAAAACGGCAAAAAAATCACGTTTGTTGTATGGGAGCCACCCTTAAATATTTATTCAATTCTATTTTTAGTATTTGTTGTTATAGCGGCAACAGAAATACATCATCTATGAAATTTTTTACCTTCTACCTGTTGTCGTTATTAATATAAAGCAAAAAACGGTAAAAGAATCACGTTTGTTGTATTGTATGGGAGCTCCTCTTAATTATTTATTTTATTATACTCTCACTCTCCCTTACTAATAAAGATTGTATAATAGATGTGTAGTTACACAGTGTTTTTTTTTCCTTTCTTTTTAATGTCAAATTTAAATAGTTTGACAGAGAGTAACCATTGTGTAACAATACATCTGCTATAAAATCTTTATTAGTAAGGGGGTTAGTATTTGTTGTTATAGCGTTAGTGGCAACAGAAATACATTATCTGTGAAAATTTCAACTGTCTAGCTATCACGGTTCATGCGATACAGCCTGGTAACAGACAGACAGCGGAGTCTTAGTAATAGGGTTCCGTTTTTACCCTTTGGGTACGGAACCCTAAAAAAGTATATATATTTGTTAATTTAGAATCGATTTTTGAAGTTAGTAGTTAGTCAGTGTCATGCAAGCGGCAAACATCTTGATTTTGCATCAAGATCATTCATCAATATCACTCACAAAATACGGTCAACGGCACGCTGGGCTTCCACAATGTGTCAAATTTCTTCAATCATTTTTAAATTTTAAGTCGAGCAGTTTAAGTTTAAAATTCATTGTAGATTTGTGACAGTTTTGTATAGCTTGACATGCTGCTGAGTATACAAAATTATGTGAGTAACAAATACAAGTAACAAATGTAGTGGGCAGTTTAGTTTTAAAAATTTAAAGGCTACATATTGTACAGTACACAGACTAGACAATTTTTGTAAAAGTTTTCTATACTTACGCTGATGGCATGGCATAGTGACGGCGTCGTTAGTGGTGAAGCATTACCAGTTTAAAAGGAACGAAAAGAACGCACGAAAGATGGGAACGAAAAGGGAACGCGTGACCGTAAAATAGAACGCAAAATGTTCCTAAAGGAACGATCTGGCAACACTGGAGCGCGCCGATGTTGAAGCTCCATGAAATAAGACTCTGTAGTAGTTTGATAAATGCATATACTTGAAAATATTGGTACAAAATGCTTTAGAAATTAATTTGAATAAAAGACGAAAGACGATGGTGCGTGTATCGGAGTTGTCAGCCCCCCTCTACCGGCGGCGGCGATTCCGTCGTGACGTCATTGTTGGACAATGGGCGCGAACATATAAATAAATAAAAAAACATACGCAGCATTTAATATCTTCAAACAATGTAGCAATGACCTGCTCTGTGTTTTGGTATGTCCAAAGCGGCAGCAATTAAAGCTTTATATGGTAGGCTATATGAAAAGATCTAAGACTAAAACTAAATGTGTATAATTTTCAGTACCTAATGTTGAGCAGACAACATTAAATATTAATTTGAATGACGATGAAGTCGAGTTTATTGAGAGTAAAAAATTTCTAATGATATTAAAATTTCTAATGATAATTTAACTGATATTAAAACGGCAAGGTTAGTATATTTTAGTTATTTTCATAGTGTCTTATGGACTGCTATTGTGGGGCTCAGCTGCCAGTATTGAAAATATTTTAGTACTCCAAAAAAAAAGCTGTTCGCGCCATATACAATCTTTGGCGGAGAGATACCTTGAGAGAATTGTTTAAAGAAATAAATATTCTAACTTTGGCAGGCCAATACAAATATGAAAATTTAGTTAATGTAAGAAAACACTATGAATTATTTGCTAAGAACAGCAATAATTACCAGTTTAATACAAGAAATAAAGAGAAACTTGCCGTTCCAAGATTTAGGCTTGCAAAAACTAGAGGTTCATTTATGGGGAAAGGCATAGCCTTTATTAATAAAGTTCCACAACAAGTGATTAATCTTCCTTTGCATGAATTTAAAAACCATGTTAAAAAGACGCTCATGGATAAAGTAAACGATTATCTCAAAGATCAAAATGCGTGGCACTGGCAATGATTAACACATAACTTGCTACTATGAGTACTTTGTTGCCAATAATCCTGTCACCCTGTTGTAATTATCTGGTAACGATATATTAAAGTTTGCAAATATCGTTACTTCTTGCTGTTAAAGCTGATAAGTTTCTTGCGCCCGTTCTTCTTGTCAGTTACAAAAGTCTTGAACGGGTGGTAGGAAAATATGGACGATTCAAAAGTACTTAATAATTAAGTTTATTTGAATAAAGCTATTTTTGACTCTAAGGTAAGCGAATTTTAGTACATAAATATGCGCATAAGTAACACTTGTTCATCAAAAGTTAGTGCCTGGACTCCTTCGTTGTATTTGCAGTTGTAGTTTTCATTAAAATTTGCTAGAATGGTATGGTATTTGCATTTCGTCTATGCAGCTTCTAAGTTTTTGTATTGAGTTTTCATGTTGTATACATGCTTTTTCAATAAATTTAGCAATGACATCATCTGTTATTTATACTTATATGGTTTCGTTCAGATTTTTAACAAATTTCATCATGTGTTTTCCTTCTTTAGTATTTGTCCTCTTTCCTAGTCCATTAACTAAAATACACTTGATCTTAGTTTCGTCGTATTTCATCTTCTTTCTTTTACATTCATGACAAGATCCATATATGCAGTCCTTATTCGTAGAATCTCAAAGAGTGTGCATTATTATTTGACTCAAATCTTTTGTTTTCAGATCTGTTTCCCGTTTAATGCGATTGCCTTGTTCAATAAAACCTTTTAAGTATTTTTTGTACTTAAGTTTTAGTTTTTCGTTTTCGTTTGAAGCTTTTGGGTTTCTATCTATAATTTAGTTCTATCTCTTCTTACTGCTTTTCTTTTTTCTTTGCGTTGTTGAACTTGCAATGTGACAGGTTCGGGAGGCAAATATCCGAACTTATTGCGATCAAGAATTAAACTTTATTAAAATATGAATTTCCTTATATACTATCTCGATACTATTTGCGGCCTTGTACGTGATTGGTGTCTGGTCACATGTTTACATTTCTAACTGGATCTTTCATTTGGGTAGGGTCCTCTCATCACTCGTCAGTTTCCCTAATTCGTCAGTTTCTCAAACTGGTCAGTTTACTTGATTGGTTAGTTTCGCGAAATTCATCGATTGGTCAGTTTCCTTTTTGGTCAGTTTCTATAACTCGTCACTTTACTTGTCAATTTATGCAATTCTTAAGTTCAGTACAGTCATGCTAACAAAGTTTCGATAAACTAGCGTGATTGTCATATCTACATGAAGCGTCCATGATAGGTTAGAGTCTACAATAATTCCTAACTGTGAGAATGAGTCGACTATCCCTATTTTATGCCCCTCATGGCTTATGTTAGTGCTTATACTGGGTCTTTGATAAGGTCTGAAATGCATTATTTTAGTTTTCTCATAGTTAAGTGTGAGGTTAATATCTTTTAAGTGTTTTGCGATTTTTGTTAAGGACTCGGATATAGATTTATTAAGTATGTTTATGTCATCATAGTCACATGGGATTATGAGGGTTGCATCGTCAGCAAATAAGACAAGTTTGAGTAGGACTACTGCGGGGAGTTCATTTAAATATGCTAAAAATAGTAAACATACGAGGACACTTCCTTGTGGGATAGAACCGACTACCGATTTACAAAGTGACTCTTTTATTTTCAGTTCACCGATCGCTTCATCAAGATGTGTGATTTGAACATACTGTTTTCTATTCTGTAATTAAGTAACGAGCCATTTCTTTGTTTGACCGCGTAACCCTATGAGTTCTAGTTTTTTAATTAAGATACTATGCGAAACCCTATCATATGCTTTTGATAAATCCATAAATATAGCAATTGCAGCCTTTTCATTATTAAGTATATTTAATATTTCGATATTGCATTCAAGGACCGCTGACGTGGGCAGTTAGAAGTCTTTTTATGTTAGAGTTTCTTTTCTCAGAAGTTATTATTTTCTTTAATGTCTTGGTATATAAATTTGAGTCTGCTTTTAAAGTTTCGTTATCAAATTTGTTTGTAAGGGAGCGCAGTATACGTTTATGATAGCTACATTTTTTTAATCCTTTTGTGATCCATTTTGTTTTTCCACATTTTTTTCATAGGTATATATTTGTTTATTAGTGATTTAAGTCTACAAGAAAATATATTATGGTTTGTATTCATGTCTGCGTTTCGTGAAAATTTATTTTCCCAATCAATTTTTTCTAAAACTTTCTTAAATATTTCCATGTTATTTTTGTTGAATATTCAAGTTTTTGAATAGTAAGTTGCCTTGTTTTTTGGTTCAATATCTTGTAGTAGTATTTGACCAAATATTGTTTTGTGATCTGAAAATTGGTAGTCTAATAAAGGTAAGATATAAATGAGCTCAATTATTTAATCACCAGACTTTATTGTTTGATTAAAGTAAAAGTACAGTAATTTCTTTATTAATCTTAATTTATGATGAAGTGTCTGCATTATTATTAGAACATGTATTAATGGCAAAAGGATCGGCAGAATCAGTAGCATCTGGATTTGCGTCCTATAAAAACTCCAAAGTTATATTTTGGCTATTTAGTAGAGGTTGGTGTCCAGAATTTGGGGGATTAGAGGTGATTGTAAAATTTGGGAGAACTGGATTTGCTTGTGTTGTCAAACTTGAAAGTGGAGTTGATGTATTCGAAGAATTGTATCCAGCATTATAATATCCCCTTGGATGTTGATCAAACTGACCAATGTCTGCTTGAAATAATACGTCTAGTAATGCTTTTTTCACATACGGTGTTCAATTTGCGGATCATATTTTCGTAACTCATTAGTTACATGGTTTCCAAATGAGTCATAATGGTCATAAGATTTTTCACTTATTTTTTTAATATATTGTAAGCATCTTCAAGAGCAATATTTTAATTAACTGCCACCGCACGACGTTTGATTGGTCGTTTGTTTGTCCTCGTTATATTTGCTGTATTATCACTGGAATTTGAAGGTGCCTCACTAACATCTAAATTAAGACCAAAAGTACGAATTGATTGTGAGCAACGGACTCATTCGGACTTTCGACAATATTCTGAAACAATTTTAGGACGCATTAGGTTATTATATTAACCTTACCCAAGTAATTAAAATACAGCGTTTTTTTCAGTTGCCTTCCTCTGAAGAAGAGTGGCGAGTTGTCGAAGATGAATTTGTTAAAATTTGGGATCTCCCCCAATGCATTAGGTACTATGGACGGGAAACATATCATGGTCCAAGCACCCTTTAGAAGGGGTACTGAATTTCATAACTATAAAAAAAACAGTATTGTCCTCTTTGCGTTAGTGGGTGCTAATTATAATTTTATATAGTTTATGTTGGAAGTCCTGGCCGAATATCTGATGGCAACGTATTTAAAAACACACAATTATATCGGAAGTTAGAAAACCACCAACTAAATATACCACAACCAGAAGTATTACAGATTCCTTATGCTATTAAAGTCCCATACATGATATTAGGAGATCAAGCATTTGAATTGAATAACTACACCATGAAACCATTTAGAGGAACACCAGTAACAGGATCAATTAACTTAGCTGTAAATATACTAAAGTACTGCAACTTTGCTTAGAGCTCTTAGAGTGACGTCAGCCGTCAAAATTGAACGTTTCCATGGAGCTCCTTTACTGTTTGAAAAAAACTTTTATGTTATACTGTGACATTACCGTGCCCCAGTATTGTTGTGTTGAAAAATAATAAACTACCTAATAGAAATTGATAATGAAGAATTCATCTCATGCATTTTATTAAAACTTATTCTATGGGACATTAAAAATGTTCACGACAAAAACAAAAATATTGTAAATAAGTGGTGGGAAGAAATAAAATGACATTTTGGGAATGTAGAATAGAAAGTAAGTTTATTTAAACATTTAACTAAAGTTATCTGTTTACAAATTATTATTTACAAAGTACTCCTTAAATTTTTCCCTTATGTTTAATGCTAGATTTCCTGCGTGGTTATTTTTGTGATGTCGCCGAGTTTCATTATCGGTGTTTGAGGTTATGTTTGAATAGTAATAATCGTCAGAACAATCTTTGTCTACAATTATGTTATACAGTAAACACGGTGTTTTAATAATTAAGCTAGCATGTTTGCAATTTGTTGTTATTGCTTTGTTTAAAATCGTCCACTTGGCACAAAGTATTCCGAATGCACACTCGACGCATTTTCTCGCTCTTGATAAGTAACCGTTTATTAAATATTTCTTTAGCTGGACTTAAAACATTTTGCGGATACGGTCGTATTAAATAGCATTTTAGAGGATATCGCCTCTTTGCGATGACAACGTGACATTTTTGAAACCGCAATTTTCCAAGAGGCGAATTTTTTACATTAAAGTGTAGATAAAATCTAGAATATTGGTATATTTGCTGTGGCCTTACAATTAATTTGCTGTATTAATTAATTTACTTTATGAAAATAAGCAAAATATTCAGTTCATAAAGATTATCAGTATAAAATCGGATGTTAAAAATAACGGCAATATATGTCATGTTTTCTATGAAAATATGTGAAAAAATGCTTGTAACATATTGACATGCCACATTGACGGTGTTAATTTGCGTGTATGTAGGACAGTGTGATTATTATAGGAAATTACATTGTTAAAATAAAACTATTCTATTTCCAAAAATATTTTTTTACAAAATAATGGTTTATTTCAACCATCCATAACACGAAATTAGAATAATAATAATAATCATTTATTTCAGGCAACAAATATCATTTACAATATTAGGCCCATATAATAAATACCTTACAGACTAACATACATAATATATATCTTAACTATGTATTTACACGTATAGAAGGCGGCAACGTGTTACGCAACGTAGTGTCCGGTAACCGTAGCTCTAAACCGGCGGAATATGACACCCTTCGGCCAAAAATCTTCCTTCATGAAGGTCGACAGATGTTCAGTCGGCACCCTCACCACAAATGAATTGAAGTTCACGTTGTGGCGGGACTCCAACCGTTCGACCCTCAGCGTATATTTGGCTTTTATTCTGATTTACTCCACAATGTCATCGGATTTTGTGGAGTAATGGAGGCGGGACACGTACACCAGCGTCGTCGGGATAGCCGGCCGGAGCAGGTGGTTGTGACCAGTCGGGGCAGTGCCGCACAGGTTACGACGAGATGCCTTCTTCTTCTTTTCCACCTTCTTGAAGCCATCATCATCGCATCCTGCATCCTGTCTCCGCGGCGCTGGTTGCTCAGCTTTGGAGACCGATCCTTGTTTGTTTCCCTCGTTTGTAGCCCGGTAAAGATGTTTAGCGGGCTTGTTGGTTGCGGTAACAGTAGCGTAAGCACGTTGAGGTGTAGACGTGCTCACGCGTGACGTTTCCGCCGGAGCGGAGGAGCGGGCGGCGGGGCGAGGTGCATCGCTAGCTGCGGTGGCGGCCGGTGACGCAGCCATCATGCGGCTTAGTAGCAAAAGGACCTATTCGCAAAATGCCACACGGCCAAAAAAAGGCCACGTTCTCGGAATGACTTGTTCTCGAAAGGACCTATTCGCATAATACCTCATTCTCAAAAATACACATTCGCATAATGCCTTATTCGCGTAATGACCTATTCTCAAAAGGACACATTTTTTTAAATACCTGCCAGCTTTAACGTTAACAGCAAATGATTGGTAATTATCATGTATTAATAGGTAAAATACATTTTTATTACATTTTAAACCGTCAGCTCCGCTATATATATAATATTTGATAAGAAATATAAAAAAAATATTGACTAAATTAGAGACACAGGAAATTACTGTGGAACAATTATTTATTTGTTTTTTTTTTTTTTTTTTTTTTTTTATTTAGGACAACAAACAGCGGTACAATACTTATTACAATAAATTATCATTTAAATAAACTAGTATTACTTATTGCACCACCAGCACCGTTATCCCCATCTTAACTATATGTAATATTTGCAACTTCTAATGTAAAATTGCAATACAATTTTTTTATAATACATCTACTTCTTACCTAATAATTATTGATATTACAAATAATAATGATTATAAAAAGAAAAATTCATACCTTTCCTTTAAGTATAGTGATCTGGCATACTCTTGTTGATTTTTAATAAAATGATAAGAAATGACGATTTATAAGTTTGTATTTTTTCATTATGAATATGAATTATTTTACCTTTCTGAAATACTTAATTTCTGGTTTTATAAACAATACAGTGTTTCCAATCTACTTCAACCCCCTTTCGGGATTGCACTTTATCGAGGGACACATTGTATACAGGCATAGTTTCACTAACAAACACTTATTGAAAAATGAGGCATTTTGAGAATAGGTCATTCTGAGAATAAGTCTTTCTGCGAAAGAGTCCAAAGGAGAACAGGGCATTCCACGAATAAGGCATTTTGAGAATGAGGCATATCGCGAATAAGGCAATATGCGACTGCAGGGCATTTTGCGAATAGGTCCTTTTGCTACTAAGCCCCATATGCGCCGACTCAAAACTGCAGATGGGCATTTTGCGCTCCGCGTCGAGTGTTCACATTTGTGGCCTCAGGTGACCTACATACCGTAGCGGTGTTGCTTAACAACACAACTTGAGCACGCAACTCACTGATGGTGTTGTCTGAGGCCTCTAGTTTGCACATTACTTCGGTCAGGCTTGTTTTCAGGGAGGTGATGTCCTTCAACAGCCTGGTGACGTCGACGTGGTCGAATGTGACGGGGGGCAGCTTGTGCAGCTCCTTAGCCACGATTGTCGGCACGTCGTCTGGGTTGGTCCCCTTTAAACAGGTGATGTTGTCCTGGAGACTCTTCGCACCTCCATCCCTTCGTCGAGATGGCGTCTCATCGGCTTCCTTGATGTTTCGGAACAGCAGCGCCTTTCCACTGCAAATCTCATCTTCTTTGAAGTTCGACTTGCAGATCTGGACGATGCTGACCTCGTCCATGGTGTCGATGGCGTTCTGGATGAAAGCCAAGACTTCATTCACTATGAGTTGCTGGGAGCTCATAGTGAAAAAACGCGCAGCGGCTAATGCCCCGCGAAACGTGAATAATAATTCGCACTAATGCAATTGAGCGCGTCCGTTTCCGAGCACGCACCGCACTGCACTGACACACAATCACAAAGAATGAACAAGAGATTAGTAGAATTGTACTAAGTACTTCCCTTAAAATTATTAAATTTTCATACAAACAACAAATAAACAAAAGAGTACTGTACTTACGAGTATATATTTTTTTCTTCATGTTTAATATTATCAATCTGTATGGCACTTCTTACTCAAAACATAAAATTAATAACTACTCCTTGTTTTGATTTATCACTTTTTTTATTGCTAATGACTAAAATGATTATTTTGTATTCGTAATTTTTTTTTTTTCGTATTTTTTCGTCTATAGTTTTGTAAGTAAAGGCCTATGAAAAGCTTTTGGATATTAGTTTTCAATTCAGTGCCTTAGGATGGGTAGCCTAAGTATGTCATGCTCTCTTTAATCATTTCTGCGGTGGTGTCGTGTGGGGCGGGTCGTTACGTTCCCTCAAATATGGTTGAGCGAAGCGATGGCTGGTCCATGCGTCATGCTCGTGAACGGGTGCTGCCAGTGGGAATGGGTCTGCTTCTGAGTACCTATCTTAACGCATATTGAATTGTAAGAATTGCGTTTTTACTTTTTATGTCTTGCATCAAGTGTTTTTGGTTCGAGTAGCAGGCAGAGTGATTTCTCAACTAGTTGAAAGTTATTAACTATATCATTTACCTATCTGAATGTAGTAGATATTTAATTTTAACTTACCTACCCATTGTTTGCAAACTTTTGTTAATTATTGTGATGGAAAATGACCTCACTTTAAACGTGGAGCTCATTTTTCAATGTTGACGACTCTGTATGAAAAATACAGGGAGAAAAAAGCAGCCCTTGACGAGTTTCTTGCCGGTTCTTCTCGTTACAAGGTCTCCCGCTTAGGGTTTGCGAACCGATGGCGTAGCTTCTATGACATTCACAAGTGCTTGTAACAGCCTAGACTGAATAAATTATTTTGAATTTTGAATTTTTTGAATTTTGAAATAGGAACATTATTGCCTATCATTAACGTAGTATCACAAATTAAATCAGTCAAAATAATCTAGCAGTAGTTAGCAGTTAAATATTTCTAAAAAATACAATTCTTGAAATCTTTATACTTAATCAGTATTTAATTAAAACGATTCGTAAAATGGCTTATGGTATCTGGGAATGAGGTTCTTATTGACCAAATCCATGAGATCAGCTTTTTTTCTCTCGACTGGTCCAGGGGGCTAATTGTCTAACTTTAAAATCTATCGCAATCGCTTTCATTTGACAGATGGATGTGACACATTGCTGCATTTCTTTGGTAAGTTTTTATCCATGCCAAAAAGAAGCATCAATGTGTGACAACTTGAAAGCGATTGCAATAGATTTTGAAATTAGACAATAGAAAGGCAGGTTTTCGGAGATATGCTTTTTTTAATCTAAATTTAAGGTTCCGTTATTAGGACTTTTCTTTTTTCTTATAACTATAGCTTTCTTGAATAGTTCGTCAGCGTAAGTCTTTAAAAAATATGGCATCTGTGTCATATATTATGGAGATGAAAACTGCGATAAATAAACAATGTTTTTATCAAATATTTTTTTAATTATGAACCCGTTTCAATACAAGCAATATCAATATAAAATACTAATAAACATAGCAGCACTACTCGTCCTCATTAGATGTGTCTACATCATCTGGTGTAGTATTAGCCAATTTGGCTTATATTGATATCATCTGTTTCCGCTGCTTATTCTGCTTTCTGATTTCCTTCAGGAACTTAGTGTCCATCTCCTTCCTCAGGTTGGTCTCATTTACCAGAGCACTTCAAATGTCTGCGTGGCTTACAAGTGGCTTTTTGGAGTGAGCTGAAGATGATGCTTTGTTAAAGTGGTTTGTGGCAGCTGACACAGCTGGACGTGTGAAGCACGACCAGTGCACAGAAGGTGGTGAATGAAACGTCATTTTTACAATTTACCAAGATATATTGAAGGTCTCAAGGGGGGTACAATGATCCTCGTTTCGTGGTCCTCGCCCTACGGTAATAAATAGCACTTAGCTTAGATTTTGCCTAGAAGAGGCAGAAGCGCATGCGCAGCACGAGCGCTACGATCGCTGGGGGAGCAGTTTGTTCTGCCTCAGTAGGAGGGTGTGCTCAGAGAGAAGCGGGTGCGCAGGCTCGGCGTGGGTGTTGCTCCGGGGTAGGCCGGGCGCAACAGGTGGTGGCTCGGACAGGTAGATGCCCGGAGGTGTAGCGGTTAGGGATGCAACATCGTTCATAAAAAACATCATGTTTGAACATCGATGTTTTTGAAAGTGTAACATCGATTTTGAAAACATCGACGTTTATGAACGACGTTTATCCAGACCACTGAGCACTGTTTCAAAACACGGAAAAAACGCGTTTTCTCAATGTATAAATATTTTTACATCGATGTAATATGGATATAACTCATACTTTAGTTAAGAATTAGGAGTAAAACACATTAAATATATATTAATAATATTATATTTTGTTAGTTCTTACAAAAAAGTTAATAAGACCTCATGACAGAGTTTAAAAATAATATTTTTTAACAACCTGGTGCCAAGTAAGCGATTTCTCTCTTGACTTATAATAGCTCCAGCTTCAGAGAATAACCGCTCACTGGGCACCGAAGTAGCTACAATTGGTAAGTGTTTCATCGCGAGCTTATATAGAGACGGGAAAACTGTCTTCATATCATCCCATATTTCAATGGGATTTCCTTTTATGTAAGAAACCGGTGACGAAACAAACATAATTATGATATTTCGTATGTAACTGATTTAAGCTGCCCAACATGGTATTTTTGTCATCTCGATTAGGATAATAGTCACCTTTTTTAAATAAAATATATGCTAAATTTTAAATGTTTTGTGTGCCCTAAGGTTTGTCGCTCAAATAGTAATTTGGTCGCGCGTTCTGATTAACTAGTTACTCAGTTTGTATTTTAAAGTCACCCATTTTCAACATTTGTAGTCGGCCTCAGTCCGTCGCCCACTTAGTATTTCATTACGCTATATTCAGTATTTTTGATACCCAAAATGGGAATTTATTGTTACCCGATTAAATACTACCCTTTATCTTTGTGGTCTTTGCTGGAAAGTAAATCTTCATTGTTTTAGAACAGTAAACACTGCTTCACCTGTTGCCAATTCTTTTTGGTATTGGACGAAAAGGTACATCTCAGAATTTCGGCAAGAAGAATATCTATATAGAAGATGAAAGATCATAATACGCCCCCAGGTTTTCTAGGCAGTCATAGTTCAGCCGTAGTGTCAAAAGGTATGGATACAGCTCTTTGATATCGTTTTGTAGTTGCCGAATCGAATTTATCGTTATATTAAACGCATAAATAAATTTCATTTTCTTCGTGACATCGTGATCTGTTTTTATTTTGTACCTTTAAGTTACTAAGCGTGTTTTGAGCTTTTTCGAGTAATTCCATTTGTAATTCGTTTCCATGGAAAGTCTTATTAAATGGTTTCGGAGAATTAATGTAACTCGAATTTAATAAATCAAAAAGGTCATTTATAATACAAATAGCCTGGCTAGCTACCATCTTACCTAAGTCTGACGCCATAACAATAATTTTAAAATTGTTGTGTTCCGGCAGTTAGAGGTAAGGTAGCCAGTTCCTCAGTTGATGGGGATTCCGGGTGTAGTGCGCTTCCATCTTCGGCCTCATCGTCATTTAACATCAGCTGAGATGAAGGCCAGGCACTACCCCGTTGTACATTAAAAAAAAAGTAAACTATAGTCCCATCCGCTACTTCAATAGAACCCGCAGCTACATAGTTATTTAATGCCACCACTACTGAATTACTGAAGATTTGCGTAGCTAATCGAACTTTTTGCTTTTGAAAGTTATTTGGAGTCAAATGACAATCTGTTTAACGCGGGACTGATCGCATCTCCTTTGTTTTGTCATGTTCGGGAGACAAATACGAACTGACTGAGATAATATTAATTTCCTTATATACTATCCTAATACTATTGGACCGTTGGCCCAGAAGCTCATTTTCAATCTATCGCATATTCGTACCAGACCACATTGGCAAGATAGCCACGAATTTGGTGTTATCAAATATTGTCGTCTGGGTTGTGAAGTAGGAAGCTCCTGGAAGATATGCCACCCTGAACATATGGCCTCCCATACAATGATCTCCGATCGCAAAATATAATCGATCGCATATTGATATAAATGGTGATCAGGATGGTAGATGGCATCATTACAAACATGTTAGACATCGGCTTGGTTAGTTTTTAGGAAGCATGCGCGCGGCCAGGGTAGAAACATAGAGCCTTTTTTCCAAAAAAATAATCGACTACATATTGGCATGTAATTACATTCAGGGGGTGAGGCAGGTCCCAAGCGAATATAAAACCATAGTCTTGCGTCGCTTTCAGGAAGCGTCTAGGCGGTCAGAGCAGGTAAGTACATTTCACATATATGCTCTTGTGATCCTTGTTCCTTATTCGATCGATATGAAAACACAAAAAAATAGTTCAGGTAATGATGTCACCCAGGACCCTGTTCACTATTTACGTAAATATGCGATCGATATTTTTTTAGCGATGGGTGACCATGTTCAGCGTGGCATATCTCCCAGAAGCTTCCTACTTCGCAACCCAGACAACGATTTTTGTTAACACCAAGCTAATGGCTATCTTGCCAATTTGGTCTCGTCCCAATATGCGATAGATCGAAAATGACCCTGGTTGGCCGACGGTCGATATATGGGGGGTCGCACGTGGTTGGTTTCTAGTTACTTGTTTACATTTGTAACTGGATCTGTCCTGGAATAGATGTTTTTGAGCTGCACCGACAAAGGCTCAGTGGCTTCGCTCCATAGGCTCATGTTACATATTTGTTTATAAATACTTTTGTTATACCTATACCTACCTACTACAGTGTTTAGAAATTCATTTTAGAAAATACTTGCGTGGACGGGCAATGGAAGGGCTTGCATTTGCGGCCTGCGACGGGCCTGCAACTGCAGCCTGTTGCGATTGCGACAAGCAGCCTGCAGTTGCAGCCTGCGACTTCAGCCTGTTGCGACCGGCCTGCAGTTATAACCTGCGACAGGCCTACAAGTGCTATCTCATCAACTGAAAATGAAAATGTACATATTAAAAAACGCCTCCAAAATACTTTCAAGTTTACATTGTTAGCAGTTTTCGCTGCGCAATTTTGATTCAATCAGTCAAAACTTTGTCTCTCATATTTAAATTAATGGATTAGGTATCCTAACTAATGTAATTTAAAAGTTTGTTCGGCCTCTCTTCACGTCTCAACAGCACAATGGATCGACGTGATTTGATTTGACGTGACAGAGATAATTGGAGTCTCGAGAAAGGACATAGGCTACGTTTTATCCCAGTAGGCCTAGCATGGCCATCAAAACACGCTATTGTCTTGCGTGATATAGCGTTTTATCACATTTAACTGTCCAAAAACAATGGATTTTGACAACTGTCAAAATCCATTGTTTTTGACTCTTCACTTCCACTCAACTGAGTGTCCATAAAATGCCATATCACGCGATATAAATCGTGTTTCGTCGGTCATGCTAGGGGGGCAGGTACAAATATTCCCGTGGGACTCGGACGAAGTCGCGGGCGTTTTATTATACTATGAACCCCAGTTTTATGATTTTAGATAGCTACTTTCTACTCTAGAAATCACAATAATAGTCAATAGACATCACATACCAGAAGGTGGAGACACCGTGAGTTTGGTAAGCCATGGACAGTTCAGCATATATCGGTGGTCAGCAGTAGCAGCTGCTAGTGGTGATGGTGGTGGTGGTAGAGAATCGTCCAAGCCCATCTGAAAAAATGTGAAAATAAATTATGGTACCGTACCGACCACACTGCAAATTGTAAAGCAAAAAAAGGTAACAGATAACACTTTATTACCTAAATAAAATGAAATGCATGAGAAATTATAAAAAAAGCAAATATATATGTTACCGGCAATGCCTGGCCCTTTTAGGCAATGTATGAAATATAATGAATATTGATATCTATTTCACACATTACCTAGGCAGTGTATACAATGACTAGGCATTGTATAGAATGCCTGCTGGTCCACCGGCAATGTGTATAGTAAAAAGATTTTCGAGAATAGATTCGAGGGGGGATCGAGGGGGGCTTGGGGAAAGCTCGAGGGGGGGGGGCTTGAGGAAAGCTCGAGGAGGGGGCTCGAGGGGGGCTCGAGAGGGGCTCGAGGGGGGCTCTTTGGAATCGAACCTGTTTTACTCCTGTAGGTCCCGCGTATAGGTTAGAAATTTAAGGCGAACGCGGAGCGCAGCGGAGCGTGAGCCTTAAATTTCGAGGTTATTTTTTTATAACAGACAACAGAAATTTGAGTTTGGAATCGAACCTGCTTCACTCCTGTAAGTCCCGCGTATAGGTTAGAAATTTAAGGCGAGCGCGAAGCGCAGCGTAGCGTGAGCCTTAAATTTCGAGGTTATTTTTTTATAACAGACAACAGAAATATACTTATTTTACACATTGCCGGTGGACCAGCAGGCATTGTATACAATGCCTAGGCAAAGTATAAAATGAATTATATTTCATACATTGCCTGATCGTTTTAGGCATTTTATACAATGCCGGATTATACACATTGCCGGTAACATATACATCAATCTCAATCAAAACATTCTTTAAGCCGATGACAGTTTGGACCCCCATGAGGCTGAGAATTCTCTCCTCTATGGTGGTCAAAATATCATCCCACGCTGGTCCACCACTAGTGCTACTGCCATGTGCTTTAAAGGAAGACCCCCTCTTCCTTACTTTCGATTTTTGGTCACTCTAGTACTATTATAAAGAGCAATACATAGAAAAATGTTAGTTAAGCTTTTAGCCTCACTATAGCACACACACATTCCATGCTTGGATCACATGCCTCGTTTTATTGCACAAAAAAGAATAAATAGAAATAACAACCGTGTACAGTGATTCTCAAACCAGACTAATATAAGCCTGTACCTTGGTGAACCGAAAGAATTTAAAATATTCTTAATGATCCATGTTTAAACCTGTTTAATTAATTAATTTGTTCATGGAAACATTATAAAAAGGACAGTGTGTAAAAATACCCACAACGAATGTAGTGCACAGATTTATCATATCTTTGTATATTACCTAATCTAATGATCGAAGGTCACGACTCAGCATATTGCTTTGCCTGAGGACAGGGCACTGATATTCTATCAGAAACAAAACCAATGACAGTGGTTTATGTATAAAATTATAAAGATAAACAAACTATTGTAGGAAATACAAATTTAGAATATATATTGATACATATTACAGGTATATCGTATATGTATGTATTATAACAAGAAGAGTAATAAAGTGAGAATACATAATAGGTATAAATAAATAAAGCGAGTGAGACACGTTTCGCTTAGCTAGCAAGGAGCCATATGAATCATATAAGCTTCTGACACATAATAAATAGTAAAGATCACTTACTTGTCTCCACTCTTTAGCACTCTTGGTGACGGCATCAACCGCTGCATTTAAGTTCGATGCCAATGCCTCCCACAGGCTAAGTATTTGCTGCTTAGCCTGCGAGACACCCAATTGCGTCGCTTTGGCTTGGGTGATCATCCACCCACGTCACCAACATTTCCAACTGCACAGTCGAAACTTTTCGAGTTGCAGGCGACTCGCAGGCGCATAAAATATTCCCGTGGGACTCGGACGAAGTCACGGGCGTTTTATTATACTATGAACCCCAGTTATGATTTTAGATAGCTACTACTACTACTCTAGAAATCACAATGATAGTCAATAGACATCACATACCAGAAGGCGGAGTCACCGTGAGTTTGGTAAGCCATGGACAGTTCAACGTGTATAGGTGGTCAGCAGCAGCAGCAGCTGCTAGCGGTGGTGGTGGTGATGGTTGTGGTGGTGGTGGTGGTGGTAGGGAATCGTCCAAGCCCATCTGAAAAAATGTGAAAATAAATTATGGTACCTACACACTGCATATTGTAAAGCAAAATAGGTAACAGATAATGAGAAAAAAAAGCAAATACATATATCAACCTCAATCTGAACACAAGAGTGTTCAGATTGAGGTTGATATATGTATTTATTGGCTTAAAGATAAGCCGATGACATTTTGGACCCCCATGAGGCTGAGAATTCTCTCCTCTATGGGTGTCAAAACATCATCCCACGCTGGTCCACCACCTGGGCCACTGCAATGTGCTTTGATAGAAGACCCCCTTTTCTTGACTTAAGATTTTTGGCCACTCCTACGCTACGCTTCGGGGTTAGGTACTAACCAATTTACACACTCAGCCGTCAAGTCGCTCAAGCCCACTCGAGAACCTCACCTATCGCTGAGCCAGCGCTTAGCCTGGCGGAATGCGTCTGAACTCATCGAATCGATAAGAGTCTGTGGACGATTGGGTGGTTGATCTTTAAAAAATCAGCTGGTCATATGATAAACTAGCGGGCGCCCGCGGTTTCACCCGCGTGGTTCCCGTTCCCGTGGGAATATCGGGATAAAAAGTATCCTATGTTTTAATCTAGGCTATCTACTATCTATGGCCAAATTTCAACCAAATCCGTTCAGTAGTTTTTGCGTGATTGAGGAAGAAACATCCAAACATCCAAACCCACAAACTTTCACATTTATAATATTAGTAGGATAACTTTCGCTGAAAATAATTGTAGTTCGGTTGCTGAAATATTTTGCATATTATGCAAAATATTTAATATGCTACGAGTGCCTTATTCCAATAATAGCTTTCTGCTATTAAAATCCTTTTTGTCCGTACAATCGAATTTTTATCAGAGGTTTCTTGGCTAATATACGCCGCTAAAGAGAAGCTGCTAAGTGGTTTCGTCGCTACGACGGCAGAAGGAGATTATCGATATAGTGGATTTCAACACATATTTATTATAAACCAGGAGCCGGAGATGAAGATACTCATACGGAGCCCCGATTCCAGCTCACTGCTCCGTTCGCCCATTTAGCTGCAAGTCGGCGAGGAAGAAGTCGAGATACCAGACTTCAACGTTCACTAACGGTTCCTGGGAATATATTTTTAGCAGCTGTCGAAGCGTTCTATAAACCTACTCATTGCTTAGCGGTGACCTGCTGTCGCCGAATACTATCTAACTTTAAATTCTACTTAACACCTAAACTAACCGAGGCGGCCAGAGATCATCGGCAACGATTACACTCCAGCATTTCTTACTTAGGCATCCTAGTTTATTCTCAAGCTAAATTTATATCAAATAATTCATTTTATCCTGATATCCGACGGGCAGGCAATCCTAAATCACTCAGTTTCTTTGAGTTAGGTAGTTTTAAGATTTAACTGTGGTGGCGGGTCTTCTTAAAGAAAACAGCAGGTTGGAGGCAGATGGGGCGTTTATTAACTTATTAAAAATGTCTTACAAAAAGATCGTGTGCACGCTGCTAAGCGCCGAGCCAAAGAGGAAACGAATACGTCAAAAAGCACAGACAATGTTATTATAGTTTCTAAGAGATTAACCCTACTACATCTCCCCCTTTGTTAAAAAAAACAAAAAAAAAATTATGTTATACAGAATTACTTACTACTTATTTTATTTTAAGTTTAACTTGTTACATTATACAATTTTTCATTTGTTATGCAGAACTACTATTATTGTAAACTAAAGTTGTTATATTTCTTACATTATACAATTTTTCATTTGTTATGCAGAACTACCATTATTGTAAACTAAAGTTGTTATATTTCTTACATGAAAATGTTTTGTTACACAAAATTACTACAAATTATAAATCAGACTTGTTACATTAAATACAATTTTTCTTATACTATTTTTATGCAGAATTACATTTTTTTCTAAACTAAATTTGTTAGGTACTTTAAATTACATTTCTTAAATATTTTGTTACACAGAATTACTATTTACTAATTTTAAACAAAACTTTTTACCTTAAGTGTACTTACAAACAATGAAGGCTTACTAAATAATGTTATACGAATAGAGACTTTCTTTTTTATACAATGTCAAATGAAAACAAGAAAGACCTGAAGATACACCCTCAATCAGAATGGTATGATGAGCAGAAAAATTGCACGTGAAGAGCAGTCATATTATTATTGTGGTCGTATATGGTATGAAGTTCTCGTATAAATGACACCATTGTGACAATCTTTGATATCATCTGACCTAAAACCATTTAAATTTACTATGGTACCTTTCTTCCATTCTTTACTACTAGGAAACTTTTTATACCATATACCCTACCCTAAATGAAAACTTTTCCTATCACGAGTCCTTAAGTTATAATTTTTTATGTTTCTATTTTTAGATTTCTCAAATTCTTTAGTTACATCATGATTTAATTTACTTTTCAAATATTCAGTGGTGACTGGAAGAGTCCCCTTTAAGTTTCTATTCATCAACAATTGGCTTTGGTTAAAAAATAAAAGGTATTTTTTTTATATTTTTTTACTACAGATTAGGCCAATTTAAGAAACTAATTTGAATATTTTAACATTTGGTCCCGTATTTTTTTTTTTATAAATATATTTGTCGAGCGGATATGGTCAACCGGAATGACGTCATTAGTGGCATGAAAGTTTAAGAAGAAAACCTTTGCCATCTACTTATAGAAAATGAAAGGCCAAGTGTCATTAACTGTCATAATGACTTTATGGTTGTTTGTAAACAAATAAGTTATAGTTAATATTTCTTCTATTTTATTCATTTAATCCAGTTGTGACGGTTCTAGCCTACCTTCTTAATTTGCCGCAATAATTTTTGAGGTGGTAAAATTATAATAAAAAAGCTTACCAGTGAAAACTCTGCTGAAAAACTTTGTAAAAACTGACACGCCCAATCTACCCAAATTGCGAAATGTATTATATGAATTGTGTCTATTTTGGATAATCTTTGATGTAGGCTACATGGATGAAATTGTAACGATTGCTTGTGGACTGATAAATTTGCAGGATAACATATTAAACATTGTGAAAATATGTGCATACTTTATTTCTATTTACAAACATTTAATAGTAGGGATGTGGAAAAAATTACGAGATAAGTTCATCGATATTTTTCGGGCGATATTAAATACTCTGATATATCGATAGATGTTTTTACAATAATTTTTCCAAAACATTTTTTTGGTAATTACGTATGGATTCTAATAGTCGACACTATTTTGTGACTGGAGCATTTTGATTTTTTCCAACTTTGAGTCTTAAAAATCATCGTAAAATTCGTCAAATCGAGCCAAAATTTCGCGTAGGGGTTTATTTTGCTATTTTTTATGTTTTACAATACCTTAAAATTAGAATCCATTACTTAGTCATCGTCCCATTTCATCCCATTTTTTCTGAGAAATATTACCTATATCGATATTTTTTCACTTCCACCTTCCACCATCCCTAATGCCAAGTTCATTGTCAAAATTGTCTTTGCACTTTTTTCTTTTTTTTTATTATGGCTGGGAGATCTGTATGTGATGACGTCATATGAAGGTCATTTGAAGGTTAAAGCTTTTTATTGAATATTATAAATATCTTTAAAAATATAGACTTATTTTTAAATTTAATTAGTAGACACTGTACCGAAAGCTTATTCCTCGAAATGGTTTTGAGATTTCCAGTCATGTTCAAAAAGTTATCAAAGCCAATTGAGCAGGTGAGAAATTTGTTCCCGACACTGGACAAATTCTATATTTCAATAACGAGATCCTATAATCAGTCTTATCGTGGAAGGATTTTTGAAGAATATTACGACTAATTTGTACACCCCTTTCAGCCATGCCATTAGACTGTGGGTACTTTGGACTTGAAAAAGTAAACTTGAAACCCCATTCGCTAGCAAAATTTCTACATTTTAATGAGTCAAAAGGAACATGATCTGAAACAATTTCTGATGGAACCCCAAAATTACAAAATATTTCAATAAGAATATTAATAATAGAACTAGCAGACTTATCACTTATTTTTTTAATATCAAGCCATTTAGAAAAGTAATCATAAATGATAAGGTAACTTTTAGAATTAAAATCCATTATGTCTATTGCTAGCTTTGAAAATGGCAAAGATGGATAATATCATGACTCAACAAAGGTTCTTTCTTATTATTATTACTGTAAGTTTGACAAATAAAACATTTTCTAACAAAATTTTCTAAATGAAAATCCATTTTAGGCCAATAATACAAATTTCTTGCTAATTGCTTCATTTTAGTCATACCTAAATGACTTTCATGTAATTTTTTAATAATATTTAATCTTAAAGAAGTAGGTATTACTAGTCTGTGATTAAGGAACAATAAATTTTCATCGCTAACAATTTCAGATCTAAATTGAAAATAGTACTTCAAACTGTCTGGCAAATTCTTTTTGTCAGGCCATCCATCCTTACAATATTCCAGCATTTACATAATTCCATGTCTTTAGAAGTTTCTAAAATAAGTTCATTCTTTAGAATAGAATAGAATAGAATGTGTTTATTGCATTTCATGTGGTACAATAAGGATCTTAAAATTATTTTGGTGCATACACATGAGCCCTGTAAGGACATAACAATATTGGTACTTTAAATTAAATTAAATTCACCCTTTTTTAAAATGTATACATATCTTAAAAACACCTAACGGAAAAAAGAAACAAAACATAACATTATTAAGAATAACATAACATTAGAAATTACTTTTTTTATATTGAATTAAATTATATTATTGTGCATTAATATGAATATAATTGTATAAATGTTTGCTTGGAATCAACTTCAATAGGATATAGTTATCTACTTTATTGCATAGGCTTATAAAATTCGTTAAGTTTATAATAACATTTATCAATTAAATAATTATTTAGACATTATACAAAACTATTATAGTTCTCGATTTCCCTAATATAATTTGGTAAACTATTGTATAGTTTTATTGCCATAGATCCAACTAATGTCATACTAGATTTAGGTAAAACAAATTTATTTCTTTTTCTTAAAGTCATTACTCCAGTGTAATTATCATCACTTTTTATAAACATGTTTAGGTTGTTTCTCACTAATTTACATGTTTCTAGTATGTACAAGGATGTTACTGTTAAAATTTTGAATTCTTTATAAAATGGCTTGCAGCTTGTCATTGGATCTATATTGGCCAGTATTCTTATGCATTTTTTTTGTAAAATCAGTAACTTAAGGATATCTGTGCTATTGCCCCACAGTGGTAAGCCATAGCGTAACCACGATTGCGCGTATGCTAGATACGCTATTCTTGCGGTATTTATGTCTGTGGTTCTTTTCAACTCATTCAATGCATAAATGAACCTACGTAATTTGTTACCTATATACTCAATGTGATACTTCCAATGTAGGTTACTATCTAATTTAACACAGCGTTATCTACTTGTTCAATCCTGATGCCGTTTATGGTAAAGTTAAGTTTTAGTGTTTGTTTTTGATATGGTTGAAATACCATTAATTTAGTTTTATTGAAATTAATATTAAGATTATGATCTTTTGTTGTAAATTACACTGAAAATAAGATGCTAACATAAAATTTATAAACATTAACTTACCCTTTAAGGCGGTTGTATGACCGAAAGTGGCGCCCTCAGAGGTTTTTATTTAATAAGTTATTAATAGAAAAAGATTTTAATAATGTTTATCGTGAAGATTTTAGGGCCCATGGTCTAGTATTTTTAAAAGGTATCACTACATGCCCTCGTAGTCATTCGTAGAAGTAGATAGCAAATGTGTCAAAAACGGCCACTTTTAGCAGTTTTTCTATCTACTTCTAGTAGTGACTACTAGGGAATGTAACGATACCGTCTAAAAATACTAGACTGTAGGCCGTAAAATCTCCACAATAAACATTATTAAAATTGTGTATTAGAATTATAATATTAAATAAAATTCTCCGCGGCGCCACTTTCGCTCAGGGTACCACCTTAAATACTTATAATCAATGTTATATCTTAGTAACTTTAATTTCAAACGTTGTAACCTCGGAGAATGAATTTCATGTACACTCTTTTTTAATAAACTTTCAAGTGGTTTATGATCATTTAAAATTGTAATTTTCCTACCATAAATAAAGTAATGAAATTTCCTGGTCGCCCATACCACACTTAAAATTCTTTTTCAATTTGTGAAAAAATTTTCTCCGCAGGAGTTAAACTACGGGAAGCAAAACTTACAGGTTTACCACTTTGTAACAAACAACACCCAAAGCCATCTTTAGAAGCATCACATTGTATGGTTACATGCAACTTAGGGTTAAAATTTTGTAAGATAGGTGCATTACTGACTTTTTTCTTAATTTTATTAAAGTCACTTTCATGGACAGGAGTCCACATAAACTCACAATCTTTCTTGAGTAACTTTTGTAGGTTACTTGAAATGACAGCTAAATCAGGCAAACATTTTCTAAGATAATTAACCATACCTAGGAATATCTGTAATTCTTTTTTATTACATGGACTTTTAATATTTAAAATAGCTTTTATTCTGTCTGGGTCAAATTGTATTCCCTTATCAGAAAAAATATGACCAAAATATTTCACTTCGCTAAGTTTATACTGAAATTTATTTTTATTAAAACGAATACCACATTTTTCAGTTCTTTCAAAAACCTTTTTAAGAATGTCATCATGTTCAGCCTCACTACTGGCTGCAATAAGTAAATCATCACAATACACAACTACACCAGGAATGTCTCCGAATGTTTCCTCGCTATACTTTTGAAAAATTTCAGGTGCAATTGATAAACCAAAAGGTAACCTTTTGAACTTGTAACATCCGTATGGACTATTAAAAGTACAAAGGTCACTGGACGAATTAGAAAGTTTGATATTATAAAAACCATCGGAAAGGTCAACGACCGAAAAAATTGACTTATTAGAAAGCTTTGATACTATTTCATCGTATGTAGGTATCAAATGATACTCTCTTGTTAATACTTTATTAAGATCTTTAGGATCTAAGCAAATACGCAGTGACTTATCTTTCTTTTCCACTATTACAAGATTACTCACAAAACTAATAGTCCAATCAACGGGGCTTATGCAACCCGAATAATTCTTCCGTCTATGAAATTTGGCATGTGATGAAGTTAGGTAATACAGATTACAGATGAACAATAATCCAATAAATTTTGTTACGAGAAGTTAGGTATTTTTACCTAAACATGAAAATCGCTTATATCTCTCTGTGAATATTTCCTCGGCATAAAATAGTTTATGTATACGTACTTGTGTATTAGTTAAAATAAGTATGTAAAAGAATCCAATATTTTTTCGATTTCGGAGATACTCCAAATTTAAATTTTAATATTTTTCAATATATATTTTCTTGATAAAAATATCTGCTGATTATTATTTTTAATATGTTTTTATATCCTTAAATATATAGCTTTGTTCAGTAAGTCAATTAATTTTCTTCTTTAATCATATTTTTTTTATTTTTTGGTCTTAAGAGGTAATGTGAAAAATAGTCGGTCCATTTTCATACATTTATGTATAAATATGATTAAAGAAGAAAATTTGTTGGCCTACTGAACAAATCTATATATTAAGGGTATAAAAACATATTAAAAAATAATAATCAGCAGATATTTTTATCAAGAAAAGATATATTGAAAAATATTAAAATTTAAATTTGGAGTATCTCCGAAATCGAAAAAATATTGGATTCTTTTACATACTTATTCTAACTAATACACAAATACGTATACAGAAAGTATTTTAGCCCGAGGAAATATTTACAGAGAGATATAAGCGATTTTCATGTTTAGGTAAAAATACCTAACTTCTCGTAACAAATTTTATTGGCTTATTGTTCATCTGTAATCTGTGTTACCTAACTTCATCACATGCCAAATTTTATAGACGGGAGAATTTTTCGGAAGTCTCCATACAACAAATATGCTCATTGATTGGACTATAATTGGATGCTCAACCTTTTCAATAATATGGCTGCTCTCCAGGCTCTGCAATTTATCCGCAAGACGTTTCATCAGTGTCTGGGGCACGCGCCTGGGAGGCCTGACAACCCGGCCGGAGTGTGCAACTCCCATTCCTTCTTGAATTCGTCAACACCCTGAAACAGTTTTTCATACTTTTTAACAATTTTATCTTATTAAGGTGATCAATACTAACATTATTTAACAATTTAAGTTTTATTAACGTGTCGAGTCCAAGTAAAGGTCTTACATTTTCTTTAGTTTCTACAAATTCGGATTCAATATTAACTCCATTGTTATTATTTAATATTAATAATTTCCTTGTCCCCAATGGTATTATGTGATTGCCACCAAATGCCTCTAAAACTATGTTTGTCTCAGACCAGTAAGGACTATCATCATTTACATTTTTTTTTAAGTCATTTAATGACAAGACATTCGCTTGAGCCCCTGTGTCACATTTGAAATCTACTCTTTTATTATTAATCTGTAGAGGGACGACCCACTCTTTAATTTTATTACTGTTAATATTAGTATTAATAATGGAGTGACACAATTTTATCAGTCATAAATCATGAACATAATTCGACTCACAATCAGAAATATTATTATCACAAACGGAAGCATTATTGTCAGTGGAATGAATTTTTTTCTTAATCTTGCAACCAATCTTAAAGTGATTTAATTTTCCACAATTTGTGCAAGTTTTCCCAAAAGCTGGACAATTTCATGGTCCATGCTCGGTGTTACATTTCTTACATTTATACATATTACTATTAAAACTTTTATTATTATGCAAATTATTTCTTTTAAAACAGTTTTTATTATCTGCCCGATTGTTATTTGAATTATACTTAGCTCCATTCGATGATGGTGTACGTGACGGCTGAAATTGCCCGCTCGAACTTGCTCGAAGAGTCTGAACTGGAACTGTCTGCTTTGCCATGATTCTGGAGTGCTCTTTGAATAGTTCTGAAGACCTGCAGATGTCCACCGCTGTCTCAAGTGTTAGGTCCTTGACTGCCAAAAGTCTCTGCTGCACCTTCTTGTCTTGAATTCCAATAACTATTCTGTCTCGAATCATGCGCTCCTCTTGGTCTTTGTAGTCGCAGTTTTTAGCCAGTTTTTTCAGTTCCGTGTAGAAGCAATCAAAAGTTTCACCATGTGCTTGATTTCTTAAGTTGAAGTTGTAGCTGTTTATTAATATATTCTGCTTAGGGGTGAAATGGGCATCGAAAATTGACAAAATATCTTCGAGCTTCTCAGTTTCTTCTTTCTTTAGTACATTAAAGTATAATTCTTGGGCTTGCTCACCGATGCACTTGAGCAAAATGGCCGCTTTTCTGGCGTCAGCTAGCCGATCGTAACCCGCCGCTGTTAGAAAAATTCTGAATGCCTGCTTGAACAGTTTCCACTGAGAATGTATTTATACTGTAACTGACCAATTACTAATTAAAATAGAAAGAGATCAAGAATTTATCAATAATATGTTCAAAGATCTTAAATATTTTTATGAAAAATATTATTAAGAAGCTTTATTAACTAGATTTTTTTATGGTGAGAGAAATTTTATATAATAAAAAACATGCAAATACATCAAGCATTTTCATTTATTATATTTGATCTGAAGTTTACAAGCATTGCAATAACATAAACAATATCACATTGACTTGTTGCCTGCAGCTTGAAGGGGGATATTACACTTGACAGGTCGTAAGAATTGGTTGACCTGTCAAGTGTAATATCCCCCTTCAAGCTGCAGGCGTCTACAAACTAGATTGTGACTGTGGACTCTCCTACATCGGGCAAACAAAGAGAAGCATAGGGACCCGCGTCAAAGAGCATGTAGCTGACATGAAACATAGGCGCGATAACAAGTCTGCAGTGAGTGAACACGCCTTTGAGGGGCCCAACCATTATATTAGATTTGACAAACCCCAAATCCTTGCTAGGGAACGTAGATTTATCCCTAGAATGCTCCGCGAGGCTATCGAAATAAATAAATATCCTAATTTCAATAGAGATGATGGTTGGAAAATTCCACCAGCTTGGGACCCCATCATTCACAAGCTAAAGCCCCTCACACACACTGTAAGATCTAATGATACGGTTAGTTCCTTTTGCAAATAAATAAATTAATACAAAAGACGGAGGTCGGCTCCCTCTCCAAGTTTTCTTTCGCCATTTCTTTCTTGGAGGGGCCTCCCAATTTTATGAAATGGTGGTAGTTTCAGTAGATTCTCTCTCTTTTTAGCATTAAATAATTCATAAAATTAAATTATAAATCAACATAAAATAATTAAAAAATTTGTTAAATTTTAATTTCTGAACGTCTAAAAAAAATTCATCGCTTGAGGGTAGGCTCACGGGTAGCTTCAGTCATAGTAGAACCAAATAAGTAAGTCATCTTACTCTTTATACGCATGAACGCGGTTTGTATGTGAGCGGGCCCGTACGTATGCGTCGTCGCACGCACACACTGACAAAATTTAAAGGTGATAAAGGTGCAACAGTCATGGCTGCACCGTACGTAATCCCGCCCGCGCTCACGCACGCTTCACGCCGCCGCGCCGTTCGTAATAATTTCAACGTGTACCTACCTACAGTACATACCATGCTTTCCAAAGATATTATTGCAAAAAGATTTGTGAGAATGAGGATATATTTTACATTAACTTTAAATAATAAGGCATTTCGTGCTTGTCGAAACAGACGAATTTTTTTTTATATCAATTGTGTAATATTGTTATAAAATCACAAATTCCTATAGAAAAAAGCCTATTATGCATGCCTATTATGGAAAGTAAACAATTTCCGAATTTAAAGATTATTATTTTAATAAGTGTAGGTAAATGAAAAAGTAAGAAACAGTTAATAGTGTAAAAAATAAAATTTCATAATCATTTTATTTTATTTGAATAAATACATTATTTAGTAAAGCCACGTTTTAATTAATCCTATTTCGTTTGTAAGTTTTCAAATCACATAACATGACGTAGGTAATGAAAACATTGTAGTCAGTTCCTGAAAACAATGAATTTAATGTAAATTGTAATTTGACAGATAAATGTGATACATTGCTACTTTTCTTTAGTAAGTTTTTATTGGTGTCAAAACGAAAGAGCCAATGTATCACATACATCTGTCAAATTACAATTAACATTAACTTCATTATTTTAGTCGATAGACCCGCTGGTCTACGTACAAAAAAATATAAAAAAAAAACTTTGAATTATAGATCCCTGATGCTTACCCTATAAGAAAAAAATATTTTGTATAGAGATCGACTATGCATTTTTTGACGACTGAATAAACTAGCGATGTGACAGCCCTACGTGTTTAAGCTGTATCGCTCGCTCGAGGCTCGAGTTGGCCTACTTATTTGGTTCTACTATGCTTCAGTCCCCCGTGACCACGGCAGCTGCAAAGGTGCCGAAACGTCGGGAAAAACAAAAAATCAAACCAAATACCAACTAAATACCAAAGTACATTCAATAAAACCGCGCTAGTATCCGTTAAAAAGTGTTTTATTTCATGTCTAGTGAGCGCGTAAGCTTGAGAAGTGAATATGTCAACCAGTAAGCAACTAAATGTTTAATTTCTGTTTTTCTTTTCATGTATGCATTATTATAGTGTTGTATGCATTGTTATAGTGTGTGAAATAAATTATCTTCATTCATTCATTCATTCATTCATTATGGCCAGTTACATTTAGAATCAGATATGCCAACTAAGATATTTGAGCAAAAGCAAGATGAATTTATTTTGGAGCTAAATAACACCAAATTTGATGAGCTCGAACAAAACACTGTAAGCCAATGCGATAATAAGTTCTGGGCAGTTGAAAGACGTAAACGCCTTACATTACAGCATTCATCTTCGGTCGAATTTGTAAACTACGAAAAACAACATTAGTAACAGGATTAATTAAATCTTTGCTGTATTCTCAATTAAAAGGCACTTTTGCCACAAATTATGGCAAAGAAAAAAAGATGGAGCAATCAAGCAATTCGTAGAAGAAACGGGACTACTGGTATCAAAATGACCACATTTTGATACCAGTAGTAGTAGTATTATGAATAAACCATTATTCATCGGTATTCGTTACTGAGCAACGTGTACACAGCCTAATTCGAAGTACCGAATCGGTACTCTCGATTAAATTTCGTTACTCGCATCGCTCGCATCTGTAATCGAATCCGGCACTTCTTCAATTAAATATTTTAGTTTCTTTATTTTCAGACATATACTCGCAATATTTCTTTATTTAATCCAATATAAAACCCTGTTTAAATATACTAGTACAGTAACGAAACTACAATAGGTAAACAAGTAGGCACCAGACTGGTCCGTGTGTGAAGAGTACGAAAAGAAGACACGCATTTCAACACGATAGTTGGTTGTAACGAAAGTAACTAACTAGTAACGATACGATTGTAACTAGTACAATTTTGTCCGGTAACGAGTACATACGGGTAAGGATTTTTTTCGTTACTTTCAGAGCTCTAATAAACCACATTTTGATACCAGTAGTCCCGTCAAGTCCTGATGGTCTTGTTGCGCTGGCAACACTGGCCGGTCTAGCTGTCAAATCTAAGCAGCTGATTTTAAAATTAATTTTAACTAATCTAATATTGTTTTCCTTTAGTAATATTGTTTTAAAGTGTTTATTACAACTTA
The DNA here is from genome assembly GCA_943789525.1 of Agriphila geniculea. Lineage (NCBI taxonomy): Eukaryota > Metazoa > Arthropoda > Insecta > Lepidoptera > Crambidae > Agriphila > Agriphila geniculea. The sequence continues at coordinate 5,853,946 of OX038886.1, read as the reverse complement.
AATATTATAAGGAAGTGTTTTCTGACAAATCCATTGGGTAGTTTTCGAATTACGAAAACGACCGAGCTTCACCTAGCCACCGCCAATGTTGTTATGGTGAACATTTCATAGAAAAGGACAAATCTGTGGAATACTACGCACTAAACCGGGGAAGTACTTTTGTTCCGTAATTTTATTAATATTATTTCAACATAAACTACATCACTAAGCCAATCAGACTGATTCTAAACATTTTATTTTTCAAAGCAACAGCGTAGGTACCTACCTACCTTTATAAATAAACTCACGGCTTGTGTGGCATTTTGGTTCTCAATTATCCCAACTGTTCTTTACTACTTGTACAAAATTCACGTAAAGTGAGTAACGTCAATACTCAATACGAATTGGCAGAGTCAATTTCTCTTTACTTGACGTGAAGTGGAAGTAAAGTTGAGATGGTGACTACTATTGTCACAGACATTCACTAAACTGTTTACACTTTACAAACATTACACTACTCATAAATACAATACAGCTATAAGTAAACCCTACAATCAAAACATTGTGTAACCATTTTGCTACTTGATTACTATTAGTACTTACTTATTGATTTATTGGGGTCAGTCTGTCTGTTTAGTGTTATTGATGTTTTTTTTTTGTTTTGACTTAAACATCATCCATGTGTTATTGCTATAATTAATTAAATTAAGCATCTCATCATTCTATAGTGTCTCTAACTATAACCAAATAGTATCTGGATTAATTCTTTTATTTTTATAACTATTTTAACATTCTTGTGTACCTGCATAATGATTAAACTTAACTAAAAGTATAAGACTAAACTAATGTTATAATTTAAATAGGTACTTACATACACTTACTCATAGTTAAAATAAAAAAGGAGTAGGTATAAACAGATAGACAATTAGTTGTAGATCAGTATCCTTTGCCTACAATAAACGAGTTGTTTTCTAGACTTCATGGTGGACTGCATTTCACAAAGCTTGATTTATCAATGGCTTACAACCAATTGGTTTTGAATGAAGAGTCTCAAAAATATACTTGCATTAATACACACCGCGGCCTTTTTGCATATACAAGATTAGTGTTCGGTTTATTTTCCGCACCACTATATTTCAACGAGTTAATCCTTTGCCTACAATAAACGAGTTGTTTTCTAGACTTCATGGTGGACAACATTTCACAAAGCTTGATTTATCAATGGCTTACAACCAATTAGTTTTGAATGAAGAGTCTCAAAAATATACTTGCATTAATACACACCGCGACCTTTTTGCATATACAAGATTAGTGTTCGGTTTATTTTCCGCACCACTATTTCAACGAGTTATGGAGGAGCTGCTGCCCGGCATCAGCGGCACATTGTGTTTGTTAGGGGTATATATTGGAATGCCTAATTTTTTTTTGTCCTAACTGTTTTTGGCACACTAATTATTGGCCTAAAATTTTTTCGCACAATTTTCATTTGACCTAAATTTGTTTAGCCTATTTTTATTTCGCCTAAAATTTTTTCGCGTCATGTTTACTTCCCAAATTCATCATTAAGCATAACTATTCATAATCCCTAATGTTTAAAAGTACTAAATAACGATTCGCACAATTGTGTAACGCCTAATAATTTTTTCGCCGAATGTTCACTTCCCCTTATCATTATAGGAATAACCGTCCTTAATCCGTTTTGTTTACTACTTGTAAATTGAAAATTACTAAATTTAATTAAACACTTTTGAATGATTTGATCATCAATTAAAAACAATTGCACATGATTTAGAATACGAAACACTAAAAATTATGTTTTTGTTAATTAAAAATAAAGCCTGAGCAGATAAACCTGTAGTTGTCTTTTTAATTGCCTATCTTATATTTTTCTTACACTCAAGATTGCAAGCATACAAATGAGCAAGCAAGCAAGTATACACACAAGCAAACATGACAAAACAAGTACAATCAAGATCAAATAGAACGCTTGCATGGCATGCATGCATGCATGCAAACAAGGCCATACATACTTTCATGCAAGCAATAGCAGGCATGCATGCATGCAAGTATGCAGCATGCAAGCAAGCATGCAGCATGCAAGCAAGCATGCAGCATGCAAGCAATCATGCAGCATGCAAGCAAGCATGCAGCATGCAATCAAGCATGCAGCATGCAAGCAAGCATGCAGCATGCAAGCAAGCATGCAACATGCATGCAAGCATTAGGGAGCTCCGCTGCAAGTGGTCAAAACACTAACCTAACCTAACCTAATGGTCTTCGCATTAAAAGTTTTTCTTTATAGCGGGGGGCCCTGCACCCCCCGGCAAGCATTTTGCAAGCAAACATGCAAGCATACAGGCATGCAAGCATGCAAGCAAAAGCATGCATGCAACATGCATACAAGCATTTTTTTTACTATGCATACAACTATTGGAGTTGGGTTTGGGGGATCCATGAAGGATTTAATAGGGTGAGGGTGAGAGGGCTTTGTGGGGGGTTAGTGGATCTGAATGTTGTGATACCTTTGGGCTCATCCCTTGGTGAGGCTTGTTGCCCGCGGGTATCACAACGGGGTGTAGGAAAAGATTTGAGAGAGGAAGAGACGAATGTATTGGAAAGAACAGGAAGAGGATAGTAGGAAAAAATAGAGGTTAGAGGGGATAGTAGGAGGAGAAGACACAAAGTAAAATAAAACACAATACAAAGTTAATGAGTTGCCATCGGAGCCCACCACTCCCTATGCTCAATGACGCGTAGGACCCGAAGTGGGTCAGTCCCATACCCAGAGGCGGCAGAGTCTAATGTTGCCCCTCTTTACGATATAATTCTTCCCCCAGTAAAAAGTAAGACGACTTCTGTTCCCAGGTCGGTGAAGATGGTGTGGGGGGAGTAGGTGCGGGGGTTGGCCAGAGTGGCAACGTATAATTCCGACCTGGGGACATGCCAAGCCCGAGAGGCAGGGTGTAAGGCGTTAACTTGAGTGGCAGGCTCCGATCGCAGCCCTTGTCGTGGGTGATAAAGAATATGCAATTATATACAATTATATATATATATATTTTTTTTTAATAAAGCGCAGAGTTCCAGGCAAATAATCATGTATAGGAAGGGAGTTCTGAGTTCAGATCAGCCACCGGAAGAGCCCGCAGGTGGGCCGCCCGGGCCGGGTGTGCTCCAGACTCGTTCCCGGCGCAGGTCAAATTGCTGTGTGGGTATGAATGAGAGAAGTGATTCAAAGATTTAAGTGAGTGGTTCAGGTGATTGGGCGAGTGATTCTTATTGGAGAACAGAGAAGTGGTTTATTTGGGCTGCCCAGACCGCCCCGGCCAGGGGCCCGAGCTGTTAAGGGAGAGTGTTCTTAGGAAATTGAGAGTAGTGATTCAGAAAATAAATAGAGTAGTCTTGTGATTGGTTATATCGTGATTTTATTAAAAAGCAGCTGCTGGCAGGGGCCGTCCGGGCCAGCCCATTTGGTGATATATCCAACACTTGGTGGATCTGTAAGAGAAGTGACACATCAGTGTCTGGTTAGTTGGGTTATCCAGGCCAGAAGTCCCATGCAGAGCCGCCGTGCGCGCTCCAAGCCAGTCCAAACGCCAGGCCTGAGCTAATCCAGGCGCAGATTAGATTGCTGTGTGGGTATGGAAAGTGGTCTTGTGATTGATCATATAGTGATTTATTGAAAGTCAGCCACTGATAGGGGCCATCCGGGACTGCCCATCCAGTGGCATATCCCATATTCGATGAACTCAGCCGGAAGTCCCGTGCAGAATCCGCCGAGCGCGCCCAAGCCAGTCCGGACGCATGTCAGATCGCTGTGTGAGTGTGGAAGATTGATTTAAATATTTGTGAAAGTGATTTGGATGTTAGAGAGAGTGATTTTATTAATTAAAGAAGTGGTTAGTTCAGACCGCCCAGGCCGCCCGGACCATGGGCGCGAGTTTCTGAGGGAGTGTTCACGAAAGTTATCAAATGAAGAAGAGCCCCATCCAGGCAGCCCGGGCCGGCCGGGGCCAAACATCCGGCGTATAACTATAGGTAGAATAATCAGTTTGTGCGAGTAGCTTATTCAGATCTAGTTGAGTATTGTAATTCTGTGCCCATCCCCTGACCTGAATAAAGTTTATCAATTATTCAGCCCAGGTACAGACAGTTAACTTAACTTTAAATCAGTTCTACAAATTTTGAACCTGTATCTTAGGCTAGGGTGCTATGTATCCAGACCTCTACAATTTTAGTGGAATTTATTCTTACTTAATTTTATTAAATTTACAGTCTGATGATATACGATTATATTTACAGTTCAAATGGAATTTTTTGTTCTATGCTTGTAGTTATGTAACGGGTGGCGCAAAAGTAAAGACCCTATTTGGTTCAGCTATAACATTTTTTCTAAATTAGAAAACTAGATTTAGGTTTTTTTAAATGTATATTTGTGCCATTAAATTTCGTACCATTAGGATTTAAAGATGATGTCTTTTAAATGGTGACCTCCAGAGTTGATACACATTTGAGCCCTATTTATGACATTTTGCATAACTTGCCGTAACACTTCCTGCGATATGTTCGTTATTTCTTGACGAATGTTTTCTTTTAGAGCTGCGAGAGTCTCCCAGACTTAGGTCTATCCAATGTTGAGCCAGTTGCTTCAAGGCGTGTGGCAAAGCGTCGAATTGTGCGACCAATCGGTGCCGGACGGTGGGGAAATCGTCGACGAAATTCACGTTGTGTTCTTATCACTGATGAATTATTCCGTAAGAACATTGACACAATTATTCCACGTTCTTGGGGAGTAAAACGGTCCATGTTTATTTTCAGTGTATTTTATATTTGTTCACTACACAATTTTCAACAACAGAATGACAGAAAATGTCATATAAAAAAAATAAAAGTATTTTCTTTAGTGCCAGTACTTTTGCGCCACCCGTTATAATAATTCTATGTACACTTATAATAATTATATACTTAACTTATACTCCTGATGATATACGATTATATGTACAGTTCAAATGGAAATTTTTGTTTTATGCTTGTGGTTATGTATAATAATTCTATATACACTTCTAATAATTCTATACTTGACTTATACTTAATCATACATATTTTTTTATTTTTTTTATATATTTACAACCTGAATATATATGGTTATATATACAATTTTACTTAAAAAATTCTATGTACATTTATGCTTAATGTCTAAAATCAGCTTGTGTCCAGTATGTACAATTATAATATATTACACTAGGGTCGCCGGCATGCAGGGCACCCTCTGCACGCCTCCTCCCAGCCCTGGAATCTAGGGCACACCCCCCTTACTCGTTTCAATTGTTGTCGTGTGTGTCGGAATTGGGGAGGGCAATGTCTTAGGGCCCGGTTAGTGATGAAATAATATCTATTCGGGTAATCCGGGTGGGCTGCGGAAAAAGAGAGGCCCTTGTGATGTCTTTCAAAGTGACGCCCCAGATGCCCACTCGCCCCAAACGACCAGCCACAAACCACGCATTGCTTGGTGACTATTGTTGTGGTGGCTGGGGAACGCCCAGCCTCCTCGTGGGCCACTGAAGGGATCCCCTCAAAGCCCCCAGCAGGTCTGTCAAGCATGGGCGTGGGGTCCCCTTCAGTAGTTGTTGATACCGTGATGTTAAAATCCTCCAGTCGGCAGGGAGCGGGGTCATTACATTTCTCCAGATGAGGCTGGGCAGCAGCGGAAGTGGGTGATGAAGACGTAGGTAGGTGTGAAGACAAAGAAAGAGAGGGGTGTTGTATCAATGGTGGTGAGTTGGATTGCGCGTGGATGGTGGCCTGTGGATTGGGAGGTGACGGGATTATACTGCGAGTGGGTGAGGAGTTCGCTAATGGGAAGAATGGTTCAAAGGGAGTGGATATCGCAGGGGCGTGCCCGCCACAGGTCGAAGATAATATGTGTTCCGTGTGGCATGCATCAAGTTCCATGGGCACTGGATCGCTTGGAGATGGGAAATGGGCCTGCACGCATGGGGCCGGGGATAGCTGAGGGGAGGGAATGGGAAAGCATACAAGCATTATGGAAGTGTTTAAAACACTAACCTAACCTAACGTAATGGTGTTCGCATTAAAAGTTTTTCTTTATAGCGGGGGGCCTCAGGTCAGTTTTTTGACGATTTGTTCACTGACTTGTATGCAATACAATATTGTTATGCCAAAAATTATGTATGCAAGACAATATTAGGGTTAACAATACTTCGGCGTAGTCATTATTGTGTCAAAAGACATGTATGCTAATAAATTTTAGGACAATTAACATAAGTGGTTTTGAAAATTAGGGATTTTAACGTTTAGGCGAAACGACAAAAATGCGAAAAACTCTATTAGGCCAAACAATAATTGTACCTAAGGAGTTTAGGCCGAAGAAATTCGGCCAAATGAAATTAGGACCAATGATTTTAGGCGAGTCAAGGGACACCCGTTTGTTAGACGATGTGCTTATCACGGGTCGTGACCGGGCCGAACCGAACACCTTGATAGGCTCCGTCAGGTGTTACAACGATTGGAAAAGGCAGGGCTAGTATTGCAAAAAGGGAAATGTGAATTTTTTAAAGAGGAGATAAGTTATCTTGGCTATGTCACCAATAAAGAAGGATTTAAAAAAATTACCCGAGAAAACTAAGGCAATTGTTAAAGCGCCGGTACCTACGAATGTATGTCAGTTACAATCTTTTATGGGTCTTGCACTAGGGTAGGCGCGCCCTAATTGACTCCTTAAATGGTCGCGCGGGGTACATGTGTAGCCCATTAAAATAATTTATTTTTTTGGTTATTGATAAATAAAATCACATAAGGTTTATGTAAAATGAATAATCATTTTATCTTTATTATATAACGAAAGAAAAATAACATACTTTGTTTTACGTTATAGTTTTATGGCACAAACAATAAACTTACAAAAAAAATCAACATTTTTGGACGTCTTGAGATCAATCAGTATTTTTTTTATTATTATAAATGTAATTGAAAAAGAAAACCATTTTTTTAACATCTACTATATAGTGTTAATCAAAATATAAAACAATGTCTTAATCAATCTCTTTGCATTCAGGGCACAACAGCACCTGATGTTCGGTACAAATTGGCTTCATGCAATTCTTGCATCGTTTGCGAGTACTTCGGTCTCGAGCTCTGGTACAAAATGCACATCTTCCTACACCGGTGCGAATAGGCATATTAAGTTGTGTCGGGTTCTCGGTCAGTCCAAGAAGCAATCTTGCTTTCAATTTTATACCTCTTGGTATATTTTTCTGAGATATGCGATGCTCAATCAATGGTCTTGCAAGTTCGAATGCGACTTCTTGTAAATAACAACGCCGTACTACCTTCTTCTCAGGGTTATTCATCTGATGTATTACCATTACCAGACCATTTATACCAGCCATATTGAGTAAATTATAAAATAATGTAACCGGCCATCTACGCGTGTTGCGAGACACATCATACTGTCTACACATTTTGTCAAAAATATCGACCCCGCACTTAGTTTGATTGTAAAATGTAATGATTTCGGGCTTTTTGGCTTCACCGCTATCGGGATCTATTTTGCCATCATTGTGGAAGGTAGAAAGCAACGAAACTACCTTGTTTTTCTTAGGTATATAACTGACAAGTGTACAATCAGATTGAAAGCCAAAAGTAGACTCACAAAATAACTTGCCTTGTGTAGTTTTGAACATCTCTGGTATATTCACTTCTCAAGCTTACGCGCTCACTAGACATGAAATAAAACAAAGTAAATAAAGCAAAGTTGCCGAAACGTCGGGAAAAACAAAAATCAAACCAAATACCAACTAATTACCAAAGTGCTTTCAATAAAACCGCGCTAGTATCCGTTAAAAATTGTTTTATTTCATCTCTGGTATCTCTGGTTTTTTTTTTAATGTGCCAACAGTTGTTATCTTTCGATTTAGAAGTTCTTTACATACAGGAATGCTGGTAAACCAATTATCCATGGTGATATTGCAACCCAAGCCATATAATGGATTCAAAATGCGATGAATAATATCTGGAACCTTATTTGACTGCCTAAAAGGACCTTCTGGCTGCATGCCGACAAAAGTTTCGAAATAGAATATCCTTATCTTGATGCCAAATTTGGCCGGCTTATTGGGCATGTACATCACAAAGCCGCAGCGTCCCTTGAAAGCTACTAACTGTTCATCGATTGTAAGATTTTCACTTAGCGTGTAATAATTTCTACAATTTTGAACCATTTTATTTGTAATTTGGCGAATAGCTGCCAAACGATCAGTCTAGGAACGAGTTTGTCTATCTCTTACATCGTCAAAGCGAAGAGCACGCAAAAGAAATCGAAACCTTTTTTCTGACATGGTAGTGTAAACCATTTCAATGCCACAACCTTTTGAATTATCCCATATATCTTGAATATTTCTGCGCCAATCATCAATAATAAAAATATTAGTGCTCTTATTTCCACTATGTTCGTATGAGTAGCATCTCGCTCTCTTTGAAATTTGCTCTTTATGATATCGATATAAATATTTGTCGACTCGACAATTATGTTCAATATATCAGAATCAAAAAAAAAAGTATAAAAGATTGAAGAGCACTTTTAGCATCTCTTGCCAATCCTATAGGGCCTGGTGGGCGAGCGACAATGTTGTGAGATCGTGTTCTTGTTGTGCATGGTGGAAACTTACTCCATTTTGTACCATTTCGGGACTGATAACTAGCCAATCTGGACAAAGGAACATCATCTTCATCAGAATCTTGGTAGACATCTTCATCTGCAACTTCAGCCTCTTGTTCACTTTCCGATACGTGTGGAGAATTCTCAGGTAGATATCTCAGCTCGGAAGGGTCTTCTTCTTCTTCACTTTTAGTTAAATGATCACTGTTTTGGTCAATTTCCGTCAGCCAGCGTTGTATTTGGTCGTCGGATGCAATAATTACCTAAAAATGTAATAAAACTAAGTAATTTAACTTTATAAATGTAAAAAATACAGTAACATAAAATATCCATATCATTTTCGTTCAAAAATATGCATAACAATAGAGATATATCCCGATAATTCCACTAAACAACATATTTAAAAACTTACCGAGAATAGTCGCGCGGGGTACAGACGTAGCCCAGCACTTTCACAGCCGTCCTGCGCAGGCGCCCGTGTGCCGCGGTGATCGGCACGCTACTGATTGACGAAACGAAGAGGTTCGTAATCGAGGAATACACGGGAGGGGGGCGCGGTAAAGCGACGCGTTCGGGATTTATTCAATAAAATAATACCTCGGTCTACACTTGTAGCCCGCTAGTGCTAGACTACTGCTCTTACAATTTATTAATAAGGCGGCCGGCGACCGCGGGCGGGGGGCACGGGACGCGAGCGCGAGCGGTAATACATACAGTGCCACGCACGGAGTTGGCCCGCGTGGCGCGTACGCGACTTACCAACAACCGAGTCAATCCGGGTTAGGACAAAATCAACCCGAGTTGACGGCTGGAGAAGTAACTCGAGTTACTCGGGTTATGTGACCCGAGTCGCCCACCACTAGATCGCTCGACCGACACTATTGACTATTCGGCAGTAACGACTTGACGAGTGTTCGTGGCGTGTGAAATAAATTAGCGAACGTTATCACATTTTTTGAGTTGAAAAGGCGTCAAAGAGTATGTGGCCGTCGAAGCGCATTTTCTTTTATGGCAAGTTGTGATTTTTTTACAAAATACTCATGTTTGTTTTTAATTTGTAGGAAAGATTGAAGAGAACCAGTCAATTTTGGCTGAAGCTGACTATAGCCAAGATGAAGGAGACATAGACTTGGAATTGCCTTCTACAATATGCGAAAGTCAGTATAATGCTTACTTGCCAGAGTCGCAGTTACGAAGCTGTGATAGCACGCCAGATCTACAAGGTGCATTTGTAACCACTCTCCAAATTTTAAGGATGTGTTCACTCCATGAAACTGAACAACTTTCTCCATGAAACATGTGTCGAAATACGCCAAAAAATTTTGGGCATCCCATACTAAACTGATCACGTGATCTCTTTGATTTGTATGAAAAGTCTTTTTTTTTACACATTTGACCCTATGTTTCTTAGTGAAACAGAAAGTTGTTCAGTTTCATGGTTTGCATTTACAGATTTTACAGTGTGACAGCTGGAGCACCCTTCGCAATGTAGTTATTATAATTTTTGTGTTTTCTACACAGAACCAATTTTTATTAAGAGTCTTGATACAAGTACAAATCGTGGAGGAGGTACAAACTAGAGAATACATCGCAGAACAAATAATAGATTTAATCAATACTTACAATAGTCAGAAGTTTTTAGTATTGATCGGTGATAAATAACGCTGCCAATATGAAAAAGGCTTTTCGATTGGTAAAGACGCAGTTTCCTCTTGTCGTGCCTTTAGGATGTGTTGCACACACATTAAATCTGTTATTTAATGACTTTTTGCAAAATCACATTGGTGGACAGAGGAATGCAACAAGATGTTAGAGGAGAAACGAAAACTTAAAATCCTAGCAGAGCAAGATGAACACTGGAGGGATAAATATAGAAGCGCACAAATAGCAACCAAAGGTATAATAAGGCGGGCAAAACGAGAGCGCCTGGAGAGGATGGTGGCTGAAATGGAAACGCTAATCCGAGCTAACGAGTCCCGTAAATTCTACCAGGAAGTGAGGTCGCTAAAGAAAGGATTCCAGCCAAATACACAATTTCTCGAAGATAGCGAAGGGAACTTGATTACTGACGAGACTTAACGGAAACAGCTATGGCGAAAATACTTTGAAGAACTTCTAAACTGCCACCCGCCAGAACGCTCAATCGATATCAATGAGAACGAAATAAACGAGGAAGAAGTCGCACCACCCAATATAAAAGAAATTGAGCAAGCTATTATGAGACTCAAAAATAATAAATCCCCTGGCATAGACGGAATCCCTGGTGAAATGTGGAAATGTTCCGGTGAAGTGACCTTATCGCGAATCCACAACCTGATATCAACGATATGGGAAACCGAAGAATGTTATATTTGGGGAAGGTTATTTAAAAAAAAAATACTGCATTAATTTTAATACTTTTTGTTTCCGTAAATGATGCTTGGAATCGCATAGCAGATAGCATTAATATTCCTGTAAATGAATTGAAAAAAAGGAATCATTAATGTCAACGTTCAGAATACATCACGAAAAGCAAATTAAATCAATAAAATCAGAAATGGGTGAAGATGAACACTATTATAAGCCTATTTGGCCGTTTTACGAGCCTCTTGAAGCTTTTTTAAAGGAAGTGTATGAATGCTGTAGTGTGATTAACACTAAGGAAAATGAAGTGACGGTAAAGCAATATTTTTCATTTTATAAAATTTAGTTTTCCCTATTTCTACTAAAGTAATTCATAAAATTCAATCTTATTTGTGTCGCAGTACTCGGTGGCCTTCCCGGTATACTTAATAATGGCGTAAAGGGATTATCAATTTTATTTCTCCATGACCCTGGTCGCACTAGATCTCCGTTTTGATTGACGTCAAATGAATCTGGAGGTGAATAAATAGTCTGAGAACTAGTACTTTTTCTCAAAAAAATTGTGTAAATAAAGACAATGTCATTGTAACAATGGAAGCTTTGATGGGTTCTAAGGGTAAGTCGACTTCATTCAGAGTTGCATTTTTTGACTTTTACACCATGTGGCGAGCCATTTATAACTGTTGTAACAAGACTCTCAACGAAGCCGAAGTCCACGCATTCCGCCCATCATCAGGATCATTTTTGTCTTTTAGACTATACCTGGGAAACCAATAGCTACGAAGTTATTGAAGGTCAAAGTAAAAAAAAAAAATTATTCGTTATTTCCTAATTTTTGTCTACAGAAACATTATCAAAATTTCATGTCGCAAAACAAACGCTGGCTTCAAAACGTCATCACTCAATGTATTTCATGAGCACGCACATAAACGTTGCCTTTCAACTCGGCCGCACGCAGCTGTGTAGCATTCACTCGCAGACGCGGTTTTTTAACGCGTTACATTCCGTGGTAATGTATGCAATGCTTTTTTAACACCAAAAATAAAAATCGTTTCCCAGCAATAATGTTGAACAGAAATGGTCCTGATGATGGGCAGAATACGTAGACCTCGGCTTCGTCAAGTGTCTTGGTACACCCGGTATATAGTCTCCAAAGTATGATTGTCTGAAATAATTTGTGCCATTGGAATACTTGCACTATAAACTGATAATAGCACGCATGATCATATAAAAAATCTGTTTACTCAGTATTAAATCTTTAACCACAGGTCCACATAGCTTGAAGATGCTTCCTGTTGCGTCGATACTTAATACAGTTCTCTCAGATTTTCTAGTCTTGGTAGTATTGTTCTTGTGCAATAGACCAATAGTAAATGTATACAGGAAACAGTGAGATGAACCTTATCAAAGTATCATAAGGAGGTACCTGGGTCATAATCCACATCGCTAGTATTGGATTCTGATCGTAATAATATGAGCTTTTCCGCTGTTCATACTTTATCTGTCTTAAACAATCGACGGTCCAGGGTCTGTACAAGGAACGTTCATCGTACCTACACATTAATAAAATATGGCTTTTAATTGCCTAAAACGAAAAAGATAATTATAATCTTATATGATATAAATATACCGGCCAAGTGCGTGTTTGGCCACGCGTAGTAGGGTTCCGTAGTTACTTTATTTATACCATACCATATTTAATACCTCTATCATTTTTCGTCTGCAGAAATAACTTTATTTTTCAAAGTGTTTGTATAAATGACAAAGTAATATTTTGAGGGTTTGGAAAATGTGCTGAAATTGCTAACTATATCTCGTTCAAACCAAAGTGTTTATTAAGATCTACAGCATATATTGTTTTAGACTTTTCACTCTCTTATTTGAAAAGTTAGAGGGATGTCCCCCCCTACCCTCCTATACCCGCTGGATCAGACGGACAGTGTCCGGCAGGACGAAATTAGCGACCATATTCTGCGTCGAAAGAAAAACGCATGAAAACTCGATAACACGCGTTTACATAAGACTAATTTAGATCGATTGTTTACCCCCAAAAACCCCCATATACCAAATTTCACCGAAATCGTTAGAGCCGTTTCCGAGATCACAGAAATAAATTAATTTATATAGGGTGGATTTTTGAGACGGTACATTAATGGCAGGTACCTTAACCGTCTTAGTTACAGGAAAACGTTCCTAGAAGACCATCCATAACTTTTTAAGATATTATGAACTGCATTCACAGATTTTGGAAAAAATCAGTAATACTAACTGTATTGCATTGCAAAAAAAATTCTAAAATAACACAAAAAAAAATTTTATGCCAATCGATCCTATTTCGTGTGGGGATCAAAATACTCTATGGGACCATTTAAGGCCAAGCCACACAGCGGGCGTGGCGTGACGGGACGGGACGGCGACGCGACGCTGAGCAGTTGTAATGTACTAGATGCTATGGACGACGTCACACAGGCCGGCGTGGCGCGACGTGTCGCGTCCCGTCGCGCCACGCCACCGTCGCGCCGAGCGTGAATACAGATCGGAAGCGCGGCGGGGCGGAACGTAGGCGAGATCACGCCCGCAGTGTGAACTCCCGTCGCGCCCCGTCGCGCCGCGCCCCGTCACGCCGCGCTCCGTCACGCCCGCTGTGTGGCTTGACCTTCACGGTATGAGTACTAGAAACGACAGAAATTGCCAAAAACTTTTCCCATACATTTTGTACTGAAAAACGATAAATAAACTCGAAATATTTTTTATTGCCAAACGATCCTATTTCTTACTGTGATCAAATACTCTTTAAGGCTTACTGAAATTTGAGTACAGAAACAGTTTTTTTTTAGATCTAATGTTGTAGAAGATTGTGCCTGCGTGTGAAGCCGGTGTTGTGACTTGCTGTAGTTTCTGTACTCAAATTTCAGTTGGCCTTAAAGGACATTTTGATCACAGTAAAAAATAGGATCATTTGGCAATAAAAATATTTCGAGTTGATTTCTCGTTTTTCAGTACAAAATGTATGGGAAAAGTTTTTGGCGATTTCTGTCGTTTCTAGTACTCATACCTTAAATGGTCCCATAGAGTATTTTGATCCCCATGATGCTACACCTAGTTTTAGCCGGCCACACCTAGTATTAGCCGCGAGTAAATCGGCTACACCTAGTTTTAGCCAACAGCTATCGGTTACACCTAGTTTTAGCCGGCTAAAACTAGTTTAGCCGCACTTCGGGTATTAGCCGTAACAAATATAAATATACAAGAATTGCTCGTATAAAGGTATAAGATATGAATTCAGAGAGACATTCCGGCTGTGTGAGGCCAGCCTTACTCAACATTGACATAATAAAACGAAGACAGAAGGTTACAAATAAATAATTTAATATTTTTACTTTATTATCACATCTCTCATAAAACTTAATAAATAATACTTATTCAACTAAACTACAACTAGGACAGAAAGTGACAAATAAATAATTTAATATTTTTACTTTATTATCACATCTCACATAAAACTAAATAAATAATACTTCTTCAACTAAATTACAACTAATAACCTAAGCTGTATACTTTTTCATTATAAAATGCATCTGGTTTTTGTATATAAAATATATTGTAATAACATAAATATAATATAACTACTAAATAAATGTAGTATCCGCACAGTATATTAGTTTTTGTAGTAAAAAACTAATCTAGGTAGACCTTATGTCATCTGTGCCTTATGTCATGTACCAAACTGGATGGAGATAGTAAATCCTACCATTGCATCCACACGCAGGCAGCCAAGAAGTACCACTTCAAGCAGTAAAGCCCCGTGCAAGAGATACCATAAAGGAGTCCGCAGCGAAATCCAATGCCATCCACGAGACGTGAAAAACCGACTCGTAGTAGGCAAGAAGATAATAACATTGTTTCTATGAAGTTAATGTAAGCTGGAGCGAAAGTAAATATGTTATGTAGCATCTTTTAAATGTATTGATAGTTTTAAGGTCACGCAACGGCAGCGGAAGATCGTTCCAACGGCAACAACACGTGGCTGCGAACCTGAAGGACCCACGGAAAGCCATAGTACGATATCTTGGTGTCGCAAAGATGTTCCTGCAAGCTCTTAACGAATTACCAGTATAACTTTTGGCCCAAGTGAGTTTCTTATGTAAATATATAGGTTTTCCTGACTTAAGGACACCAAACATTAAAGTGGATAGATGAAGCTTTCTACGGGCCTCCATTTTTAGTAGGGGAGGGCGGGGTTCAAAGTGCCGGGGGTACGTTGTTCCGATGCAAGTAGCTCCGCAAAGAAAAGAGATAGCAACAATATGAGTGAAGTGCATTGCAAAACGTCTAACCATAGGGCACGTGCGGCCGCCATTTTAGTGACGCCTTGACGGCGAGCAAGTATGGTAGTCGCTTGGAGGTACATTATTGTCACGTAAGTAAATATTTTTTTATTGATACTTTTTGGTCTATTTTGAACAATTTTAAGCTATTAATGTGTGACTTGCATTCATTTATTCGAAAAACTATAGAGATTGTTTTTTTAAATATCACTGTTGATGTTATGTTACCTTTTTTATAATATTTCACATAACCTTGAAACTGGAATTTGGGGCTACAAGTTCCGCTGACTGGGGGCTGGTAGTTCCGCGGAACAACGTACCCCATGATACAGCAACTGATTAACTTAAACAAAAATTGTTTTAGGATGAGAAACTACAAAAGAAAAACGGAACGTGGCAAGACTTCAAGTGAACTGTTGCGGCAAGCGGCAGATGCTGTAATCAAAGATGGTCGAAAACTCAAAACTGTAGCTCGAGAATTAGAAATATGCCACATGACATTATTTCGTTTTGTTAAGAAGTTAAGGGCTGGTATAACGCCGAAAGTGGGCTATTTTTCAAGATTTTTCAAGTGTTTAATCCAGACTGCAGAATATTTATTAAAATGTTCGACGCTTTATTTTGGTCTTCTACCAGAAGAAGTAAGAAATTTAGCATATAGCTGTGCTTTAAAATTTGACATGCATAACGTTCCAGCTTCATGACATAAAAATAAAAAAGCTGGTGCTGATTGGTTCACTGGTTTTTCTGAAGAGAAACCCGTCTTTATCTATAAGAACTCCAGAGCCGACAAGCGCAGGACGCGCGTCTTCATTCAATCGGCACAACGTTGGCGAATTCTTTAGAAAGCTGGGAGATGTTCTACTCAAACATAGGCTATCACCCTCAAGAATATGGAACTTGGATGAAACAGGCGTTACCACCGTTTTGAAACCAAGGAAAATAGTGGCTTCAAAAGGAGTGAAACAGGTGGGTGCTATAGTTTCTGCGGAGCGAGGAACCTTAGTTACAGTTGAGTTAGCAGCAAGTGCAGCAGGGAACACCAGACCACCAATGTTTATATTTCCTCGCCTCAAGTACAAAGACTTATTCATTCGTGATGGACCTCCAGAGAGCATTGGAGCTGGAAATAGCTCTGGATGGATGACGGCGACGGAGTTTCCAATTTTTATGGACCACTTTATTAAGCATACCAAGCCATCTCCCGACGATCCAGTATTATTATTGCTCGATAACCATTCATCACACGTGGACATAGATGTTGTTGAAAAAGCAAAGGCCAATTCGATTATAATGTTATCTTTTCCGCCGCACTGCACTCACAATCTACAACCACTTGATGTGGATGTTAATGGACAGTTTAAAACCTATTGTGTTAACCCTATATAAGGCCGTGTCTTTTTCTTGTTTATTACATCTAAATATTAGTTTTGGAGTAAAATCAAACAAGAATAAAAGGCTTATAATTTATGTACGAAAATCCAGTCTTAATTAATTCTTTTGGTGAATTCTAGTAAAGCAAGGATAAGCACATAGAAATACTTTACATGTTGTACATGACAGCTTGCTTCTCACGTTGTTTGTCTTTGAACTACACATACCGCATCTGCGCGGTATTTCAGACTTTTCTATTAGATGTTTACCAACATCCTGATAGCGAACATCGTCCTGCACTCCTACAACTTTCTGGTAGTTGTTACTAGTTGTAGCTTGCTTCTTCTTCGCTACAAAATATGGTTCACTGGATAGGCTCCTTTTTCTTGTTGTGTAATTTCCAATTAGCGATCTAGCAACTGACATCCGAAACTGTAGAATAGATAGAGGTCCGTGATTTCTTGGTGCAGTAGACTGTAATAAGAAAGCATTTGTTAGAGCTACGTCAATGAGAAAATAAAAAATTCTGCACCACCAACGCCGATTTCTTCGACCAACTTCGTATGTGCCTCGTTTTTGGTCAAATCTATCGACTCCTCCCATCCTCTTAGTGTATTCAGTGATTGCTAAAGGGCAAGAGAAATTCTTCTTTTTGCCATCCTTCATTGTTCTTTGACAAACGCCTTTTAGTAGTGGCAGTATTCGTTGACGATTTTTTCATCCTCTGCAACAACGATGCAGTGAAAAATCAGTTTAAAAGTGAACTGGGAAAAAAGTTCGTTATAAAAGATCTTGGACCAGTTAAGGATTGCTTAGGTATGAGAGTAGTACAAAGCGATGGCAAAATCACTCTTGACCAAACGCAGTACATAGATAATCTCATCGAAAAGTTTGGCATGACTGACGCTATTCCAGTTTCAACCCCAATGGAACCTGGCATGAAACTCTTACTCCCTACCAAGGACGACGAGAAACCAGAGCTTCCATATCAACAGCTTGTCGGCTCATTAATGTATATTGCAATAGGCACAAGACCAGATATTGCGTACACGGTCTCTTATCTTAGCCAATACAATACACATTACGGGGAGGCACACTGGAGAGCGGCCAAGCGCGTTCTAAGATATTTGAAAGCCACTAGAGATCTCGCCCTGACCTTTACTAGGGATCAAAGTGAACTCGTTGGATACGCTGATGCTGACTACGGCAGTAACGTAGTTGACAGGCGGTCCTATACTGGCTACAGCTTTCAGCTAAGTGGAGCAGCTATTTCGTGGGAATCCCGCAAACAACGCACAGTTGCACTATCAACCACCGAAGCTGAGTACATGGCTCTTGGCGAAGCCTGCAAAGAAGCCATATACTTATCTTCCCTAGTGAAAGAAGTTTTCGGTACTAATCATTCCATCACCATTTTCACGGACAACCAAAGTGCCTTAACACTTACAAAGAATAACACGTTTCATGCCCGCACTAAACATATCGACATTCGACATCATTTCATCCGGGATGCTTTGTCACAACACCATTTTAACCTAAAGTACATTCCCACCAAGAACATGACAGCGGATGTACTCACCAAACCCTTAGCTAGGCCTTCCCACTGTAAATGTGTACAGTCCTTAGGTTTAATTTAGGTCGGTTAGGTAGTTTCCCCTCTGTTGTTAATTTTAAGGGTTGTACAAATAGGTTAACTTATTTTTAAGGTGCATAGTGTTGTAAAGTTTGTTAAGGGTAGTGAGTAGTGTAACTTTGTTATGGTTTTATTTGTCCTGTAAATAAGTGTACAGCTCAGAGTGTGCATGGTGTTCATGTTACGGGGAGATGTTAAACCTACGTTTATCATACCATGTACATCATGCAGCACTCTGGCCACTAATCACTGTATTTTATACTTTAAAATACCTGTCACTTTGACTCTAAAAGAAATATAAGACTATCAGCCGGTAAAATTTTCACAATGAAAATGATGGCCTAGAATGGTTTTGTATAATTTGCTGCGACTCTTATTCCAATTCATTGCCACGAGAACAATGGATTGAATGTCGGTTGTGTAAGAACTGGGCACATTTAAAATGTTTGGATTCTGCCGATGTTTATTCATACGTTCGTCCGAATTGCAATTCAGACGAAGAAACTTCTGAATAGTACATGATAAGTTGATTCTATAAGACTGAATAAAGACTTATAATTACTTATGTAACCTAATATTGGTTGATTGATCTCAATACTAAATATTATTTCAGATTCTTAAAGTTTATAAAGTTGATTATTAGTAGTAAATAAATTGGGCATTCTGGCTCACAACAATTGCGTCCTGAACGCTCGCCCAGGCTCGCTACGTCGCAGCTCCGCGCGACGTCGGACACAATTGTTCTGAGCCAGAATACCCAATTCTTTTAATGTCCAGAAAATATGCTTTACGCTTTTGACTGTATTTAAATATCAGTTTGATCGGTAAAATATAATTCAGTGAATCCATTAATCAGATATGAGATTATTTATATACGAAGACTATGTTATATTACGCTCATTTTCATATAACACATGAAACATTACGGTTATATTTAACGTTAACATGAAATTCATAAAACAAAAAGAATCATTAAAATTAGAATGTATTTGCCCCCTACCTTCAAACGTGTCTAAGCGACATGGTAACTTATTACCGAACACTATACGGTGTATTGTCTGTGGTCCATCAAACTGTGGAAAGACAAATTTAGTTATCAGTTTATTGTTACATAAAGATGGTCCGCGTTTTAGAAATCTGTATGTGTATTCAAAATCTTTATACCAATCTAAATACTTATATTTGGAGAAAGTTTTAGATATAGTTCCTGGTACATCGCTGCATAAATACAATCACAACAGTGAAATCTTGAGTCCACATGAGGCTTTGCCAGATTCTATTATAGTTTTTGATGATGTTGTATGTGAAAATCAAAACAACATAAGTGATTATTTTGCAATGGGACGTCATAAGAACATTGATTGTTTTTATATTAATCAAACTTATACAAAAATCCCCAAACAATTAGTAAGGGACAATTCAAATCTAATAATATTATTTAAGCAGGATGATATCAATTTGAAACATGTTTATGATGAGCATGTTGGATCTGATATGTCATGGTCCAAGTTTCGTGAACTATGCTCCGCTGTTTGGAAGAAACCATTCAGCTACCTTGTGATTAATAAAGACTGTGAGAGAAACAACGGATGCTACAGGTCAACATTTGACACGTTTGTTGTGGTGGACTAACATACAAAATAAGATGTTTAATGAGATATGAATCATTGTCTCTTCAGACTTGAAAGCGAACGAACCCTTTTAAAATGGAAAAAAAGCTTAAAGAACAAATTGTTAAGTCCGCAGCAGCTGTTAAAAGAAAAGTTGAAATAATAAAAGATGTAAAAAATGCAAATAATATGGCGTTGGAAACAATATTCAAACCCATCGTAGATCCTCTTACTTTGTTAGCAAATAAGAATGTAGATAAACATCTCAAGGAAGAGACTCATGAACCGTTGATGAAAAAAAATAAAAATGATGATAATTCTACGTCTTGTACTTCCGAAGAAGATTACAATGAATTTATCAGTGAAGAAGAAGATCATTCTGAAAGTGAAAGCGAGCCATATAAAGGTTATAACAAAACTCTTGTCGTATCACCTTCCGACAAACACAACGTGAGCGAAGGATCCTTCAAATCTTTGCAGTCATCGCCAAGTGCTAATAACCAATCATCATGGTCTACATCAAAAACTCGTGTTTTTGACGACGGCAAAAACTAAAAAATCGGAACACTAACTTTCGATAAAACAATAGGCTTAAAAGAACTATTGTTTAAAAGAAACCTAATTTAGAAGTGGTCACTGACAACGATTTACTAAATTATAAGCTTTTAATAGAAACTAATGCACATCGACGTAACTTCGAGTCAACAAAACCAATAAACAGCAACAAGGGGTTTAAATATAATAATGTTATTAAGCCTTTGTTTAAGTTCTCTCGAAATGCTACCTCAAGCCTGGAGAGTATTCCAACAGGAAAAGGTATTCCACTTTTGAAAAAAGTAAAAGAAAATACTGATTATGTTTACTGGGATGACACAAACGAGTTAATAGAACGATTAAAATTACTACTAGCATCATGGGGAGCAGGGAACAATGGGGTAATTAATGAAATCATTGCTATTGTAGAAGAATTATATGAAGCTCGTATTATAAATGTAGAACTTAAAGAGCTTCCATCGGGAGGATTGCGCAGTATGATTTCAGTCGTTGACTCATCTAGACCGCAATGAATATAGACAAATTCGGTCATCACGTTCATAAACGTTTACGGTTATTAGAATTCGTTGATACTTTAAACGATACTTTAGTGAAATCGGACGCTGGACACTACGATTTGAAATTGTCTAAATTAAAAGGTCTTTCATTGCCAAACAAAGACGATGAAGCAGTGAACAAAGCTTATGTGGATAAAATTGTACAAGAATTAAAAAATGAATTAAAAAAAATCAGAGTGATGTCAAACTGTACTTACAGAATTTGGAAAAACTAACATCAGACCGTTTAACGAAGAACATTTATTCAAAAACAGAAGTAGATACTTTGATTAAGCTAAAATTAAATCAAAAATGAGTAAAAGGGACATAGTTGATGAAATTAATAAAACAGCAAGAAGGAATTTTCCTCGTCGAATCACTATCATAAAAGAATTAGACGATTTATGGCAAGCTGATCTTATGGATTTTCAAAAATATTCACATTTTAACAAAGGGTACAAATATGTTTTGGTTGTAATCGATACATTATCAAAATACGTATGGGTAAATCCCGTAAAATCAAAAGACAAAAATAGCGTGACTAAAAAGCAATGCATGTGATATTAAGTTCATCATCAAGAAAACCCCATAATTTACAAACTGATAATGGCAAAGAATTTTATAATGACGTTTTTCAAAAATTGATGAGAAAGTATGATATAAATCACTATTCCTCACTCTGTTAAAAAAAGCTGCTATAGTAGAACGGGTAATTCGTACAATAAAAGGTCACCTTTACAAACTTTTTAGATTAAATGGCTCTTACCAATGGCTAGGACCTAACTTAAATTCAGTTGTAGAAAAATACAATAACACAACTCACCGTATTACTAAATACAAACCTATTGATGTGAATAAAGTAAACCAGGTGGAAGTTAGATCTAACATTATGCAAACACGAATATGCAGTACTTACAGACCCCCCAAGTTTCGCATTAATGACAGTGTTCGTATAAGCAAATTTAAGGGTGATTTTTACAAAGGCAATACACCTAATTGGTCGACTGAAATATTTAATATAGTCAAGGTTAACGATACGAACCCACCTACGTATATTTTAGAAGATAAACATAAACAGTTAATTTTAGGCTCGTTCTACGAACACGAACTGAAAAGAACAAAATTTCCCGATCTTTATCTCATTGAGAAAGTTATTAAAAGAAAAGGTAACAAACTTTTTGTTAAGTGGTTAGGTCTCAGTAAGGAAGAAAACAGTTGGGTGGATAAGAGTGCATTACTTTTGTAATATAAATTGCGTGTTTGGTGAAAATTATTCATTAAAGAAAGATCAATGAAGCAGGGTAGAGGTTTTTTAAATAACCTTATGAATAGTTTACCAATTGAGCTACATATCCTTGGCTATCAATTTTGTGGTCCTGGAACTAAACTTCAGAAGCGCTTACTAAGAGGTGATCGTGGTATAAATCAATTGGATGAAGCATACAATAAATAAATAAATAAATAAATAAATGCTTGGACAATTTCACACAGCGCCATCTAGCCCCAAACTAAGCAAAGCTTGTAATATGGGTGCTAGACAACAGATATACTACTTATATACTTTTTAAATATATACTTATTATACATAGTAACACCCAGACCCGTCACAGAAATTAAAATTCATCATTTCAATTTCTGCCCGGCCGGGAATCGAACCCGGGACCTGTTGCGTGGTAGGCGGCACATTGCCCACTGCACCACTCAGGTCGTCACAATGCATCACGACATTGCTTATAACAATAAAGACTTGAGCATTCGACATAAAGCGGATATAGAACTTTTGAACATGGCCAAGAAAAGATTAAAGTCAAGTGATGCTGGCAAAGGTGAAAAAATTGCATCATGGATAGTAAAAAATGCAATGATAGCAAAACTTAAAGCTGGTGCTGGGATACGTCCATTTATGTCAATTGTGAAAAAATTACAATCTCAATTAAAGAAGTTAAAATCTAAAGATAATCGCACAGCTATAAATTTTGCGTACGCTGCTGCTAAAAAAATATTTAAAAACAAAAAAGGAATACGTTTACCACGATGTATTCCAATTCCAAAAACTGGGGGCTTTTTACCTCTCATTCCAATTTTTGCTGGTTTGTCAGCCCTTGGTTCTCTCGCTGGCGGTGCGGCAGGAATAGCAAAAGCTGTAAATGATTACAAGGTTGCTCAGAAAAACCTACAAGAATCTGTACGTCATAACAAGGCAATGGAAGCAGTCGCTCTTGGAAAAGGGATGTATATTAAGCCTCATAAAAGAGGAGCAGGACTATACTTGAATCCTTCAAAAAACTAAACAAAGGGCTACCCAGACGCCCCCTTACAAATCTAGACATTTTGAAGCACGCAACTAAGATTCCTTATTTTCGAGGAGTATTTATGAGAGATTCACTCCCCTCAAAACCAAGAAAAATTGAATGTGCTGTATTGAATCTAGATAGTTCTGAAAATCCTGGAACACATTGGGTAGCCTATGTAAAACAGAATGATTACTGTGAATATTTTGATAGTTTTGGCGATTTAAAACCTCCATTAGAGTAAAGGTATGATTCCGATCTCGGCAGCAGCAGCAGTGTTGCCGCAGCAGTGCACTCCGAATTGAACCCTAATGTTACGTTTGAAAGGCTCAATTTGATGTGAGCGGAGAAGCGACGCGACATTGCTGCGCAGCACTGCTGCGCGACACTGCTGCGCAGCAATGCTGCGCGGCACTACTGCCGCAACACCACTGGTCCCCATACATTCTCTATAGGTTTATATGAGACTACATTCCGAGCTCGGCAGCAGTGCTGCGCAGCACTGTCGCGCAGCAGTGTCGCGCAGCAGTGCTGCTGACATCGGAATCATACCTTTAATAAATTATTGAAGGAACATGTCAATAACTTATAATTATGTACGGTACCAAAAGTTTGGTACTATAAATTGCAGTCATCTTAAGTTTAAATTTTTTAAAGAAATATTGGAAACAACATTTATATTAAGAGTTATGTAATAAAATTTATCAGTATAAACATGTCTTTCACTGTGTCGATAACCGGCAGCGGAGCCTCTTTGATAACAAATTACTCTCCTACAATACAATTAGAGGGAGAGTATGAGTGCGTATTATTATATTTTTCAACGTTCAATTCCATCCCTAATATAGATGAAAGAAACAATAAATTTTATTAGGGTAAAGATGGTCTCATAAAAATACCAGAAGGATCTTATGAACTTCAAGATATTTGTGATTATCTTAAGAGCAATATCAAAAATGCAACGCTGAGATTGACCGCAAATAACAACACATTAAAAACAAGTACTTTTTGTTCAGAAGAAGTTCACTTCAATAAAAATGACTCGCTGGGTAAAATTTTGGGTTTTGGTATGGAGACAATAAAAGCAAATATAAATACAGAGTCTAGTTATCCTGTCAGCATTTTATCAACAACTATCGTGCGCATCGAATGTGATGTAATCAGTGGATCATTCGTGAACGGAAAAGCTAGCCTCATCATTTATGAATTCGCACCAAACGTACCACCCGGTTGTGGAATCATTGAAATACCTAAGAATTTAATTTATTTTCCCGTCAATTAAAATTCAATAAGTGCTATTAATGTTAGACTATTAGACGCTGAAAATAATCAAATTAACTTGCGCGGCGAGGAAGTGCAGCTATATTTACACTTTAAGAAGACATGTTGACTTTCAATAAAAGCCGCGAACTCAAGCCAGTTCTAAGAGATCATCTCATAAGGGAGGACCAGTTCGATCAATAAGGAAATTAACCAAAAGCAATAAGGAATTTTTGAAATCACTAGGATTGATAAAATGATTTTTTTAAATATAACTCAACCTGCGTCGTACGATAACAGCATCGAAAGTTTTGAATATCATTCGTATAAACCATACGTAACAAGTTTCAACAAGAATGATGAAATACGGATACCAATAAATCAGCAAGACCTCTACGTATTGCCTTCACTCAGCAGTTTGTATATTGAAGGAAGAGTAAATGTGTATAATAGTATTGGGTAATAACGGGTTTTTCGCATACCGAACCGAAACTATGTATTGGTTTTCGATAACAGTTTTCAAAATTATTTATTTTTGAAACTATTTATCGGGGGTATTGTACGGTATTGCCAATTCAGCCGCACCGAAATAACTAGTTTTTTGATACAATGTTGGTATTTTATTGACAACTATGTTTTACGGAGATTATTTAAATAATTAGGTACTTATAGAAATTATGGAATATGAAATTCACAGATTTGTTTTGGTGTTTTTTGTTTCCTTTTAACCTTTTTTATCAATATGTTTGTTTTAAATTAAGATTCTTAAAAATATATATATATATATCTTAATATAAAAATAGTTGTGAATGCCTAAAATCTGAAATTTCAGTATTATACATATTTATGAAACAAAAAACACATCAACGATTATAATTTCGTGCTAGGTGGTTAGATGGCGCTATTTCCTATATTACAAAAGCACCCTGAATCGCACGAAACGAACACGGTACGGTTTTTAGAAACGTTAAGGTATTGCCAGTGGGTCGACACTTTGAAAACTTCATACAAAATTTTTTATATGGAATTATGAACGTACTTTGTACCAACATTAAAATACGAAACAATCCTACCAATGAAAAAAGTAGTTAATCGTTTTGTCTTATTGTACTACCCATGACACGGTAATTTAGCCGCATTATACGCGACGTCATTTTGTGGTTATGTTGGCCAGCATGTGACCCGCCGCCGCCAAAAATTAAATTTTGACAGAGGTTTTCAAGTTTTCGTAAAATTATTTTACGCATTTAAATACTATAAAATTTTATTATAAACGTCTTCAAGAGACATAATGGGAGGCAAATCATTGCGAAAGTGCGAAATTTGTGGTGTCCGGAGAGTCAGAAGATTAAGCAAGGACATATTTTTGGCTAGATTCCCGCTTGATCCAAACAGGTAATTTTATTAATTGTTTTCTAAGTTTTAAGTTAAGTTAAGTAAAAACATTGTTAAGAAT
Organism: Agriphila geniculea; assembly: GCA_943789525.1. Classification (NCBI taxonomy): domain Eukaryota; kingdom Metazoa; phylum Arthropoda; class Insecta; order Lepidoptera; family Crambidae; genus Agriphila; species Agriphila geniculea. Next base: position 5,827,907 of record OX038886.1, on the reverse strand, counting down.
AGTAGTAAAATCAGTAAATATATAGGTTTAAGTAAAATTTAAACGAAATTTGCGTTATCATTACTGAGCAAGTAATTTTACGTTATCATTTCATAGTGCTGTACTAAAGTTATCGATATTATTTTATTTTAGATGTCGATTATGGGTTAAATATACAGGGAATGAGGACTTGATTTATATTCCCATATCGAAATTGAATAATAATAAGTTTATCTGTGGGGATCATTTTCCTAGAAATAGGTATAACAAAAAGGGTAACAGATTAAAAAGAAATTAATATCCTACACTGAATGTAAATACTCCGTTTTCGGAGGAAATTCTTGCAAATTTCCCTTTTTGTAAGCTGGAGAAGGAAAAAGGTAATTTTACGTTTTATATACTTACACGAAATTCGCATCTGTGTTCATTAGTGTAATGTAGTGTATTGGGTTAAAATTTACCACTAGCGACCCGTCCTCGCTTCGCTTTGGTTCCTTCCTTGCGCCAAATGCGACCTTCCAACAACATACAAAAAGAAAATAAATACCTTTCTGTCGTCACCTCCGTTCGCAAGCTCAAAGTTTGGCAAAATAATAAAAAGGTTATAAGAACTTTCCTTGTATTAATTTTACTTTCAGTACTGTATTTATCACTATTTAGTAGGTAATTTATGTTATATTATTTTTGTTACAGCCTCCAAAAGACTGGAATTCAGCCCTAAATAAAAAAAATCTGGTTGGCGAACTCTCGTCTTCTATTCCACCGACCTGCTTAAATAAATGACTTGATTCTTACCTTTTTTTTATTTAAGAAAGTAAGCGATAATCAATTCACGGCATGTTATCAAGACAGAAATTTCAAATTATCATTAGACAAATATATGTAAGTATATCATTTATTGTTGACAATTATTTCGAGTAGGTATAATATTATTATGGATTTTGTTGTCGTATTGTGTTGGGATTTATCGCCTGCTTTTATTTCCAAAATATTAAATATAATGAGGTCTATGAGTAAAGACGCTACAAAGCATTATTTTTTATCGATATCGATAAAATCATTTCAAGTTGGTGAGGTACTTCACTATTCTTTTGACATTTCCTGTTTATGTTGGTAGTAGGATTTTATTTCTTAGGTTGGTAGAAAGTACGTTCATAATTGTAGAGTGCCAACTCTTAAAACGTAGTGATTATTTCCTCTATGGGTATTGCAATAAGGTCAGGTATTGAATGTCAAAACATTTGGTTGCAATAACGTATTTCTGTCGATAAATAGTTTCACTGCAGACCAATACATAGTTTTCGGTATTGCACCAATACATACCTAGTCTGGCCATAAGTTCTGTTACTTAGGTAAAATTTCAAATTTAGAATGCAAGCCGAAAAAAATATTGTGGGTATTCGAAATTTGAACATTTAAAGAAAATAAAAACATATAGTTTCTGGAATTTTCTTCATTTTCTAAAATGGAGGAGACGCTCAAAGAAGACAAAGTCGTAGTAATTTCATTGCATCGTTTCGGTCTAGCGCCAACTGAGATTTTCACACTGCTGAAAAGTTTGAAAATTCCACTGCGATTTATTTATTGTACTATCAAACGATTCAGAGAAGATTCAAGATTAGAAGATAATCAAAGGAGCGGTCAACCTCATTCTGTTCGGACTCCAGCGGTCATCAAAGCAGTGAAAGCGCAAATCTAACGAAATCCTGTCCGTAAGCAAAAAATTTTGGCTCCGCAGATGGGACTAAGCAAAATCACTGTTAAAAGGGTGTTGAATGAAGACCTAGGACTGCATGCTTACAGAAAAAAAACAGCACATCTTCTTAACGCATGGCTGAAGAAAATCATATTCGAAAGATGCGGTTTTGTTAGTGTGGTACGCGGAGAAAAAAATTCGTGAAATTTATTTTTTGGGCGAAAAAATTTTTAATGTTTTGGAGTGTTTCAACAAACTAAATGATAAAGTGTATACACACTCTAGTGAAGAAGCAAGCACACGTGTGCCACGTGTTCAGCGTAGTCATCACCCTTCAGAATTCATGGTTTGGTTTGGGGTCTCCTATTTGGGTCCAACGGAGGGGTTTTTTTGTGAAAAAGGAGTGAAAACCAGTGCCCTCATATACCAAAACACAATCCTAACAAACCTTGTGGAACCTCTTTCACAAACAAGGTTCGAAAACGGACACTGGGTTTTCCAGCAAGATTCTGCGCTCGCTCATAAGGCGAAAAGTACCCAAAACTTGCTCAGGACCCGAGAAATTGACTTTATCAGGCATGAGGATTGGCCCTCCTCCAGTCCAGACTTGAATCCCTTGGATTACAAAATATGGCAGTACTTAGAGGAGAAGGTCTGCGCTAAACCCCATCGCAACTTGGCGTCTCTTAAAACATCCCTGATTAAAGCAGTCGCCGCTGTTGACATGAACGTCGTGCGTGTTTCGATTGAAGACTGGCCTCGTAGATTGAAGGCTTGTATCCAAGCAAGAGGAGGACATTTCGAATAATTTTAATGTGGTTTAAATCTGTATTTTATACCCTTTCATTTGATACATATATGGTTGTAGTGCGTAACTCACTGAGTCACTTATTTAACTTTCCATATGTAACATAATTTATGGCCAGACTAGGTAGTTTCAATAACTATTTACGGTTTATAACGCCCATCTCTAGTGTATAAGAATGCACAAGAAAAAGTACGAGTATCTAGTTTGCATTTTGTTAATAACCCTGCACTATTTTTATTTCAAGATATTCGTTAAGAAATTAACGGAGTAGAAATAGATAGAATAAAAAATGCGGGTGTTACAAACACAATGAAATCTTATTTATCGTTGAACGATAACGAATCTAAATGCGCCCGAGTTTGGGGTTGGTCTCCAACAGGCACAACTACTGACGGCAGTTGAGTATTCTCCGCCTGTATACCATTAAATAAAGTGATGGGTTTTGCTGAAGATTATAATAAAATTATAATGAACTGTAAACATGAATTAGTTCTTTTGAGAAGTAACACCAATCTCAATGCCTTAAAGTTAAATGCAGGTGAAGTTGTGGATGATATAACAATAAATAAAATTATTTGGCGAGTGCCTCATGTTAAAGTTTCAGATCGAGAAAGAATCAGTTTGCTTAAGCAATTAGAAAAAGATCGTCCGATAACAGTTGCATTTCGTAATTGGGACTTATATGAGTATCCATTACTTCCCAAAACACGTAAACATACCTGGGGCCCAATCGCGCTAATTTACAACGATAAAACCAAAACCAAATCGTTACCGCTTGAGTTTTGTTTACAGAAAAATACTCGCTTTAATTATGTTAAAATTGTACAAAGCTGTGCCTAAGGAGCCTAGAATGACAATCTCGGATAATTTAAATGAAAATTCTTAAGCTAAACCAAAGATTTTTAGGTAAATATAACCTCAATGACAACGTAACGGTTTTGGTTTTATCGTTCAGAATTAGTGCGATTGGGCCCCTGGTCTATTAAAACATCCTCGCAGATAGAGAAGCCACGATTTGTCGTAATTGCTTTTCAAAGGAACCGTAAACTTAATGCAATTTTGTCAATGGCAGAGTTTGACCATTGCCATATATGTGAGAGAAAATAAAAGAAAGGATGGCAATGTGAGATATTTATTAATTTATTTCAATATCGTGGTTATGACTAAGTTACCGAATAAGTTATTGATTCTAAATTTATCACATGTCTTAGATTTATTAGCTTTAACATTACATTAAATACTGTAATTTTATTATACTATTATTACTGTCATAAAAGGAGTAATACTTAACTACATTACCAGATAGTTCAGAGCACCGATCCGACAGAGTGCCGTGTCCGACAGTTGAACAACGTCTGAGCTATCGACACCTGCGCAAGCCGTTTTTATACACGTCCGCAAACAAGCTCGGTGGCGTGATGTGGCGTGATGGCGCAGTGGGGAGACGCACGTGCACACAGTTGTTTTACGAGTCGTTTAGTGACTTTTATTTATAAATTACATTGAATAAACTAATTATTTGTAACAATTATATTAATTGTAATAAAAATCTACTATTTGCATTGTTTTTTATTTATTTACTAAGAAAAGACGTGCATTCTCCCACATATACGTGATGTTAAAGTTTTTCTAAATTCTTCATATTACCCATATGAAAGTCTGAACATTAGTTTTGCTGACAACAAATATACTTTAATATACGAACAATACGTTAGGTTCCAGCAGTCTTATCACGGACGTCGAGCTGAACCGTTGTTAAGTATAAAAGAGTTTAAAGAAACTGCTCCCTTATTCGTGATCGACTGTTCTCGCCAACACGAAGCTTTAAAGGGGTCAATTGACGTGCGTGTTGAAATCGAAGCTGATCAAGAAATACCTGATCAGACTGCTGCTTACTGTTTGATTCTGAACGATTGTATATTTGAATTTAAGCCTTTAAGTAATATCGTAAAGAAAATAACATGAATATCAGTACAATAGTCGTGGACGTACAAGGGTTCAAAGATTTAAAAAAGAAATTTATATTGAAAGAATTAGTCATAGGCACATCAGAACATACTCAAATTTTTTTGATAAAACCTCCTTACCCATTCTCTACCCTGACACTTGAAGAAAGAAAACATGTATGGTGGATTGAAAGAAATCGAGGATATCGATGGAGCGAGGGATATATTGACTACAGGGAATTCAGACGACTTATTAAACCTTACTTAAATAAACACAAAATAATAGTGAAAGGTGAAGAAAAAGTGAAGTGGGTTCGAGAATTGTGTGGACACGACAGTGTTTTAGATATAAGTAACAAAGGTATACCTAATTTAGAAACTCTAAGTAAACTTTACTGTAACGATATGTTTTCCTATAATTGTTTTAACCACACAAAATATTGTGCATTAAAAAATGTAATATGTATTAAAAAATGCATTCTAGAAAATAATATTTCACTGTCTGAATAAAATGGTTCTGTTTAAAAATCTTTGTTTTATTTAATAAGCCAAATAATTTTAAAAGATTTGAAAAAAATACAAAGTTATTTTTAAATTATTGTTTATTTCATTATCAAAATATTTACATTATAAACTTAGTATTCTTACATAATACAAATTTTAAAAGCAATTTAACAATTTTTAACTTAAATTACATTAAGTATGTCATAAAATTTACAAAGTACCTAAATGTGTCTCTGTAGGATTTCACACAGACATGAATGTTTAGGTGTATAAACCTTCTAGAGAACTTTAATATTTAAAAAAATAATGTGACAATAGTCGCATTAAAAGCAGCTATAGCTGTATCCACATAGTTTTTTAGAGTCGTTGCTGATCAAACCCTCGGTTTGGTCCATAATTGGGTCAACAGCGTCTTCCACGACGTACTGGGCGCACACCATGGTATTGTCTTCTTCGAGATCGAGCGCTTTCAATTCTAAGTCCACAATTTGGATCTTGATCAAATATCGCCCTCTCTTCGGCGCACTTTTAAGCACAAAGGACTGCTGGTCATTGTGGAAGTGCTTTCGAAAACACCTCTTCCTTTCGTGTCTTCTTGTTTTAGTCTTCTCGTTTTTATTGTGCGCCAAAGTTCCCTCGCTTGTAGTGAAATGGACCCGCCTCGTCAAATCCTTCGAGTGGGTCTTGAGCGTTTTGATACATCGATGGTTGTAGGTGAACTTCCTCTGGTTCATAGACGGGGGAGGTGGGTGGTGTTTCCTATAAAAAATATATAAATTAGATGGTTGTTAACAATATTCACAATCAATAGTCCACAAAATCAATATACCGTAAGATAAATATTCCATTTCACTTACCATAGTAACCAGTAACAAGTGCTGTCAACTAAGAGCTGTGTTGAAATGAAAATACATTACTAACAGACCTAGCTTTATTTCAATAATTTGCTAACATATCAAATTCATGTGAACGGCAAGTCACGACATGTTGAATTTCTTAATTGAGTAAGTGATAAACAAATGTAATTGGACCATCTACACGTGAACTTGCTTACACGAATGAATAATACTGAAAAATAAAACATGTTTGAACATGTTTACTATTTTTACGGGATCAATTCCGCGACTATTCCTTTTCGGGCGCAAAAGAGGTAGGTAGGTACTATTTCCGTACAGAGAGTTTGAAACAATTCCCGACTAAGTCTATAGTTATTAACAAGCTCAATGTCGGAAATTTTATGCAGGTCAAATCTCTCTCTTAAGTGTCGACGGCGTCTTCTGCGTACCAAACGTTTTTCTTCAAGACACTCTCGTAGAAGAAAAAGTCTTGCTGCCATTGCTTGCACTAAGATATAATTGTAATTGTCTAGATAATAACTTCACATCAACAATTTCACTTATTAATGTTGTATTCAACACACCTTATTGAAACTATTTCTCACTTCCGATACTTACGACGAACAAAAGGCACCTAATTTGTTATCGTGAATTTTGACACTGTTCTCCCGTGAAATCTTATGTCAAATTCGAAACTTTGATCGTGTTACGCGCGGTCGGAGTAAGCTCCGATACGAGAAACGTCATTTTTGGTCATTGGTTTGGTCATTGTTCGGTCGGACCGAACTTTGGAACGAATGTATTTCGGAGTAGGAAATGGCCCAATTGATCGGCCGAAACTTTGACAATTGACGTTCGGAGTAGACCTCCTGCTCACAAAATTTCACAAGAATCGGTTGAGAAATGCGGCTCACCCCGTATTACAACCTCTTAAAACTTGACAGTTATCTAAATTATTATCAATGTGTCTCTTTTATTTGCTATACAACGTGAAAGAGACGCATTGATTGAGAGGAAAACAGACGGACGTACGAAAGCTAATGCTTTCGGGAAATAATTTTCCCAAGCCGAAAAGATAAGAATCCTCCGAATAATAACAAAACTGGATATGTAGCAGCATTCTCAGTGAATATGGTAAATAACCCAACTAGTGATGTATAAGACTTGAGGCCTCCGAGTCCTTTTGTCTAGAGCTCGGAGTCGTTTTATAGGGCTTGCCTCGTTTGTATGAAGCTCGACGACTCGGGAGTCTTTTTCAGAGCTCGGCCGATTTCGAGACATTTTCATGGCTCGAGCCTTTTTGAGAACTCGGTCGATCTCGAGTCTTTTTCGACTCACTAATTGTGATGGGCTGCTGATGAATGAGAATAAGTAGAGCTAAAGCACAATATATTAAGCATCTACGGTGCTCTTTATGACATAAGACATTCATCTTTTTGAGTTCTAATTTTAGAGACTAGAGTCAGATTTGAAGGGCTCTGTGAGCTCGATAGGCTCAGCCTTAATATCTCCGTAAATAATAATATTGACAATATTATTATTATTAACGGTGATATTAAAGTCACAAACAAAAACTCTAAGCTTTTAAGAGGCTCGCGTTCATTTTAAGACTCGAGCTTTTTTGAAGGCTCGAGCTCTCAAGCCGAAACAGAGACGCTTCGCTTACGTTTCGCGATCGAACACGACAACCATGTCTGTTTCCGCGCTCCCCGCCTTCGCAGAGACGGTTCCTGATGGCAAGCCTCGTACAGTAAAGCGGTAATAACGTCCCCAAAAAACTCAAGCAGTCTGTGCCAACTCGTTGAAATTAAACATTTTTATGTTACAGCGCTTTATAGAGTTAGAAGTTTGATCTCTCTCTTTGTACCAAAGAGATATCGACGAAGCACTATCTGAGGAAGATTGGATTGGATGCGCTCAACTTACTCTATATTAAAGCCATTTGAGCAAGCAACGACCAAAATGTGTGGTGAAAAGTACACTACTGCCAGCATGGCAATAGTTGTGACGCGTGGTTTACATAATGTGTGTGACAATTTGCTCAAATATGAATACAAGCCTGTCGTTATCGAAGTACTTCTGAAGTTAAAGGAGGGTCTCTCAAAGATATTTAACAACATTGAGTTGGCTATGTGCACACTTTTGGATACGCGGTTCAAAACTAATGCCTTTATTAATAAAACTGCAGTAGATATTGTTAAAAAAAAGAGCCATTGATATGATTACAACTAAGATAGGTAACTCCGTTGGTAATACCACCCCATCTAATGAGCCGCAACCTGGTACTTCAAAAGATATATATCAATTTGGGAAGATTTTGATAAAGAAGTTGAGAGCTTGGCGCTAACAAGCTCGCCAAAGGCAAAAGCAATCATAGAAATAAAGGCATACCTAGATGACGCTATACGCTGTCATGTTCAAAGACAATTGACAAGTGAATTTTGAAGCGCCGCTCATTGGTGGATGCGCACTCAGTAGTTGGAGTTTGCGCGCAAGACCTAACTACTAAGTTTTTTGACCAATCAGATATCACTACCGAAACAAGCTCAAAACTGGGGAGTTAGAGTTTGCGAGCAAAATCTAACTACTGAGTTTCTTGACCAATCAGAGATCGCCATCAAAACTCGAGAGTTAGATTTTGCTTATATGCTCCCCGGTTCTATTCTTCACAATCGGGACTACAATTGTTTTCATCAATTCGTTTGGAGGATAACTATATTCTATACATAGGTTATAAAGTGATGATAACTTTTCATATAACAATGGACCACCGTATAGATCATGCTCGACACTGAGCCCGTCGTGACCGGGGGATTTACCACGTTTCATTTCTCTCACACATTTAAACATAACATCAGCTTTAATACGTAGGTGCTCTCCCCCAGACCACGACGTCCCAAGCGTATCGACATCGGTATTATTAGGTTTTACATTCGATGTGGACGGTGTCGGAGAGAGTGCGCTTGCAACTTTGAATTTTGATAAAAAACAAATTAGCAATATCATTATGATCATTAATTCCATTTATTGGCATAGGAATACTGGCTTTATATTTTAACTTATTTGTCTGTTTCCAAAAATAACAGAAATCTTTTTTTGATCTATACATAGCTTTTATGTCGGCTTTTATTTTATTTTCATTACGCTGACACCATTTTAATTTTTTTAATTTTTAATTTAATTTAATAAACATCAATTGTTCTTTAACAAAATGTCGTAAATATCATAGTTTCTGAAATAATTGAATTTAAATTTTCAAATGTGCATCTTTAAATTGAAACATTTCAGAAACTATGATATTTAGGACATTTTGTCAAAGAACAATTGACGTTTATAATTGCTTTTTCAGTCAAATGGCATATGTTTCATAGGTGTAAAACAAAATTTGAGGATTTATAAAAAATAAAAATAAAAAAAAACATTTGGAATTAGTATCCTGTAGAAATGGTATATACATCCAAAGTGGGGTGACTCTATAACCCCACTTCGGATGTATATACCATTTCTGTAACACCCTGTATACACTACGGTGGTTTCAGAATTTAGTTGTTTCGGATTTTAGTATTGTCGAAGTTGAGACGTTTCGCAGTTCAGACGTGTCGGAGAATATACGTGTCGCAGTTCCGTTTGTCGGAGTTCAGTTTACGAATCGGCTATTTTGACTGACTTTGACTTCGGTTTGTTTAAGTGTTTATTGTATACTTGTGCCGCAATTTCTAAAAAATCTAAATGGTGGTGCGCTGGCCAATACACTGTACCTCTTATTACAACCTGTATGATTATTGAATATTTTTGTCTTGCATAAATAAAAGTAATTGAAAATATTGACTTGAAATTATTTTATGCACTAGAACATAAAAACTCTTTATGCAACATACTCTCGACATAGGAGGCAAATATACGTCACTTGCTCTATGTTCTCTTTTGAAGGCTGTGCTAATTAGTATTAACGAAGGAAAATATACTACAGCGTTATACTTTGATCTATCCAAAGCTTTCGATTGTGTATCGCATGAAATATTGCTTTAAAAGTTAGAATGTCTAGGCATCAGAGGCCTAGAACTTGAATGGATGACAAGCTATCTTAAAAATAGAAAACAATGCGTTGTTATTACAAGATTAAACGCAAATAATGAGGTAACGGAATATTCCTCGGATCTTAAACACAATACTTGTGGTGTCCCCCAAGGAAGCATACTTGGGCCAATTCTCTTTCTTTTATATGTAAATGACATCGTTAAGACTACAGGACATAAGTGTATCTTATATGCAGATGACGTATCAATTGTTGTGATATCAAATAGGAAAAACAATACAATCGGACAACATGAAAATGACATAAATAATTCAGTTACTAAAATTATAGAATGACTTGACATAACCAATTTAAAAAATAATATTTGATTGAATCAGGCGTCACTTGGCGGAAGTCCCAAACCATTTTGAAAAAAGAAATATATGTAGCTTACTTCCGCAAACAATATATGCAAGATGCACCGCCCGCCCGCCCGCAAAATTATGCACATGCACACACAAAATATCAGTGCACAAACCTGCATTTAGCAAGAAGCACCACACCTTGCACCTTCACCAATTAGGCTACTCTACACGTGTTTCGCCCCGACCCGGAGCATCCTCACGAGTTAGATCGTGCGTAAACCAACACCGAATGAGCTCCTAACGCCTCCGACACCGTATTTGTTGTCCCTTCCTCCCCACTCCGCACCGAGTGTCTGACAGCGTTTGAAGAATGTTGCCAGTTTAAAATAAAAAGAAAAAAGAAAGAAAAAATGATTTTTAATTTAAATTGTGTACAAATAAATTGATATACATTATATAATGTGTTTTATTAATAAGATACTTATTTTTAAGAATTATTATTATTTGAGAAAATACGCAGCAATGGCGAGGAAGAGACGTCAAGTTGATTGTTAAGTATGGCTCCATCAACATTGTGTTTGACAATTTCTAGGTTTTCCAACACGTTCAGTCGTAGACCTTTACTACAAGTATGTAAAACCTCATAGGAATGACCATCAGATAGCTGATGTCCGGTATTTAATAAATGTTCCGCGAAATGAGATCGTTCCGGATGGCCATTCCTATAGGCAGAAATATGTTCTTTATAACGTATATTAAAACTACGGCCGGTTTGACCAACGTATACTGAATTACATTGGTTACATGTTAACTTATATATCCCCGACTTCCTGCCAACCTCCGTTTTTTCCTTGCCATTGCAAATGGCACGCTGGACGGTATTAGTAGTACGAAAAGCCACGTGAACGTCGTTATTTTTTAAGAGTTTTGATATTTTATCTGATATTTTACCTACGTAAGCCATACTTGACTGATAATTGTGAATAACGCGTTCACGTGGCACCGCATATAAAAGCCCAGTCACCTGTTTGTTAATTTTATTCCTAACCATGTTATCTATCATCCGCCGATCATAACCATTTGCAACGGCAATATTATGAATTGTATTTAACTCTCTACTATAGGCTTGCCCTGATAGCGGTACCGTCATTAAACGATTAATATATGAGTGAAAAGCAGCTAATTTATGTTGCCAAGGATGACAAGAAGTTGCGGGGATAACTACATCAGTATGTGTGGGTTTTCTATATATTTGAAAGTTATGGCGACAATGCTCCCGTGAGATAGTTAAATCCAAGAAATTTAACGAATTATTAACCTCAATTTCTAATTTAAATTTGATTTTTGGGTGTAAACTATTTAAATATTGAAAAAATGATTCTAACTCTTGTCTAGTACATGTTATTATTGCCCACTATGAACCTATTCTCAAAATGATCCATGAAGATCTCCGCCATCAAAGGTGATAACGGAGAACCCATGGCTAGCCCCTCCCTTTGTTCGTAAAACCCACCATTAAACTTAAAATAATTTTGTTGCATGCAAATATGTGTTAAGTTAATTATTTCATCTGCCTCCCCTGGATGAAGACCGCGGCGTTCTAAAATATTTGATAGTATATCTAAACTTTCTTGATAAGGAACGTTAGTGAACAAACTCTCCACATCCAAGGAAAGCAGAAACGAGTTAGAAGGCAAAACAACATTCTTTATTTTTCCAATTAAATCTGATGTATTTTGAATACTATACTTAGGTGAGAAAGATGATTTATCTTTTATAATATTATTTAATCTTTTAGCCAACTCATATGCTGGACAACCTATATATGAAACAACGGGACGCACGGGAACATTGTCTTTATGTATTTTAGGTAAACCGTACAACACAGGGGCCTGTGGATTCATTGGGGCGATATAGCGAGAAGAATACTCGTTTGGAAAAATAAATTTTGAATTATTAATATTTGCTTTGACCTCTGTGTTGTACTTTGTGGTTGGGTCCGAGCGCAAAGGAGTAAAGTCACCGCTGTTAATAACTTCCTGAACTTTATTTATAATTTTATATACTCCGATTGGTACCAGCCTCCTTCTCAATCCCTGCCCTAAGGTTATATACCATCTCTTAAATATGTGTTCTGTTTCCTCAGGCAATAAGATGGTGTTCTCATTCACCACAGCTGTTATTCCCTTATCTATGTATGAAGAGATAAGATCTGCTATGGCCATTCTCCATCCTCCCCTATCCTGAAGCTCTATAGGGGTGGCATGAGTTAGCAGACAGAAAGCATGAGTTAATCCACTAAGGATCAGCGAGTCTATTAAATCATCAAACCCGGTTCTAGTAGGGGAATCCTTTAACTCCATAAGGATAGTTGTAGGTTTCTGACAGAACACTATATCCAGCAATAAAAGGTAGCATGTTATGTTTGTCATTAAAATGCTTATATCCACTCGACACAATTCGGATAGATTTACGAACGGTGGAGTCAAGGTGTCCTCCACTGCGCGATGCTCCAACGTTGATATACGGGATGTGTCTCTCCTGTTCAGGATCCAGACAGCAAACTTGTAGGCAACATGAGCTGCGTAAGATTCTGGCACACCAAGCCTCTTTGGTTCATACGGTAATTGAGTGTCTGGTGTGGGATCTACATGGAGTATAGCAGTGGGTATGGGTACACCGGGATAAAGACTCTCCTCTAACGTGAAGCTTTCAGGTGGTATATTCCAGGTGCAACATCCTCTGGTCAGAACAAGTGCCATCCGATCAGGTATTGAGCCGTATTTTTGGTATAAGATGTTAAGAACCGCTATCCCATATAGAAACACAGATTGGAAACATATGGTATAATCTTCTCCTTTCTTTGCATACTTAGTGGCAGTACTGGATGATATTCTAATGTGTGACGCAAAGTTGCTCGTGGAGTTAGACTGTCCTCCCCTACTCATGGTTGGACAGGGTAGCCTATGAGTCAATGATCCAGAATATACATGGGAAGTCCTCTTATTCAACTCCTCCTCGGATGCATCTGTCTTCTCCCGGATAATAGAATCAATCAGCCGTGTAAGACCGGCATCCCCCTTAACCCAAGATCTCAGCTGTAGAGCCTGGGATAAGGCCTGAGTAAAACTGTAGGATTCCACTTCTTGAAGGGGCTGCCGCTTAGCCCTGACTCGCGTAAAATACATAAAGACAATGTTCCCGTGCGTCCCGTTGTTTCATATATAGGTTGTCCAGCATATGAGTTGGCTAAAAGATTAAATAATATTATAAAAGATAAATCATCTTTCTCACCTAAGTATAGTATTCAAAATACATCAGATTTAATTGGAAAAATAAAGAATGTTGTTTTGCCTTCTAACTCGTTTCTGCTTTCCTTGGATGTGGAGAGTTTGTTCACTAACGTTCCTTATCAAGAAAGTTTAGATATACTATCAAATATTTTAGAACGCCGCGGTCTTCATCCAGGGGAGGCAGATGAAATAATTAACTTAACACATCAGTCTCGCCGCGGTACCCGTGTGAGTTAGACGTGTCTGCGTCGAATAGTTGTTTACGTTAAACGAGCGAGCCATAGCTCCATATACCTACCTACCTGCTGATCGCCGCGCGGCCGGTCGCTTATCGGGCGGCCTATTGTTCGTGCGGCACATCGTACGATATGAATTACGCAGTGTTTATAACGTTTATAACCTAACGTAAAATGGATGTTTACGGCGAAGAGAAGAATAGTAATGTGGCGGCCAGAGGGGAAACCGTACGAACGCCAAGTCCGTCTAGGTTTATGAGTACAGATGAATATTTATTACACAAAGAAGAAAATACACAAATAAATGAAGAAAACATGGGACCCACGAAAAGAGGAAGAGAGGAGGATGAAGAAGAAGGATGGAATTTAGTAACAAGCGGAAAAAAACTGAAAACACAAGATAATCTAGAAGTGTACATAACAAATAAAGAAAAGTTACCTAAACAGTTTGCGATTGCAAAACTTTTCAAAAATCTTGGGATAGTGGACATAAATAAAATAAAATATCTTAACCCGTATAAGATCAGAGTGGATTTTGAAAACAATAAATGCATGAAAAAATTAATCAACTGTAAAGAATTAATTGATCAAGGGTGGAACTTCCAAAAAGCGTTTCAAGTTAGTTACTCTTATGGAACTATTAAAGATGTTGATATAGACCTAACTGATGAGGACATACTTCAGAGCATATCCTGTGATAGGGGTATCATCATAGCATCTGTCAACCGTTTGAAGCGAAGATCATCGGCTGGTGAATGGGTTCCGTGTGAAACTGTACGCATTTGCTTCAAAGGTTCTAGTTTGCCAGCTTTTGTATACGTGGATAACCTTCGAATTAAAGTAGACCCCTATATATTCCCAGTGTCTCAGTGTTCAAAATGCTGGAAACTAGGGCATACACATGCTAGATGCCCCTCTGACAAAATTGCTTGCCCTAAATGCAACGGTAGCCATGAAAACTGTGACACACAGGTGTATGTGTGTGTGAATTGCCATGGTAATCATATGGCATTAGACAAGTCGTGTCCCGCTTATCAAAAAGAAAAAAGGATTCGTGAACTGATGTCGGAGTTTAACTGTACCTACCGTAAAGCCTGCACCATGTATGTACCAAAATCGCCTATACTTAGTTATCCGAAAGGAACGACAAAGCCAGAAAACTCATTTACAAAACAAGAGACCAATTTCTTTTCTCCTCTATCAAGTTTTATAGAAACTCCAGCACAGGAGAGGGAAACATACGCAAAGGTCTCTAAATTCCGTGCCGATATTCATAGGGATGCTGATTGTGCAAAGGCAGAAATGACCCCTCTCTCGAAAAAGCGACGAAACTACAATAATCCTATTGTACCAGAGGTTGATATGGATCATTCACGATTTGATAAAACACAAGAGAAAGAGAAGAGTGATACATTTGATCGGAAGAAAGACATCACTTTCATGGAACTGCTCAATGATTAAGAGAAATAGTGTTTTTAAATAATAGTAGTTCTTTTAGTCAGAAAGTTAAACTAGTTTTTAAGTGTTGCCTAGAGTGGATTATTTTAGTCGTAGTTGAGAATATTGCAGATTGGCCCATATTAAAAATTATTTTAGACTATCTAAATGGCTAGCTCAACTAAGATTGTTAAGTTAAATATTTTACATTGGAATGCTCAAAGCTTAGGGCCTAAATTAATTTGCTTTGAAAATGTGTTATTGCAGGAAAAGATCCATATTGCTTCAATTTGCGAAACATGGCTAAATCCGGATAGATCTCTTAGAATTAAGGATTATAATATCCACCGCTCTGACCGGGAAGACTCCTATGGAGGCATTGCTGTATTGGTTCATAAATCGGTCAAATCATTAAGATGTAATGTCATTCATAAAAATTCAGGTATCCAAATATTGCAAATCCACATCCTTAATTGTGTGAATATCGAGAATATCATAAGTGTTTACTGTCCTTCTAATATCCGCACAAGTACTGATGACTGGGATATGATATTTTCCTTAGCAAATAATAAATCTGTTATTCTCAGTGATATCAACGGCCATCATACAAGCTGGTCCCGTAAAACTGATCACAGAGGTGAGCAAATAGTGAAGGTTTTATCAGAAAGTTGCTATGTTTCACTCAATGATGATACTCCTACCAGGGTCAAATTGGTTAATGGGGTTTTACATCAATATTCTCCTGACTTGATACTAGCAACAACCGACATAGCTTTAGAACTTAATTACAAAGTCTTAAAAGAAACCTTGGGCAGCGACCACTCTATGGTAAAACTAACAACAGCAATTAATATACCTGTTCAATTCGTAAAAAAAAGAAATTTTAAAAAAGCAGATTGTTCAAAATACAAAGAAACCCTGTCCAAATCACTTGAACACTTTTGTTATACCAATGACATACAAAGGGACTATGATATGTTTATAGAACACGTTAATACAGCCGCGGAGGTTTCTATTCCCTACATTAAATATAACACCAATCTCAACGAGAAGTTCGTCCCCAAACAGTACTGGAATGCTTCACTGTCCAAAGCTGTAGCAGAACGACGTCTTGCGCTGGCTACATTTCGACGCAATCCAACACCACGTAATTCAGACTTATTAAAAGAAAAGATCGATCAATCTAGAAATTTATTATATAGAGCTAGAGATAACAGCTTTCAAGAATTTTGTTCATCCTGTGATCAGTCAACTTCAGCTGGTGAATTATGGCGTAAAATGAAGTGGTTGAAAGGTTATAGGAATCCAGGTGCTTGTGTGGATAAAAACAAGGCTTATAACCTACTCAAGAGTTTAACCCCTGATTTTACTGTACCGAATAGCCCCACTTTTTCTTCAATTAACCCAACTCTAGAATCAAGCATATCACTCTCTGAACTTAATAATAGTATTTCACAAAAACATACCGCTCCTGGCTGTGACGGAATTTCTCATTTAATGATATACAACCTACCAGACAATGCAAAATTAATTTTGGTATATCTGTACAATATGATTTTCTCTTCTTCTTTCGTACCACATCAATGGCGAGATATTTCTGTATTACCAATTCCAAAAGGAGGCCGAGAGTTAAGCAATAATGCTTTGAGACCAATTTCTCTTATGTCTTGTTTTTGTAAACTTTTTCACAGCATAGTTAATAAAAGATTAGAATGGTATTGCGAGAAAAACAAACTATTTTCCTCCAACGTTACAGGCTTCAGAAAAGCAAATTCATGTATTGACAGCTTAAGTAGTCTAGTGTCTCGTATTCTTATCGGGTTCACAGAAAATAGGCCTACAGTTGCTTGCTTTGTCGACATAAATAATGCATATAACAATGTTAATATCCTGCATTTGCTGTCGGTATTAGATCGTATTGGGGCCGGTTCAAAAATTTGTAATTATCTATGGAATTTTCTTAAAGACAGAAATCTTAAAATTAAAATTGATAACACGGAAATTGAAAGAAAAACTAGTATTGGCTTGGCCCAAGGAGACCCTCTATCCCCTTTGTTATTTAACATAGTTACAATGGATATTTGCTCAAAAATTAAAAATGTTTGTATGTCTCAATACGCAGATGATATAGTCCTCTATGCCTCATATGAAAATCTTAATGTTAGCACTAGGGAACTTCAAGTAGCTTTACATTCATTGGAAAAATGTCTAGAACCCATTGGTCTGGATATTTCTACATCAAAATCAAAAGTATGTATCTTCCAAAGAGGTTTTAAAAAGGATTCAGTTGTGTTGAGAATAAATAATCATAATTTAGCTTTAACAGATGCTGTGAAATACTTGGGCTTATGGCTTGACAGATCTCTAAGATGGACAAAACAAATTAACGAACTAGCAGAACGATTAGTTAAATTAATAAATATAATTAAAATATTACGTGGTCCAGGATGGGGTGTACATCCGACACATCTTAGAAGGATCTATATCGGTTTGATACGTAGT
Organism: Agriphila geniculea; assembly: GCA_943789525.1. NCBI lineage: Eukaryota > Metazoa > Arthropoda > Insecta > Lepidoptera > Crambidae > Agriphila > Agriphila geniculea. Next base: position 5,810,290 of record OX038886.1, on the reverse strand, counting down.
AGACTTGATTACGGAAGTTTTCTATATGGTAATAGTTGCAAAACTCACTTGGGCAGACTAGACAAACTACAAAACCAATGTTTAAGACTAGTGGGCAACGTCATTAAATCTACTCCAATCCACGTAATGGAAAATGAACTTGCAATACCCCCACTGCAGATTAGGAGACTATATTTGGCTAGTAAGTTTTGGCTCAAATGTAAATCATTCGAAAATAATGAAAATATAGACTTACTTGATGATCTTCAGTCCCTAAAGGGAAGACCTTATTGGCGACGTAAAAAAATACCTGAACTTTTACAAGTACATGAGAAATTTGAGAATTTACCTATTCATCAAGAGAGACAGTTGGGTATGTACTCTTTACCGACATGGATGGGTAATATGGATATTTCAAGATACTTAAAAACTGATATGGATAGTGTAGACCAACCGAAACATCACTATACAAAAGAAAATCTGAAACGCTTATGTGAGCATTCCATATTGTACAAATACTCTGAATTCTATAAAATTTATACTGATGCGTCTATGGATAATTGTGATATTGGAGTTGCATTCGTAGATCCACAAACTAATAGCTGCTGTAGATTGAAGATAGATGCCAAAATTTCTATCATGCACGCTGAGCTAATAGCGATACATGAAGCCTTATCTTATATCGACTCGATCAAATATGATAACTTTGTCATTTTGACGGACTCAAAAAGCGCCGTGCAACATCTGGCTCGCTGTACCTCGAATTTTCGAGGAACACCGATTGCCTATTGGATTTTGCAGTCTATATTTAATCTATCTAAAAAGCAAAAATATGTTACTCTGCAGTGGATCCCTGCTCATTTGGGCATCGTAGGTAACGAACATGCAGATTCGTTAGCTAAAGAAGCAGCTATCATTGGAGTTTCTAATAAGTGTTTACCGTACTTTACTGACCTTTTGAGATTAGCTAAATTAAGCAGTCAAGACAGCTGGAAAGAATACTTCAATGAGAGATCACTCTCAAAAGGCATTTGGTACAAGACGATTCAACCAAATCTAAATGGAATCCCTTGGTTTGACGATGCCAACATGAGTAGGGAAGAAATTGTTACAGCGCTCAGGCTGCGTTCCGGTCACATTCCATTAAACAGCTTTGCATACCTCATGAAAAAAACAGAATCTCCTAATTGTAGCGAGTGTGGAATTATCGAAGATGCCTATCACATTATGATGGAATGTGAGCGAAACGTCGCGGAGAGATTGCAACTCTTTATCTATACCCAGTTTAAAGGGGAGACAGGTTTCTGTAATAGCATTTTGGCAACACCGTTATCAAAAACGGCCAGGATGTTATATTATATTGTGCAGTGTGGTCTTAAACGTAGATGAACTTCATAATGTACCTTGTTTTACCTATGAGGGTGGCATTTCCGAAGGAAAAACCCTCGTAAAAAATTTAAGAATAAAAAAAAAAAAACTTAACACATATTTGCATGCAACAAAATTATTTTAAGTTTAATGGTGGATTTTACGAACAAAGGGAGGGGCTAGCCATGGGTTCTCCGTTATCACCTTTGATGGCGGAGATCTTCATGGATCATTTTGAGAATAGGTTCATAGTGGGCAATAATAACATTCTTTATTATTATCGTTATGTTGATGATATTATTATATGCTGGACAGGTACTAGACAAGAGTTAGAATCATTTTTTCAATATTTAAATAGTTTACACCCAAAAATCAAATTTAAATTAGAAATTGAGGTTAATAATTCGTTAAATTTCTTGGATTTAACTATCTCACGGGAGCATTGTCGCCATAACTTTCAAATATATAGAAAACCCACACATACTGATGTAGTTATCCCCGCAACTTCTTGTCATCCTTGGCAACATAAATTAGCTGCTTTTCACTCATATATTAATCGTTTAATGACGGTACCGCTATCAGGGCAAGCCTATAGTAGAGAGTTAAATACAATTCATAATATTGCCGTTGCAAATGGTTATGATCGGCGGATGATAGATAACATGGTTAGGAATAAAATTAACAAACAGGTGACTGGGCTTTTATATGCGGTGCCACGTGAACGCGTTATTCACAATTATCAGTCAAGTATGGCTTACGTAGGTAAAATATCAGATAAAATATCAAAACTCTTAAAAAATAACGACGTTCACGTGGCTTTTCGTACTACTAATACCGTCCAGCGTGCCATTTGCAATGGCAAGGAAAAAACGGAGGTTGGCAGGAAGTCGGGGATATATAAGTTAACATGTAACCAATGTAATTCAGTATACGTTGGTCAAACCGGCCGTAGTTTTAATATACGTTATAAAGAACATATTTCTGTCTATAGGAATGGCCATCCGGAACGATCTCATTTCGCGGAACATTTATTAAATACCGGACATCAGCTATCTGATGGTCATTCCTATGAGGTTTTACATACTTGTAGTAAAGGTCTACGACTGAGCGTGTTGGAAAACCTAGAAATTGTCAAACACAATGTTGATGGAGCCATACTTAACAATCAACTTGACGTCTCTTCCTCGCCATTGCTGCGTATTTTCTCAAATAATAATAATTCTTAAAAATAAGTATCTTATTAATAAAACACATTATATAATGTATATCAATTTATTAGTAAGGTGAACCGAGGCAAGTGTGACGAAAAATTTATTGACGCCGTAGTTTTCATGGAAGAAACACTACTTTTTGTTAGTAAACACCAGTAGGTTTATTTGTAAACCTGTATTATTTAACGGTAGTTTGATTGATCAGGCAAATTAACACCTTTTTCATTATCTTGAGTTAAAAAAATAATTTTACCTCATGAAGATCGGTAACTGTTACACTTGCCCCTATCTGGGGTAAGTGTGACAGTCTCGAATATCGTCGCAATTATCTGTTGTTATTTGCAGTTCCTACCAATATATAACAAGATGTGTGTGAGTATCATTGTAATTTATGCTCTATTTAAACGCATTATGGTTGGTTCTTGCGTAACGATAAATTTTCAACTAAATGGGGCAAGTGTGACATTATTATGTCAAAATAGTGATGTCATTAATTTTATCGATTGTCACACTTACCCCATGTCATTATTTAATCGACAGTCTAAGTACTAAATAAAGAAATTAAATATGGTAAGTATTGAAAATAGGTACGTTTATTAGAAAAAAATCTTAATTAATAACATTGTTAACTTACGTAATATTTTTCAGTCTTTATGTAAGTAATGGCACTCTCAAATAAACTTTAAAGACTAACGGCTTTATTAATAATACACTATTCTTTCAAATCCTCTATAAAGCTATTTTAAAATTACAGCTCCAAAAGGAACTGTGATTTTATGAAAGGTTTGTAGAGGGTTTTGAGAAATCGCTTTGTTACAAATAAGACCATAAACATAAAGAGCTCTAAAAATAAGTGTTGTCGTTGTCGTTTCCTAAAACTAACTTGCAGGGGTTCTCGGATATTTGGAAAAGCTCAATTTGTTTTACTATTTGTGTCATGGGAACTAAATCAGTATCTGCAATCTTTGGCATCGAAAATATTAGATTCTTTTTACTGTCTCTTGTATGTTTATAGTAAGTTACTTTGTATCGGTCATTTTTTTCCACTTTTTGTATGACACCAACGTAATACTTCCAGTTTTTCTTTTCGTAGTATCGCACTAAAACGGTATCATTTTTTTCCACAATACAATTTTCCAGATCATTATCATCATATTTTTGAACTTCTACTCCCTCTGTATCTGTTTTGATAACACCTATTTCACTGGCATCTGCTGTTATCTGATATTTCGCTTTTTGTTTACCACAAACATGATTTTCTTCTGAAATATCAACAGTTTTTTTCAGTGTTGCTTGCAGCCTCAGTTTTGGTTCTGAGTGGATTTGTGCGTGTAAACAACGTGCGTGTTCAACAATAACCTCAAGTAAATCGTAGAACTCGTTCACCAGAAACGGGTCGGCTGCTTTCTTTCTCGCAATTTCCACGCCTTGAGGTTTTTTTTATGGATAGTTTGTTTCTTTGTTTGAAGCCCCTCATCCATTCTTCACCAGGGATTCCGTCTTTAAAAGGGGAGTCGATTTTATTTCGACGTACGTATTGCCCAACTAAAGCTCTCACTTCACGTTGAGACAAACCAAAACCATTTCGTTCCATAGCATGTAGCATTGAAGCTATATTTTTTTCTAAATCTGGTTTGAACACTTCTACTCCCTCTGTATCTGTTTTGATAACACCTATTTCACTGGCATCTGCTGTTATCTGATATTTCGCTTTTTGTTTACCACAAACATGATTTTCTTCTGAAATATCAACAGTTTTTTTCAGTGTTGCTTGCAGCCTCAGTTTTGGTTCTGAGTGGATTTGTGCGTGTACCGTAGAAGTTGTCGTTGACTTTTCCTGTTTAATTCTGCATTCTTTATTGCCAACTTGTATTATTTTATAGGTCTGTTCTCTTTCAGAGTCACTGTCTACTTCTGTAACTTTCTGAAGTTTTTCTTTATTTTCAAGTTGTGTAGTTAGATGCTCTCCGTCACCTCCAGAGTCAATATCAGAATAAATATCATCTAAATCGGAGTCTGAATGCGTGCTCATCATTTCTGATTCACTAGTTGTTTCTGATTCCGATATTGCACATTTCCTTTTTTTAGGCAGCTGCTGTTTCTTGTTTGGTTTAATTAATTTTGTTCGCTTTAGAGGAATATTTCTATTCTTTTTGTTAATTATTTTTAGTTTTTTATTTGATGATTCTTCTTTTTCTTTCTTCTTTTTTTCGATATAGTCTTTGTTTGTGATAACTTCGGCACCAATACCCAAACGCTTTCTCTTTATTTTCGGCTCTTCTTTTCCTCTTGAAATTGTCTCCAACAATAAACTTTCAAATGTAGCACTCATTACATTTTCTTTGTTTCCAGAATAATTCACAAGTTTATTGCTTAATATTTTCAGAGAAACACTATTATTGCATCCTTTTTTTGGTATGAGCATGTATGGCTTTGATTTTTGCACTGTGTCGCCTTGTTTTTCTAATATAATTTTTTTGGCTTGTAAGTCCTGGTCATCTGGTTGTTGGTTTTTTTGTGATGACTGTTCGGCTTGTGAGTCCTGTTCTTCTGGTAGTTTGGCTTTCGGTAATGTCATTTTTGTTTCTGGCTCCTCTTTTTGTGGTTGTTGGGTTACCTGTGACGTTTTTTCGGCTTTTGATTCCTGGTTTTGTTGTTTTTCAGCTATTGCCTCCCGTTCTTGTAGGGGTTGCATTACTATATGAACTGTATCATTTTCCTGTGTTTTGTTATTTTTTTCTGCCAAGTATTTTTTCCATCGCAATAATGCTGAAGGATCCAATTTATCATCACCAATTTGGTTACGATCTAAGGGATATATCCCAGTTTTCTTGAAACCGTTTCTCAAAATTGCCGGATCGAGATCTTCCCAAATTTCGACCAGAATTTGAGTAAACTCTTTTTTCTGTATTTTTTTTCCGATATTGAGTCGTTGCCACTTAATCAGTCGTTGATCCCAGCGATCTTTCATTGACTTCATTGTGCTCACATCCAATGGTTGTAAAATGTGGGATGTATGTGCCGGCAGTTTTAGAAGCGTTATGTTGTTCTCGGAAGCCTTTTGAATGACATTTAAGTCAAGGTGAGTTGAATGGCCATCGAACACTAAGTTGTGGTTTGTTTGTCTTGCATATTTCAGGGATCAACACATTCGAAAAATAACTTTCGAAAACAGATGCTTCCATCCATCCCTTTGAAGTGGCGGCATATGCCACTGCACTAATTGAATCGTCCTCAGGTAGCCATGAATTCCACAGGTAAGTTCCCTTGAAAATTATCAAAGGTGGAAGTTTTTGACCCAGACTATTGGAAGCGAACAACACAGTTGTGTTGTCGCGTCCGGGTGAGCTGATGGTTCGAGTAGCTTGAAAACCTCTCAGTCCAACTATCTTAGATTTTTCAGGGTCTTGGCAAAAACTTGTTTCATCCATGTTCCAAATTTGAGCACCACTTAATTTCTGCTTTTCAACAATAACCTCAAGTAAATCGTAGAACTCGTTCACCAGAAACGGGTCGGCTGCTTTCTTTCTCGCAATTTCCACGCCTTGAGGTTTTTTTTATGGATAGTTTGTTTCTTTGTTTGAAGCCCCTCATCCATTCTTCACCAGGGATTCCGTCTTTAAAAGGGGAGTCGATTTTATTTCGACGTACGTATTGCCCAACTAAAGCTCTCACTTCACGTTGAGACAAACCAAAACCATTTCGTTCCATAGCATGTAGCATTGAAGCTATATTTTTTTCTAAATCTGGTTTGAACACTGTAGGTCTTCCATGAGTTTTCGATTTCACACCTCGATCACCTTTTTTATGTGCAATTATTGTGGATCTAGGAATACCAAAGACTAGTGCAGCCTGTGTCGGCGTCATTTTCTCTTCCTGTACAGCTTTCACCGCTTCTTGCAGTGTCTCTTTCGAGTATTTGTCATCAGTTTTTCTTTTGTATCGCCTAACCATCTGCAACAAACAATACAAAATAAACGTTAACTAGGTAAAATAACTATAGCTAGACCGCTTAACTGAGTCTTCGCCTGCGGTAGGTACAGAGTCTGCACTTCTAAAACTGTCAAATTTCTTCAATACATTTTCAACCATATGGTTAAGGAATAACGTTAAAAGTATATTGAGGAAATTTGACGGGCGAGAGGTACGTAGGGCCTCTGCCACGAGTACGAGCGTTTTGCGACGGGTCGAACGGTTTCCAGTTCATTGCGTTATTTATATAAGTAAAACTAAAAATGAACTAGAAAACCGTTTCACCCATTTAAGAGCTACCTGACCACAGACAGACACACATACACACGCATAGCGGTTAAACTTTTATTTAAAACACATCTTTTTTGCGTGGGGGGTAAATAATAACTCTTAAGGCATATATTCAAAACGCCGGCAGGGTAGCAAGCAAGCGCATTTTTTAAAGATAGTACTCAAAGGTCGCGCTGAACATCTAGGTAGTTAGCTCTGAAGTTGCCGCGCCGCACGTTGTGCAAATTTTCACTGTATAGACGATACCTGTTTTTAGTTAATGCGACGCGAAGCGCAGCAACTTTAGAAATAAAAAATGGGTGTGTGAGGATTTTGTGTTAGCGTCCTCACCATACTAACTCTAGAGCTTTCCATACTTTTTAATCACATTTTAACCACAATCACATTTTCGTACAAATACTTAGATAAGTAAGTGTACTTACTTCACATCGTGGTTAGAACATAAAAGTCAATAAAGTATTTACCTCAATCGATATTCCCATCGGTTAGTGTCCCATCACTACTTATGGTGCTCTCTTATAAGATGGCTGGGGTTACTGTGACGCGTCACGCTTGCCCCACCTAGTTTTATCTGGGGAAAGTGTGACGATACGCACATCTCCGTAAATAATGGACTTAACGGCACAGAAATACATCACACTGTAAGTTTCAATACTAGTAAGCATAACTCACCTTGATTCCTGTTGATTCAGCTCGCCAAACTCACAGAATTACAAAAAATACGGACCTCAAAAATTTGCGGTTCATTCTTTTTCGGTGGCCATTTAGGAAATGGCGTCTGTCGGTAAAACAGTCAAGGCTATGCGTGCCGGTGACAAACAAAACGATAGTGTAATAGTTCGTACAACGTTTGATAGATGGCGGTTTAAGGTATAATAACGTTAAGCGGTGTTATTCGCAAGTGTCACAATTACACCCGCGTTACACTTGCCTCGGGTCACCTTACACAATTTAAATTAAAAATCATTTTTTCTTTCTTTTTTCTTTTTATTTTAAACTGGCAACATTCTTCAAACGCTGTCAGTCACTCGGTGCGGAGTGGGGAGGAAGGGACAACAAATACGGTGTCGGAGGCGTTAGGAGCTCATTCGGTGTTGGTTTACGCACGATCTAACTCGTGAGGATGCTCCGGGTCGGGGCGAAACACGTGTAGAGTAGCCTAATTGGTGAAGGTGCAAGGTGTGGTGCCGTCTTGCTAAATGCAGGTTTGTGCACTGATATTTTGTGTGTGCATGTGCATAATTTTTCGGGCGGGCGGGCGGTGCATCTTGCATATATTGTTTGCGGAAGTAAGCTACATATATTTCTTTTTTCAAAATTAAAAAATAATCTAACAAAAAATAATTATATGAAATTTGACAATTACGACATTAACTATAATTTAAAAATTTGCTATAGTAACACAGACATTGAGAAGACCGAACAAATTAAATTCTTAGGTATATTTATTGACAAAGATTTAAATTACAAAAAACACATCGACTATATATGCACTAGGATAAATAAGTTTGTATACGCTCTTAGGCAAGTTAAGCAATTGACAAATTTAAACACAGCACTTAATGCATATCACGCTTATGTAGGTTCAATTCTAAGATACGGCATTATAATGTGGGGCAACAGCACTACAACAAATATAAGTAGAGCTTTCATTGCCCAAAAAAAGTGTATTCGGGCAATATGCGGAATTCCACCTTATTCATCCTGTAGATCGAGATTTAGAAAGCTTGGATTATTGACATTGTCGTCACTATATATTTTGGAATTATGTATTTACGTAAAGCAGTCTATTCATTCCTTCAAAAGAGCATGTGATGTGTACCCACGAAATACAAGAAATCCTAACAGATTAGTCATTGACAAAATATCAACGTTGAGAAAACACAAAATCAGCTTTCTGACTATGTCTTTTAAGATATACAGGGTCACTGGAAATATGACGTATTCCTGCTAAATGGTTATAGAAGAGGTCAAAACAAATATTTTTTGTTATTTTACTTTTTCTCAAAAAGTTCATAGTTTTTGAGTAAATTAAAATTAAGTAATTTTTTACCAAAAGTACGTTTTCAGATACAAAAAATTAACATAAAAGATAACTACTAGTTCGATTCCGGTTTTTTTATTATTTTGGTATAGAAAACAGTCTAAATGTTGATAATGAATAAAAAAAGTTACAAAAAGTACATGTGTTTTTATAAAAATCAATCCTTAAAAACATTTTTTATTTTTATTTTTTTCAGATTTTTTAGAAAAGGCAGCAAATATCTATAAAAAAATCCTAGTAACTAAGCGTGCATAATATTTTAAAAACATCATTATCTATTCAGCTTTCAGTTGAGGTATAAAACTTAATAATATCTTAAATAAAAAATGAGAAATTAAGACTTAAGTAAATTGCAGTCCCATTTCATGTAGCAAAAATTTCCTACTTCGAGCGCTTCGGAGGTGGCCGTATTATCCTACTTATATCATAAATGTGAAAGTTTGCTTGTTTGGATGATTGTTAATCAATCACACAAAACAGCTGAACCGATTTGGATGAGATATGGCGCACAGATAGTTTAAAAGCCGGATTAAAACATAGGAGGATACTATTATCTTGGTTAAAGGTTCCCTAGGGATTTTCTCGAATGTAAATGCGGATGAAGTCGCGGGCGGAAGCTAGTTTGCCATAAATGGTCGTGCTTACTAAAAATACTTTCGTCCGAGTGAGTTTCGAGACAGGATTATTTTCCGCCGATGAGTCATAATTTTTACGGACGGCATCAAAAATAACCATGCATATCAGCCATTTTTAAAGCCTTTATGCCAGGCCTTCCTTTTGGCTTGTGAATGGATAGAGCGGAAGGGCCATAACCCACCACGTGGACCCAATGTGGATTGGTCAGTGTTAACGACTGTAAATGTAGCCAGGACCAACGGCTCTATGTAAGGTACATTGTGTTAACACCGACAAATCCGCATTGGGCCCATGTGGTGGGTTATGGCCCGTCCACTTTATCCATCCACAAGCCAAAAGGAAGGCCTGGCATAAAGGCATTAAAAATGGCTGATATGCATGGTTATTTTTGATGCCGTCTGTATAAAATTTTGACTCATTGGCGCAAAATAATCCTGTCTCGAAACTCACTCGGACGAAAGTATTTTTAGTAAGCAAGATCATTTATGGCAAACTAGCTTCCGCCCGCGACTTCATCCGCATTTACATTCGAGAAAATCCCTAGGGAACCTTTAACCAAGATAATAGTATCCTCCTATGTTTTAATCCGGCTTTTAAACTATCTGTGCGCCATATCTCATCCAAATCGGTTCAGCCGTTTTGTGTGATTGATTAACAATCATCCAAACAAGCAAACTTTCACATTTATGATATAAGTAGGATAATACGGCCACCTCCGAAGCGCTCGAAGTAGGAAATTTTTGCTACATGAAATGGTACTGCAATTTACTTAAGTCTTAATTTCTCATTTTTTATTTAAGATATTATTAAGTTTGATACCTCAACTGAAAGCTGAATAGATGGTGATGTTTTTAAAATATTATGCATGCTTAGTTACTAGGAATTTTTTACAAATATATGCTGCCTTTTCTCAAAAATCTGAAAAAATAAAAATAAAAAATGCTTTTAAGGATTGATTTTTTTATAAACACCTGTACTTTTTGTAATTTTTTTTGATACATTATCAACATTTAGACTGTTTTCTATCCCAAAATAATAAAAAAACCGGAATCGAATGAGTAGTTATCTTTTATTTTAAATTTTTGTTTTCGAAAACGTACTTTTGGTAAAAAATTACTTAATTTCAATTTACTCAAAAACTATGAACTTTTTGAGAAAAAGTTATATAACAAAAAATATTTGTTTTGACCTCATCTATAACCCTTTAGCAGGAATACGTCATATTTCCAGTGACCCTGTATAATAGAATTCCTGCCGAAATCACACAATGTAACAACTTAAATAGTTTTAAGACAAAATTGTATCAGTGGCTACTTGAATGTGAATTTTATAATCTGCAAGAATTTTTCAATGCAACTCAATGAAATTGGAATTGTAATTTATTAATATAAGAATATTTATGACACTTCAAATAGTGCTACTTGTCGCTTGTGTAAAATTTTGCATGCTATTCAATAATGGCTTAACATGATGTGCTTGTTATAATGAGACTGTCACCTTTCATACCATGTTAAATGTAAATAAAATTATATTATTATTATTATTATCATAAACACAAAATTTAGTACCTAACACATGAGAAATCAATTTTTTTTCTGAATTTTATCTTTTTTAAGTGTTTTTTTTGTCATTAGGACTCACATGAGTTAGGTTTGCTTGCAGGTATTTATGTACTCTCGAGCATAAGAGTAAAGATTTTTTTATTTTAAGGCGAAATATTTTGAAGAGTTGGTAACACTGTCTTTCTTGATGTCAGCAATAAACAAAACTGTCTAGTTAAATGATTTCGGCTGAAGGACTTGTTTAAAAAAAAAGTCGCCAATAAACCGTTTTTTCCTTTCCCGTCGTTTTCAAGACGCGTCACGTCAACCTGTCTGTTTTTAGCCATTTTTACCGGTCTTATTTTTTGTGAAATGTTTGCCGTAATACAATTTTGCCCTGACGATGGTGAAACCGTCTCGGTAATAAATAAAAACTGGCTGACGCCCAGGGGTTGTGAAGTGTACTGGCCTCCAATAAAAGGAACCAAGGCCTTTGACAAATTTTTACACGGGAGCCTGACGCCTGATGAGAAATGGAAATTATACGGCGTGCAACGCGTGTTCTTTGAAACAGGTAAGTTCGTAATTTTTTTATAATGTCCCTGTGGTTTGGTATCTGATTGCTTGTGTGCAGCATCCTCTAACGCTGTATTAACAAAATTCTTGGTTGGTGTTGGTGGATCGAATAAGAAATGGGTTCAGTTTCAATATATAAAATAATTTTATCCCGCTGCACAATCATGTAAAGATTTTCTCCTGAAGATCCCTGTCCCCAGTTATAGCCAGTGGGTTGTTTCCAGTTTCAGTCCTCACAAAACACTGCAATAAAACTTATGAAATATGATACTAATTCTAATTTATTGCATCTTTTTTTATTAAGCCTGTTGGTTTTTGGGTATTGCATTATTTTCTTTGTTTTTATGCTTAGATGATATAGACAAAGCCAAGAAAAAATTAAAGTTGGCTGAGGAAACGTCTGACATACAGACACAGTCAGAAGCAGAACCTGAAAAACCTGTCAAAAGAAAACAGATACGCAATAAGCGGTATAATTCTTCTGACGAAGAAGAAAATGAGAGATTTGAAAGTCCACCGCCACTAAAAAAAAAGTTGGCTCAATGTAAGTCTCCAGTTTTAACACAAAATCCATGATAATAAAAATTTTGAACTCATATATTTTGTAGTAAGTATGATAAATAATATATTTTATTAATGCTTTCATACACTAATATATTTTGAATTTGAATTTAATTACTACAACTAAAATGTGCTTTATTTATTAACTGGTCTGTGAGATATTAAGAAGGACACATAATCATTAATTATTCAGATACCAGACATGTGAGATACTTATACTTATATTTTTTTGAAAAAGGTGTTGAATTTCTGCAATAGCCTGTTATTTACATAATTTTCTGGTGTGGCTTGTAAGGCATGGTGGGAAACTAGAATTCATATTTATAAAAACTATACCTACAATTTGTATAAATCACTTATACTTTTATATTGCAGATATCTCCAAAAGATCTGTCGATTCTTCATCAATATTAGAAAGTAAAGTATAATCCTAATAATAGATACCTATATATTTTACTTTCTTAAAAATCTGAGATATAATTTTTATGTTAACAGATATTCCCAGTGGGTCTGAAAATATTTTGCAGCCAGATGATTCTTTATTACACCTGAACCTATCCGTACCAAATAGTTTGGTGAAAGGTATGGAGTTATTTTATTTTTACTCTTTAACTATGCTTTATTTAAAAATATTTAGTTTTACTTAGAAGTTATTGGTTCATGTTTATTCAATTTCTTTTTAACCTGACTTCAAAAAAAGAGGGTTATGAATTCAACCCTTATGTAGGTAACATTGATAGAATTTGGCATACATAATCTTTAAAGACTTCTAAATAAACGTGCAAAATATGACGAGTGTATGTATGAATGTATGTATCTATGTTTGTGCTCACATTTCTCAAAAACTATGTACAAGTCGGAACATTACAAATTCAGATTGAGTATTGTTCAATTTAGGGTACATTGCAAGATTTATCAAAATCGGTTCACTAGTTTTTTAGTGTAGAATTTTACACATATTTGTAGAATATTTTGTTCATATGATCATTTCTTTTGTAGAAATAGAGCAAGAAGCTTTTCCTACTCAATCAGCTGCGGACGTAGTATGCCCTGCTCCAACATCGTCCTTGGGTTCACAAAGCTGTTAAAGTATTTATATAATATATTTAAAGGTATTTAAGTATTTATATATAATACCCTGGACACCCTGTATATAGGTTGCATAGCGGCGGAAACTCCAACTATGGACTCAGATCATCATTCTAACCAAAAATCACTAAGAAATTATTAGCAGAAATGAAAAATATATTGGGCTTCCCATAACATTTTGTATGGGAAGCTCATTGTACCATACAAAATGTAAAGCTCAATAAGCTACCAATTTCTGACAACAATTTATTCGTGATTATTGTTCAGAATTATGGTCTAAGTCCAAGTTTAGAGATTCGGGTATTCATATATCCGGGATCATTCCCGGACACCTTGAATCTATACTTATAATATAAATGGGAAAGTATGTGAGTCTGTTTGTTTGTCCGTCCGTCTTTCTCGCCAAAACTACTGAACCTTCCTTGATGAAATTGGGAGCGCGATATAACCAAATTTCACGCGAGCGAAGCCGCGGGCGGGAGCTAGTATTATTATATAGATTTATTACTATAGCTAGGATTCTGAATGGTAATTTATTATGGATTGCAGTCAGATTTCACATCTAAAGTTACTAATTATGAATATAACACTATAAGCACAAGCAGTGATGGCTCCGCTCCAGTATCTACTGGAACAATAGGTAGCTCCTTCATCTTTATATCTTTACTAAAAAAAAATTATAGAGTTTAAGATTTATAGATTTACTTTTTTTATTTACTTTTTTTAATAATTATTTTCAGGCTGCCAGGATAAAATAATATCTCTACTGTCTTATATAAAAGTTCAAAATGAGCAAATAATATCACTTTTGAAGGAAAAAAAGACCGGACATTCAATACCGGAATTTAAATTCCCCTTGAAATGTAAAGAGGAGCTGGAAACTACAGAATTGTTACTAAAAAATTCAAAACATTATGAAGATCTGGTATGTAGCAACTGTCGCATCATATTTTAATTTTAATTAATTTTAACTAATTTTAACAACCTTTAACATTTTGTTACTGATGGAGCACAGGCCTCCCCACCACAATTTTTTTCATTGAAATGGTCGCTGTCTTTACCTAGCTCTTTCCATAGTAGCCTGACCTTTACAATTCTGAGTAATTATTTGAATTTTGCAGGTTTCCTACTTAAAATCTCTAGGTGGAACAGGTACCTCGAACCAGGTATCAAGGATCATGAAATTCATTATGACCGACAGTTTCGCAAAACAGTACAATTTTTATGGCAAACGATCGGACAAACATTTGAAAAGGCTCTGCCGACGACGTCTGATACTGGCTTGCCATCGTAGCGGAAAAGAAATTGGACTTACAGCTTTCTTATGTTGTCTTCTCGTAGACCAGCGGCGGCGCGGAACTTATTTTCGCGGTACCTCGAAGACTTTCGATCTCGCGGCGCGGACATAGTCACGGTCGCCATGAAGTGGTTTTATGTTGTCGTCTCGAATGAAACTCAGTCATGTGTAGAATGTTCTATATTATATACTATATATTATTTATTATTATTGCTATCTAAGATACGTGTTACAGGAAGGTCAGCTGAGGTTTCCAGGGAAGTTCTAATTTCCCTTATTATCACGTCTATTTAGGACGCCCATTTTCGGAACTTCGTCTGCGCGATGCTGTTGTTGGTTAGTTGTTTTTACTGTAATTATAAATAGTATCTAGCAACTGGCTAGAGGTGATAATCTCGTAAATAAGTCTTATCCCACTTATTGGGAACTAGTATAACTACTATGGGACTGCGTACTTCCCACTTACCCTATAGTTCGAGTCATTAAAAAATTCGCTACAAGAAAGTCCGTTTTTGTGCAAACATACTTCTCTCTACTTTCTTCTAGCGCTCTTTTTACATGACTCAACTAATACCTATGTAATTGTTTATCATGCAAAAAACTACTGAACCGATTTTGATGAAAATTGGCAACATTAGTTGTTTAGTTGCTGTTGTTAATCATGTAACTTGTGTGCAGTATGTTACTGAGGCACAAAGACAGTTTGCCATTCAGTAAAAATATTACAAAAAACATTGGACGAGGAAGCTAATGTAAAAAAATACTTTCTGTACAGATGCTGTGAAGACAGCTACTGGTTTCACGAGTAGATAAATAGAAGATATTATTAAAAACTGGCTTAAATACGCGCCACAACGGGAAAAGAAACAGGTGAAAAAGAATTAAATTATGTCAGCAATTGAAAAAACAGGTGTTAAACGAAAAGCTGTAGTTGGGCAACGACAAACTCAGACTCAACGACTCAGACGTGTTAAAAAGAAGAAAAGTTAAAAGTATTGTCAGAAATCCAAACAAGCAACTCAGACGTAGATAGCAATTATGAAACTGTTAATTCAGAGCCTTCATGTAGTCAGTTACCATGTTTACCATCAACTGTATCCACATCAAATGTTTATAATGATAATAGTATTGATAGTGATTGTGAACCTTTTGTAAGTACAGAAGTTTCACAGATAGATAATGTGGATTGTGAACCATCTGTATATACAGAAGTTTCACAGCCCACATTATCTATGAATGAATATGTGTCTCAAGAAACTGAGAACAGTGAAGTTGATTTAAAATCTCAGTTGAGACACTGGGCCACAGTTCAAAAATAGCAGAACGTTATTGCAGACACCAAAGCATGTAGAAACATTATCTTTAGAATCTGGCGAATTAGTATACATTGGACTCCTTATTCAATTAAAAAGTCAATTAAAATTACTTGGTCACACTAAGATTGACAAAAGAGAGAGATTAATTTCTTTTAATGTAGACGGTCTTCCGTTATTCAAAAGTAGCAATGTACAACTTTGGCCTATATTAGGATTGATAAAAAACTATACCAATGCAAAACCTTTTGCTATCGCAATTTTTTGTGGTCGTTCAAAACCATCTCCATTAAACCTTTTTTAAGAAGATATCGTAAAAGAATTAACAGAATTACTTGAGCTTGGTTTTGATTTCGAGAGTGTCCACTACAGTGTTAAAGTGCACAGTTTCGTGTGCGACGCCCCAGCTAGAGCTTTTCTGAAATGTACAAAATCACATGGGGGATACTCATCCTGTGACAAATGTGTAGAGCCTGGCAAATACGTCCAAGGAAGAGTTATTTATAAAAATGTATGTGCTGGCAAAAGAACTAACTTACAGTTTCGATTAAGATCAGATGAAGACCATCATTTAGGTGAGTCTCCACTTTTAGATCTTTCCATTGACTTAATCACTGCGTTCCCTGTAGATTATATGCACGCCGTATTATTGGGATATTTGAGATACTACCAACTACTCTCCATAAAAATTTTATATTACTTCACTGTGCAATTACAATAGTAACGTAACGTACAAAGAATACTTTGCTCTCAAAAGCACATCAATTTGTAGGAAATGTAGGTAGGTTGGTAGTATGGAGAAAGGTTGCCACTAGTAGGAAGGCCAAAGTGGAAGATCTTCCTCCGGGCTGAGTGATCTTTGCCCGGGGACCGCGGTCCAACCGATGATGGTTGGAAGTTGTATATATAGTTTGGCGGCTGAGAAAACTCCGATAGCGAGATGTAGGTTTCTCCATATATTCTTCATACTACGAGGTGTTATTCCTTACTAATCTTTGTGTTCATTCGACACTAGCGCCATCTAGTAACATGGTGGTTGAATCTTGTTGTAACCGTGTTGCTATGTGCGGTGGTACGGTAGATGCCGCTACAAATTCAATTGGTATAGATTTTGCACACGAACTTATTGTTAATGTTTATAAAATATTCACAAAATGTGTACGGAATATCTTTTCTAATTTATAATGTTCACATGATGTGCCATGTATCTGACGATGTCCGAATTTATGGGGTCTTGGACAATTATTCTGCCTTTCCTTTTGAAAACTATTTAGGTGGTTTGAAAAAGCTTGTCAGGTCTCCTAAGTACCCCCTACAACAAATAGTTAAACGTCTGAGAGAGACTGAATTTTCATCATATCCCAAATGCAATGTTAAAGAAAATCTTTCTTTACCTTGTGGCGGCTATATGCGCCCACCTATCTTATCTATATGGATCGCTGTACCTACTGCGAACAGGCCTACGGTCGTGGCGGAAATTGAAATAAAAACGGTAGGCTACGTTAAACAGTTTGTATTACATATAAAGACAATTGCACGAGAAGAGTAGAAATAACGAACACTAAAGAAAGACAATTGCACGAGAAGAGTAGAAATAACGAACACTAAAGACAGTTTTGGACACAGAGAGATAAGAAACTAAGAACAAAAGATCGGAAAATAGTAAAACAGTTAAAGTGAATTCGGATATAGAAATACGCGGGCACCGGGTGGAGCGCAAACGAGCGTGCATTCGCCGTGGGAGAGGGATCACGTCTGGTGGCGGTGACCGAGCGAAAGTCTTCGGACGAAATCCTGCCTCAAGAAAACATAAGGTGCATCTACGAGTTAGTGAGGTACGTAGAATGGACCTTTTCTATGCCATGAAGTGGGTTTTGGAGAAAGCTTGGCCATGTGACTTTGTAGACGTGCGGCGAGATCAGTGACATCAGCTGTTTTGTGGTCATCTGTAGGCTCGAAGAACTGACCGGGTAAACGTAGAGGTTCGCCACTGTGGCGGCTATATGCGCCCACCTATCTATATGGATCGCTGTACCTACTGCGAACAGGTAGGCCTGTTGTGGTCATGGCGGAAATTGAAATAAAAACGGTAGGCTACGTTAAACAGTTTGTATTACATATAAAGACAATTACACGAGAAGAGTAGAAATAACGAACCCTAAAGACAGTTTTGGACACAGAGAGAAAGCGGGCGCGCCAGCCGGCGCATGCGCAGACTCGAGGAGGTGAGACGCGCGGCTGATGAGGTAACCGGTCCGCGCGCGTGTTGTATGTGCGGTTTATGCACGTCTTCTTCGTGCGACTAGTTAGGGTGCGCTCTTTCATTGAGACACAATGTACTCCTACAACCTTATGACAACTATTTGGGGCCAAACCTCAATGGGAACAATGTATACGAATTCTATAAAAAAGGTGTATGCAAAGATTTTCTCATTTATGTGTACGAATATCGTAAAAGTGATTGTTATTGTTTGACTAATAAAAATAAAATAATTGAGATTCATAGTATTATGAGACACATTATTGATAAAACAGTCTTTGTATATGGCAAAGAATTCATAGAGTATAATAAAATTCTTTATATAACTATCCTTTTGATTCTGCTGGTCTTGACATCTTTATCTTATCTAATTTGACAGAGTTAAAAAATTTACCAATGGATGACATAGTTTGTAAGTGTGTTGTGTTGCCTAATAGCACTGACGACAATTTTATATGTTTTCCGATGATCCATTGTATTTTATGAATAGGTTATAATCTACTGTTAATTTTAGAAAATAAAGTATAGTTTTACGATTGTACTTATAGAAAGTACCTTTTTACCTCTGAATCCAAGACCAATCCATGAATCTTTATGAAATGTTTTGAAATTTGTTTTTAACAATAAGTAAAATAAATGATGTATATAAGAGTCATTTTCAAAATAGGTGTACGCAACACAAAGGAAAACACACATTTCGTTATACAAATGAAAAATTGTTACACAGAGGAATTTGTAAAGGCCAGTTCATAGTGACTTCTGTTTCACCTGTTCTATAGGTAACTATAATAATTGTTGTGAACTACTAACCTATTTCATTGCTAAAATTATGTGTACCTACTTTTTATCTTTTTTGTGAAGTAAACTTAATCAATTGATTGATATCTAAATAAAACATTTCAGTATTTTGTGACTTTATTGAAAAGTTGTAGGTAATTAAAACTAAGAAGGCTTACAAAAAAAAATCAGTCATATAATAAAAACAAACAATAAACATAATATTAGTATCTTTCAGCGTCAATAAGGTTCTCTTTTCAACATTACCATAAAAAAATCTGATCTATCTGCAAAGAAGGGGTCAGTTTCCACCAAGAGGAAAAATCCTTGCGTATGCTCGAGAACTTTTTAAATTTCACTGAATAAGTAACTGTATCAAAATTGACGTTAGGTACAAAATTCAAAGTAGACATCAAGGGCATACTGGAGCACGATCGAGCGCCCTGTGGCATTGAATTTTATACTTAAAGTAAATTTTGATACAGCTACTTATTGAGTGAAATTTTAAAAGTGCTCGAGCATCCGCGAGGATTCTTCCTCTTGATGGAAGCTGATCCTTATAAACGCCAAAACATGGAGAGGTCTATCTCAACCCTGTCCAAAATACCAAAAGTGTAATTAAAACTGGAAAAAGGCTTCAAAAGCAATTAGGTACTTATTTTTTATAAATAAATAAAAAAAATTATAAACTCTATCTCCAGACGTAAAAAAAAATATTGAAACATAACAAAAACTTTTTTTTTCATATTTTTTCATTCAACATCTTTTTTCATACAATAAACAATAAATTATCTTTAAACAAACTACAAAAACTTACTGTTATAAACTCTTGAATTCTTGTTCACCTGACTTTCTTTGTGACAGTATTAAGAATTAAGTACATTTTATTAAATTTTACAGGAATTATTTATTTAATAATAAAGTTAATTTTCTAACGATGTCTTTCTTTTTCTGACGACAGCTTCAGTTTTGGTCTAAGAAGGTTTAGAACTTCATGCTATCAAGCCGCCCCCGTAGAACAAAGTATGGCGACAGACCTCCGAGGATTTCTTACAATGCTGTAGTGACGACAAAACTGGAGATGTTGTGAGAAAAAGAAAAGATCGTAAGATTAATGACTTTATGATTAATTAAATAATTTCTAAAAAAAAATTATAAAATGTAATACTTAAAGATAACATACATAATTTAAAAGTGTCAGACATGCTCAAAATCATATTTATTGTATGGAAATCATTGGGTGGTTATGTGTCTGGGAGTGTATTATATAAATAGAAAAAGTATCCATCCCAACTCTCAAAATAAAAAAGTGTAATCAAACTGGAAAAAACGCAACACAAACAATCGCTTTTATAAAAAAGCTAATCGAAGTAGACGTAATCACAACTGTCACTTAACAAAAAGTCGTTTGATACAAATTTTAAATTTATAATCTTTACTACACATTGAGCAGGCACCGTATCTCTGTCAATTTTTTTTTGTAATTATGAATTTTAATTCAGGTTTTTTCACAGTTTTCAAAAACTTATGGTATAATAAGTTAAATCGGTTTTTACTTGAACACTTTCTATAAAGCCTACATAATATACCCAGGTTTTTTTTTCATAGTACCTAACTAAGGCACTATCATCAATGTTATAAATAACATTTTCCATTTCTTCTTGTACATTCATCGATTCTTCAACCGCAACTTCTTTTTTAGCATACTCCTTTTCTTCTATCATAATCTTTTTTTCCATTGCATCCTCTTCTAACTCTTTCTTCTTTTCATCTATTACTTCTTCTTCTAATACAGGCCGCTTTTCTACCATTGCGATCTCCTTTGTAACATCATTTCGTTTTATTGCCGTGCTTATTTCCATTTCATCAATTGTTTCTTTCACACATGATTCCGTCAAATTGTCATAAATTGTCTCACTGTTTTTTTCTGTATCCTGGTAGTTTACGTCATTCTTGTTTGTCATTAAGTTGCCCCCTTTTTGTAATACGATCTTTTTTTCTTGCGGCGCAGCTTCGTTGCTAACATTATTTTTTAGTTCAACTTCATTGTTTACTACAATTTCCTCAATATTACTTTTTATTTTGTGTTTTTCACCCGATGTAGTTGGAACACCACAAATATTGTTACTTTTGTACTTTTCAATTGTATCTACTTCATTCAGTGATATTGGGCCATAGTGCTTTAAATCAAAATATCTTCTATTTTCAGGAGTATTTCTTATTTCGGATAAAACAGTAATTTTTTTAGCATTGCCTTTGAAAAACTTTTCTGTTTGATTGGTCATAACATAGCTTTCATTTAATACGTCATTTGGAATATTTTCATTTTCATTTCCATCGTCTTCATATTCGTTATCAGGATTCCAAATACTTACATCTGAATCGGCGTAAGTAATATCAGAATCGGTGCTAGTATCACTGTTATCTTCTCTTAATGGTCGCTTCCGTGGTTTTTGAGTACGTCTTCTCTTGGTGGTGTTCTTTTTTTTCCTTTTTTATCTTCGTCATGTTTTCGCTTCTGTTTCTTCAACCTTAAGTTGTGTTCTTGTAACCCAAAACATTCGCATAGGAGTTCCCTGCAGAAACAAGCTATTTTTCTATATTTTATAACGTGCTCTTGATCCGTAGTTATGATTTGGTGAATGTCCATGGTTTGTGGTACGGGAATTAAGCCTGTTAAGTCAAAATTTTGTTCTAATGTGTTTACATCTTCGTCTGATATGTAAAAATACATAATTTTAGACTGGCAATTTTGTAGAACGTCGTAAGCAGTTTGTGCGTTGACAATGTCTTCGCCATAAGTAACTTTTTTGTCTAACGTACGTTTCACTGCACCGCCGATCCCATCTGCTGCACCTTTGCCATGTGCAGATTCAAAGAAAGTCCAAGTTGATTTCTGAAATCCTAGTTTTTTTACCATTTCCGACAACATATAAAAATTTCCTTTTTGCCGGTATTGCGTGGTGGGGCCGTCCGAAAAAAAGTGTACCGTATTGATATTTGTTAATTTTTCTCTTATGTATTCCAAAATTGGTGTTAAATGTGCCCATATAGCAGTTGGCCCGTGATTGTTATTTGGTGATATTGTGCAAAAAGATTTTTCTTGAAGAGTCTGTTCATTTTTGTAATACATTACTCCAGTGTGCAATGTAAACTGTTGTTTGGATGCGCCGAAATGTGTTGCTTGTACTTCTTCATTGGATTTACAAAGATAGTTTTCGGAGAAATCGCAGTGAATAATGCATTCATTATCAGTTAATGTTTCTTTACATGTTTTGTACATTCGAAATGCATGATGAACGTTGAAATAGTGTTTCTTGAACTTTACAAGTTGGTCAGAAAACGAATTTATCAGAGTTTCGAGTGTGCCTTGTATTAAGTCTTTAGTAGTTCTCTTTGTAACCTTCTTTTCATTTCCTTGGTTGTTGCTACTTTTTGTGTATTCATGGTTCTTTGTTACCCAGGCATTCCACGATACTATCGTATCTTTATTTATGTTGGTCAAATCAAATGGGATAGTCACATTTTCACAGGTTTTGCACTCATTGTACATGCATGTTTCATTTAATTTTTCACAGGTAATCATTTAAACCAACTGGTCTAGATCATCAGTTTGAAGAACTCCAAGAATCTTTAGCTTTTGAGCTAAAAATTTCGAATTTGCGTGTTTGACACATGCACAAGTGTTTCTTTGTGTTAGTTTAGGATCTAAAATATAAAACGGTTTGTACCTGGTGAAAGTTGTGTAAGAAGCCAAACCTCCTTCATCTTTGTATTTCTTGTGTAGTTTTTCTAGCGAATCGAGTAAGTATCTGACCTGTTTTTTGTCTTTGTTATGTGTTTTGGTCTCTTTTTTTCCGGCAGTTATTCTGCTGTTATCATCTCTTTCAAGAAATGTTTCAATTTCTTTCGCCCTCCTCATCCTTTTCTTTTCAAGTGTACTTTGTCTTTTCCTTATTCTTCCTTTCAATCCTAAGCAAGAAGAGCCAAGTTTAGTTTTTATCTTATATTTTTTAACGACGTCATTATCAACCACATTTCTCAAAACAGCTTTCTCTGATTTTGTTTTTGTTTTAGAATATTGATTTGACAATGATTCTTTTAAGACGTTTGCTTCGAAAATTGCCCTCTTTACTTTTTCTTTATCAGGACTAGGAATATTTGGAATAGTGTCTTGTATGAAACTCTCGGCTTTTGAGAATGGTGTTGTTGCTTCTTTATTTCCTAAGCCTTTCATTTCTTCCAATTTTTTTTCCGTGTTGTTCAATAATTGTGTCAAATTGTCAATTTTCTGTTTGTGACGACGTATAGCCTTTCTTTGAGTTTGTATGATTCGAGTCATTCTTTTAACTGTATTTTTCAGCACAAAATTTTGTTTAGATAACAGGTATCGAGCTCTTCTTTTTTCTTTTTGAATCATTCCGTCTTCAGTTTTTGGTTCATCTTTCTTAAGATTTTTCTCCTTTTGTTTTTGTTGTTGCCATCTTTTTCGTCTTAATATTTTCAAGTCTTCGGGTAGTTGATTAATTCTTTGGTAGTTTTTCTTGGTTCTTTCAGCATTTTCTTTTTTTAACTTTTCTAGTTTTTCAGGATCTTCCCGCTTTAATTTTTCTCTATATTTTCTTTGACGTTCCGCTGGAGTCATTGGCGCCATTTTCCATTCTCTACAGACAAAAACACACAATTTTCATATACTAAATATATGTACCTATTAGAGGGTCGTCCATTAATTACGTGATGTTTTTTAGCAACTTTTTAACATATTTTAATTTAGGTAATTAAAATATTTTTATGTGGCCACCTATGCACATGTTCACAAAACATTTTTTTAACTGTATATATACAGCTTTATCCTTTGTATAACGTTACACAGTGTTACATTACGTTTACAAAGTAACAATAATTTCATGGCGTCAACATAACCTCTAACACATTACAGAAAAATTTGAAAGGATTGACTTTTACTCCTATTTGTATTCTTTTACTATTAAACAAAACTACAATAATCAATAAAGTGTTAGTCTTATTTAGATTTACTTACCTTTTGAATTCACGTTTCACAAATGAAATAAAACTAAGACAAAACACACGCGCATCGAGTTCAACTGAATGACAATGAAAATAAAATGGCGGCACTGTCATTCGCTATGTTGGTAGTACCGTACAGTATTGCCAGACTGAAATAAGTTAAGGATGCGTTCAAAGTTACACAAATTTCCGTGATATTGTCGTTACACGTACGAGTTACACAAAAGAACAAAAAATTGGACATTTATTTAAATCCGAATCTCTCGCGTATTTATTTATGAATTTACTATTCGTATTCATATTTGAATAAAACAGTATCTCAGCTGATGTACTCTTCACCAAATGTTTTAATATTTAACAATTTAAGGTATCACTGGACAATTTTAAAGACAAAAAATTCAAGGGGGACAACATCATTTTGTATGGAAAGGCATACTGAGACAAATTTGGTTTTGCTATTATTTGCGAAGCAGATAGAATTAGTCGTCCAAAAATAATTGAAACGTGTGGGTAGAAGTATAAATAACATTAATTAAAAGGAAAATTTAATATACTGGCTGTAGATTTTTTACATTACAATTTTTTTGGGCAAGGACAAATCATTTTCAGAAAATGTACATCCATTTTGAAAATGAATCATAAACTATACGGAGTTTTTTTTTTATCAGCTCGGCTAAGTGCTAATTTTGGACGCACCCGAAGGAGTGCCCTGTTCGTTTCTATTTAACGTCAGAAAGACGACATCTAGATGACGTCGTAGTCACGCTAATAGAAGAACGTGCTAAGCACGTTTGATAGTTACGTTATTTTAAGGTGAGAAAAAAGACGTCGTGGGGCTGTGACTTTCACACGTCATTTTCTGGATATCTAGACTATTCTAGACGTCATCAGATGACGTCTCTCAAGTCTAAATTGACGAAAAGTTCACGTCTTTATGACGTATAAATGGTACCTGGGTGGTAATCCACCGATTTTTACATTAGCAAATATCTATAATGTTTATGATCTACCTATTTCAATAAAAAAGAGAGAAGTTTGTATCAACGTTCCAAATAAAGATCATCATCATCATATCAGCCGCACGACACCCACTGCTGACGATCGGTCCTGCGCTGCCCGCATCCAGTGGCTTCCCGCGACCTTCACCAGATCGTCGGTCCACCTTGTCGGGGGCCTACCTACGGAGCGTCGTCCGGTGCGCGGTCGCCATTCCAGAACCTTTCCGCCCCAACGGCCATCAGTTCTTCTCGCTATGTGTCCTGCCCATTGCCACTTCAGCTGAGCAATCCTTCGAGCGATGTCGGTTACTTTAGTTCTCCTGCGGATCTCCTCGTTTCTGATTCGATCACGCAAGGAAACGCCGAGCATGGCTCTCTCCATTGCACACTGGCTGACCTTGAGCCTCCTTATGAGACCCATAGTTAGCAACCACGTTTCACTGCCGTAAGTCGTCACTGGCAACACACACTGTTCATAGACTTTCGTCTTGAGACACTGATGATGATAAATGATAATGAAATAAATGATAATGATAATTGAATAAAGATAAACATTGCTTTTTGTGGAGCGGTTTTGCAGCCCTTTACCCTGTTAAGAAGAATAGTGAGAGGACTACGTCTTATCCTCATTTTAAAAATGTGCTTAGTATCAAAGATATGTATTTTCCCGTTACATTTAATGATATAGCTACATTCGAAAGCAATAATTCTAATATAAAAGGGTCAATCAACTTTTAATTGTCCTTCCACTATTTAATCCTGTTCCCGAACATAAAAGTAAATTTTCTTAAAATAAATATTTACTACCTTAAAAATAATGGTTTGGCTTAAATTCAATACTTAAATTATCATTCTGAACAAATAATTATATATGTTGTTTACATGTTTGTTTGTATTTTAACGGTTGTTCAATTGATGTCGAAGTCCATTCCATAGTGTAGAGACTGTCCTCAGCCAAAGTCGCAACCTAAAATTTCACGTACCGAAAAAAATTTGGTATAATAGTATTATAAATATACACACTAATCTAAAATATATCGGGTTTTATAGAAAATCATTCTGATTATTTTTTTGTTGGCTGTTTTAATAATAATTTGCTATTAAATACGTGAGCGTTACCCCAGCAAAATGTTGTCGAATTTCATTATTTGAGTGTAACAGGTAATTACGCAGCTTCTGTAATTGAACATCTTATTTCAAGACCACCTTTTTAAAATTTTGGACGAAATGAGTTTAGTACGCCATCTTGTAGAGGACTAAGAAAGCTTCTGTCCCACATCAAAGGTTACTTCAAAATCCACATGAGTCATGAGATATTCGCTTTGAGAGCTTGTAGGAGCTCTTCAGAAACAACCTTAGTCAGTCATGTTTCTCCCAAAAAGAACTAATTTAAGTAATAGTAATGTCAAAAGATAAATTCAAATTCAATCACAATGTCAAAAATTCCATTAAATTTGATTATTAAAAAATTATACTTAATGTTAACAATTATCAATTTATGATGATGATGATGATTCTGCCTTAGGATTAATCAGGGCGGTAACCCAGTGTCTCTGTAAATGACTGTCGGGTCTGTTAGCTAGTAAACTTGTTATGCCGCTGGGGCCGCCAAGCATTATATCTCTAAGAGGTGAAATTTTGTTGCGCATTACAGCGTGAAAGTTGTTCACATGTGCATCTGCAAACATGCCAGAAGCACTGCAGAATCTAGGCAGGCCCATCAACAACCTGAACAATTTGTTGTATAGAACACGCAGGGCGCTGAACGCTTTTTGATTATATACCGACCACAGGCCGCCTGTGTAAAATGATTTACAGAATGTTTTGAACAAGGTGATTTTTACATCAGCTGTGCATTGAGCAAACTAGCGAGCCAGCGTATTACCTCTGACAGCCAGCGCCCTACGCTCCCTCTCTATGTCGCTATTGTCACAAAGGTCAGGAGTGACCTCATGACTCAGATATTTAAAACTGTTTACCCTCACAAGTTCACTACCGTATAGCCTGAGGGACTGCACACAACCGGGGGAAATACTACGCGTCGTAAAACCATTATCTCACTCTTTTTGCAGTTATATGAGACCGTGGCCTTCAGCGTAGGTCTCGCAGACACGCAGCAAATCCCGCAGCGCACACACCGACGGACTCAGCAGCACCATGTCGTCCGCGTAGCTGATATTAGTGATCATGCGACCGTCTATGGAGCACCCCGCATGCATGCTGCTGAGTCCAACGATCAGTTGGTCTAGGTACAAGCTGAACAGCTTTGGCGAGGTTAATCCGCCCTGTCTTACGCCACATTCTATTTTATAGGAGTCCGACATCTCTCTCCCCCATCTCACAAAGTTCTCCTGATGATCGTACCAATGTTGAAAGAGATTGACCAGCTCCTCAGTAAATCCAGTTGCTGCTAGCTTTTGCCATTGCCGACCTACCAACCGGATGGACCGAATGGAGAGTGAGAATCTTCAAGAAGGAAGACTTGCTTGGAAGCGAAAAGTATCCACAAATTTTGAACAAAATAAGATTCGCCATTCCCATTGTTGTATTAGCCAAAGCCTTCTCGCCAGATTGCACATCCTTGCCCGAAAAGACCTATAGATAGAGACATGAAACTCAAGCTGTTGGAGTGGCTTTTGTGCGTTGGTCTCATTATCCATCCCATGTCGTTGGCAGCGCTCGAAGAGGCTCAGCTGTCCAAAATGAGTTAGTGATAGCAGCAATTGCCCACATGAAACCGCTCCTCAAAAGTAGGGAAGCGGCAACTTTGCAGCAGGGCTTCAAATACCGTTAAAAATGAGTAACGTTATCGATGTACTTGCATCGATAACGGTAAGAAAAAAATAACGTTAAAATAAATAACGTTAAAACTGGAAATTAATAACGGTAACATTGATAACGGTAAACAGAATAATAACGTTATTTTTTCGTTCCAGAGTAACGTTATGACACTGTATTAAAAATATTTAAAACTAATTGTGTAATTGACGTTGACGCCCCGCCGCGCCGTGCCGTGACACGTCACGGCACGGTCACGACCCGTCTCTGCGCAGTTTGCAACTACTCGTAGGTACAGTCAGCAAACTTATGAGCTGAACACCTTAAGGTTCATTTTTAGATTCAGTCGTTCGTTTTGTGTTTCTATTGTCTTGCATTTGTCAACCAATGGTGTCTCAGATGGGCAATTCCAATCCAACACAAATGATATTTGTTTAAAAGTTTTTTCACCAAAAAGTCATTGTCCTTTTATCTACCTGCTTCCGAACACTTCTTTATGAAAAAAGGGTCTTGTTTTCAACACTTTGCAGTAAGTATAACCCTTTCCTTAAAGTTAAAGATTTTAACAAAGCCTTTGACCATTAGGCATTTTTATGTTATCGTCAATTCAAACCTGCTTTACATTTGTTTACGTAATGAAACATTACACATTTGCCGAACAAAATTTTATTCAACAGATAAATTTTCGTGTTATACATGATCAAAATCAAATATCATCAAAATAAAATTAATCAAATTTATATTTAAATGAACTGTCAGGTCAGGTCACATAAAATAAAATTAATATGTATTATTTTCTACACTAAGGTGTAGAAAATAATTCATTTTTATAGTAAACTATTAAATAATTTAGCTTACTACACTAATGACATAAAAACTACACACTTAAAATCTAATTAGAGCCCCGCCAGCATCTATTACTGCATCACATCACATCTACTTCGCATAGATTTTACAAGTGTCTCGCAAAGATCTGACCCTCGGAAAGATTCCCACACCTGGTCAACATATGCCACCAACGCTTCTTTTGTTTGCAATGCTCAAAAGTTACGCAATGCCGGAGTTGCAACTGAACTTATGAATGATTACAAAAAACTACGGTTAGATGAGTGGTGCCCAAAAGTCATAAAACAAAACATCTGTCTTTAGAAAAAAATAACGCTGTTTGTCTTTGCTCGGTCATTGGGCGAATAAAACAATGGGGACCCACCCCCAGCGAACTCCTAGTATCATCCTTGCAAACGAAAAATTTTAGAATTGTTCAGCTGATAACTTTGCTGACTGTACCTATTTAAATTGAACAAGACGAAAATGGAAGGTAAATAAGTGTTTCATTATTCTTTGTAGGAAATATTATATTCGTTATGCGAACGATTTTAAACTAGCTTCCCGATGAGCTAGAGATTAAAAATTTTTGAACATAGATCAGAACTCGAAGGCAATGCAATATTATGGTGTCATTGAGCTAATCTGATGATGGAACTGGAAGAAGGCCACAGGAACTTAATGATGAAACCATACAAACCCATTGTGATTAGGCTTGTTAGAATCGTCTTGACGAGTACTCTAAGGGGAGATAAGGTCCAGGGTCTGATGATGAAACTGGAAGGCCATGCCAAAGGAATTCAATATTGAAACCGTGCAATCCCATCGAGTTTGGGCTCATTTGAATCGTCTTGACGAGTACTTTGTTGGGAAATAGTGTCCGAGGATCTGATGATGGAGCCGGAAGAAGGCCATAGAAACTCTATAACAAACAAAACCACGCTACCCCATCGAGTTTGGGCTCGTTTGAATCGTCTTGAAGAGTACTTTGTTGGGAAATAGTGTCCGAGGATCTGATGATGGAGCCGGAAGAAAGCCATAGGAACTCTTTAATAAAACCACGCTACCCCATCGAATTTGGGCTCGTTTGAATCGTCTTGACGAGTACTTTGTTGGGAAACAGTTTCCAGGGTCTGATGATGGAGCCAGAAGAAGGGCACTGGGACTCAGTAATAAAACCATGCAACCCCATCGAGTTTGGGCTCGTTTGAATCGTGTTGACGAGTTCTTTATTGGGAAATAGTTTCCAGAGTCTGATGATGGAGCCGGAAGAAGGCCATAGGAACTTTATAGTAAAACCACGCTACCCCATCGAGTTTGGGCTCGTTTGAATCGTCTTGACGAGTACTTTGTTGGGAAATAGTGTCCAGGGTCTGATGATGGAGCCGGAAGAAGGGCACTGGGACTCAGTAATAAAACCATGCAACCCCATCGAGTTTGGGCTCGTTTGAATCGTGTTGACGAGTTCTTTATTGGGAAATAGTTTCCAGGGTCTGATGATTGAGCCGAAAGAAGGAGACTGTGACTCTGTCTACCTATACCTACAGAAAGTTTAAACCGGAAAATTTTAAACCTAAAAACGTGGGGCGCGTTTTGTAAAATTTATCATCAATATTATCTATAGCACGCCCCACATTTTTAGGTTTAAAATTTTCCGGTTTAAACTTTCTGTAGGTATAGGTTATTAGGGTTATAAATATTTACAGAAGAATTTACTTTTTAGTTTGTTTTTTTAGGTTTTTCTTACAACTAAGTACTTTTATAGGTACCCTGAATACGGCCCCTGAAAAGGCGACGAAACATCAGGAAAAACCTAAAAGTACCTAAACAGAAAAATCACTTTATTTATGTAATTTTGATTACTTATAAAATTCCTGTTGACAGCTTTGTAATAATAATTGACGTCTTTAAATAGTAATACTTAGTAGTAACAATAGCCTACAGATAACTGACACTAACATTTGCATGCCTACAGACTTAAGGCAGAATATTGTTGATTAGATTAGAAACATTGTTATCCATCTCAATGTAATGTATATGTCGCAGCCAACTAGCTTAATAAGCCGTTTAATTATCGGCCTAGCCTAGGGATGGGTCCAGTGAAAATTTCAATGAAATGAAAATTAAATTTATATGAAATTTATGAAATCTTTCAAAACGGGTTGAAATATTTCACTTTTGAGTGAAATTTATTTCCAGTACTAGAAATCCCTTATTTTCTGAATTAGTTTACTATTTTAACGTATTAAATGAAATTTAAAGGCTTAGATAATTGACCGAGCGAGCGCGAAGCGCGAGCGAAGCGTCTCTGCTTCAGCTTGGGCAACAATTCTTTCGTATGTCCTTCCTGCCGTCCGTTTGTTCTCCTCTACAGGTCGCATTTCTCAACCGATTCTCGTGAAATTTTTTGAGCAGGTTCGAAAACTATATAGAATTTTATGGTCGAGCCAGTTTTTCGAAATTTTTCAAAATGGCGGAGATGTGTAAAAGAACATATTTCAGTCCGGCTTTCCGGCGCTGTTGTTCTCCTGAACAGGTCGCATTTCTCAACCGATTCTTGTTAAATTACACTGTGTTTATCTAGTCAAACCAGAGGTTGACTAGACAAACCTAGAAGTGTCTGAGCTTCGGCGTTTGCCTGTAACATAAACATTTTTTTTGTAGCCTGTTTTCCGATTTTTTTCTAAATGGTAGAGATATGTAAAAGAAACATATTTCAGTCCAGTTTTCCGGCGCTGTTTGTTCTCCTCTACAAGTCACATTTTTCAACCGATTCCCGTGAAATTTTATGGGCAGGTTCGAAAATTTTATAGAATTTTATTGTTGAGCCTGTTTTTTGACATTTTTCATTGCGGAGATATGTAAAAGAACATCCGCCATTCCAGCACTGTTTGTTCTAGGCGCATTTCTCAACTTATTCTGGTCAAATTTTGTGGACAGGTTCGAAAATTATATAGAATTTTACTGTCAAGCCAGTTTTTTTTAATTCTTCAAAATGGCGGAGATATATACATAAACATATTTTAGTCTGACTTTCTAGCTGTCTGTTCTCCTCTACAGGTCCCATTTCTCAACCGATTCTCGTGAAATTTTGCGAGCAGTTCGATAATATTGTAGATTTTTTAAGTCGAGCTAGTTGAAATTTATCAAAAATATCACCCATTTCCAAAAATAAGTATTCAAAATTAGAAGCGCCATCTAGCTGCGCATAGCTACCAAATAATATACCAAACAGCACGTAAACAAATAATATATCTAACCTACTAGGTGCTTTGGAAGACCTCGTGAGCAGTGAGGAAAAAGGGGTTTCGATTGCTCGGCCACGGTGTCGTAGAAGAAAAACGACTACGTCAACATTACGAAGGAATATGTAGAAAACTAACAATGAAAGTCGCAAATTGTAGGTTCAATATTCAGAAAGTTTAACCATGACCGCGCGGTCGAAACGTGGAGGACCTCGCGGCCACGCAGTTCTCTCAAACGGAGTTTCATTCCATTATTTTTGCTAATCGCAGATACGATTTCGTAGATAATTAAGACAGTATAAGTAAAGCCCTAATGTTTGGACTGTACGACCACGTTTTTCTGTAGGTCGTGAAATCCAAACCTTAGGGCTTTATTTATACTGTCTACTATTTTTACCTAATCGTATGAGGGATTATAAATGAGAATGGGACCTCTCTATTAAGCTCCGTTTGAGAGAACTGCGTGGCCGCGCGGTTCTCCACGTTTCGACCGCGCGGCCATAGCATTTAATTTCTGTAGCAGGTCGTGAAGTTGAAACATTAGGGCTTTATTTATACGGTCCATATTTTCTACATAATCGTATCAGCGATTAGCAAAAATAATAGGACCCCTACTAATAACTAAGCTCCGTTTAAGAGAACTGCGTGACCGCGCGGACTATGGCGCGGCCATTTAAGCTATGTAGGTCGTGAAATCCAAACATTAGGGTTTTTTTATACTTTCTATATTTTTCTAAGCAAAAAGAATGGGACCCGTACTAAGCTCCATTTAAGAGAACTGTGTGGCCGCTCGGTTCTCCACGTTTCGACTGCGCGGCCACAGTTAAACTTACAATTTTCTGAATATTGGTCCTACTTTGCGACTTTTATTGTTAGTTTTCTACATATTCCTTCGTAATGTTGATGACGTCGTTTTTCTTCGCCATCGTGGCCGAAAATCGAAAGTCAGAAAACAAAATATTCAATGGAATATTTTGTTATTAAAAGTTGTAAAATAGCCAAAGCTATTCGTTATTTAAGCCAACTTATTTGTTTATTGTTTTGTTCTATAATTATGTTGATATATTGACAAAATGCATGTAATTTTGTTTTATTTAGGTCAGATGAAACTTAAAAATAAATTTCACTCTAAACTGAAATATTTCAAACCAAAATGAAATTTATTCTAAATATTTCACAGACCGAAATTTTTCGTGAAATTTACCCAACCCAGCCTTTTCATTGATAGGCGCCATTCAATCATTGGCCTAAATAACATCCCTTATTTATTATTATTATTTACATTTAGTTTAACGCCTCGGCAAATGACTTGATTCGATAACGTTTAAACACTTGCCTAGCCGTGTCATTGTAATTTAGTTCAATTTTCTATCACCAGTGCGCTCTAGGCGGTGCTGCTGTCAAAATGGTGACGACCAGCTGTGATATTTCCGGTGCTTTTTACAATTAAATTACGTTTTCACGAAAATATCGTGAAATGAAAGTGTTTGGTGCAAAAAATAGTGCAAATCAATCTTTGAACGAACGTTTTAAGGATATTTTGAAAAAAAAAACTCATAGAATATGACCAATAGCAACAAGGTACCTTGATTTGTTTTGTATTTTTCGTAATTTATTGTTTGTAAATATGAAAATGGTTTGCGTTTTTTTTAAGATCTCACGGTAAAGTCCGTAAACCTTGGAGTTCGGACATTAGAAAGAATCTAAGAGGTTTATAAACGATAAACGAGAAAGCTCAGGTGACCATGAGTTCTGGACAGAAAAGGACTATTACTGGATGCAAACTTATGTCGTACTCGTACTTACGATATTGTAAATTTTTTGAACCGGTTCGACGAAATTATAGATGGATCTTTTTGAAAAAGGTTCTGTTCTTCTGAACCAGTTTTTAAACCGGTTCTAAAAAATATATGCGTATTTTTCATTAACCGGTAAACTTTTCGCTCCGGCCAACGAACTGAAGTTAGTGAAATCTTTGCAGTGGTCTCGAACCTACCGATTTTTAGTATTTCTACCGATATGGAGCCACTCTTATCGCAATACCGAAATGTAAGGGTCAAGCTGGGCGCGTATCGAAGCGAAGCGAAGCGCGCTCATTGGTACTATTTTGACAAGAAAACGGCAACGCAATGTTAAATAAAAATCCAAGATGGCGGACGACTTTTTTGGTTTTGGGCAGATTTCGATGAAACTCGGTTTTGGTACTATTTTGACAAGGTAATTTATTTACAACGCAATGTTGAAAATTTTTAAAAAAAACAAGATTGCGACCAACTTTTTTGTTTGTGGACCGATTTCGATGAAACTCGGTTTTTGGTACTTTTTTGACAAGAAAACAGCAACGCAATGAAAAAATATAAAAAATCCAAGATGGCGGCCAACTTTTTTGTTTGTTTGCCGATTTCGATGAAACTTATTTATTTATTATTTGTTATTTCCTTGTCAAAATAGTATCAAAAACTGAATTTCATCGAAATCGGCCCACAAAAAAAAAGTTGTCCGCCATCTTGGATTTTTAATATTTACAACATTGCGTTATTTGCTTGTCAAAATAGTATCAAAAACCGAGTTTCATCGAAATCAGCCCACAAACAATAAAGTTGGCCGCCATCTTGGATTTTATATATTTTAAACATTGCGTTGTTATTTCCTTGTCAAAATAGTCCTTGTCAAAAAAGGAGTTTCATCGAAATCGGCCAAAAAACAAAAAAGTTGTTTTCGCTGTGCTCTCCCAGCTTGAATTGACCCTAAAGAATTTTTCACGATTTCTGAGAATCCCCTATGATATGACTGCCCGGGCGATGACCTAGGAATAAACCGGTTTATTTAGGTTCAAAGTATCGCTCCTATTTGGTTCCGCACCGGAACGGAATTTTTCGATTTCGGTTTAACCTTTTAATAGAGGTTAATTTGGACCGGTTTCAAGCCCTGCTTTACCTACCTATATGACATTAAAGTATTTTACTTCAATAATAATTATGAATACAATATCAAAATATTTCATATTTTATTCGTTACATGGTTTGGTTACCCTATTTAACCACAACGGCTGAGCTGAGCATCTGCCAGCCCGTTAATTAGATGTTGTTTTGGACGTATTGACTGAATATTATTTGGGCCGCTGATGAAACGGCGCGGTTCAATGAAAGGGCTAGGCCGCTAATTGAACGGCTGATTAAGCCAGTTGCCTGCGACATATATAATATTGTCAAATAAATACTCTGATTCTGATTCTGGTAAAAAATATGCGTTATAATTATAAACCGTAAAAATATTAAAATTACTACCTAATTTTAGTTATTGACAATTATTCCTAGTCGACAATTTTCTTAAAATTAAGGCGTAGGTACCCAATTTAAATCTATAGGTAGTTATAATTCCACCAAATAGTACCTAAAGCAGGCGTCCGTCACTCGCTCAAGGCCAC
Source organism: Agriphila geniculea (assembly GCA_943789525.1). Taxonomy (NCBI): domain Eukaryota; kingdom Metazoa; phylum Arthropoda; class Insecta; order Lepidoptera; family Crambidae; genus Agriphila; species Agriphila geniculea. The sequence goes on along the minus strand of OX038886.1, from coordinate 5,775,074 downwards.
GCGTTATATACCTACCGCCCAGCGTATCGTCCATCGTCCACGAGAGTGGTCGTTCTACGAGCTCAAAATCAATGGAATACTGCAAATCGATGTACAGTATAGCCGTTTGGTACACTACACATATACTTAACTTATGGTGAAAAAAAAAGTGTGACCCGCAGTTCTTAAAAATTCTCACCTTAGGAAAGCAGTATGATGTCATCTTTTTTTTTGTATGGGAAAAAAAATGTTCTAAAACCTATGGTATCGAATGAAAGGGCTTGCTGAGCTGATTCTAAAAATATATCACATCGATATATTTCAGCCACCTATACCGAAAGAAAGAATTCATTCGGTCGGAGTCATGTCATGTTTAGACTACTTTAGCCATGCACGGCCGGCGGTGCAGCGGCGGCGCCCGACGCCGGCGGGCGGCGGGAGAGCTGGCAACGTCGCGTAACAGAAAATAATGATACTAAATACCAGTAAAAATAACGTTATTTTTTGTAACGTTATCTAGTAACATAACCATATTATAACGTTATATTAATGTTATGTTACTAGGTAACGTTAAAAAAATAACGTTATCAAGGTATCATTATTGAAAATAACGTTACGTAACGTTATTTTTACTGTTATTTGATAACGTTATAAAGCCCTGCTTTGCAGCTGCCGTGATCACGGAGTCCCCCGTGACCACGGCAGCTGCAAAGTTGCCGAAACGTCGGGAAAATAAAAAATCAAACCAAATACCAACTAATTACCAAAGTACTTTCAATAAAACCGCGTTATTATCCGTTAAAAAATGTTTTATTTCACGCTAAACATATTTTACTATACGTTGTTATGACATATACTGTCAGTAGATACTATAAATTTATAAGAAACAAGACATAATTTTATCTGATATTTTTTGTCCTGGATTTAAAACTTGTGACGAAACTACTTGCAATGTAATAAACTGTGCATGTTATGTAACTCAAATACTGGAAGAGATTAGTTCTCTATACTTTTCCGCTACGAGGAAAAAACATGTCTAACCAAAATTGCACTAGCTCCGAAAACAAAAATAATTTCAAATGTAAATATTTACCATTGAATATAAATATATTACAGCAGAAAGATATTGTAAAATTACAAGAGTCTGTAGAATCAGGATTAAAAAATGATTTCCACCCTCTATGTAATTATTGTAAAACAGGCACAATAAGTTGTGACTATCATTTGAGAAACTTAATCATTTTTGAACTTCATGATATTAATTTAGACCTGAATGATGTACCTGTTAATATTGAGATTAATAACAGATTATATGAGATCTTGGCTATCATTGAATTTGATCCACCTCTCTGATTAGAATATTTTCTATATTTAATGTGCTTCGCACAAAAGAAATGAAGAAGTGTTTCAGACTTTGAACGGTAACAAATTAATTCTGTTCAGATACAAAGGAGGTCGCTAATCGCTCATACATTTCAGCCCATTTTATGTACCTGAGGTACATGTATACCAAAATGTAGGGAAAAATTCGAGGATTCCGAATATGATGTTATTTTAGATCAATCTTTACTTAAAACTTAGAAATAAACCATTAAAAGTGAACTACTTGTAACACAATCAAATTATAATATGGCAATACTGGATATTCACTTTCAGTTTAATAACGCAAATGTTCATTTATATTATTAAACATGTTAAAAAATATTACACATCGGAATTAATAGGCAAAAAAATCTAACCTCTCAAATCAACACTGTGGGAGTGGGTACAGTTTTTATGCCTGCAAGTAACAAAACGTCAAAAGAACTGTCAAACAAAACGTCATGAGAGAAACGTCATTCCGAATTCCGAGTTTAATTAATAAAATCAACTTCAACTGACAATTACAACAGCTGTCAACTTGAGAGTTTTTTCAAGTATCAAGGAGCTGAATGTTATAATATAATCTGTGTAATAGGTTCTTATATCGAGAGCATATTTAATTTTTTTTCCTCGTCTCCAAATTACTAGAAAAAAAATATTACTGGTATATTACTCAGGGTATTGTAAGGTATTTTTTTCCGCAGAGTGTACCTCGGTACATCATTTGGGCCATTTTTGGTGACATCCTTTTGTATCAGAACAGAATTCATTTGTTTGATTTATCCCAACGCTCTTGTGTTGATGGCGCCCTTAGAAATAAGAATTTAGAACAGAAACCTAATCTCAATCTCTTCTTCGGAGTGTAACAGCCAGCCAAAGTAGAACCAAAGAACCTCTCCCGAGTCTCATGAACATCTGAGCTGCCGAGTAGAATGCACCTTGGGGACTGTGAGTGCATAAACACCACGTCCGTCCCCGGGTTGTAAGTTGTAACAAGGTATTGGCCAATTACAAACCTCATTGCTATCGCAATGGGATATTTCAATGTTATAACGATATGTACTGCAAAATTCAGAAACGTAATATTTATTTAATGCCTCATGCTCTATTTATACTTTGCAATCTGATACAATCTGATTTTATAGGTATCAATCTAAAATAAAAACCTACTTGTACATTAGGATGAAAGGCAGGTATAGCTGTAGATTTGAAATTGTAAATTTTGAATTTTTTTTTAAATAAAAAAACCATATGCATGTTTAAGAAAAATAAATACTTTCTGTCACAAAGTAACTGAAATTAGTAATAATAGCAAGAAAAACGGTCAAACATCGTGGAAGGTGCAGCACTACACCCGAGTGCCAACAGGCATCGATATTAGTGTCCGTCTCCGCTCTAATTTTTCGGGCAGTCCCTTGAACTGTCGTGCGAGAGAGTTATGTGATTAGCAAAGGCCGGATTTGCGGTAGCAGGAATACAAACTTGCTAGTGATAATCAAATTATCGTAAATGTTTACATATCGATGTTTTGAAAATATTTTTGAAGTAGAACTTCTTTGACCACGTCTGAATATTTTTTTGTAATTTAACAAGGAGGATGTTATTTTTAAAAATTGACATTGTATTTCACTCACTTTGACGTTGCTATCTTTGCATCAAGAAAAACTGCAGTGCATTTTATTTTTTCTACAGTTCATGATTTTTACTTATTCAGTTCGTAATGCCTTGCAGAAAAAATCTAGTTTCGATTTTTACTCGTTTTTACGTTACTTAAGTAGTTATATTTTTTATCGATACATTACACAAATAGATAATTAGGTTGTCCACGCACTATTAAACGTCATTTTATTTGTGCCACCACAAGTCCGGTCTCTGGTGATTAGTTATCAAATATTTTAATTTAAAAGAATCAATGTTTCTTTTCTACTTAACAAATTCAGAAGTGAAATAAAAAAAAACCACTTGCTCACAAAATATGTGTGGACAGTAATAAATAAGTTTTTTTGTTGTGATTAAATATGTACTGTGATGTGAAGAACAATTACCAGAACTAATTTATATTTTCAAAAGTGTATAGGTAGTTTCACAATTTTTTTTCGGTTTAATTATAAAAGACCCAGTTAACTAAATAAATAAAGTAATTTCATTCTGTTTGGGATTACTTAGAAAATAACTGTGCAGTGGTAATTTTCTGATAAATAATAATTAATAAAGTAAGTAAAAATTGAACAATTAGTGCATAATAGTGTAGACAACAACTTTTCGAAATCAAAGACTCTTTCAGCCCGCAACGTAACATAAACATTTACTGAAGTTGGGGCCCGCCGCCCGGCCGAGGAAACACTTAAAATACCGCACCGATAAGCGCATCGCCAACGTACCTGCGAAGAACTTGCGGAGTCGGGTAGCGGGACCGGACAAACAAATAGTTTTCGTTAATAAACAAGCGTGAGAGTGGGCCCCATCAAAAAAACAAAGCTTGGTGAGATCTATCCATATTTCACACAATATTTTAGTGATTTTGACTCTTTCTTTTATTCTTTAATTACTGGGTATTTGAGAGACATTAATGGTACATTATTATAAAGCAGTGATAGACACAGACTAAAAGTGAATTGAAGACAATGAAACTTTTAAATTTAATTATTTTGATTTCATATGTGAAACATTTTCAAAGGGCATTTTTTGAAACGACGACGCGGTTTTAGTTTTACAAATAAGGACTTAGTGCTTAAACTACAACATTCATAGTTTGATTTTATTTAATTTTTAAACATGGGCCGGCATAAAAAGAGACGTAGATCCAACAGTTCGTCCTCCTCTAGCTCAGGCGGGACTAGTCATTCTAACTAAAGTGTCTAAAAATAATAAACTTAAGAAAGATCTGAAAAGAAAGGATTGAAGCTTTAGAAGGGTTGTTAAGAGAATTAAGAGAGAAACATGCCTATCACACGAAAACTCCACCTGAGTTATCAACACCAGGGCCACAGTCAGTGGTTTGGTATGTGGGCCGTAATGATTTTATACCCGAGTTCGATCCACAGACAGCTTTTGAATCGGTAGAGCACTGGATTCTGAACCTGGAAGGTGTTGCATGGTTGGGATGAACGCACTCTGATCTGCAACTGCACATCAAAACTTAGTGGTTATGCCGAAGGCTGGTATGAGCATCAAGATTCATATGAGATCAGCTGGTATCAATGGAAGGAGAAGTTGATCAGAGCCTTCCCATTATCTAAAAATAAGCTTTCACAGATTAGAGAACTCGTGAATCGCGTCTAGTCAAAAGATGAAGATCCAATGAAGTTTTATTATGATAAACTGGGTGTTGGTATGACATGTAATATGAGCGATAAAGTTACAGCTCAGGCAATTATAGGAACACTTGGGGATAAACTACTTGAGGTTGGCGCTTTATCTGGTGGTTGCCATGATATGAATTATTTAATTAAGTACCTGGCAAGCATAAAAACCTCAACTGGCCGTGCTGTAGTATAATACACAGGAACATCGCATAATGAAAATTCAAGCAAGGCAGTAAAGTGTTTTACTCGTGGCAAGGTCGGTCACGCACGAGGCCAAAGTATGTGGAAAACTTAGAACGAGGAAGCAAGATGACAGAAAATGCAATTTCTGCCACCGCCTCGGAGATCACCGCCTAGAGGAGAACTGTTTTAAAAAGAAAAACCAAAGCAAACACTGCTCACATTGTAATATCAAGGGGCACACTTTAGATGTATGCAGAAATAAGTCTACGACGGGTACTCAAAACCGTATTATAAGAAAAATTCAGACTGAAAATTGTGAAAATTGTGATTCCTCGGATAGAAAGTACTTTAAGACTGTACTCATGAATGTGAGTCCCCGTGAAAGCTTTCCTTGATTTGGGCAGTTCACGCAACACAGTAAAGCAAAGTTTTTATAAACATATACAATTGAAACATATATATTCAGTGACAACACTATACTTAAAAGATATGGAGATGGTTTGACACTACCGTTAGGTGTTACTAATGCGTCACTAAATATTGATGGCGTGGAATTACAAACGAAATTTTATATAGTCCTAAATGAAATCCAGTAAGTTGATATCTTAATTGGTCAACCATACACAGAATCACCTGATATACTTGTCATTAAAACATCTACACAGCTTAATGTGTTTAACAAGGAAATGTTACCAGATGTTGCAGAGTTATGTGAGAAATTGGAGAAAATCCGTTTATATCCTCAAGGAAATACAACTTTAAACCCTAGAATGAATAAAGTCACTGTAAGGGCAGAACTTATTATAAGTGGTAATATAAAAGTAAATTATAGTGAACAAAGGCAACCTCGATACGAGGAGGATGTACTGGGGGAAGAAGTGCAAGGCCACGATAGTACAACTGTGATTAAACTTATTAATAAAACAACAACAGTGACCTGTTGAATTAAAGAGTGATGAATGTATCGCCCGAGCTGAATTGCTAGAATCTGAAACGAAACCAAGTGTACTTAAAATAGGTGATGACTTAACTACGGCTCAAAGAGACTCACTTCCCTCTCTTCTCTACGAGTTTGAGTGCTGTTTTCTGGAAATAGTATGGAGTTAGGTAATTGCGATATTGAGATGCCTATTACATTGTCAGAAAATAAAGTGATCAATTACAAACCCTATGTTATATTTCTGAACGCGTCCTGTCAAACTGACATTTAGCTCTGTCAGATTTACCGCGTTGTGTGAGCATTTTATAGTGTCTTTTTACGTATTTGTCAACTTACAACAAATACTAAGTGCTGAATGAATAGTTTGATTTAGCTACAAGATCCTACGCTCCAAACTAGAATATTGGCGACGATCGAATCTACGCAGGAAAATGCCAGGCGACGAAAACAACAAAGGGGCCACTGGCGCCGGGCGGACTCACAGCACCAAAAAGTTTACCGGCTAACTTCATTGAGTTTTATAATGCAAAGAACAAATTCAAGCGTTGAGTTCAGAGATTTGATAGTGCTATTTCGATTTACGGAGTGACTAACGCCGCTACGAAAAATGCTTACTTCTTACATTACACAGGTGCGGATTTGTACGAAAGGCTTTGCGACTTGATTTCGCCTAACAAACCAGGGGGCTTACCATCAGCAAATAAGAAACCATCCTTGAGCCGTTCTGTTCAAAAGCAGAACTGCTTATGGCCTGCTTTTGAACTAACCTTTGAGGTCATAGTACGAAAAAGTAAGGCAGTTCAATGTAAGTCCTGCTATAAGAGCTCATAGTAATGCCCCTGAGCAGTCTACCTATGAAACGAACGTTTCAACACTGGAAACGCACATGGATTCAACTCCCCTCGAGATTGCAGAATATTTTAAATTTCATCATAGGCACCAAATGGAGGGTGAATCTGTAAAGTACTACATGGCTATACTGAGGAAGATGGCTACAACGTGCACTTTCGGAACATTTTTGACCACGGCTTTAAGGAACCAATTAGTTTGTGGAATAAGATCTCAAAGAATAAACGACATATTATTGGAAGTGCGTGGCCTAACATTAGATTATTAAGCACTAGAGATTGCAGCAGGTATGGAAAGTGTATTGGCGGAAGGCGTTCACACTAAAGAAATACAGGCCATACAAACTACTTTTAAGAAGAAAACTAGTGCGCCAGTGAAGTCATCTAACCCAGGACAGAGGCCGATTGAATGCTATCGGTACTTTGCAATCTGATACAATCTGATTTTATAGGTATCATTATAAAATAAAAACCTTCTTGTACATTAGGAAGAAAGGTAGGTATGGCTGTAGATTTGAAATTGTACATTTTGAAATTATTTTTTATTCAAATAAAAAACCGTATGCATACGTAAGAAAAATAAATACTTTCCGTCACAAAGTAACTGAATTAAGTAATAATAGGAAGAAAAACGGTCAAAGATCGTGGAAGGTGCAGCACTACACCCGAGTCCCAACAGGCATCGATATTAGTGTCCGTCTCCGCTCTAATTTTTCGGGCAGTCCGTTGAACTGTCGTGCGAGAGAGTTCTGTGACTGATTAGTAATTAAATATTTTAATTTAAAAGAATCAGTGTTCTATTCTACTTAACAGTAATATTGTATTTAATAATCCGTGTTTAAAAAATATGGCAGTATTGATGGTATTACCAATATGTAACAGGTTGAGTTTTTGTGATTGTACTGTGTTTAAAAGTACCTAATTTAAGATGTTGACTGCATTTTTTTAACGGTAAGACTAAGCTTCTTTATTCATAGGAAAAAGTTTCATAAGTTTAGGTTAAATTCGATTTTAAGCAGTAGCTACTGTATATATTTACTACAGTTGATGTTATTAAATTTATTAATTAATATGTTATTTAATTTATATGTTATTTATTAATTTTGAAATATTATTAGGTATTCATATTTCTTTATTCCAATATAACTTCGTATAGCATAACGAAAGATTGTTGTTTTTTATTTTGACTAAACAGTAGCTACTGCAAATATTTACTATAGTGCGATGTTATTTAATTTTATTATACATATTCATTAAATCACTTTAAACTTGTAACAACATAACAGCAGTGGTGTAAGTGAGTAAAAGTGTTTTCTTAGTGCTACAAATTTATCCATTCAGGGCACTATGATTTTATGATAATAATTATAAAAAGTACTTTTTTTTCTTATTAGAAGGCTGCAAGTACAATTTTTAGGTTTCTATTATGTCGTCATAAAATTTTAATAGTATAGAATCGTCTTTGTCATCGTCCGTGTTCATACGACCTAATTCTTAGTCTAGGTTAATAGGATCATCCAATTGGTTTATTGTGTTTTCAATTTTGAATTTTAAGCTTTCAAAAGCTTTATCACATTTCGACACCGAATTATTTATGTCACATTTATATTGGTGTAAGGACAAAGTAACGATATTCCTTATCACATCTTTAACTTCCTCATAGGATCGAAGTTTTTGTAGCAATTTTATCGAGTTTATAAAGAAAAACTTTACCTTTTCCGAAGCTCTCTCGAAACAGCTTTGTTTATTAAGATTTTTTATAAAATGGGATTTGTCCATGCGAACATAACAAAGCAGAGTTTTTGACGTTGTTCCTTCGAAAATATCAAAGCAACGTTTTATATAATTGCTAAAATCCATATTTAAAATACTTTAGTTATAGCTCCGAGGGGGCAGAGCTATAATCACAAATTATTTCATTTGGTTTATCTTTTTGACCTAGCCACATTCTTGTGGCTAATGTGTTGTGTTGTGGTTAATGCGGCTATTGTATCCGTGGTGTGATTAGGAGGCCATGTATACCATCGGTACATTGGAATCTTCTGTGTAGATTGTAGGCAACAACAGCATACAAAACAAATGCTTAGGGGTTCTACATTTCAAAAAATCATAATCAGCTTGGGGCTCTATCGGCTGTGAAATACAGATCCTGTTGCATTTGCATCTATTGATAGGATTATTAAAACCTCATTATAATATTGATTTTGTTCATTAGTCCAAAAATATATATAAAAAAGGAAAAAGTGAAATTTGTCTGATAAACGTTTTGTAAGGAATGCAGTGTGTCATAGCGCATAACAAAAGTATAACATTTTTATTAAATTGAAGTGCACTCCTCGTTTCGTGGTGCATTTTCCTTAAATTTATTAGAGTGGGAAAACTTGTATTGTTTTCTTTGGCCTGCCATCACTATTATAATAACTAAATGAAATTATACAATATTAAAAGTTAATTAACTAATAATAGTTCTAAATTCTTTTAGAAATCGTATTGGGTATTGGTTTAAGCAAAATGAATTGTAGAGATTATTGTATTTTGTTTGTTAGGTCCTTCAGTTGTATTTTCTATATAATCCAAGAGTTTTTTTAAGTCCCATTGTACGATACCATACGATACAATACCTAATTATACAATACCTATTGTACGATACAATACCTAATTATTTGGTGAAGTTGAATGTTACTTGTCAATAAAAATATTTAAATAAATAATACTCTTTTTTTACACTTGTGTACGCATCTGTCCTAAACTTGTAATACTATCCTATACATTTAGATAGCTAGCGTAATGTACTAAGAGGCCGCTTTTCTGTAGCCATCTAAACTTGGTTGGGTTACCACGGTTATAACCTGCCTATTATTATTTTTTCGATTATCTCGTTATTTAAGAAGCGTGTGACGCTGAAATTTTATAGGTATAAAATTCCACCAATGATCTAATTATTGATATAACATTCAGTTACTAAATCTACAAGTAACTCAAATTAACCGATGGTTGAAAGTTTCGCTGCACATCGTTGAATTAAATTTCATCGTCGCAGAAGTCGAGTACAAAAAAATGTGAAAATGCGCTTAACCGTTTCCGAGACCCAGCAAACACGCAAACGTTACCCCAGCAGGATTTTGAATATCTTCGTAACCATATTGATACAAATGTAAATTTTATCGCAACATTTAGAGCGTCTAGCAATCTAATTATGTAGCTAACATCTATTTCAATTGACCCATTAAATAAAAAAAAATCTTGCTACTCCAGCAAGAACTGTTTTTGTCAAATAACGAATAAACTATCAGACGATCAAATTTAAAAATCTGCAAGCAATTACAGAAGCTGGCAATCTAATTATCTGTTACACTCAAATGGTGAAATTCGACCGCATTTTGCTGGGGTAACCCTCACTTTCAATACTGTCCTCAATAATAGCACACATCTTAAGTCATTTGGACAACTACATAGAAATTCGAAAAATGAATCATAGATGGCACTATGAGTACACAGACAACAAGATAATTGCTTTTGTGTAAAAAGCGCGAAGCGGCCATTTTGTATTCGCGCCATTCGCATCGTCAGTCATTGGTGATTCCGTTGTGAGAATGAGTGGCTTTATTTCCGTAAAAATAAAAGAACCCAGGTTAGAAATGCTCTTATTTTTACTTTACAAGAAATAGACTTTTTATGTGGTGAAGTCAATAGTAGATAGAAGAGAAACATGCCTTTGCCCTCAGAAACAAAACAGTACTTGACTATTTTTATTTAAGCACTGTGATTTTGAAAACTCTTTGTGATACTAATAATATAGAATGTATGCTGAATACATTTCACACAATGTCGAGATAGAAAACTGAAAATAAATACAGAAAGAAAAAAAGATAAAATATATTGGCATGAGTGGATAATAGAGGAACGAATTTATTTTAAAAATGGGAAAGAAACAAAAGCTATTAAAAATGTTAGGACACCCAAAGAAAATATCGTAGAAAACCTGATGAGAACCTTTAAACCGACCTAAAAGCACTCAATAAACATGTATTTAATAGAAAAAACACAGTACAGAAATTGTCGGCAAAGCATAAACGACATCCAACCAAAGTCCAAACAAAGCAATTTGATATTTGACAAGTAGTTGACTTTAGCGAAAACTATAATTCGAAACATACTGAAGAAATACAAGCCCATCATTTCGGCGGGTCACCGCAGCAAATCTCACTACATACAGTTATCGTTTACATCCAGGACAAACCCACCAACCACCCATGACCTGGCGAACATCTAGGTTATGCAGGTCGAAGCAGCGGGAGATGCGCGCGGAATGGCCTCCACCGCGGAGGACAGGACAGTGAAAAAAAGCACCAGGCTTAATCATTTTGTTCCGTGTCCAGTTGCAATGTTCATCAACCAGCTACCATATGGGCACATTTGCACCCAATTATCATGAGTTTATTGTAAATTACCCAGCAATTTAACGAGATTCATTTTTTTTCGGATGGAATGTTTTCACAATTTTAGCAGAAACGCTATTCCTATTTGGTTTGTACAAATATTTTTGGTTAAGGCTTTACTGTTTTTGTCAAATAAAGAATTTGAGTTTTATCAAGTTCTTCAAGGCACAAGCAAAGTGAAATTGTTTTACATTATGAAAGAAGATATTGATGTAAATGAGAAAAAATGCCACACAACATACTCCCACTGCCAGGAACAAAAGAAGTACACCAAGTGTTTATGAAAGTTCGAGGACAACTCACCTGTAGAAACTTGAGCTGTTGCTGTACTCGAGGATTCTGTGATTTCCTAAATCTTAAAGTTTACTATCCCACACCAGTCCTGAAACAGGATAAATGAATAGGTGTTGAGAACATGATCGAAAAGACCCTCAATAATCTACCCATAAGACCATACAAAACAATGGGATTCATTTTCTGAAACAAAACTTCCTCAAAAAGAGAGTTTTTATAATTCACTTACTGATGAAGCTATTAGTGATGCAGATCACGCTCACGCTCAAACAGTTTGGTCTACATTCAACAAAAACAATATGGGGGAATACACAGATTTTTATCTCAAAACAGATGTTTTGCTTCTAGGTGATATTTTTGAAAATTTTCGACAAGTTTTTAAGTCAAATTATAAATTATATACGGCCTTTTATTTGACTGCTCCGAGTTTATCATTTGATGCAATGTTGCTTAAAACAGGTGTTTAATTACAATTGTTATGTGACTTATAAATAGATGATTCATACAGAAGGGAATACGCGGAGGGATTTGTTTGTGTTCTACAAGATACGCGCAAGCTAACAATAAATATTTGCCTTATCATGATTGTACTGAGCCTGATTCGTTTCTTGTCTACATCGATTGTAATAATTTCTATGGTTACAGTATGTGTCAGCCTGTACCTGTGTCAGATTTTAGACTTTTAGATCAAAATAAAATTGAGCAACTTAATATGATTTATTGATTTACTGATTTACTAACATAATGTGTAAGCCGTTTGTTACTAACAATATATGGACCCTTGGAAGTCTGAAATAAACAAATTTTATTTTTTATTTTATTTTATTTATTTTAATATCATGAATGCCATAGTTGACTTGACATATCCCAATGAATTACACAGTATTCATAACGATTATCTCTTTTGCGCAGAAAAATTTATACCACCCGGTAAGACTCCTAAATTAATTCCTAACTTGTATTCAAAATATGAATACGTAATCCATTATGTTCATATAAAAACATGGGCTGGTTTTAGATAAAATTCGTCGCGTTCGAACTTTCAGACAGAATTCATTTTTAGGCGAATATATTAATTTAAATTCTGAACTACGGAAAAAAGAAGTCACACCCTTTCTACAAGATCTTTTTAAATTGTTTAATAATTCCGTGTTTGGTAAAACATTAGAAGATACCGAAGAAAGAGTTGACGTTACATTAGTTAATAAATGGTCTGATGAAACTAATACAATAAAAAAAATCGGGTTGCACTCCGGGAGTGCCGGCAGAAGTGAAAACTTGTATATTAACGTTGTGCATTTTTGATATTTTGGAATGGTTAGGGAATAATTTTGCACGAATTGCCGTCTTACGAATTTACTTAGCATATGAATTTACGAATACAGAATAGTATTGTACGAAAGTATTATCCATAGCTTGATAGAAAATCTAGAGTTTTGACATTGAATTAAAAAATTAGCGCGTTGCTATGGTGACACAAGTGTTTACGTCTTGAAATGACGTGCCGCCATTTTCACCGCGTCCCGTAGAAAGAGAAGGGATTCTTCCGCCGCCGGCTGTTTACTCTCCATCCGTCACATCCGTCTTACGAATTTTTGATCAAGGTCACGTGATTCATACTGACGCGAGTTTAGCATTTTTTTTTTCATTATAAAAAAGCGTACAACGCCGCTAAAGAAGTTCTCACTTAAACTTTATTTCAGCAGACAAATTAATTGGAAACAGTCGCCAAATCAATTTACATCGGTTTTGCGGTGTTAGAGCATGGTTAGAGCTCTCTAAGAGTAATTTTCATTACTCTATTATAAAACCGTACTACGGAGACAAAGTACAGTTATGCTATACACAGATACTGACAGTTTCGTTTACAAAATTGAAATGACAGATTTTTATCGTGATCTAAAATGCAATTTCTTAAACTATTTTGATACCAATAACTATAAAAAAAAAGGTTTACCAATAAAAACAAAAAAGTACCAGGTTTGTTTTGCAGTTGAAGGGCCAGCACTGGGATCACTACGATCGGAATACTGCACCTGTGGAGGGCGTTTAATGTTTTTTAATGGAGCATTTGTGTCTCTATGACCTATCCTAAGTGGAACTATATTTTTACTTGTTTTTCCTGCAATTTTAGCTTTAGGACAGCGGTTCCCGAATTCTTTTGATTACGGAACCCTTTTTGGTTCGCCGCTTTTGGGCGGAACCCTAGCTCAAGTAAGAAGTAAACTAACCAGGGTAGTTTAGTTTTCAGGTAAAGAAAGCCTAGGAAAAGGCTGCGAAAAATTTTTGGGTCTATTTTCTAATTAAATGTACGTTAAAATCATTAAAACTGGCAGTAAAACCACTGTAAATAGTTATTCTGTGGTAAAGTCTGGTAACTGGTAAATGAAGGACATGTTGAATGTATGTGAATGTTTGTAATTAAAATACTCAAAATCAATGGAAACAAACGGGCGGGTCAGCAAAGTAAGAGTAAAATAAAAGAAGGAGAACCACTTAACTGAAGGGAAAAAAAGACTTTTGATTTAATGTATTAGGTATTTTTATTTTGACTCTGTTTTTATGCTAATTTTCTATTACTACGGGCCTCTCTCATTAATTGCGCGTCATTTTTATATTTACTTACGAATTCATGACATGTCTTTTGCAATTCTGCTTTCATTAAAACTACAGAGCAATGATTTCTGACATTAAAACATTTAAGCGTCATATAGGAAAACCTCGCTCTACATAAGCATTTGAAAACAGTACCTATGCTTAAAGCGCGAGATACAACGCAAAATAAGGCATTTAAAATGTTGTCCTTTATACTTTTACACATTTGGACCCATTTTTATTAATACTTTGATTGTGATCGCGTGTTATCATCAAAAACCTGGACAAAACTAATGGATCGTCGGGACGCGGGATAATATCATCAAAATCGCGACTGTCTTTTTACCTAAACTCTTGAATTATCGCGGAACCCCTGCGAGCTTTTCACGGAACCCTAACCCCATTCGGGAACCGCTGCTTTAGAATACCTGGCTTTATCTTTACTTTTTCTTTTATTTACTTCCTTTACATAAGCTTGATCTCCATCAGAAAATTTGAATCCCGTTTCTCCACCTTGGCGATCTCTAATCTATTCTTTGATTCCTACCATTTTATCTGTTAAATATTGATATAAGCATTTTGTACGTTTGGCGTGATCTTTGTTGACTAACTGTTCAACATATGATTTTTCAAATTCAATGTTAAAAGGATTATCACTATTAGTATGGCCAAAGACAACTTCAAACTGAGTCAAACCGGTGACGGAATGGATTGTATGGTTATAAGCCATTATAGAATAAGTCTTGACTGATGCGGCGTCAGTACATTTTCTCTCGTATTTCGCGATTCTATAAATTTCGATAATTGTGGAATGCATTCTTTCTATCCAACCCATGGAATATGGATTGTAGGGCGTTCCAATATATAATGATATTTTATGTAAACTTAAAAATTCCTGTAATAACTCGTTATTAAACTCGGTTCCGGGATCAGAGCTAATTTTCTTGGGAATACCATAAAAAGAAAAGTATTTCATTAATGCTCGTACTATTTCAGGTGTTGATTTGTTTGAAATTTCGATGGCTTGGCCTAATTTACTAAATGCATCAATTATCGTGATATAGTATTGTCCTTTGATAGAAAATGTATCAATAAAAAGCTCTTGGAAATGGGGCATTCTGGGTTTGAGTTAACTGAAGTAAAGGTTTTATCCACAGACATAGAAAAATTTTCGCTGCGCTCAAGAAGACCAACAAAGCGTGGAAAAGAGAAGTTAACATCATACGGACACGGTCTATGTAAAAAAGAGACAAAGGAGCAAGTGACATGTGCCAACATTTTTTACAGTAAGAGCCCCTAGCGTCCCGCTTAGCAAATGAGCAATCACAGTTTGTTTAAAATATTTGTTAATCTTAATTAGAATTTAAAATAAAGGTATCGTGGAGCCATGGTGTCTTGTGCTCTAAGTAATTGTGATGTGACAAAAAGAAACAATCCAAGTAATCACACTTTTCACAGGTAAATAAGATATTCCCACACATTTTTTTAAAACCAAATTTCGCTACATTTATTCGTTTATCGACGAAGAAAACAGTATGGAACATAGTTTATTAATTTCCTTTGCCATATATAGTCATATTTTATGAATCTAAGTCATATTTTATGTATCCCATATAAAATGTATGCATTCGTTTTCGGATCACCTGTTTATTGACTTTGTTGTTCTTTGACATTCTATTTCTATGGTTTTATCGGTTTTCTGTCATTTTTCATTTTACGGCAAGCTTCACAAGCATTAATGATTGCAGAGACGATTTCTTGCATATTTTCCCAATAATAATTCCTACGAATTCTAACTAATGTTCCTTTGATGTCACGATGACACGTCTTGCCTTCGTGGTGTTTGAGAACTATTGCCCTTTATCTTCAACATATACTATTCTTTCTGTACATTCAATTAACTGGACCATATCTTTCTTAAATATTTCTATTACAATTTTACAGAACTGTTCACGATGTTTTTCTACTTCAAAATATATATATAAAATATTTAATTTTGGGTCTAATTAATGAATGAATGAATGAATAAATCAACACTTAATTGTTCACCATAATAAATACATACAAGGACAATACAAAAGTGAAACAATATTGGCGGCCTTATCGCTGAAAAGCAATTTCTTCCAGGCAACCATTTATTTACACAGAACAGAAAGAAAAATAAGGAATGGGCAGTTTATGGTGCTTTAAAAGTGGGAACAAAAACGTTCATTAATATAATTTTAACCTAATTTAAGAATACAAAATTTACACAAATCTACTTATATAATTTATATATGTATGTATAATAATATATAAATATATAATAATAATAATAATAATATAGTTAAACATAATTTATATAACAAAATACTGTATAGTACAATAAATATCGTTTCGACAAACAAAGGATAGAGTAAAAATAAATACTATGACGGCAAAGACAGATAATGTTCTTTAACTTGGCGTTTAAAACTCTCTATAGGTTGTGCATGCTTTATTTCGTTCGGCAGTTCATTCCACAAACGAGCAGCTTGGACAGTAAAGGATTTGTCAAAGAATTTAGTGGAGTGCCTGGGTATCTCCAATATCAAGTTCTCCGATGATCTCAAAACTCGCGAGTAGGTGTCATGCAGGTAACGGAAGTGTGCCTTAAGATATGGCGGAAAACGAGGATTGAATAGAATATTGTACAGTAGGGTGACAATGTGCGCATTCCGGCGAAGACGAATTGGCAACCACTTGAGTTTGACACAGAAAGCGGACACGTGATCATATTTTCGTAGCCCAAATATGAATCTTATACTGAAATTTTGGAGTCGCTCAAGTTTATTCAGTTGCTCCTCTGTAAGGCCCAGATAGCTAGCATCGGCGTAGTATAAGATGGGTAGAAGAAGAGATTGTGCTAGCGCAGTTTTAGTGGCTAGTTCTCTTTTAAGAATTTTTTTATTAGTTCCGGATTATCAGTGGGCATAAATACTTCTAAAATCTTTTGTTTCCATCTAGAAATATCCTTAACGTTTACTACATTTTTGAACCAAGAAAACACTAATATTTGAAATGGCTTGGTGTCTATTGCCTCACGTAAAATGGGTATACCTCTTGATTCCAATTCTGCCGCTAAATGTATAATATCTGTCTTATTACTTTCTGTAGATGGGGATTTAATAGGATATTCTAATGCATTTTCTGTACGAGAAATCATCCGATATTGTAATTGGGCTTGCTGGCGTGGTTTTACTTAGATCTGAAATAGAAATAGTTGATGATGAATGGCGTTTTTGTGCCTTTGACCATTTTTCTATATTTTGAATTACATCATCTATATGTTCTTGTAAACTTTTCTAATCAACGTTAGCTTGCATCGATTGTCCATCATCATCATCTGAGACTAAAGCGTTTACCTTTATTCTAGACAAAGCATCAGCGTTCGCGTTTTGTTTACCAGGTTTGTATATTATTTCAAAGTCGTTATTTTGTAAGCGTAACCAAAGAGAATGTAAAAATAACTAGCGTTATAAGAGACGGGAGTGTCATACAAAAAGCGTGAGTATGAAACGGAGGCGAATTCAACGAAAACAAACAAAAGAGAAACGTCAAACGGCATTCGCGGTAAAATAGCCAAAGATGATAGAATACTCTTTGATGGGGCGAAGTATAATACGCCTAAATTCGAATGTTGTCAATTATCTACTGCTTTGTGGATTGTCAACATTCTTTCAAACTTAGACGGGTTAAAAATTCGCCTCCGTTTCATAGATTGTTTTTTACTGAGAGAGTTGCGCCAGGCTGAGCGTAACCTCCATCGCGTAAGTTTACTATCTGGATCTTTTAAAGAATTGAGCCAAGCTAGTGGTCTATGGTCAGTATATATGTTACAGCCAAAGTAATTAATCTGGATATTATGTATATTATCTAGCCATTATTTATAATGTCTACTCAATTTAGATAAAGTGATAATTGACACGGAATTAATCACATTAACTAGCAATTTTATATAATATCTTCCAAGACTTGGATAATGTAATAAAACAAGTAGGTACTGTTATGGTTTTTATTAAGAATTAAAATGACATTGCCATAGATAATAATTCTACATTAATTAACATTGTTATAATGTAATTAAACTTTATAAAGTAAACTTAAAGCTTACTAGCCGTTAAAAACAACAAAAAAGAACAGAGATTAATACAAGTATTTGGTATCTATCGTTGAAGACTACAATAATAAAATATTTAAAATGAACTGACATTCATTAACTGAGTCATAAGTATTATTTATTGTTACAAGTAAGGCTCAAGTGACATTTTGAGTTATACAAGAGGTTTGACTTTTAATATTAAGAATTAAAATAACATTGCCATAGATAATAATTCTACATTAAATAAAATTGTTTTAAATGTTATTTAACTTTACAAATTAGAAAAGCTCACTAGTCATTAAAAAAAATTTAAAAAAGAACACAGAGATCAATAAAAGTACCTATTTGGTATCTCTCTTTAAAGACTATAATAATAAAATATTTAAAATGAACTGACATTCATTAACTGGGTCATAGCATATTATTTATTCTTACAAGTAAGGCTCTTGTGACATTTTGAGTTACACATGAGGTTTGACTTTTTACATTTACACCTATTAGAAACGCATTCTCCAGTACAGTTGCAGTGCTGAAATCCTTGGCCGCCAAGATGTGACTCTTTTTTTGCACATTCTCTGATGGTAACTTCATGTTGGGGAACGATATCAATTGGGATATTGACAACTTTTTTTATTTTATATTACATAAATTACCTCTCAAAAAAAGAAACATTGGTAAAATAATTATTTCGCTAGCTTGAAAACTGCCCAAGATATCACAGTGTGAAATGCACACAAATGGACCCGCCCAAAAACGCTCCATACTAACGGCTAGCAAGCTATGACGTCACGCCTTCCTACGTTGTATGCAACGCGTAGGAAATTTGTTCGGCAGCTATATTAAATATTGTGTTTATCAAAATGGTTTCTTTGACAAATTTGCTACAAATTTTACGGACTAATTAAATGTATTATTTATTTTAACAAATTTTATACTTTTTAAATGGACTTGTCCACCCAACTTTGAAGGGTCATAAAACAAATAATACGCAATATATAAAACCAAGAGGTATACAAGCTACTCCAAAAGTTTGATATGTTTACGATTTTTATTAGTATTTCGTTATTTTATTCATTAGTCAACATCTCTATTGTAATAAAAGTTTCTTTGCAGACAGTGAACTGATTTCTTGCGTAAAGTTGATTTAGAATCCCATGCTTGGTGCCTAACTTATACATTCCTTCTGTCTCCTGAGAAATTATAACAGCGATAATGTTTCTATCATCGGCTTTGGCACGGTCTACGTCAGGAATTTTTACTACTACATTATCGCCTATATTAGCAGCAGGATATTTTTGCGAAGATAGAGTCAACATTTTATCTGCTTGTTTTTTCAGAGATTGTCCAACTAATTTTCTGATGTTTCCAATGTCTTCTTTCTTTTTATCGAGAGCAATTACTATTTCCTGGCCACTTTGCGTTATATTTGACGGATCTGTAGTATTTCCTTGGTTTTCGGTGTCGTTATCAGTGTTTCCTGTCAGATTATCCGGAATTTCATTTTGCGAATCAGTGTTTGAAATTGTTGTATCATCATCTTCATTAATCACAGCGTCGGTTATATTGTGTTCGGTTTGCCTCTCCTCATTCAACTGGTTTTCGTCTTCATTCAATATAGATTCTAGCTCTTCTTCTGTTGAAAGTTCAACTAGCGTGTCTCTAGGAAGACTATTTAATCCAACTTTAGCTTTACAGCCAAACATTGCTTCGTAAGGGCTACGATTTATTCCTGCGTGATACGCTCTGTTCTTCATAAATTGAATAAAGCGTAATCCTTCAGACCATTCCGTCGTCTTGTTAGATTCCAGCCAAGTACAAAGCATCTTCTCTATATCTTGGTTAGCTCTTTCAACAGACCCTTGTGATTGAGAATGTCGGGGTTTGCCATGTACGATTTTCAAGTCCGGCCACATCGCACAGACTTCTTTGACCACTTTGCTAGCAAATTCTCTACCATTATCGCTTTGCAAAATACTAGGCGCTCCAAATGTAGTAAAAATGTCCAGTAAATGATACGCTACCTCCTCTGCTCGCTTACTTTTTAAAGACCGCAGCTGCACGAATTTTGTTAGGTGATCTTGATAGACCATGATGAATTTATAATCACCATCACTTTGTGATTGCATGTCTATGAGATCTATTTGGCACCTTGAATTAAGTTCGTTGCTGATAATTGAGAGAGATTTTTTAAGACCTTTTTTTGGCAAACTTTTCTTTTTCTGACAAGATTCGCACAGATTCAAATACACTGTGACGAGTTCAGAAGTTACATTTTTATATCTTAATTTTAACTCTTTCATCATTCTGACTCTACCGCCGTGTCCAATACTAATATGACAGTCATGGATTATTTGAAAAGTTTCGTCTAAGTGAGCATAGTAAATAATGGGATCACCTTCGTTTTTCACCGGAATTATTAGTTTTTCTGATGCTCCAATTTTGACGACATCGTATCTTGATAGGCGCTGGTAATCTTCAGGTGTTTTCTTAATAACCTTGTTCTTTGATTCTTTAACTTTTGAAATTAAAGACAAATATTGATCACATGTAAACAACTGATTATTTTTTCCTTTACTTGCAATGAGTACAGTGATATTTTCATAGAAACGTTTTTTCATTTCATCTTTGATTGCCATTATTAGACACTGATACGAATGTAAAAACTCGCGGAAATTGCGGCACGCGCTGCGCGACCTCTCATAACAAAACGATAACGACCACTGTTTGCGTCAGCCACAAGATGGCGGCGATCACGCGACGCGGCAGCGGGATGAAGAGCGGGAGGGGTAACAAGTCAGTTAGACCGTATTTATTACTTTGGCTAACTTTGACCCGCTATTATGAATAATATCCGGATGAAGTGATTCATTTATCATATTGTCTAGTCAATTTTGTTATTATATATAATGACCAGTCATTATGTATAATATCTATTTAATCACTATGACTATAACATATATATAAAATTTCTTTCCGTACAAGTATGGGCGGAAGTGCTTTATAGCCCAAACGATAGCAAGACACTCGCGTACGATTGTGCTGGAACGTGACTCTGTATCGCTTAGGGTACGGCTAGTATATGCAACGGGTTTGTCACTGCCTATTTTTCCTTGCGACAGTACCACACTTAAAGCTACGTTGGACGCGTCTGTAGTAAGACGTATAAACGGTTTGTCATAGTCGGGGTACTGTAATAATGGAGAAGCTCTTTACATTTATTGAATGCATCTATATATTCCTGATTTATAATAATTTTATTTCTCTTTTTCAAACACGACGTCAATGGTTTTATTATTTGGGCGAAATTTGGAATGAATCTTCGGTAATAACCAACAAGTCCTAGAAAACTTTTGATTTCGGTTGTAGTTTTTAGAATTGGGAATTTTAGTACAGCCTTTATCTTATCGTGGTTAGGTTTTAAACCCTGCTCAGTTATTACATGTCCCAAGTAAACTACCCAGTTTTGTCAAGTTGTATTTTAAGATTAGTCTCTCGAAGTCTGTCAAATATATATCGTAATTTTGTTATGTGTTCCTCTAAGCTCTGAGAGAAGACTATGACGTCATCAAGGTACACCATACAATGGATTCCTTGAAGACCTCTCAGTATTGTTCATGGTAAGTTGGAATGTCGCTGGCGCTGTCTTTAGCTCGAACGGCATTCTGACGAACTCATAATGTCCATTTGCCGTAAAAGCGGTCTTTTGTCTGTCTTCTTCTTCGACTTCGATCTGGTGGTACCCGCTGGCCAGGTCTGTTGTGCTAAAGTAAACGCTTTTTCCTAATTTATCTAGCAGGTCATGGATGTTGGACAAGTTATAAAGAAGAACCTTTAAAGATAAATCATTATAGATAGTAGTTTTCGCGGTCCTCATATTTTGACCGTTTAGTAAATTTACTTTAGATATCAATATTGAACGGATAGTTTGAATCCTATTACAAAAATCGAAATAAATTTCATCAACAATTTATTTTTAATGATTCTAACTCTAAACCAATGCACTGCTCGCTTAGTGGATCACCAAAGTGTTGCTCCAAAAGCGTACGTAATTCTGTCCAGGTCAAGATGTCTTCACGTTCAGAAAGTAGGTGGCGGCGTCGTCGACAAGACGGCTTGTCACCGCATGGTATAAAGTCTGTTCATCCCATAGACATAGAAAAATTTCGCTACGCTCAAGTAGACGGACAATGATGCGAGTGAGAAACCGATTCTTACGGCTTATTCGATGTGCGAGAAAGAGTTAAAAGAAAATGACAGCAGAACCTAGTTTGACTTCATTTATCGTCTGTTATCATATCATCTTGGTGAAAAGCGTCCACACGATTATTTTGTAATTTTGACTGCGATCTGATCGGTTTAGCTCATAAAGCTATATAAATCAATAATGGTGTCGTGTTCTGTACTGAATTGTAATGTTACTTACGACAACAACCCAAATAAACACTCATTTCACAGGTAAATAAGATTGTACAAGTACCATTTTCATATTTCATATTTTAGTTGAATATATTCCTAAACACACTAAGTAATACACTAATATCATGCTATTAACCGCCTATTTTCTAAATAAAGGCTGATTTCTAAACATTATGTGTTAGATAAAAAGATATTATATCCGTGAATTTGAGAAAATAAGGCGTAGAGATTGATCAAAAATTATTATATTATCGATACTCATGTCGATGATTTCCAATATAACCTTATTTGTCTTTGTGTAAAAAAAACTGTAGTGTGTTTACAGTTTATAAGATGAGTGAGAGAAGATTTGTACCCCAACACGTATACAGTGACCAGGGAAGAAACTTTATCGGAGCAAACAAAGTTTTGAAGAAGGAGTACAAAGCCATCCTTGAAACTATTAACGAAGAGCTACTTAGCAAGAGCAACGAGTTCGACATTCAGTGGCACTTCAATGCGCCAGCCTATCCGTCGGCAGGCGGCCTGTGGGAGGCTGCCGTAAAAAGTTTGAAACACCATTTACGACGCGTGATAGGAGATCAGAAACTCACGTACGAAGAGTTTATCACCCTACTTCATCAGATCGAGGCCTGCCTCAACTCACGACCTCTGCTGGCCTTGACCGAAAGCCCAGATGATGAATACCTATCACCGGGACACTTCCTAGTGGGAGGACCACTAGTATCAAGACCTCAAACGGACCCTGATAACATGAACTTGACCACTCGTTGGCAGATGATTCAAACTATGAACAAACATTTCTGGAAAAAGTGGTCATCTGATTACTTACAACAATTGCAAGTTCGCACAAAATGGAGAACACCTTCCAAAAATATCGAGGTCAACGACATCGTCCTGATCAAAGATGAAAACATGCCCCCTGGCAAGTGGCTGATGGGCAGAATCATTGACGTACATCCTGGAAGCGACGGATACATACGAGTAGTGTCCGTCAAAACAAAAAACGGAATTATGAAGAGACCAATTTTAAAGTTGTCGCCCTTACTCAACTCAGCTGAACATATACAAAAACAAACGAGTGACGTACAATCATCGACATGTGATGACGTCACGGCTCAGACGTCACAGCTTAACTCAGAAACAAGCGATCGACAACGTCCCAGGCGCACGACAAGAAGGCCTTTGGGAACATTTTTTACGATGGCGATGATGCTGTTTATGTTTCTCTTCTCCCCCGCCCAGTGTTCATATAACATAACAACTTTGAATGCCAACCAAAACATTTATTTTGACAAGATGTACGATATGAACATAATTCGTGACGAATGGAAGTTAATTGTTTACTACAATATGAGTACATACTGGTCAGCATTACGTTACGTGCATAATTATGTCGGTCACTTGGAAGCGTACCTACACACCACTGCGCTTCCGACTCAATATAAAAGTATCATTTTTCAATTGCAACATGAATTATCAGAGATCAAACACTACAACAGAATACTCACGAAAAGAAGTCATAAAAGAGAAAAAAGAGGTCTGCTCGACGGTGTCGGCTACATCACTAATTCACTGTTTGGAATCCTGGATGAGCGTTTCGCCAAGAAATATGAAGAGGACATAGAGAAAATTTCGATGAACGAAAACCACCTACAACTTCTATTAAAAAACCAAACAAGTGTTATTGAAGCCCAATACAATATCCTCCAGAGAAACGAAGCCATCATGAACAAACAGTTTGGAATGGTCCAGAAGTGCCTTCAGGATGTTACTCTACATACCACCCGAATGGAAAGGCAAACTAGTGACGAACTACACATTCTATCATCATCCTTCTCGGCTATGATCATTATTTCAAACATACGAAACATGCAAGAAAGTGTAATAGATACCGTAACTGACCTCGCACATGGTCACGTGGACGCTCATTTATTGCCACCAGAACAATTAGAAGAACAGTTGAACATGATATACAGACATATACCAAATGACCTGACTTTGCCTGCCGACAAGCACGATTTGAAGGAGTTATACATGTTAATGAAGATTAGTGGTGATATTGGTACTTCATACTTGATAATTGAGATCAAGATTCCGCTTGTCAATAAGGAAGCTTTTGAGCTAGACAAAGTGATAAGCCTTCCTCAGGAGACCTACTACGTGGAATTCATTGCACCCTATATCGCATTCAATCTACAAAGAGATCTGCTCTTAACTCTAACATTGCATACATACACGGACAAACAAATTACTATGCTCTATAGATAAACCGATTTATGAATTACAAATAACACAAGCAATTTGTAACTTGAATATTCATAATAAAACAATGTGTAGTGCAATATACAAGCGCCGTGTCGCGAGCGATGGATCAAGTTACACAGCGATAACAAGTGGCTATTCTCATGTTGTGGGAAATGCACGGTGCGCATATTTTGCACAGACACTGGAATGGTAATTAAGTCATTGAACGGGAATGGCCTACTGAAGATAGGTAAAGGTTGTACCATAAAGAGTGACGTTTTCTCCATACTTAGTCACAACAATTACTTGAGCCATGTCAAGACACAAAAGGATATACCAACCCTATCCGATACTTCAATATTGAATTCAATGTTCAATTTCTCTGACTTTGAAAACTTCACATTCGCCCCCGAAGACCATGACGACGAGTGGCGCCGCATGAAGACTGAGATCACTACCCTTAAAAAACAAGCAGACGCACCACTCAGCGTGCATGACGTACATCAGTATTCAGTAATGTACACAATACTGGGATTAATTACTGTCGCGGGAATCGGCTACGCGCTAATACGATGGCGCAGAAGTAAGACGACCCCGAACCTGACTGTGGCTAACCCCCCTACGGTACGGACACAATACCGATGGAAGCAGTCCGGAACGACGACCAGGATACTGCAGCTGCACCCCCCAGGACCCGACCGCGATCTGTGCGACTGGACATTCCTGATACAGAATTTTTAATATTTTTATTTTACATTTTGAATTGTTATAATTTTTATTATTATCAATTTTACACTTTTTCATACATTTTGCATAATTGTTTCCCCTTTTGGGCCGGCAGGATGTACGAGTAAACGTACAGTAATAAATAATATTAATACGTAATCGTGTGACGTACTAATTTGGGTCACGTAGAAACAATAAAATATGTATTTGTATTTAGGTACGTTTCCGCGATTCTGCTTATGCTACATTTTTATAATTACTTTGGAATTAAATCAGTGTTAGAAAGACTATCATTGGGTTTGTTTCGTACATTTACTTTCCCTTACAAATCTTCTCTCACTCATCTTATAAACTGTAAACACACTACAGGTAAAGATAGCTTATTCTTCAAAGGAGCTAATTTTGTTTTAGCGATCACAAGTGTCGATGTGTACTCGCCCTTATAGTCACGAGTTATAATGTAAATAGTGCAAGCATACACTTTTTCCGATGCATCGCAAAATCCGTGAACTATATAATGATTTTTATCTCCCAAGTATCTATTCATCTTGAACTTTTCAATGTTTTGAAGATCATGTTTCAGTTTTATCCATTCGTTGTTTATGTCATTACTTAAAAGGGTATCCCAATCAGATGTTTCTTCAGACCATGTTCGTTGAAATAAAAGTTTTGCTCGAATAGTTAGCGGAGATAACCAGCCAAGAGGATCGAAGATCTTAGAGATGTTTGATAACAATTGTCGTTTTGTTATGATGACGTCACTCGTCTCATCCTTGAAAATGTTTTTGAAAATAAAGGTGTCTGAAGAGGGAATCCAGCGTAGCCCCAAAGTTTTTCGGGTTTCTGAATGTTTAAAGTCGAGCGGCACGTCTAGTTGTTCGTTAGATAGATCTCGAGTTAGTTCGTCGGTATTACTGGACCATTTACGAATATTCATTCCAGCTCCCTTTAACATGTCTATTATCTCTTGCTGTAATTGTTTAGCTTGGTAGATGTGGTCAGATCCTTCTAGCAGGTCATCCATGTAAAATGAAGACATAATTGCAGCAGCAGCCAATGGAAACTTGTGCGCGTCATCCAAAGCTAACTGCTTTAAGGTACGCATTGCAAGGAAGGGGGCTGCCTTTACCCCGTAGGTCACACTGGTGAGCTGGTACTCCTTCAGGCGTTCCCCGGGGGTGCTTCTCCAAACAATGCGTTGTAAATGTTGATCAGGCTCTCTAATGACAATTTGACGAAACATCTTCTCGATGTCAGCAGTTATGACGTATTTGTGTTGACGCCATACTAAGATGAGATGCTGCAAGTCCTTCTGAAGATTTGGACCGCGTTCCATCACGTCATTAAGGCTGTATCCGCTTGATGTTTTTGCTGATGCATTGAAAACTGTTCGCAACTTCGTCGTAGTGGAGTCGATTTTCAATACACCGTGATGAGGGAGATAGCATGATGGTAATTCATTCTGTTGTGTCACCTGAGTCATGTGACCTTGTTCTTCGTACTCTCGTAAAAAACATTTATAACTTTCAGAAAATCTTTCGTTTTTTAACATCTTGTTTTCTAAATTGTAGAATTGTGCGATAGCTTTTGGTTTAGATTGACCTAGATCTTGTTCGAACCCAGGCTTCATCGGAATAGCGACTTCGTATCTACCATTTTCTAACCGTCTGGTTGTAGTTTGATAAAATTGCTCGCAGTACTGCTCATCTTGTGTCAATTCAGCAGCTGAGTCAGTGATCTCTTCGAGCTCCCAATATTGAGATATCTCGGACAAGTTGTTAATTACAACGTGACAATTGAATGTTTTCACGTTGCCTGAGAGTATCCACCCCAGTCGCGTTTGTTGAGCGATAGGTGCCATGTTAGGACCCTTAATCAGCCCATCCATGAGGATCTCAGAGTAGATGCTCGCGTCCAGTAGCAGATCAATAGGTCTAGAGATGTTGTACTCTGGATCAGCCAACTGAATATGTTGTAAGTGTGGCCACGACCGCTTATTGAAGGATACGTTAGGTAAGTTGTTGATGACGTGCTTGATGACTAATGCTTGTGTTGTAAGCTCATAGTCTTGATAAATAGATTGGCATTCGAGCGTGACGACTCCTTTCCCAGATTTTGATCCATTCCCAATGCCAGACACAGACGCATGGTACCGTTGTCGAGATAAACCCAGCATCTGAGCCGCGTTTTCGGATATCAGTGATATCTGAGAGCCTTGGTCTAGAAGAGCCCTTAGAGTCACGTAAGTATCATCAGCAGACTTGACCTTGATTGATAAGGTGGTCACTAAAATCTCTTCATTATCTGTAGCGACGTGATTCACGCTATGTTGTTTATTATCTTTTAGCGATGTAATTTGAGGTCTTTGCGTAACTGGAGCTGTAGGTACGGGCGATAACATAGCAGCGTCGGGCGATTTGCTCGTTGATTGTTGCATAAGGTTCACATTCGCATATGCGTCATGTAGCATCGTGCTATGACTGTTTTGACAAATCTTGCATCTTTTTGTTGACGTGCACTGATTGTCATTGTGTGTGTAAAGACAATTCTGGCAAAAGTTGAGTTTAATTACGGTCATTAGCCTTTCGATCGGTGAATATTTTATGAACTTGCTGCATTTGTATAGATAGTGATTGTTGTTGCAAATAGGACAGTTTGACGTGCATGTCGCAATAGATTGGAATTCTCTGTTCGGAGGCTTTCCATAGCGTTGGCTGCCAACATGTTGATAATATGGCTTGAACGACTTGTTGAATGAAGGTTTCGGTTGATAGGGTTGCTTGTTAGATGATGTTGACGTTTCTCTTTCTTTTTTGTTTATAGGTTCTAGAGCGTTAAACTTGCTTTCTAAGAAGTTCATAAGCTCAGAAAGCGATGGCAAGTCACGTGGTGACTTTCGTGCCTCTTTATAGTCGCTGTATGTCTCAGCATCCAATTTTCTTGCAATGATATGGACTAAAATCGGATCCCAGGTACTTGTGTCGATACCTAAGTTTTGTATAGCATGTATGCACTCCATAGATGTGTCTAATAGACGTCTTATGTCGTAGGCTGACTGCTTGTGAGCGACAGGTTGGTTTAGAAAAATCTCAATTTGCTTAGTGAACAGCAATTGAGGGTTGTTGTATCGATGCGTCAGCAACTCCCATGCAGTGTCGTAGTTGTCAGCTGCAATATGTAGATGTTGAATGAGTCGCTCGGCATCTCCTCGCAATTTTCCTTTTAGATGCTGCATCTTTTGGGTCTTAGTGAGCAGATTATTGTTGTGGATACTTTCACAATAAAGATCGTAGAATGTAGGCCACAGGGTATATTTGCCCGTGAAGGTAGGGATGTCAATCTGTGGTGTCGACTGTTGAAGATGTACTGTGGACGCAAGCTTGAGGTTAAGAGCTTTCTTGATACTCTTGTATGAGCCTTCATAAGCATAAAATTCTTCATCATACTGCGTGTCTGAACCTTGAAGAGCATGGTCGATTTGTAAATGTAAAGCGTCGATTACATTCCATCGTGTTTGCAAGTTACGAAGCTCATCTTCCAATTCCCACTTGTCACGTATTTCGTCAACTTTCAGGCTACTCACTTGTCGGTGGAAAGCTCTAAAGTTAGTTCTCTGTAGAGATATCAGCTCTGCTACTTGTCCTCGATCCGAAGGTGAGACCGTAGACGCCGTCGCCGTTGTTGGTATTGTCAGTTTCGGCGGCAGCCTTGGTGGAGCTGTCACCGTGGTTGGCTCGGGTGTCATAAGCAAAGGCTGCAATTTTGAAGACCTCGGTGTTGGTGTTTCAATAGCAGGGGTAAAGGACGATATCTTGATACGCACGGAATCGAAGTACGTTCTTGCTTGTGGAAATTGATTTTCAGTAAAATACGGATCACTGTCGTTTTCATAGTTGGACAGCTTATGATTGTTAACTTGAAACTCGGCCCATAATTTATCAAGGACATCAAGGCGTTCATCCAAGTACTTACGGGTTTTCCTGCTAGCGGAATCCTTGTTAAAGTTTCTTTCAAGCTTCTTGATTTCTTCCACAATGTCGTGTTGGCGCTGAAGTAGACTCTCCATTTTATGTGTAATGTAAGGGATCCCTTGTTTTCGCATAATTGTTTTATACTTAATTTGATTTGGCATAACGGATTTGGCATAATCTTTTTTGTCATAATAATACTTTCGCATAATTGTTCTTTGGCATACTATTTATATTAGCATAATTATCATTTAGACTAATTTGTTTTCGCATAATGTTACTAGGCATATTGTCTATTCGCCTAATATTATTTAGACATAAAAATCAAAAACAATAAGAATAAATATTTTAACGCACTAATTTATTTTCATGCAAAAGAGGTAGGTAGTGTATTAAAATGGCAAAAACTCATAACACATACGACCTAAATATCGACTCATAAAACACCTATTTTCAAAATACCGAAAATCCTTAATGTCGATATCCAATAGACCGAAACTTGAAAGATCGATTATTAAATGAATGATGATAGTTCGAAACTCTGAAAGTTAAAATGCCGATAGTTAAAAATCCCGAAAATTCGTTTAGGTCTATTAGGTGCGACGACGAGCGAGCGTAGCGAGCGAGGAGGAGGTAAGGTTCCATTGCGACCAACAACGCACGAGTCGAGCGAGCGAAGCGAGCGTGCCGCGGCAGCGGCCGGCGAAGTGCCAGAACCGACCTGCTGGCATGTAACCCTCAATTAACCTTCGGTTTTTTAAGCTTCGGGATTTTGTATGTTCTTTCGTAATTTTAAACGTCGTGATTTTTTTGTTTATAAAAATATGCGTAAATAACATTATGCGTGTTTACATTTATGATAAAGAATATTATGCTTAAACATGATTATGCTTAAAGTAGTTATGCTTAAAAAAATTATGCATAAGCTGTTATGACTAAATAATATTATGCGTAAACATCATTCGGCCAAATCATATTATGCTATGACATATTATGCCTTAAAATTTTATGCAAATACATAGGGAACCGTAATGTAATATGGTAGATGTTAAACACTTCACACTAACGATCACTGTGTGATACTCCGAGCACAAAAAAGTTCAGTCAGAGTTAATGTCTTGTTAGCACTGTTAATCACTTTCCCGAATGTCGACGAGAAAATGTCTGTTTAGTTATGATAGCGCACGCGCGGATTGGTTTCAGTAGCTGTGGTGTCACTCTATGTCTTCGCGAACCTCGTACGACCTTAAACGATAATTCTCAATCAACTGGTGAGACCCGCTGGTGGGAGGCCAGTCAACCGATCCGCAGCCGCACAAAATCCACAAAGAACACAAAATGACGTGGCGTAGAGCTACTATTGTACTGTTTTCCAAATGTCGATGGAAATACACAGGTCACTATTTACCGAAGGACCAAAAAAAAACTGTAGTGTGTTTACAGTTTATAAGATGAGTGAGAGAAGATTTGTAAGGGAAAGTAAATGTACGAAACAAACCCAATGATAGTCTTTCTAACACTGATTTAATTCCAAAGTAATTATAAAAATGTAGCATAAGCAGAATCGCGGAAACGTACCTAAATACAAATACATATTTTATTGTTTCTACGTGACCCAAATTAGTACGTCACACGATTACGTATTAATATTATTTATTACTGTACGTTTACTCGTACACACTGATAGCTTTATTTAAAGCTGCTTTTAACCGACAGTTTTCAAATGGTAAATTATACCTACTTAAGTACTAATTTAACAATATTTCCAGGTTTCCTGTAAATCCAGTGATTAAGTTACTGGATAAATGTCATAAATAGAAATGGCTGGGAGCCTCAAGGAGACTTGTAAGAAATTATACAAATACAAATATATTTATTTCCAAAAAACATAATTACAAGGCATAAGTTATCTAGCCTCCACACTAGACTAAGCCTGTCCTGTGGAGGTTAGGGGTCGTTTACCATTTACACATTTTGATGTCGGCACATTTATTTTACAAACAAATAATTATTTCAATTTTATTTACGTAAAAGAAGCGCTGTAGTAGATGAAGTGAAATATGGTGTGGTGTGTGTTACTTGACAATTTTTAGCAAGTTCTCTGTTTCCTCATAAGTAAGCTTTAAGAGCAATCCTGGCAAAATGGCTTTTATTTCCTGGACAGACTTGGTTTTGAGTTTGAAGCAGTTTACTACCTTATTATATATGTGGGGGAAAAGATGAGGTCTGAAACGGTGGACAAAAGCGGTTTTCGATGGAAGGATTGGAACTTTGAAAACTCTCTTTTTCAACATGGAAATATATTCACTGGATGCGACTACAGCCCGATGAGTCGAGACCACAACTCTAAAAACAAACAATTTTCTCACACTAAGTACCTCTGATTCGTCATATAGCGCGGCAGTGGGAAATCGGTAAGATTTAAAAAGGGCCGTCTTTAAAACACCCCTTTGGGCTCTTTCTAGAGTAAGAAATGCGGTTTTAGAAGCACCTCCCCAGGCAAGGATGCAATAATTTAATATTGATTGGCACAGAGCTAGGTAGACCAGTTTTAGAGTTTTTGCGTCAACCACTTCCCGAAGATTTTTCATGACGTGTATAACTTTTCTCACTCTGCAAGCCGTGGTCGTTAAATGCTCTTGAAAAGTCAGTCTTTCGTCGATTACTACCCCCAGATACCTCACAGAGTCACTTCTGGCAATATGCTCACAGTTGCAAGGGAGAGTAGGATTCTGAAGAGCGCACTTATGGATTTTGATTTTACTCGTGTTCTTAGGCGCTGAGGCGGCTGTCTTATGGAAACAGAGGAATTTTGTTTTGGTTGTGTTGAGAGTCAGTATGTTTCCGTTTAACCACTGCAGTGGCTGGTCCGGGCATCTGCCCATCATTCTGGTGCAGTTGTAGTAAAAAGGTTCGGGATAGCGGGGGTGGGACGAATCGTATTGGTATCCACGATGTTTGGTTTTAAAATGCCGTCCCACTTGGCGTCCCACTATCCCGACACCACACAGTACGCATATTTTATATTGCAATGCCCTCCCTCTGCCTCCACCTTCTCCTCCCGTGGGATTTCTTGGGTGGCAGAGGGCAGGGGGGCGACGCTCTCTGGCAGGTAACTCTAATCGCTCTAGGACCACTCTAGGGGTGGCCGGTCCGGGTGCAGGGGGGGTGGTCGTAAAATTTTCGCGGTTCGATTTTTCCGCGACAGGAGCCGACGGGTCGCGGGAGCAAGAAGGAGACCCCGAATGGAGCGGTGAGGGCGGGCGAGAGGGGGACGACGATGATGACGAAGAAAGCGCCGTGGTCGTCGAAGATGATGGCGACGACGATGTCGTCGACGACCGGTGCGGCCGCGTTGCGCACCTGCCTCATGCCTCCTTCCGTTTTTTGTATGACCTGTTCCCAAGATTTGTCGTGGAAAATGATAGCTGTGTCATCAGCATAACACAAGACGTCAGCATTTTGTATGGGAAGTGATGTAATGTCATTGATGTACAGAACAAAAAGCGTGGGCCCCAGAATACTGCCCTGCGGCACGCCAAAAGTAACAGGCGCTAAGGCACTCACGAAATTTCCGATCTTTGTGGACTAGATTCGGTCTTCTAAGTAACTGGTAAACCAGTTGAGCGCCATACCACGTACTCCGAAGGCTTGCAGTTTCCTTAAGAGAATTGGGATTGAGACTGTGTCGAATGCCTTGGCTAGGTCCAAGAACACTCCGACACAGGCTCGTCCGTTGTCAAGGTGAGAGGAGACAATATCTGTCAACAAGGTCACAGCATCCTCGCTCGATTTTCCCTTTTGGAAGCCGAACTGTTTTTCCGATATAAGACTGTTTGACTCCAGAAAACTAACCAATCTCTTATTTACAATGCGCTCCAGTAACTTTGAGATGTTATTCAAGAGAGAGATGGGACGATAGTTGCCAGGATCGCCCTAAGGGCCACCTTCATGTATGGGAATAACGACTGCTGTTTTCCATGCCTTGGGGTAGGTTCCTGTTTCAATACTGAGGTTGAAGATATCTGAAAGAGGTTGTGCTATTGTGGGTCCTATCGCTTTGAGTAACCGGTTACCAATGTTATCTATACCTGGAGAGCTGTTCCCGTCCGACTGCTGTATGAATTATTTAAATTAAATTGTTCAAAATCTTGTTTGTGTTTTATTTATTAGAGCAATAATACATTATGGTTATCGACAATCTAAAATGGACGTCAGGGCATCCCTAAAGTTCACGCACACGTTTACAAATTTTCACACACTGGCTCATGTCACTTTTGGTGTCACAGCCAAGCGAACTCTGTTCCTCTATTCCAGTGGAATATTAACTTTATGGTTCATCCTTACTTGTCTTATGTAGTAAACAAACATGGCCGACTACAAACCAGAGACAATAGCTAGTGTCGACAAAAAATCGACTGAGTTGAAATATCGATATCGATAGTATTAAATTAATAATAGGTTTTTTGGCAGGTAAGTACCCTAAAAATAAAAATATGAACTAATAATACACATACCTTTAATAATTAACGTTTATTAACTGACAAATCTAACAATGATTGTATAGTATACAAAGGTTTACAATATTTGTTATTAACATAAAAATATTTATTATGATTTATACATAAAGGAAATCTACTTGTAACTTTTTTGTTTGAATACATTTTTTTTACCCGACTACGGCGAAGCAAAAAAATGGAGGGTATATGATTTTGACTGATATGTATTTATGTATGTTCATCTGATTCTGTTCTCTTATAACTTCTAAACTACTCACCATAATTTTACTAATGAAGTATCGTTAGAAGCGTCCTAATTGTCTTCTGGTTATAGGATATCTGACGTCACATTAAATTGAGTATGGCGCCCTATAGAGGATTTAAAGTAATAGACTAAAAAAAATATTGTTTAATGATGCTGTGTTTGGGTAACAAATGAAAGGGCTTAATTACCACTTTTCAAATACATACATATTGTTAGTTTTTGCCCGTGGCTTTGCGTTTGTTAGATTTTGTCATAAGGTAAAGAAGTGAAATGAAATGAAGTGAAATTCAATAAAATGATATTTAATCAATTGAATCGTCCAATTTCTTTTACCCTACTACCCGTTCGGGACGCCTTTCTTTCAGCTGAGAAGAAGAACGGGCGAAAGAAACTTGTCAGCTTTATCAATTCAGACATTTACAAGAAATTGTTGCAAAATGCAACAACCTTAATTATAAAATATATCAGTTAATCTCAGATTTGTTCAAAGATGTTATAATTCACTATCCAAATGTAAAAGAGATCTATAGTGCTTTACTTATCAATATTACGAATAATCAGAAAAATCATAAGATTGGATATAAAATTTAACAGTGGATACCCTCTGAATAGGTAACAATTAAGTCAGACACACATTATTTATAACACTTTAGATCAATTATTTTACTAGATTAATACACAATAATAATGTACTTAACTTGTGAATCATGGCAACAACAACCATTTCGGCTCTCAAACTGGCATAAGCTCCGCTCTGGTCGACGGCTGGGCAAAAAGTGGCCTCATACAGGTCTCGACTGGCGTTTTATAGACGATGACAAACAAGGGACAAACAAGTTACGTCACTTCCGTAAAATTAGATTCTACTGACTTAAATCTTACTTTTTACGTTAAAATATAATTAAAATTTACAAAAAATAAATAATTGTTCTAAGGATGTATTATTTTTGAATTTGTCACAATAAAATCAAGACATTTGTTTAAAAAGTGAAAAATGTGTACAATATATCAAGAATACCAGTTTTTTGTCATTATAATTATGAAAATATATTCTCTATACTAACACGTTCATTCTGCCGATTTGCCGATTTACATCCCCGAAATGTATGTTCATTGTTCCCTCACAACATCTAAACTACTTATCATAATTTGACAAATGAGGTATCGTTATAACTAGTCTATCCTAGTCTAAGTGTCTTAATTTTCGACATCAGATGCATAAGGTCGGATGTGCAAAACTTCAACTTTTCAGGAGAGAAAAAATAAAATTGACCGACATTTTTTTTCATATTTCTAATACCTTTAAATCGCATTTAAATCGGTTTTCTTTTTTTATTATTTGGTAAACAGTTGCACCTTTTATTTCTCATAACAGAAATCACTCTAACTGTTAAAATAAATTAATAAACATTTTTTATTTATTTAATCGCTTACATCCGACCTTATGCCTGAAATATTATAGATTTACTATTGAAACTGCAAGCATATGTGTACATCCGACTTTATGCTTGCAATTTCAAGTGTTAACTTTGAGCCTTATACTGACATATAGTAATATTGTTTTGCATAAATAAAAATTCAACGAAGTCTGATCTGTGGATATTACATTATACTTTTAAAATATTTTCAAGCAAATGGTCGGAAGCCTATATAAATCTTACATTTACAACAAAGCATAGGTAGGTTTTAAGTTGACATAAAATAACTACTCAGTATTGAAAATTAAATATTAGAAAAAAAAAAATTACCCATCCTACAAGTAGTTACGCCGGGATTCGAACCTGGGGCCTTTCACAGTCGATGCGAATGTTCTGACCGCTGAACGGCTATACTCCGTAGCTCAGCGGTCAAAGCATTCGCCCGGACTTGTACTATTAGTTATTCTGTGCCCGGACTGTGAAAGGTCCCGGGTTCAATTCCCGGTGGAGCTACTTGTAGAATGTTTCTTTTTTTTTAATATTTTATTTTTAAAAATAAAAATGTATGAATGCAAAAAAGTAACATTTATTTGAAATATCTAGTCAATCTCAGGGAAGTCAGGCTCATTGGCATTATGTTTGAGATTCCTGTAGAAGTTATGGAATTCTGCAGGTATCCACTCTAAAAGGGTTATTAAATCTTTATATTTTGCCGAAGATATTGGTTTTGCTTCGTTTCGCACATTCGGTAAGTCATTAGGAAACTGAATGCCTTTAGTCAAATTGCGTACCAATGATAATTCAAAAAATTGTGCTGAAAATGTTGTTTTATAAAACAGCATCTCCGGTTGTTCTTGCTTCAGTTGAAGCCAAACACATTCTGAGATTTTGAACTCATCACCATCCTTGTTCTTTTTTCGTGTCACTAATGGTCCATTTTTTTATATAAACTGGTGACGTCTTTGAAATGCCGCAGTTCCATGTCAAATACTTCAAAAGTTTTTTTCCTCCGCATGTTCTTATAAATTGAGACCGATCTCTGGGAATGGCGATCTGCATTGTCTTAAGTTTTTTTTTCTTCTTTCTATTAACGAATGAATTTGGTCAACCTCCATGTGTGTGTGACCTTT
This sequence comes from Agriphila geniculea, assembly GCA_943789525.1. Lineage (NCBI taxonomy): Eukaryota > Metazoa > Arthropoda > Insecta > Lepidoptera > Crambidae > Agriphila > Agriphila geniculea. The sequence goes on along the minus strand of OX038886.1, from coordinate 5,738,340 downwards.
TAGCATAAATTTATGATTTATGACCTTTAGGTTAGGCAATTTGTGCAGTAGCCAAATATAGGCCATCGCTATCATCATATTTCTATTTTGGCCTGCGCAATTATCTGACCAAAATATCAATTCTTCAATATTTTCAAGTTTTGCTCTGTTTTCTTCTGCACAACGAATGAGACAGGAGGCTATTTCATTGCCTCCTCTTCCGCCTATGTTTTCCGACCATATCATATTTGTAGCAACATTACTTGTTGCGTCATATATCGTTAAGTTTAATGTCCATAATTTTCGCAAGTAGAAAGACTTAGTATTGGTTAAATTCGGTGTCGCCAAACACTTTTGTAGGTCAAACATCAAAACTTTTTTCTTTCCAGAACTATTTTGTGCCTCTTCTTTATCAACTTTCTTTAAATCATATCTTTTATTAGCTTCATCGTGGTGTAATTTCTGTTCTTTTTCAATTTCTTCTTTTTTTGTTTCTTCCATAGTCTCTTTTAATTTTCTTTCATAAGCGTCGCAATCGTCACATGTGTCCACTGACGGTAGCTTGAAGCTAAGGTAAAATTTTGTGTTAAATATATTTCGATATAACCATTCTTTTGCGACAAAGTTATCAGGTGTTCCTTCTTTTATCATAAGTTCTTTGTAATGCTGATACATGTTTGCAATATTTAAATCCGGACCTAAATGCTTTTTTCCACTTTTTTGGCGAGAATAATGGCTTTCATAGGATGGATACGAACTAATATGATCTATTACCCTTTTGGTCATGGGTTCAGGCGATTTGTTTCCTGGCACATGTTTTCCCCTTAGATCTTCAATCGTTAAACCTCCCTCCATTTTTTTCCATACTTAATTTGACAAATTTTTCTCCAATCGACAATGTATTTAAAAACATAACCTTGCATACCTTTACATTGCATTCATCTACATTAAATTCATAAACATAGGAAAACTTTCTTCTATCTAGCTCTATGTCACCACTTGTTTTCATGTTTCGCTTTATGTCTTTTTTACGTTGCTAACAAGCTGATCCCAACTACGACATTTTTTCCAAAACTGGTTGAAGATTAGTAGCCTTTTGTCATGAGACATCTTCGTAAAACATTTAGCTTTACATGAACACGGAGGTTTTAACATACGGCCCTCTACGTCTGGTTTCTTCTTCGCCACTGCTGAGTGATATGGAGATCCCTTTAATCTTGCAATTTTGTTGGAATTTCTTTTCCATTTTGTTGGATCAACAATTTTTTTCTTTACATTTTGTGTTCCTGATAATAATTCTTGTACTTCATTCAAATACACAACTCCATTTAAGTCAACAGCCATTATAGGATAATTATCGGGTGTTAAGATCGGTGATATCGTAACATTGTTGACATTTTTTCTATAGCAAACTAGAGCTTTTGAACTTTCTTTGTTTGGAGGCATAAATATTTTTATTCAGTGCATGGCGTATTGGAATCATCACTTAATTCACCAGTTTCATTAATGTGAATCACTGTTCTTTCAAAACATGTTTTTTTCTTCGGAGGTGAATAAAAACATTCTTCGAAAACAGGAATGGGATTTTTATTACTTGATGTCTGTGGACCTAAAAGATCTTCCATTGTTATTCAGATAGGTCAGAAGTATTCACTGCATTCCCTCGGAATTTAGTTGCATTTTTATTTTGTGCTGATACGTGCCTATTGACTGGTGTTTTGCAATGTTCATGTTTATTAGCATTAGGATATTTATCGGGTGAAAATAGGCGTCTTTTTACTTTATCTTGAGAATCCTTGAGCCTCAAGTTAGAGGAGTCACTTAATTCGCTACAGCTGGAGTCATAATCTTTTTCTGGTCTCTTCTTTGTCTTTGACGCTATCATCGCTTCCATAATCCAAAATGTCTTTGTCGCTATCTGAAAATATTTATTTTTACTTTATATGTTTTTGAAATATAATTTTAGTCGCTTAACTGTGAAATCATCAATGTTTGATGTTTACCTACCATTAATATCAACGTCATGGCCTATATAAGATATCTTAGAAATACACGCAGTATTCCTAAGTTCTTTCTCATGAGGTAGTTCATCTTTCAAAAACATTCAATTATATTAGGTAAGCAACCTAATGTTATAAACGGGAAAGTTTGTGTATTTGTTTGTTACCACTTCACACACAACTGGACGGATCTAAGTGAAGCTTGGTAGAGAGACAGATTACGACCTAGTTATGGGTTTCTTTTTCCCGTGGAATGAAAAGAAGCCTATATGTTAATTCATCTACCTACAAACGAATTCCAAGCCGCTGAAACCGCAGGCAACAGCCAGCTAATATTAGTAAGTAGGTACTTTAAAGAACCATCTTTACGATCGACCCTATAATGTCTTTTTTATCCACATCAGGGTAGCACTTAGCTTTCATCACACCTGATGTTTAAGTGAAAGTAGAAGCGCACTACTCCTGGAATTATAAACCACTGCGGAACTGGCTGTCTTATCTCTAACTACCGAAACACAACAATGCTAAAACATCGCTGTCATGGCGGCAGACTTTGATAAGATGGTGGTAGCTAGCCAGGCGGACTTAAAATAAGTTCTCCCACCAACCAAACCGAATACAATATTTACCCCCGTTGGGAATCAAACCCGGGACACCTCTGAGTCTAATACCGGTGGTATGTACCACTAGACCACAGAGGCGGATAAAACGACTAGGTTTTCCCTCTGTAGCGTAGCGCTTTCCCCGGCACGCCAAACTAGGCGGACAGCATGACGCTCGTATCCAGGAAGATGGGACGATCAATCATTCTAGGACGCCACCTGCATCGGCATTCTAGCCCCGTCTCATCTTCCAGTCACCGCCTATAAGGCAGTTTCTGGCTACATCATCAGACCAGTTCTTTAGTATCATAATATTCTATTGTCACCGAACTTAGATAAGTATACAAAACCTTACTTTTTGTGACAGCGAATGGTTTTCCTTCTCGAGCCTGAAAATTTTTTCGCGAACTTTAGAAAGTCGTCGTCGTTGGTCAAATAATTGTTCATACAATGGTACTGTTTTCTGCAAGAATAATACAACAATTTAAGTTTAAGGTATCAACTTAGATCACTGTTGTACTGTGATGTTTTATTCGCGTATCTAAGAAAGGTAGGTAAGCTAAAACTGTGGGGCTACCGCCCAAGTGCCGTCGACTTGAACTCGATATCGACGCTCGATGTCGACGCCGATGTCGACGCCGTCGAACAATCGGTACCGCCCAGGAAATTTTGCGTCGATTTAGTGAGCGTCGAGAACGAGAGTGAATGGACAAGTGCCGTCGACTTGAGGTCCGTCACGGTCCGTTTTATTCAGAACATTCAAGATAAAACAAAAAACTTTGTTGACATATTTTTACAATTTTGTTTGTTTTATGGTCCATAATGGACAATTTATCCTTAGTTTATTTGATTTCACAAAGAAGTCACTTAATTTCGTGGTATTTAAAGTGTTTTATTTAATTTTCAATAATCGCGTGTGTCGGTAACGGAACGTCAAAATTGACATGACAGCCAGCCGTAAATAATAAATAACTAATCTTTAGAACAACTTAAACGAACCAAAAACCCTTATTTTCTTATTCTTACGAAATCATAAGGTTTAAAGCGTGTTGTGCATAGCCCGCAGAGCAAGCCAATAATTAAGAAGAAAAAGTAAGTATAGGTCATTGCCGCGTATCTATTTTGTACACTGAACATAGAATCACTACGTTTTACTTTTGTGTGTGAATATTTTGTTTGTTTAACTCATCAAGGCCTGGAAAATGAGACACACTATATTTTCTATTGTTGTCTGGACACCGGTGGCCGAGCGGGCATTGATGAATTAAAATATTTGAGAAAGTAACTAAATATTGTTTTGCTCTTTATTAGGCACTAAAGACTTGGATACTCAACATTTTAGATATTTCTTAATAGTGAATTCATTCCTATGTATTTTGTAGATGCCTGCGTCATGAAAAGTGAGTCTGGTGCAGATGGAGCTCCTTGTGAGCTTTATGGAGGAGCACAGGGCCTCGGCTAAGGGCCAGTCCTTGGACACGCCTCAGGCCGCTGTTAGGCAACAATGGGAGTTGGCGGCCACACTCAATGCAGTGATGAGGCACCAAGAGAAAAGCAATCGGTCAGTTTTTGTTTTTCTTTGCTTATTTTAATAAGCCTTGTATTTGTGGTAAACTTGCATAGAGCAATGGATGAGAAACAATAACCATGCAGCTTATCATCTAACATCAAAATCTATCACAATCGCTTTCATTTGACAAATGGATGTGACACATTGCTGCATTTCTTGGGTAAGTTTTTATTTGTGTCAAAAATAAGTATCAATGTTCTGTCAAATAAAAGCAATTGCTATAGATTTTGAAATTAGACACTAAGTGGGCAGTCTGAATTGTTTATGCTCATGACAGTTTGTGAACAGTGATATAACACGATTCAAACTTTCTGACTTCTCTCGAGAACATCACTCGAGATGCTGCGCAGAACACAAATTCAATGTAAGTGTATGTGGTGACCTGCGGCACGGCTACGTGCATAGTGGCTAACTTCGCAGAAGTTGTAAAGTTTGAATCGGAGCGTACCAACACTTTGCACACAACACTTTTTATTACCGATTGTTTACCATGAACTTGAGGCTTTACCCTACACTGGTGTTATGTTATGTTATGGCGGTGACTTCATATTTCAATTTCAACTCACATGCTCATATATAATGCACTCTAATTTTTTTGGCAGCAATAATCAATCCCTTTTCAATAGCATGACTTTTACATACATTATGGCAGTTTAGGTGTACTGTGGTGTTTGTTTATTTAGTATACTTTCAGCAGATATTTCTTATATACTGCGTTCCTAAGGCAATGCAATATCTTTTGCCTGTTATTCAGACCATTAGATCGGGCATTTTTCTTTATGGACATATTTATGAAATTTTATTATTTTTCATTTTCATAGAAACTAAATGCTTGAATGTTGTAAATTGTCTAATAATAGAATATTATAAACTTACACACATTTCTCTACTGACAACCTATGACGGTCCAGCAGTGACCACAGCCTCTCCCAAAAAATTGATCTGCCGTCACTACACATGTATGTGTATATATGTGTAGTAACTGTGTAATATTATTTACCTACTTGCATTGTGACACCTATAATTATGACTCAATCTACCATTGTTAATTATACTGTCCATTTATATTTTCAGGAAGAATTCGCTGTCCCAGTACTGCCAAGCCCACCCTCGCTTGGTGCAGAAGTAGAGGTGCACTCCCATGCCCTCGACTCGCCGGCGCCACGGACGCCGCAGCGCCACTCCCGAGGCCGCCTCCCCACCTAGCATGAACCGTGCTCCTCCAGTTGAAGGCAGGTTTTTTTCTCATCGTCAACGAAACATTAAGTTTAAAGCGGTACTTGGCTGTGGTCCACCTGTCTTATTCCCCATTGGTGTACCACGAGTAAATTATTGCTCGTGAAACCCCCCTAAATAACAATCTCGATATTAAATATATTTTTATTGTCCGTGGTACTCCGTCTCAATTTGATATAAAAAAAACATTTAATAAGCAAACTGTTGTTTGATAAATAAAGAAATACAAATAGATTTACAAAGAGATTGTATTTGCATTTTATTTATCTGACGATTAGGAGGACCATGGGCCATGTAGTTTTCCCATGGCACCCTTTTGTCCCTTTGGGTGTTCCATGGGCCAAAATATTTGCTCATAGTACCCCAAGGGGAACTAAACTGAGAAACCACAGGCAAGTAACAGCTTAAAGCGCTAATTTTCGTTAGTTATAGTCAGTGTCAAGTCAAGTGTCAAGTGTTCCCGCCCCTGCCAGCTAAATGGTTGTTTTTGTATATGTGAAAAAATTCTCGGCTATCTTACTAATATTATAAATGTGAAAGGTTGTGGGTTTGGATGTTTGTTCCTCAATCACGCAAAAACTACTGAACGGATTTAGATGAAATTTGGCACACAGATAGTAAATAGCCTAGATTTACCATTACCCACCACGCGGGCCCAATGCGGATCGGTGGGTGTTTAACGACTGCAAATGCAGCCGGGACTGACGGCTTAACGTGCCTTCCGAAGCACGGAGGAGCTCAAGATAATACATTTTTGGTCACCCATCCCATGACCGACCCTTGCGAAAGTCGTTTAACCTCCGCAGTCATCGGGCCAGGCGCTACTGCGCCACCGAGCTCCTCACTCATTTAGCCGGATTTTATCTAATAAATATTTGTGCATAATTTATATTTTAGGTCCTTCATATGCAGCAAACTCACTAGCCGCTTAAAAATGGAACGGCCCGGCCGGCGCCAGCGCGGCAGGCGGCGTTCAATAATCACTGCGCGCTATCTCGACGGCGGCCCCTCAGCTCGTCGTCACGACCGCGCAGTGGTTACCGAATTCGCTTGCCGCGCCGCCCGCGGCTGGCCGGCAGCGTAGAGCCGACCACACGATGGAAGCCAGTGAGTTCAAATTAATATCTTTAATACCAAAAGGAAAACTATCACAGCTAAGTAGGTATTACAAGTTTACAGGTAATGGTCGATCAACAGAAGTAAATAGAAATGTTTCGTATTTTGATTGAAAATTACTTACATGAAATTGTTAGGTAGTTGTGTAAAATAACACTGCCTGGCCCGACACGCACTACCGGTTTTAATCTAGTAAACGGTTGTATAAAATTTATGTTTTAGAAACTCCATCTGCGGAAAACTTGCCAGCCGCTTCGAAGCGGAAGCGAGCGGACTACGCGGCGCCGGCAAGTGAGTTCAAATCAAGCTAATATCTTTATTACTCATGTGGTGTAATAACGTTTTAAGAGGGCTTATTCTGTACACTAGCGCCGCCATCGAAAAAATCATAATGCTCAAACAAAGATGTAATTGTGAATTATCTGATCTACTCCAAACGAGCGTTGTGGTACTTTTTATCATTTAAACAATATTTTTGGGCCTGTAATTTACTTTTATTGTTAAAAGTAAAAAAAATCGCAATAAAACTCCATTATACTGAACGACAGGTTAGAAAATATTGTTCAAGTATCTCAAAGATTGCTCAGAGTGCATTACAGAGAGATAATTCAGAATTTCGTCTTAGTTTAAGCACTATGTTTTTTCCAATGGTGGCGCTAGTGTGCAGACTGCGCCTCCTTAAAATAGTATTGCTTTCGATATGAACGAGGGCACTGTAAAGCTATTAATCGACTTACAAAAGATTCCTTAAGGCCGAACCCTGAGCGAAAGTGGTGCCGCGGTGTATTCTATTTAATATTATAATTTTAATTTACAATTTAAATAATGTTTTACGTGGATTTTTCAGGGCCCACAGTCTAGTATTTTTAGACTGTCGGTATCGTTACATTCCCTAGTAGTCTCTGCTAGAAGTAGATAGCACAACTGCTAAAAGTGGCCGTTTTTGACTCATTTGCTATCTTATCTACTTCTACGAATGACTACGAGGGCATGTAGTGATACCTTCTAAAAACACTAGACCATGGGCCCTAAAAACTCCACGTAAAACATTGTTTAAATCTTTTTCTATTAATAAGTTATTAAATAAAAAACCTCTGAGGGCGCCACTTTCGGTTATACAACCGTCTTAAGTCAATGTTTTTAGAATTATATTGACATTTTACATACTTATATTAATTATTGTAATAAATGAACCTGAAAATGCATGGAAAATATTTAATAGTTTTTAGTGGTATTCATTATTTTAATGTAATGATGATTTTATGATTTTAATAATGTATTTTGCCTTTTTTGCATGCTAAAATATTCAGCGAAACATGTTGAACTTTTTAATTTATAACATCGACATTGTATCATACCATGTTTTTAGCAAAATAACATTTATGATGATTATGTCAAACATAAAATAATGAATCTGTCGTTTGTTAGCAATAGCAATAGTGATCATTAACTTTAAAACATAAAAGTCACGTCTATCCAACTTTAATTAACTTTTGATTATACATAGGTTTTTTTGTGATAAATTAATAATCGATTAACGAAAAGGCAGTCACTTCACTGTAATAATTTAGTACTACATAATCAGTATCATCATAGCGGCCACACATCATCATCATATAAGATTGCACCACACACCCTGCGACCGACACTACCTACATCGTGTTAGTCACTTATACTACTGGCTCGTAGTCGAGGTAGCGGGTTCGAGTGCCGCTCGTCGCGAATTAATATTATGTTTCGTGTCTCGTCTGTCTGGAAAGGTCGTTTTCACTACCCTGTTTTTATTTTTCCAGATCCCACGGAAATCCCAGTTGCGCGCCCGGCGAGGGAGGCCGAGGGAGCGTGCGTGAAGAGGGCTGTGCAGCTATTGCAGCGAAGTGTAGCGGCCCAGGGAACTACGCGACAGCGAGATGAACGAGGATATCGCGACCACTATCTGACACCTTTATCGGCAGCGATAATGGTCGCGGTATTCTCATTTTCCCTACACCCTACCTACCGTATCATGACCGAGCTAGGAATGTGTCACGCAAAAAAATATTCTTTGTATTTAAAAGTATGACACTATTCCCATTAAACCGTTCCGTTCCGGGCCGTGTAAGGAGCGGCGACAAATTGTGGGCGAGAATATTATGCCGGTGCTGACATTTGCGGTTGCAACCGGTATACGGGTTGCAACCGCATATTATGACCGTTATAAAGGCTTTGTAAATATATTGGCGATCGTTGCCATTTGTCTAAAACTTTATTTTCTAATAGCTGTAAATATTCCATTATTTAAACACTTAACAGCACTCCGAGACGTACACGCAGCACTGATAAGCATACGAGAATGAAACGGATTCATACGGGCATCATACGGGATGTGTCCGTATTGCAACCCGTATGTAATCGATTTGATGCCAGATATGCCCGTATGCAACATCCGAAACCGATAAGAATCCGTTTAATTTTACTTTTATAACGGTCATCATCGCGGTCACAACCGGCGGGCTGATTATCTAATAAGAAACCACCTAGCGACCGGTTGCAGTTCATAGATGATAGTGATCCATTGCTACTTCTTTTTGGATTAAAAAAAACATACCAAAGAAAAGTAGCAATGTATGTGGAATGAAACCGGTCGCTAAATAGTTTCTTTTTAGATAATCAGGGTGCCGGATACTCCCGGCTCGGCGACGTCATGCACAGGGCGTGTCAACACCAGCAAAATATCCTCGCCGACAATAGTCTATTTGACTGATTTAGGAAAACCATTTAAAATTTACTCCTTCCTTATTACATAATAAGCACACCACATTGGTATTTTAAGAAAAATCTATGTTAAAATCAAACATTAACCCGCCGTGACTCGCCATTGTGGTTACACACATAACGTGGTTTCCCAGGATTCTAGCTTTTACACAATACATCGTGAAATTTTAATCATTTGGTTCCCACAGTGGGGTGGTTCCACTCATGATTACAAGTAACTTTTACTATGGGGCCAACTCTGTGGGTGTGGGTGCGAAAAAAAATCAGCTGTTCCATACATTTAGGTCGAGTATGTATTGCGCTTTTGTATGGAACAGCAGATTTTTTTCGCACCCACATAGCTGTTGGCCCCATAGTAAAACTTGCTTGTAATCATGAGTGGAACCACCAACCACCCCACTGCGGGAACCAAATGATTAAAATTTAAGCGTGTTCCGATAACTAACTTTTATTTTTATTCTTTTTATTTTTTCTACCCAAAATTACCGCTTCCGCAGTTGATTAGAGTGGTAGAATTTACCTTAAGGGCCCATCGAGCGTCCACTAGCGCCGCCACTCAAGAAAAATTCATTACAACGAAATAACTATGTTTAACAAAATTGTGAATCATAAATCAAGTATTAGTTATAAATTATTTTTGTACGCGTTTTTTTCCTGGTTTAAATGTGTTTGTGTAATTAAAACCACGCCTAAAGTGGCCACTTGAGCCGTTAATCCAGATTTAAACTACGCGAAGACATTTTAACTTAGAATTTTACGCATACAAAAATAGTTTATAACTAATACTTGTTTTATGTTTCAGAATTTTATTTAACATACTTATTTCGTTGTAATGATTTTTTCTTGATTGGCGGCGCTAGTGGACGCACGATGCACTCTTAACAAGTTATCTTGCTACTGAAAAAATATTGATTGCGGAACTCGTCTTGTTCGTCAGAAAACTCCTGCCGAAATTTTCTTAGCAATCTTTTTCATAAGACTTTGCTATGAAAATTTTATTACTACTCTTCACTGTGGCTTACTCGTGCCAAGCATATTGTGTCATTTATATTGTCAATGACTTCATCCTCAGTGCAGTGATCGGTATTATCAGTGCTGTTATTGGTTTCATCGTCGTCGCCGTGTCGTAATCATAGGTATCATATCATAAAAAAAGACTGCTAAGAAAATTTTGGCAGGGGCTGATGTGAAACTTTTTTTTTCTGACGAACAACAAGATGAGTTCCGTTTTCAATATTTTTTCTGTAGCAAGATAACTTATTAAGGTATATTCTACCACTATAATAAATTGCGGAAACGGTAAATTTTGGGTAAAAAAAAAACTAAAAACGAGACTTTATTTAATTTTTCAATAACTACTTGAATTATTGTTTTCAGTACCTCTAGGTGGAAAGTAGGATTATTTTTTCGTTTTTGTAAAATAAACACCATAAGGGTTCCTTTTTTACCATTTTGGTACGGAACCCTAAAAAGGCTCAACTTTGAATTTTTTTAAAAATGAACTTTAATTATTGGACATGCGGGACCGCTGTTATCATTTTTGACAAGTTCCCTATTGATTTATCGAATTAGTAGAGACATGTCCGCCTTCAAGGGTTTATAAAACACTGTGCGGCCGGTGACGGAACGGTCTAGTGGAAATAGTGTCATACTTTTCAATACAAAGAATATTTTTTTGCCTCGTTCTTAGCACGGTCATGTGGTCATGGCACGGTGCGGGTGTACTAGTGAATAACAAAGCAACCATATTAACGTATTGCACAATGCTTCTGATAACATCTGTCTTTATTATCAGTTCCACTTAACCAAATGGTACTTTCTGTCTTTGAGTAATCGAGTAACATATTTAAAATAATAAAGATTCCAACGAACTGAGAACCTCCACCTTTTTGGAGGTCAGTTAAAAATAAAAGCAATAAAGCCGCCTGCTGCATTTTTAACCGACTTTAAAAAACAAAAAAAGGAGGTTCTCAGTTTGACTTGTATGTATGTATGTTTGTCCGCGATTATCTCGCGTTTGGCTGAACCTATTTTGATGCGGTTTTCAGAAAAGTATTTGTTACACTTAGGAAAAGGTTTTAGTATTTTAACCGACTTAAAAAAAAGAAGGTTCCGAGTTTGACTCGTATTATGTAGATATATTTGTCCGCGATTATCTCGCGTTTGGCTGAATCGATTTTGTTACAGTTTTCAGAACAGTATTTGTTATTCTTAGGAGATTTTAGTGTTTTAACCGACTTCAAAAAAAGAAAGTTCTGAGTTTGACTCATATGTAGGTATGTTTGTCCGCGATTATCTCGCGTTTGGCTGAATCGATTTTGATATAGTTTTTAGAAAAGTATTTGTTATTCTTAGGAGGAGATTTTAGTGTTTTAACCGACTTCAAAAAAGAAGGTTCTGAGTTTGACTCATATGTATGTATGTTTGTCCACGATTATCTCGCGTTTAGCTGAACCAATTTTGATGCGGTTTTCAGAAAAGTATTTGTTACACTAAGGACAACGTTTTGGTATTTTAACCAACTTCAAAAAAGGAGGTTCTCTTCTCAGTTTGACCCGTATGCACGGTTGTCCGCGGTTATCTCACGTTTGGCCAAACCGATTTTTCTATCTACCTACATAGATAATATATCTAATACAGAAGGTACTTCTGTATTACATTGTTAATTTTTTAATATTTTGTAAACTTGTATGTAGACTGAAATGCCTAAGTATTTAATAAATAATTTATTTTTATAAAACCACTGACAATACTTCATACCAGTCATCAGCTGCTATGGTCTGATTATGGTGATAAATTGACCACTTGGAGCGTCTCACTAATGTGATTATTAGTACCATTTTCAAATTATTTATAAATAATAAAAATATGATGTACTTAGTTGTATAAATGTGTTTTATTAAAAAATAGTTATTTGTTATACAAGAGAGCAGTCATTTTTTGCTGCGAGTGCTGACTTTTAAATCACGAACTAGCGAAGTAGTCTAGAATTGAATCACGAGCGTAGCGAGTGATTCTAATATAGACTACTGAGCACAGTGAGTTAAGTTATTTATAAATAATTTGAAAATGGTACTAATAATCACATTAGTGAGACGCTCCAAGTGGTCAATTTATCACCATAATCAGACCATAGCAGCTGATGACTGGTATGTAGTATTGTCAGTGGTTTTATAAAAATAAATTATTTATTAAATACTTAGGCATTTCAGTCTACATACAAGTTTACAAAATATTAAAAAATTAACAATGTAATACAGAAGTACCTTCTGTATTAGATATATTATCTATGTAGGTAGATAGAAAAATCGGTTTGGCCAAACGTGAGATAACCGCGGACAACCGTGCATACGGGTCAAACTGAGAAGAGAACCTCCTTTTTTGAAGTTGGTTAAAATACCAAAACGTTGTCCTTAGTGTAACAAATACTTTTCTGAAAACCGCATCAAAATTGGTTCAGCTAAACGCGAGATAATCGTGGACAAACATACATACATATGAGTCAAACTCAGAACCTTCTTTTTTGAAGTCGGTTAAAACACTAAAATCTCCTCCTAAGAATAACAAATACTTTTCTAAAAACTATATCAAAATCGATTCAGCCAAACGCGAGATAATCGCGGACAAACATACCTACATATGAGTCAAACTCAGAACTTTCTTTTTTTGAAGTCGGTTAAAACACTAAAATCTCCTAAGAATAACAAATACTGTTCTGAAAACTGTAACAAAATCGATTCAGCCAAACGCGAGATAATCGCGGACAAATATACCTACATAATACGAGTCAAACTCGGAACCTTCTTTTTTTTAAGTCGGTTAAAATACTAAAACCTTTTCCTAAGTGTAACAAATACTTTTCTGAAAACCGCATCAAAATAGGTTCAGCCAAACGCGAGATAATCGCGGACAAACATACATACATACAAGTCAAACTGAGAACCTCCTTTTTTTGTTTTTTAAAGTCGGTTAAAAATGCAACAGGCGGCTTTATTGCTTTTATTTTTAACTGACCTCCAAAAAGGTGGAGGTTCTCAGTTCGTTGGAATCTTTATTATTTTAAATATGTTACTCGATTACTCAAAGACAGAAAGTACCATTTGGTTAAGTGGAACTGATAATAAAGACAGATGTTATCAGAAGCATTGTGCAATACGTTAATATGGTTGCTTTGTTATTCACTAGTACACCCGCACCGTGCCATGACCACATGACCGTGCTAAGAACGAGGCAAAAAAATATTCTTTGTATTGAAAAGTATGACACGTTATCTCACGTTTGGCCAAACCGATTTTTCTATCTACCTACATAGATAATATATCTAATACAGAAGGTACTTCTGTATTACATTGTTAATTTTTTAATATTTTGTAAACTTGTATGTAGACTGAAATGCCTAAGTATTTAATAAATAATTTATTTTTATAAAACCACTGACAATACTTCATACCAGTCATCAGCTGCTATGGTCTGATTATGGTGATAAATTGACCACTTGGAGCGTCTCACTAATGTGATTATTAGTACCATTTTCAAATTATTTATAAATAATAAAAATATGATGTACTTAGTTGTATAAATGTTTTTTATTAAAAAATAGTTATTTGTTATACAAGAGAGCAGTCATTTTTTGCTGCGAGTGCTGACTTTTAAATCACGAACTAGCGAAGTAGTCTAGAATTGAATCACGAGCGTAGCGAGTGATTCTAATATAGACTACTGAGCACAGTGAGTGATTTAAAGGCACGAGACATCAAAAAATTTGCTCTCGTGTTAAACATACAACTTTTCACCTCTACCAGCGAGAAAAGGTGTTAGAAATTAAAAAAGCACTTTGCCTCACGCTCGCAGCAAAAGTCGATTTTGCTGCAAGTTTTTACGCGCCAAAAGCACCCTTTTCGTGCTGGAGAGGTGAAAATACCTTTATACGGCAAGTTTCTGATTTGTTTACATAATTATTATTGTGAGCCTTGCTTTTTAAATAGGTTTTTATTAAAATACAGTTAAATATTTCATTTGTTTTTTATTAAGTTAGCTATTCTTAACACATACTACATAGTAGAGTTCAAATACAAAGTAACTAACGATGGCGGGATGACAAAAACATTATACTGCTTGGTGGCGCTGCTTTATCAACCCCCTGTGCTTGCATTGCAGTATCATAATGGAATCTGACGAAAAAAGTGCGTTCTACGACATTTCGTGTGCGCACGTGGACCGATGTATAATGTGCTTCTGGTGAAATCAGCTCAGTATGGAGGATAGGAGTCATCATCCGGGGACGCTGGGGGTAGCCCGAGTCACCTGCAATTTAATTGAATTGTTGTTATTCTCTTTAATATAAACATAGTTATGAAATGCTCCTAAGAATCTATTCTATCTTCCAGTGTTGCAAATTACAAAACTTATGTAAATAAATACATAGGTAGGTAACTAGAAATTGAAAAAAACTCTCAAGTCATCGCCAAGTCAAGGCAATTCACCAACTCTGTTGAAAGCAAAATATCTTGGCAACGGCTGAACCTTTTTCATTATTAACTTAACAACCCTCTGCTTGCGTCGGGGGTATAAACCGGACAGTGCGTGTCAGGTTATGTGAAGGGTTCCATGCTCATATAAAATCCTAAAATAACTATTATTACCCGAGATGTAAAACTAAGGCAGCCATTACATGGTCATGCAAGCGTCGCGTCAGTCAAATTCCATCAGTCATGAATTACCTTTGACTGATTGACTGATGGAAAGAAGAAATCAACTTCATGCAACCATCAGTCACTACATTACACGGTAGGTTAATCGTCAGTCACAGCCCGTGACTGTGTTTAAACTGACAGCAAAACTTACCGTGTAATGGATGCCTAAAGGAGGTTTATAAGAAAATGTTAGCTTTATTCTGCTTACCCAAAAGCCAGAAATTCTGCCCTCCATCATGCAGTCTACGCGTGGCTGGATTGACCGGGCACATGTTCCACCTACACGTGAGAGTCATGGCTTGCACCAACAAAAGAGGCATCAGCATGCAAGATCTTGA